>OZ020311.1:4800000-6293711 GCA_963971305.1 Arcuatula senhousia | reverse complement strand
GGTATATAAATAATGACCCCCGACTTTTTCCGCCCCTTTCAATCGAGAAGGGGGTAGGGGGATATGAAAGGGGGTCATGGGCTACATGGCCCAGTCGACCTTTTCACTGTAAATGTCCGTGTCCGAACGGGTAGCGTCCGAAAATCTTATAATATGCATTAATAGGCCTGCGTGGGTATATAAATAATGACCCCCGACTTTTCCGCCCCTTTCAATCGAGAAGGGGGTAGGGGGATATGAAAGGGGGGTCATGGGGCTACATGGCCCAGTCGGACCTTTTCACTGTAAAATGTCCGTGTCCGAACGGGTAGCGGTCCGAAAATCTTATAATATGCTTAATAGGCCCTGCGTTGGGTATATAAATAATGACCCCGACTTTTTCCGCCCCTTTCAACGAGAAGGGGGTAGGGGGATATGAAAGGGGGGTCATGGGGCTACATGGCCCAGTCGGACCTTTTCACTGTAAATGTCCGTGTCCGAACGGGTAGCGGTCCGAAAATCTTATAATATGCATTAATAGGCCCTGCGTGGGTATATAAATAATGACCCCCGACTTTTTCCGCCCCTTTCAATCGAGAAGGGGGTAGGGGGATATGAAAGGGGGGTCATGGGGCTACATGGCCCAGTCGGACCTTTTCACTGTAAATGTCCGTGTCCGAACGGGTAGCGGTCCGAAAATCTTATAATATGCATTAATAGGCCCTGCGTGGGTATATAAATAATGACCCCCGACTTTTTCCGCCCCTTTCAATCGAGAAGGGGGTAGGGGGATATGAAAGGGGGGTCATGGGGCTACATGGCCCAGTCGGACCTTTTCACTGTAAATGTCCGTGTCCGAACGGGTAGCGGTCCGAAAATCTTATAATATGCATTAATAGGCCCTGCGTGGGTATATAAATAATGACCCCCGACTTTTTCCGCCCCTTTCAATCGAGAAGGGGGTAGGGGGATATGAAAGGGGGGTCATGGGGCTACATGGCCCAGTCGGACCTTTTCACTGTAAATGTCCGTGTCCGAACGGGTAGCGGTCCGAAAATCTTATAATATGCATTAATAGGCCCTGCGTGGGTATATAAATAATGACCCCCGACTTTTTCCGCCCCTTTCAATCGAGAAGGGGGTAGGGGGATATGAAAGGGGGGTCATGGGGCTACATGGCCCAGTCGGACCTTTTCACTGTAAATGTCCGTGTCCGAACGGGTAGCGGTCCGAAAATCTTATAATATGCATTAATAGGCCCTGCGTGGGTATATAAATAATGACCCCCGACTTTTTCCGCCCCTTTCAATCGAGAAGGGGGTAGGGGGATATGAAAGGGGGGTCATGGGGCTACATGGCCCAGTCGGACCTTTTCACTGTAAATGTCCGTGTCCGAACGGGTAGCGGTCCGAAAATCTTATAATATGCATTAATAGGCCCTGCGTGGGTATATAAATAATGACCCCCGACTTTTTCCGCCCCTTTCAATCGAGAAGGGGGTAGGGGGATATGAAAGGGGGGTCATGGGGCTACATGGCCCAGTCGGACCTTTTCACTGTAAATGTCCGTGTCCGAACGGGTAGCGGTCCGAAAATCTTATAATATGCATTAATAGGCCCTGCGTGGGTATATAAATAATGACCCCCGACTTTTTCCGCCCCTTTCAATCGAGAAGGGGGTAGGGGGATATGAAAGGGGGGTCATGGGGCTACATGGCCCAGTCGGACCTTTTCACTGTAAATGTCCGTGTCCGAACGGGTAGCGGTCCGAAAATCTTATAATATGCATTAATAGGCCCTGCGTGGGTATATAAATAATGACCCCCGACTTTTTCCGCCCCTTTCAATCGAGAAGGGGGTAGGGGGATATGAAAGGGGGGTCATGGGGCTACATGGCCCAGTCGGACCTTTTCACTGTAAATGTCCGTGTCCGAACGGGTAGCGGTCCGAAAATCTTATAATATGCATTAATAGGCCCTGCGTGGGTATATAAATAATGACCCCCGACTTTTTCCGCCCCTTTCAATCGAGAAGGGGGTAGGGGGATATGAAAGGGGGGTCATGGGGCTACATGGCCCAGTCGGACCTTTTCACTGTAAATGTCCGTGTCCGAACGGGTAGCGGTCCGAAAATCTTATAATATGCATTAATAGGCCCTGCGTGGGTATATAAATAATGACCCCCGACTTTTTCCGCCCCTTTCAATCGAGAAGGGGGTAGGGGGATATGAAAGGGGGGTCATGGGGCTACATGGCCCAGTCGGACCTTTTCACTGTAAATGTCCGTGTCCGAACGGGTAGCGGTCCGAAAATCTTATAATATGCATTAATAGGCCCTGCGTGGGTATATAAATAATGACCCCCGACTTTTTCCGCCCCTTTCAATCGAGAAGGGGGTAGGGGGATATGAAAGGGGGGTCATGGGGCTACATGGCCCAGTCGGACCTTTTCACTGTAAATGTCCGTGTCCGAACGGGTAGCGGTCCGAAAATCTTATAATATGCATTAATAGGCCCTGCGTGGGTATATAAATAATGACCCCCGACTTTTTCCGCCCCTTTCAATCGAGAAGGGGGTAGGGGGATATGAAAGGGGGGTCATGGGGCTACATGGCCCAGTCGGACCTTTTCACTGTAAATGTCCGTGTCCGAACGGGTAGCGGTCCGAAAATCTTATAATATGCATTAATAGGCCCTGCGTGGGTATATAAATAATGACCCCCGACTTTTTCCGCCCCTTTCAATCGAGAAGGGGGTAGGGGGATATGAAAGGGGGGTCATGGGGCTACATGGCCCAGTCGGACCTTTTCACTGTAAATGTCCGTGTCCGAACGGGTAGCGGTCCGAAAATCTTATAATATGCATTAATAGGCCCTGCGTGGGTATATAAATAATGACCCCCGACTTTTTCCGCCCCTTTCAATCGAGAAGGGGGTAGGGGGATATGAAAGGGGGGTCATGGGGCTACATGGCCCAGTCGGACCTTTTCACTGTAAATGTCCGTGTCCGAACGGGTAGCGGTCCGAAAATCTTATAATATGCATTAATAGGCCCTGCGTGGGTATATAAATAATGACCCCCGACTTTTTCCGCCCCTTTCAATCGAGAAGGGGGTAGGGGGATATGAAAGGGGGGTCATGGGGCTACATGGCCCAGTCGGACCTTTTCACTGTAAATGTCCGTGTCCGAACGGGTAGCGGTCCGAAAATCTTATAATATGCATTAATAGGCCCTGCGTGGGTATATAAATAATGACCCCCGACTTTTTCCGCCCCTTTCAATCGAGAAGGGGGTAGGGGGATATGAAAGGGGGGTCATGGGGCTACATGGCCCAGTCGGACCTTTTCACTGTAAATGTCCGTGTCCGAACGGGTAGCGGTCCGAAAATCTTATAATATGCATTAATAGGCCCTGCGTGGGTATATAAATAATGACCCCCGACTTTTTCCGCCCCTTTCAATCGAGAAGGGGGTAGGGGGATATGAAAGGGGGGTCATGGGGCTACATGGCCCAGTCGGACCTTTTCACTGTAAATGTCCGTGTCCGAACGGGTAGCGGTCCGAAAATCTTATAATATGCATTAATAGGCCCTGCGTGGGTATATAAATAATGACCCCCGACTTTTTCCGCCCCTTTCAATCGAGAAGGGGGTAGGGGGATATGAAAGGGGGGTCATGGGGCTACATGGCCCAGTCGGACCTTTTCACTGTAAATGTCCGTGTCCGAACGGGTAGCGGTCCGAAAATCTTATAATATGCATTAATAGGCCCTGCGTGGGTATATAAATAATGACCCCCGACTTTTTCCGCCCCTTTCAATCGAGAAGGGGGTAGGGGGATATGAAAGGGGGGTCATGGGGCTACATGGCCCAGTCGGACCTTTTCACTGTAAATGTCCGTGTCCGAACGGGTAGCGGTCCGAAAATCTTATAATATGCATTAATAGGCCCTGCGTGGGTATATAAATAATGACCCCCGACTTTTTCCGCCCCTTTCAATCGAGAAGGGGGTAGGGGGATATGAAAGGGGGGTCATGGGGCTACATGGCCCAGTCGGACCTTTTCACTGTAAATGTCCGTGTCCGAACGGGTAGCGGTCCGAAAATCTTATAATATGCATTAATAGGCCCTGCGTGGGTATATAAATAATGACCCCCGACTTTTTCCGCCCCTTTCAATCGAGAAGGGGGTAGGGGGATATGAAAGGGGGGTCATGGGGCTACATGGCCCAGTCGGACCTTTTCACTGTAAATGTCCGTGTCCGAACGGGTAGCGGTCCGAAAATCTTATAATATGCATTAATAGGCCCTGCGTGGGTATATAAATAATGACCCCCGACTTTTTCCGCCCCTTTCAATCGAGAAGGGGGTAGGGGGATATGAAAGGGGGGTCATGGGGCTACATGGCCCAGTCGGACCTTTTCACTGTAAATGTCCGTGTCCGAACGGGTAGCGGTCCGAAAATCTTATAATATGCATTAATAGGCCCTGCGTGGGTATATAAATAATGACCCCCGACTTTTTCCGCCCCTTTCAATCGAGAAGGGGGTAGGGGGATATGAAAGGGGGGTCATGGGGCTACATGGCCCAGTCGGACCTTTTCACTGTAAATGTCCGTGTCCGAACGGGTAGCGGTCCGAAAATCTTATAATATGCATTAATAGGCCCTGCGTGGGTATATAAATAATGACCCCCGACTTTTTCCGCCCCTTTCAATCGAGAAGGGGGTAGGGGGATATGAAAGGGGGGTCATGGGGCTACATGGCCCAGTCGGACCTTTTCACTGTAAATGTCCGTGTCCGAACGGGTAGCGGTCCGAAAATCTTATAATATGCATTAATAGGCCCTGCGTGGGTATATAAATAATGACCCCCGACTTTTTCCGCCCCTTTCAATCGAGAAGGGGGTAGGGGGATATGAAAGGGGGGTCATGGGGCTACATGGCCCAGTCGGACCTTTTCACTGTAAATGTCCGTGTCCGAACGGGTAGCGGTCCGAAAATCTTATAATATGCATTAATAGGCCCTGCGTGGGTATATAAATAATGACCCCCGACTTTTTCCGCCCCTTTCAATCGAGAAGGGGGTAGGGGGATATGAAAGGGGGGTCATGGGGCTACATGGCCCAGTCGGACCTTTTCACTGTAAATGTCCGTGTCCGAACGGGTAGCGGTCCGAAAATCTTATAATATGCATTAATAGGCCCTGCGTGGGTATATAAATAATGACCCCCGACTTTTTCCGCCCCTTTCAATCGAGAAGGGGGTAGGGGGATATGAAAGGGGGGTCATGGGGCTACATGGCCCAGTCGGACCTTTTCACTGTAAATGTCCGTGTCCGAACGGGTAGCGGTCCGAAAATCTTATAATATGCATTAATAGGCCCTGCGTGGGTATATAAATAATGACCCCCGACTTTTTCCGCCCCTTTCAATCGAGAAGGGGGTAGGGGGATATGAAAGGGGGGTCATGGGGCTACATGGCCCAGTCGGACCTTTTCACTGTAAATGTCCGTGTCCGAACGGGTAGCGGTCCGAAAATCTTATAATATGCATTAATAGGCCCTGCGTGGGTATATAAATAATGACCCCCGACTTTTTCCGCCCCTTTCAATCGAGAAGGGGGTAGGGGGATATGAAAGGGGGGTCATGGGGCTACATGGCCCAGTCGGACCTTTTCACTGTAAATGTCCGTGTCCGAACGGGTAGCGGTCCGAAAATCTTATAATATGCATTAATAGGCCCTGCGTGGGTATATAAATAATGACCCCCGACTTTTTCCGCCCCTTTCAATCGAGAAGGGGGTAGGGGGATATGAAAGGGGGGTCATGGGGCTACATGGCCCAGTCGGACCTTTTCACTGTAAATGTCCGTGTCCGAACGGGTAGCGGTCCGAAAATCTTATAATATGCATTAATAGGCCCTGCGTGGGTATATAAATAATGACCCCCGACTTTTTCCGCCCCTTTCAATCGAGAAGGGGGTAGGGGGATATGAAAGGGGGGTCATGGGGCTACATGGCCCAGTCGGACCTTTTCACTGTAAATGTCCGTGTCCGAACGGGTAGCGGTCCGAAAATCTTATAATATGCATTAATAGGCCCTGCGTGGGTATATAAATAATGACCCCCGACTTTTTCCGCCCCTTTCAATCGAGAAGGGGGTAGGGGGATATGAAAGGGGGGTCATGGGGCTACATGGCCCAGTCGGACCTTTTCACTGTAAATGTCCGTGTCCGAACGGGTAGCGGTCCGAAAATCTTATAATATGCATTAATAGGCCCTGCGTGGGTATATAAATAATGACCCCCGACTTTTTCCGCCCCTTTCAATCGAGAAGGGGGTAGGGGGATATGAAAGGGGGGTCATGGGGCTACATGGCCCAGTCGGACCTTTTCACTGTAAATGTCCGTGTCCGAACGGGTAGCGGTCCGAAAATCTTATAATATGCATTAATAGGCCCTGCGTGGGTATATAAATAATGACCCCCGACTTTTTCCGCCCCTTTCAATCGAGAAGGGGGTAGGGGGATATGAAAGGGGGGTCATGGGGCTACATGGCCCAGTCGGACCTTTTCACTGTAAATGTCCGTGTCCGAACGGGTAGCGGTCCGAAAATCTTATAATATGCATTAATAGGCCCTGCGTGGGTATATAAATAATGACCCCCGACTTTTTCCGCCCCTTTCAATCGAGAAGGGGGTAGGGGGATATGAAAGGGGGGTCATGGGGCTACATGGCCCAGTCGGACCTTTTCACTGTAAATGTCCGTGTCCGAACGGGTAGCGGTCCGAAAATCTTATAATATGCATTAATAGGCCCTGCGTGGGTATATAAATAATGACCCCCGACTTTTTCCGCCCCTTTCAATCGAGAAGGGGGTAGGGGGATATGAAAGGGGGGTCATGGGGCTACATGGCCCAGTCGGACCTTTTCACTGTAAATGTCCGTGTCCGAACGGGTAGCGGTCCGAAAATCTTATAATATGCATTAATAGGCCCTGCGTGGGTATATAAATAATGACCCCCGACTTTTTCCGCCCCTTTCAATCGAGAAGGGGGTAGGGGGATATGAAAGGGGGGTCATGGGGCTACATGGCCCAGTCGGACCTTTTCACTGTAAATGTCCGTGTCCGAACGGGTAGCGGTCCGAAAATCTTATAATATGCATTAATAGGCCCTGCGTGGGTATATAAATAATGACCCCCGACTTTTTCCGCCCCTTTCAATCGAGAAGGGGGTAGGGGGATATGAAAGGGGGGTCATGGGGCTACATGGCCCAGTCGGACCTTTTCACTGTAAATGTCCGTGTCCGAACGGGTAGCGGTCCGAAAATCTTATAATATGCATTAATAGGCCCTGCGTGGGTATATAAATAATGACCCCCGACTTTTTCCGCCCCTTTCAATCGAGAAGGGGGTAGGGGGATATGAAAGGGGGGTCATGGGGCTACATGGCCCAGTCGGACCTTTTCACTGTAAATGTCCGTGTCCGAACGGGTAGCGGTCCGAAAATCTTATAATATGCATTAATAGGCCCTGCGTGGGTATATAAATAATGACCCCCGACTTTTTCCGCCCCTTTCAATCGAGAAGGGGGTAGGGGGATATGAAAGGGGGGTCATGGGGCTACATGGCCCAGTCGGACCTTTTCACTGTAAATGTCCGTGTCCGAACGGGTAGCGGTCCGAAAATCTTATAATATGCATTAATAGGCCCTGCGTGGGTATATAAATAATGACCCCCGACTTTTTCCGCCCCTTTCAATCGAGAAGGGGGTAGGGGGATATGAAAGGGGGGTCATGGGGCTACATGGCCCAGTCGGACCTTTTCACTGTAAATGTCCGTGTCCGAACGGGTAGCGGTCCGAAAATCTTATAATATGCATTAATAGGCCCTGCGTGGGTATATAAATAATGACCCCCGACTTTTTCCGCCCCTTTCAATCGAGAAGGGGGTAGGGGGATATGAAAGGGGGGTCATGGGGCTACATGGCCCAGTCGGACCTTTTCACTGTAAATGTCCGTGTCCGAACGGGTAGCGGTCCGAAAATCTTATAATATGCATTAATAGGCCCTGCGTGGGTATATAAATAATGACCCCCGACTTTTTCCGCCCCTTTCAATCGAGAAGGGGGTAGGGGGATATGAAAGGGGGGTCATGGGGCTACATGGCCCAGTCGGACCTTTTCACTGTAAATGTCCGTGTCCGAACGGGTAGCGGTCCGAAAATCTTATAATATGCATTAATAGGCCCTGCGTGGGTATATAAATAATGACCCCCGACTTTTTCCGCCCCTTTCAATCGAGAAGGGGGTAGGGGGATATGAAAGGGGGGTCATGGGGCTACATGGCCCAGTCGGACCTTTTCACTGTAAATGTCCGTGTCCGAACGGGTAGCGGTCCGAAAATCTTATAATATGCATTAATAGGCCCTGCGTGGGTATATAAATAATGACCCCCGACTTTTTCCGCCCCTTTCAATCGAGAAGGGGGTAGGGGGATATGAAAGGGGGGTCATGGGGCTACATGGCCCAGTCGGACCTTTTCACTGTAAATGTCCGTGTCCGAACGGGTAGCGGTCCGAAAATCTTATAATATGCATTAATAGGCCCTGCGTGGGTATATAAATAATGACCCCCGACTTTTTCCGCCCCTTTCAATCGAGAAGGGGGTAGGGGGATATGAAAGGGGGGTCATGGGGCTACATGGCCCAGTCGGACCTTTTCACTGTAAATGTCCGTGTCCGAACGGGTAGCGGTCCGAAAATCTTATAATATGCATTAATAGGCCCTGCGTGGGTATATAAATAATGACCCCCGACTTTTTCCGCCCCTTTCAATCGAGAAGGGGGTAGGGGGATATGAAAGGGGGGTCATGGGGCTACATGGCCCAGTCGGACCTTTTCACTGTAAATGTCCGTGTCCGAACGGGTAGCGGTCCGAAAATCTTATAATATGCATTAATAGGCCCTGCGTGGGTATATAAATAATGACCCCCGACTTTTTCCGCCCCTTTCAATCGAGAAGGGGGTAGGGGGATATGAAAGGGGGGTCATGGGGCTACATGGCCCAGTCGGACCTTTTCACTGTAAATGTCCGTGTCCGAACGGGTAGCGGTCCGAAAATCTTATAATATGCATTAATAGGCCCTGCGTGGGTATATAAATAATGACCCCCGACTTTTTCCGCCCCTTTCAATCGAGAAGGGGGTAGGGGGATATGAAAGGGGGGTCATGGGGCTACATGGCCCAGTCGGACCTTTTCACTGTAAATGTCCGTGTCCGAACGGGTAGCGGTCCGAAAATCTTATAATATGCATTAATAGGCCCTGCGTGGGTATATAAATAATGACCCCCGACTTTTTCCGCCCCTTTCAATCGAGAAGGGGGTAGGGGGATATGAAAGGGGGGTCATGGGGCTACATGGCCCAGTCGGACCTTTTCACTGTAAATGTCCGTGTCCGAACGGGTAGCGGTCCGAAAATCTTATAATATGCATTAATAGGCCCTGCGTGGGTATATAAATAATGACCCCCGACTTTTTCCGCCCCTTTCAATCGAGAAGGGGGTAGGGGGATATGAAAGGGGGGTCATGGGGCTACATGGCCCAGTCGGACCTTTTCACTGTAAATGTCCGTGTCCGAACGGGTAGCGGTCCGAAAATCTTATAATATGCATTAATAGGCCCTGCGTGGGTATATAAATAATGACCCCCGACTTTTTCCGCCCCTTTCAATCGAGAAGGGGGTAGGGGGATATGAAAGGGGGGTCATGGGGCTACATGGCCCAGTCGGACCTTTTCACTGTAAATGTCCGTGTCCGAACGGGTAGCGGTCCGAAAATCTTATAATATGCATTAATAGGCCCTGCGTGGGTATATAAATAATGACCCCCGACTTTTTCCGCCCCTTTCAATCGAGAAGGGGGTAGGGGGATATGAAAGGGGGGTCATGGGGCTACATGGCCCAGTCGGTCCGATTCACTGTAAATGTCCGGATTCGAACCGGTAATCATATAATGAACATTAATAGGCCCTGTATAGGTGTATAAATAATGGCCTGATACTTAGTCACGGTCCGACCGGTTGGGAAATTTAGCCCACTCACCCGTCTGTAAGTGCCACCTACTGACTTTTGAATTGAAAGGGGAGGGAAAGCTTGGAAACACTTTCTATGTACTTATACAGGGCCGTTTATTGAATATTACGACATATTGGGACGGCCACCGGACCAAATCCCGATACTTAGTCACGGTCCAACCGGGTGGGGCATGCATCCCAGTAACCCGTCTGTTAGTGCAACCTACTGACTTTTGGATTGAAAGGGGATGGAAAAGTTCGGAAGCACTTTCTGTGTACTTATACAGGGCCGTTTATTGTATATTACGACATATTGGGACGGCCACCGGACCAAATCCTAATACTTAGTCACGGTCCGACCGGGTGGGGCATGTAGCCCACTTTATGTAACAGTTGAATATAAAACGATTTTCCGTTGAATATTAAACGAATGTCAACCGAAAGTCAATCGAATATCAACCGAATGTCAATCGAATGTTAAACGAATGTCAATCGAATGTTAAACGAATGTCAATCGAATGTTGAATAAGTAACCAACTTCACATTGCTTGCTGTCCCTGATGTTGATCAGTAAGAGTAGATATATATGGCACGCCATTTTAACAAAAACCCTGGTATCTATAGGATACCTCAAATAACTGTGGGTTTACTGGCAGCTATCTGGGGGTTTTCTGGACGAAACTCTCATTTACATCAGGTATTAAGAGTTATCTTGATAACTGGGGGTTTGCTGTCAGCTATCACATAGATACCTGATTAAACCCTTTCTACCTACAGATATTGCAAGTAAATGCTATTTAATTCACTGAAAGCAGAATTTATCAACTATTAATATCTCAAAAACTAATACAAAGCAAAGCTTTCAATGAATTATTTTTAAAAACTCTTAATAACAGGAGTTTTTGTGGTATCCATGGGATAGCTGATAGGAAACCCACAGTTACCTGAAATAACTCTCAATACCTGATGTAATTAAGAGTTTCGCTCTGAAAACCCCCAGATAGCTGCCAGTAAACCCCCAGTTATCTGAGGTATCCTATAGATACCAGGGTTTTTGTTAAAATGGCGTGCCATAGATATAAGACATTTGATCTAAAGCTAATATGTAGAGCCTGTTAGGATAGAACAAAAAAGATGACGCTACTTTATCTTGTTTGGTCGTGTGAGTTGACCGAAGCACACATAATCTGAAAACAAGAAGATGTTGTAACTATGTAGAAAGTTCAACAATTTTAGCTGTTGCGAACGATTCTTGAACAAAGCGTGTCCACCTTATAATACATAACTTCGTTACCGGTCCTATACCGGTATCTAAGTCCAAAAGTCCCGTAAATATTTGAGGACCGAAACGGAATGTAAACTTGGTCTTAGTTACCCGTAATGGTAGACTGGCATACAGTACATACCATGAAGCAGTTTAATAACTATACTTTAGGGTTTAGAAAAAAAGTGTGGGAAACTGATATTTCAGTGAAATTCCAAAGTTCAAAGGGTCCTTACTCTGTAAAAAATTGCGGACCGGAACAACGCGTTAACTTGATCTTTAACTCATCATGGTAAGACTCACATACCAAAAATCAGTTTAAAGTTTAATATCTATATATAAGGTTTTAAAAAAAAGTGCGAAAAAGTTATTGTGACAGCGAGACGGCCGGGCCGGACAGACACACAAACGGACAGACGGAGTGCAAACCTAAAGTCCCCTTCGGCTTTTGTCGGCAGGGGACTAATAAAAACTAAAGTAAGTTTAAAATGTTTAAACTTTTATTTCTGATATTGAAATTTAAGTATTAAAAGGTGCCACAAAAGCCTGAACGAGGACGCGAAAGAGGGAAGCGCCTGGCTGGAAAGAACAGGACGAAAAGAAAAGCGTCAGAAGATTCAAGATCCAGACTGTCTTCGCTTTGTTTTGTCTTTTCTTCTTGTACTTTTGAGACTGATCATTCTAGTTTCATTTTTTTTATTTCCTTTATCAATTTTTCGAAACTAAAAAAAAATATGAATAAAGAATTAATGAGGATACTTTTATCATAAGCTGCTGTCTTGTAAGTCTTCCTCCTGCTGCATTTTTATTATGAGGGGGAAAACAAAGCTATATACATGTACTAACTTTTCAATTTCTAAACGATTTTGTCCCTATAAGGCACTTTTGACACGTTTGATATTTTTTTTTCTTCAGAAATCGTACTGCTTTGACCAGTGCCGTGTTTCCATCTCCATGCCATTACTCTATGCCATTACATTAGTTACGACGGATATACGAATACAAAGCGAGGTCTTTGCGACGCCGTGATTCCTTCGCACCACCTTCGGAGACCTTCTTGTTTTATTCGTGCCACCATCGTGAGATAAATTAAGCCGACGACACTTAGAAGGCAACACGAAATCAGAAGATGCTTTCACGAAGGCATTACGAGAGAAAGGATGGATTAACGAACACAACACGAACAAGGACCTTCGCACGAACCTTCGGGAATTTTTTAACACGTTAAAAAATTAGGAAGGCATTATGCTGGCGTCACACTATTCCGATTTAGACCCCGATGGAAACACGATTATGGATATTTTCAAAATCGGGACTGATCGTAACCACATCGTGCTATTCGTGTTGCCATCTTTTTCCATCGTAGGACCTTCTGTGGAAATTTTCTAACTTCGGGGTAAGCTTCGTAGTGCCTCCGAAATTTTTTAACATGTTAAAAAACTGCCGAAGGTTCGTGCGAAGGTCCTTGTTCGTGTTGTGTTCGTTAATCCATCCTTTCTGTCGTAATGCCTTCGTGAAAGCATCTTCTGATTTCGTATTGCCTTCTTAGTGTCGTCGGTTTCATTTACCTCACGATGGCTTTACGAATGAAACGAGAAGCTCTCCAAAGGTGGTGCGAAGGAAACACGGCGTCGCGAAGACCTCGATGTGTATTCGTATATCCGTCGTAACTAGTGTAATGGCATAGAGTAATGGCACGGAGATGGAAACACGGCACTGGTCAAAGCAGTACGATTGCTGAAGTAAAATCAAAGCGCTAAAGCGTTTAAAGGCAAGCGAAATATATAAGAACTATAATAGATTTATTCTCTGTTAAAGTATATTGTTCAAAATGTTTGCGAATTATTAATTTTGGTGAGCGAAGAAAGGATCGTCATGCAGATGCCCTCACATTTAAATTTAATGAACACAATTGCACACACAAGACAAGTATCGTGTAAAACGGTATCCATTGAAAAACCCCTTCGATTAAAATACACTCGTCCAAATGATGTGTATTTTGTACTGATTTTATGAATGGTGAAGCTAGAATCTGAATCCATGCATTGACCAATCAAATGAGAGAAATATTTATACGAACCAATCAAGTAATAGATGAATAAATAATGTATATTCTATCGCCTTTAACTAAAAAGTTCGTCATGTAAGAAGCAAAGAATAAATAAAACTTGTGCCGGTCATATAAAATGCCAATAAAAATTGAGATTTATACTAAGAAGTGTATATCATGATAACAAATATTGAAAAGTAATATAGAAAATAAAGCATTTTATTCCAGACTGGATGCAGGAAAATCACTCCGTCTAGACAGAAAAAAAACGCGAAAATCATCACTACTCTATAGACTCCATAAGGCTTCGCTGGCGCTTGCCTAAAAATATCAAACGTGTCAAAAGTGCCTTATAGGGACATATATATATTAATCGATTTCAGTTAGGCTTTAGTTCAGGTATGACGTGTTAAAGTGAATCGTTGAGAAAAAGAAAAGTACATGTAGCTGAGCTTTTTTTCTTTTAATAAACATGCAGCAGCTTATGATACAAGTACCCTCATTAATTCTCTATTCATAATTTTCTTGTTCCAAAAAAATTGTAAAGGAAATAAAATAAAATTCGGAACTAGAATGGCCAGTCTCAAAAGTACAAGAAGAAAAGAAAAAAAAACAAGTCGAAGACAGCCTGGATCTAGAATCTTCTGATGCTTTCCTGTTTGTCCCGTTCTTTCTTGCCGGGCGCTTCCCTCTTCCACGTCCTCGTCCAGGATTTGGTAGCATCTTTTAATACTTGAATTTCAATATCACACATTTTAAGATCTGACTTCAGTTTTTATCAGCCCTCTGCCGACAAAAGCCACGAAGGGGACTTTAGGTTTGCACTACGTCTGTCCGTTTGTGTGTCTGTCTTGTCCGGCCGTCTCGCTGTCACAATAAGTTTTGCGCACTTTTTAAAAAACCTATATAAAATAGATATTAAACTGGTTTTTTGGAATGTTAGGCCGCGTTCACACTGAAGTTGTTTGCAGTAAACATGTGTAGAAGTAGTTTAATGTTCTTAAAACTAGTTTCACACTAAATTTGTTCTCATTGATAAACCTAAATTAAATGACTTGACATATGAAATGTTCACATTATTAAATGCAAGTGTACATGTAATTTAAATGTACAGAAAACCTGAACGGATAAATAACCATGATTGTTAATTTGGCGAATAGACATTTAAACATAGAATACGTATGGATTTTGATTTACTTCAGTCTTTTTTTAATGATTTTTATTTTTATAGAATAACAATAAAGGTGTACACATTTTCTGGCGCTTTAGTCCGTTCGTCCGTTTGTATTTTTAAATATTGCTATAAAAAGCTATTGCTATACATACATGTAAATACCGGCGCGGGCCCGAGGCAGCGTCATGTTGTCGGTAAAAATCCACTAAAGAGCGCTCAGCAACGTGATATCGGGTCTGCTGCTTTATCCACAAAAACGAATGGAATGTGTACTCGGTGGTTGAATGGGCAGTCCGTCGTAGTGTGACGCCAGCATTAGGATACAGACTATGGAAAGCCAAAAGGGTCAAAATTCATCTTTCTTACTTTCTAATTTTACATTTTAGATTTCAATATTCTTATTCCATATTTCTTATTCCACATCTCAATATCATAATTATCCATCTTTTATTCTTTTTTTTATTTCTTTCTTCTAATTTCAAGATTATAGATTTCTGATTTTATCATGATTCCGTTTTTTTCTAAGCTTACCATTCTTATTTTCTTATTCAGATTTTCCAATTCTAGATCTTTATATCAAAAGTTTACTTTTTGCATCACAAATTCTTTAATTCGTCATTCTTACTTTTACCGTTTTCATTTAAACATCTCTATTGCTTAATTATACTTTTTATCGTGAATGTGACTTGTCAAATCTAAAATATACAATGAAGAATTAACATTTCACCAGAATACAAACGAAGCAAAATACTCTCAGTCGGTCAGACGTTTTATTCCTGTATCTATAACAGGAAAGCGCTTGTATCGTTCCTGAAATAGACTATAATGTTGTACTCTAAATACTGTAATCATCGAGATCGAGTTTGAGTCAGAGTTAGAGTTCGACTTACGACTTGAGTTCGAGTTAATGGAGACCGACCATTTAACTTAAAGGGTAGGGACTTGTTTTTCTCCTAAAAACATATTTTGAAAATGTACTTTAGGGGTGTAGGTAATCATCGAGTTCAAGCTAATGTTGGAGTTACGACTCGAATTCGAGTTGAAATTTGAGCTAACTCGCAACCCGGGCACAAAACAGTGATTTTCATTCATGGCAATTATCGAGTTACGACTCGAGTTAGAGTTAGAGTCGAGTTAGAGTTCGGGTTACAAAAAGAGGTGGATATTTATTTTTTTAGTGCAATTACATGAATGTTGTCTAACATTACGTGTAACTGTTCTTTAGATTGTGGACTTGCAATAAACTCGTATATAAATAGGTATGATACAAAACCAATAAATGTACATATTTAGATAATGTTATAAAGATTATTGCAAGAAGCAATTAAATTGTACCGATGGGGGGAATCGTTAATCCGGGTTTCAATAAAATCTATTTAGGAGCTCAGAAGGAATTGCCAATAAGAGATGGATACCCCTGGTTGACTTGTCTAATGGCTTAGGTCATGTTTTGCTATGAGAAACCCCCAAAAATCCAATCCAATCCAATTATTCAATGATAAAAATAGGATATGTGCATCTTGTGTGAAGGGTTCATGAAAATCCATTGAGGGGTTATGAGGAGTTGTGGATAAGTGGTAAGTATCAAAGGTACACTACCGGACGAACAGACACCCCTATCACAATACTACCCAAAGAAGGGGTATAATAAATCTTGTTATACATACATGTGTCATGCCGGAAATGGACTTAAATTTGTGATTATAATATATATAAACTATTTTGTATTTTTATGGACTTAAATATTTTTGTCTCACTTTTTGTTCGAAAACATGTTATAAAAATTCTTGTCAAAATTGGTTTTCACCTTTTAAGATTAATTATTTATTTTCTCTGAGGTTAGATTTAGATTAGAATTGAATATTATTACGCAATGCCCATTAGCTGTCATTGTGTCCGAGATAATAATGTTTGAATTATATAGTACTTTTATTGTATTCTTAAGTTGTGAATTAATCCATTAGATAGATATGTATTTTTGTTGTATTGAATTTGGTCAGTTTGGAGTCAGCGCTTAGACCTGACGCACCCGAATTCGTGAATAAATTTATTGTTGGAATTTAATATTGGTTATCTATTGTTTTGTATGTGGAAAGTCTTGTACCGTTGCCACTTAACATCAAAATCATATTAGGAACATTTACTATCGGAAAACGTTCACCGTAACAAAATTCATTGAAAACCTCTCGCACAAGAAATATACCAGCATCACATTTGGCGGAGTAACCCGAGGCGTGTTGTCTTTTTAGCACAACACACGATCCCGTTTTAATCATATAAGTGAAGAATTCCCCAAATTAAAAATGGACTTTAATTTTAGGCCACAATGGAGCTTATGGAATTACTATCCAGCTATGCACCGACCGTTGTGTGGAAAATGTGGACAATGTCATAAATTCGGACAATGTATAGCAGATCAGAAGCACTGTTTTCAATGTAAAAAAGTTGGACATTTCGCAAGACGGTGTTGGACTTCGTTTAATGACACAGCGACAGCCAAAAAGAACTCAACAAAATCTCAGAAGAAAAAAGATCGCGATTCTCGTCGAATGAAGGAGTATAATGAAGCAAAACGTGGATTAAGAGAAATGCCATTTAATGGATTGCGTGGATCGGCGTTCTTGAACTGTATAAGCACATCAGAAGGACTGAAAGCAGAACTAAAAAGTACAAAAGAGAAATTGAAAAAGTGCAACAAAGTAACGGAAAATAAAGTAATTAAAGCCGAAAAGGCAAACGAACTGCTAAATCAGTCCATAGTGAATCTGCGCCAACAGTTACAGGAAGTCCAATCCACAGTCATACAATTAGAACAGGATAACATCGGAAAGGACACATTGTTTGTTATAGCCAAACTAAGATATGAAGAAGTGTATAAAGAGAGTGAGAAGTTCAAAAAGGAAAATGGCGAATTACAAGTGAAATTGTCACAAGCAGAACAATTAATCCAGGACTTAAAACTGCAAGTTCAACAAGTGGATGTTTTAAATCAAAGGATCGAAGAGCTGCCCGAGGAGCAAAATAGGATTCCACAAGCACATTTTCATCAACCTGCAAGAAGGATGAGAAATTATCGAAATCGTTTCTATAGATAGCCAAAAATTATAAATTGACAATAATAACCCGGAGACGCGGGACGCGTCTCAATTTAACCCGGGAGGAATCTGTCATGCCGGAAATGGACTTAAATTTGTGATTATAATATATATAAACTATTTTGTATTTTTATGGACTTAAATATTTTTGTCTCACTTTTTGTTCGAAAACATGTTATAAAAATTCTTGTCAAAATTGGTTTTCACCTTTTAAGATTAATTATTTATTTTCTCTGAGGTTAGATTTAGATTAGAATTGAATATTATTACGCAATGCCCATTAGCTGTCATTGTGTCCGAGATAATAATGTTTGAATTATATAGTACTTTTATTGTATTCTTAAGTTGTGAATTAATCCATTAGATAGATATGTATTTTTGTTGTATTGAATTTGGTCAGTTTGGAGTCAGCGCTTAGACCTGACGCACCCGAATTCGTGAATAAATTTATTGTTGGAATTTAATATTGGTTATCTATTGTTTTGTATGTGGAAAGTCTTGTACCGTTGCCACTTAACATCAAAATCATATTAGGAACATTTACTATCGGAAAACGTTCACCGTAACAAAATTCTTGAAAACCTCTCGCACAAGAAATATACCAGCATCACATTTGGCGGAGTAACCCGAGGCGTGTTGTCTTTTTAGCACAACACACGATCCCGTTTTAATCATATAAGTGAAGAATTCCCCAAATTAAAAATGGACTTTAATATTAGGCCACAATGGAGCTTATGGAATTACTATCCAGCTATGCACCGACCGTTGTGTGGAAAATGTGGACAATGTCATAAATTCGGACAATGTATAGCAGATCAGAAGCACTGTTTTCAATGTAAAAAAGTTGGACATTTCGCAAGACGGTGTTGGACTTCGTTTAACGACACAGCGACAGCCAAAAAGAACTCAACAAAATCTCAGAAGAAAAAAGATCGCGATTCTCGTCGAATGAAGGAGTATAATGAAGCAAAACGTGGATTAAGAGAAATGCCATTTAATGGATTGCGTGGATCGGCGTTCTTGAACTGTATAAGCACATCAGAAGGACTGAAAGCAGAACTAAAAAGTACAAAAGAGAAATTGAAAAAGTGCAACAAAGTAACGGAAAATAAAGTAATTAAAGCCGAAAAGGCAAACGAACTGCTAAATCAGTCCATAGTGAATCTGCGCCAACAGTTACAGGAAGTCCAATCCACAGTCATACAATTAGAACAGGATAACATCGGAAAGGACACATTGTTTGTTATAGCCAAACTAAGATATGAAGAAGTGTATAAAGAGAGTGAGAAGTTCAAAAAGGAAAATGGCGAATTACAAGTGAAATTGTCACAAGCAGAACAATTAATCCAGGACTTAAAACTGCAAGTTCAACAAGTGGATGTTTTAAATCAAAGGATCGAAGAGCTGCCCGAGGAGCAAAATAGGATTCCACAAGCACATTTCCATCAACCTGCAAGAAGGATGAGAAATTATCGAAATCGTTTCTATAGATAGCCAAAAAGTATAAACTGACATATACCAAAATGACAATAATAACCCGGAGACGCGGGACGCGTCTCAATTTAAACCGGGAGGAATCTGTCATGCCGGAAATGGACTTAAATTTGTGATTATAATATATATAAACTATTTTGTATTTTTATGGACTTAAATATTTTTGTCTCACTTTTTGTTCGAAAACATGTTATAAAAATTCTTGTCAAAATTGGTTTTCACCTTTTAAGATTAATTATTTATTTTCTCTGAGGTTAGATTTAGATTAGAATTGAATATTATTACGCAATGCCCATTAGCTGTCATTGTGTCCGAGATAATAATGTTTGAATTATATAGTACTTTTATTGTATTCTTAAGTTGTGAATTAATCCATTAGATAGATATGTATTTTTGTTGTATTGAATTTGGTCAGTTTGGAGTCAGCGCTTAGACCTGACGCACCCGAATTCGTGAATAAATTTATTGTTGGAATTTAATATTGGTTATCTATTGTTTTGTATGTGGAAAGTCTTGTACCGTTGCCACTTAACATCAAAATCATATTAGGAACATTTACTATCGGAAAACGTTCACCGTAACAAAATTCATTGAAAACCTCTCGCACAAGAAATATACCAGCATCACACATGTGTGCCTCGGTACTGGACCTATACAACAGCATCCCCGTCTATTGACTTTGACATTGAATATCTGACAGTTATCAAAATAGACACGTATAATATACATGTATATAATTTATCAAAAGTTTGGTATGTACCGTCATATCTCGAAACCTAGGTCTCAAGTCGACGAAACTTAGCTGCAGGCAATTTTACTTGTAGCACTGAATCACATTTTCCATCTTTGGCTGTTGATCATTGGCGACATATTTTCTTTTGAAAGGGGGGGGGGGGGGGGCGACGAAGCTGCGAGAAGAATGATAAATATATATGTGTGTATATATGTCTCTTCTGTGAAAGGCAGGTGACTATAAACAATATATAGTTATCTGAATACAGTTAGATAAAACGGCAATTACTGTGGATTCATTTATTTTCGTGGGTACCAATTTTCGTGGTTTGATTAAAAAAGATATGTTCGCGGATTCTTAAATTCGTGCTTTTGGAGACTGCAGTATACAGATCAATGTTTAATTTCATTTTCGTAGGGCATTAATTTTCGTGGGTAAAGGCGACCAACGAAAACCACGAAAATTGATACCCCACGAATAATAATAAAACCACAGTAAGCAAAACAAATAGATAAATAATGGTCCAGCTACACTACAATCAACGTTTTACGAGCATGTTCAAAATTTGACGACACACTTTCGACAATCAGTTGCAACAGCGTATGCCGAGATCCGCTAACGTGTTGACATTTCGTTTATAACATGTTCAAATCTTATGCAACGCACATCAACGTGTTATAAATAACTATTCTAACATGTCGGCGAACGCTGATACTATGCGTTATAGTATGACAGGGCCATAAAAGAGAAAAAAAACTATCACAAACAAACATCGGTACTCATTTGAGAGATAGAAATCACAAATTGATACCTCCGCTTAAAAGAAAAGGGTGTATTCTTTTAACCCTTGTCCACCCGTCAGTTCTTTGGTCCGTTCATTCGTCCGTCCTTCCGTAATTTTCTAAGCAACTACATGACGTAGAGGTCTGACAATCTTTATATGGCTTTTAATTATCAAATAGTATACCATATGGTGGATAGCGAATTATGCTCCTAGGTCATCTACCTCCTGTTATACTTACGGAGCGACCATTTGATTTTTAAGGGGAGGGGCTATAGTGAAATTAAAAATAAAAAGGCAGGATGGCAAAAATCCACAAATAAAAAGGCAAGACAGTGCTTTGATTTAAAAAAAAGGCAGGATGGTGTTTTTGGCTGAAAAAATTATAGTAGCTTTAAAAAACAATGCGCGCTAGCGCTAAAAAAATCCAAGCTCGGCTTTTTCCGATTAATATGGAGTAGGCAGTGCCTAAATGCGAGCATAGCTAAAAGGGACTACGTTTTTTGTTCTAAATGTCGACATTCAGGGCTATCGCTATCATTTAATTTCCAATATTTCCATTTGCTTATTTTGGGGCGAGATGGTATGGGGCGATTAAGCTTCGAGACACGTTAGTTTCGTACGTGCATATAACCAAGACGAAACAAGCAGCTTATGTGTATTTATTATTTTAAGAATATTATTTTCTTGTTAAAAGCGCAATTTATTATTTTTTTAAGCATTATTTCTTTTCTTATAAATTATTTTAACATTCACTCCGGCCCTGTAAAAATAATAATCCTTTCCAGACCATAAAAAATCTAAATCAGCATTAGCAAATTTCTCGCGGAAACAAATACCGTAGAGCTCTCCGCTCGAGCGGGCACGATGCTCGCTATAAAAAGGCAGGACGAAGAAAATCACCATAGCCCCCCCCCCCTAAAAATCAAATGGTTCAATACTTATGTTTTAATACATAGCATGCAAAAATTCCGTCATAGTTTTCTTACCAACTACAGAACCATATGGTGCCATAGCAAATAAATGATCCTGCTTCCTGTCTACGGAATACTAAGGGTTTTGGGCGGTATAATTTTGGAAGCGGGGCAATCACTTTAGTGAGCAAAATCTCGCAGATATACTTGCTTTCGAGGAGCCCTTGATGTCTACCTGGGTATTACGTTTCTTGAACAACCATCGAAGAGTAACATATTACCCTGTATTACATGTTATAATTTTTTTGTCAGAATCCATTGATAATTTTAATAGATATCTGGATTAATTTGAGTAGAAAAATGAACACCCGATGTAAATAAATTAACATTGGACAACATTGTACAGTCATTTTTTTCTGTAACCGCATTATTGATAATTACAACGCTAATTTGAACTCGATTATTGCCATGAAAATCACTGTTTTGAGTTTAATAACTCAAATTTCAACTTGAACTCGAAACGCCCTTTATCGACGCATCTGGGCCATGTAGGGCGGTCAGTTTTAATGGTGGAGGAAACAGGAGTACCAAGAGGAAAACCACCGACCTTGGGCAAGTAACTGACAAACCTTATCACATACATGCAGTTGGGGAAGAACTCGAAAAATAACCCGAACTCTTAGGGTCAAACCATTTAACTTGAAAAAGGGGGCCTTGCTTTTTTGTTTTGCCCGAATTTTTTTTTTGAAGGTGGCGCGACAGAATAATTTGTTCATTATCAAGATTATTTTATATAGAAGAAATCTTTAAAGTCTTAAAACTCTCTGCTGCCAAAATAGTTTTTCATAAATCATTTTCAAAATATGTTTTTGGGGAAAACAAAGCGCCCCCCCCTTTAAGTTAACTGGTCGTAACTGACTCAAACTCGATCTCGATGATTATCTACGACCCTAAACAACATTATAGTCTATTTCAGGAAAGATACAAACGCTTTCGCGAATAAAACGTCTTACCGACTAAGAGTAGTTTGCTTAGTTTGTATTCTGGTGAAATGTTAATTCTTCATTGTATATTATAGACTTTACATTCATGATAAAAAGTATAATCAAGCAATAGAGATGTTTTAATGAAAATTGTAAAAGTCAGAATGACGAATTAAAGAATTTGTGATGCAAAAAGTAAACTTTTGATATAAAGATCTAGAATTAGATTATCTGAATAAGAAAATAAGAATGATAAGCTTAGAAAAAAAAACGGAATATAAAATCAGGAATTTATAATTGTGAAATTAGAAGAAAGAAATAAAAAACAAGAATAAAAGATGGATAATTATGATATTGAGATGTGGAATAAGAAATATGGAATAAGAATATTAAAAACTAAAATGTAAAATTAGGAAGTAAGAAAGATGAATTTTGACCCTTTTGGCTTTCCATAACAGACCCATAGGGTTACGGTCTACACAACTGTAACCATGTCGCATATATGACAGTGAACTTAGGTCTTTTCAGTGGAAGGGGTGATTCGACTGGGTACCTTTAAACTGAGAAACGCAATCGAAACGCAACGAAACGAAACGCAACGAAACGAAACGAAATACAACGAAACGAAACGAAATATAACTAAACGAAACGAAAAATAACGAAACGAAACAAAATTGTATAAAATGTAACGAAAAATTATTTGTTGACTTTTTTTTTAATAAAAATTCAATCCCATTTGCATTGGTTATCACAATCTAGTCTTGTAAATGTCGAATATCGAAAATTTATGTTTTTTAACCAGGCTTTGTTTTGTGTTTTTGATAGAGAAGTCGCTGGTCTAAGAAATGCATATATCTTATTGCCGACCATTAACAATTTGAAATCTGACGACAGTCAGAAAAAAATTAACGTTGTATGATTAAAAAAGAAAATGACAGTAGGAGAAAATGGCAGACAACAGTTCAGAATTAGATAGTAGTATACTATTTACTTATATTTTCCTTTTCTTGTATTCAAATCGTGCATAAGTAAATTGTTTCGGACTGTACAATCAGATTTCCATACCTAACAATATCCCGATATTCCCCGTGTTGTTTAGCGGTCAGCATAATCATTATGGAATAGTACGTACGGATTTTTAAGCAAATGATGTCTATGATTTACTGATAACAAAAAAGAGAGTGTTATGACGAGCGGACCGAACTAAACATCACTACATACCTTCCGCCTATAAAGCGGTATTACATTTGTAGATTTAATGTACTTAGCCCTTGTAGCTTTGCATGGCTAAACCTTTGGATGCTGGCCTAATTATATTCCAGATTTAACTGACGGATTTTAGTAAGTTTGACCAATGGACAATTCAGCGTGTCAAACCAGAAATGGGAAATAGAACAAAATTTTTGGATTACAACATATAGTTATTATTGGCTTGTGAGAAAGTCACATTTTGTCCTCGTCAGTTTAAGAAGCCGTACCAGAGAGACTGACCATATTAACTTAAAAAGGGTCTTGGTATTTTGTTCTCGTAAACATTTTTCTTCGCGTATAGTGCATGCAGAAAACGGGTCTTTGCAAAATCATGATACTGATGCATGTAGATGTACTCCAATGTTAGAATACCGGTACTTGCTGTGCAATTTTTCCTTCGGTCATCTGAGAGTGAACATCGCACAACTATACTTCTTTAAAACTTCTTATTCATCTTCTTTTCGAGACCCAAATATCGCATAAAAGAGGAAAGTTTGGCTTCATAAAACTTGTTTTATCCCTCATTTCTTTTAAAGTGAATTTTACAGAGAAGATAATGATATGTGGAATAAGTGTACGCGACAAAACCTACAACATTGACAAAAATTTAAAAACTCCCCAGCAGCCTTCAATGTGACCAACGGTCACTGCTCGCTGTTTTACAATTGGCCCTGGATTGAAATAACTACATATGATTCAAGCCGAATCCTAAAATGTCAATGAAAGACCCCCTTTTTGACAAAAAAACAAATAACATAAAAATCGACAATTACAAACATCTTCCTGGCTTTGGACAGGCACATTAAACTAGTTAAATCGATCAGGAACAATAATATTGCTCACTTTCTCCTGGATGCTTTTGTTCTTTGTCAGTAAAGATTGGTCAACCGACTTCGGTAGTTTTTTTTTAACAAACTATAAATGTAAAAGAAAGAAAATATCATAAAATCAAAATCCTAATTCGTTAGTTTTATTCCAACAGTTTATATTACGTAAAATTTCGTTCCGTTTCGTTTTATTTTGTTTTTTTGTATTTCGTTTCGTTTCCTTATATTTCGTTTCGTTTCGTTGTATTTCGTTTCGTTTCGTTTCGTTGCGTTTCGATTGCGTTTCTCAGTTTAAAGGTACCCTGATTCGACTCAGTTATTACTTTTGTGGAAAATAGATTACTCTGATATTTAGTATGTATGTGTGTGTCTGAAAATAGCACAAAACATTAAAACTAATTAAGTGTGGATCTGTTTACCCCCCCAAAAAAACAGATACAATTACAGGGTGAATAATAATCAACTTAATGCAATTAAGGTGTTTCCTAACACCGTTTTGACCTAGATATCGACCAAATAAAATTTATTAAATTTGATAAAAGAACGCACATTTTTACCAAATAAAATGCATACACTAAAATGGGTACCTTTAAACTGAGAAACGCAATCGAAACGCAACGAAACGAAACGCAACGAAACGAAACGAAATACAACGAAACGAAACGAAATATAAGGAAACGAAACGAAATACAAAAAAACAAAATAAAACGAAACGGAACGAAATTTTACGTAATATAAACTGTTGGAATAAAACTAACGAATTAGGATTTTGATTTTATGATATTTTCTTTCTTTTACATTTATAGTTTGTTAAAAAAAACTACCGAAGTCGGTTGACCAATCTTTACTGACAAAGAACAAAAGCATCCAGGAGAAAGTGAGCAATATTATTGTTCCTGATCGATTTAACTAGTTTAATGTGCCTGTCCAAAGCCAGGAAGATGTTTGTAATTGTCGATTTTTATGTTATTTGTTTTTTTGTCAAAAAGGGGGTCTTTCATTGACACTTTAGGATTCGGCTTGAATCATATGTAGTTATTTCAATCCAGGGCCAATTGTAAAACAGCGAGCAGTGACCGTTGGTCACATTGAAGGCTGCTGGGGAGTTTTTAAATTGTTGTCAATGTTGTAGGTTTTGTCGCGTACACTTATTCCACATATCATTATCTTCTCTGTAAAATTCACTTTAAAAGAAATGAGGGATAAAACAAGTTTTATGAAGCCAAACTTTCCTCTTTTATGCGATATTTGGGTCTCGAAAAGAAGATGAATAAGAAGTTTTAAAGAAGTATAGTTGTGCGATGTTCACTCTCAGATGACCGAAGGAAAAATTGCACAGCAAGTACCGGTATTCTAACATTGGAGTACATCTACATGCATCAGTATCATGATTTTGCAAAGACCCGTTTTCTGCATGCACTATACGCGAAGAAAAATGTTTACGAGAACAAAATACCAAGACCCTTTTTAAGTTAATATGGTCAGTCTCTCTGGTACGGCTTCTTAAACTGACGAGGACAAAATGTGACTTTCTCACAAGCCAATAATAACTATATGTTGTAATCCAAAAATTTTGTTCTATTTCCCATTTCTGGTTTGACACGCTGAATTGTCCATTGGTCAAACTTACTAAAATCCGTCAGTTAAATCTGGAATATAATTAGGCCAGCATCCAAAGGTTTAGCCATGCAAAGCTACAAGGGCTAAGTACATTAAATCTACAAATGTAATACCGCTTTATAGGCGGAAGGTATGTAGTGATGTTTAGTTCGGTCCGCTCGTCATAACACTCTCTTTTTTGTTATCAGTAAATCATAGACATCATTTGCTTAAAAATCCGTACGTACTATTCCATAATGATTTTGCTGACCGCTAAACAACACGGGGAATATCGGGATATTGTTAGGTATGGAAATCTGATTGTACAGTCCGAAACAATTTACTTATGCATGATTTGAATACAAGAAAAGGAAAATATAAGTAAATAGTATACTACTATCTAATTCTGAACTGTTGTCTGCCACTTTCTCCTACTGTCATTTTCTTTTTTAATCATACAACGTTAATTTTTTTCTGACTGTCGTCAGATTTAAAATTGTTAATGGTCGGCAATAAGATATATGCATTTCTTAGACCAGCGACTTCTCTATCAAAAACACAAAACAAAGCCTGGTTAAAAAACATAAATTTTCGATATTCGACATTTACAAGACTAGATTGTGATAACCAATGCAAATGGGATTGAATTTTTATTAAAAAAAAAGTCAACAAATAATTTTTCGTTACATTTTATACAACTTTGTTTCGTTTTGTTATTTTTCGTTTCGTTTTGTTATATTTCGTTTCGTTTCGTTGTATTTCGTTTCGTTTCGTTGCGTTTCGATTGCGTTTCTCAGTTTAAAGGTACCCACACTAAAATAGCATACTTTTATGAATTCATTACCAAATATGATTTCGAAAAAAATATTTGTGGTCAAAAGTTTGCAATCTTATGGTACATCTAGCAAATTCTACTTAATAATAATATATTGATAAAAATTAAGAAATTAAGAAATTAATATATCTATAGGTCCTTCTACATTTTTTTTAATGTTAGATCAGTCTTTGCTGCACATAAACTGAAAAATCGATCTAAAATTAAGTCATTTTGAGGTAAATATATACATGGACCTTAATTGTCTAAGGTTCTCTCTCGTTGAATTGAACTTTGATCAATTTGATTTCTACTGTATGTTATTTTGTGCTTTGTTACAGATTATCAAAAGGGGGAGGGTTGAACCCCCAAAAGCTATAAGCTGTCACATCTTTAATATACCTGTCCTTAGCCAGGAAGCTCTGTGAAAGCTTATGTTGTACCCGATGTCTGTATGTTAGGTGTTCTATGTACAGAAGGGGTATTTCTTTCAAATTTTTAGTATTGGTTCTGATTGGTAACGTATTGTTTTATATTGTTTATGTTTGTCATCTTGGGTTAATTGCAAAACGGCGAAAAACGAGCACTGGTCTCATTGCAGACTGCTGGCTGTTTTCTATTGTAGATTTTTATGTTACCGTTAATATGGTTAATATTGTTGGCTGTGTCGGGCACACTTATTTCACATATCATATTACTTTTTATTGGTTTGTAATGATCACCTTTCATCTTAGTGTGTTCTAATTTAATCATCGTTTTTAAGTAACGTGATTGTCCATTTTTTTATACTTTCTCACCTACTTTTACATTAAGGTAGTACAGTGGTATAACACTGAGCATCTTTTCTGAGCATGTTACCAAATTTAAGCAAAGGCAAAAACATTGCTATTTAAATGTATGAAGATTGTTAGTGATATAAATTATTCCAGAAAAAATAAGTTTGAAACAAAACCTAACTGTTATATTCATTTTATAACTTTTCCCGAACTTTTTTAAAGGGAGATAATTTGTATGGAATGTGTAGGGAAAATTCTGTTTTTCCAATTTATTTTCAGAAAATTAACGGTGACCCCATGATTTTATACTTTATTTTTAAAGAACTAACAAAAAATGATGTTTTGACAAAATATAACAAAAATCTATCCCGTGAAATTTGAAAAATATAATTTAAACCATTTTTCCCTATACAATCTATATAGAAATGGCCAAATTTGAACTGTTTTTGATCAACTTTCTACAAAAATTAAGCACGGTGACCTATTCTCTTTATTTTATTTTTCAAACATATGTACATAGATACTTCTTGTGACAAAATTTAAAAAAATTCTATCCTACCATTTTTTTTACTTTTGTACTACCTTAAATACAGTTGATTACATAAAAATATGCAGTTTCCCTTTATCTTCAAGTTGCCTTTGGTAATATACTTTTTGAGTGTGATAATACATAGTTGGTTAGTTTCATTATGAATTATCGTTCTGTTTTTACTTTTTTAATTTGTATGTTTTTTTTGCTATTGTTTTCTTTCTTGTTGTTTGAATTAAATAATACAGTTGAATCTAGCATTTGAAGTAAACTTTTTTATCTTCGTTTTTTCACTTGGAATTTTCATGCATCAACACTAGTTCAACATAACGATAAAGCCACCACTAGCCTATCATACAATACAGTCATCACTTGCCTTACAAACAATAAAGTCACCATTTGCCTAACATACAATATAGTCACCACTTGCCTAACATACAATAAGGCCACCACTAGCCTATCATACAATAAAGTTACCACTTGACTAACATACAATAAAACCACCACTAGCCTATCATACAATATAGTCACCACTTTCCTAACAAACAATAATGTCACCATTTTCCTATCGTACAATAAAACCACCACTAGCCTTTCAAACAATAAAGTCACCACTTTCGTAACATACAATAAAGTCACCACTCTCCTAACATACAATAAAGTCACCATTTTCCTATCATACAATAAAGTCACCACTTGCCTAACATACAATAAAGTCACCACTTGCCTAACAAACAATAAAGTTACCACTTTCCTAACACAATAAAGTCACTACTTGCCTAACATACCATATAGTCACCACTTGCCTAACGTACAATAAAGTCAACATTATTTTTACATACTATATACTCACTACAAGCTCAACTTACAACATATTCACAACTATCTTAACACACCATATAGTAAATATTAGCTTTATATACCATATTATCATCACTAGCTTAACATACGTTATAGCCACCACTAGCTTAGCAAACTATATAATATCCACTATCTTAGCCTACTAAATAGTCACCACTAGTTAAGCATACTTTATAATTACCCCTAGCTTTAGCTTTTAAAATACTATAAATCAGTTTTAGCTTAACATACCATAAGGTCACCACTAGCTATACATACAATTTAGTGATTACTACTTTAACATAACATATAGTCACCACTCACTTAACATACGTTATAGCCACCACTTACTAAACATACGATAAAATCACCACTAGCTTAACATATCTCTTTGTCAACATTTGCTTAACATATCATATAGTCATCTTTAGCTTACCATACCACATAGTCATCATAAGCTTAACATACTCTATAGTCATTATTAGCTTAGCATAAAATAAAGTCACCACTATCACACAATAACAATGTAGTAATCATTTGCTTACCATACTATAGTCAACACTAGCTTTACATACTCTATAGTCATTATTAGCTTAAAATACCATAAAATCACAACTTTCTTTACACACAATAGAATCAATGCGAGCTTAACATACTATAAAGTCAGCACATGCCTAACATACTAGATATAGAAGAAAATGAGATGTGGAATATGTGTGTACGCGACACAACCTACAATATAAACGTAAATTTAAAACATCCACAATGGAAAACAGCCAGCAGCCTTCAATGTGACAAGTGTTCGCTGCTCGCTGTTTTTCAATTGGCCCATGGATTGAAAATAAATTACATATGATTCAAGCCCAATCCTAAAGTGCAATGAAAGACCCTCTTCTTGACAAAAAACAATTAACATAAATTCGACTAAGTACAAACATAAGCTTTGATAAAGATTCCTGGCTTAGGACAAGCACATTACAAATGTGGCGGGGTTAAACTAATTTTTTGGCGCCAACCTTCCCCCTAACACTAACTTAACATACCATAAAGTCAATGCTAGCTTTACATACAATACAGCCACCACTAGTTTAACATACCACATAGTCACCAATAGCTAAACATACCACATAGTCACCAATAGCTTAACATACCACATAGTCACCAATAGCTTAACATACCACATATAGTTATCACTAGTTAAACATACCACATAGTCACAACTAGCTTAACATACTATATAGTCATCACAAGCATAACCTACCAAAAAGTCACTACTAGCTTAACATACCACATAGTCACCAATAGCTTAACATACCACATATAGTAATCACTAGTTAAACATACCACATAGTCACATACAATAAAGTCATCACTAGCGTAACATACCAAAAAGTCACCACTAGCTTAATATACTATATATGAACTGAATGACTAAAATAAAATAGAGATGACAAATTAAATTTATACATCTATATAAATCAGTGGCAATTGACGAAACCAGAAAATATTAAATCTAATTAGATCTGCTTGTCGGGGAAAGTAATGCTTCACCTGGTCTCATGTCTTTTTCTAAAATCGTACTTGCTCTACAGAGAAGACTAAAGCGGGTCCAGACACATTAACAACTGTCAGTTTCTTTTGACTTTTTTCAAAGTTTACAGCTGTAGGTCTGGACAGTCCATCATCACTACCTAAGAACTGATGACATGACTTAAAATCAGGTGAGATGACCAGCAGATTGTTAGTACCAAACCCTGTGACATAGATGTAATTATGATCATCTATTGTCACACCCCGTGGGCTACTAAGTACTGCTGGGTCTTTGTATGTAAAAACAACCTTGTACTGAGTGTTCAGTACAGTTACTGTATGTGTTGTAGGATTTGTATAACAGATCATATTCTTATTAACTTTTATTTGTGACCCCCAGTCAATACTGCTATCCTTCAACACAGTTTCTTTTTTCTCACTTTCAATATTCACGCTCACTAGACCTTCCTCTAAAACACAACATACGATATCTCGGTCTCTACATGACAATCCAAAAACTTTCTTGTCCATGCTTATAGTTCTCACCACTCTTTCACAACTTAAATTGACGATGGATATAGTGAGGGATTTAGGATGCGACACGACAACTTGTTTATCGTGTACTGGTGTCACATCATATACTCCCTCACTTTTTTTAAACCTTATAGTAGATTTCAGTGCTCCACTTGAATTATAAACACCTAATTTACAATTGTTGCCTGAAAAGTCACCTGAATCAGCGAATACCATATGTCCACTATGTAAAGTACAACAGGCTCTGTAAGAACTACCTTTCTCCAAGTCAATCGTCTGTTGCAGATGAAGCTGCACACGATCCCGTGACGTCACCGATTTCTGAGCCTCTGTAGGTTTGCTGACATAGGTAGATACCTCCGATTGACTCTTGATGACTCTGATTTCTCCTAGGGTCTTGCCTCCCCTAACAATGTCCTCTGTGATCTCATTATCGTCATATTTTAGATTGTACTCCAAAAGTTTTTCATTCTCAGTAAATTCATTTAGTTTAGTGATCGTACCATGCAAAATACACTCCATCTTTTTGATGGCAAGGAACGTTTGATAATTTGTAGCTAACCTCTTCATATCACCCACTTGGTTCAGTATGGTACGTAATTCATTTTCTTTTGACTGAACGATTTGCAATGTGTTAGATAAGTCATTTGCCAGTTCATAATGCACCGAATCTATTTCGGAAATTGTTGCCTTTTTCAGCTTTTTTAATGTGCTTATAAAATTGTCTATTCTTCTCGTAAATCCTGCTTTCATTTTATCACGCGTATTATTCAACATCTGTAGGTTTTTATTGCGATTGTCAGCAATATTGTTTAAAGTTCCGCACATTTTAACAAATTCAGATATCGTATTCTCAAACAGAACTGAATCTTTCACATTGTGTACGATATCTTCTATTTTTGGAACGTCTTCGCATTCGCTATGAGACTTTTTACGACATTTTATACAAATAGCTTTGTCATGCATACGACAGTAATGTGTGTATCTTTCCCCATGTTCAGAACAGAATACCTGTGTATTCAAGATAAACGGCGGGCATGCTTTATAGTCCTGATATGGAATGACGTTATGCTTTCTTTGAGTTTTCGAACGATTATGGTCATCGGTACAAGATTGGCATAAGACTTTCTCGCACTGTTCGCACCATACGAAAGGTATAGACGTTTTCTTTTGTTGTATACAAATTGAACACGTGGATGCCATTGATAAGACCTGTAGCATATAAATGAATGAATGAAGTTACTAAACGTAATCATTAGTAGAGAGACTGTTTAGAAAAAGACGTCTAGTTTAGAAAACCAATGGATAAGGACCAAAATAGTATGTGCCAAGACGTAATTGTGGGTTCAGGCGAATACATTGCCAGAGATCAGTCTACAAAAGAGCAGCAGAAAAATAGTGACGTTTTCATGGTTTTGTCGGAATAGGTTTAAGCGGAGAGTTAATTGATTTTGGAAAGAACCAAATCTTTGTAAGGCTTATTATGAGCACTGCGGTATCATCAATTGTCAACAACGCTGATGTTGTCATACACTTCCCACTTTATATGACAAATATTTTATTGTACCTGGACACAAAGCACCGAATAACATCATTTTGCGTGCAAAATATTTTATTGATTGTTCAACATCTAAATTAGAAGTTGATTGTACTAGCAAATGCACCACACACTCAGTTACAACACAGCCCAAAGAAAAAATAATTGACTTCATAAATCGGTCTTTTTCTCCTTCAGCCTTCAGACATTCCTTTCCTGTATTAGATTCTTAAATTTCTCACCTGTTCGAACCTTTTGGTTTTAAGTACTTTTCATTTGAAACTTTTGTTTTTTGACCTTCCATTATTTTGATTCAAATGCTGCTGATAAGAGGTTACTCCTTGAAATATCTTTATATAGCATAAACAAATTCACCGTTTGCATACCCGTTGTGGTATTTGTATTTGTTTACACTAAAATCCATACAAACAGCTCTTCATTACTTGGTCATCTAAATGTAACACAAATCCTACTTAAGTTCTGTTGACTTCAATACAGACAGCAATAGTATCTGGACTCAAAAACTGTTTTGATTATTTTTTTACTAGATATGGCGTCAATCAAATAGGGATCTCAAAGAACTGATGGAGACTATTTACTCTAAGTCAGTTTCATTTTATCACATTATCAAAACGTTTGAATATCCCACTGACACTATGTACTTCTATTCCCCATGCCCAACTTATACCACAATTAATTGTAGCTTATTTAAAAAAGAATAGAAAAAGTAGGTACAAAAATCTGGTGGTAGAATATACAAAGACCTACAGCTACTTTGACTTCAATAAGTATAAAAAAGAACCAATTTTAAAACAATTGTGGATTCAGGCGAATACATTGCCAGAGATCAGTCCGTACGTTGCTCCCAGGTTGTTGTCATCGCTGAAGAAATTTTACGGAAGACATCAGGTCCTTTAGGCAGATACGGTATTTCTATCTCTCAGATGAGCATAGATGTTGGTTTGACATAGAGCTTTTTGATGTCACCCTTTCCGGATTTGACCAGCACTAAATCGATCTTTGGCAACGTAACAGGTGTGCTATATCAAGTAGGAACTGTTTACTCTTCCGGAGCACCTGAGTTCACTCTCGTGTCGACTTGAGTTCACATTGCTGAATGCGGTTTTGTTGTTATGTGTGAGTTATTTTGTTTCGTTGTGATGATTCTTTGTCTTTTCGGTATAATGATGTTTGATTACCCCTTTGGTACACATTTGCTTTTTGCTTCTTACAGAGGACCAGAATATCGACATGCTCAACTGTCTTAAAGACAACATATTTGTACTATCGATGGATGTGTTTTTCAACAGACAATCTGCATCCTTATGGGTCCAAACTGTGTCCCATTGCTTGCTGAAATGTCATTTCAATCACTACCAGACAAAAATGCCCCATCAATACCTTTCTTCTGGTTCGATACTCTTATTTTTGACACGTAGGAAATATTGCATATAATTGTTAATGTGTATGAATTTAATAACATTCTCAAAGAATAATCAAAAGGAAAATGATAATTTTAAAAATTTGTTGGAAAATTGCGAACAAAGTTAGAAAGATTCACTTTTAAAAAAGAATGGAGATAAATTATTACCTTGTAGATTTTTGTCAGCACTAATATGACTTCAAATGCGTTTTGTGTATTCTCTGCTCAATAAGACCTTCAGTCGATAAAGAATTTAAAAGGAAATTCTAGCGTGACACGATTTTGTCGCCTATTAAGTCTGAGTTGCATTTTATGTAATGTTTGATTTAAATTTATGGTGAATGTACCCTTTTAAATTCAACAAAGACAAACTTGATTGCCAATCTTATATTCATTCTTATTTATATTGAGCACATATTCAAATACAGTTGTTGAATGATCTATTATCTGTAATATAATCTTTAAATATAAAACACATTAATGAATTACGGATATATGGAACGCCATACCTGCCTTATGATGATGTTTTTCATTATATGATATGGAGCGCCATAGCTGCCTTATGATCATCGTTCTAATACATGATGAAACTTCTTCATTATTGGATGAATCTTTGTCCTGATGTGATGATACTTCTTCATCATTTGATGATACTTTGTCCTGATGTGATGATACTTCGTCATTATGTGATGATACTTCTTCATTATGTGATGATACTCTGTAATTATGTGATGATACTTCTTTATTATATGATGATACTTTGTCATTATATGATTCAAAATGGCCAAAAAATGAAAAATGTCTTAAAAGAATTTAGATAGGATTTAAGATTTGAAGAACAAAACGTTTACAAAGTTTTCATAATTCAAAATGGCGAAAAAAAAGAAAAATGTCTTAAAAGAATTAAGATTAGATTTAAAATTTAAAGAACAAAACGTTTACAAAGTTTTAATATAATTAACAAAGTATCACCACATAGGGCAAACTATCACCACATAGGGCAAACTATCACCACATGCTTATAAAGTATCATCACATTATGAAGAAATTTTATTTTTTTCAGTGCTCTTCATAATAAGAGAACTACGATCCCATATTGGGGACAATTATGCAAACTATCATCACTTATATAATTACAGAGTATCAAGAAAAAGTATCATCACATAAGGACAAAGTATCATCACATGATGATAAAGTATCATCACATGAGGAAGAAGTATCATCACATAAGGACAAACTATCACCACATGATGAAGAAGTATCATCACATAAGGACAAAGTATCATCACATGATGAAGAAGTATCATCACATAAGGACAAAGTATCACCACATGATGAAGAAGTATCATCTTATAAGGACAAAGTATAATCACATGATGATTAAGTATCATCACATAATGAAGAAGTATCATCACATAAGGACAAAGTATCATCACATAATGAAGAAGTATCATCACATAAAGACAAACTATCACCACATGCTGATAAAGTATCATTGCATTATGTAGAAATATTATTTTTGTCAGTGCTCTTCATATTAAGAGAACTACGATCCCATAATGGGGACAATTATGCAAACTATCATCACTTATATAATTACAGAGTATCAAGAAAAAGTGTCATCACATAAGGACAAAGTATCATCACATGATGATAACGTATCATCACATAATGAAGTAGTATCATCACATAAGGACAAACTATCACCACATGATGAAGAAGTATCATCACATAAGGACAAAGTATCATCACATGATGAAGAAGTATCATCACATAAGGACAAAGTATCATCACATAATGAAGAAGTATCATCACATAAGGACAAACTATCACCACATGCTGATAAAGTATCATCACATTATGAAGAAATTTTATTTTTTTCAGTGCTCTTCATAATAAGAGAACTACGATCCCATAATGGGGACAATTATGCAGACTATCATCACTTTTATAATTACAAAGTATCAAGAAAAAGGGTCATCACATAAGGACAAACTATCACCACATGATGATAAAGTATCATCACATAATGAAGAAGTATCATCACATAAGGACAAACTATCACCACATGATGAAGAAGTATCATCACATAAGGACAAAGTATCATCACATGATGAAGAAGTATCATCACATAAGGACAAAGTATCACCACATGATGAAGCAGTATCATCTTATAAGGACAAAGTATAATCACATGATGATTAAGTATCATCACATAATGAAGAAGTATCATCATATAAGGACAAACTATCACCACATGATGAAGAAGTATCATCACATAAGGACAAAGTATCATCACATGATGAAGAAGTATCATCGCATAAGGACAAAGTATCACCACATGATGAACAAGTATCATCACATAAGGACAAAGTATCATCACATAATGAAGAAGTATCATCACATAAGGACAAAGTATCATCACATAATGAAGAAGTATCATCACATAAGGACAAACTATCACCACATGCCGATAAAGTATCATCACATTATGAAGAAATATTATTTTTTTCAGTGCTCTTCATAATAAGAGAACTTTGATCCCATAATGGAGACAATTATGCAAACTATCATCACTTATGTAATTACAAAGTATCAAGACAAAGGGTCATCACATAAGGACAAACTATCACCACATGATGATAAAGTATCATCACATAATGAAGAAGTATCATCACATAAGGACAAACTATCACCACATGATGAAGAAGTATCATCACATAAGGACAAAGTATCATCACATGATGAAGTATCATCACATAAGGACAAAGTATCACCACATGATGAAGAAGTATCATCACATAAGGACAAAGTATCATCAAATGATGATAAAGTATCATTACATAATGAAGAAGTATCATCACATAAGGTTAAAGTATCATCACATAATGAAGAAATATCACCACATAGGGCAAACTATCACCACATGCTGATAAAGTATCATCACATTATGAAGAAATATTATTTTTTTTCAGTGCTCTTCATAATAAGAGAACTACGATCCCATAATGGGGACAATTATGCAAACTATCATCACTTATATAATTACAGAGTATCAAGAAAAAGTATCATCACATAAGGACGAAGTATCATCACATGATGATAAAGTATCATCACATAATGAAGAAGTATCATCACATAAGGACAAACTATCACCACATGGTGAAGAAGTATCATCACATAAGGACAAAGTATCATCACATGATGAAGAAGTATCATCACATAAGGACAAAGTATCACCACATGATGAAGAAGTATCATCACATAAGGACAAACTATCACCACATGCTGATAAAGTGTCATCACATTATGAAGAAATATTATTTTTTTCAGTGCTCTTCATAATAAGAGAACTACGATCCCATAATGGGGACAATTATGCAAACTATCATCACTTATATAATTACAAAGTATCAAGAAAAAGGGTCATCACATAAGACAAACTATCCCCACATGATGATAAAGTATCATCACATAATGAAGAAGTATCATCACATAAGGACAAAATATCATCACATAATGAAGAAGTATCACCACATAAGGACAAACTATCACCACATGATGATAAAGTATCATTACATAATGAAGAAGTATCATCACATAATGAAGAAGTATCATCACATAATGAAGAAGTATCATCACATAAGGACAAAGTATCATCACATAATGAAGAAGTATCTACTTTTGAGTTTTTGACTTATCAATAACTATAATTTTCAAACTAAAATGGTATAAAAATTTACATGATATAAACCAAAATGACAAGTGAAAATCACGCATTCGGTCTTTAATCATACACAAATGCAATAAGCAGTCCTACTGGGCAAGCGGCATAGAGAAAATAGCAGATAAATATATAAATATTTCAGAAAAAAAACCTGTTATTACAACAAGAAATTTTAACTATTATTTTCATACTACCATCATCAATAACAATTAACACCATTTATATAAGTGTGGGCGAATTTTGGTACTCATGCTCTTTTTTACGAGCTAATACTTTTATTGAATTTTGACACACATGAAAATAATCACACACAAAAAACAACAAAAAGAAAAACAAACACAACCCCAAACCTCAAGGTTATACATGTAACCTCATCGGTACATTTTTGTGGTTGATGAAGATGCATCTTAAGATTGTTGGCATATTTTTCAAAGGGGGGTAAAGGTAAAAAATGTGGCACTTAAATGATATAAATAAACCACTTAAGACAAATACAGAAGACAATGTCCCATAATTCATCAACGTTTTTAAAACAAATACTTATGCACCGATGTCAATCGGAACTGATCAGGATATCCTACATACTAGTAAGTAATATGCAAATCATTGCATTAGAGCGAGAATGATGTTGAAAGTAGCTTTTTTACTTGTTTTTCTTGTTGGAGCGTATATTTCCCATGTCAATGGATCACTTTTCCGGATAAGAGGTAAGGCATAGGGACTTGATACCGGCATTTCAGGTCAAGAGTAAAAGTGCGAACAGTAAGAATTAAAACTAACTACAAAGTCCCAGACAGTAAATGTTGCTACGCCTGACGCGTGTTCTATCAATTCAAGACTCATCGGAGGCGTTCCACCAAAAATATTTAAAAAGCCCAACGTTATATACTAGGCAAAAAAAAGAAACGTTACACTTATATTTTATTTGATAAAATTTATATAACAAACGAAAAGTTGAAATGTCCATTGAATAAACGTAAGTTTGGTCATACTGAAGAGACAAAAATCCAGTTTACTTAATTTTAAATCAAATTTAACATCTATTTAAGGTTTTACCAAGATATTGTAGAAAATCAAGTCTGCAAAGCATTATCGTTCCTGACTAACCATTCATTGTGAATATCTGACAGCATTTCGATGAATATAAAGTTGAATTCAGTATTTAGGGATATTTAACCATCTGTAAGACTACAGGGATGGGATATTTGAAACGGTTTCCGGTGCGTTTTGATTATTTCTAAAAACGTTGTTCAGTAAAATTAAAAATGATAAAATGTTGATGATTACAAAATTTCTGTTTAAATTGGATTCTTTGGTTAAAAAAGGGCGTTTCTTACTTATCTTTGTCAATTTTATGCATGATACAAATCATTCACGCCATAACGCGAAAGTAACGTAATTCAGAGGACGTCTTTTTTAAACAATGACGTCTGCTTTGCGTGACTCGTACGTACAGTTTTTATGAATATTCGATTGACATTTGATCCATTTACACGATTTAATGTTTTGCAGTGTTAACGAAGCGATTACGAAGAAAAATAAAGCGGCAACGCCTGATCTCAACTCGCGATGGTTATGGTATTCTGCTACTTCCGGTCTCACCGATTGTTGTACTGCTACATCTGACACGAGTCTCTGGTCTATGGATAGTTGTTCTTAAGACTTTGAAATGATTTGTACCCTGTATTTCGGTCATTCCTGTAACCAACACGAAAGTAGAGATTTTCTTCTAATTTTGACGTTAACGTAAATTGCTTGACTTACAATTTCTCAAACTTTCAATGCGACCTTTTGTTAACTGTGATATTTGTAACATTAAACGACCAAAATCACTAGCTTAATTGATTTTTGACAAGTAAAATTTTAAAAGTTCCAATTTTAGTCAAAAGTGAAAAATGACGTAACGTCATTTTCAAGTCCGCCTCCTATACGCAAATTTGACAGAAAAACCCGTTCATTGCATAATATTTACATTAAAAATTAAAACAAAAAATGTTTTGAAAAAATCTTAAAAGAAAACCAATGTAACGTTTCTTTTTTGCCTAGTATAAGTGTATCTGTTTACCACATAGCTGGGCTCACTTGGACTCTCGACCCCAAATGCCAGGAACGAGTCCCTGTTTATAGATATTTTGAATTTGTTTCTATAATTCCATACTAGATGGAAGCATAGAAGTACCAATGGGACATTCGAATGTCAAAAGTCCATAAAGGGCCAAAATTTTGAACATTTTGTGCCAAAAATATAAGAAAATATCAGTTAATATGAAAGCTTTTCATTTTAAACTTTACAATGATGTTTTGGTTTTTGACCTTCCAATGTTTTGATTCAAATGTTACTGATGAGAGGTTACTCCTTAAAATATCGATATACAGCACAACCAAAACCGTTTTTAGACCCATTTTGGTATTGAATTTTGAAATCACTGGGTCGATATTCGTTGCTGGTGGACCAGAGATCCCCGAGGGTAATCACAATCCTGGTCACCAGACTTGTCTGACACAAATTCACCATTAAATGTCCTATATATTGCTAATTGTTTAATTGTAAATGTTTAAAACACCCGGTTTCTTTCCTTGTACTTCACATGGTCGATAACCTCGGTTGTGGATTTGGCTTCCTTGTTCGAACCTTAATTTCAGCTTTGAGTACTTTAATTTTCATACAATATTTTTGTATCAAATGCTGCTGATGAGAGGTCACTCAGTGAAATATCGATAGACAGCATAGTTTTACATCCGTTTTGGCATTGTACATGTAACCAAAACATTTTCTTCTATTTTTAGGGTGTAACTACAGAGGCGTGACAGTCAGAGAAGGCGAAAGTTACAAGTCACCAATAACGTGCATCAGGTGCTCATGCTATAATAATGAACTTGAATGTGCAACGTAAGTTATGCTTATAAAACTTAAAATAAACCTGTACACACAGAACAACAATTGGCAAGCGAATTTGAGCTATTTTCTATGCTTCATGATTTCCCTTAGTAAAACTGACTAATTTTAAGTTTAAAATACCGAAGTGAAGTGAGTGTTTAATGTTCGGTCTAAATGCTTCCAATAATGCATGTTTTAAACAATTAATGCCGGACAGTGAGAATTATTGACAAAATTGCGCTTAATACACCGATTGCTGTTCAGTTGTTTTTGTAATTGTATTTGTATTTATTTATTGTATTTTATCCTTACAGTCATACGAGATGTTGGACTGTCGCCAAAAACATAAATATTGTAAAGATTAACACCATCTCTCATCAATATTTTGTGATTCCTTCAAAATATCAGGACATTTATTTATACATTGAATGCAATATTTTGTAGTTTTATTGGTGTGTAAAAACGTGGACCTAAGCACATGTTCAAAATGCGTGCAAAGGATCACGCTTTTACGTATACACAACAATAAAACTACAAAATTTTGCATTCAATGTATATAATAGTGCATTTGCCAATTGTTGTTCACTTTGATTATTTTGGGTACTTAGTCATATTTCACCGGATTTTACTGTTACCGTCGGTGACCAGCCACCGGACAAGGAATAGAACATCGTTTGCTCTCAATGCAATTCCGATATTTTGAATACACAGCATATTTGAGTGATTTTGATATCGTAGTATGAAATGATGTGGTATATATTATTAGAATATGGTGTCAAAAACATTCAAATCTCTGTAAGTTGTTTAAATTTTTCACGAGAATTATCCAAGACGTACACAATAAAATCCGAGGCTTGTCCTTCTATCCATTTGGAAACCAACGGGATTTTTCATAACGGTATTGTAAACGGTAAAATTAAATCGATCACGGAATAAAAATCCGATATTAATTGGCAAATGGTCTATTACATTCCGATGAAATAAATGTGTTTGCACAGATATTTGCACGAATTGAATGTTTTATTTCTAAGAAATTATTCCGCAAAAGTAGTCGTCAAGGTGGCATGTGCTAGCAATGAAACTTCATTACCGAAACACTATTAACCAATCGAAATTGTCGGTATAAATTAGAATATAATTATATGCAAATATGATACCATTCTGATTGGGGTTTTTTCACAGACCACCATATATAAGTAGCTTTCCTTCTCACTGCAAAGTGGTGCAAGATTTTTTTACCTGCAAACGAAAAGTGGTGAAAATATCAAATGAGGACGAACCATGTGACGGACCAATAACAGCGGTTGGGCGCCGTTAGAAAATCAAACGAAGAATGGAATGGGGGTAGTCTTATATTCTATCAATCATAACTTTTATATAATTATAATTATTGTATTTTGTACAAATGTATATGGGTATAATTTTTTTTAGAAAATTATTAATTGCAATAGCATTGAAATAAAATTTGGTTTATTTTCGTGTAAACTTTTGAAAAGGCAAAATAATTTGGATAAACGATCACTGAAACTACGCCTTATAACGATAGAAATTATTATCGAAATTAGTTTAAACCGGAGTACAACAATGAAGTTTATACACTTTGCAGTTGCACGGACGCCGCGTGCAATATGATTGACAGTTGTTAATATTAATACGCCGATTCAATTAACCAATTTTTTATATTTTCATGGTAAAACATATTTTACTTTATTTTCGCTCCGAATATATCAATACATTTATCTAAATGTATTAACTGTAATATTTTTTTAGTTATAGAAGCCATAAAGTAACTAGATTTTTAATGGTGGAAAATTTAGTTTATGGTTCAATAAACCTAAAAATGATTACAGTTAATTTTTTAAATATTTTAATTGCCTTGCTCAGCAATAGGCGTCTTTATTTACGATGAAGACATGTTTAACATTGTAGTGGAATAGTAACAGCAGCTGGAGTTTTGTATGATAATACAACTTTTAATAAAATTATGAAATAAGGTAACCCCTACCAGAATTTGCATTCATGATTGCAGAATGCTTGTGATGCGTGTTTTGTTGCTTGTTACATCGTAATGTTGTTGTTTGGTACCAGTGTCTTCTGTTTTTGTTTCAGTTTTTCATAATTTTGGCATTCTTCCAAATTAAACACTTCTTTGCTTTTGACATGTTTTATCGCAGCATTCTTTTTTCAGAATCAGGGTAATAGCACACATAGGGTGGCACATGGAAAACAAATTTAACACAAAAAATCATTGGATTAGGTAAATCACAAGCACTTGTCCCTACCAATTATTGTTAGAATAAATGCGCAAAAACGCAACAAACTAACAAATAAACAAAAAAGCATTTCGATACATTTATAATTTGTTTCGTGAAAGACTTTTTTTCAAAAACATATACCTCCATTCATGACATCTCGACCTCAAAACTGTTTTTTTGTCGTGCGATTATGTACTTTTACAAGAGATTTACTTTTTTCACTAGAGAATGCTTTGCAGTATTCGGTCATTCTTTTTTTGATGTCTGTGTTGCTTTGGTTTGCTTATTCATCCATTAAAAGACAATTACCATGCAAACCGAGTATAAAACAACTATATCATTATGAACTTAAATAAAGACTGATATTATCATGTACAGTTCAAATCCGATTTAAAATTTATTACCTTGATTTAAAATTACTGATCTAGATTGTAACTGTCATTGTAAGTCATTAAAAGAACTTTACCATAATTTGAAATTAGTCGATGGTACATTCTCAGTCAGTGTCAGTCATTTTAAATCAAGGTCAAGTTTTATTAAATGAATGACAATTACAGTAACAATCCACATCAGTAATTTTAAATCAATGTTAATATTTAAAATGACTGTCATGATCTGATACAAATAACAAAATTGACAGACATAAACTGACATCGTCTGCTACAATTAAAGACAACTAAAACAGTAAAAAGAAAGAAACTGATAATTACTTAAGATATTGCATCAAACATGTCAAATAAAATAAGCATTTGACAGATAAATATTAGTAAATTACAGTTAGCATCGTTTATTTTAAATCGGATTTGAACTGTACATGGTAATGTCAGTCAATTTTTGGCTCATAGTGTTATGCTGTATGTGCATATTTTAAGGAGTAAGCCCTCATTAGCAACATTTTAATCTAAACATTGAAAGGTCAAAAACCAAAAGTATTGAACGAAAAGTGCTCAAACCAAAAACAGTTCGAATAGGGAAGCCAAATCAAGCACCGAGGATAACGACTGTGTGCTGTCAATATTATACCACTTTTGTTCTAAGATTTAATAAACGTTTCACGAAATCTTGATATAAGGTCGGAGTTTTAAATACTTTTAAAAACATATTTGAAAAGAGACATTACAAAGCAGTTATTCACCAGATACCAATGTCTTCAGAAGTCTGGTTCTTATTTCGTTTGTTGTCTTTGTTAGTTAATTCATTCACAATTTCATGACTTCACTCATGTTTAGATTTTCACGAAATCTTTATAAGGACGAGTTATCAATGCCAAAACATGGACCTACAGTTCATATTTGTGGGCTTTTAAGAGACATAAAAATGTCTCTACATTACAAAATACAAAGTATGAATGAATTACTAGTATGCATATTTCGAGGTGTAACCTCTCACCAACATTAATTGAATCAAAACAATAGAGTGTTGAAATTCAAGGGTTTCAGAAGAGAAGTACTTAAAATAAATAACCCATAAGAAAAAATGTAAGATTATTCCTGTTTCTTATTTTGTGTTACCTCTGTTAAGTATTGTCATAGTAATTTGTCTACCTTTTTGGAACTATATCTAGATATTGAAAAGTTTAGGGATATTTTTTGGTTTAACCAGAAATTCGATACTACATCTCTTGATTTCAATAACTTCCTTGATTATATATTGTGCTTGATATTTTGTATGCATATATATGACAACATCATGATCAAAATAAACAGTTTTATCAAAATTTAACATCATATAATTTATTTTCCCACAGCTGAAATTGGTCCTCTGCAAGGCAGTTGTTCGTTTATTGCATTCACTGCTTTTTCGGAACAACCATCAGAAACAATTTTACATTCGGGTGGTACGTTTGTTATCCTAAAACCAATTCTGGAAAAAATAAATAATAAAATGATGAATGGTAATATATATAATTTCAGTGAACAACTTGTAAATTATGGACAACTTAACAATGATCCTAGATAATGTTTACTTAAAGTTGAAAAATTTCAAAATAACAAGCTTATTTGAAATATAATCTTTAGACTTATCTAACGTTATTTGTCCGTAGGTCGCCAGGAGTATGCACATACAGCCATTTTGCGGTGTGTTGGCGATCGACCTAAGTCGCATAATCAATTGTTTTGAACGATAGAAAAATCTATCTTTTGCTTAGGTATTTCATTTGAAAATATCCTTAATCATTGTTCAAATAGCAAAGGGGGCGACGAGACGACTTAAGGACGGTCCTGCTGCCCAAGGCGACCTCATGTCGCCACCAGATGACAAACCTATGTAATTGATTTTTATTCGTCTTAAAGTTGTCAACCTATCGTCTTCGATAAGAGGGAAAAAAGTGGAAAAAAACAGTGCAAAAAAAACCAAGCACCATCGTCATATACTCAACCACCCACAATGTTTTCCCTAGAAATTTCAGTCTTTTGACTTCCAAGTAAAATTAGCAAACATTCCCAGCTAACTCCCAGCCTTCTTGGAGTTTAACCTACATTTAAATCGGTTTAAAATTGTTAATTTTCATTCTAAATAAAGAAGTTAGATATTGGTTACAAAATCAACCTACGAACAGCACTGCATTCCACCATTATAACAAGAACAACGCAGGCACGTTACCATAGATTCGTATGCTCCACCGGATTTTATAACTGTTCCATTGTGAACGCAATCTAAAAAAAATAATGCCCATGATAAAACAAATTTTACTTTCATTTGTTTTTTCTCTTTGGGTCATGAGACTGATCGTCCCTTTTGGTATTTGTGTTATTATTGTCCTTAGAGGCAAATGAACATTGACGTGGCATTCAAATGTCAGGGTAAAAAAGACACTACAGAGTACATGAAAAAAAACTAAGGTGTCTCGAGGTTATCAAACTGAACATCTTTTTGCACATATTGGTATTTTGTATAAAATTAATAAACTCACTACACTTGGCAGACATAGCTTATTTTATCAAATTATGAGCAATCGTCATCATTTTAATTTTTGTAGAAGTTCCCGTACTTAATCAAAAGGAGATAATTTATATAGAATTAAAAAGGAAAATTTTAAATTTTCATGAATTTCTTGAAAAAATAAACGGTAACACTATATTTTTTCAGGCAATTTTAAAGAGCTTTAGAAAAAGAACTTTCCTCCAGATCTTGAGCTGATTCTAAAAGGAGCAGGAATTTTTCTGTATGTGCCTCTATAGGTTTTCGTCCTATATATTCATGTAAAAATATTGAAGCTGCTCTTTTAAGAAAGCTGAGAGCGCTCTAAAATGAACGACGACCGCCTCTTTTTATCTGATATTTTTGATCTATACATTAAGGTTCATCTTTACACTTCGGAAAAAATGACTGATATTTACGTCTTATTTTCAGTCTATGTGGAGCCTAAACTACATATTAAATTGCTTAATAAGCTGATAAGGCATAGTAGCGTCTAGATAACTATTTTTTGGCATAAACTTTTAGTTTTTTGTACGTGTTCACTTGAACCGTTTTGCCGGGGCATTTTATTTGCGTTTTTAGTTCACCCAAATATAGCCAAATATAAACAATGCCCTGTCATTTGGCCTCCTCGTGCAAAGTAATTCCGTAATTGGTGTTATTAAATCTACTCAAAATCGGTTTTAGGGGTAATTCATGCTTTATTTATGGTACAATTTGAACGGAAAGAAAATGAATAGAGAAATCAACAAAAGTAATCTTGTAAACTGGAAGGGAAAATGATCGGCGAGTTTTATATCTAGACGCTGCTACACTTTATTTTGTGTTTCTATATGTCGTTTAAGTCGAACGTAGACTAGAAAAATTGGTAGAATATCTACCAATTTATTCGTAGTGTAACCATGAACCTTAATGAAACATAAACAAATCTTTAGTAGAATTCTGATAACCCCTTGACACTTTAAGGGTTCACGAGATACAGAAGACACAAATTTTACAGCATAACCAAATTAACCGTTTCATATCCGTTTTATATTTGTATTTTGAAACTACAGGCTCGATAACCGAAATCTGTAATTGACAGAACGCGCATTTATACAATGTAGAAACTTTGTTGCAATACAGTCACTACACGGGTATTCCGGCTATCGTTTACCGCTGGCAAACTGAAGACTGTCATAGAAATTTAACGGTGTATGATGTTTGACATAGTAGAGGACAATAGGAGAAAAAGGTTGACAGCAGACTAAGGTTAGACTGATGTCTACCCTTTTCTCCTTTGTCCTTTCTATTTTCTAAAAGTCATGCACAGGTAATTTTGCTTGACAGTTCTTAGTTATTGCAATGTTAAACGTAGCCGTTAATACCCCGTGTACTATCGCCTGCAATCTGACGTATGTATCCTGAATTTCTTTGATTAATAAGGGACCAACCTTTTTACTGGATAGGGGGGCTTGATTTTTTCCCAAAAAATATTTTGAAAAAGATTTTTTATTGAAAAAAAAATTGACAGCAGAACATGGACGGGGCATTTTTAAGGGGTATTAAAATCCCATATCCTTGTAAATAGAATGGATTTTAATATCTCAATAAGTTTTGTCTCAATTATCCCGTATCACACGAATAAAACATGAGAATTTCCTATATCCTAATATTTAATTAAACGTGTCTCATGGATGACTTTTACTGTTAAATTGCAAAAAAGTAATTAACATGACTAAAGGACTTACCTGGACCATCTTGCAAACTATGGAAACACGAAGAATTAACACAGACTATAAGGACAGACGCCAACACCAATACGTATCTAATGTTCCTGTACATAATTAACAATGCTTATTTAACTATTTATATATAGGTCTGCAGCGACGTTGAGTGCTGATTTAGGTGGGTATCCCTAGTTTATAACATGTCTAAAACAATTACGTCATGAATTACCTGATTGCCTCAATAAATAAACTTAACAAATAAAGTCTTGCAATATTCACAGAACATGCAGAAGGGTCAAGAGTTCAAAGAGAGATATAAAAATCAGGTTATCTATTGGTTACAACTTAAAAGTACATCTTTAAGGAACGTCATAACCACTTTATTGAGAAAATCTTCGGTTAAGATACTTAATCCTATAGTTTAATTGAGCTTGATCCAGGATTAAGTAATACAAATTACAACAAAGTTCCAGACAATAAATTTTGCTACGCCTGACGCGCGTTTCGTCTATTAAAGATTCATCAGAGGCGCTCTACATAAAAATTTAAGTGCCAAACATAAACTAAGATTAACCCGGCTAAATCTTAGTTACATAGATTTATAGATGACTTCAACTTTCCAATCGTCAACTTTCCCTTCTTGTGTAGCAACGTTCCGTCCGCTCTAGCTTATGGAGTGAGTTTATGTTTCTCAATTGATTCGTTACTCCAGAGCGTGCAGGACTTGCATCGATTTCCTTTGCAGAGTGTCATGTCTTACGCAAAAATTGCTCACACAGGGTTATGTTGCTCCTCGGTTGCTGTTTCACTCAAGAAATTTAACGGAAGACATCATGTACTTATACACAATATGGGATTCCGATCTCTCAGATGAGTGCAATTGTTGGTTTGTCATAGGGTTTTGTTTCGTCTTACTTTACCGGATTTGACACACTGATTTGACTGTTGGCACCGCGATGGGTGTGCTATAACAAGCAGGAACTGCTTACTCTTCCGGAGCACATGAGTTCATGAGTTCGCGTTGTTGGTTGATATTCAATTATTTTTGTGTTTCCATGTTTTACATGTTGTCTTTTTTTTGCCCCGTGTTTGTTGGTGTTTACTGGTTTTGTCTCTGCCCTTTCGGACTTTTGACAATCGGATACCCCATTGGTACCTCTGCTTCTTACCGAAAAACTAATCAAGTTCATAAAATCTCGGTTTAACTGAGTTTTTATATAGAATACTAAGTTTTCTTAAAAACTTTTAGAAAATCCTAGTTTTTCTCAGCCAACTTAATGATAGATTTTTTAGTTAGTCCTAGATTAAGTTCCTTAAACTAATATTAAATAAGGCCAATCGAATGTATCGAGCGTTTTGATTGGCCAACAGATAACCAATATTTTTTGGGAGGAATTTTGATTGACCAGAACATAACCCATCTTTTCTGTATAGATATGCCTAGCTAAATGTGAATTACAGAAAATCTTAGATTTTCTGAACTAGAACTTCAATTTTCTCATAAATCACATTTAGCTGAGAAAAACCTAGATTAACTGGAAAATACGAGAAAATCTTAGTTTTAGCAAGGAATTACTAATTCCTTGGTTTTAGCAGTTTCGTTTTAGAAAAAAACTAGGTTTTTCTCAGCCTAATGATAGTTAGGTCAGTTAATCTTAGATTAAGCTCAGTTAATCTAGGATTAAGTAACTTAATCTAGGTTTTTCTCATTATTGTGGCTGTGGCGTGGCATAATATTATAGCACGCCGTAACCACTGTCATGAGAAAATCTTAGTTTAAGAAAGGAATTAGAATTCCTTGGTTTAAGTTACTTAATCCTAGTTTATCTCGTAACTATTGTTACCAAGAGCTTTAATTATTCTTTGTTAAAAAAGTAAGTAGACGTGGATGCTAAGGGTACAGATGTTGGTTGCTGTCCAAGGTGTGTTCACTGACCAACTACTACCCTTCAAGAACTCGGTGAGAACTGGACCTAAACAAGACTTTCACCTGATTCTATCATTCGAAAATATAGGTCAAGGTGAGCTAATTCTGGTACGATAGTGTGTTCTTACATAGGATGTACGTACTGACCAAACATCATTCATCAGCAGTTGCTTAGATATTGAAATTAACCAAAACTTTAACCTGTGTCATTAATGCAGAAAATGTATGTCAAAGTGACCTTATATTTGTACAGATATGGATCTTTACCAAGAACTTAACCAAAGTCATTCATGCGTAAACTATTGGTCACAGTGACCTACTTTTTAGTGGGTGGTGCCATGTTACCTGAAATACGCCTAGTGCTAAATTACCATTGACCAAAAACATGTAGTATCCCATTATGTAAACTTTTATAAGAGATTCACTTTATTCACTAGAGAATGCTTTGCAGTATTCGGTTCTTCTTTTTTATGTCTTTGTTGCTTTGGTTTGCTTACTCATCCATCAATAAACAAATACCAAACCGGGTATCAAACAGTTAATTTGGTTATGCTGTATATGCATATTTCGAGGAGTAACCTCTCACTAACAGCATTTGAATCAAAACAATGGAAAACGTCGAAAACCAAAGGTATGGAAGGAGAAGTACTCAAAATAGATTACCCATAAGAGAGAAATGGTAAGAGTATTTCTGGGAAGGTGTTCTCGAAAGTATCCTAAGTCAAATTTTGAGAGCGAGTTTAGACCATCTTAATCTGTTTCTTGAAACTATCTTAGACGTGTCCTTTGATAGGACATCTCAATAAAGATCTAATAAAGTTGTAATTCAAACAAAATTAGATAATAACTCTTTTAAAGAAAATTTTCCTCCAAAAACTTTATAATTTTGAATGCTTAAAATAAAAGTTATCGTTTTATTAGCTATAGTTTCCATTTGAAATCATATCAACTTTATCCTAAAAATAATTAATTATAGTATAACTAATGATTTGTGGCAAATATCAATTTTAATGTCACCAGTGCCGAATAACGCCTATATTAAACAAGTGCGCTGAAATTGTTCCGCGCACGAGTTTTCCGACACAAGTGACATTTAAAAAAAAAATCGTCACCCCGAATAAGTTATACTATTTATCATAAAGATAACTTGAATAAACGTGACGACCATATCATTAGAATAATGAAAATAAAGGTAACAACAAAACTACCGAACTTGAATGATCAATCTCATAGTCCAGAGAAAATGACAAAAACGAATCGGTCATACCGGCGAATTGGTGGATCGCAATGGTCCTGACTTGGTACAGGCATTTCAAACGAAATGGTGGGTTAAACCAGGTTTTATTGCGACAAACCTCTCTCTTCCATTGCGATCTTAGTATCCGGTAATGACCATAGAACACAACATAGTTGTGAGACACAATAGGGATATTGAGGTGATCATCTCAGTACAGCAGTATGGGCAGCCATTCGGGCAAAAATTAACAAAAAATTAAGAAACAGACACATGAACTTTAAACAGACACAAAAACACAAAACCAGACACCAATTTAAAATAAACAGACAAAAAATACAAAAAACAGACTTGAAATCTTATAAACAGACAAACAAATACAAAAAACAGACATAAATTTTATGAACAGACAGACGATTGTGTAAAACAGACACAAAAATACATAAACAGACATAAAAGTTTACAAACAGACAACCGTAAATAGCCAAACAGACGTTTTTAAAAACAGACCTAAAAGACGGCGTGACGATCGGGTGTTGGTAATTTGTGAAACCCGAACTACGGTTTCAAAACCGAAAGAAATTAAATTGAATTTGACGCCATTAAAATAACAATTTCAGAAAAATGTTTTGAATGTCTATAAGTTATTCTCGTAAGAAAAAATATTTTAATTTAGTGAAAATATATTATTTTGACACTTATTATCAGGGCCTGATGGACTCCATCCAAAAGCTTTAAGAAAATTAAGAAAAGTCATCACAAAGCCATTAACCAAGATCTTTAATGCATCATAAGATTCAGCAAAATGCCCAAATATATGGAAGTTAGGCAATGTGGTGGCACTATTCAAAAAGGGGGACAAGTCTGACCCAGGAAATTACAGACCCGTGAGCTTGACCAGTATATCATGTAAAATGATGGAGAAACCACACAGTCAACCACATGCAAACAAACAAACTGTTTAGCAAGAAACAGTTCGGATTTATATCCGGAAGGTCAACCACGCTGCAACTCCTTAAAGTACTCGACGAATGGACGGAGATCCTAGACAATGGAGGGTGCATTGACTCAGTGTATATGGATTTCATGAAGGCCTTGGACAAAGTCCCTCATCGTAGGCTAGTAAAGAAACTAGAAAGATATGGCATTGGAGACAAGACTATAGAGTGGGTAAAAAACTTCCTATCTGACAGAAAACAGAAGGTCACTGTCAATGGAGCCGAGTCCAAATGCCATGATGTGACCAGTGACATACCACAAGGAAGTGTACTTGGACCAATCCTGTTCGTCATCTACATCAACGACATGCCAGAGTGTGTAGAGGCCGCAGCATTCCTTTTGCGCAGACGACACAAAAGTGTACAAGGAGATCAAATCGGAAAGTGATATAAAGAGCCTGCAAGAAGATGTAGACAGCCTCCAAAATTGGTCCAACACCTGGCTCCTAAAATTCCATCCAAACAAATGCAAGGTAGTTAGTGTATCCAATGAACCCTCAACATCAGAAAGGGAGTACCATCTATACGATAACAACGGACATGAGGTAAAACTACAAAAGTCAGAAGGGGAAAAAGACATAGGAGTACTAGTGGATGAACATCTGTCATTCTCAAAACACATCCAACAACAAGTGAATAAGGCCAACAGTATTATGGGACTCATTAGAAGAACATTCACATATCTAGACAACACATCATTCAGGTACCTATTTCAAGCTCTTGTCCGTCCGCACTTAAAATATGCTGCACCAGTATGGTCACCACACAAAGTCGGAGACATCGACAGCATTGAGAACGTACAGAGAAGAGCGACAAAGCAGATACCTGAGCTGAAACACCTTGAGTACCCAGACAGATTAAAAAACTGAAAATGCCCACTCTCAAATACAGACGCCTTCGAGGGGATATGATCGAATCATTCAAAATACTGCAAGGTATTTATGATAGCAAGGTCACTGAAGGTTTGCTCGACCTAAATGAGAACACCAGAACGAGGGGAAACGATAAAAAACTGAAAAAAACATCGCAGTAGATTAGACATCAGGAAGCATTATTTTACAAGAAGAATAGTAGACATCTGGAACAGCCTGCCTAATGAAGAAATTAATGCGAAAACAGTAAAGGAATTTGAAATGAAATTAGACAAACACTGGGGAGATCAAGAGATAAAGTACAACCATGAGGCATACATCGACTTAAACAAGAGAACTCGACAAAAGTCCGGAAGTGACGAAACAACAATAAATAGTCAATTAGAAGAGGAGGTGGACATAGTGGTTCTAGGAGCCAGCGTCCACAGATGATCCTATCCTTATTTGAAAGTAACCAAGCTGGTGTCGATCTGATCGATATTCAGGGATCTTGTCGATCTTAGTGGAAAAAACCCAAAGTTTATCATTTTAGGGACTTATCATTTTTTACCTATGAGGGGGGGGGCTGGTCAAAATGTATGGGGGGATCAAATTTATTTTGCCTTTTTAAAAAGGGGGTTCAAGATTTTTTCCAACTTGAATGAGGGGGATTCAAGATTTTTCATTTATAACTAGAAATTTAATATAATCCATATATTTCTGGGAGAGGGTTCATTTTTTGTATAATACAAAGTACCAAAAACTTTAGATATGCTTGCTATGTGTATTAAAATATCATTAATGGTCTACATTTAAAACCATTTGTTCTTTATATTGAAATTTTCTTTGTCCTCTCAGGATTTTATGTTTTGCAAACATAGTAATTTAAATGTATATGCACATTAGGTTATAGACAGATGTTACACGTACGTTTCTGCATTTATCTCTTAACTACTTTCCAATTATGACTAAGACTCATTGAAAAATTAAAACGTTTCATCTTCTTTTTAGATTCAAACCAATTTGAATATATAGAAACAATTGGTCTTTTGGTGATATCATCTAGTTATGATTCCTCTTTTCCGCCCTGCCACAACAAAATAGGAATTCAGGAGAAAATGGATTTGAGTAGAAATGTGCGGTTTCGGCAACATATAAATATAAATATAAAACTATATGCCGGTCTATAATCGCATTAAGATATGTGTTACACAAATTATATATCCAAAATCTTGTTTTTTTTATTTATAAACCCCCGTATGTGACTTTTTTTTAAAATTTAAGATCATTGATCTATTTTTCTCGAAGCATTCTGTTTAAATAGAAAAAAAAGTTGCGTTTTAAAACATTCGGTTCTGTTTCGGGTTTATGTTACACTATTTACCGACACCCGATCGCCACGCCCTCTATTAGGTCTGTTTTTAAAAACGTCCGTTTGGCTATTCACGGTTGTCTGTTTGTGAACTTTTGTGTCTGTTTATGCATTTTTGTGTCTGATTTACATAATCGTCTGTCTGTTTATATAATTTATGTCTGTTTTTTTGTATTTGTTTGTCTGTTTATAAAATTTCAAGTCTGTTTTTTGTATTTTTTGTCTGTTTATTTTAAATTGGTGTCTGTTTTTGTGTTTTTGTGTCTGTTTATTTTAAATTGGTGTCTGTTTTTGTGTTTTTGTGTCTGTTTAAAGTTTATTGTCTGTTTTTTAAATCTTTTGTTAATTTTTGCCCGAATGGCTGCCCATACAGCAGACCAGTCAAACACTAATTAAAACAATTAACCACCATATCTTTTAACTCAATTTTGAACTTTTCTACTATTGGCTGATAACGAAGAAAGAAATGAATGCAATTATTGATTGAACGATTGTGTATTGCGTACTAATCCATGTTAAATGTTTTCCGCGGAAAACTTCACACGCGAGTTATATAAATCATGTAATTCGCTAAGATTAGTGAAAATCTAGAAATCTATTTAACTCCGAAATCACGATATTTCACCTTTATCGATATAATAAATTAACATATATACAGCGTCATCGAAGAATGTAAAGATAAGTTGATATACAAGTACAAATGTAAATGGAAAGTGTTTTGGGATTTTTTTGGTGACTAGCATTCATTTCAACCAGGAATTCGATACTACATTTTTGTACTGATAAATATGATAACATTATGATCGAAATAAACATTTAATCAAAATTTAACATCTGAATTCATTTTCCAACTGAAATTGATCCTCTGCAAGGCAGTTGTTCGTTTATTGAATTTACTAATTTGTCAAAGCAACCATCAGAAATAATTTTACAATCGTGTGGTGCGTATGGCAGCCTAAAACCAATTCTGGAAAAATAAATAAACAAAACAGATGAACGGTAATATATAATTCTAGTACACAATAATGCTTCTCGATAATGTTTACTAAAAGTTGAAAAAGTTACAAAATAACTAGCTCATTTGAAATAAAAAATTAGACTCATCTAACGTAAACCGTCAGTAGGTTGTCAGGAGTTTGCACAGCCTAAGGACGCTGAATCAATGTATAAAACGATAGAAAAATTATTCCAAAAAAAAAAGATTTTCTATGTTTTGCCTAAGTATTTCATTCGAAAGTATCCTTAATCATTGTTCAAATGGCAAAAGGGTCAACGAAGCGACTTAAGGACGGTCCTGCCCAAAGCTGTCGCCACCAGATGACAAATCTATATTGATTTTTATTTGTCTTAAAGTTGTCAACCCATCGTCTTCGATAAGAGGATAAAAAGTGGTAAAAACGGGTGCAAACAAAAACCAAGCACCATCGTCATAAACCCAACCACCCACAATGTTTTCCCTAGCTTAGAAAATGCAGTCTTGTGACTTCCAAGTAAAATTATCAAAGATTTCCAGCTAACTCCCAGCCTTGTTCTCGGGGTTTTACCTACATTTAAATCGGTTTAAAATTATTCATTTTTATTCTTTAATTAATAATAAAGAAGTAAGGTATTGGTTACATTCCTAAATAGTGAATCAACATACGAACAGCACTGCATTCCACCATTTAAACAAGAACAACGCATACAGTTTACCATAGATTTGAATGCTTCATCGGATTTTATAACTGTTCCATTATAAACGCAGTCTATAAAAAATAATGATAATGAAACAACATAATTTACTTTCATTTGTCTTTTCTCTTTGAGTCTTAAAAATTGGTCGTTCCTATAAGTACTTTTGTTATTACATTAGAGGCAAATAAACATTGATGCGGCATTCAAATGACGGAAGTAGAAAAGAACTAAAGATAACAACACAAAGTAAACATGAAATCAACTTAAGGGTTCACGTGAGACAGATGACCAACTTTAGAGTAGTTTTAATCATTCCTTCCCCACGTAAGCCGAGTCGCTCACTACGCACTAATCATATTCAAAATAACTTTTCATACGCGCTACCTTTGAATGAAGTACGGACATGACGGAAACATCCAAAAGTAGTGGCTTAAATCAAGTTTCTGAATGGACAATTTATGGTCGTAACTAGCAACAGGTGTGCTATGACGTGACATAAGATAAAAAGTCGTAGTAAAATATCTCACGTGCTTAGGTATTTAAAAGTTTGTCATTGTCAAACTTTCGATTGTTACAAAAATAAAGTGGGGAATATCCTAGTCTTAATGTGCCAGGTAATTAAAACATGTTATCTTTTTAAGGATTATTTTCAAAGTTAAGTCAAATTTTGATAAGGGAACGACCATTTAATTTGATAGTGGAGTAATTTTTTTTGTTGGTTTTGAAAAAAAAAATCATTTAGAGGTATCGTGAAAAATTAGAAGCATTATCCTATATAAGATCCTTCTAAACAATCTTTTTTTCTTACAACCTGCTGCCAGGTTTTAAATTGTTTTAATCGAAAATCAGATTCATAATATTTTGTGAAAAAAGAACCAAAGCCTCCTGGTCTCCGTAGCCTTTTAGAAATATATCCATAGACTAGCAAAGAGTACTTTTAACATATCATGATACTTTCGGAACATTTCTGACGAATCTTAAATAGACGGAACGCATGTTAATGGGATCTTTGTTGTAATACAGTTGTAATACAGTCGCTACACGGGGTATTACCGGCTATCGTTTACCGCTGGCAAAAATAAACATGACAAAAGGACTTACCTGGACCATCTTGCAAATCACGGTGGCAAGATGAATTAACACAGACTATAAGGATACACGCCAACACCACGTTTCTGATGTTCCTGTACATTTCCCTATTTATAACCCTGTCTAAAACAATTACGCCGTAACCTACCTGATTGCCTCAATAAATAAACTGAACAGATAACGATCGACTTGCAATAGTCACAGAGAATCAAGTGTTCAAAGAGTTCAGGTTATCTTTTGGTTACGAATTTAAAGTTAATCTTGTTACGAAGCATTGTCATTAAGCCCGAATGAGCGATCAAGAAATTTAATTATTCTTTTTAAGTAAGTGAACAAGGATGCTCAGGAAACAGATGTTGGCTGCTGTCCAAGGTGATAATAGACCAAATATCACCCTTCAAGAAGTCGATGAGAAATGGACCTTAACAAAACTTTCACCTGATTCTATCATTCGAAAATGTAGGTCAGGGTGATCTTATTCTGGCACAGGATGAAAATACTGACCAAATATCATTCACTTTTCCATTGCAGTTGCTAAGATTACGACATTAACCAAAACTTTAACCTGTGTTATTCATGCAGAAAGTGTATGTCAAAGTGACCTTATATTGGTACGGATGATGGTTACCATCCCAGGTGTACCACTGACCAAATTCCGTCCCTCTTCCACTTGCAGTTGTATAGATATGAACGTTAACAAAAACTAGTTGGTACATGTATTTTAAATTAGTATTTCAGATAACACAGTTAGTATTCTAAATACCACAGTTAGTATTCTAAATAATACTGTTTGTATTTTAAATAAAACAGTTAGTATTTTACTATATTAATAATAACAATAATATTAATAATACTATTTTTTGGTTCAAACGAAATTTTAATAATTGGTTAAGACATGTAGTACAAAAATTATGGCATTCACAAAATTACAAGAATAGAATACATAGAGCAAAATAATAAAAATACTAGTTTACTTTGAATTTTGAAAAAATACATGGTAGAACTATTGTGTTTATAGATATTAAAAAGTCAAATAGTCTATAACCAACTTAAATTTCTTTTATAAGCAAGTGTAAATATATATATAAAAATAATAATAAAATCATACCCCAGACACATGTGAGTTTCTTATTTCAAATAGTTTTTGAAGAAATGAAGACAGTAAGTTTAGCACATGTTTGTTTTTTGAGTTCATTAATAACTTAAAGAAATTCTCTTAACGAAGTTGATCACAGTTATTATATAAAAATAATAATAAAATCATACCCCAGACACATGTGAGTTTCTTATTTCAAATAGTTTTTGAAGAAATGAAGACAGTAAGTTTAGCACATGTTTGTTTTTTGAGTTCATTAATAACTTAAAGAAATTCTCTTAACGAAGTTGATCACAGTTTATATTCCAGAAAGATGATAATTTGTCAAGAAATACCTTTCTCTCATTTGAGTATTTTGGACATAGCCAAAGTAAATGTATTTCGTCTTCGATTGCGGCATCATTGCACATTTTACACAGTCTGTCTTCTCTGGTTATGTTACAATGTCTACATCTTTCTATTTCTAGGTTATGAGCACTTAGCCTGTATTTACTTAAGAAAGATCTGTTTTTGAAATTTTCTAAATGATCAACATAAAATACACGTCCTGGAGATGGGCAAAATTATTTGAAAAATAGAAGTTTTTCAGAAGCATGAATACTAGCAATTTGGTCCTGCATAAAAAATATCATTAATGCGTTGCTTCAATTGGGGAAATAAAGGTTTGTAATCAAAATTAAATATGAAAATCCTATCTTTTGAAAACATTTCTCCGTGGTTTAAGTCCAAGAATTGGACTGCAGCGTATTGAAAAAATAATTAATTCACCAACGAGTTTCTAGAAGAGATAATGGGGTTTAGAAATTTGTTGAATACATGATTATTTTAGAACAAATAGATAGGCTATTAAGTTCAGAAAGGCAAGCACTGTTAGAAGCTTTACAGTTAACACCTAAAATTTCTTTTATAAACTTGATATGAAATTTCACATACATTAATGAACTTGCCTTAGCGATATTAGTAGCAGATTCAATGCCCCAAACTTCACTTCCGTATAATAAAATCGGCAAGACCATAGAGTCAAACACTTTTTCCAAGGTTTTGCAGGGATTATTCAACCCTATAGTTTTTTTTCAATCTTAAAAAGTGCTTTTCTTGCTTTATCCTGTAGTACATTAGAAGCTAAATTGAAATTGCCATTATATTTTAGGACTATTCTACTAGGTTTTGCAGGGATTATTCAACCCTGTAGTACATTAGAAGCTAAATTGAAATTGCCATTATATTTTAGGACTATTCTACTAGGTTTTGCAGGGATTATTCAACCCTATAGTTTTTTTCAATCTTAAAAAGTGCTTTTCTTGCTTTATCCTGTAGTACATTAGAAGCTAAATTGAAATTGCCATTATATTTTAAGACTATTCTACTAGGTAACAATATTTATCAACAGTTTCAATAAGGGAGCCATTTATCTTGAAAAAGTCCAAATAAGTCTTTAGGTTTGAATTGAAAAACATGTTTCGATTTAGATAAATTTATTTCTAACTTCTAGTCTGAACAGAATTTTGCAAGAAGGTCTAGACTATTCTGTAAACCTATGTGGCTACTAAATCACCAACATACAATAAACAATGTAACTTACAGTTACCAATAGAAATTTGATCTGTGCTGTGGTTGTGAAGTATGTTATTATTTGATTTATAAAAAAATTAAACAATAGGGGACTTAACACATCTCCCTGTTCCTGTTAGTATTCTAAATAACAAAGTTAGTATTCTAAATGACACAGTTGGTATTTTAAATAACACAGTAAGTATTTTAAATAACACAGTATGTATATAACAACACAGTTAGTATTCTAAATAATAAAGTTAGTATTCTAAATGACACAGTTGGTATTCTAAGAACACAGTAAGTATTTTAAATAACACATTTATATCAACGGTAACAATTACAGTAATACATCTGATTCATTTATAATTGTAACAAATTATTACACTTATGAATCTAACATTTTATAAGTGAAAACACCAACGAAGCCAGTGTAAAAGTCACCGATTATAAATAAAAAATAACAGCTTACTTCTATAAACATCCAAGTGTTCAAGTAAAATACACAAGGTATAGAATAACACAGCTAGTGCACTTATTAATGTCACAGAATTAAGAAAACATAAAACAACTATAACAATCAATCTCACATATTTTAAGTTAAAAGAACACAGCTAGTACAAATGGCATACATTATACAGCTAATAAACAAACCCAGCACAATATACAATATTAGAAGTGAAACGTCACGGAAAGCACTCTTTTGAATAAACGTATAGAAACAAACCATCGAGTTTAGTCATAATCTCAAGAAGAAAAGACAAAACACGGCACAGACATACCGGAGAAATTTAATATCACAATAGAACATTTCAAAAGAAATAGTAGATGAAACTTTGTGGCGCCAAACCTTCCTCTTCTGTTTGCGATCTTAGGGTTCAGTGTAACGCAAAATTCAAAACCCGATCACGGACACCATGGTGTCAGGTGAAAAAAACTAGAAAAAAATTGAACAAGCCTTAATACATTTAAATAAAACTACACCCAAAATATTCCAACTAATCTATTCTCATAATCCATTATCTGTTATTACAGTCTCGCATTTTTGTTCTCACATTACCCACTCACTATCTGTCAACCTAACTTTTAGATTTGGGCAAGATTGTATATAAAAGCAGGTCCTTCACTATTAACCAACATCAGTTTTGTAGTTCTACTGTCATAGTGTACAGCAGTAGGATGACACAGTCCGTCATCTTTATGTAGTAGCTGATGGCATGATCTGCCATCAGGAGAGAGAACTACTAGATTGTAAGATAAGACCCCTGTGACATAGATATAATTATTATCATCTATTGTCACATCCCTGGGACAGTATAGCATAGCCTCATCTTTAAATGTACTGATAACGTTGTACTGAGTATCAAGAACAGTTACTGTGTTTGCTGCAGGACACGTGTAACATATGAGGCCGCTACTTACATATACATGTGAGTCGTCATTAACACTTTTATTCACAACCACTGTCTCTACCTTTCCGCTGTCAATTTTCACTTTGATTAGCCCTTTATCCTCCACACAACATACTATATTTCTACCTCTACAACACAACCCTGCCACTCCCACCTCTCCAGTATTTAGCTTTCTCACCACCCGATCACTATTTAAATCTATAAGGGAGATAGTGCCAGACTCAGGATGTGACACAGCAACATGATGATCATCAACTGGTGTCACATCCTCTACTCCCTCGCTCAAATTAAACTTTCTAGTGGATCTAATTGATCCGTCTAACTTATGAATAAATATGTTACAAGAACGATCATAATCATAGCTACCATCTTCATCAGCAGAAGATGAAAAACTTTTACCAGTTAACACCATTTGTCCACCAGATAAGGTACAGCCAGAGTATTCATGATCCCTCTCCAGGTTAATCGTTTGCTGGAGGTCAAGCTTAACAGGTGGTTGTATCTCTTTCATAGCCTCTAGATATCGTGGTTTGGTATCATGTATAGATACAGTAGATGGGCTCTTGGTGACTTGGACGTCTTCTAGGGACTGGATACCACTAATGATATTTACAATTGTTTTATTAACATGATGGAATTTCAGATTGTACTCCATAAGTTTTTCATCTTTCGAGAGTTCATTTAAGTTACCATCCACTTCATTAACAATGGACTCCATTTCTTTAATCCCCATAAAAGTATGGCAATTAGTAGCGTACTTTAGGATATCATCTTTCTGGTCCAGCATGGAACGAAGTTTCTTCTCTTCCGATTCAATAGTTTTAAATGTATGAGAAATGTCATTAATAAGCTCGTTGTAAACAGAGTCTAGTTTAGCTATCTTATCTGTTTTCAGTTGTTGAAGAATGTTGATTATAATATCAATTTTCTTCTCTATTTTCTTTTTTATTTTCTTCCGTCTTCTTTTTAGCTGTTTTAAATTTTGTTTCCGGTCCTTTGCTATTTCAGACAACTTTTGGCACATTCTATCCATTTCGGTAATTGTATCCTCAAATACCACAGAACTCTTCACAGTGTGGACAATATCTTCTATCTTTGGTACATTTTCACATTTCTTGTGCGATTCTATCAAGCATTTGTCACAAATGGACTGATCATGAATACGACAAAAACGTGTATACTTCTGACCATGTCGAAGACATTTCATTTTAATTTTCAAAATAAATGGAGGTAACTTAAGATAGTCCTCATAAGGTATGATTTCGTGGTGTGTTGTGTCTTTACAAAGTTTATGACGGTCGGTACATGAGTGGCATAACAGTTCCTCACAATCATGACAAAAGATGGAAGGAATGGACGTCTTTCTCCGTTGTAGACACTTGTTGCAAGAGGTAGCCATTCTACAAACAATAAGGATTAGAAATTGTCTGTGTTTCATGTAGCACTTACACATCTTGTTTCAATAAATTTTAATATTTAGAATTTGACATGATTGTTGGAGAGGGTATTTATGTGAATGACAATACCGTCATACTTTATTGTCTTCTATTTCATGTATATAGATCGATTTAAAATACTCCTCAGAGGTGCTGTACACAAAACTCGAAAATGCCAAACACTTTTTGAAAATATATAGAACTATAGAACAAATAGTTTACTTTACTTTCTGTGAATCAGCTTACCCAGATTATTTTAAAGGTAACAAAGAGAGAAAATGTCCTGTTTTGAAGGGATTGATTTTAAAATGGCATTGTAGTGCTTCATATACAGTTTTGATCAATTTTGAAGTAATTATAATAAGTTTTATTAATAAGGGATGTAAGTCCCTTTTACCGGTAGAAATACCCAAGTGTATTTGTATGAAGTCATGTGACTTCGCAGAAGTCATGTAACTTCAATAGTTTGTACTGGCAGTCAAATTTCATTTCACTTTTTAAAACTTTTTCATTCTAGTAATTTCTAAAAATACCCAATCATTTTTGATAATTTTTTCTATTAATAAAACATATTTTTAGCTATTTTCCACATGCTAAAAAAAATGCAATGAAAGTTTTTAAATCATTTTATTGAAGTTCATATTCAAACGCCGACGTAACCCACTTTGTGACCACAGGCGTTTAGGTCCAGGATTTTATTTTATTATAAATAACGTGTATATAAAAATTTTCATCTCGTCTGTTATACTACTATCCCCGAAATCGGATATAGTCGCAACCTTCATTCTACTATCCCGGAATATCTAAAACTGCGTTTATCCCCGAAAAAAAATATACCGCGAACTAGAAATATGAAACAATGAAGGGTCATCATAGATTCCGGCGGCAGTGGCGGTGGTGGCGGCGGCGTCCACAATTATTAAAGTTATTGCTTAAGTCTGTTTGATGTGAACAATGTATGGTACACAATTGATATTTGGTATACAGTTGCATTAGCACCAGTACAGTTTAATTTTTAAAGCATTTTATCTGCATGCTCCTGCAGTCACGGTCTGATGACTTTGAGATTTTATACTCATCGACATTTGATATGCTGTTGCATTAGCATTAACCTGGGGTCTACCTTTGTCGAGAAGGGTCCAAAAACTAGGCGTCCAGTGTAAGTACGGTAATGTTTGAGTCCCCTATAAACCAAGATTGGTCCATGAAAAAATAAAAAATCACCAGGATTGTCGATGGTGTACCATGACTGCTTTACGTTAAACAGACTTTAGAAAAGGGGTTAACATTGACCAAATCAGTATAAAATCTCAAAGTCATTAGACCGCGACTGCAGGAGTATGCAGATAAAATGCTTTTAAAACTAATCTGTACTGCTGCTAATGCATCTGTATACCAAATATCAATTGTGTGTCATAACTTGTTCACATCAAGCAGACTAAAGCAAAAACTTTTACAATTGTAGACACCGCCGCCACCACCGCCACTGCCGCCGGAATCTCCATACCTAAGTCTCGCCTTTTGCGACATTCGTAGCAGGCGAGACAAAAACCGCTTAGTCAAAATAACTAAAATTCTATGATGACCCTTCATTGTTTCAGATTTACTAGTTCGCTGTATTTTTTTCGGGGGGATTAAGCGCAGTTTCCGGGATAGTAGAATGAAGGTTGCAGTCGCAGTTCTGGGATAGTAGTATAACACTCGTCTATATACTATTTCCACAAGGCAAGAATGTTTGAAAGTTCTAAAAATAGAACTGACGGAAACTCCCTTTTTTCTTGTAGAAATATTTTTTACCATAAACAACTAGAACATTCTATAACTCCTTTCCGCTGTAACTCTCTTTAGGAAGCAAAAGTAAAGCATGTCAGTATGTATAAATCTCACATCGGGTCTTTTTTCCTACGAAGCGAGACAAAAGATCACCACGGACGGAAGTGCCCAAAGATTTACAAGGGAAACAATATTCCGCCAAATAAAGGACTTCCGAGTGACACTACAGTAAGGTAAAATCTGGGCGAGTTCGAACAAATCATTTGGCGGAAAATGTGGACTCAATTTTATTTGAAATTTATTTACTGACGAGTTGGTAGTATAATAAAACGTACATACAAAGTAGGACTCGATGGGTGTTCTATAAATTTTTTAAAAGTCGTTTAAGGATAATAGATACGTGGTTATTTCATTTCAATGATAAAATTGGAAAAAGTAGAAGAATATTGTCTCCCTTTAAAATTTTAAACTACTTCCGTCCGTGGTGGTTTGTTTGGCTCGCTTCAGTGGAAAAAAGATTAGATTCAAAGTCATTGCGAATTGTTTCACGATAAATGTGTTCCCAATTGTGAGATTAAACTGAAAGGATTTAGAGAATCACCAATATTTCATGTAAAACATTTGATTCTATGAGAAAATATGGGGGTTTTTGTTCTATTTTTAGAACTTTCAAACATTCTTGCCTTTTGGAAATAGTATATAGACGAGATAAAAAAATTTATATACACGTTATTTATAATACAATAAAATCCTGGACCCAAACGCCTGTGTTTGTGACGAAACCAAAACAAAAATGGCAGACGACAGAATATTTATGCATGGGTGTTTGGCCAAGTTTATGACCCTATGTAGACAATGTGTTTTCTTTATTTATATAAAAAATATTATTGAACCGCGATGAAACTAGATTGGGGTTGTAAACAAACACACTACCACTGTGAGTTACTGGCCATTCAGACCGGCAGCCGACGGGATCACAAGACCCAGACCTTACTACATGACTAGTCACTATAGAATAAACAGACAGTACATGCAATGGTAAGGCAAACCCAATATTTTTTTACCAAGTCCAAGTTACGACTTACGTCCCTCCAACAGGTGTGTCTGTCTCATATTAAGCACAGCTATACCCCTAGGGGTTGATCGCAATTTAATAATGCAATTATGAATAGTTTGTGGTAGGATAGCAAATTGATGTTCAAACTATCTAATGAGAAATAATTCATAAATGTAATATTAACATTGCTCGGATGTAGATTTAGTGATGTTTTATGAATATTTAAATTTTATTTCATTTGCACGACCTCACCAAATTAATTCATAGTTTTATTAAATAAAAATATTTTTGTCATTTGTGTGTTTGAGAGAAATATATCTTAACAGGAACAAAGAGATTTAAAGCGATCTTAAATAACGAAGAAACAGAATAAACTTGCACCAACCCTCCGTTTCATTCCCCGAAAAACAAACCCTGATAGTAAGCAGAATTAACAATGTGGCAGCGCAGCGCGACGGGTGTGCTATAGCAAGCAGCACTCTTTACTCTTTCGAAGCACCTGAGTTCACTCATGTTTACTGATTTTGTCGTTGCCCTTTCGGACGTTTGACTCTTCAATGCCCCATTGCTGCCCTTATCTGCTCCCCCCTAAATGTCTGTTTATGTGTTGATTTGGGAGTGGACAATTTAAGGTGAACAACTCTTGGAATTGGATTTCAGTCTCATCAACATGAAAAAGATCAAATTATGATACGTTCCTCAAAAATGTCAAAGGAAGGCTGGAAGCTGGAGGACGGGTCATAAAAATAAAGTTAATCCTGTCAACTTTTTGTTCTGTAAACAGCCTTTAGATACTACAAAATTAATATTTGCTGCAATGCAATGATTTACATGGTACAATACGACAGAATTCAAAAATATATATTGAAATAATAATTATCGAACTAAATGCACATGAGAGATGACAAAACAAGGAAAACATACAGGAAAATATTGAAGATCGCAATGTTCCTGACTTTTATACCAGGTTTTATTGCGCGCCAAACCCCCCTTCCATTGCGATCTTTGGGTCCGGTAGTTACAAAAAACACAACACTTTTATGGAGACATAATAGAGACGTTAAATTGAAGTGATCATCACTGTACAACAACCAGCCGAACACTTATCTAAACACTGACCATTCCGTTTAACATTATTTTGAATTGGCTGATATTTTGGGATCGTATGAGACTTTTTTTTATATAACCTTGTTCTAATAGTCGGTCACGGAGAAAGCGGTGTCAGATCAAAACATCTGAAAAATATGTAAAATTTTAAAGCCCTGGCATATCGAACAAGTTGTGAAATATAGACGCCGTATGCAGGTGAAGTTGATATGTTAGGAAAATTAAAATAGTCTCTTTTATCGTAAATTTTCGTACTTAGTCTCCAGAGTCAAATTTGAAGTGTGAATCCAAGAATTACGCGAAACAAATTGATCCAGTGATTTCTTCAATCTGTATGGCTCTCGAGTATATCTACCAAACGAAGCGTTGTTGACAGAGAACGTCATCAATATATTTTAATGTGAGATTAGAAAACCTAAACCTTGCCTCTTTCATTTTCTTGTTATTTACGAGTCCCTGAAGAAATTCTCGTACGAGTATAAAAACAGGTCGGCGAGGAGAGGAGCACAGTTTTTAGCCATTGGAATGTCCACTTGTTGAAAAATCTCTCCTCCAAATATAACAAAAATTATCCATACTGCAAACTTGTTCCAAAGTGTAACAACTTTTATCATTATAAGATGTTTTGGGAAAAAAATTGTTAAAGTTGGAATATAATATAAATGCGGATGAAATATAAACCTTGAGACATACATGTATTTGGATTAGTATCATTCAGAGCAGGAACATCATAAAGCAAAAAAAAAACATTTTCTTGTTCACAGGCTATATTTGTGCATGTATCATAGTGGTCTTTTAAACAATTACATATTGTACTTTGTACATTATGCATATGTATATTTAAACATGCTAGTATTTATCCTGCAGTTGATATCAATAAACAATGGGATACAAATTTTAAAGTGGAAACCCATGGTTCAGTAGATTTTTCACTTTGGATAGTTGATACATTTAAACTCAAAATTAGTAAAAAAATTTTACAGATATCTCGCTTGGAAGTACCCTTAAATTCATATTCATTTTTTTAATTAAAAAATTGATCGCTGGCCTAGATCATCTGTTCGCCAAAAAAAAAACCTTTTTGATAAAAAAAAAACGCTCACCGTTTAAAATTTTTATTCAAGTTGTCCGAAGAACTTTGAATTAATTTGGAGCGGCCCAATGGTTATTTTGAAAACTATAATGTTTCAATAATTCCCCTTATTTAATTTGGTCATTTGATTACATTGCTTACCTGCTGTGTCAGTTTCTAGAAGAAAAGCAGTTGTGTATCCCCTTCAATGGTTTATTAGTATTTATACCCTTTGAATTTATAACAGATGTGTATTGCAGTTGATCGGTCATCCATATAAGAACTTTTGTGCAGTATTGACGTCGCTTGTTATACCTTTTTAAAGTCTTTCATATAAGTTTTAGTGTCTAGATATAACGTTTGATACAATTGTTATGTTGAATGAGGCTTTATTGGACTTGTTATACTTAAATTTATTATGTATTATGCCAAGTTGGGATGTTACCAAATACTAGTAATGATTTAAAAATAGTTGATACTTAAACTTTGATCTGTCAACAATGTTAATTATCTCATCCAAATTAAGATTGCTATTTTGTAAGTGTAGTTTTACTTTGAATTAAATTCTTTTTAAATTCTTTTTTTATTAAGAGCCCCCAAAAAAATAAGTAGATTTTTTTAGGATGCTTTTGTAAGTTTTGTTCTAAATATATATTTTCTGACAAAATTTAAATTTTAGAGTCAGAGGATTGTATTTAAAGTTTTGTGCTTTATAAACAACATTTCCATAGAACTCAGGATGTTATATTCCTTTTATAATCAAAATCGACGTGTACATTTAATTTGTTCAATAAAATACCCATACTTATGTACGAATTTTATGAAAGATTTGACTAATTTGCAGTATCGATAACCTTGTTGTATTTATTTTTCCGTAATGAAACTATATCATTATGTGTATTATAATGTCATGTGTTTCATTTTTGGAAGAAAACTCTTATTGTAAATGGGTATGAGACCTTAATTGATGACCTTACTGTACTACTGATAAACGAAATTAAAAAACCTTGCATTTCCTCTTTCAAATACGGCAACTAGGTTCAAAACGGAAGTTTGCATTCGACGTACATAGCTCCTTCACTATTATACTGCATAACAGATCAGTGGATTGAATAAAAACAAAATGGAGAAAAAACATTCCTGTAAACAAACTTACGAACAGCTCCCAAACAAGTACAGCGTATACATTCTAAAAATATATTTAAGCTAGTTTCGTTTTACACACATTCTACAAACAAATTATGTGAATGGTATAACATTTGTGTCTCAACCGTATTGTGTACTGTGTTACTACCAGGCGTCATGATCGCAATGGAAGAGAGAGGCTTTAAGCCATTAAAGAAGCAAAGGTGTACCAAAGGGGTAATCAGTATCATAAAACTGGTTTAACACACTATTTCTTGTCAAATACCTTTACAAATCAGGGCCATTGTGATCGTAAATTCTTCCGATGTGTCTTTGCCTTGTTTTGTTTATTTCTTCTTGGGCATTTTAGATTGATAATCCTAGAGATGTGGTTTTGTTTTTACCTTTATTTGCTTTTAAATTTTAATAACATTTTCAACAAGCAAAGATTGGACATTCAAATGAAGAAAATTAAAAAGATTGATATTGTGAAAAGAACACGAAGAAATCATATAATTATACTGAGGTGGCACCAGAAGGCTCAATTTAGTCCAGATAAAACTACCACTTTGCTATTGACTCTATATATTATCTTGAGTTGCTTAAAGAATGACAGTTTTCAAAAATAAGTCTGTATTGTAACATTTCATTTGCTTGTCAACATGTTACAGGCCTCAATGCAGGTGAAACACGATACAAAAAGTCTGTTGAAGCCATTTTTCGTGCATCTGCGGAAACCTAGGGGTTCTTCTCTCGCTTACTCATTCATCACCCCTGGGGCATTTGGTATGATTTTGTTTGTTCCGCGTTCAGGATCTGATAATTAACTTCATAAAGTTTAAATATAAAAACATGTTTAAATGGCATTAGAAAAATGTAATGTGACCAATCAGGAGGTAAACAAAACCATAATTTTATAGAAGGTAAAACCACGCGTAAAAGATAAAATCCAATTAAGAAAATCACAATAAAAAAAGGTAAAAATTAATAAAACAATAAAAGATGCCCAAATTTTCGGACTTCATGCCCTTCCTCAAGGGCTATAAGAAAAAGAACGATATAGATACATCAACTGACGAAAACCAAATGGCGAGTGCAGACCCTAGGTATACCACCTGCGGAGACGAGTTCATTTGCCAATCAGAAGACTCGATACAACGAAGTATTTCATGTGTTGAATGAGTAAGCGGGAGAAGAACCCCCGAGTTTCAGAGGATGTTTTTCGTGTATGTAGCAATAAACCAGAAGTACTTCTATACATGTATGACACGTTATTAATTGCATTTAATCCAATACCCAATAGGCGTTTATGATTATTATAATCATACAAAGTTCTCCTTTAAAATCTTAAGTGTGAAACAGATAGCAAAAAAACGAAATAAGAATATTTTGAGTATGATGAAAGGGGGGAAGCCACAATACCAACAACCCTATCTTGTCCCATTTGCAAACAAACTATAATAACAACACCACCACGGTAGTCATAAAAAATCCACGAAATCCTTACAACGTTTCAGTTATCAAAAGCCAAACATGGGCCAAAAGTTGCCATTTGTAGACATTTTCTAGACGTGGAAAACTGTTTAACGTTAATACAAAATAGCAGAAGTCTTTTCACAAGAAAGGGATGGTAAGAGTATTTCTGGTTTTAATTTTGTGATGCATTTGTTTACCTTTTTAAAACTATATTTTGAACTTGGAAAGTTTTTTCTCTATTTATTTCAACAACTTTCTTGATATTGAAGATATATTTTTATGCATCGTAAGAGTAATAACGCACATTATGATAAAAATATACATTTTAATTAAATCTATCTTCCTACAGCTGAAATTGGTCCTCTGCAAGGCTCGTTTTCGTTCAAAGCATTTACAGCAATCGTGGAACATTCTCCATCAGAAATAATTTTACACTCGGGTGGTACTGCTGTTATCTTTATACCAATACTGGAAAAAGAAGTTGAACATACATGGAGGTTCTCCTAATCAGTCAAGATTAAATCATTTCGATGTTTTCAACCTACAAAAACATTAATGCACACACATATAAGATACGTGATTTAATAAGAGGAAATCGAATTGAAGCGGAGAAAGGGGTGTTAAAAGAAGTATTTTCCTTGTTTTTTTTTCGTATTACATTGTCTCTAGCAAATTTTGTGAAGAGAGGAACAATGAGTGAGTGAGTGAGTTGGTGTTTTACGCCCGTGCAACGCTATAAAGGTTATTTACAGGCGATGAACATGAAAAGGATGATAAAATGAACATGAAAGAGAGGAACAAATCCCTGTGGTTAGAATAGACGGAGTAAGCCACGACAGTTCATGTACAGTCCATATCGTTTCCTTTCCTCATTATGAAGGTTTTCCTTTTCTCCTAACAGAAGGATGATTTACTGGCATACAAAACCGTTAGAATAGAAACATCTATCAGGGAATGGAGAATTTAACTGAAGCATTTAATCCACGACTTTTTCTGAAAGTGTACCCGTTCGGCGTTTGAATTAGAAAGAAAACATCTGAAATTTGAATCGGCGGGAAAACTCACACGTTAAATAATTCTAAAATAACAGAAGATCTCTTTACTCGTCCACTGTGTTTGTTTTCTTATAATCATGCATGAACAATGTAATATCTTATATTAGGTTCCGACCATTTTACCTAAGGGTGTGGGGGCTTTGGTTCATTCTGTTGTGCATGACGCCTTAAAAAAAATAAAGCATTGAAGGAAAAAAAAAGAAAAAAAAACCAAGGCATTTCCTTTCAAGTTAAATGGTCAGTTCCTAAGTAATATTCTTAAAGCATGGAAAACGCTTAAGCAGACTTACGAACAACATCCCAATACACCATTGTTACACGTACATCGTGTACAGTTTACCATAGATTCATATTTTTCACCATTTTTTAAAACTGTCCCACTATAAGCACAGTCTACAAAACATAAGCGACAATGATACAATAAATTTGAATTAAGGTACATCGGGCATTCGAATATTGGTGTCTAAGAGAGTATAAATGCAAAAGACAAACAAATCATGGAATACCCATAAACTAGAGTATCATTGCCTAACAGAATTCTCAATCAAGTCTTCATGGTATCTTTTTCTTAAACCACCACGATAACCTAATTAAGGCACGGATTCTTCATGATGGTGTCTTATTTGACTGTCCTATGTGAAAATGAGATGTTGAAATCTTTATCATATTCTGGACACAGACATAGCATAGCTTCTGTAATGTTTTTATATTTCATTTTAATTTGGCCATACAGTCTTTAAAGTGAGCGGTTCTGTAGAGTCTTGAATAGACAAATGGTTTAATATATAATAAAATATCAGGTGCCTAAAATCAGGAAGTAGCGTGGAATAAGAAAAGGGCAGGATGGTGTTTTCAGTTGAAAAAAATTATAGTTCTAGTAGATCTTTAGATTAAAAAAATATCCAGGGTCCGATTTTACCTAAAATAAGCATGCTTAATGAAAAAATATCCATAGCCTCTCCCCCCCAAAAAAATAAATTAAATGGTTGCTCCCTAAACTAATGTATGCTGGATATCTATCTAAACGTTAATGACTTTCTAACCTCTGACATTATAATTTAAATCAAAACAGTTCATTTATAAGGCTAAATTCCCGAAGTTTCGTGATAAAAACATGAATATGTCTTAAAGACATACTGCCCAACCTCGCAACATGTAAAAATGTAAAAAACCCTTCAACTTGAAGATAAACCTAAAACGGCTAGGCAAATGAACTCGAACACTTGATGTCTTCTCTTATAAAGAGGGTAGGAAAAATTAAGACACACACGTTGTATTAGGAAGAAACAAATGACTTACCTGGTCCCTCTGTTAAAACAGTGTTACACCAGGAATTAACATAGACAAAAAGAACAGACAAAACGAACACAACGTTACTAATGTTCCTGACCATGATTTTTATCGTTAGTCAAATAGTCCTTATCTGTATCTTTGTTCAAAATGTGTTAGGCATTGAATGTGACTCTAATTGATAAAGTCTTGCAATAGGCTAATCAATACATATAATTAAAAAAAGACGACCGAAGAAATGGACAACCCATGATTTTTCAGTGCATCGCAAAAATTAAAAAAAAAGAAATGAAATGAACAAACAAACAAACAAACAAAACAAAGCAAGACATTCAAAATTGAAAATAAATTGTTACTCTATACTTCAAGGTCTGTCTTTATACACTTTATCATTTTTACGAATGATAAGGAGGTCCCCTTCATAAATGCATTTGCATTGATATTTTGGATTCGAAACAAACGTAGCTATACGAAAAACGTGATTACTTTAACTTTCCCTTATTGCATGTATTGGGTAGCAACATTCCGTCCTCTTCAACTTATGGAGTTAACGTATCCCAACTGGTTGGTTATTTCAGAGCTTGTGGGGAATATTGTGATTTTTCATGATAGGGTTTGACAAATAACAAGCAAATTTCGAACACAGAAATTTTGCTCCTTGGTTGTTGTCGTCAATGAAAAATTTAATGAAAGACATTATGCGCTTTAAGTCAAATACTGTATTTCTTTCTCCCAGATAAGCACAGATGTTTGTCTGATATACAGGATTAGTATCGTCGTCCTTTTCCAGATTTTGCCCACTCCAAATTGATGTTGGCAAATTGACCGGATTGCTAGAGCACACAGGAACTCAGTTCACTCCGTTTCGACTTATTTCCTGTTAACTGATTGTTCTTAATAATAGTTTGTGTGTTTGTATGCTGCACAGTTTGTTTTCATTGTTTAATGTTTTGACCTATGCTTTTTTCTGCTTTTTCCATTTTCAATAAAGAAAAAACGGCTTTTTATTAAAAGCATATCTAATAACTTCAATGGATTACAACTTCATTTACACAGCTTATACAAAATAAAAACAACACAAATCTTTCTCAGCTATCCATGAAAACTTTACAACCCTGTTTATATATGTTTAATGGGGCATCAACCATTGTTTCGAGAGAGTTATGATTCCAGTTATCCAGAGTTAAACAACAAAATTCGGACAAAAACAAATTGAATATATATATCTCTTTTTTCAAATGAATTTTCCCAGTTTTTGCAAGGCAATGTGAAATATTATTTTTTGTATCAAAGTGTTAAATAATTTTTTTATAAGCCAAAATTTAAATCAATTTATTTCTCAGAAAATCCCAGGCTTCCCCTTTGTTAGGTAATCCACGGATAATTTTATGCTTTTTCAAAAATCATGAGTAAACTCTGAACAAATTGGAATTCTGATTTTTACTGGATTAAATCCTGTTACATTTGTTTTTCTAACATCAGTATGGGCAAATATAAATATTTATGGATATCTGTCTATATTGTGTTGTTGAAATATTGAAAAATGAAATGATTCTGAAGTTGCTTAAGAAAAAAAGAAAAGCCATTTTACAAATTCTTATATCATAAAAGTTGTTCTATCAAAAAAGTGCTTCGCATATGTCCCCTAATCTGTAAAATTATGTATAAAATTTCATACATATATAAATTAACGAGTAAACTATCTTTATTCAAATTTAGATATCAAGGTTTATCATCCTATAGCCATAATTGGTCCTTTGCAAGGCTCGTTTTTGTTTAAAGCATTTACAGCAATCGTGGAACATTCTCCATCAGAAATAATTTTACATTCGGGTGGTACTGCTGTTACCCTCGACCCAAGTCTGAAAAATAAACACATGTAGCTTATTTCATTGATGTCTTATGTCTGTAGCAAAGCAAAAATGGACTCAATAAACATAACGTGCGTTTTAATCAAGTTAAATGAAATTGTGTATCTATGGTGATATTGTGGAAGTACTTTATGCCAAATTGACAAATACTTGCCTTTCTCTTGGGAATTGAACTTGGTCCTCAAAATTCGGTAAGTTTGTTATTATCTTTTTTTGCATTTGGTTTTAAGTTATATTTTATCTATTTCAGATGGTGCCTTGTTTGTGTTTATGTTGTTGTGTCGTTTATGAATTTCCAATTTGCGGTATATCATTATTTTCTGATTTGCTTTCTGTTTTGTTGTTTGGATTGTTCAAACCTCCTACATATACACGAAACCTTATTAATGCGAAGTGGGTATGAATTGTAGATCGATCGATTGTTTTATTGGATAAACGTTAAAAAGGCAATAAATTACGGTTCGAAAAGGAAGTGCGCGGTTAAAACTGAATCACAGGTTTTTAAAGAAGATGAAATAGTAAGGAATTATTTGCACTATTGAAATGAGTAAACCACCAAGGAAACTTACGAACAGCATCCCAGTCCACCATTGGTACAAGAACATCGTGTACAGGCTTGGATGGACTTATATGTTTCCCCATTTTTTATGACAGTTCCATTATAAACACAGTCTAAATGAAAGATGTCCAAGTCTGATTAAAATACAGACCTTCAAAGTCGCCGCCCCTTTTTTGCCGCCTTGTCCGCTCGTTCAATGTCGCTGTCCCCTTTTTTTGCTTGTCCGCTCGTTGAAGCGAGTGGACAAGCAAAAAAAGGGGGAGGGACATTGAAGGTCTGTATTTTAATCAGATGTCCACTTGTTGAAGCGAGTGGACAAGCAAAAAAAGGGGGGAGCGACATTGAAGGTCTGTATTTTAATCAGATGTCCTTCAACGAGCGGACAAGCAAAAAAAGGTAAAGGTGGGCGACATTGAAGGTCTGTATTTTAATCAGACTGAAGATGTCCATGATACTACAACTGTAATTTATTATTCATTTTACTTCATATATTTTAATCACAAAACAACCCAATCTGATTAAAATTTGATCTATCAATTGTTATCTACTGTCATTGCATGCAGAAACATTATAGGGAACAATTGATAGATCTGATTTTAATCACATTGAAAAGAACCTGAATATTTTAAAATGACCCAAGGATTTCTTAACTCATTGCATGCAGAAACATTATAGGCAACAATTGATAGATCTGATTTTAATCACATTGAAAAGAACCTGAATATTTCAAAATGACCCAAGGATTTCTTAACTAGTCTTGGCTTTAATTGAATTGACCATTAGAGTTCATAAAAAAATCTGGGCCATGAAGGCAAAGGCCCAGAATTGAAAAAAAAATTACCCCAATTTTGTCCAGTTTCAGTCAATTTGACTGGAATCTTACATATTTGGTTTGCTTTGACATCCTGTTTTTCATTAATGTTACATGTAGATGATATTCTTAATAAAATCATTATAGCAAGTTTGTTCATTCACTTTTCAATAGCACAGGAATCTTCTCGATAGAAATTTTGTAAATTTTATTCATTTTAATTAAAGTTCAGGAGTGACTATCCTTAAAAATAAAACCTGTTGAAGCACTTGAGTATAAATTATGCGATACATTCCTATGATAAATTCATTTTTTTTTCAATTTTCAGCAGAAATTCGGCTTCCCAATGGGTACAAATTGTGCATTATTACTTGCCGATTTTTTTTCTATATTCACTTGTAGGAAAAAAGGATTGCCGACTAGATCTTCTACTTTCTCTTTATCTCACATTTTCTTATATTGATGATGTCCTTTCACTGAGGTAACAATATATTTACATCAAAAATATCCCCAGGAACTTAAGACAAAGGATACAACAGATCATAGGAAGTACAATTCATATTTACGAAATCGACACACAAGGAATGCTTGATTTTCCAATCATTAACTTTCCAATTTTTTGCAGTTGCATTCTGTCCCATTCAGCTAATGGAGTTGGAAGACCGCCACTGATCCGTTATTTCAGAGCTTGTGGTAATATTGTGACGTCCTTGATAGAGCACATAATCACGTTTTAAGCAAATTGCTAAAAAGTCGCAAATACCAATGGGGCATCCGAAAGTCAAAACCATAATATGCATAACCAAGTAATTTCAACATTCTAATAGTCTTTTCTATAAAAAAAAATATACCTACATTACATTACAATAGCGTTGAAATCGAAACAAGCTATTTTTAGAAATCAAAAGGTATCAAGTGAGAACTTTTCAAAGTTCTGAAACAAACTTATATTACCCTGAACTTTGTTGTAAATAAAAGTGAGCCAAAGTACACACCAGACAGTCGGTTAATCGAGGAAAAAGTCTGTTGATTTACCTGTATATGCAGTTAAATGGGAAATGAGTCTGTTGATGGAGTCGATTCGAGTCTGTTGATATGGAAGTATCGAGAAAAACATCGTAAGGTTAGTAAATAACACATATTTTCATTAATATGGTAAATCAATTAGCAAAACCATTTATGTCTAACAAAATGAAAAAGAATACTTAAATTAAAAATGTTATAAAAGTTTGTATTAACACAAATTTAATAAGCTCTAAAATGAAAAGGCGTTTTACTCAGTATATATTTTATTAACATTTTAGTATTCAAAAATGTAAATAAAACCATGCAAAATCCTAATAAATATCAAAATAACGTTTTTCTTGTAGCACCAGCAGATGCATTACATCGGATGTGTTCTATTTTATTTATATGCAAAGCCATTGTGCTCAATTTTAAGTTTTTGTGCTATAAATAATGTTTTAGTTTAAACAGTCTTTTGATGAGTCGGTTAATGAAAACTCAATCTGTTGATCGGTCTGTTGAGAGTAAATATATTAATCAATTAGTCAGCATTCGCTATATATGGTGTGTTCAAAAACATTATAAAGGAGAATATTCATCAAAAGAATATATGAATACAACTATTTTTAATAAATTTCGATACGCAGGTTGGTTAATGCACTTTTCCGGAAAATCGTCCGTTTCCCGACCCTTTCAAACATAAAAAATAAAAAAAAAATCAATTATAAAGTTATTTTATACCGAAATGAACAGGAATATGATATGTATTTAGAAAATATGTAAATTCGTTAAAATACTGCTCATATAGTAACATAAATAAGTATCCAGGGCAACCATTTTGTCTGCAACATCACTTTTCGCGGATTTGGAAACTGAAGTTTAGCACCCCGATAAGCAACATCGAATTGATTAAAAATCGTTTATTTGTGTTCGTTTTTGATCAATTTATTTGGATTTAGGTGCTCATATTGTTGATAATGTAAAGAATAATTTTAATTTTTGGACGAAAAGGGTAAATCAGAATGAAAAAAACTTCGTTTTTCATCTCGATATCAATTTTTTGTTATAATTTTCAAAAATACAAAAGAATGAGCAGCAATTGTCAAATTTTTATATTTCATGATCTATCATGTGGTGAAATTCTAAAACAATCGATGTCGATCTTCGGGGTGCTAAATCCGATTTCAAATTTCGTCTAATTTGCCATATAAGGTAAAAGGGGCGGGACTTAATTTCCAATAGAAAATTCTTCTATTTGAGTTTTTCTAACTATTGAGTAATATTAATAAAATATAATGGTTTGGATAACAGTAAATAATTATGTCAGACTACATAAGACAATAAAACTACAAATATTTTATCAAATCTATATGGTACAAGCATTTTATTTTTCCGAGTATTCGTTGCAATAAGGGGGGCAACTCTTGGAAACTTTTTTTTAACTTTTGGCGGGACTAACGTCATTAATATCACTGTGTAATTCGTATTTTTTTACATAATTTTATGTTTGTTATCTTTTCTTAAGAAGGTCTTATGAAAGACGTGATTGGCTCATAGTGTGATTTCATTCTCTCAGATAAGTGCATTGTTTGTCATAGGGTCATTTCGTACTCCTTTACTGGATTTTACACGCTGAATTGTAACTAGTATTGAGACTTGTACTCTGCAACAGGGATGAACAACTTACTCTTCCCGGTCAGCTCTCGTTTTGACCTGAATTCAAGTTGTCAGTTGCTGTTCAGTTTTTCGTGTGTTTTGTATTTCCGGTTTGCTCGTGCTATTGTGTGTGTTTGTTGGTTATAATTTATTTTTAGAATTTTGACTTTTACAGTACTTGAATCTTTGAAGGTCAAATTCCAAAAAACAATAATTACTTACAAAACTTCAAGTTATGTGCATGAACTAATCTTTACGTCATCTCCCACAGTTTTCAAATTACAAGATTTCAAGTTTTGTTGGAACATAATTAACACACACTTAGTCACACCACAAAAATAAACAAAAATTACAACAAAGTACTGAACATTAAATTTTGCTACGCCTGACGCAATGCAAAACCGGTCAACACAAAACAAAACACGCACGAACAGACAAGAAACACACATATGGTCACTGTCATGGTCACATGACATGGTGTCAGTTGCGTACACCATAACCCCAAGTATGTGAATACAGATAACATATACCTAGATGTTTTTCACTTATTTCATATTCAATCATTTTTGGTCCCATAAATTATCTAAGAGTTATCTTGATTTGCGCAACCAGGAAACATAAGACATTGTTTCAGTTGCATACACCATAAGCCAGGAGTCAATATAGCAGATTGCAGATGTATAGCTATTAAACTTCTCACTTGATACATTTTTCAAACGTCTTACAAAGAGTTTTATGGTTCCAAAAAATCTGCAGATCCGCTGTACTACGAAAATGGGGTCAGTTTCAAATGGAATTAGTTGCGAAGACAACATCCCTTACTGTCTATAAATATTAAATGCCTAGCTACTATACTTTTCACTTAATTTAGTTTCTCAAAAGCCTGGCAAAGAGGTATTTTGGCCCGAAAAACCTCGAAGCTGACAGAGTCGTTGAACCATGAAAATGGCAAACGGCATGGAGTTAGTTGCGTAGACCTAGCCCCAACTATCGTATACTTTACCAAATATCAGATACCAAGCTATAATACTTGTCTAGTAATTAATTTTCCGCAAAAGCCTTACAATAAATTTACACCGCCGCCTACGACAGTCAGAAAGAAGTTGTCTTGCCTTTAGCGACTAAAGTCGCAGGCGAAACAAAAAATTTAGCTTCCCCAAATCGTTTTAAAGATAATAGGAGTAATAGATTTTGCAGGAAAATTTTTTTCTTTGAGTTATTAATAGGTTAGCATTACACTTTATTTAAGAGTAAAAAACCTGTAGAAAAGCATGATAGGTAAAATGTTGTAAAATAGCTCGTTATGACGAATTCAACTTTATCTAAAATAATAGCGGGTTCATTGGCAAAAATATCACTATTTAAAAGGTACATTCCCCTTAACTACCAAAATGGTGGACAGTTTCAAAGAAGATACAACAACAATGTGACGAAGACATGATGATTAGATGTTTCGTTAGCAAGTTGCTCAGTACAAATTACCTCCTCAAAACGGGATTAAAAATTATTGTATGCACGTCAACAGGATACATGTATACTACTCACAAACTATTTCTAAATTATGCTAAAAAGTTACAGATCAGTTGCTTCCATAAACTCTGTGACGGACTGACATACGGACACAAAGTGAAATCGAGAATGAAATAAATCGCAGACTTTCCTGTCATTTTCAGATGATTCTACTCATTTTTTTCCTTTTTAACACCCAATTGAAAATATGATTTGACTTCTTTGCCTATAAAGACATTAGACGTATCTGAAGTTTGAAGTATCATCATTTCATCACCTTCTTAACGCTCAGTATACCATTATATTACCGTTGTATACTGGCTAATTGACGCATCAACTGACAAAAAAGACATTAACAAACTCATCAACAGACTTTAACCGTCTTTTTTTGATAAAAGGACGATTAACCATATCTAAAATATTTATATGTTAAAATTTTAATAACCAATAATTTAGCTAATAACTAACCGCACATTTTGGTACCAAATCTTGGATTTTTTTCTAAGAGACTAATCGATTTTTGGTGAAAACATGTTTTTTTAGTCCTTAATACTGCTGCTACTGTCTCTGCGCCTATTCGTTTTGTTACAAACTGTGATGGCTTTCTGTCTGTGGAATAATTGGAAATTATGCTGAAATGAATATCATTTTGTCCTACACTTTTTGTTTTTTGATTAGACACTTATTTCATGTAAAAAAATAGACGTTTTCCAGATAATTTGTGAATTAAATTTCAATTTTACTCTCAACAGACCTATCACCGACTCCATCAACAGACTCATTTCCCATTTAACTGCATATACAGGTAAATCAACAGACCTTTTCCTCGATTAACCGACTGTCTGACGTGAAGTTGAGTACATAGAAAAATGTCAGAATGACATAATGGAAAAAGTCTAATAACATCTTACCTTGTCCTTCTTGTATATCATATCTACACCACGAATGAACACAGACTATAATTATAGACAAGACTACCACCACGTAACCTATGTTATTGGACATCACTTTTAACTTTAACTTAGTGGTTGGTCGAGTAAGTTCGATATTGCAAACAATCCTTATCTGTAAAACCTGACCATAACAGTACGTCATAAACTGTCATAAACATAAACTTGATAAATGAACTTCACAGGTAGTCTTGCAATATGGGGATCAGGGGTTCAAAATTGAAAAAAATGGATCCATGGTTTGATAATCAACATCCACCCTCCTAAAAAGGAACACATTTTGCTTTTGAAAAATTTCGCAATTGCTACCCAATACTGCCAAATCTTTCCCCATGAAGTGCTTATAAGCAACACTATTTACAAATGACAAGTTTTACTGTATTTATTGGTATGCATGCTGTTCTTCCCTCCAGGTCAAAAATACAAGGACATTTAACAGAGGGCAAAAGTGTCAAAGTACTTGAAAACTAAAAAGAGTCGCCTTCTCTTGAAAGCATTTATACAAACTACAAACAAACCATTGAACAGTATTAGAGAATATATCAGTACAATGTTAGTTATTTATTTAAGTCAAACATTTTTTTAAAGCTTGCAACGTTTTTTACTCTCGTAAGGAATACAGTTCGCGTTGTTAATTGATATTCAGTAGTTTTTGTGCTTTCGTGTTTTATATGTTGTCTGTTTCTTCGCCCTGTTCTTGTTTGTGTTTCCTGGTTTTGTCTCTGCCCTTTCGGACTTTGATATTCGAATGCCTCATTTGTACCTCTGCTTCTGTTACCTGCATTGCTTCATAATTCAGGTAGAATGATGGGAATAACTGTACGATTTCCGACTAAATGATGGTTTACTTTTGTATGGGTATGTGTGTTTTTACGGTTTTGAACTGATATAGGTGCCTTTGATTTCAGAATCCCTCGTCTTGTATGTTTTTTTTTTATTTTGTTAATACAAAAGTTGGATTGAAAAATAATTTTGTACAATACCAATAGTACCAAATCGGGTATAAATTAAAATGTTTCTTTGTTTCTTGCTGTATAATCAGTACAATGTTAATTATTTATTTTAGTCAAAAGTAAGTTTAAGGCGCTTGCAACTTTTTTTTAGATCAAACATATTTGTAAGCGTTGCTGTTGGAGATTTTTCATCCGGACACCATTTCAGTTGAAGGTTTGTTCGGCCTGTTTGAATAGATGGTAAAATAAATCCTCTACCTGGCAATTATGATATTCCTGTGGTAGGTCAAGAATCTTACGAAAGAAAGTTCTACACACAGTTCACTGATTAAAAAGAAGTTTCCTAACTAATGATTACATTTTTTTTCTTAGAAAAGGGAGGATGTAGGTTCCAAATTAGAAACTGCTCTCTTTATTTACCATTGCTCTTCATTTTTTTTCTAAGAATTTTTTTCTTTGACGAATTTGAATGAAAATAAAGAAACAACAACAGGTTCTTACAAAACTGCATTTAATAACTTTGATGGATTTCAACTTCATTCATACAGCATCAATAACAAAATAAAAACAATATACAAAACACACATCTTTCTAAGCTATCCAAAATATATCAACAGACTAGTTTTTCTATGTGCATTATAATTTATATTGTATTCAGTAATTCTATAGTTCTTTATAAATTTTACATAGATATATGTTTTAAACATGGTGAAACGTGTACGGCAAACTTTATATATATATTTTTTTCTGTCTAACCAAATTACTGAGCAATAAAATTATTCAAAAAGTTGCTATGTGAAAAAGGAATAGCCTTTAAATCAAAATATCGTCTTTCTCAATTTCACATTATGGTATATTTAAAGCTTTTCCCAAAACAATATTTATCCATACAAATTTTAGATAAAAAATATTTATAAAGTTATGTTTATTTTGCTCTGAATAAAGAAGGAAGTAAAATAAACAACATTTCCTTTTACAACTTACATGACTTACAAATAACACTTTACAAACATACATGAACATATGAAATATACAAAATGGATTTCTTGTTTAAATAATCAACAAGCAATAAAGAAAACTAATATACATCATAAAATGACTGAGTATATATAATATAATATAATATCTGTTGTATAAGACAATTAGATCAATTTCTTGCTGCATTTGATGCATGCACTCAGTAAAACGGTTTATTATATTTCTGTTTAAGAATAATGATATGTTTATATAGTAGAAAAAACCTTCCTCACAACCTATTCAAAATGTCTGCAATTTTCGAGAGAATATAAACAGCAACAAAAAACACTTGAGGCTAATCACAACCTAAACATGCTATCTCAAGTATGCAAGTTTCGTCGCGGCGACTATTAAGTAGAAAATCCAGTGGTTAGCACTGTTTAAACTAAGATACAAGTTATTCAAATGAATGGAATTCGGAAAGATATGCATAACCAAATAATGCTAGCATTTTATGGTCTTTTTTCATGATCTTATTTCGTCAAAATAATAAGCTAAATGAACAATATCAATGTAATAAGAGTAAAATGCTGCAAAAAACAACACAAATTCCTTTATAAAACAGTTTTTAAGTCCCTTCTTCTTGATTTTGTGAATCTTACTGAATTGAACTCCCGTTTGTAAATGTAGACTCAAAGATGTTCAGTTTAGGCCGGTTTTACAGTGTGAGCATAAGGCACTTTTTTAAAGTTTGATAGTCTAATTTAATAAGAGGTACAAGTTTAATTTCATAATTTAAAGCAACATTACAAATAAAATTGTAGGTTATTTGGGTACTAACAATAAGTTGTAAAAGAACTAGATGTTCATATACAAAAATATAAACAAATAAACAATTTCCATTATGCTTTGTAAAAACATTATTTTCCAGATCTTTCTTTTGTTTTACATAGGGTAATCAAAACAATGTTTTTGGATATGAGCAACTATCATTACCCAGTTTGGAGTATTAAAGGGATAAAACATAAATTCAATTAAAGGTAATAACAAAACTACCGAACTTGAATGATCAATCTCAACTTAGAGATCTTACGATCCAAAATTAATAAAAAAAAATATCTAAACAATATTTAACAAAATATAAGATATAAAAACTGTTCAAAAATATCTTTAAGGTCATTAAAACAATAATCTCAATTTTTTCTACACAGGAATTAAACATAAGAATGCCGTTTAGACTTTTACCATACAACAGTAACAGTCAATAAATCTCTGCTTTTGTAATGTTTTATGGTTTTTTTTCAAAACGTCAAATTAATTGAATTAAGACCAAAAAAATCTGGTGGGTTACATATATATTTACTAAAAATCTTTTTAATTGAGCGTAAGCCGCAGTTACCAGTAGTCGCTTACCACCAGTGATTTTGAGACGGGTACAGATGAACGGTAAATAATGTTCATTATACATAGCATAGAAAGGCTCTTCTAGATATATTCTATAATTTATCGCACCCTAGTAGAGCCCTAAAATATCACAAGTTAAGAATGTACAGAGTTATAATTGCATAGTTCTGACACAAATAGTATATTTTTGTTATGTTTGTTTTCTATTTTGTCATATAGCAAGAAAAGTCAGACGGATAAAGCACCCAGTTAACCTAAATAACTCATGTTTTTGATTGATAGGATGTGCTAGATTTCATATTTCGCATACTTCGATAATAAATATATTATCATGACAAATTTTCCATATAATACAAACGTTTTAAGCCTTGGCTACAAAAATATACTATTTGGCCTCAATCACAAAAGTCTACGCATTAGTTTGCGAATTGCCATTCGGTGACGGAACCGGGGATTTTCCGACAGCTACACTAATATCACCCGTATCAACACCCCCATTATAAGTGGGGTTTATATCTGCCGTCACGTAGCCTTCATCTCGACAGTTTCCAAAGTTACCATAGTCAGATGTTTGTGCTATTGGATTAGAAAATCCACCCACACCATTGTCAATAGGAACTGCTCGATCGTCAAAACGTTTAAAATTTATATTAGTGTCAGCCATGAGTTGACCCTTTGGACGTTTTCTCCTGCAAGAAAAAAAATGTGTATTACCAAACATTCTATAACAACCAAAATTCAATCAGTGAAATAAATGGGATCATTAATGGAAAGTGAATGTACTCAATTTTGTATCAATGCCTTTATTTCTTTTTTGAACACATGTTTCTTTTGTAATCGTTATTCGTTACATAAGATACTCTCATCATTATTAATTTTCCATATTGTATAATTATTTGTCTCTAATCTTCAAATCTCATTGACATCCTCTATCAATTTTCAACGTAAACTTACCACCAAACAAAATACACAAGAACCAAAACAACAAGGACAATAACGACGAGAACAGCAATGACAATGCCGACGACTCCTCCCGTTGTTGTTCCTGACTGTTCGTTCTTCTGTGCGCTGGTGATAGTTGGCTGGTCAGCTGTGGGGTATAAAATGTTTTGGATAGTTAATAGTTGTCATTATTATACTTCAGTAGATTTTTTTCTATATAAAATACAGGTAAACATTTTTACTATTACATCTTGAATTTGGTAAAAGTACTATTTCCCTAGGGATATAGTAAAAACTATTTCCCTAGGGCAATAGTACCATAATGATTGGCAGTAGGCGTGGCTAAAGTATACTGTATACAAGGTAAAGAGTGAGCAGTAGGCGTGGCTTTAGTTAAGTTGTTTACCGATTCAGTATAATAAAACAATTGTTTACTGGTCATCGCGCCTCGTGAAATAGTAAGTACCTCGTGGAAACAAATGTACTGTTTCCCTCATGACCAGTAAACAATTGTATACTGTATGTATATTTTAGGAATCTTATAATTGACATGAACTTATCCAAAAATAATTTTCTAAACATCGCAAATCTTACACTATTTACGTTTTGTTATCTAACAATGATCTGTAATATTTCTTTTATTTATTTACTCTATGGAAACATATAACACGCACGCCGGCGCAATACTGACACTTGGTTCGACTCTTCAGAACTTTCAAATGATATTATCATTGTTTAAAAATGGCGAAAATCCATATTAATCTCATACTGCAAAAAATAGGGGTTTAGGGACCAGCAGATGCATTTATATTTACATTTCATTCTAGTGCAACATGTTGTCTTATTACTCAGTCACCATTTCCAATGGACGATGGTGGGAAGTATCAATATATAGAATAAATGTACACGGCAGAAGTTCCATAAAATAATATTTAAATCTACAATGGAACACTTCTAGGAGCATTCAAGTTAGACCAGCGGTTTATGCAGACCATCTTGCTGCGAATCACTGAAAACTTTTATACAAAAAACATTTCAATCTAAAATCTGACGTATGACGCAAAAAAAGAGGCTTCAATGGGGCATTCGAGTGTCAAAAGTCCGGAAGCGCAACGACAAAACAAGTAAACATGAACGAGAACAGCACGGAGAAAACAAAAAATGGACCGAAGAGAAAGAAATCAACAACGCGAACTCAAGTCATAACGAGAGCGAACTCAGATGCGCCGGAAGAACAAGCAGCTCCTGCTTTCTATATCATAACCGTTGCTTGAAAATATACACGAAAATTTGTTTTACCGACATCCAAAACAAGCAAGATATAGGAAAGGCAGACAGATATCTTTTTAAAAGTATTTCTCGTTTGCTGCTCTTGAAAAAATGATTTTGATCCTTTTACTGGTCCAATCCTTTTACATTTGCAACAAAAAAATAATTAAAACAGACATACGTAACGACAAAAATGCTTTCCATATAAAACCGTTCAACACACCCACTACATGTCGAGTCTCTCGTGTACTTGATCTCCCGACAAACACATTGCTAGACATTATATATACAGACAAACAGACATACACCTTTTTAAAAAAATAAAATATAGCAAGTTCCTTTAAACTGACCTTCAAGGAAATATTGTTATTATCATGACAGAAAACCGGAAAGACATCATTTGCCCTCAAATTATTGTGTCTTTTTAAAAATAATTTAGACCTACCAATACAAAGCGAGTTCCTACCCACTACCTAAAGACAAATAACGTGCTCGAAATAATGACAGACGGACTGATACTCTTTTAATTATGTCTCATCATTTACCATTAAGACATACCAATGCAAAGCAACTTCCTACTATCTGCTCATCAACCTAAAGACAATTAGCATGCTCGACATTATGACAGACGGACTGATACCCTTTCTATTATGTCTCATCATTTATCATTAAGACATACCAATGCAAAGCGAGTTCCTATCCACTGTCCATTTACCATCATGGCAAATAACATGCTGGACTATTGGTTGCTGAAGGAACCCAGCATCACACACATAGTCACACTTATCTCCATGCTTAGCTGCACATGGGTCTTTAAATTTACCATGTTGAAAAGGTTTCACACAAGCTGCTTTAGCTAGAGGAGTGAACAATAGGAGAAAGGTGAGGAGGGTATGAAACACTGGTTACGAATAAGTCTTCGTTTCCTAGTCAATTTTCAAATTTTAAAACCTACTTCTAATTGTTATGTGAACTTTTGTTAAACAATATCTAGAGATTCTCTTTCAATTTTGTTTTACGTGTTTTCGACAAAAATACTACATGTATTTTATAATCTAGCTATAATATCTAATGCTAATGTGAATTTTTATACAATTGACGGCTTCTGGGTTAATTGTCTTATCAGCCTCACATATCAAACACATTAAATCATGATATAAAGAGAATCTCAAGATTTTTAAAATACAAATGTTTAAAAAAGATAAAGTACGATTTTAATTTTGGCTATAGACTAGGAATATCCGACTTTTATGTTACCAGTGAAATATTTTGCAATATTAATTATGTCTTTCTTTCTAAAATGAACGAACGAAATATACAAAACATGTATGTTGTAATGTTGTAGGTAACTTATATACATATGTGCTTTTAAAAATTGCCATGTGCAAGAACATGTTAAAAGGAACAAAAAATGAATATTACGCCGAGTTACTTTGAATGATATATGTTAAATGTTATATCTAAATTGTCACCATTTTTTGCAGATTCGGAAAAAAAGAAAAAGAAATAAGCATTATTAGACAAATTTAAAACTTCAATTTTTTCAAATTAAATATGAAAACAGTGTATATAACAAAATTAATGAACAAAAATATTTAAAAAGAAAGACATGCAAAACTAAAAAATCGAATGTTAGAATAGGACAGTTAAACACAACATCTAGAATAGGACAGTAAACACACAACATCGATAGAACAAAACGATGAAAGTATTAGTTGATTTGCATGCAAAACTGGTCCATTTGCTATTTGATATTAACAAACAATGTGATATTTCGATAAGGATTAAATCTTGTCACAATTGAGAATGTAAGGTAAAAACTTCAAACAAAGGGCAACAATGCAAGGAAAATAAGAAATATACCGGATAAACAAGTAGGTTATAAATTTGTTTTTCTTAGTTGTAATGTACACATGTGTAGAGCAACAGTAAATTATTCTGCTATTACTAAACTTTAAGTGTACAAATGTCAAGAAACCTGACATTTACCTCATAATAACTGTTATCAACATATTAATGTGGGGTTCATTTTTCGTGGTTCCCTCAATAAAAGCATCTTGTTGATTTTGTTTAAATTTCATGGTTTGCCCATATTGTAATAGTAACTCATTCATTCTTATTTTCGTTGTTGACTGTTATCTATGAAAACCACGAAATTTGGTACCCAACAAATACCATGAAACCACAGTAATGTATAGCATAATTGATGTCTACCAATCATTTAACTTGAGTTGGTAAAATAATTACCTAATATACAAAGGTCATTTAATCTAAAGTTCCAGTTTCCATCACCCATACATATGACGGAGCTAAGAGCTGTGTTTTTATCATATCCAGAGTTGCAGGAGTATTGACACGGACTAAACGCCCTATAGGAACATTGGTTACTGAAGTACCCATTGGGCAAGGTTTTGGCACAGGTCACAACTAAAGGTTAAAAACAAATGTGAATAGTAAGTATACATCAATTATGTAATATACCTTATTTTTAAAGTTCGCTTGAAATATTGTTTTACCCTTAAATTTTTGCTTTCTAAATGGAACAAAATTGTTTTTCTAAAGAATAATGACACCTTAAATAACAATAATTGGAACTTCCTTTTCTGCTAAAAGTACCTAAATTACTAAAGCAATTAACAACAACAAACAAATACAACAAACTAAAGTTTACACAATTACATGGAGAACATGGAAAAAATGTAGAAAATATTGCAGCAAAAACAAGTTGCACAACAGAAACAAGACAACATGAATGTAAATATAAAGAAAGAAAAACTCACTCCTTACTCAACTTTAGTACGAAATGATTAAATTCCATTCACCAAGAGAACAACAACCAAAACATATAAAGTCAACATGAATGTAAACATATTTTAAGACTAAGGAACTCTCAATCCTTCTCAACTGTAGTGCAAAATGATTTAATTCCATTTCCATTCACCAAAAGAACAACAACCAAAACATAAGACAATATGAATGCAAACATGTTAACAAAGAGTAAATAAATAACTTTCTTACCTTTAGTACACAATGAATTGATGTTGTAATTCCATTGCCCATTTGTCATACACATGGCCGTCTGAATATCTTGATTCTTTTCATATCCACTGCTACACGTGTAATCACACGAGGAACCTGGCATGAAGCTACATCCATTGGTAAAAACACCATTTGGTAAAGATGTCCCACACTTGTTCTGGTCAGTTATAGGAAGGCATATCTGGTCAGCCTTAAAATTCCACGATCCATCACTGAGACAAATAATCTTATCTATAGCAGGGTTTTTCTGATAGTTAGCATTACATGTCAAGTCACAGTGACTCCCTGCGATAAAAGTACAGTCGGAGGCTAGTTGACCGTTTGGTATGCTGTTAGGACATTTGGTTTGGGACACTAAAACGATCAAAAATTATTATTATATGCATTGTTCTAAAAGTAAGTAAACTTATTTAGTTATAATGTTGTGGTTACAATCATGGAACCCTTTTCAACCCAAATCATGCTATTTAACGGGTTAAGAGGAAATTGTAGATTTTGCCAATTCCTAGTAATACTAGTAATGATGTTATTAAGCATTTTATTTATGAAATAAAAAAAAACAAAGAAGGCCTGGACTAAATATTAACCCAGCCTCAGGAAAAAAAGGGAAAAAAACCAATAAAATAACATATATATAACTTTGATGTTGAAAAAGTACAGTTAGTTGATGTTGAAATAACAACACAAAACATTTTGTAAAAGTGCATAAAGTGACCAAAAGATATACAAAAATATACCTTTTTTTGCGTGATAGTGCTGGAATTTTGTTTTAGGCTCTTTTTAACAAACAAGACACACGTTGGGGAGACATTATGGCAAAATAAAGTGGATTGTTTGACGGAATTCAATGGACCTATGAAAAGGAACTGACGAACATGGGGTTAAGTGAAGAAATGGATATAAAGGAAAATAGAGAGATTATAGACAATTGTAGAACACATACATTTGACAGGAGTACAACGTTTAACATAAATTCTGAATGACTCAGACTTTTTATTGAATAAAATTGAATAAGAGGATGTTATTTATTTATCAATGGTTATTCAATCATAAATTACCCAGAACTACTTCAAAACGTGAACTGGTGATAATTTTATTTGAATTATTTTAAGTTTAAAAAATGATAATTAAGATTTTAAATGTATCTGAAAATGTATTAATATCAGAGATTCTGAGAGAGTGGGAAACTTTGGTTATCAAAATAAACCAAGTTATACACCATCTGATATACATATAGGGTGAGATATATCTAGGCTATGCTTGATGATGTGATAATATATTTAGTGGGAAGGGATGTGAAGCTTACCCTCAGCTATACAAAGTAATATTGCAAAATTAAGTGAAATTATGTAGAACAGACGTAAAAAAACAAAACAGTACAACATATAAAACTGAAGATATTTGAGAATATAGTACAATATATGGAATAATAAGTGTATATAAAGACGAAAATTTAGAAATAAAAAACATAAATGTTTATATACAAATATATGTGAATTTTTTCAACTACTTTAAGTTTCGGAACATGTGATAGTGCGTCTATTCTAATTTTCAATATAATACTAATAAGCAATAAAGTAAAAAGGCGATAAAGCTCATAGTTATTGTAACAGTATATTACATACTTTTACATAATGTCTCCACAGGTTTACTCCATGCACCAGAAGACAGGCATTGGATCGTTTTATCAGTAACAGCTGGTAGGTGACCGATATTGCATTCAAAGGTACACGTTTCTCCTATTTTTCTATTACATGTTGATGTCACGTGACCATTAGGTATTGTTTCACTACAAGTACCCGTGAGACCTGTAACAAATCCAATGAAATTTTATCCAATTTCAAGACTTTTTTCATAGTTTTTTTCATCTTTTAGTTGGAGATAAAATTTGACGAATCAATAATGGTTTTATATTGGGGCATATTTGTACATTTCTTAATTATTGAATATTTGCATTTGATTAATGAATTACGTTGTAACAAAACACAAAGAGAGGTTAAAATGTTTTAAATTTAAGGGTAGAAAATAACAGAACACACAATCAGGTACATATGTTAGTTATGCATATGAATCACTCTTGTACCATTCAAAAATTTCTAAATATCAAACAAACTTGAAGTATGCTGATAGTTTTTCATTGCATTTTTTTAAATGCTGTGAGTATAAAATGATTGTGTCGTGTACTCTTATTTCACATCACTTTATCTTCTATTAAATTATAAACACAGTACAAAGTTCAAATTGAGATGAAATTTTAGGAGGAACCCAAAACCAAGGCTTTAATAAAATTATGTGTTTTTTTAATCTTAAAAATGTACTCTAAAATACTACTAATCCTTCAGAAAATGAAACCACATGTTTCTTGGGATGGGAGAGGGGTTATATTAGAACATTACGGTTTTTCATATTTTTTTATCATTTAGGAAGTTGATTCTTTGAACTAGTTTGACAGACTAAAACGTTTATCTGATATTGAAGAGTTATCTTTCTTGTGTGTTCTGTGACCCCTTAAGTAAATGTAACTCACTTTGACAGGCTGTAAATATGGTTACATTCCACGTTCCGTCTTCTTTACACTCTAACTTTGGAGATGTTTTAGAGTATCCGGAGACGCACGTGTAGTCACACACTCCTGTAGAGTGACCAACACATCTCTGTTCCAGTATTGCATTTGGAATGGAGGTCGTACATGATATGTCTAGAATATAATGGAAAAAAATCAGAAGTTTGTCAAAAAATTTTGATAAAATTACAATGCATTTTGATACATTTGAGCGCATAACTTGACAAGAAATATTTTCATTCAAGATAAACTAAAACATTTTGTTGGTCCAAAATAATTGTTTGAACTCAACATAAAATTCCAGTTTCTTGGAAATGATAAATTGGTTGACGCCTTAGCTTAAGAATCGTATATAAGATTAAATACGTGTAAACCCAACAGATGTAAAAAAATACATGTATATATTTTGATTCAAAAGAAACACTTACGTCCAGAGCAACTCGTCCCGTCATCATTCAATGTTTCTCCATCTTCACATCCACATATTCGTCCATTTGGTATGGGTAGACAGAACAGGGCACAACCTCCATTGCTTTTACTGCAGGCGGCATTCACTAGAAAAATAAATAAAGGGGATATTTTCTGTTATTAAACCAATTCAAACGCATTTAAAGTATTGATTAGAAAAAAAACATGGCACATTCTGCATTGCTTTTACTACATTGAAATTTCACTAGAAAATTTAATAAAATGGGTTACCTGTCATAAAACCCAAACTTAAATAAAAAATTATACATCTACTTTTTTCAAGCCCAAATCAGATGAATACTTGAAACTAAGATAAAATGTACAATTCAAATGGAAATTTTGATAAAATATCTAAAGGACTACAAAAAAAGCAGATATAGAATACAAGTCCCCAAAATAAAGAATAGAGAATAAAGGCCCCTAAAATAAAGAATAGAGAATAATGACCCCTAAAATATCAAGAATAGTTAGAATAAAAGCAAAATTACTTAAAGAATAGAATAAAAGGACAAAAATGTAAAAAAAAACAGAATTGAGCATCTCCCATTCATATCCTCATTAAGATATAACTCACATGGCTGTTTTTGTTCTGGATAAACTGTGATTGATTCTATCCTTCCAAGGGCATGAACATCGTTCATGAAAGGCACCTTTTGTGTGGTATTTAGATGCATTTTTGAAATTCGCCTAAAAGCACAAATTGAAGGAATAAAATAACTTATAACGAGTAGTTTGTTTGTTTCTGTACATAACCAGCACTAAGAAAAAAAAACCAAAATATTTTCTCAAGGTCTATTAAAATAAGACCCATAAGAAACCAAAATAAATATCGTTGGTCTATCATGGAAAACAGCTTGTACAAATTTTTTTGAAAAAAATAAAACTTTACAGTTTATTTCTTACTTCATAGTATATATCATAAACACACATTTTTTTTTATTTTAAAGAAAATGAATTTTACTGTCCATGGCTTGAATATCTTAAACCAAAATGTTTTACAAATTCTAAATCTTACTGCTTATTTCTTCCTACATAGTACAGATGTGGTGGTGATATGTCCAGTCCTACAATACCAGCATTAGGTTCAGACAGTAATTCTTTGAAACCAGATCCATCAAAATTACAGGAAGAGATTGTGCTTAGTTCAGCATCGGCCCAATATAGCCTGTCAGCTGTAAAAGAAAATATCATAAGGTCAGTCTAACATCAGCCCAATATATCCTGCCGTCTGTTGAAAAATATAAGGTCAGTTTAAAATGTACTGATAATTATACCTTTAATTCTTAAAGAACTAGTATACATAACTGTAACAGGAGCTGAAAGCAGCCTAAATCAAATCATAAGATACCAGAAGACTGATTTAAACAGATACTTAATACAGTAATGAGAAATAAGAAACATAATATGACTATTTTTTAAAAGTCCAAAGAAAACACAGCCACATTGTTCTTATTATAGAAGCATAGGCTTAGGTTTTTATGTCTTTAGTGTAGAACTATTCTGTCATCAGAAAGTTTCATTGACACATCTTGACTTTCTAGAAACAAAAACAACACTAACTTGTAAAATCGATTACAATGCCATTAGGGGACTGTAACCCAGAGGAAACTATCTTCTTCTGATTGCTTCCATCCATGAATGCACTTCCAATATAAGACTCTCGTGATGCACTGGTCGATATGTCAGTCCAAAACATTAACCTGGTAAAAGTATTGACAACATACTAGTAACTACAAAATGTACATTTTAGCAACCCTGACCATGGGTACTAAATGCGTTTTATTCCTCGTCAACTTCAAAAGGGAATAAAAACTAAAATGCCACACTTTTAGAAATATAACAATACAATATTTAGCATCTTTTTAAGGTTTAACTGAATATAGATCAAATCAATTAGAAAAGCCAGCCAGTTTAGGTGATGTCAACTTTACCTACATTTTTAAAAGTGGGAATTGTACTGCATGAATCAATCATGTTTCCAAAAAGATGTGAAAATAAAACATAATGACGAAATTGAAACAGATTTGCAGAATGATATGTTAACATTAATCATTACATTAAAAACATAAATGACAAATCTTTCTATTTTCTAAAGGAAATAACAAAAACTTACCCTTTAGATGGATACAAGGCGATATTCTTAGGAAGATCCAAATTATTGATGAGTGTTTTCAATTTGCCTACATGAGGGTGGATCACTCCAATGTAACTTGGACTGTACCAATACTCGGTGGAGAAGTAAAGTAGTCCAGAGGAATAGTCAAAAGCTAAACCAACTGGGAGGGTGGACCCTGTAAAAAAATGTGGTATGTTGATATTGATCTGTATTTCTACAAAACTTAATATGTCATGTATGTGAAAAAAACAATTTTGCGATCATAGTATAAATGGCTACAAATCTTCATTTGCAATCGATATTAAAACAATAATTTTAAATTTTCATTTTTTTTATAAAAATTTGGTTGTTTCTAGACAGTTAATATAATCCAGACAGTGTATTAAAAGAGACAACCATTCCAATTATAGCTAAATATATTATAATTTTTTATTAAGTTCTTATATTCAAAACATAAAAGTGTCATCTAAAAATATCCTGGTAAATTGATTTGTAGTCTTAAAATGTCCTCATATTCAGCATTACTTGAAAAAAAAAACAAATAAACAAATAAAATCAGGTAAAAACAAAACATCTCCACAAAGTACTTATTTCTTACATGTATCATAAATAAGTTCACTCTTGGTTGATTTTAGAGGCGCCGCCCTTATCTGGGTATATATGGCATTGGACCAGTACAGCATCTTCTTAGGCGAATCATAAATGACCGTTACAGGGACATTAACATCTGGTATGTCTAACGCTCGGAGTTGGGAATCGATAAGAGACACTTGATAGAGTCGATCATGAGTTACATCGGCAATTATAGCAAATGAATCTTCAAAAGGGTCTGAAAAAGTAAAGGATAAGTTGTTATAACATGTTGAAATAAACAAAGCACAGTTTAGAAACCAAACGAATTTGCATATGAATATTCTATTAACAAAATACAATTAATACCAAAAGTCAAACATTAATAAGATTAGTTGCTGATATTTCAAATCATATTAATGTGATATGAATTTGTACATATAAGTCTGCGAAAAGGATCATGTAAAATGTGAGTGATACAGTAAACAAGAATCTTAATATAAATACAACAATGATTAAAGAATATATAATTTGATTATCAAAATTGAATTGAAAGTAATATAACATATATTGTATAATAGTTAACCAAAAAAAATATATTGACCAGGATCAGTTTATGTCTTTGTCCTTAGTCTTTGTCTCATTATTCTCGTTAGTGACATTTGATATTCAGATGCCCCATTGGAACCTCTGCCTCTCTCATATAAAGGTACTTCCTGACACCTAGTCGTTTTATCTTTAATTATTCTATTTACTATATGCCTACCATTTGAGCATGATTTTCCATCACTTTGTAATTGGTATCCAAAGTTACATAGACATACAGTTGATGTTCCAGTTGGCTGGCAAATATGCTCACAACCTCCATTGAAATTAGTACAGTTGTCTGAAATATTTACATAGACTGTCTTAACTCATCTCAAAAAGCAACATCTTATAATAATTGGTTTTCGCCGAGTGTATTGTAACGAAAAAGATTTTACAATACTTGTTACATTTTACATTGTGCACCAGTTTTCGACATATTGTGCCTAGAAATAAACTTTTAACAACTATCATGAATTTGAAAATAAGTTTTCTGCTTTATCCTATAAAATCACAAGTGATTAATAACATGCTGTGTCTCTTTAAATAATTTCTTTGGTATAATACAATACTTCAAGGAAGTTACTGGAAAGATGATGTAAACATTACTTTATAAGGTAGTGAGAAAGGTTACAAGAATTGGTTTTCTTATTGTTCAATAATTTTTTGACTGTCCAAAGAATCATAACCATGCTTACTTATCTCCATAGGTTGAAGATCGATATCGTAGATCCCAACAGCTGAGAGATCGCCCATGTAATCAAGATTATAGTAGAAATCACTATAGAATGAATCAAAGTGGGCTATCTCTAGGTAGTTATCACCAGTAGTCCATACAATGAAAGACTGAAACAGAATAATAAAAGGGATGAAAACCTCATTTAGACAGTTTATTTTAAAGTTTAATGGTAAAGAATTACCATTTGCTGGTAATTCATAATAAAGAGAAGATCTTCAATTCAAATAAAGACTAACAATTACAATATAGACAAAACAATTACATGCCCAACTGTCAATTTTTCACAAAAGAAAAGAAAAAAAGATATACTAGTATTTGGTAGTAATTATTTCATAAGAGACAACAAAAATATGAGTAATTATCTTTTGTTACTTTCGGTTTTGAGCATCCAATGTTCTGATTCAAATGTGATTATGACAGAGGTCACGCGTTGGGATATGAATAAACAGCATTATTAAATTATTGGTATCATTGATACCCGAATTGTATTTAATATGAAAAACTGATAAAATGAATCATAAAAATCATATAAGTAAAAAATGAAGCAATTTCAAATTTTTCAAGCAGAAAGTAAACGAATATACCTTGTATATTTCAAAATGTGAACGAAAGTACTTTGTATACTACTAATGGTGAATAAATGTACCTTGTATACTACAAAATGTGAAGCAGCTCCGGTATAGGCATGATAGAAAACATCAGTTCCGTCTGTCTTGACACTAACCATGTCCCCACCTTCATCTAAATAAAGTCTGAAAGGGAAAGGTATCAAATAGATAATATCAAATAGAAAACACCAGTTCCGTCTGTCTTGACACTAACCATGTCCCCACCCTCATCTAAATAAAGTCTGAAAAGAAAAGGTATCAAATAGATAATATCAAATAGAAAACACCAGTTCCGTCTGTCTTGACACTAACCATGTCCCCACCCTCATCTAAATAAAGTCTGAAAGGGAAAGGTATCAAATAGATAATATCAAATAGAAAACACCAGTTCCGTCTGTCTTGACACTAACCATGTCCCCACCCTCATCTAAATAAAGTCTGAAAGGGAAAGGTATCAAATAGATAATATCAAATAGAAAACACCAGTTCCGTCTGTATTGACACTAACCATGTCCCCACCCTCATCTAAATAAAGTCTGAAATAGAAAGGTATTAAATAGATAATATCAAATAGAAAACATCAGTTCCGTCTGTATTGACACTAACCATGTACCCACCCTCATCTAAATAAAGTCTGAAAAACAAATGACAACAAAGTTCAGGGAAAGGTATAAAATAGATAATATCAAATAGAAAACATCAGTTCCGCCTGTCTTGACACTAACCATGTCCCCGCCCTCATCTAAATAAAGTCTGAAAAGGAAAGGTATCAAATAGATAATATCAACTAGAAAACATCAGTTCCGTCTGTTTTGACACTAACTATGTCCTAAACGTCATCTAGAACAGTCTGAAAAAGATCGCCAGGATTAAATAAAGTACAGCAGGTAAGTTTTAAAAAGTGATTCGAGTTTATAGGCCTGTCCAGGAATAAATAATGAGGATTTGAATGCTATTTTTCCACATCCGAACACCCATACCATGTTAATACCATTTACCCAATTTACCTTCCTTGAAGTTAAATCAATTTGTAAAGATTTTAGATACTATTCGTAATTGAACATTGAATGCTATAGAAAATACTAACTTTTTCGACAATGTATCGTAAAACAATCCTTTTGCATAAGCTACTTGTCCTCTGGACCATATTGTTCTCAGATCTAGATTGTTGGGATCCATGTTTGCTGCATGGAGGGACATTTGCATTCCAGTACCTTCTAACCAGTACATTTGTCTAAAGAAAACAAAAACAAAAGAATATATTATTCTTAGATATTGAACTTGATCTTAGAATATATTTTCTAAAGCAGTATCAAAAATCAAATGACTCATTAAAACGTTGGAAGCTCAAAAACCAAAAGTATTGAATTAAGTTATCGAAATTAGAATTCTGTGTGTGTCATAAGTTGAATGGGAATAAATAAATTCTGATACACTGATTTTGTTGCTGGTCTTCTATTACTTTTCACTTATAGATATAAAGATAATATTTTATTTATTCTAAAAATTCGTTGCTAATTGATATTCAGTAGTTTTTGTGTTTCCATGTTTTATATGTTTTCTGTTTTAGTCCTGTTCTCGTTGGTGTTTACAGGTTTTTTTTCTCTGTTGACATTCGGATACCCCATTGGTGCCTCTGCTTCTTTCTTTACATCAAAGAGAATGTATAAGAATGTGTACCTATTATGAGGGTCTACTGCTACGTATGATGGTTGGTCCAATCCACTGACAAGGTCAGTAAAGGCCCCAGTTTGAGTGGAGTATTCCACAATAGTCCCGGCAGTAGAATCGGTCCATAAAAGATTCTTAGTAGTCCAATCTAATGCTAGACCTGATAAAAAATACGTAAGCTCGAGATTAAAAGCAAAAGTAATTAAAAATGAAGACAAGTAAATTACGATCTGCATTTAACGATGTTTGGTATCTAAAAGACTCTTCTTAGGCTCTCTAGACTTTTTCGTATGAAAACAATAATGTCAATGTTTTGCTCTCGGTTGCTGTCTTCACTCAAGAAATGTTACGGAAGACATCATGCACTTATAGACAAATATGGGATTTCGATCTCTAGGATGAATGAAGATGTTGGTTAGTCATAAGGTTTTGTTTCGTCTTGCTTTACCGGATTTGACACACTGAATTGACTGTTGGCAACAATACAGGTGTGCTATAGCAAGTAGGAAGTGCTTACTCTTCCGGAGCACCTGAGTTCACTCTCATTTCGACTAAAGGTCGCGTTGTTGATTGACATTCAGTTATTTTGTGTTTCCGTGTTTTGCTTATTGTCTGTTTTTGTCCCTTTCTTGTTGGTGTTTACTGGTTTTGTCTCTGCCCATTGGGAATTTCGGCGTTCGGATGCCCCATTGGTACCTCTGCTTCTTTTATGATAGATCATCACATTATATATATTTATTATTTGCATGATGAGTTCTCTCAAGTTTCTAATTTCAATTGTGACCTACAGACAGAAAACAAAGTAATACAAGGCATTTACAAATAGTTTGACATACATGTATTTCTAAACTCTTCACTTATGATAAAAAAATTATAAAAGAAAAAAAGTCTTTTTCTACTTTTCTACTTACCAGAAATACGAGCGCCACCCGACTGGTCACCAAATTTCTGCAATGTCTGAGTAGTAATCATATCAACCTTGACAATTTCATTGTTAGAGTCTACATAATAAAGAATCCTATCATGGCTGTCTACTGCCATATGCTGTACCCCAGTAAGGTTGGTCAGGAAACAGTGAGGAACTCTGGAACCATTGTTGATGATGTGACTGTCATACATACAGGCATCTGTCTCGTTAGCTACGATTATTCCTTTGCCATAGATAAAGCCGTGTGTACCTGAAAGGTAAGGGCCATTTAATAGACAAGCTACATAATTAATCATTATGAAAAAAAATTAATGGATGCCGATTGAATGGACTTGGTATTTTCCTCGTTTAAGCCAATCCAAATTGATTATTTTGCTAAGAAACTCTGCCATACAAACCCAGTAGTTTGTAGTTGTAGAATTTTGTGGTTTGACTGACATATAGATATGATAAAATCGGTATACTCAAATTGTGAATAATAAGTCCTCCAATAGTTTATTTGTCAACTAAGTAAACGTTTTTCAATGTTTGACAAAATGAAGTAGTTTATAAATCTTTTTTTTTTAACAATACACTGTAAGGAGTAGGCATTTTATAAAGTGATTACAATTATTTGTGTTTTTGTTACACCAGATATTCCAGCACTTGAATATAATGTTATAGTAAGATTAATTATTTTAAATGCCATATCTAATAATATCATACATACTTTTACATGTCTGTCCGTCTGCCTGTAACTCATATCCCTCTTTACAATCACATCTAGCAGTTGTTTGGTCAATGTTAAAACACATATGTTCACAGTTCTTATTTTGACAGGGATCTGGAAAAAATCCATACTTGTATCAATACTTTATTCTAATATGTTATTGTGAAATGTACAGGTCTCAAACATCTTTCAAACCATTCTTTGTAACTTTCAAATTTGTGTTCAGCTATTTGACAATGAACAACAATATAAAGCTTGACACAAACTGAATCTTTCTAAATTGATGCCTTTTTACAATTACCCTTATCAAAATATAATAAGACAATTGCAATTTTATTTCTCAAGTTCAGGAAACTTTTAGATTCGAATCAGCTTTCTTATTCATGGTCAAAGAAGGTTTTCAAAGTCTAGCTTTTTTGCTATTCTTTTATGTCTTGAACTCATGACTGACTTGTTTTGTAGGTTTAATTTATACACAGCTAAAAGAAATGTTCCGATCTGCTTTATTCGCTATCTAACTGACATTAATACTTACGACTGACTTGCTTTTGTAGGGTTGGGTCGTACACAGCTATTCCCCACGGGACCTGGTTGTATGAGCTGTCCCAAGTGTTGTTCCCCGTCGCTTTGTCGTAACACATCACATAATAATATTTGTATTCTGTGGCACATATCACATCCTGAGAAAGGCAAGTATAATAAACTTTCAGTGAGTACGTGTTAGGGTTGCACCCGGGGTTGCACGCACTTTTGATGCACATTCTAAGAATTCCTTGATTTTTTTTCCAATACTTAAATGTCTTAATATTATGGACATCAGAGTAAAGATTGTTTTTACCCCTCAGCTATTGGCTACTTGTTAAATTGGTTCAAGGAATATCATAAACAGAAATGGGAAATGATGGGTTGTAAAAACGAAACATAACACTACTGCAAGAGAGCAAGCATTTGATTTTATCTATGGTTTATTTTAAAATAAAAGGACAGGATGACACAAATCTGTATATAAAAAAGACAGGGCGGTGCTTTGACTTGAAAAAGTCATAAAATATCAAAGATCTTATTAAAATCATTAGGATGAAAAAATATGTTTTTGCCCATCCTCCTTTAAAATCAAATGGTTACTCCCTAAAAGTAAAATTGTTTGAAACTTTTGTCAAGATAATGTCTTAATGGTTATTCTTTTCTTTCTTCAATCGTAAAAATAAAGCATTTACTTGTCTAGGTAATTCAAAGTCAAAAGCTATTGTGATTTTTCTATGGTTCTAAAATGAAATAAAAAAATCTATATTTTGGCTAAAATTTCAAAAGTGAATATACTAAATTGATTTGCTATATGAGATTGATAGATAAATTGTAACTTGATAGCTAATGATATCATATTAAAGGATAGGACTTCAAAAATATGTTTTTATGCTTAAACATTTAAATTATTGTATTTGATGTTTTGTTTATGATTCAAAATGAGGCATTCTTTTTTTTGGTGGAATCATGTTACGTAATATAGGACATTTACACTTTTGACAAAAGTGTTTAGCACCTTTTTTAAACATTTTTCGTCCTTGAATCCACAGTGCTAACCACACGTTTGGTAGCATTTACCACTATTATGATGAAAATCATTACACCTTGTAAACCTACCAAAGCTTGCCCATTTTTCTCAAAATTGAAGCTTTATGCCTGAACATAAAAATATGAAATCCATAAGGCCAGACAGTCATTTTTTGTATTCTTTGGACTAAACAAAAGCAGTAAATATTCATTTGCACAAAGATAGTTTCTCCCAGCGATATTATTTAGAGATTGGACGGCATACTTCTTTTAGTTGTCCTCCTACCAGTAGTAGTGGGATACTAAATCAAGAACTCTGATGGTATAAGAGTAGGAATAAGGAAACATATTATACCTTTGAAAGACTAATTTGTAGAAAATTTGCACCCAGTTCTCTAACCACCACTTTTCTTGTTGCCATATCGCCCTCATAGTTGCACATTTCTATTGTCTGACGTCCAATGTCGGCCCAGTATATCATCTGATTGTCCGTATCGACTGCTAAGGATGATATCCAGATAGGGGTATCAGATTGAACTATGACCTTTCTATTTTCTCCAGTTAAGCTTGATCTTTCTATTTTTGAATTTCTAATTTGGAAATCGGACCAAAATAAATATCTGTAATGTAGAAAAATACAACTTTAAGACAGCAATCCGTGTTTTGGACCATAGCCGAAAATAATAAAGCTAAAAAAATGAACGAACTTTGACAATTTCAAATGTCCCAGAAAAAAAGACAAAACAAGGCAAATAATGACCAGATAAAATGAATATCGCAATGGTCCTGACCTAGCCTGGTAGAGGTATTTAAAAGAATGGAATGGTGGGCTGGACCGGTGCAAAACACAACTTTATGAAAATGAGCATCTATAAACAAATAACCCAAAGCATCAACATGCTAAGTAACATGTTATAGTTATTACATTCGGACTTGGTGTGTCCGAAAGATCATCCTCTCCGGCCGCCGGTCGTCGGGTGTGAGTGATCTTTTACTGACACACCACTTCCTCGTGTAATAATCATTACACATTACTAAGCATGTTGATGGTGAAGCCTGATTGAAAAAACACTTTTCAAATAACCTACATTTTATATGATCGCTGAAACCGTCTACTTCACTATGCCCAAGGGTTAAAAGTGACAAAATGGTAAGAAAACAAAATCTTGATAACAAATAACATAAACCAAGCACATTCTAAACACCATTATCGTAAAAAAATTAGGAGTGCTTGTTACTCATTATACAGATCATATTAAATGAAAACATCACCATTTGTACATAAAATACGATATGAAAATTAAGTGGTAGATCCTTACGATGAACTTAATTTTTAAGATTACAAAATTTGATGGAGACAAAATAGGAAGGGTGTAGATTTTATCTATTGAAAACATCATCTTGTTTGTCTAATTTTCACAACATTGGCAAGTTTTAATTTGTTTTTTTTTCACTCACTCAGAGCATGGTCGGCAAATGAAGAAAGGACTAGATGTTTATAACATTAAGTTGGCTTTTCTGGAAAACGCTTTTGCTCCCAAAAGTCAAAAAGATATTTTTTTAAAAATACATACAGATTGCAGGAAAAATAATTGTATTTGATGAACAATAATGTAAATTTAGTGTCGTAGACAAATATGGGATTCCTATCTGTCAAATGAGTGCAGATGTTGGATTGTCGTAAAGATTTGTTTTGTCTTCCTTTACCGGATTTGACACACTGAATTGGAAATTAGCCACACGACGGGTGTGCTGTAGCAAGCAAGAACTGCTTACTCTTCCGGAGCACCTGAGATTACTGTTACGACTTGAGTTCGCGTTGTTGATTTCCGTTTGGTTGATTTTGTGTTTTGTGTTTCTTCGGGCTGTTTTTGTTCGTGTTTACCGGTTTCGTCGTTGCCCTATCAGACTTTTGACACTCGAATGCTCCATCGGTGCCTCTTTGCTTTTTACAGAACATATAAAATGGTTTGAAAGATAAGTGTATGTATATTTATATTTTAAAAAGGGAAAATAAAATTTAACTTCATCATCACTCTATATAAGCTAGAGCACAACAGTTGAATAGAGATTTGCCCTGTTGCAAAATTGAGTAAAAGCTAAAAATAATCATTGAGTAATTTAGTACAGTGAAACCTTTTAAGCCGAACCTATAGAGCACGTGAAATTATTAAGTCAGAATATACAAGTGTTTAATTTAGACAGAACTAGAAACGTGAAGCTAAAGCCTTAAAAGGCAGAGTTAAATCTAACCACTAAATGAACGATCAGTGTTTCACAAACTTGAAACATAGCACATCATTTTTAGGCAGAGCCTTATAGCGTCATAAAGCTATCTGATTTTCGCGGTTTTTTTTTCGTCTAGACAGGGTAAATCGGTCCGTCAATATTGCTACCAGAGGATCTATTACAGAACATTATTCGTGTATTGTATTATAAATGTTATACGTATTGTCTAAAATAGGAGGTACATATTTATACCCACAACATAAATGCGATATAAATGTGCACTACATATCGTGTATCAATACTCGTTGATGTTTACTTAAGCATTTTTGACCTTTGACCTTTGATCAAGTGGGCGGGGCTTAATTACAGATTTCTTAACAAATGTGTAAGTGTGCGGAGAAAACAAACAAGTTTCAAGTTTATGAAACACGGATCGTTATTTATTTTTAGTGCTTAAATTTAGCTCTGCCTTTAAACGCTTTAGCGCTTTAATTTTTTGTTTTCTCCGCCCTGTAATTTGGCTCCACCCACTTAATCAAAGGTAAAAGGTCATTAATGCTTAAATATACATCAACATAAGATGTAGTGCACAGTTATATCGCATTTATGTAGGGGTATAAAAATGAAACTCTTATTTAAGACAATCTATACAACATTAAATACATTGGTACAATAAAAACACACAATTAATGTTCTGAGATAGATCCTGTGGTAGGAATATTGCTTGACCGATTCACCCTGTCTAGACGAAAAAAAAAATCCGCGAAAATCAGATAGCTATATGACTACATAAGGCTCTGTCTGAAAACTTGAAAACTGGTAGGGATGCTTTAGACAGGTTTTCAGTTTATTCAGGGTGTAGTCTAGACAGGTTTCACTAAAAGCTCATTTGAAAATGAATTTTCGATATAAAATAGTTGTCTTTTTTTATTTAAGCTAATATTTTTTCAGATGAACATCTTTTAAACAGTATTTTAACTGAACCACAAGTTCCAGTCTGGGATTTTTTCATCTATATGTAAGTTTTATAAAATCATAAAGTTGTTTACTCGTAAGTGACATGAATCTTTATTTGTTTACATTTTTTTATTGGATTAGGAGTGTTTGAATATTATTTCACGGACCAGAGGTGGTATGATAAAACTTAGGTAAATATTAAACTTATAAATTAATGCAGATTCATTTTTAGTTCTATTAAAAAATCTGTATCGAAAACATCATGTAATATCCCGAAAGTAACGACATTTAAATTCTAATTTTGGAGCAGAAATAAAAATAAGGGACTTGAAAACTATTTTGGTTTAGGCAGTTTTAATTTTTTCAGGGTTCAATTGAGACAGTTTTAATTATGGTAAATATAAATTGCTTTTTCCAATTAATTAAAAAACAATAAAAAGGTAAAGTTTTTACATAAGAATAGTTTAATTTTTTGATTGCAAGAAAGCAAGGGGTGTGTGTGTAGCTCAGTTAATTGTGCCATATAAGCAAACTTTGTTTATATTTGGCATACCATCATATTGACAAAAGGGAAGCAGATCTGATGAAAAGTACAGGGAATTCAATGCATTCATGCTTGAATCTAATTGTTTAATTGTTTCATGTACATTTATTCTACACTTATCAAGATCAGTACAACAAAACAAAACTCGAATCATTTAGAACCAATAATACCTCTGATATGGATCCACTGCTATTCCTTCTGGTTTTTCCAAGTGGTCTTTAACGAGCACTTTGAACAAACTAACATCCTCCGTCTTCGTATTAGGGTGTACAGCCACCCACTTCAAATAACCATCAGTCCAATAGATATTATCAGCCAACCAATCATATGCAATTTGACTGGTCGTGGCAGAGATGCCACTATGGACTTTCTCAGTTTTCTGATATGTATTATTCAAATGAAAACTAAAATTTTGATATGTAAACAAAGTGTATGTATTTGCATCTAAGAAATGTAATTGGTTATCTTTTACATTTGGCACCATTGACGTAATTTGTGACTGACCAGCGTCCATTGACGTCACTTTAGGCAAGTCATTTGGTTGTAACGTCGACGCGTCTTTGTGATAGACGTCGATTCGTCCTTGATACCAATCTGGAAACACTGATACTATAACTCCTTTATCGTCGGCAGCTAGAACTGAAAAAGTGAAAGAAAAAAATATATTTCAATGGTTATAAGAATGGTCAATGTAAAATAAACGTCACTTCTACGAATAACATTAATATTATTACCACAAAAACGATGAATCATAAAAACTGAAAAAATATAAAATATACGCTTAACTAAAGATATGATGACACTTAGCTGTACAAGAAGTGAGGGGCTGTATTGAAGCTGCTTTAAGACTACAATTTACTTATATTGCCATGAGACAATGACAGTGATTAGACCCGTCAAACTGCTTAAAATTTCATTTTGATATTGCTTGTATCTGATTTGAAGTTGTTTTTATTTATTTATTTTTTTGTTTGTTATTATGTGAAATTCTGAAAAAATACTGTTAATTAGAAATGCAAACGTACTAACATTATAGCAGTTCAAATATCTCTTTAGATCTGTCATAATACGAACTGATTTCAAGAAACTGTATTTCAGTTACAACAATATTTACTTTTTGCCTTTTTAGAGTATTGAGGAGACGAACAGCTTGGTTTATGCAAGCCTATTCTCCTTTGGGGATACGCATGCGCCATTAGATTATGTACAAAAGTATCTAACGTTTAAGCTATAATAAGCACACGTCAACATTTCTTTCTCAAAGATCCGCATGAATTAATCTTAAACGTCAAATAAAACATGTTCGACCAGAATTTTCGAATCAGACTGAAGTGCTATGCTCTATTTCTACCTGAAACGGTAATATAAATAGGATACCAACGTGAATACAAAATATGAAGCTTCTTTGTTTACCAACTGAGTTTTGAATGAAATATACTAAACAACACAAGAAACGCACCACTTCCATTCATTTTCTTTTGAGTTAAAGTTTAATAGCAAATATCTCTCAAAGTACTTGTCTGAATGATCTGAAATTTTAGCACAGCATGTCTTGGGTCCATAACTGCAATCGCTGCCAATTTTGAAAAATTCTGATTTTTCGTTTTTAAATTTCTAAAAAATGCGGTTTTTAACCCAAAAATGAAAAAAATTATCAAATTTAAGAAAATTTGATGCCTGTGCAAATTTTTAACAAGAAACCAAGGGAGAAGGCTTTATTTTCACAAAAACTGGTCAAATTTTTCGAAAACATGCATTTTCAAATTGACCAATTCTAGACTTCGTTTTTTCGACTCGGTTATCAAAATTTCATGTTGTAAACTCGCTGGTGTGCCAATAGCAAAAATAAAGGATTGGTTTTTCATTGAATTTGGTTTAATTTATTATTTAGCATAAAAGAATTTATGATTTTTTTTAAGTTTTAAAAAACTCTGGTAGAAAAGAAGTGGTGCGTTATTTTTGTTGCTCAGTATACTTATTCGGGTATATAAGTAATAAGATTGGGTTCACAATATGTTTCTTCAATCAGCCATGTCATCATGGTCATATGAACTTCACAATTTATGTAGGCCATGCCGGTTTAAAAACAAACATTTTAAAGCACAACACGTTTTTTGTATTTTTAACATTCAAGGCTATCGTGATCTTAATAGCAATTCGCTTTAAAAATTGCAATTTCCATGCAATGTTATTATTTCAAATGCACTTTAATTTTGTCATTTTTTCAAGTTTTATAATGCAAAACAACTGTTTGTGTGTCATTTTTGTTCCTCTTTTGGCACAAATTATTTTAGCTGGATGCTTATTACTAGTATACTAGTCCCATTATCCTTTATATTTGCTGATTCGACACTATTATCGCATGTTCATTATCGATAATCGCAATTTCCGTGGTCTCAAAACGCTTACTTAGATTTAAACAAAGTACAAAACAAAGGCCCATAAAATGAAGTTCATGTTTGATTTCCACCAAAGTTGTCTGGGGGGATTAGATACAGTTTGTTTAAGTGAACATTCGATATCGTTTTGTTTTTGTTTTTACATTTGCTTTCTATACTGGTTTCCCCTGTTTTTATTTTTTTCAATTCGAGAGCACAGTCACGACTTAACTTTTGTGAAATACTACTTTTGTCATGATACAGTGTAAACTTAAATCCAACGGATTTTTCCCAGAATGCTTGAGAATTTTGTTCATTATGGCAAAAAAGTACATAAAATATAAGTTTAATAAGAAATTTGGTTTTTATTAACATGTACTTTAAGTCTTCAAAACAACACATTTTAGAGAGATGGAAGAGGTACATTATAACACTAGTAGATTATAAGATAATCTAAATTCAATGTCTTCTTCAAAAGGGTTAGTTCATTTCATTTCAAAAACCTGATTTTCGTAAATTAAAATCTCCACAAGACTTTGCATAAATAACCATTTACCCAAAATGATTTTGTCATTTTATTCATTACTTTCGCGCGCATATCTTGTCATAAACATAAACATAAATATAAAATCTTATTTAACATATGCAAATTTTCAAACCAGGCAGCAAAGTAGAAATTAAAGTAGGTAAATTGCTTTTAAGAGACGTTACATTATGTAAAGTACTCGTAAAATGGTTTGTGATATTAAGCAATGAAGTTAACCTTCTCTCTGCGTGTTATATTGATAAAGCAAAGGAGCATCAATGCGGTGTTTTAATGTCATAAGTCCGAAAATGCCAAGACCAAATCTGTGTACCCAAAGGACAACAGCAAAAATGCAACACATAACAAAAACACACAAACGAAAACAATACAAATCGGCAATCAGAAACGCCTAAATACGCAGAAACAACAAGAACCTCGGTTGCTCTGTTAGATTTGTCACAACACAAACTGCTCTTTCGAATGATTTAATTGGATGTTAGATTTGACACATTTGACAGGTTTTTTTTTCGATTTAACAATATGGTATTGTTGATCGACAGTTCTATCAGGTTTAAGAAATGACATTTTTGACATTTTTGTCAGGTTTTAAGATACGAAATTTTCTTTTAGTTCTTCAAAGCTGTAAGAATTGTTGCCAGGATAAAATATATTCAACTACTGGCATTTTTTCAGGTTTTAGAAGATGAGAGGTCCAAACGGGGAATTGTCAATATTATTAAAAAAAACTTTGTCCGTTCTTAATATTATCATCCCATAAATTTTCCCATCTGTTCTAACAAAAAAAAATGGGGGAAAGTAAAAAAAATTAGTACACAGAACTCGCTTTTTCAAGTTTCATCTTTTGAAAGAGATAATGAATTTGGAAAGAGTGAGTGAGTTGGTGTTTTCCGCCCGTGCAACGCTATATAGGTTATTTACAGGCGATGAACATGAAAAGGGTGATAAGATGAACATGAAATGATGATGATAAATGAAATACGGGAGAATCCCAAGACCTTTAGTCGCCTCTTACGACAAGCTAGGCTTTGCTGCGGGCCTATTCGCCACCCTGGCCCCACACAGGACGAACTTGGAAAGATATATGTTTACAAACCTTATATTCAATAAAACAGCGATAGATCATCTTCATTATAGAGGCAAAAAGTACATAAGAGGGTGCTCTAAATTACAAATACCAAAACGCGGGTATAAACGGTTAATTTGGATATGCTATATATCGATATTTCAAGGAGTAACCTCTCATCAGTAGCATTTAAACCAAAACATTGGAAGGTCAAAATCCCAAACAGTTGAAAACGAAAAGTACTCAAAACCAAAACGTTCGAACAAGGCAGCCAAATCCAGCACCGAGGATATCGACCATGTGCATTACAAGGAAAGAAACCTGGTGTTTTCATCAATTTTGAATTTAACTATCGGAAATTTCAGCGACAATATATATTAGAAATTTTATGGTAATTCGTGTCAGACAAGTCTGACTACCAGGCTTGTGATTACCCTCGGGGACCTCTGGTCCACCAGCAGTGGTTATCGCCCAGTGGTTTCAAAATTACAAATACCAAAACGCGGGTATAAACGGTTAATTTGGATATGCTATATATCGATATTTCAAGGAGTAACCTCTCATCAGTAGCATTTAAACCAAAACATTGGAAGGTCAAAATCCCAAACAGTTGAAAACGAAAAGTACTCAAAACCAAAACGTTCGAACAAGGCAGCCACATTACAAGGAAAGAAACCTGGTGTTTTCATCAATTTTGAATTTAACTATCGGAAATTTCAGCGACAATATATATTAGAAATTTTATGGTAATTCGTGTCAGACAAGTCTGACTACCAGGCTTGTGATTACCCTCGGGGACCTCTGGTCCACCAGCAGCGGTTATCGCCCAGTGGTTTCAAAATTACAAATACCAAAACGCGGGTATAAACGGTTAATTTGGATATGCTATATATCGATATTTCAAGGAGTAACCTCTCATCAGTAGCATTTAAACCAAAACATTGGAAGGTCAAAATCCAAAACAGTTGAAAACGAAAAGTACTCAAAACCAAAACGTTCGAACAAGGCAGCTCTAAAGTAATTTTCAATGTATATGTAAATGAAATACTTATTAGAAAGTTGCTAATAGATTCTTTGAAGAGTCATTTGGCTCAGCATCAAAAACATAAACAAGACTAATTTAATTTTCATTCTAAAAACCCTTTTTGAAATGGTAGTAAAATTAGCAAGTAAACTCGTCTTTATGTAAAATACACTGAACGAAACATAAATCTTAAATTAAAGTAAACCTAATGATATAATCATCTCCAATAGACTGCAGTTTGAGCTCTAATTCTCATTCCAGGACACAGATTGAATGCTTAGAGGTTAAGTTTAGCTTTACTTTAATGTAACACGATTTCGGCTATAGGACATGAACATAAAGAGGGGAATAGAATGAACATGACGATAAAGAGAATGGGGACATGAGGCCAATAGAATAAGCCACTTGAAAATGGGCTCAAAAGAACGGTCGGACAAGTTAGCCTTTTGTAAGGGATCCTACACTATCCTACTCTATCCACGATCTTCAGAAGTATTCTTACACGTCCGGGAAACGTTGCATTTTGACGATGCTAGGTCTGTTCATGGAGTTATGATATAGAGCTCCATGGTCTGTTTTATAGCAGGAAATGATAAAATCTTGTTCTTTTGCATAAAAGAAAATATATCTTATGGAAATTCAAGTGCACTTTTATCTTTATCTAGAGTTTGTTCCAGAAAAGAAAAGCACTATACACTGAATTAAATATTTGTGTAAACCTTTGTAGGACAACCTTACTTTTGCATAACCTTAACGGTATATATATGTATAATGCCAAAATAGGGCTTTGTCAAATTGACTAACATTACGCAACGTAATAGAATTAAAACCCATTACGTGGTATTGTGAATATGCTAATATGTTTTCTTATACAATGTCTCAAATTTCGTAAGAACTTACTAACAGATTATAAATGAGTATAATAATATGAATTTGAGATGTTAACTTGTTTTAGAAGAAAATGTTTTTACATGTTTATTATCTTATATTAGATTTCATATTGTCAAAATTGATGTTAATCTTGTGGTATTATCATTTGTAAATATAATAGTGGATATTAAATTAAAATTGTAAATTTTCGCGTAAATGTCATTCTTTTGTATCTTAACGTCATTAATGTCATTCATATTACCAAATTTGCAACAGAAGAAAACAAAATGCAGTTAAGGTTGTATACTATTCATGCTTAGGTATATTGTGTAATATCTTTAAACTTTAATATCAGCGAAACAGATGCAAAAGCTCTGAAGCATCAAGTGTCGTAAGTCCGAAAAAGCCATGAAAATATCAGCTAGAAGACAAAAAATAACATGAAAAATGAACAGAGAAGCACACACAGCAACGAAATTGCAACCAGCGACTCAAGTTGAAGTAAACACAATTGCTCTGGATTGGTAAGCAGTTCCTGCTTGTAATAACTAAAATAGAATAAAGTTGAGCGGCAAGCTAGTTTCGAGAAACAGTCTTTAGTTAGTCTAAACCTAGAGGTACCCATTATTCAATCGTCGTATTTATGATCGCATCGAGAAAAAACTTGCCTGGCGGATCATAAATAATACAGTGCGTAAAAAGAACCTTCGTGCATCTCATTAAGAACTTAACACAGTAGCACTAGATAATTTAATTTTGTTAGACACATAATAGGCCGGTCCAGTGATATGGGATATCCCATTTCCGAAGACCCGTACGCACTAATAAATATCGGTCTTGTAAATGTTTAATACGACATTAATATATTGTAATGAACAAGCTATTTAATTTAAAAACTCTTTTTTTTAAATCATTCCAATTTTTGATACCGTGTTATGAAAGGGTCTTTTTATCCAAGGGGTAAAGTTGAATGGCCGTTATACATGTTTATTAAATACAAAATGTTGTACAGAGACAGTTATTCATGTTGTTAAGATTTAATCTTATAAATATTTTATAAAAAAAGCTTTGAACTACAATCATAAAAAGGTTAATGTCCACTTATGACAAGATTCAAAACTTTAGCTTTATAATTTTGAAACTACAGAATTTTCTGGAAATCATCATGTGCTCGTACCAGACAAATACGAAATTTCGATCTCTCAGTAGGGCAAAGAAGTCGGTTTGCTATATCTTTTAATTGTCCTCCTTTATCTTTAACGAAATATTTGTAACGCAATTTGCAACTAGCAGAACCTGCCGACCAAATCCTTTCAAAACATCTGAGCTCATTCGCGTTTATACGAGAGTTTGCTTTGCTGATTGTTGTTTATTTGTGTGTGGGGCATGTGATTCTTCATAACTCGTAACAAGACTACCATATCAAGCCTCTATACCCTGATATTAAAACCGTGACATCCGGTTCCAAATCGCCACCGACAGATGGCGCATATGGGACGTTAGTAATAGTACTAATGAGGTCGAAAAATTTTGCCTTAAGTTCGTTCAACAAAATTTTTACCGTGGATATCTCACAAAGTGCATCTAAACTACTTTATTTTTTTGCGTGTTTAAAAAATCTTCAGCATGAAAAAGAATTTGATACGTCAGGCAAAGCTTATTACGACTCCCACTGCTTTATAACTTGTGACTTTTTAAGATTTAGTTTTTTTAACATGAAATGTATAGCATTTATATCTTAAATCGAGGATAATTTACACATTTATAAAGTATATAGCTTGTATTTGTATGTTGTGTACATATAACCACTTTTGACAATCAAACAATTTCTTAAGGATATTATTTTTAGTCCATCTTTTGTGTCCACTTTATTCAAAAACTTTTTTCTTTGACGTAGCTCTAAGGAAAACTCTCCGACAGAGGGAAGTTTGACAGTTCTACCTTCTGAATATAGCATTGTCCAAAATTGTAATAACTAATTCAAAATTTCTCACTGATATATATAGATTTTAACATCATGATATTAAATATATGAATTTGATACACACATTGTAAACTGGTTATTGAAAAGGGTGGAGCAAGGTACAAAAATTCGCATGACATGCAAATAAAAACAGTAATTCATCTTCCTTGTAATTTACCCCACATTTTCACATGTGCCAAACTCTTTCACGAGTTTTTCAAAAAATGTCCGCCTTGAGGTAATTTGAACCTTACACTGAAGATTTAAGATTAAAAACAGTTTTGCACTGCATTGTTGATAAAATGAACAGTAAGTAATGCTTATCAAAACATGCTTACAAAAATATCTGTGCAACAATGTGTTAATATTGCTGGAAGCTTATGAGTTATCACATATAGGTTAACATGATTGAAAAGACATGATGTCACAAGTCGAAATACACATGTATATGTCTTTTCTAAACTTAGCTGAAAGTTAACATGATTTGGGCCGGAAAGGACGGACAAGCAGACCGAAACACTATATGTCTTTCCACTTTCGTTAGTGGAGGCATAAAAATTGCTTAAGAAAGTTATCAACCCAGCAGAATCACACATAAGGATGGAATTAGTAGCGCAAAGAGCACAAAAGTCGTATTCCCATTATTCAGTAGTTGAAATAGTAAACTGAGGTTGGCATTTCAATTTTTTTCATATCCAGTGAAGTTGCATCCTTCAAGCTTTTCGATGCGGAAGCCAGATTTGGTGACTTTAACAAATCCAACTTCGTAGGCGCGAGAATGCGCATTATCCATTTGCATTTGTTTCCCAGATAAAATAAATGCAAAATATTAAGCAATACTGGGGCGATGAATATGGAAAGGATGAGAAAGTGATGCAAATGATTTATGTAGGACCAGCTAATACAAGAGCATATAGCTACAACAACGTTGCTCCTCTGATATCTTTGGATGGGCGGACCTACAATGCTGTCCTGTTAAAAAAAGGAACATCCCTATTTTGAGAGTTTTAGTAATTATGGACACTTTTGAAGCTTTGTGAAAGTTAGACAGAGGAATTAGATTTGCTCCATTAGGAGTTATAAGATCGAATTGTATAGCTCCGCCCGACCAAAGATATCAAAGGAGCCACGTACATTATTGATGCTAGAAAGAACCCCTTTCTGGAAAAACAACAATTTATATCAATAATATCAAAAATGAATTAAAATTTGACATGAATATCTAATTGTTGCTTGCTGAATGTCAACGCGACAATGTTGCATTCATAATCTTTACAAAACAAAAACAAAATACAATGTACAACAAAAAAAAGTAGTGCAGTACTGGTTAATTATCAAATCATTATTTGAATGGTATATATTTGAAAGTTTAAACTATTAAATTATATTTTCAAAAACACTTTAAATACACATCTTTGTTACAATTGATGGTCAGAGATTTAATAATGGGAGCTTTATATGGATATTTTGACACCATAAAAAAGGCCGACGTCATAGAACTTGATGTATCGGAGCGTCTCGGCATGGTACAAATATCGGGTGGCTTTTACTACGGAAGTATTTGTTGTCGTTTACAGTGTGTTTTAATACAAAATTGTCATGCTCATATACTATTAAAAGGCCTATAATGATAGGATCTAAATACAGCTTTTGTAAAACGTTGGTTAACGTGGTCCATGATTCAATTCTAAACTTACGAAACATGTGAAGTTGAATAATTTTGACTTTTCGACTCGTGACTCGGGAGTAAATGGTGCATGACCCAAAATGACATTAAACGTGGACTTTAAAGGGTCGAACAAAACAAAAGATGGTTATCTTCAAGTTAACAACAACTTGATGAAGTATATATGAGGTCATTGTGTGTGAATCAAATAACTCCTAAAATTGTCCTTTTAAACAATAACCCCGATTGAAGCGAGACCAAAAGTTAGCATGGCTATGTTGATGGACGTTAGGTACATGCGTACCGGAAACGACAACAACCTAGATGACAGTAATCTTTTTTGCCTATCAATGTATACAGAGCAACCCTCTCCAAAAGTCTGACAATAACGAACAACGGGGGGGGGGGGGGGGGGTTTGGATCATGGAGAACACTGTTTCAGCACTACAGGGGCAAGTGTAATTATATCTTGATTAAGTTACTCTGTCGATGATCTGTCATGAAAATAGACGACGTAATTGTGGCGGATAGCAAATCTGTAGTTATTGCCGCCACTGTAGACCTTTTCGAGTCACGGACTAAAACTCTAATCGTCTGATTGGCTCAGCACAATCCTGTACACGGAAAACGTTCACTTCATAGTAGCTGCCTAATGCTAGAGGTAAAAACAGTAGTTAACACTAAAGTATGTCTCGCCTGATGGCACCATCAGAATACCTACCGGGTAGTTATTTACCTATTCATTCATAAATTCTCGACATTCTCCTGTGGACCAACTAAAATGACTCTAGACATCATAGTCATTGAGAAACAGACTTAAAATAAAAGAATGAACACACACAATAAAATAACAGTCATTTAGTGTAGCGATGAGGTCAATGTCAGATGATAGACGCGAAAATCCTAATTTAATTCATCGGTATCCCAAACATCGGATGCCTAGCTATTATACTTTTTCTAAGAAATTAATTTTCCACAAAAGTTAGCTTACAAAGAAGTTTCGAGACTGAAAAAGACCTAAGTTTACAAAGTCACTGAAGCCTGAAAATGGGGTCAAGGTCCCATGTCATGGTAACAGTTGTCAACTGTCTGTATAGCCTAGCTATTATACATTTCAAGCGTTGCGTGACTGTTGCGTAGACCATAAGCTGAACTGTCTGTATACCAAATATCAGATGCCTAGCTATTATCCTTTTTAAGTAATTCATTTTCCACAAAAGTCTTACAAAAAAGTTTACGCCGTCGCCGCCGTCGGAAAGTAATACATATGTCTCGCCTTCCGCGACTATTCGTCGCAGGTGATACAAAAAACAACATAATAGTTCATTAAATTGCCCACGGGTCAACATGCTGGAATAAAAGGTCCTTATAACTTATCTTTTTTCATAAAGGTCTAATGCAGTAACAATAAAAAAAAATCAAATCATTTGCGTTTCAGGCGGTGTTTCAGTTAACCTATATGCATAAAGGTAATAACGAAATTACCGAACTTAGAGGATCAGTCTCAATGTCCAAGAGAAAAAACAAAACATGGAAGACACACCGGAATAGCTATAGATCGCAATGGTCCTGACTTGGTACAAGCATTTCAAATGAAATGGTGGGTTAAACCAGGTTTTATGGCGCACCAAACCTCCCTCTTCCATTGCAATCTTATATGCCGGTAGTAACACACAACGCAACGCGGTTGTGAAGACATAATAGGGATAATAAGGAGAGAACGAACTTTTGTAGTAAACAAAGCTGGGGTTAAGGTTACAACCTAGTTGTAAACAAAGCTGGGGTTAAGGTTACAACCTAGTTGTAAACAAAGCTGGGGTTAAGGTTACAACCTAGTTGTACTTATACAAGACGTTCTTTTTTATTTGATGTCCTTGTAAAAAGTGTCATTAATTCCTAATGCAAACAATATTCGAGCAAGTTTGGATAGCATACAACACCATTATATTGACAGAAAACCTTTAACTTATTTGTTTAGAATAGAATTTCAAAATTTCATTATAAAGTTTTAAAAGTTCATTTTAAAATAGAATGAAATGGACAAAAACGGTAAACAGCTTTTCAATGACCGTCGTGTCATCTAGCGACCTATAATGAAAGGCCAATGATCGCAATCTCAATGCTTTCAATCTGTTCAACCCTTTTGAAGAAATATTTTCAGACGGGTGTTAATATGGAAGAAAAATAATTTAAATGATACCTTAAAGAGTATTTTGATGGAAAATGTTTTATGTACTTTTACAGGATTCGAAATGTCTGTTTATGTGAACACGCTGAGACAGTTAATTGGAAAGAGACAATACCTTGTGTATAAAACTATCATAAAAAAACTAGCAGTTGAACAAAATCCCCAAAATAATAACATATCAGTTCATTTGTAGTACCATTATATAAAAAAAAAACAAAAACTTCGCTCATGGCAAAAAAAAACCATTACATATGACAAAAGCTATAGGAAAGCCATTCATTTTCATTTGGAAATCTGGAGTTTATGGAATAAATGTACATCAGACAACGACCGGACAAACGTTTACTCCATGACGACACGAAGAAATGGGGTCAGTAAGAGGGTCTTCATCCCCTTGTATTTAACTCTTTAGGCCCACCATGACATTTTAATATAGGTTTCATGTTGTATGAAAGCTAGACAGCCACATGGGGAATGATTTCTTTTTTGAAAATGAAAAATATTAATACGCATAGAACAGGTTTTAAGTATAATTTACGGTGTCAGAAACATAAAAAGGAAAGATTTTTTTTTTCAATTTTCTGCGACATCGTGAGTGAGGTTTCAATTTACAAAATATTAATATCTTTTCCGATCACGGATGAACGCTCAAGATCCGGAGAAAGTTGACGACCTAAAAGGCCACTTATGAAAGTTTTAAATAGACTATACAATTCTGATTTAATGTTCATTTAAAGATGTAAGATATTGGGTCTGTTACATAAAAGTATATGTACTTATTTACAGCTTTGTAAAGGCCAGTCAAAGTAAGGTTATATGAACTTAACATTTACGCAACAAAACTTAGTTGGAATTTATGAATATAGTTTTGTAATATTATGATGAATCCGGACCACGAGCCAGACAGCTGGGATTAAAAAGGGACTTGCGATTTATATACAAACATTTATCTTTTTAAATAAAGAAGGAATGTGTCCATGGGACACGGATGCCCCCGCTGGCCCTAAATAGGCAGTATAAGTCAAACATGTCTAATAGGCGCTCAGGACGTCCAGTTTTGCATACTGAACCATCCTACCAAGTTACAATTCTCATGAACGGTTTCTGAGATAAGCTTGATGGAAATCTGTACGGACGGACGGACGTGAGTAAAACTTAATGCGCCCGATGTAGGGGCATAAAAATAGGACATCCAACACGTTAATAGCCCTTAAATTGATAGTACTATGCTAGAAAAACAATGAGGTGTGAACTTAATGAACAAGACACAACATCTATGAAAACAGTATATCTAAAAAAAATCTGCAGTATGAATAATGCAATAACGTTCAGTTGCAGAATTTTTCTGTTGCTTAATGGATGTAGCGCCCGATGCAGCGTATGAATACATCTTCTATACATATAAACTATCTTGTAGTTTTCTTCTCGAAGATTTTGAATAAATTCACAGGAGATGGTTATTTTAAAGTTTTTATCTTGACTTTTGACTATATAGTTTGCTTAATGTTCTGTCGCCGCGATATTTTAGCCATAATCAGGCATAATTCTTTCAAAGATGAAACACGAATAACAGCTTCATTCCAAGTTACGACACCAGTCTGAGCTTGCTATGCTCGTTTTTTTTTTTGTAACGAGCACTAAATGATATACAATTTCAGTGAAAAACAAATTTTAATTATAAACGATCATGACTGAAATTTGTTTGTAACACTCGGGTCTTTGTCATTGTTTGTTTGTTTACTTTTCTGACACTTAAAAATTTGTATAGGAAACAAAAACAAATAACCGAACATGTTGTGTCTAATATGTTATTTAACCTGTATATACCTTTTCCATGGGGGTATAAACTATTTGAGGACACTTTAAATAAGAAAACAAATTTATTCACACATTGAGTGCCTGGGGTCTTTTATAAATGGTATGTTTAGCATAATCATGATAATGGCGTAGACAAGTGTATGTACATATATACATGTAGTATGTTCGGAATTCTTTTGTTTCTGTATGGAAAAAGGACGAATTAGTTTTTCGTTAAGATTAAGGGTTATTCGAAGCATTTTGCCACTAGTCCAAACCCAAACAAACTGTCAAAATCTCATTAACAGATTGTACATATGATTCACACAGAAAAAAAAAGAGATGAAAAATGGAAATTTGTAATAAAGTATTATCAAAAAATCAAAAATGACCTGGGGGTATTGCGGTTGAAACTTTACAATGAAATTTGTATGCGAAAATAAGGTTTTAATATTAAAGAATACAAATACTAGATAAACTAGCAAGATAAACAGCAGAATGACATCAATATGTATGAAAATGCAAGTTTAGAACATGTACAACAAATGTACTTTGCATTGTTCATTTATGCCGACAAACAACAAGAAAAATAATTTAATGGTTCATTTTATCCCGGCATCAAAGAGAACTTATAACTCCGCGTACAACCCCAAAACGAAAACGAATTTAGCTTTTGATAAAGAATGTATTTGCATATTTGTATTCTCATAAATTCAAGATGAAACTACATATTTTTGGTTGACCCTTATAGGCCGGTACAAGTTCGACAACTCTAAAAGAAGCATCATTGGGACATTCGAATGTCAAAAGTCCGAAAAAACAGTAGTAAGGAAAACAAATCACATAAAATATAAAATGAACTACAAGTTGATGCAACTTAGTGCATGAAGGAAGCAGCATGGGTACCAATGGAAAATTGAATGTCAATAGTCCGAAAGGGCAAAGACAAAACCAATAAACACGAACGAGAACAGCTCGAAGACAAACAGACAAAACAAAATTCAAAAACAACTGAATAGCAAACAACAACGCGAACTCAGGTCGTAACCTGAGTGAACACAGGTGCTCCGGAAGAGTAGGCAGTTAATGAATATCATGGAAACATTCATGTTCACCACATCACAGTCGTCATGTCAGTGTAGAGGAACATCTAATTTAAGAAAAATCATTTCCAACATTTTCTGTTGTAATAGACACAAGAAATCAAAACAGTGGATCTTTTGAGAGAGTAAAACATTTATGGCTGGTAGCCATTATCCAAAGAATTTTCGTTGGCATCTACCAAAGGTGACTTGGTCATTGCAAAGGCGTACAGTTTTTATAACTGTATTTTTCCAAAACTGGATATTTTCTATACACATATTAAGCAACTGTGTCCATTTGCCCTAGTATTGACTTTAAACCTTGAATTCTCTTGGGAATTATTTTTTCAATTATTCATGAATGTGTGGAATCGATTTATACATCTCATGTTTCGTATAGAATTAGTCTTATATATATGCATGTTCATATATAATACAAATTCAATAAGCTATATATATATATATATATAAAGAAGAACAATGACATTAACATATTTATAGTTTTATAAAAGATTTATTTCTTTTTAATTTCAAAATGGCTAGAATTCGTTATAGCAATAAAAACATTAGTTAAATGTATGAATAATATTATGGTTCAATATAAAATTAACCAATTCTTTGAGTTTGAATAACACTATCTAAATCTTCATGTTTGTGGTTTCAATTTTTAAGCGATTTTTTTAGCTTTTTAATACAAAACATCAGCTGATTTTACAAATCAGTCATTTTAAATGGCAAAAAAAATCTTGTATTAAATTTCAAAATCGTGACCTGAGATTTTTTCATAAGAATAGAGAAAAATATTCTTTTGTTATGATCTTCGGATTAAAAGATCAATAGAATCATTACAGGTGTTTCATACGAGGTAAATAAAATAAAAATGGAATCTTACCGTTGCCGAACAAGATGTTAAAACAGAGCCAGGTCCATTGCAAGGGCCAATCCATGGTAAAATTGTCTTAATTTTCCTTAAAATTTGATTTTCGGTCTATTCACAATCAACTAATATTGGTCCATGTATTTTCAATCGGGTATATGTTTAGATCTTACATAGTCACGTGGTTTTATTTACCTGAGTTTTTTTTAAAGGACTTGTATTTTTGGTATTTGGCTGGAACCGTAATATTATTATATAAAGGGGATTTACATAAGATTAAAAAGATAATTACATGGACATTAAATCTTTGTTGATATGTTACAATGTCTTCTTTTTAGATAATGATAGTACAAAGGCGGTTTCTTCAAACATTGTTTTATTGTTTTTCAAAATCTGCATTTCCCTCAAACATAAAGCTTGATTATGTACTAAAAAATATAATTATTAATTAGATTTTTTGGGTACATAATCTTGAAAAAAAAAATGAATATAAATGATGAATTTATATTCAATTCAATACTAAATAGATATATAATTCTATTGTTATAATAGTTCAAATAATTCAAGCTATTTCTATATTATAAAGAAATATCTATGATTTGGGTTTCAATACGGCATTGGGTTTTTGATGTTGTGCGCTCTTCATATTAATTTTGTAAGAAGGAAAGGTGTTTGGCATTTTCAGTCTTTTGGATAGAGCTCATCCGACGAGTCTTGAAAATATGTTAATTTACTTTCAACGGATCAAAGACCAAAACTTCTTTGGGTTGGAGGCGGAAGGAGTGAACATGAAAAAGAGCGAAACATGAAAATGACCATTCAAAGACATAAGCCGTTGAAATACTTCAACAATCAATTTTGAAAAAAAAACCATTAGCTTGATAAGACAAAATATGCTATTTTATTGCCATGTCATCAGTTTAATGTGACTTTTTGAAAAAGCTTTCTTTCTCGGTTTTCTGGGACAAATAAAGATATTGATATAATCAAATTAGAATTCAATTAATTTCTAATTGCATATATCAAAAATGTCAAATCATATTTGTAGAAAATTCATTTGTCGGAAACAAATCGTTCTTGATTTTTTTGTCTATAAAGATGAGTAAACATTTTAGGTTTATTACAGATCTTAAAACAATGTCAAAAAATGGTTTTAATTCCTCTATCTAAAGTATGTATCAATGCTCAGTCACTCAGTGAATTTTGGTCTTAAAATTGCCTTAAGTGTACATGTATTGTGTATTTATACGAGTAAATAACCAACAAATTGGTATTTGTCCTACAAAACCCCTTCGTGGGGTCCAAACATAAGCGGTTAAATACGCAAGTAATGACAATAATTAGATTATTACGTCATCATTACGTAACATTAACTATGTCTTGCGTATGTTTACAGAACAGTTTAAGCCGTAAGAAGGTGTAAAAATCTATTGGTTATCGATTTGTGATTTTCTTTGTTTGACGAAAAATAAATACGTAAAAATGTTAATTGGTTCGAGACAAAAAAAAATGACAAGAAAAGGTGTTTCACACATATTTGTAAAATATTTACAAAAGTTTAAAAAAGCAAACGTGCTATTGAAAAATAAGATCGAGTACATATATAGATCATTCAAATGCAAAATGCAAAAAAAAAAAAAACAACCAAAAAAACGAAATTTAATTCAAGTTAAAAAAAACCAATTACTTTCAGTCTTCTTAAGACGTTTGTGCGGTTTGCGCAATGCTTAGTCTGCTAAAGAGATAAAAAGAATGATTATGAATCAAAAACCTCTAAACGAGCAATATTCTATGAGCGACCTAATGCGAGACTGCAGACTAGTCTAGTAAAAAAAAAACAAAGCAAAACATAGAGAAAAAAACAACAACAACAATTGCCGTTCTTTTTATAGCACGCAATCATTTATTATTGTAAAGCAAGCATAAACAACAATATCACCGGAATGCTTTATATCCTTGTCAGATATACGCAAATGTACAGCAACAAAACCAAATAAAGTCTTCACCACTGTTGAATATCAGACATGCTTCTCCGATATAAGTTGGTGCTTTATATGTGTTTTAATTTATTCTTTCACGAAATGATCACAAAAGATCATGCCACAAAGTTATGGCGAATAGGCCTGCAGCAGCACTAATTATGTTGGTAAAAGTCCACTAAAGAGCGTAATATTAAGTTTATTTTACTACTTGTGAGATAAGCTATAACTGAATGACTAACTGTAGTAATTAAGAAATTCATGAAAGTGTTTTGAAATTAACAATTAATTTTTCTCCCGGGGCATCTGAGTTTACATTTATGTCTTTGCCATTTGGGACCTTTGTTGTGCGCCTAACCTTTAAACTGTTATCAACGGATACATTTTTTGGTATACGTTTTAATGAAAATAAACAAGTAAATCTGTGAGCTAATGCTCACTAGTGATACCCCCGCTCCCCAAACTAAGCTACGCATACAAGGTTAAATACTCGGTAAACAGGAAGTACTTGACCTAGGAACATAAAATCGCTATACACCATATGGAACTATAGGATAAAGCTGTATACAAAATATCAGACCTCTATCTCATGTAGTTGCTTGGGAAACTGTGACGTAAAATTTACATTCATGTCCATTATGTGTAAAAACCTATAGTATTCAGTAAACAGGAAGTAGACTACGTAAGAGCATAAAATCGATATACACCATATGGTACTATATGATAAAGCTGTATACAAAATATCTGACCTCTATATCATGCAGTTGCTTGGGAAACTGTGACGGAAATTTTGCATTTATGTCTATTAGTGTAAAAACTTAGGTATTCGGTAAACAGGAAGTAGACTACCTAGGAGCATAAAATCGGTATACACCATATGGTACTATATAATAAAGCTGTAAATAAAATATCAGAGCTTTATCATGTTTATCTCATGTAGTTGCTTAAAAACTGTGACGGAAGTTTTGTTACGGACGGACGGACGGACGAACGAACGAACGGGCGAACGGACGGACGGACGGACGGACAAGGGTAAAACAGTATACCCCCCTCTACTTCGAAGCGGGGGTATAATAATGAATTAAAATGAATTATTCAATCATATGTAAATACAAACTATTTTGAATTTTGAAAAAGGTAGGAAATTTACATGAAACTGAATGTAAAAATACAAAGGTTCAAATGTGGACTAAATACAAGCTTACCAATCCTATTTCTACGTATTTTCAGGTATTTTGTAAAGCTTAAAAAAGTTTATAAAAAAAATGACCATTCCATTGTTATCTAGATAGCACTCTTTAAACCCAAATATTGCAAGAACAAGTTATGCATTAAAAAAATTCTATGTTTCTTAAACTTTGACATAATTTCCCAGATATAAACTTTACCTCCTGACTAAACCATGATGTCACCATGAACATAATTTTCTTAATCTAAAGGTTTTTTTTAACACACTACATAGGACATAAATTTGTATAATATCAATATGACCGAACTAGGATGATCATTCTTCTTATCAAGGGAAAAAGACGGACAGCGGACGTATTATAGTGTTATTAAACATGTGTATATATTTTTTGCTTTCTTTTATTTCAATTTCCTTCATGTATATGAACTTAATTTCCAAATAACACTTTTTTTCCAAAAAAAGACAAAGAGATCAACTGCCATTTAATTTGATTATATTAAACTACAAATTAACCGAATGTTGATAAAATCTTTGGTTTACAATGCCCGCAGAATGCTGCACAATACTCATGTGAAAATGGGTTTGCACAAATGTTTGTAGAGTTCAGTATCAAGCAGTCTACTCCAGGTTTGTCTTGGCAAATACCTACAAAATATAATGATAGAACCTTAGTGAGCACACTAACATACCCCACGCGTCCACATTATGGGCAGATATTATCTATTTCGAGTTAAGAATCAAAAAGTCAGAGTTGTTGTCTTTCCAAGTCGGCTCGTTAAACAGGAAGAAAAAGAGTGACAGACCTGAAAATGTATCCCACCATATGGAACTCTTCAAGCTACGTACAAAATATCAAAAGACTATGATTAATAGTTGCTGAGAAATCTGTGACGAAAATTTTCAATCCTGAAAATTTAGTGAAAAAAAAAGAAAGTCGGCTCGTTCACGTACAATCTACAGCAGGAAGTAGATTATCGAGACAGACCTAAAACGAATCCCACCATATGGGACCCCTACCTGAAGCTATATACTAACAAGAGGCTCCCAGGAGCCTGAATCGCTCACCTGGTCTTAATGTCAACCCTTTGAAGACTTTTGTATAGCTAAATGAGCAAAGTTTAAGCAATAAAAAGCTTTTCTCTATCTGCAATAGTTTTCATTCCAAAGCAAAAAACACTATTTTTCACCTTCAAAGGGCCATAACCCCTTAAAGGGATCATCTGACGACTTCGACCCTAAAAAGACTTTTGTAGAGCTAATTAAGCTGAACATTTAAGCAAGCAACATCTTTTCTCTATCTGCAAAAGTTTTCTTTCTTTGGGCCAAAAACACTATTTTTTGCCTTTAAGGGGCCGTAACCACTATAAGGGGTCATCTGGCAACTTTGACCCTATGGAAACTTTTGTAGAGCTAAATGAGCTGAACATTTAAGCAAGCAACAGCTTTTCTCTATCTGCAATAGTTTTCATTCTATAGGCCAAAAACTCTATATTTTGCCTTTAAGGGGCCATAACCCCTATAAGGGGTCATCTGACAACTTTGACCCTATGGAGACTTTTGTAGAGCTAAATGAGCTAAACATTTAAGCAAGCAACAGCTTTTCTCTATCTGCAATAGTTTTCATTCTATAGGCCAAAAACACTATTTTTTGCCTTTAAGGGGCTGTAACCCCTATAAGGGGTCATCTGACAACTTCGACCCTATGGAGGCTTGTGTAGAGCTAAAAGAGCTGAACATTTAAGCAAGCAACAGCTTTTCTCTATCTGCAATAGTTTTCATTCTATAGGCCAAAAACTCTATTTTTTGCCTTTAAGGGGCCATAACCCCTATAAGGGGTCATCTGACAACTTTGACCTTTTGGAGACTTTTGTAGAGCTAAATGAGCTGAACATTTAAGCAAGCAACAGCTTCTCTCTATCTGCAATAGTTTTCATTCCATAGGCCAAAAACATGAAAAAATGCTATTTTTCACCTTTAAGGGGCCGTAACTCCCATAAGGGGTCATCTGACAACTTCGACTCAATGGAGGCTTTTGTAGAGCTTTTGATGCTGAATCAGTAGCGTGGCATCAGATTTCATCTATCTCTTATACTTTTTGATGTACAAGACAAAAACAGTAGTCTGACCCCCTGGTCTATTTTTAGCAACGGCGGCCATGTTTTTTGACGAATCAAAAATCCCCACATCAGTTCTGTGGGGGATACCCTAAAGTACCACCAGACCAAATTTGGTTTGAATCTGTGCAGCCGTTTCAGAGGAGAAGAAGTTTGAAGAAAAGTTAACGACGACGACGACGACGACGACGGACGACAACGGACGACGACGACGGACGCCAAGTGATGGCAATAGCTCACATGGCCTTTGGCCAGGTGAGCTAAAAATCAAATACCTAAGATTAATAGTTATAGAAGAATATGTTACAAAAATTTTCAACCCTGAAAATTTAGTGAAAAAGGTGTAAGTCGGCTCATTTAACAGGAAGTAGATGAACGACAGACCTGAAAACGTATCCCACTATATGGGACTCCCACCTGAAGCTACATACCAAATATCAAAAGCCTACAATCAATTATAGCTGAGATATCTGTTACGAACATTTTGATCACGGACAGACTGCCTGACGGACGAACTAGTCAAAAACATTATACCCTTCGCAACTTCGTTTCGTGGGGTATAATTACTAGTACTGGTATCGGAACTCAACATATGGATAATTTACCTGGTGGAGTTCACAACCTACCTTAATGAGTGAGCGAGTTAGTGAAACAGTTTTACGCTCTTGTAACACTATATAAGTTACATTTAAATAAAGCATATTAATTGGACCGAATGGGAAACCATGGAACAGTAAATTTAAAACACCCCAGGAAAAGAGTTGAGTAAAGGCGGAAACCTACCTTAATGCATTAAGGTTGTGTTTGTAAAGCAATTTGGACTTAAATGGAATCTGGTTTGTCTGGTCCAAAAAGCAAACAAATATTGATTTGCATTGAGTTTTTTATTTCTTAATTTAATATCTATTTAAGCAACATTTTTGCCCAAACCTTTTTAAGTGAACTCAACTAACAGGGGTAAACTCATGGTTTGTTAAATACAGTGTTATTCGAGTGTATATCAGACAAAAACAAATGTCGAACAATGTTTCATTTGACCGGAAAGGAAATTTAAAAAAATAGTCGAAGATCGAATCTATATAAAAAGTAGCGCAACATATAAAGATATTTGAAATACCATGGAAATAAAAACTATTGAATTTCAACTAAAAAATGTCGTACGAATGTGAAATTTTGCAGAATCATTTAAAAATGATTAATCTTACGTGTGATATAAACAAAATTCACCAAAAGTTATCCAACCAACAAAGGCGCAGCGCCAATACCGACTAAATGATAAAATTACGACTTCACTTGTGTTCTCTCGGTTTCTAAAAAAAAAGCTGCATATGATCTTCTGGCTTCCATTTTCACACATATTGAAGACCTTTGCTCCCATACCCAACGTTTTTAAAAACATCCGGTGGCAAGCTTGCGCTTATCTAACTTTGAAAAATCATAGATATAGATAGTCTTATCCAACATCCAGTAATTCTGGTAACCAATATTTGAAACGGTTACTTTTTTGGTTCCATAACCATGCAAAAATCTTCCTTTTTTTGATACCATTATTATCATAACGATAATCCCGTCTTAAGTGGTAAACATAAGGCTCAACATGAGGCGTGAATTTCCCCCGCACACGACATATCGGTTGAAGGAGTTTTGAACACGGGAATTCTCCTTTGATTATTCATCAAGAGTGATATCAGCACCAAAACATTGTCGTGAACTAAAATACCAATTTTTACAAAGAAAGCTTCTGCAAAACATTCTAGCAAATGGCAAACAGTTTGAGAAGGACGGTTCAGAGATTTTGAAAAATTGGGCGGAGTGTAGTGCATCAAGAGTCAAATGGGTACATGAGAATCCTTACCAATAATATAACAAACGTAAAACAGAAGACATTTTTGCTTTTTAAAGACCTTCTCAAAATTTTGATCTTATGAAAAATTGTGCATCTACTGATTAAATTGGATCTGCGCATGCGCCAACGCCTAATTGCGCAATCAAAAACCACAGAAAGAAAGCACAAACTTGTGGGTTATAAGAATCTGATATTGAAATCTTGAGCGGAACGTTCATTTTGAGTATGGGGATGGCAGTTTGAGTACTGTCTTGCAAACAAACTGTATGACATAGTTCTGATTGGCATGCGCACTCGATTTGTCGACATTTTATAAACAAATTAGCAATTAAAGAAAAAATGGTCCCTCTACAATTGCCAAGTAAAATTTCATAACGATATTTCAACAACTGATGATATAAAACTCGACTTTTGTATGCGATGTAATTTCAAAATTTTTGCAAGTTGCGTTTCTTTTTGAGAGAGTATATTTTAAATATATTGTATATGTTATGAATATCAAATCTATTTTGGAAAGTCTGAAATATACTAAAATAGTTTAGGATACTGTCATATGTGTAAACGATGACCGTTGCGCACACACATTAAAATACGTATACACTCGAGAAAATACATCCATACAAAATTTTAAAAAATCCAGAACAATTATAAACCCTTTGAATACAAGATCTACATATTTTAAAAGTAGACCAAAATTTTAACAATTGAAAGTCGGAAACCAATTTAAATCAAAAGAAGACATTCATAATAAGAAAAGTTAATTTAGAGAAAACCAAGCTCAACAAACACAGAAACTAGACAATGTTTTAAACGAAGCACGATTGAAGCGGGCTAATGATTAAAAAGCCTCTTTTTACTTACCCTGTGTTGTTGTCATTTCATTTGTAGTTGTTGTTTCTGGTGAGTTCGTTATTATATAAGGTGTTGGTGATTCCAGGCTATCCTCAGTTGTTGTCTGTTCTTTTATACTGGTTGATTCTGGAGAGTCCGTTACGGTTTGAATGGTTGATGTTTCCTGGAGATGTTGTGTTGTTTTTTCTTCTTTTATTGTGGTTGACTCCGGCGAACTCACTGTACGTTGAGTTGTTGATACTTCCCGGAAGTCCTGTGTCGTTCTGTCTATCTTTATAGTGGCTGGCTCGGGTGAGCTCATTGTACTAGAGGTTGTTGATGTTTTATGGAAGCCGTGCGTCGTTGTCTCTTCCTTTATGGTGGTGGACTCGGGCGAGTTTATTATAACAGGGGTTGTTGACATTTTTTGGAAGCCGTGAGTCGTTCTCTCTTCCTTTATGGTGGTGGACTCGGGCGAGTTTATTATAACAGGGGTTGTTGACATTTTTTGGAAGCCGTGAGTCGTTCTCTCTTCCTTTATGGTGGTGGACTCGGGCGAGTTTATTATAACAGGGGTTGTTGATGTTTTTAGGTTTGTGTGTGTTAATTCTGTTGACACCTTGTGTGGTTCTAATGTCGTATGGGGGTTTATAAAACTTTCCTCTGTTGTAGTAGATTGAGTAGTCGCATCTACTTCTGAATTTTTTTCTTCAAAGACAGGGAGATAGGAAATAAAAATATGTTGAAAATATTAAATAGGTTTTAATGTTGACACTTCTATGTTTATCAACAAATTGAAAGAGACGTGATACCTGTTTAAAAAGGAGAGAAGAAAAACATCAACAGAAAATAAACACAAAACTTTTACTTCCTGTTACTTGTCATAAATATGTCATTTTTTGAGACAATCGCTTAGTCCGTAGACACTTAAATAATTAATCTGACAACGTGAATTTTATTGAAATTTGGTAAAATGCGGATTTTCCATTATAATTGTTTTTTATTCAAGATAACGTGGGAACGTTTTTATGAATAATATATAATAATATTGTTGAATGGTTGAGGTTGTAAAAGTAAATTCGTTATAATTTGATGCCATCATGTTTTCTGGAATTAAAACATTCAAAGATTCAGAATTATCGCATATGTATTGTATTATAGAAATATGATGTAATATAGAAAGCGTATATTGTCATACATCAATCATACACTGTCTTTAAGCAAGCCCTCTCTGCAAATTACCGGAACGGTTACACCTTTAACGATGTTGTTTCATGCGTTGATGGTTGCAGTCACGTTTTCCATGTGTTTTAATATCTTTGGATTATTCGGTTGTCAGACTATCGGGATGTTACCAAACAAATTATTCACCTCTAACCATGATGTAATTTTCTTCTGTAAATGGCTCACTTCTGAGTGAGATTACTGGGTTGAGATAAAAGCACGTGCAACGATCTCATACTTTATAACTAATGAAAACCGTCGATACTGATATTGATTGATGACGTCGGCCAAAATGCTTTCACTCGTGAAAGATCAACCCGTTTTGTCAAAACACTTATATAAGAATCTATATTGCATAAATGATCAGAAAAAGTTCTAAGTTCTTTTCATTATTGTCTTTTTTCTTTGTGAGTGATGGTGAGGTACAAAAATAATTACAAATGAATACGTGTTTACCCACAGCTTCTGCGCAATACCCTGAATGACATGTACAACCACCGCCTCCGACGTCTGTTCTAGTTCTACAATCAGCCCAAAGCTATAGAAAAAGAATATGATCAAATACAAGCTATTATACAATTATCCTCCTAGTTGGTGTGTGATCCAGATGCTTCTTTCCCGAAAAGTAAAGTCACCCGAGCGCCTGCCCCGAGTGTAACCTTCCTATTCGAGGAAAAAAAGTTCTGAGTCACTCAATGACTAAGGTGATAACTGTTATATTATATCGAAAATCAATAGGATAGACTAAAATAATAAAAAAAACATAAGATTTCACGTTGAAAATCTCACGAGCGGGTGACCTCTGCATGCGACGCAACGGTTACCGGTCAACCCAGCGAAATATCACATGTCACATGACATCCTGTCTGCGAATCGCAAGAAAGATTTCTATATGATATGTTATATGATCAATATATTATGGTCCTACGTGTATTTTTTTTAATCGTTTTGTGTCTTTGTGTTGCCATCTGACCTACCAGTTAACCCCACATAAAGAGGGAGGTTTGACGCCATAATACCTTGTCCAGCCTACCATTTCTTATGAATATCATGTACCAAGTCAGAACAAATCTGATTTACAACTTCTCCGGTATATCCATCCATTCGCCTTGCTTTCTGATTTTCTCCTTGTGCTTTTGGTATAGATGATGCTGGTTTGGTAATTTTGCTACTATACCTTTATTCATTGATATTTTGCAATAATTTTGGCAATATATTTTTCACTTGGGAACCAAATTAGTTTATTTTAATCAAAATCCCAAATTAAGGGCACACAGATAGTCCCAGATAGTACAATCTGCATCATTCATTATACAAAATAATACAAAAAAATAATTAGTTAAATTGGTGTTAAAATAATTGTTAAAAGTCTGATATTTTTTATACTTCTAAAGTCTCATTACATGCAAACCTTACATTAAACGGCATACATCGAGCGGACAAGACTTTATTGTACTCAAATATGTGACAGTAAGGCTAAAACGAAAACAGATAATAAATATAACAGTTATGGAGAAATGTGTGTGACCGAACAAAATGTAAAGTTTCACTCAGTCAGAAAAACTCAAAGTTTAAGATAAACATAAGAAAAAAAATTACAGGGCAGCTTTTCGGTCAAACAGATTCAAAGTCTAAAATTTGCATTGAGAAAAGAGTGATTTTGTGATAAAACTTTACCAATCTAATTAAAATTACATCTCTCACTCCGCTCTATGGAACGCCAGGACTGCCTTATGTTGTTCACCATCATTATACTCAGTCGTTACAACTTAATACTCAGTCGTTACAACTTTATACTCAGTCGTTACAACTTTATACTCAGTCGTTACAACTTTATATGCAGTCCTTATTACATTATATTCAGTCGGTACTACATTATTCTCAGTGGTTAGAACATTATACTCAGTCATTATAACATTATGTTCAGTCGTTAAAACATTATGTTCTGTCGTGTCAACATTATACTTAGTCGTGTCAACATTATGTTAAGTCGTTTCAACATTATACTCAGTTCTTAAAACTATATACTCTGTCGTTACATTATTATATTCAGTCATAACAGCATCATACTCTGCAGTTTTAGCATTATACTCAGTCCTTTGTTTAGTTTACTCTGTTTTTCAATATTATACACTGTCGTTACAGCATTATATTCAGTGGTTATCACATTATACTCAGGCGTTACACCATTATACTCAGCTATTACACCATTATACGCAGGCGTTACACCATTATACTCGGGCCTTACAACTTTATACTCTGTCGTTTCATCATTTTACGCTGTTGTGACAACATTATACTATGTCGTTACCACTTTATGTTCAGGTGTTACAACATTATTCTCCGTGGTGACAACATTATACTACGTGGTTACAACTTTATACTCAGTCGTTGGATCATTATACGCTGTCTATTCAACATTATAATCTGGGGTTACAACATTATACTCTGGGGTTATAACATTATACTCTGTGGTTGCATAATTATACGCTGTCTTTTCAACATTATACTCTGTGATTACACCATTATACTATGCTGTCACAACATTATACTAAGATTGTGCAACATTATACTCAGTACTTACAACATTATACTATGTGATTACAACTTTATACTATGTGCATATATCATTATACTATGTGGTTACAACTTTATACGCTGTCGTTACAACATTAGGTGCTCTTTTAAGTGGTTGTTACTCGGGGGAAATCGGAAATCAACGACAATTTCCGAACTCGGATTTTTTTGTAAGATTAAATTTCACACTTACCTGTGACCGCCTAACAAAATGGCAAGTATGGAGGCGGTTCTGTTTAATTTGGGAATGGGCACTCTCGCCGAGTGTTTTCTTGAACAAAAAATTAATATAAAAATCGCCAAGCAACTATCAGACGACGAACTTGCCGCTCTTGGTGTCGTTACAATAGGGGACAGGATCCGTTTAAGGGAATCACTGACAAAGTCACAAGCGGGGCAACAAGCCGGACACGTGCACCGTCCCGACAGAGGAAGAAGAACCATCTACGAATAGTGATATTGTATATGATCTATCAATAAATCTATTTCAATCAACCTACAGGGTGATAAAAACATTTCAAACTCGTATTTTCATTTTTGTATCAGGAACACAGAACAGATGCGATCTTTTAAAGTAACCTTTTAAAAGCCTGTCTTTGTTAATATTGGATGTGTATCATAGTCGATTAAGAGAACGGCTTTGAGCCAACTCAACCTCAAACCTATATACAGTGTATACGTAAAGATGATGGCCTATTTGTATCATATAGAAAAGTTCAATAAACTATTTAGCTTGTATTTTAGATAAGGCCAAATAAAAAAAGTGACTGTGTATTTCAGGTTTCCCTACCTATGCTTTTTTTATCATGCCAATCCTAGCCTTTTTATTGACATTTTTCCTTAAGCACCGTTAAACTTGAAATCAACTCCCCATTAACTCAAGGTAAAAAATGAAGATAAAAAAATGCCTACTTACCGACCCTATTTTTTCAGGGATGAAACCGGAAACACATACTTTTTTGTTGGCCTTATAAGTAACGTTAATTATCAAAGTATGTGTCTAAAGCATTTGTATTTAGTTCTATAAATCCACTCGATATATCAAGAATCGACTTATTCAATAATCAAAAATAAAAGGAGTAAATAAAACCTGAGAAAATTTAAAACTGAATTGAATGATCTCAGATAAAACTCACGACACGCAAATATACAAACAAAGCTAAGCTTACCACTTGCGAAGCAAGCCGTAACTTTCGGTATACATTCTACGATCCTGGTACTGGCCCTCAGTGAGCTGAGATATTTGATAATTAAATTTTCTCGGCCGGGGGGAGGGGTATAGGTACATAGGTGCGGCCTAAAGGGTCTACCTTTTGAGTGTGCACTATGTTTTAATGTCATCTAGTGTATTTTGATATGAATTTTATTGGATTCGAACGTTATCCCCAATAAAAAGGGAATGTGTCCATGGGACACTGATTTCACTACTTGCCCCAAAACATGATAAATACTAGCAAATACACGAATGAAAACATAGGTAAGTTTCGGGCCGGATAGTGGTTGTGCATCATGGTAGAACAAAAACCCGGGATTCACATATCCCCTCTCGGAAAAAAACCAAACAAACAAAAACAAAACCAACAAGAACAGAATTCCTGCCCCCCCCCTCCTCGCCGTGTGGCAAAAACTTTAAGTCCGTTCGTTAAACAGAAGGTAGTCAAGCGATAAACATGAAAATGCTTCCCATCATATGAGACCCCTATCAAAAGTTGCATACCAAATATCGAAAGCCTACGAATAGTAATTGCAAATAAATGTTGAACGAAAATTTTTCCATTATGACCCTTAAAAATGCTAAGTCAGCTCGTTAAACAGGAAGTAGGTAAGCCTCAGACCTGGAAACGCCACATGGGACCCCTACCTAAAGCTGCCTACCAAATATGGAAAGCGTACGATTAGTAGAACCTTAGAATTCTGTTACGAAAAAAAATCCATCTTTGACCCCTACCTAAAGCTGCATACCAAATATGGACAGTGTACGATAAGTAGAACCTTAGAAATCTGTTACGAAAAATTTTCCATTTTTGACCCCTACCTGAAGCTGCATACCAAATATGGAAGCGTACGACTAGAGGAAGCTAAGAACTCTGTTAGCCTTGGATTATTAGTAGCTGAGAAATATATAACGGGCAAAAGTGCGACGGACAAACGGACGGATGGACGCCCGACATTTTTATATGCCCGCTCCGCGTTTCGGCGGGGAAAAATGAAAAATAACTAAAAAAATAACAAAAACAAACACAGAAATCTAAATAACCCTACAATAGAGAAAGGTCCTATTCCTGTTGGTAGGAGGAAGTTGCTTGCTACTTTTGCACTGTTTGCGAAAATAGAGGTGAATAAAGTAAATTGGACTAAATTGATTTTCAGGTTCGTTCGTTCGTCCATCTGCCCTTAATAAAAATGCCCACTTACAAGGTTAAGTTAGTTTTAGATTGAGAAGTATTTATTGTCGTGAAGGTTTATACAAGGTCATATGCATTGCATCTGTTTAACCTCAATGTTGGTTGCATTTTTTGCAAGTTTGACAAATCTTTTTCGCCTTTGCTTTTTCGTCCCATGTTTGGTTTGTGTTATATATATATAACCTACAGTTATTCATTCGAGACAACATAGTAGTACATTTTTGCTAAAGGTAATCCTTCGAATTTTCAGTTTTCTGCTTCACCAATATTGTCAGAAGAATTTACTTGAACCAGTATACAAAAAAGCTATTATTCGCTGTTACAGTACCTTATGCTAAATCCATGTACCCAAATTTTGTACGTTTTAAACTTAAACACATTAGACGTAGATAGGAAATAGAGAATGATGAAATGTGGAATAAGTGTACGCGACACAGCCCACAATTAAACGGCAATTTAGAAAAACCACAATGGACAACCGCCAGCAGCCTTCAACGAGGCCATTTGGCACTGCTCGCGGTTCTGCAATTGGCCCATGGTCTAAATAAAATGCATATAATTCAAATCCAGCACTGAAATAGTCACAGATAGACCAACTTCTTAAACAATGAACAGAAAACATCGAAAAGACAAGTACAAACGAAAGCTTTGTCAAAGATTCCTGGCTTAGGACAGGCACAAGTAATAACAATCCTTGGACACATTTTTACTCTTAACAGATAAAGCATTTCTTAAAATCAAGCGCCTATTATTCCAGTCAAGGTTTTTTTATTTTGTTATGCTAATCTCCCCACTTTGGTGGGAAGCCTTTTTTTTTATTCTGTCCGTCCTTCTGTCTGTTTGTCCTGTCGTCTGTCCGTCACACTTATTCCGTTCAGCTCATTAAAGAAAGTTGATTTGTAGCAAGGACATCATAAATATGTAGTTGTGCAAAATTTACAGGAAATTTCAATCCTTAATTTTTTGTGGGATTTATTGCCCATTGATCTGAAGACTTTTCCATTACCCTTAAGCTTCTTAATCATAGGTTTCCGATCTCAGCTCATCAAAAACTACAAGTACATATGACAGTGAAATTTATGAAACTCGGTATGTAGCCAGTACACTATGTGTATTTGTGAGTTTGAAAGAAAATAACAAAGTCTAGGTCTCACACCAGCCTGTAGAAAGAATTTCGATAACTTGAATGGTGCTACTGTAAAAACATGTACACCAAAGCCCGATATCTTAAGTTATTTTTATCCACATTTCTATCTTTTTAAATTGTAAGTTTTTTATATCCCCGCTTCAAAGAAGTTTTCTAAGCGAATATATGACACAGAGGCCTGATATTTAGCATATATATGTAGCTTTATCTTAATTACGTATAGTACCATATGGAGTATAGTAATTTTATTCTCCTATGTCATATACTTCCTGTCTACCGGATAATAAGGTTTTTACACATATTGGACATATATGCAAAATTTCCGTCAAAGTTTTCTAAGCAAATACAATTATACATGATGCAAAGGCCTGATATCTGCATATTGCTTTATCTTATAGTACCATATAGCGTATAGCAATCTGACGTTCCTAGATCGTCTACTTCCTGTTTACCGAATACTAAGCGGGTATTTACACAACCCCTAATTTTGGAAGCGGGGTTTCACTAGTGCGCATAATCTCAAAGATTTATAAAGTTGTTTTACATCTTATAATTTGATTCAAACTCTAGTTAACAGAGACAGTAATTTAGCTATCTTCCGTACATGTAATGCATCACCTCATTGGTCTAGCTGTTGCTGATGCAAAAGACAATTTGATAGAAAACAAGTAGATTTACAAAAACTAAATAGAGAAAACACTTTTATTAAAAGGTCAACAAGATGTACTTTAACGGATCGCATCTGTTCTGTGTTCATGATACAAAAGTGAAAATACGAGTTTTTTCCCCTGTAGATTAACTAAAAATAATCACTGCTCGTAGATGGTTCTTCTTCATCTGTCGGGACGGTGCACGTGCCAGGCTTGTGGCCCCGCTTGTATCTTCGTCTGCGATTCCCTTAAACGGATCCTGTCCCCTATTGTAATGACACCAAAAGCGGCAAGTTCGTCGTCTGATAGTTGCTTGGCGATTTTTATATTATTTTTTTTTTCAAGAAAACGCTCGGCGAGAGTGCCCATTCCCAAATTTTAAACAGAACCACCTCCATACTTGCCATTTTGTTAGGCGGTGAGTGTGGCGGTCACAGGTAAGTGTGAAATTTAATCTTACAAAAAAATCCGAGTTCGGAAATTGTCGTTGATTTCCGATTTCCCCCGAGTAACAACCACTTAAAAGAGCACCTAATGTTGTAACGACAGCGTATAAAGTTGTAACCACATAGTATAATGATATATGCACATAGTATAAAGTTGTAATCACATAGTATAATGTTGTAAGTACTGAGTATAATGTTGCACAATCTTAGTATAATGTTGTGACAGCATAGTATAATGGTGTAATCACAGAGTATAATGTTGAAAAGACAGCGTATAATTATGCAACCACAGAGTATAATGTTATAACCCCAGAGTATAATGTTGTAACCCCAGATTATAATGTTGAATAGACAGCGTATAATGATCCAACGACTGAGTATAAAGTTGTAACCACGTAGTATAATGTTGTCACCACGGAGAATAATGTTGTAACACCTGAACATAAAGTGGTAACGACATAGTATAATGTTGTCACAACAGCGTAAAATGATGAAACGACAGAGTATAAAGTTGTAAGGCCCGAGTATAATGGTGTAACGCCTGCGTATAATGGTGTAATAGCTGAGTATAATGGTGTAACGCCTGAGTATAATGTGATAACCACTGAATATAATGCTGTAACGACAGTGTATAATATTGAACAACAGAGTAAACTAAAGAAAGGACTGAGTATAATGCTAAAACTGCAGAGTATGATGGTGTAATGACTGAATATAATAATGTAACGACAGAGTATAAAGTTTTAAGGACTGAGTATAATGTTGAAACGACTTAACATAATGTTGACACGACTGAGTATAATGTTGAGACGACAGAACATAATGTTTTAACGACTGAACATAATGTTATAATGACTGAGTATAATGTTCTAACCACTGAGAATAATGTAGAACCGACTGAATATAATGTAGTAAGGACTGCATATAAAGTTGTAACGACTGAGTATAAAGTTGTAACGACTGAGTATAATGACGCTACGACTGAGTATAATGATGGTGAACAACATAAGGCAGTCCTGGCGTTCCATACCGCTCCCCCTTTTTTCTATGTCGCTGCGTGGGAGCGACATAGAAAAAAGGGGAGCGGAGTGAGAGATGTAATTTTAATTAGATTGAAACTTCACAGAACCCGTATCATTTTATAAATTACATTATAGAACATAACCAATAAAGTACCAATGTGACAATATCATAGGATCAAAAAGGGCACCAGTGAATCAGCCGAAACAAATGAAAACAAAAAAAAAGAATCAGACAAAAGAACTGTACACTTCAAAAGCAAACTCGTGTAAAACGATTGAAATTTAAAGGCGAATGAGCAGTGTTTAAACATAACCGTTAGGGGAAACTAAGTTGCCCAAAAATAAATTATTTATCCTAGTGAATACCGGTACAAAATAATATTGAAAGCGAGGTTAATATTAATTGTGACGTAGTAGAAAACAAGGGGTCATAATATGTGCCTGCTTCTTTTCAGATGTCATTAAAATAAGTCTTCGAATCAAGAATAACATTGAGAGGTCGTACATGAAATTAAAATGACAACAAAGTTCCAGACATTAAATTTTGCTACGCCCTGACACGCGTTTCGGCTATTCAAGCTTAAGACTCATCAGAGGCGCTCTACCACAAACATTGAACAAGCAAAAAACTATATGACTATGAAGAGTATAGAACAATGGAACAAACAAAAATGGGATACCAAATTATTACTAAGATGATCAACCTATGTCTGGGGTAGGAAAAACCTTAGGGTTTAGACAATTTTGAAAATTAAACGGATAATTTCAAGCTTTGATGTGTTCTCCAACACAAAAATGAACAGATGCATACAATAAATTGTATTTCATGGAAACAGATCTAAATAAAGTTTTAGCCTAGGTTTACTGGTTGATCGTTCCTGGAGAACAAATTCAACATAATTAACATAGAAATTATTTGTTTTTGGAATTCAAGATCCAACTATATATAAAAGAAATGAAACTTTGGCAAAGGTAGATATCTTGAAGACCAAACTTAAGAATAAGAAAGAACTGTTAAGACCCACTTTCAAATTTAATAAATTGTGATGTAAAAGGAACCTAAAATATAAGAATTCCTCTAAATTAGTAAAGCATACCTTAGCTAGATCGCAAGTGTCTGTAAGACAACCAAAACCTGTCAAGATATAAATTTTATCTTAATATATGAATTCATGATTTGTTGTTGTAATATATTTATTTTTATCTTATATGAATTTATGTATTATGACAGTCTAAAAAGGGACAACCTTTTTGTAGAGCTTGCATCGTTTCTTGAACCCATTCTTGCAAATGGTTTCAAGAGAGAGTCGGAAAATTAGTGTATTGGTGTGCCAATGACATTTCACTTATATATTTCCATTGATGATATATAGTAATTTTTCTTATATTCAAAATAATGATACCGTTTTTTACTAACCTATTGTAATAGACTTCAACACTTCATTATTTACAAAATGATAAGAAAGGTGCAGAGACGCAGTAGAACATTGAATTACTTGACGTACACTTTTTGTTAATCAAAATTTGTACACCGATTTCATTCACGAATTTTGCGTTGTCAAAAATTTGCGAAAATAAACTGCTTGCGTCATTCGTCGGTCTACAGTACCAAATTAGAAGGAAATTCTATTTATATGTACCGTTTTTAGTTGTGGTAGCCATTTGTTCCGTTGTTGTTTCTGTCCGCAGGGTTGTACTGGTTGTGGTAAGGTCAGGATGATTTTTATAAAACGTAGACACTGAAATGAATGAAAAGGCAATTTATTTTTTGTGCACAATACATGGCTACAAAAAAATGTATATAAACTGCCATCCAAAATCCGAAAATAAGTTGATACTTCGTTACAATACGCAACTTTTAATGCTTTTATCTTATGTTAGTAAATTTTTCAATATTCTGCATGGAACGCCATAACTGCCTTCTGATAATGTCTTTCATTACATGATTTTACTTCTTCATTATGTGATGATACTTCTTCATTATGTGATGATACTTTTTCATTATGTGATGATACTTCTTCACTATGTGATGTTACTTTGTCATTTTGTGATGATACTGATGTGTCCAAACCTAACCTGTACAAAAGTGAACAGCCTGCGAGTGTAGATTTTCAAAATGGAAAACAAAATATACATAACAGTTGCAAAGAATTGTGTCAGAAAAAAATCTAATTAGCCCGACCATACGCGTTTTGTCCCTCACTCCGTTTCCCTCCGTCCATATGTTTCCATCCGTCCACACGGTGAGAATAGTAGTAGGGACTACCTAATTGTTACTAGAGTATACAAATATGGTCCAGACTCCAGATACTCATATGGTTCGGAACATATATACTTAATACTGAAGAGCAATGTATTTTCCTACTGTAAATTGTATTTTTTGTTGTTGTTTTGATCTTGGACATTGTTCAACTTGAATAATAATATTTTGGACTATCTATTGATAACGGTTATATATATTTTTTTAAATCATATTTCTATTCTTGCTTAATCCAAACGAACAGTATAATATGGTATTAATTAACTTATTAAGTTTTTTTTTACTTACAGATTTGGTTAGTGCACACGGATTCTGAGCACGTGCATCCATTTCCCTGTAAATCTTTATCACTCAAACAATCGGTCCCAACCTTTGAAAATATGCCAAAAAGGGCACATTGATTATTTTTTTGTTAAAAGTCGCTCCCAAATAATTCTTTCATAGTCAGACAATAACATCGATTTTAAATACCGTATCATTTTTTTACGCGTGTTGAAAAATTTACGTTTTAAGTGAACGGAACCTATGTTTTTTCGCAGTTTCTTTAATCTTGCTACTTTTGATATGGTCACCTCAAAATTCGCGTGTTCTAATTTTCGGCTGTTGACGATTGCCCGAATATAGAAATATAAAGCGAAAATTAAATCAACTTATACGGTATATTTCATTTAGAGTAAAAAAAAAATCCAAATGGTTCCTGGCTTGCAGTGTTAAATCATTACCTAAAACGTGCACAGAGTTTCCTTGACAATTTGTTCAAATTTAGCATGACATGTAATATGATGTTTAGCCAGATTCACTTCTTGATTGAGAAATTCAATTTTGCTGACAAAACCATTTAAATAACTAATTTACAATAGATCAAGATGTTACCTTGAATGGCATGCATCTTCCTTCAATAGCACTGTCAACGATATACAGATGGCAATATCTCTGAAAACAATTAAAGGTATGAATATTTTTTTCTTTGCCTTTAAAACATGACTTATGAAGCAATTATTTGTTTAGAAGGGTATAATAATGACAGCAATTTTAAAGAGTTGTTGGCAAATGAATGACCACTCCAAAAACTTGAATAGTTGACAACCAAACTATAAGAGTTTTGACAGGTCATGACCGACGATACGACTTTCTTTACTAAATACCGATAAGCCTAAATCATGTATATATAGAGCTGGTTGAGTATTTGTAGACAACACCAACGGACACAGTTCGGTCATTGCCCGCCATCGTAAGAAGATAAAACTAATGAACCAACTTTTTGACTTTTTTATGGCGCCATTTGCAATTCAGTCTCGAGAAAGAGCACAAGTAACTTACACATACTGTGGTTTCATTATTATTCTTGGGGTATCAATTTTCGTGGTTTCCGTGGGTGGCCTTGACCCACGAAATTCGATTCCCTTCGAATAGAAAATTTTACATTGTTATCTATGCTGCAGACGTACTTTAAAACCACGAATTAAAGAATCCACAAACTCTTCTTTTTCATCAAACCACGAAAATTGTTACCCACGAAAATGAATGAATCCACAGTAGGCAAAACTCGCACATATGGGCTGTGTTTATACAAGCTTAATGCTAGTTTTCCCGTCCAATATAAATGAAAGTTTACAGTGCTTTAGTGTGCCTTATTGTGATTTGATATATCCACTTCCAGGAACACATTACTTTGTAACATAACAAAAGTTCTTGCTTAAAAATACTGAAATCTTGATTTTAAAATAAGACATTTAAAAATTTCTTTCATCTGTGCTGCCGAAACTTTACGATAAGCTTACCACACTAGCGATTATTGCAGGAAAGTTACTTCCCAGAAAATACTTTATTAACAGATGAATGAAAATGGATTTAATTATTAGGTAATATACTCTTAAAAGGGTAATGCATAGGTAAAAGATTTCCTATACCATGTATACGTTAAAAAAACAATAACATTTCAAAATAATATTGTCGAGCTGTTCTGCAACCGTCTTTCATGAAAAAAGAAACAATTAAAAGAAAAAAATAATGAAGCTTATTCGTTTAATTTTGAGCAAAATCGTAACCTCGCTGTTTTTAAAATATTGCAAGTTGAACTAAAGTGTACATTTAAATCAATGCAAAATGTTCCACGGAAAAGCATTGGTCGTGTTCTACTTGCAATGTCCTAAAAACGAATTAAGTTGGGATTTTGGTCAACATTAGTCAAATAATATTCATTTCTCCTTTTATTGGATTTTATTTCATGAAATTTTTGCAGAACAGCACGGCAATATTGTGTGTTTGTATCAGAGTTTGTATTAAACTTAAAGGGAATTTTCTACCTATGTGTAACTTTTTTTTAAGAGTATACTTATTAACTTATCAACGAACCAAATACAGATGAGAACAGTCATAACCAGGGCAGTCTGGATAAACAATAGCTGTGGCTGTAATAAAACAATTAGGTATTAGGAATCAAGATCATACAAAAAAACATGAATCCAGAACCTGATTTATCACCTTGGTATTGAGATTGATTATCTCAGTCTGTTAGTTTTATGGTTATCTTTATAAAGTACCATCTTTAGAACAAAGGACAAGATATGATAAGAAGCACAATTTGGCCCCCTAACATTTGCATATTTTTTTAAATTAGGAATATTTCATAGTTATTGTGGGCTTTTTCAGTTAAGAGGTCATAGTACATGGGACAGTGATTGATTTTTGTGAAATGAAATCTATTGTTCGAATACACATGCGCAAAAATGGTCAATTCAATGCAATATGGCAAAACAGGCTCAAAATGGCTAAAATGTATGCAGTTTTTGTGAAAAATAAATATGAGCGGACCTGTGACCCACAAAGATATTTTCAGCAAACATTGGTATAGTGATGCTACTCCCGCAGTTAAAATATTTTTGAGGGTCACAGGTCCGCTCATACTTTTTTTAATTAAAAAATATGAAAATTTACCATATTTCGAGCTTTTTGGAGAAAAAGTCGCTTTGCCCACTTATTTAGCCCACCACTGAGAAGAAAACTAATAATTAATACGGTTGAAACATACAAATTATTTAAAGATAACACTTTAGAGTAGTAATATGAATTGTCAGTTTTGAAAAAGGGGCCAAAAACAGCCCTTATCATATCTTGTCCATATTTCCGATTTAAACCTTTTTCTTCTAATAAAACTGTTTATTTAGTTACACTTCATATGCATATTATTTTGGAGTAATCTCTCATTAGCAGCATTTGAATTAAAATGATAGAAATACCGCTGATACCCAAACGTGTCGAACTGCCTCAAAATGAATTCGAAAAAGATGCCAAAATCAGCTCCTTGGATATCCGCCATGTGCAGAGCATGGAAAGGAACCTGGTGCTCTCAACGACTTTGAATAATTAATGCCAATGCGCAGTCCCGGTGTGTGTTTTCAATTTACATACTAGGTAAAGTAGTGGTAGTTGATGTCGTTGTCGGTTTGGTTGTGGTGGTTGTCTTTGTTGTTGTTGGTATTGCAGTGGATGTCACGGCTGGTAATGTGGTAGCCGGCTCTTTAGTCGACATGGCGTGTGTTGTGTGCATAGAAGTTGTAGGTGCCACAGTGGTTAATGGGGACAAGGTTTCTAATGAAGAAGAAAAGAAAAATGCATTGAATTCAAAAAGTGAAAGAAGTTGATATTCTTTTTTCCAAAGCCTCAATACTGTTTGATAACTGAATTTCTGTCATCTGGTATCACTCTTGTTACGACTTGGCTTCGCTTTGTTGATTTCCGTTCGGTTGATTTCTTCGTGCTGTTCTTGTTTGTGTTTACCGGTTTCGTCGTTGCCCATTCGGATTTTTGACACTCGAATTGGTGCCTCTTTGCTTCTTCCATCCTGTTGGTGTCATTTTTATTTATTCGATTCAAGCGAGGTTTTTTGTATTAACTATGGATTTTTCGGCCTTTTCAGCAATTTTCAATCCATTTTAGAAAATGCCCCACATCACTCATGAAAAGTCATTCTAGACTTTAGTTCTTGACATGAGAATATTAAGAAGCAAAAATAAAGTAAAACATTAAAGTTGTTCTCAATATTACTTCCATGTACAAACTAACTTTAGATGCCTAGGAAATGCAGGTATAAGACTTTTCGAGTAACTTAAAACGTGCGTTAACTGTATGAAATAATAAACAAAAATGCATTAGGTGAAGCTCTATTGTTATTTTAAATAATATCGATATAATCCATGGTTTTTACATATCTTGTATAAAAAAGTGAAACCATGAGTTGTAAAGTCCCAATATCTTGCTTCCATGGTGATACTTACCTATTGAGTACATCTGCATGCATTTGTTTGAAGCGCAAGAGCAGCTCTGTCCGAGTGTAAGCCTAGATTCACACGACGGAACAGTAGTAGATGAATGGCCATGATCCTGAAGAAAAAAAAAACAGACAATATTGACACGTGGAATAAGACACAGCTCACATAACAAGCGGCAATTTGTGAGAAAAAAAACATGATGGAAAAAACGCCAGCAGCCTTCAACACGGCCAGTAGGAGCTGATTGACGTTTTGCAATCGGCCCATGGTCTAAATAGAATGCATGTAGTTCAAATCTAATCCTGAAATAATCAAAGCTGAACCCCCTTCATTTTTGACCGTAAATAAAGAAAATTCTTTGTTGATGGTTATTACAGTTGTTTTGTAACCAATCCACTAGAGAGATGCCTTGCTTCTTAATGAAAGAGATAGTATTGGTAACACATAGACTAAGGAGTTAAATGGTTTGAGTACAAACACGATACACCTCAAACGACAATTTTAGACTGCTGACAGTAAGAATGACAGTAATAAATCTTTGATTAACTTGTATTTTAGCTCATAAAACCAAACAAAGTTCCATGTACACAGTACTTTGAGGGTCTCCTTTCTCAAGGATGCCTCTGAAGTATAGCAATAGTTCCATATAGGAGGTGACTGTTGGTTAAACTAGATAATGAGTTTAAACCTGGATTCTAGTTTTGAAAAGTTACCTGGTTTATAATAATCGCAACAACTATTTGCTGTCTTTCATGTTTTGTTTTTTCTCTTGGACATTGAGATTGATCCTCCAAGTTCGGTAATTTTATTATTACCTTTATTCACTACAACATTGTACTTTAAGATATAAAAAAAACCAATTCATTTCGAAATTGAACTGTAAATTTCTTTCAAGTACAAGATGGTCGTTATGGAAAACAAATTTAATTCTTAACAAAAGCATAATGTCATAGATCAGAAAATGTTGACAGACCTGTAGATTATTTTTAGCACGTATCATCATTGCTGTGGAGCTCGTATGAATTTCAGAAAGACTGGTGCTATAAAGGTGTAGACAAATCGTTCTCTTTTATCCCAGACATATTTTGATTTTACAATAAGTCAAAATGTGGAAACCAGATAGGCATATATTTGGCTCTATGGTTTAATAAATTACCGCATTCATGTGGTACTTTTGGGGGCGCCTTTGGTGAGTCTCGTGTAAAAGAAGCGTGCGCCAGGTGAAGCCAAATTGATTTTTAACATTCGTGATTGAGTTTTGATACCCGAGGTTAGCCGCTCAAGCATCAACACTTTTATGCTAAAGAACACATCAAAGCTATGAAACTGTTTTTAAAAAAATCGAAATTGTTAAAACTCTAACATTCTTTCTAACCGAAAGTAAAGGTTTTGTCATAATTTGAATACCAGCACGACCTAGTTTGGTTTTATTGTTTTCTGCTCTTCCAATTGATGAGTTTTGAATAAAAGAAACCCGCGCCAGAGTAAGCAAAATTTTATATCCCCAAAAATTTGTTGTAATTATGTTTTCCGTTCAATTGAAAAAGGGTTTTTCGATCCCAGCTGTTTTTCCCTCCCTGTTCCTCTTCGACGCTTGCTTGGTTCTAGTCTTTTTATATTAACAGCCATAGTACAAAATGTAACAATAAGGACTAAATCATTATAGTTAAGGTGTTCTAATTATGATCTAAATTCCTGATTAAAAATTATTCATCTTATCTTAGGTTGTTTAGAAAATGTGTTTTATATCTTTAATTCAAATATTCACAGGACACAAAATGATGTTTTTGTGGGATCCTTAAAACTTTTACAGAAACGCCATTGGGGCCAATCTTTATATTCTCGAGAAAAAAAATCGAATTTTCCTTTTACATTTTTTTCATTTATCTTCTTTATTTCACTCAGTTTCAGAATCCTAAAACACTGAAATAACAATATTTTGGCATTCGAGAAAAATAGACAAAGCAAGGCAAAACTCACAGTTAGTAAAAATCAAAGATCACAATGGTCTTGTCTCGGAACAGGCATTTCAAATGAAATAGTGGTTAAGCCATGCTTTATGGTACCAAACCTCCCACTTCGATTACGATATTTGGACCCAGTAGTAACAAAAACACAACAAAGTTTTTAAAACACTATGAGAATAGCAAGGTGATCACGATAATTATCTCGCTATCGGGTCAATAATGGCATGCTTTAATTTAATTCTGCTTACCCTTTCTGAACAATGCTGTTCGACATAGGTGACAAGTCGTCCATCTGTTCTATCGGCATCTTCTCCACGATAACGATGACTAGATTCAGTCAAGGTCAAAATACAAAGCTGTAAAACAACAAACAAAAACTATACAAGTATAAATTGTGCATATACTATTTACGAGATTTGATTTTCGCGAGTTGTCAACTTCCGCGAAAAAAAACCGAAAATTAGATATGCAAAAAAATCCCTTACTTATACGACTTATACGGTATAGTAGACTGAATTCTCTCAGTCTTCGTTCCTGTATTGTAATTTTGTTAATGTTTGTTTAAGCTACAAATTAACTTGTTCATAATATTGTTTTCTGAGAACTTTAGGTTTCTATATGGAACGCCATAGCTGCCTTATGATGATGTGTTTCATTATGTGATGATACTTCTTCATTATGTGATGATACTTCGTCATTATGTGATGATACTTTGTCATTATGTGATGGTACTTTGTCATTATGTGATGGTACTTTGTCATTATGTGATGATACTTCTTCATTATGTGGTGATACTTTGTCATTATGTGATGATACTTTGTCATTATGTGATGGTACTTCTTCATTATGTGATGATACTTTGTCATTATGTGATGGTACTTTGTCATTATGTGATGATACTTTGTCATTATGTGATGATACTTTGTCTTTATGAGATCAAAGTTTATTATTATGAACAGCGCTAAAAAATATTCTTTTCTTATGACAAATATTTTGTTCGACACGTAGTTTTACTGTGTATCCCCCCCCCAAAATAGTTTCCTAATGGTTTATTCTCGAATTTCAAATCCATAACCGATACATAATTTATTAAATATTTAAACTTTGTAAACAACATTTTTCTTCTTTAACGGCCTGCTCCACAAGTGGTAAGCTTAGTCTGTATATTTGCGTGTGGTAAGATTTTTATTGCCTCCCTTAATATTTTTGATTATTTAATATTCCGATAATGTATCAAGCGGATTTACAAAACTTTACATATACTATTTAGAAACATATTTTGATAATGACATATTAGAGTTATAGATTAATAATTTACACATTTAAAGTTATTTTGCTATTTTAATCACGCAAATACACCTTCATATTTTCATATAAAGTTTTGAGGTTGGCTCAAGGTCGTTTTATTGTAATGCAATACACATCCAATCACTTTGGAATGCGATATATATTTTTAAAAGGTTAAATGTACTATACCAGATCGCTACGAAAGAGCTATTAAAACATACTAATTTAATTGTATTTAACTGTGATATTGTTATACTATATTGATTGATTGTTACTTCTATATTTGATACTTGATTTGTTGTAAATTTCAGAGCCATGTAATATTTGGTAATAAAACGACTGAACCCTACGCAGAGTTTCTTTACCCCCAGAAACAGCCCCTGCAACATTAATATATAATAAATTATATATTGGTTCGAGAAAGCGACATTTTGGAAGCGATTTTTTTGGGGGGGATACACAGAAAAACTACCTGTTAAACAAAATAAGAAATGACTATTTTTTTCAGCGCTGTTCATAATAATAAACTTTGATCTCATAAAGACAAAGTATCATCACATAATGACAAAGTATCATCACATAATGAAGAAGTATCATCACATAATGACAAAGTATCATTACATAATGAAGAAGTACCATCACATAATGACAATGTATCATCACATAATGAAGAAGTATCATCACATAATGACAAAGTATCATCACATAATGAAGAAGTACCATCACATAATGACAAAGTATCATCACATAATGAAGAAGTACCATCACATAATGACAAAGTATCATCACATAATGACAAAGTACCATCACATAATGACAAAGTACCATCACATAATGACAAAGTACCATCATATAATGACAAAGTATCATCACATAATGAAACTCATCATCATAAGGCAGCTATGGCGTTCCATATTTCTACCTACTATTTATGTACTTGGATAATATGATATATGATTTATTACAGTGGTTATGAGTTCGTTTGGCTGTGGCTCATCTTGTCTCTTGTTTTTGAAATTTGTTTATTAAGTTTAACAATAGACATACCGATCCACTATGTACATGACACCTGTCATTGCCGCAATTTACATGGGAATCAAATTCCACTGCTGTAAAGAAAGTTAAAAACAAAATCACTTAACTGGTATGTTTAATCTCAAGAAGAACGACATCGGAGAATTTTTGGGGGAAAATGTTTATTTAGAATATTACCGTAATTGTACATATCTTGCAACTGCTCGCTTTTTCTGGTGTCAACAATTTCATGCGATCTTATTGGGTTAAATTTTAATCAGCATTATTTGTTTTTATTTTCCTATGTAACCAAAAATACGAAATTTACGAATTATAAAACAAAGCGCAACTTTTACAATATATATTGTAATTAAGGACGAAAACTAATAAAACTTCTGGTTTTGACTTAACTCTCCTGTCTTGAACAAATTATTTTAAGTGTGAACATATTAAAGTTTTATCATAAGAATAAGTAGTGAGCAAACAACTAACATACCTTTTGTATGATTGTTGACACAGATTTGATTCTGACAGTAACAAGATTCTCCGGGCTGCAACTGTACACCGACGGTGCACCTATTTGGTAATCTACGCTAGAGAAATCAAGGTTAAATAGTTAACTAGCTCATTATTATGAAGCAAGCTTATAAACCGGTCTAGAGTAAACTATAATTACAGTTCAAATTAGGTCAATGTCAATTAATTGGAAAAATAACTATTTTTGAACGAACGCAGACCAACGTCAATTAATGGAAAAATATTCTTTTTTTTTTAAATGATCTACTTTATGCTTTTGATGAACGATTACACCTTCATAGTACATGTATATGAGTTTTCTTAAGGTGAAATCTTTCGTCTACAGCATTTTATACAAGTATTGGGAAGATAATTAGCCATATGATAAAAACAAAAACAAAAAGAAGCCACACTTTTAAGCACATGGAAAACCCTTCACAAAACAAACATGTTCGCGTAAATTGAGGCGTTCCGTTATTGTAATATACTATTAAAAGCAAAAGAATACGGAATATGTGCCATATGTACGTCTTTGTCTTTATACAACATCTTCCATTCATTGAAGTTTGGGTAAGTATGATTTTGGTCCCCTTTGTTAACATATGCAAATGCTTTTAACTGCACGGAAGTAAGAATATGTTGCTGTTTCAGTGTGCATATGATCCTATATGCATATAAACTGAAGTTTTTTTTATTGTTTTGTGTGGGGGGATTTGCCTTCAAGATATTTTGAGTGAATGAGCAACACTATATAAGTAATGAATAGAAAAAGGTTATCAAAAGTAGCCTTAATCTCATTGAGTAGAAATTAACAGCAGCCGTAATCTCATCGAGTAGAAATTAACAGCAGCCTTAATCTCATCGAGTAGAAATTAACAGCATTCTTGATCCCATAGAGTAGAAATTAGCAACAGCCTTAATCTTATCGAGTAGAAATTAACAGCAGCCTTAATCTTATCGAGTAGAAATAAGCAGCAGTCTTAATCCCATAGAGTAGAAATTAGCAACAGTCTTAATCTTCTCAAGTAGAAATTAACAACAGCCTTAATCTCATCGAGTAAAAGTTAACAGCAGCCTTAATCTCATCGAGTAGAAATTAACAGCAGCCGTAATCTCATCGAGTAGAAATTAACAGCAGCCTTAATCTCATGGGGAAGAAATTAACAGCAGCCTTAATCTGCTCGGGAAAAAATCAACAGCAGCCTTAATCACATCGAGTAGAAATTAACAACAGCCTTAATCTCATCGAGTAGAAATTAACAGCAGCCTTAATCTCATCGAGTAGAAATTAACAGCAGCCTTAATCTCATCGAGTAGAAATTAACAGCAGCCTTAATCTCGTCGAGTAGAAATTAACAACAGCCTTAATCTCCATGATCTCATCGAGTAGAAATTAACAGCAGCCTTAATCTCGTCGAGTAGAAATTAACAACAGCCTTAATCTCATCGAGTAGAAATTAACAGCAGCCTTAATCTCATCGAGTAGAAATTAACAGCAGCCTTAATCTCCATGATCTCATCGAGTAGAAATTAACAGCAGCCTTAATCTCATCGAGTAGAAATTAGCAGCATTCTTGATCCCATCGAGTAGAAATTAACAGCAGCCGTAATCTCATCGAGTAGAAATTAACAGCCGCCTTAATCTCATCGAGTAGAAATTAACAGCAGCCTTAATCTCATCGAGTAGAAAAAATTAGCAGCAGTCGTAATCTCATGGAGTAAAAATCAACAGCAGTCTAAAACTCATCGAGTAGAAAATCAACAGCAGCCTTAATCCCATCGAGTAGAAATTAACAGCCGCCTTAATCTCATCGAGTAGAAATTAACAGCAGCCGTAATCTCATCGAGTAGAAATTAGCAGCAGCCTTAATCTCATCGAGTAGAAATTAACAGCAGCCTTAATCTCATCGAGTAGAAATTAACAGCAGCCTTAATCTCGTCGAGTAGAAATTAACAACAGCCTTAATCTCATCGAGTAGAAATTAACAGCAGCCTTAATCTCGTTGAGTAGAAATTAACAACAGCCTTAATCTCATCGAGTAGAAATTAACAGCAGCCTTAATCTCATCGAGTAGAAATTAGCAGCATTCTTGATCCCATAGAGTAGAAATTAACAACAGCCTTAATCTCATCGAGTAGAAATTAACAGCCGCCTTAATCTCATCGAGTAGAAATTAACAGCAGCCTTAATCTCATCGAGTAGAAAAAATTAGCAGCAGTCTTAATCTCATGGAGTAAAAATCAACAGCAGTCTAAAACTCATCGAGTAGAAAATCAACAGCAGCCTTAATCCCATAGAGTAGAAATTAACAGCAGCCTTAATCTCATAGAGTAGAAATTAACAGCAGTCTTAATCTCATCGAGAAGAAATTAACAGCAGCCTTAATCTCATCGAGTAGAAATTAACAGCAGCCTTAATCTCATCGAGTAGAAATTAGCAACAGCCGTAATCTCATAGAGTAGAAATAAACAGCGGCCTTAATCTAATCGAGTAGAAATTTACAGCCGCCTCAACCATCTTGAGTAGAAATTAACAGCAGCCTTAATTAACATCGAGAAGAAATTAACGGCAGCCTTAGTCTCCTCGAGTAGAAAATAACCAAGTCTATATAATCACTTACGCCTGTAGTATTAACGCATCTGTTATCCGTGTGGAACGTTACTCCGTGGTACGTATGGGTACGCCCAGTATTAGACAGAATACACGCCTGTAAAATCAAATCAAAATTTTGAGGAATAGTCTCAAAAGAATTGGTTTCATACAGAAACAACAGAACAAAAGTGAAACACACGGATAGTTTAATGACAACAAATTAAAGAAATATACACAAATTGAAAATCTATGAAATATTGAACATATGGGTGTTATGAAAACACCATGAACACATCATGTGAACATTAAGTAGTTATAAATGACATAAAACACCGGGTTTCTTTACCAGTGATTGATTTGGCTTCCTTGTCCTGCTTTGTTTCAATACTTTTGGTTTTCTTACTCCAATGTTTGGACTAAACGCTGCTGATGGGAGGTTCCTCTTTGAAATATGCATATAACGGGTATACAGCACATAGAGCATAAACCAAAACTAATCGTTTTAATGACATCTTTAGTATTTTTATTTATGCTTTGTTCAGTAATATCTGTTTGAGCTAGTTCAGCTTTTAATCATAAGAAAAAAAATCTTTTTTCTTTGTCTGTTTTTTTTTACCTACCATTCCATGGCGGATGTAACACGTTGATTCGCTGCCACATTGTACACGTGTATCCTTTACATTGGCTGAAAAGAGGAAAAACTCTGAGTTGCGTTTATCTTTTTCATATTTTCAGTTATGCAGTTTTATTCAAGATCTTTTGAGAATGAATTGATTGTTTTGATACGTCAAGTTTTACCGGATTTGACACGCTGAATTACCCTAAATTGCCGATGCATGTAGCATCACAGCGGATATATTGCAACAAGCATTTACCATTTCCATAGCACCTCAGACACTGTCGTGATATACAACCTAAGTTGTGGTGTTGAATTCTGTTTGGCTGTACCTTTGTTCTGTTTTTATGTTGTAAGTGTCTTTTTATTGTTCTAGTTTGTCCTAACTGTTTTAATCCCTGCTTTCGCGTTGACTTTTCGACTTTTAACATTCAAATGCTCGATTAGTACCTCTTTGCTTCTACAAGATTTATAAATACACTGTGCATTTGTTGATGTTGATGCGACCGCAATTTAATGTTAATTCTTGTAATATATTGATGGCCGGCATAACACATTTGGTCAGTATGACGGCGGTGAACAAAATTGACCAATAGTTGATTAAAGTTTTTTTTTAATGGGTTCCATTTGATCCGATATAAAAAAAAAAAATAAACAACTTTGGTTGTTGAATATTCGATTTTCTTCTTTTGGGATTTAACGCCATTTTCTACGTAAACAAACCTTATTAATTTTGAATGTTTTTGACAAAAGGTGTTGTAACTTACCATGTAAATGATAGCTGTCTATACATGATTGGGTATCACAGTAGCACCCTCTAGCGGCCCAGTGTGATGGTAAGTGCCCTGCCTGTCCTCCACCACCATGGTGTGTTGCAGTGCTGTGTGTGGTTACGGTGTTCGTTGCGTAACAATGATTCTTTAAAACATTTTTTTTAAATTAAAACAAATATTTTCAGGACCATATGAGAAATACCGATAATTTATTGATTGGTGAAAAACCATTACTCATTTGGTCATGGCCATACCCCTATGGTCCAAATACTCATATGGTCCGGAACATATACATTTAGCGCGCATCTTTAACGTACATTATGCGAACATTGGTCAAATCGCAATTGCAACAGTGACGGATCCAAAGGAAGATTCGAGAATTGGAACTCCCTTTTTTTCGGGAAATTATGTAATTTTTGTACCTTTTTCGATAAATTTGGCAAATTAAGGACCCCCTTATATTGTCTTTATTACACGTAGAAGGATATCAATCAACAATATCATCGCCCGCCAATGTTCTAAAATTTGACTAAAAAAAATAGTATTTTTTACCAGCGTCAAGTTGTATGTATTTTGCATATTCTTGGGTAGATACATGGACCCAAGGTAAAATATCATGTTCATTTAGTACGTAGATGTCCACCATTTAGAGTGAAGTTTAGGTTTTGGGCTTTTTTTTTGGTTGACATTTTCAAGAAGGAAATACCATTCAAACACAACGTGCAACGAAGACACAAAGTTTAACAAGAACAAGCATTTTGGGAGTATTGCAAAGCCTACCGAATCCGTGACTCAATATTCAATAAAAAATTAGTGGATCAGAACAAACCCTAAACTTGATCTGCTGGTAAGTCATCGATCTTGATAGAATCACATACCAAAAATATCAGTTCGATATCTATAAGCAGTTAGAAAATAAGAACAAATATCTGAAAATTCAATAATTTTTTTTCAAAGTTCAAGGGATCATAACTTCCGTGAAATTTTTACCAGAACAAAATCTTTACTTTATCTGTAGATCAATATAATAGAACCAAATATCAAAAAATCATGCAGGCCATCATCTGCATAGGTGTTTAGAAAAGCAATACGGGAATCTGAGGTTTAAAAGTCAGACACTCGGACGGACGTAAAGAGTGCAAACCTAAAGTTCCGTCGGTTATCGCTGGCAGAGGACTAATAGGCAACTCGCTCCAAAACATGTCTTAGAGTAAGTTGGGAAGATAAGCTTTTAAGACTATGGAGTTTTAATGGGTCACGACATATTCCTACTTACATGGCGACCAATATGACCACAATGTCACGACATATTCCTACTTACATGGCGTCCAATATGACCACAAGGTCACGACATATTCCTACTTACATGGCGACCAATATGACCACAATGTCACGACATATTCCTACTTACATGGCGTCCAATATGACCACAATGTCACGACATATTCCTACTTACATGGCGTCCAATATGACCACAAGGTCACGACATATTCCTACTTACATGGCGACCAATATGACCACAAGGTCACGACATATTCCTACTTACATGGCGTCCAATATGACCACAATGTCACGACATATTCCTACTTACATGGCGACCAATATGACCACAAGGTCATGACATATTCCTACTTACATGGCGTCCAATATGACCACAATGTCACGACATATTCCTACTTACATGGCGACCAATATGACCACAAGGTCACGACATATTCCTACTTACATGGCGTCCAATATGACCACAATGTCACGACATATTCCTACTTACATGGCGACCAATATGACCACAAGGTCACGACATATTCCTACTTACATGGCGACCAATATGACCACAAGGTCACGACATATTCCTACTTACATGTCGACCAATATGACCACAATGTCACGACATATTCCTACTTACATGGCGACCAATATGACCACAAGGTCACGACATATTCCTACTTACATGTCGACCAATATGACCACAATGTCACGACATATTCCTACTTACATGGCGACCGATATGACCACAATGTCACGACATATTCCTACTTACATGGCGACCAATATGACCACAATGTCACGACATATTCCTACTTACATGGCGACCAATATGACCACAATGAGTCTCTTTATCGTCCGAGATGATACAGACCTAAAAAAAATGGAATCAGGCATGTTAAATTGTCGGGGTTTTTTTTAAATCTGAAAAATGAATCCGCATAAAAGCCATTAAGGGATTTTGAATTCCGACGACGAGTCAGTGTGCAGCCCAGAGAGCGATCAAGAAGAGAACCCTTATAGCTTCAGTGGCTGAAAAGGGTGGACCGCAAAGGGTGCACCACTAAGGCTTATCTTTTCACCCCTGCTTACAACTTTCCTTCCTGTGGTCTACAAAATTTACCGTTTTTTTGTTTCCCATCCCACCCTCATTTTTAGTGCGTAAAACACTCACTCACACACTTACTGAACTCACTCAACTCACTCATATCTCTTATTCTTATATACAGTATGGCTTACCTCCTCACTGGCATGACATCTATCCCCTCCGCATGTCAGGACGTTATGACTAGTATTGGTATGACTGGCATGGCTTGTTGTATGATGCGCTACAAAAGAACAAATCTTATTCCCATATATACCCACATCCTAATAGGGGCTCCAAGGTTCCAGGAAACCCTTCTACAAATAAGATTAGATTGAATGTATAAAAAAGTCGCTAAGCTTCAAAGTCTTATATTCCCATAGAAGACGAAGGTGCAACCAACCAAATTCTTGCGAAACCAAAACTATTTTTGACTGGATCCTTTTTCAAATTTTTCAGAATAAAACTGGTCTTCTCTGATCGGTCTCCTGTTAAAATACCCCTATGACGCTTGACAAAAGAGAAACGAGAAGAATTTAAAAAATTGTTTTGGTTGCATATAAAGGAAAATATAGCACGGCTCGACTCGTGCCCATCTTTGTTCAGTCCTCCTTTAGAAAAAAGCGTGAATCCGTCACTGAACCCGATCTTTGATCCGATAATACCACATGTAAGAAAGATTGGGAAAGCGTTATCTTCGTTCAACAGACAGGCTAACAGCTTAGAACAAAGAACTTTAACAATCCCGAACCTCATTATTGTCATCATCATCATCATCATCATCATCATCATAATACCACCATTGGTGGCCGTCTTAAGACAATTTAAGTTATACCTTCATAATTGTGAAGCAGGTCGTTTGCACAGAGTTGGACGGAACAATAACAGTGATCCCCTGATTTGAGAACTTGTCCTTTGTGACAACTTGGTAGATTAATGTGAGCGGCACGCCAAGCAATACTCTGAAAAGATATCAATCACATCCAACAAATATGTCTTGTCGTCTTCCTGTAAACATACTTCTTGTAGGGTGAGTCCTCCAATAAAATGTGACTATGAAATGCGTGATTTATTAGTTCATTTAAGGTTTATAAGCTTAAGACAGTTTATGTTTTTAAAAGAAAAGCAAACATGCAGTGTTTGGCAAATGAAATAAATCATGTGAAAAATGCTTAAGCTGACACATTTTTCATTTTTTCTTGTTATAATATTAGATGTACCAATAATAATATCGACTTACCCTACAAGATCCCTGAAGTCCTGCACTATTCACAAACAATTCACAATACTGAAAGGTCAACAAAAACATATACAATCGAGAAAAGGAAAAATTCATCATGTTTTTTTCTGTTAAAAATTCATTTCAATATTATTGGATTATTTTCATTTTATTTCTATCTTGGGCCAACTGGCTGCTAGAGACTGTGCAGTCGACTTCCGGTGTACTTAGAATGCTTGGGCTGTTTCCTTTCCAGATATTTTTTTTCATTTTATTCCACGGTGTACGTCTGATTATTATCTTTAAATCTAATATTCATGACATAATAAGATTTTAAGAATGAACTTGTTTCAAATGTGCTGTACATGGCGAATACGGAAAATAAACATATTCTGTGAATACACAGAGGAAGGCTCAATTAAGGTGTTGAACCCAAACCTGAACAATTACTTTTCTGCCAAGGAATAAAAGGCCCGTTAAAGACAAAAATAGAAAAAATAAATACAAACAGACAAGAAGATCATACAGGGAATTAAGGCAGAGCTGTTGTCATCACATATGTCTTTATAAATTAATAAATGTTGTTAGCATTGTTAAATGTTGTTTTAATTGTTTTATCTTCATTATCAAAGATTAACAACAATTTGCCAAAACAAGACAATTTTGCAAAATGAATATTTTTATCTTTGATTTTTAATAGAGCTTGAAAAATTGATTGCTCTTCATGTTGCCCCTAAATCTCTTGATTTACTTTGAATAGTAGTAAAATAACAAATAAAGGAATGGGAAGAAGCAAAGAGGCACCAAAGGGGCATTGGAGTGTCAAAAGTCCAAAAAGGCAACGACGAAACCGGTTAACACGAACAAAAACAGCACGAAGAAACACAAAACACAAAAATATTGTAAGTAAAGAAAGCTAAAACAAACTTACTCTGTTGTTCGTGGTGTCTGTTATCGAATCGAATAGAAATCGGCGTGTGTGGCAAGTTTGAGATACACATCTTGTAACGGTTGCTGATGCACTCATCAAACACATGCAAAAAGCAAGAACTGTAATAAGTTAGATTTGGCTGGTAAAGTTAGATTTGGCTGGTAAAGTAGTCAGATTTGGCTGGTAAAGTTAGATTTGGTTGTAAAGTTAGATTTGGCTGGTAAAGTTAGATTTGGCTGGTAAAGTTAGATTTGGCTGGTAAAGTCAGATTTGGCTGGTAAAACCATGCATTTCATTAAGGAATTATCATTATTACTTGTTTGTGTGTATAGAACCATTTTTTTTTTTTTTTTTTTTTTTTTTTTTTTATAGAGAGACAACCTTACATTGAAAGAAAACAAATGTTACGAGCAAATGGTACGTTATTTTGGTCATCATATTTTTAACTTCAATGCCGGAATGATGGATATATAGTTCATAGTCTATGGATCATCACTAGGAATAAATTTGCATAAAAGGCCTAGGCACAGACATGGATCCAAACAGAAAAACTGAAATCTAAACTCAGCAGGAAGTTCAACCAAAAACGTAAAAGTCAAAATAGGTCACGTGTTAGACTTCCTAATTGCATACTCTGAACAATCAGAGGGTGTTCATTATCAACAAAGGCAAAAGCAAAATTACCAAAATGGAATGATAAAAAAAACAGAAAACAAGGAAAAGATACTCTGAAGGAATCGAAGATCGCAATGGTCCTGACTTGGTTTCATGGATATTATATTGGTATTACAAACAATTTGGAATATTACAATATAAAGAGGTATTTGTATTGTTTATTGATATTACAAGCAATTGCATATATAACATTATAGTCAGAGGACTTGTATCAATCATTGTCACGTGTTAAAAATCCGTCAGAAGTTGGTTCCAAGACATTAAGGGTGTAAAATTTATTCGTTATTTTTATTTTCGTGGAAAAGTGTATATAAATGTACATGGTTGTATAGTAGAACAACAAATTGTGAACTCTACTGACCTTTTAACATGCCATCCATGTTTATCGTGACTCCAAGAGTACTTATCTTATCTTACTGTAGATGACTTTTCGACCAGACTAACAATGAAGTTGTTCCATGCAAGGCTTTATAAGTTAGCCGAAGACTCATTCCTCAGCCTAAAGATTCATACAAGAAATGTTCAACCGGCACTCAGTTTGTCTGAATTGAAATTGACAAAATTTTGTACCCTATTTGCTAGTATGTTTTTTTTTGACAAATCAATTGCTTATATTTGACTTTTTTTTTTTGTAAAGGACAAATATAAGCAATAATCTTCATTACCTCTGTTGGTTTCACTAAATTTTGACAAATCAGTTAAAAAATGTATCAATTTAAGTGTCTATTATATAATAAGGAGTTGTGTACAAATGGTTGAACAGATGAATTGGACGTCACTACAGACATAGTCACGAACTTCCCAGTCAGTCAAATATTGAATTGGACGTCACTGCAGACATAGTCACGAACTCCCCAGTCGGTCAAATGTTGAATTGGACGTCACTGCAGACATAGTCACGAACTCCCCAGTCAGTCAAATGTTGAATTGGACGTCACAGCAGACATAGTCACGAACTCCCCAGTCGGTCAAATGTTGAATTGGACGTCACTGCAGACATAGTCACGAACTCCCCAGTCGGTCAAATGTTGAATTGGACGTCACTGCAGACATAGTCACGAACTCCCCAGTCAGTCAAATGTTGAATTGGACGTCACTGCAGTCATAGTCACGAACTCCCCAGTCAGTCAAATGTTGAATTGGACGTCACTGCAGTCATAGTCACGAACTCCCCAGTCGGTCAAATGTTGAATTGGACGTCACTGCAGTCATAGTCACGAACTCCCCAGTCGGTCAAATGTTGAATTGGACGTCACTGCAGACATAGTCACGAACTCCCCAGTCGGTCAAATGTTGAACTTGACGTCACTGCAGACATAGTCACGAACTGCCCAGTCAGTCAAATGTTGAAGTGGACGTCACTGCAGACATAGTCACGAACTCCCCAGTCAGTCAAATGTTGAATTGGACGTCACTGCAGACATAGTCACGAACTGCCCAGTCAGTCAAATGTTGAATTGGACGTCACTGCAGACATAGTCACGAACTCCCCAGTCAGTCAAATGTTGAACTGGACGTCACAGCAGACATAGTCACGAACTCCCCTGTCGGTCAAATGTTGAACTGGACGTCACTGCAGACATAGTCACGAACTCCCCAGTCAGTCAAATGTTGAATTGGACGTCACTGCAGACATAGTCACGAACTCCCCAGTCGGTCAAATGTTGAATTGGACGTCACTGCAGACATAGTCACGAACTCCCCAGTCAGTCAAATGTTGAATTGGACGTCACTGCAGTCATAGTCACGAACTCCCCAGTCAGTCAAATGTTGAATTGGACGTCACTGCAGTCATAGTCACGAACTCCCCAGTCGGTCAAATGTTGAATTGGACGTCACTGCAGTCATAGTCACGAACTCCCCAGTCGGTCAAATGTTGAATTGGACGTCACTGCAGACATAGTCACGAACTCCCCAGTCGGTCAAATGTTGAACTTGACGTCACTGCAGACATAGTCACGAACTGCCCAGTCAGTCAAATGTTGAATTGGACGTCACTGCAGACATAGTCACGAACTCCCCAGTCAGTCAAATGTTGAATTGGACGTCACTGCAGACATAGTCACGAACTGCCCAGTCAGTCAAATGTTGAATTGGACGTCACTGCAGACATAGTCACGAACTCCCCAGTCAGTCAAATGTTGAACTGGACGTCACAGCAGACATAGTCACGAACTCCCCTGTCGGTCAAATGTTGAACTGGACGTCACTGCAGACATAGTCACGAACTCCCCAGTCAGTCAAATGTTGAATTGGACGTCACTGCAGACATAGTCACGAACTCCCCAGTCGGTCAAATGTTGAATTGGACGTCACTGCAGACATAGTCACGAACTCCCCAGTCGGTCAAATGTTGAATTGGACGTCACTGCAGACATAGTCACGAACTCCCCAGTCGGTCAAATGTTGAATTGGACGTCACTGCAGACATAGTCACGAACTCCCCAGTCAGTCAAATGTTGAACTGGACGTCACTGCAGACATAGTCACGAACTCCCCAGTCAGTCAAATGTTGAACTTGACGTCACTGCAGACATAGTCACGAACTCCCCAGTCAGTCAAATGTTGAATTGGACGTCACTGCAGACATAGTCACGAACTCCCCAGTCAGTCAAATGTTGAATTGGACGTCACTGCAGACATAGTCACGAACTGCCCAGTCAGTCAAATGATGAATTGGACGTCACTGCAGACATAGTCACGAACTCCCCAGTCAGTCAAATGTTGAACTGGACGTCACTGCAGACATAGTCACGAACTCCCCAGTCAGTCAAATGTTGAATTGGACGTCACTGCAGACATAGTCACGAACTCCCCAGTCGGTCAAATGTTGAATTGGACGTCACTGCAGACATAGTCATGAACTGCCCAGTCAGTCAAATGATGAATTGGACGTCAGTGCAGACATAGTCACGAACTCCCCAGTCAGTCAAATGTTGAACTGGACGTCACAGCAGACATAGTCACGAACTCCCCAGTCAGTCAAATGTTGAATTGGACGTCACTGCAGACATAGTCACGAACTCCCCAGTCAGTCAAATGTTGAACTGGACGTCACAGCAGACATAGTCACGAACTCCCCAGTCAGTCAAATGTTGAACTGGACGTCACAGCAGACATAGTCACGAACTCCCCAGTCAGTCAAATGTTGAACTGGACGTCACTGCAGACATAGTCACGAACTCCCCAGTCGGTCAAATGTTGAATTGGACGTCACTGCAGACATAGTCACGAACTCCCCAGTCAGTCAAATGTTGAACTGGACGTCACAGCAGACATAGTCACGAACTCCCCAGTCGGTCAAATGTTGAATTGGACGTCACTGCAGACATAGTCACGAACTCCCCAGTCGGTCAAATGTTGAATTGGACGTCACTGCAGACATAGTCACGAACTCCCCAGTCAGTCAAATGTTGAACTGGACGTCACAGCAGACATAGTCACGAACTCCCCAGTCGGTCAAATGTTGAACTGGACGTCACAGCAGACATAGTCACGAACTCCCCAGTCAGTCAAATGTTGAATTGGACGTCACTGCAGACATAGTCACGAACTCCCCAGTCAGTCAAATGTTGAACTGGACGTCACAGCAGACATAGTCACGAACTCCCCAGTCAGTCAAATGTTGAACTGGACGTCACAGCAAACATAGTCACGAACTCCCCAGTCAGTCAAATGTTGAATTGGACGTCACTGCAGACATAGTCACGAACTCCCCAGTCAGTCAAATGTTTAACTTTGATTCCATATAATATTTTGTAAAACTCAAATATCCATAAACAAAGAAAGAAATTGACAATTGTGTGAATTTCCTAGTTTTAATGAAAAGCCAATTAAAAAGGTCTCAGTTCTCAAAAGAATAAACCTTAAGAGACATTTGATGGTGTAAATAGGTTCATTGTTTTAGCTGGGTCCTGCTCTTCTTTTTATTAAAAAAATCCAATTGGTTTTATTCCAGAAAAACACTTTTCTCTCATTTTCGTCCGATTTATCAACCTATCAACTAGTTGTGGAAAAATATTTCTCACCTCCTGAGAAAATTTTGTTCCAAGCATTATTGCATGAACAATTGATGATCAACCTAAATTCAAATTATTACCTGTAGACATATTAAGAGAAAAACCTTCTACAACTAAATTCTCGATGATCATCTCGGGAAATAAACTTGATATTTTAATTGCTCGACAAGCCTCGCCATTAAAATAATCAAATTTATTCTCCTTGATGTAAGAAATTCCATAATGCACTCAATCGCAATGTAGAAGCTATATTTCCTCTTTTCAAGCAGCATTTCGGGTGGGGGTGGGGAGGTTCACTCCATAACATATTCATAGAAAGAAGCAGAGGTACCAATGGGGTATCCGAATGTCAAAAGACCGAAAGGGCAGAGACAAAACCAGTAAACACCAACAAGAACGGGACAAAAACAGACAACATGTAAAACATGGAAACACAAAATAACTGAATATCAATCAACAACGCGAACTCCAGTCGAAACAAGAGTGAACTCAGGTGCTCCGGAAGAGTAACCAGTTCCTGCTTGATATAGCACACCCGTCGCGTTGCCAATAGTCCATTCAGTGTGTCAAATCCGGTAAAGGAACATCTGCACTCATCTGAGAGATAGAAATCCCACATTTGTCTATAAGTGCATGATGAGGATCAACATAACCTTGTGTGAGCAATTTTTGCGTCAGACGTGTCGCTCTGCTAAGGAAATCGATGTAAGTCCCGCACGCTCTGGAGTAACGAATCAATTGAAATACGTAAACTCCATAAGCTGGAGCAGACGGAATGTTGCTACACAAGAAGGGAAAGTTGACGATTGGAAAGTTGAAGTCATCACGTTTGTCATAGAGCCTTGTTGAAAGTCTTCCTTGAGAGTCAATTTCGAGATGTAGATCTAAATATGAAGCAGACTTCCTAGAATCCGTTGTGTCCTTTATCTCAAGCTCCTGGGGATATATGAGATGGAGAAAGTCACCAAATCGAGAATTGTTTAGTGAAAGGACATCATCAATATAACGGAACGTGAGGTTGAAAGAGAGAGCTAGTCTAGTACGATAGTCTTTTTTGTCTAGAAGAGATTGTACGAAGTCTGCTTCATATGAATGAAGAAACAAATCAGCAAGCAAAGGTGCACAATTTGTGCCCATTGGAATCCCTATTGTTTGCTGAAAAACACGTCTATCAAACTGAACAAATGTGTTGTCAATAAGAAAATTGAGCATGTCGATTATTTGGTCTTCTGTAAATTTGTTCTTTTTCTTTGACTCATTGATGACAAAGTAATCTTGGTATAATCGACTATTAGATATTTGTACCTGCGTTTTCCATTCTTTTTGAAAAAGCTGCGTTTAATCAGCTGTGCCAATCGCGTATTCAGTTGTTCATGTGGAAAAGAAGTGTAAAGTGTGGAGAAAAAGATGAAACTGATTTAGAGTTAAGAATCTCCATCAGTTCTTTCGAATTCTTCAGGATCCGCATTTGATTGACACCATTTCTAGAATAACAACAATCATAATATTTCTGGAGACCGGATTTTATTGCCGTAAGTATTGAAGTCAACGGAACTGAAAGAGGCTTAGTTGTACATTTGGATGACCCTGAAATGAAGCGCTGTTTGTATGGATTTTTATGTAATTTAGGAATCCAATACAGGGATAGAATGTAATCATTATTGCCACCAACAGAAAGGCCACGAAGGAGGAAATGACAGATTTGTAATTGTCAATGATTTTCTCCTTAGACAGTGTTGTAGCCGTGTATGTGGTGCTATTGCTGGTGCAACCAGCACCCAATTCAGCTGTCAAACAGTCAATATAGTGTTTATTGCACACAAAAATGATGGTATTTGGTGCTTTGTCTGCAGGTACAACAACCAACAACATATTTGTCATGTAAGGTGGACAATGTCATAGCTTAAAACTCCATCAAATCTTTATCATTATCGTATATTTTCATCTTCTTAATTTCACACCCTTTGCATATATTCAATATACCCAATACGTAGTAAGAAATGGTTCCCATTCCAGTGGGTAATCCCGATCTCTGAAAATATAAGAAGCTAACACAAGGCTCACTCACCTGGTCCTTATGCTATTAGAGCTCTTCTATGAGCTATTATCCCTAAACGGGATCATCTGACAACTTCGACCCAAAAGAGACTTTTGTAGAGCTCAATGAGCTGAAGGTCTAATCAAGCAACAGCTTTTCTCTCACAACATTTTGCATTTTATAAGGCAAACTCATGAAAAAAACATTATTTTTTACATTTGAATGTCCATAAGTTAACCCCTGGAAGAAGTCATCTGACAGCTTTGACCCAATAGAGACTATTGTTTAGCTCAATGAGCTGAAGGTTTAAGCAATCAACAGCTTTTCTCTATCTGCAATAGTTTTCATTTTATAGTGCAAAAACATGAAACAAGAGGTTTCCAGGAGCCTGAATCGCTCACCTGACATATGTGTCTGAAGTAAAGGTTATTAGGCATAATATAATTAGTTTGGTTGCAATAGCCATTATAGGACTTATGGTGTCAGAGGAGTTAACGTTTTCAATGTAATCAGGAAATGCTGTGAAAATATTCAATTTTGATGTTCTAAGGGGAAAAACCCCTAAAAGTCTAAGGGGAAAAACCCCTAAAAGTCTAAGGGGAAAAACCCCTAAAAGGAAGGGCCCTACAACGTTGACCCTATTACATATTTTGTAGATCTTGATGTGCTCATCAATATGCAAATTAAATTTCATAATTATCTTATATGGTATTTAAGATATTGAGCTTAGCATGTGCAAATTAGCAAAAAAATCACAAAAAGGGCAATTACTCCTACATGGGTTGTTGGACCATCTCCGACATTTCAAAGCTGGTAGATCTTGAGGTGCTAATCACTTTTGTTTGCAGACAAAATTTAAAAATCGGTCACCGTTTTTTAGTTATTTGCAAAAAACTGTAATTTTCCCCTATGTTCTATTTTTAGCCACAGCCGCCATGTTTTACGACCAATCAAAAATATCCACATCAGTTCTATACACCTAATGCTTATAAGCAACTATACCTAGTTTGGTTCCAATTGGACTTAAAGTGTCGGAGGAGTTAACGTTTTCAATGTAATGAGGAAATGCTATGAAAATGCTCAATTTTGACGTTCAAAGGGCAATAACTCCTAAAAGGAAAGGTCCTATAACGTTGACCCTATTACATATTTTGTAGATCTTGAATATACAATTTAATTTTCTCAAATATTTTATATAGTTTTCAAGATATTGTGCTAAACAGGTGCAAAATTTGCAAAAAAATCCACAAAAAGGGTAATAACTCCTACATGGGTTGTTGGATTTTCCTCAAAATTTCAGGATAGATAGATCTTGAGGTGCTGATCACTTTAACCCTGCCAGAATTTTGATATCTGTAGCCGTTTTTGAGTTATTTGCAAAAAACTGCAATTTACCCCTATGTTCTATTTTTAGCCATGGCGGCCATGTTTACGACAAATAAAAAATCCCTACATCAGTTCTAAGCACCAAAGGCTAATGAACAACCATACCATGTTTGATTGTAATTGGACTTATGGACTTATGGTGTCAGAGGAGTTAACGTTTTAAAAAGTTTACGGACGACTGACGACGGACGGACGGACGACGGACACCTAGTGATGACAATAGCTCACCTGACCCTTCGGCTAAATAGCGCTATTTTTTACCTTTAAAGGGCCATAACCCCTGTAAGGGGTCATCTAAAATCTTTTAAAAAGACTTTTGTAGAGCTCAATTAGCGGAAGGTTTAAGCAAGCAACAGCTTTGTTCTATCTGATTTTAATTGCATTTTATAGGCAAAAAAATCGAAAGATGCTATTTTGACCTTAACCCCTACAAGGGGTCATCTGACATCTTCGACCCCATGGAGACTTTTGTAAAGCTAAATAATAAGGTTTGAACAAGCAACAGCTTTTCTCTATCTGCAATAGTTTTCATTTTATAGGGCAAAAACATGAAAAACCCCGCTATTTTTTTACTTTTAAAGGGCCATAACCTCCATAAGGGGTCATCTGACATCTTCTACCAAAAAGAGACTTTTGTAAAGCTCAATGAGCGGTAGGTTTATAAGCAAGCAACAGCTTTCTTCTATCTGAAAAAATTTTTGCATTTTATACATGTTATAAGCAAACATTTTCGGTGCTATTTTTGACTTTTAAAGGGGACATCTTCGACCCTATGGAGGCTTTTGTAGAGCTACTCGAGCAGGTATGAGCAAGCAACAGCTTTTCTCTATCTGCAATAGCTTTAATTTATAGACCAAAAACATGAAAAGACACCATTTTTTACCTTAAAAGGGCCATAACCCCTATAAGGCGTTATCTGACATCTTTGACCAAATGGAGACTCTTGTAAAGCTTCTGATGCTAAAGAGCATAAGATTTTCTTCATCTCTTCTACTTTTTGATTTACAAGCCAAAACCTCATCTAAATTTAGTAACAGTCCCCATGTTTTCCACGGATAAAATATTGAAACAACTTTTGTGCAGGACACCCTAAGAGTCATTTAATTCTGATCAGTAATTTCAGGGGAGAAGTTTTTTTTTAAAATTTGTTAACAGACAACCACAGATGCCAAGCTTGCATGGACCTTCGGTTCAGGTGAGCTTAAAAGTCATCTGATGACCATACCAAGACTTTTACAGAATATTCTAAAACTGAACATTTGATAATAGAAAGCATAAGATTCCCATATCTTTTACTGTTTTCAATCTATATAAAAGAAAATCTTATTTTCCTATATGGGTCATCTGAAAATTATGGCATCATGGAGACTTTACATTAAAGTTTGACCATAGACAACATAACCATATAATGAGTCTTAACTAGCCTATGCCTGGGAATCCACATAAATTTAAAAACTTGTACTGCTAGCACAAATTTGTTGTTTTGTGCCAAAGAATTAAAACCTGGGGAGTAAACAAAGAAAACAAGCTCCAACAGCTGGTGGTCAGAAAACAGAAATACATCAATGGTGCAGGCATACAATTTAAAATAATGCCTAAATGGAATGTAGATGTTTATTTAATGAAAACTCATAAAAAATATATAAAAATATAACAGCACTAGGTTGACATAAATACATGAACACAACTGAAAATCTTTGAAATCTTACAACCATATGTAAAACAGTACATAATAAAATATGTCTAAATAGCTTGACCTTTGATGAACTGAAAGACACAGCATAAAAATCATATTTTACTTGATGAACTGTCTGTGCATTGAAAAAAATATTTGAGAAATACAGGTCATGTAATGAATAGGAACATTTGCAAGTAATATATTTTACAAAGGAAATACTGTTCTGTTTTACATTAGGAATGTAATCATAAAATCACAACCATGGTATCAATAATACATGGACATCAAACAAATTGTATTGGAGTTCACACCTGATATTAACTCATCTGGCACAAAATATAAACAAAATTTACCTAGAGTAAAAAGGACACAGATGCCACAAATGGGAGTCCAAACAGGAAGTAAGAGTCAAACAGGTCTAAAATGAATTGTCACTATAATTTTTAGGATCTTGTGATAGTTATACAAAAATATTGTAAAGATAGACAGACAAGGGTTAATTTTAATGCCCTTTAACATATTATTCTGATTATCAGAAACAAAAACTTGAATGCTTGAAAGGACAGAAATATGAATAATTAACATAAACACTAAACTTAATGCTTTGATGCTTAAGGCAAGAAATAAATAAACAAAGTTATGTTCACAAGCCATAATGCCCCATTTCACAACATTTGGGACGGACAGACCAATGAACCCAAACAATATATGCCCCCTACTTTCGTAGATGGTTCATACAAAAATTAAAAGCAATGAACAGACACTAATTAGAGTTGGCTTATGTTCTAAACAACATATGCTTAGGTCCTAATTTGATAATAGTATAATGTCTGTATAAATCCTTTGTGTCACTGCATAAATAATATTAGATGATGAGTAAAATGTTTTTAAAAAATCACAAAAATGAATGGACGGATGGATAGACACAGAAAAGGTAGAACAACATTATATATTCAAAACGGTTTTCCCACTTTTCATTTATCTGTTAATTAGTCTCATTCACTGAGGTTATAATTGTATAAAATCTTCATGGAAAACCATTTATAATTTGGATTAGAAAATGTGAAAACAAAAACCTACATATGGGTTAAACAATATCTATCAAGCTTCAATAAGAAGAGCTCTATCTGGACACAAAGAGAATAGTGTATTCATTTTTGTTGGATTTAGCAAGTATAATAAAGTTTTGTGTGGCAACTCAGTCGTAAAGTGCATCATTCCTACACTTTAGAGTTTACGTTTCAAGTTTTTACATGGCAATAGAAGTGTCAAAATGCACCATAAATCCTTCTGAGGATGATCAGAAGAAAGTTTAACATCTTGGATATCACATCTCATAATAGTCGGAAGACTCTGTTGATGCTATCCCAGAATCCTCAGTTCCTTCAAATTCATTGCTAAAAAGACAGAAAAATAATGTCATGAGTATAATTGAAAGAGCTATCAGCATAATATGTGTTTGAGTTTTTGGATTTTTTTTTTAATTGTCAAATTTATTGAAAAAAAATGGACAATTCAGTAGCATAAAGTTGAGCTGAAATTTTTAGTGGAAATAATTGCATTTGAAAATTTCTCACAGAATTATTCTTAATTTTGAAAATACTATAAATATTTCATTAACAAATTGAAATACCAGTATAGTATTTGATATAACTGATCCTAGTAATGTTTACAAATAAGTTAAAAATAAATGCTGAAAGATTGTAAATGATGGAAAAATAAAACCACTGACAAGTAGCTTACTTAGAATAAAAAGATAGGGTGTTTTGAAAAGTTAAAAATGAAAATTGTTAGTGTTAGCAGCCTTGCAGGTTGTTGGCATAGTGAAATTAGATTTAAACTGTGAAGAAAGTTGCACTGATAACCAATTTATATCAATTTAAGGAAAACTTATTTGTTGAAGTTAATATACTGTACATGCATGCTGACTTAATTTTGATTTACAAACATTCCGCAAAAGCATACATGTACAGTATCACAATTTTCAACAACTTTCAACTAACATTGTCTGAACATATTACTGGTTTTAATTTCATAGAAATACCTCTAGATTCTTTATTTCATATTTCTTCATTCTCTTCTGAGATTAATTGGTAATCAGTTTTTGTAGTACAAAAGTGACAAGCCTTAAAATTATTTTTCCCTGTTTAATATCAAACCAAAGCAATTTCAAATATAATTTAGTAAAACTTTCTGACATTCTAATATACATCTCTTGCTATTCAAGTGATTTTACTTGCAAATCATATTCAAGTGGTTTTACTTGCAAAACATATTCAAGTAATTCTACTTGTGAAAACAAAACGAGTGATTTTACAAGCAAAAACATATTCAAGTGATCTAACTTGCAAAAGCTTATTCAAGTGAGTTTTCTTTGAAACCATTTAAATTTTCTGTATCAAAAAAGATGAATTCTTAAAAATATTTCAATAGGGAAAAACAATTCTAAGACTGAGGTGTAAATAAAAACAAAACTCTACCTAATGTGTGGGATGTCACACTTTAAATGGTCCTTTTGTAACCGGGGATTTATCTTCTGGCCTAAGTTAAAAAAATGAACAGAATTTAAAATTCAAGTCCTAAAATTGAATTGATTCAGAATAACATTAATGTATCATAGACTTTTACCAAATTATCTTATTAAGCAACTTGGTTTTTGTAAGCATGCCATGAAGGTTGTAAAGTAAAAAAATAAGCAATATGGATGACAAAATCTACATGAACAAAACAGCATATAAACGGTTGCAACATTTTATCACTGAAAATCTCAAGAAATTATAACTGCTTTTTTAATAGCAAAAATAAAGCAAGTAAGCAATTTATTTTTGTTATTATAGTAATCCTAGAGATGGCTAACAACATCGTAAATATTTTGTTGCTTCATCAAAAGAAAAAACACTATTTAGAAGTCAAAGATGAATTTTTTCGTAATGGTGTAGTCAATGTGAAACGATGCAAATGTGGAACCAAAATATGTCTTAAAAGCTAGCAAGTACTTATAAAAATAAAAAGATATATATCAATTAATATCAATAAACCAAAGATTATTTGATGAACTGCAAAATGGAGTTCTACAGCGAACATGCATCAAACATTACTTTTGTATAGCATTAGTTTTACTACATAAATTCTAGCAAAATAAAATGATGAAAACAATTCCAGTTCGTATCCATTAAAATAGGTGTACTGTATATAAAATAAATTTCTGTGTATTGTCAAAGTTCTTTATCAATGATGTTTAAGATTAAAACTAAATTTTGAAATTGGTGTATTTTCAAAGTTCTTTCTCAATGATGTTTAAGATTAAAACTAAATTTTGAAATTGAAACATGATATTTTATAGATTCTAAAAAGCAGAAAATAAAAAAGTAATTTGTGTCCCCATATAAACCCGTAAAATATCATTTGTATGGCTTCTTATTACTTTTCTTCAGAATTCTCCCCATTCTGATCCTCATTGTCTTCATCGCCATCATCATCCTCATCACTATCACTGTCACTGCTTTCATCGCTGTCATCATCATCACTATCATCGTCTGTTTCATCTTCTTCTTCACCACTGTCATCATCATCGCTTCCTTCTTCTGCAGCTTCAATATCTGAGGTTAATAAATAAGCTTGGGCTTAAATCAAATTTATTATAATTTCAATTATGTAACAAATACTGTGGTTTCATTATTGTTCATGGGATATCAATTTCGTTGTTTTCCTGGGTTCCTTTGACCGCACAAAATTTGATACCCAATGAAAAGGAAATTTAACATTCATCTGTATGCTGCCAATATCACAACCATGAATTTAAGAATCCACAAACTGATCCTTTTTCATCCAACCACAAAAACTGGTACCCACAAAAATAAATGAATCCACAGTAGGCTTCTTAGTAGATTTATGGATTTTCCTAGATATTAATATATATGGTTTAGTATTATTGTGCTGAGTATGCATATTTTGAAGACACTGATTACAGAATGTGGTACCGTATATCACAATATTAAAATCAAATGCCTTTAGTATGAACTTGCTTCTTCCAATATAATGTGGTCTACTCCTATTACAAATGTATTATAAAAGAGGTCTTAGTTTGACCCAAAGTAAAAAAAAACAGCATGCTGTCCACTTTCCAAAGGCTTGTGAGTAAGTGTGGTAATAGTGTAAATAACAAGAGGCTCCCAGGAGCCTGAATCGCTCACCTGACATATGTGCCTGAAGTAAAGGATATTAGGCAAAATCTATTTGACATTGAAAGGGTCATAAGTTTAATTAGGGGGTCATCTGACAATATGGTGGATCTTAAGGTGCTGATCACTTTTGTTCTCAATCAAAATTCAAAAATCTGTCACCCTTTTTGAGTTATTAGCAAAAAACTGCAGTTTAACCAAATGTTCTATTTTTAGCCACAGCGGCCATATTTTACAACCAATCAAAAATCCCCACATCAGTTCTATACACCTAATGCTAATAAACAACAATACCAAGTTTGGTTCTCATTGGACTTAAAGTGTCAGAGGGGTTAATGTTTTCAATGTAATGAGGAAATGCTTTCTAAATGCTCAATTTTGACGTTCTAAGAGCAATAACTCCTCAAAGGAAATGTCCTACAACGTTGACCCCAAACATATTTTGTAGATCTTGATATGCTCAACAATATGCAATTTAAATTTCTTGAATATCTTGTAAAGTTTTTAAGATATTGAGCTAAATAGGTGCAAAATTTGCAAAAAATCAACAAAAAGGGCAATAACTCCTACATGGGTTGTTGGATTTTCTTCAAAATTTCAGAGCTGGTAGATCTTGAGGTGCTGATTACATTTGTTCCCAATCAAAATTTTAAAATCTGTCACCGTTTTTGAGTTATTTGCAAAAAACTGCCATTTACCCCTATGTTCTATTTTTAGCCACAGCGGCCATGTTTTACAACCAATCAAAAATCCCCACATCAGTTCTGTACACCTAATGCTAATAAACAACTATACCAAGTTTGGTTCCAATTGGACTTAAAATGTCAGAGGAGTTAACGTTTTCAATGTAATGAGGAAATGCTGCTTAAATGCTCAATTTTGACGTTCTAAGGGCAATAACTTCTCAAAGGAAAGGTCCTACAACGTTGACCCTATTACATATTTTGTAGATCTTGATGTGCTTAACAATATGCAATTTAAATTTCTCAAATATCTTGTATAATTTTCAAGATATTGAGCTAAACAGGTGCAAAATTTGCAAAAAATCCACAAACGGGCAATAACTCCTACATGGGTTGTTGGATTTTCTTCAAAATTTCAGGGTAGGTAGATCTTGAGGTGCTAATCACTTTTACCCTATGCCAGAATTTTGATATCTGTAGTCCTTTTTGAGTTATTTGCAAAAAACTGCATTATACCCCTATGTTCTATTTTTAGCCACGGCGGCCATGTTTTACGACGAATCAAAAATCCCCACACCAGTTCTAAGCACCAAATGCTAATGAGCCACCATACCAAGTTTGGTGTCAATTGGACTTATGGTGTCAGAGGAGTTAATGTTTTAAAAAGTTTACGGCGGACGGACGACGGACGCCAAGTGATGACAATAGCTCACATGACCCTTCGGGTCAGGTGAGCTAAAAAGGCTCATTTGTAAAGGAGCAAATCTTCATAGATAAAATGACCTGCATTACACAAACCTAATTGAATCCTTTCATCTATAACTGGTTTAAACTGTAAGGCTACTGGGTGATCCGGCTCATATATAAGAACTGAAAAGGACCAAAAAAAATCATTATATCCTATAACAATGCCTTTAGAAGTTTACTTTATTTCTGCCTATATTTTTAGCTGTTTTCAAATGAGTTTTTTTCATGTTGTTAAAAGTTTTGAATATCTTATGGTCAGGACTGTTGCAACCTATATTTTTTCTGGTATGTCTTCCATATTTTGTCTTTTCTCTTGGATATTGAAATTGATCCTCCAAGTTCAGTAATTTTGTTATTAGTATCACCTTTATTCCCTTGTGAAAAGGACTAATGTGTTTATTTCAATAAGAACAGTAAATTTTTGACAATTGTTATAATATTTGTACTTGCTAAGAAGACTTAGAGATTTTGTTTTCAAGATAACCCCTTTTCAATGACAAGCTTGTGTTTAAAAACAATTGGAAAAAGTCCAGATTTTTAAATAATAAATGCCATTTTGTGAAATTATCACATTATCTTATCATTATCATATAATTAACACAACAGGGAATTGTATTAACAGGAATTGGGCAAGCAAAAGACATGAAATTAAATCCTACAATATGCTACATACCAAATATCAAGAGGGCGTGATTACTGGTAGCAGTTGCTGAGCAAACTCTGACAAACAATTTGTCTATGATCATTTGCCAGCTGCCACATGACATTGATTTTTTTAACATAGATTTTTACATTGATAAACCTGGCCCAAATTTGGTATTGCATCTGGTTAAATTAGTTTTAAAAATGACAACTTACTCATTTTGCATAGTTTGGCTGCATTGGGGTAATCCTTGGCATAAATGCACTCTAAAAACTGAAACAAGAGTAATAATGATAGGCTTGATTCATGTAAAAACAATCAACAAATAAATGCAAATATAGAACTATTCTTGGATCATATAAAAATCAAATACAGTTGACAGTAGTCCGAAAATTTATAAAAGCTTGGTTAAATGCTCAAATACATGTGATATCCACATTGTCTTTTAAATTTGAAAGAAATGATTTTATAATTATTTTGTGGGGAAAATTTTTTTAATTTATACAAATGGATTTTTGTATGCCTGCGAAAATAATGTAGTTTTAGAATAGTTGAGCAGAATAATTTTGTGACAGACAGACCAACAGGACAAAAGCAATACATGTATGTCTCCCCTCAAAAGTAGCAGAGACATACATATTCCTCCCTACCTCCATCAATAGCTGATTGGGTGCTTTCCTCTCCTCCTCCTCGTCATCACTGCTGTCCTCACTACTACTACTTTCTTTTTGGTTCTTGGACGTCTTTCTTGGTGGTTGAGCTTTAGCACCATCCCCTGATGACTGACTTGGCTTCTCAGCTCTGTAACAAACAAGGATGCAGAAAATAGGTGTCACAATAGTCAGCATAAGTAAGTGTGTGTTAGGTTTTAAAGCCCTTTTCAACGGACCTGGTCCATATATGGCAGTCAGTTTGAATGGTGGAGGAAGCCAGAGAACCCGGAGGGAACCATCAATATTGGGCAGGTAACTGACAAACTTAATCACTTACAGGTGGGAAAGTCCCTTTTTTGTCATAAACATTGGAGATACAAGACATGCATTAAATGCAAGTCCAGTACTGTACTAAAAATTAAACAAATGTACATCATCATATCTTGTGCAAATTTAATTCAATAATTTGTTTGCTTGTAATTATATTGATTCCATCATGCAGTAGTGCAGGGCTGTCAAGTTTTAATGAGCTGCTAGTGTGAGATTTGACGAAAAAATGAAAAGATCAAAGAAAATTTGCTGCCAAGGCTCACACAAGTTGTGTGACATTTGACAGGTCTGGTATTGGAAGCCACAATATAAAACATTGATTTAACAAAATGCATTTTTTTGAGAAACCAGGAACATTGATACCTAGAAAAATACTGTAAATGAGAAATAACATGAAGTGGACCAGTTAGGACTTATGCAATGACCAACAAGGTTTACTATGAAGAGTGCTTGATGTAGGTTGTGTGGTATATACTTATTCCACATCTCATTGTCTTCTATTTGATTTGTTCTTTGTTTAAATGATGTGTGAAATAAGTCATACTAAGGTTTATTAATTCACATTATGGATCTGCATACCTGGAATCTTTTTCTTTCTTGACAGCAGTTTCTATTTCCTCTACAATTATACATTATTCAGTAAATGTTTCATAAAAGCAACATTAAGTCAAACTGATGTACATGTCTGAACATGCTTTACATGCATGAATACTGAAAATGACTAAGTTCAACATGCTACATGTATTACTTCTATTACATGTATTTAACTTAACAAGAACTTGTATTTGGAATTTAATACAATCTATGTGCAGTGCAGTTTAAAAAAAATATAAATATATTATAAGTTATTGAAATTAATTTTTATACCATTATGTCCATTGTGTAGACAGTCGTGTTGAGTTGGTTTTTCCATCTTGGTCACATGACTACTGGCCGTATTTCGTGTGACAACATAATCTGGCATGTTTGTTGGCTCTTTAATAAAACTCCTACAAAATACAGAGTACAAAAGCCTAATATTTCAATATATTTTAATTTGGTTATGCTGGATTAAATTCAAAGTAATTTGAATAAATGTTTAACTGAAACAACAATACCAAACAATGTCTGGCCCTGTTTCGCATGGCAAAATGTTTAACTCTATACATTCTTGGCCCAATATGGACAGTCAATAGTTTTTTTTACCCTTGCAATTCCTATGGTGGACTGATCACAGGAAAAATAGCTACGGGTGTATTACGGATGGTCCTCAATCCATCCGTAAATCATCCATTTTTTCATCCGTAAAACGGTTATTTCATGCACGTCTGAATTTTATCCGTAACAAACTATCCGTTAAACGGATGAACATTTACAGATGAATATCATTCTATCCGTTTTTCATCCGTAGCTCAAACCATCCGTAAAACGTCCGTATTTCATCCGTTTTTTATCCGTATCATGAAAATACCATTTTCACAGAAAAACTTCCCGAAACCCCTCTAAAATTAATGGTAATGACCTCGATCATTTGGAAACAAAAAAACAGGGTATTTTAAGAGTTACGGATGAATTCCATCCGTAAACCATCCGTACTACGGATGATTCAATACGGATGAAAAACGTCCGTGTGCTCGATTTTTCCGTTTTCATCCATTCATTAACGGATGAATTATGGATGGTTTACGGATGAAAACATCCGTAGTTATTTTTCCTGTGTAGTATTTGTCACATGCAATCCATTATACATTTAGGCTGACAACAAATATTTAGAAATAAAGATATTTATGGACAGAAGGACAAAGTGACTCAACTCCTAGACCAGTTGCTTTTGCCTTTGAACAGTGAGGCAGGTAAAAACAGCCACAATCATTATTGTTTTCTGTTTCTACTCTTTATGAAATCAATTTTACAATTGTCAGATAGAATATCTTAAAACCTTTATATTCTGCCTAGATATTTGATGGAAAACTTTGCCGTTTGTGACCTTAATTTGAAAGTATTCTGGTAAAAAAGAGAAGAGTTACTGGGATGAAAACAATTATATATCAACCTACCGTTCTGCTTCCAGTTTCATTGATTCTTTTAATTCTTGTATTGTTGCTTCATCTTCTTTATAAAAACTGCAAATATATAAAATAACATAGTTCTATGGCAGCATGATTTAGGGATTGGTTTTGATACTTTTGTATTGTATTATAAGTCTTGGGCCAATGCAAGACGGTAAGCAGTGACCTATGGTCATGTTGAAGACTGCTTGCTGTTTTCCGTTGTGATTTTTTGAATTGCTGTTTGTTTATGTAAATTTGTTGTGTCGGGTACACTTATTCCACATCTCAATATCGTCTATTACAATTGGTAGATCTTGACATGGGTGCAGGGTCAGAACCTGCTTCCCGTTTTTTCCTTGATTTTTGTTTTCATGCAAATTTTGGCCAAAAATTGACCTAAACCCCATTTCATCCTGGATTCTCAAGGTGGAACCTCCCCCACTACAACATTTCTGGATATCCCCTGCCCTAACAGTATGAGCTCATTGACTCTTGAGTCAGAGAGATAATAATGAGAAAATTGACCAGATTTAAGGCTTTATGGTATACAGATAGATGCATTTTGAAACTCATTATACAATTACGGCCCTTGGAAGAGGTGAATATCTAAAATTGTCAACAAGAGGTGGAGTTATTTCCCTGAGGGCTTTAGCCTGAGAGAAATAATTCCAGCGAGGTTGACAATTTTGCTATTCACTGATTTCAAGGGCTGTAACTGTTTTATTATACCAAACAAACAGTGGACTTGAATATCATATAATTTCAACTGTTATTCACCTGTGAATAATAGGGTTATTAAATGGACATGGGTATTTGAAAAGGTTATTCAACTTTTGTACAAATTTTAAGAAAAATACCCAGATTATTTCATGTCATGTGACCTTATTTCATCCAATTAAATCAATTACTAGTTCAGTAAGGTATAATAATAAAACATAATCATGTTTAACCTTAAACTGTGTTAATGATAGTCTGTCAACTAAATTCTGGCTTAGATCTGTCATTTTTAGCTATTTTTTTTTACCTCTGTTAAGCAGTTTAACCACTATTTTAGCCATGGAATTTTCCATTTATTGCTCAAAACCATAAAAAATTCTATTTAGGCAAACTTGAACTAATCAAAAAGTTGATAAAGATAAGTGTACGAGATCAGAAAATACATAAATTAGTACAATAAACAATAAAATAAAGGATCACACATATGATATATGTTCTGCCCAATCAAACATGCTCCAGATTTTACAGCAAACAAAAAATCAACAAGATAATAGTGTGATGTAAAATAATTGTGTACATGACACAACCAGCATTATGGACAAACAACACCAAAATAAGAATGTATGAACAATGAAAGTTTTCCTATGTCTAATGAACAAACCTATCACCCCTTAACAAAACCTGAAGTCCCGGAAGAGTTCAGCTTAGACATGTTTAACCCCATTTTACCTATCTTCTCTTCTTTTAACAGCTGTCAATGATATCTGTTTGGTTGGTGTTGGAGTTCTTCTACTTTGTTGAGATGTTGATCGATAAAAATTTTGCTGTGGGGATTTATCATTTGCACTAAAAAAAATAATTATACTCATAACACATATATACAGTTGTTGTTGTTTTTTTTACATTCAAGGGTAATGTCAAAGAATTTTATCATAGAATAGACACGAAAAACTTACCCCTTCATTTCTAGATTGTCTTTTTTTGAAATTTTCTGATTTTAGTGGATCCGTCTATATCCCACATATCAAAGGGACTCACAGTAACATGATAAAGAGCTACCTACTGCAACAATAGACTATTAATCTTAACAAATAAAGATTGTATAAATTGGAAGACAAAAATTCCTGTTCAATTTTGACAGTAATTATACTATCAGTTGTACATAATATTAAAGAGTTTTAATTAAAGACTTTTTCATGGTAACTTAGAGACAAAATCTTCCTTATATTATGCAAGCATAGTAAGCACATTATGTAGAAAGTCTGCCAAAATGCATGAGACTAGAAAATTGATGAAGAGAAATTGTTCTGTCACTCATTGTGATTTTCTAAAGTTTTCCTAATAATCTATTCTTTTAAAATACAAAGTCTGCCATATTGAATGAGACCAAAAATATGATGCCTCACATGAAATAATTTTCTTGCCGTTTAGATTTTCAGAATATTTAAAAAAAGTCTCTGCACATTCGCAGAAAAATGATGGGAAATACTATCACATTGTCCCTAATTATCTCACCCCATTGACTAGTGGAAAGGATTTTATTTAGACATCTTTGTAAGCTTTTAATTGGCAATGCCATCTTATGATCTACTAGTTTGCATTTAGCTCTTGAGGCACAATACCTTAATCATATTTAAAAGTCATTTATTGTGATTTATCTTAAGCTGATACGCTCCCTTCCCTTATTGTACAAACGTCAATTATTAACTTGCTCTATGAGCTGGATTATCCTTCTACATCATGTGAGCACATTTGATTTCCTGAACTTTCAGCGTCTTTTTAATGCTTTCTTCTTTTAAAATTTTGTATGTCATTAAGCAAACACTTGACCAATAAGAAAAGCTAATTAGTTTTCATCTTTGAAAATAAATTTTTTTAATTCTTCTCATTACAAACATTTTTACTACTTGGATTGCGAGTCCCAAAATAGCCGCCATTTTACCTCGATTTTATTGGAAACCTTGTACCTACTCTCTTAGGAAGGAAATAGGGAAACCTGTTCCCTTCTCTTCAACCAATAGGAAATGTATGTTTTTATATTGCTTTATCCATTTCAACATTACAAATTGACGAATATGACACTTTATTAATTTTTCTTTAATTTTTTTTCTTGAAATAAATCAGTAAACATCCATTGCTCCTCATGTTCTGACATCAGATCTTACCTCAGTTAACCTTTGACATTTGGACATTCTAATATCCGAAATGTAACAAACCAGTCTAATAACAAAAGGAAAGATATTCCTTCTATAAACAAGAATATGTCCAAAAGACATAATGCCCAATCTTGCAACATTTATTTTTTTCCGCAATTACTTAAGCATCAACATGGTTGCTATTAAGGCACTTGTCAGTAAGAGAAATGGACTTTAACCATTCGTCGATAAGTGGTCATTCATGCGGAAAATATAGGTCACAGCCAGCATCCGATGCATGCATTGTGCTTAGCATCACTAGGTGCACATACATGTACCATACCAATATGGTTGATGTGACACTTGTCAGTCATGCAGTGGGAATAGACTTTAACCATTATTCTGTACGTAATCATTCATTCGGAAAATATAGGTCACATCCAGCATGCAATATGTTATTATCATCATTAGATGCACCTACCATACCAATATAATTGATGTGGCATTTGTCAGTAAGTGCGAATTTGGAAATATGGGATTTTGGAAGGACAGATGAACGAACCAACGAACAGACAGAGGAATGGACGTACAAACGGACAGACAGACCCGAACACTATATGCCCTTCTACTTTTGTAGATGGGGCATATTAAAAATCTGAAACAGAATTTAAACCTTTCGATTTTCTTTAAAAAAAATGTTTTTTACCTATTTGAAAAATCTATTATGTCGTCGTTTTCACCAAGAATTTTTAGACCTGGAGATTTATCTTTTGATGCTTTAGCCATTGCTTCTATGATATAGATCTATGACAACATAAACACAGTATCATTATTCTATAGAAATTGCTGTAAATTTCATGTAGCAGCCATGTTTGTTTATACTGGTTACAGTTCGTAATTAGTTTCGAACTTTATTAGGAAAATGAAATAGGCTTATATAAAGTATCTGAAGTATAAACTTTAAAATATTTTTGTTATCAGATTATTTTGATGACAAGTACAATTTGTATAAATACATTCTAATCCCATTTTTATGCTATCCGAAACTAAATAAAACATTTTTGAGATTCGGAAGCGGGCACCTGTATGATGTTACACAAAACTTAAACGGAACAAAACAAAACTTTGTCGAAGGCGTTTTTTTTTTCTAATTCTGCCACAAGGCCCGTCAGTCTATCTGATCATAGTCCTGTTTATTAGAATATATTTTAATATTTGATTTTCTTGAATTGTTAAAGGTTGGTCTGGTCTGGTCTTAAGGTCTTTATGACACTAATAGTCACGTGGTACTGTAGTAAGGTTGTTTACAAAATAAACTGGTACATATCAAATAACGGTACTTTCACTTGGTACTAATAATTTCTGCGCATGTCTGTTATCAATCTACACTATATCGAAGCGATGGGTTTGCTCAATATAAGCTCCGATTGTCTCTATTATGTCCAAATGTCTCTGTTTCTTTTTGTGTGTGGCGAGTAGACTTTCCACTGATAATAGCCAATTCCCTGTGATGTCATATATTCTCCTAAGCATTTCTAACCGTTCTTTTTGGTAGAGGTCACAGTGAAGAAGAAAGTGTTCCACAGTTTCCTCTTCTGTTCCACAGTTACAGAGGGGGGTGTCACAGATGCCGATGGTGTGTCTGTACTTGTTAAGCCTGGTATATCCCGTTCTCAGTCCGGAGATTGCACTCCCTATTAGTCTTGAGGGTATATCCAGGATTTGGGACTTTCCTACAGTGGGTTCGATGTCATGGAGGTGACGTCCAGTTTCAGAGATCTCCCACCGCCTTTGCCATTTTTGTACTACACTTTGATGGGCTGCGAGTTTTACATTATCCAGTGTAACGATGTTGTTAGAAGGGTCTAATTTGCTGGCTTCATCTGCAGCTGTTTTTGCTAGCTTGTCTGCTAGGTCGTTCCCCGCAATATTTGCATGCCCAGGGGTCCAAACCACTTCAGTATATATCCCTTGTGTTGATAGAGAGGCCATATGCTCCTTGATGTCTCTTATAACTTCGACATAGTTCTTTGACGACCAGTTAAGAGCAACAATGCCGACTGTTGTCTGACTATCAGAAAGGATTTTCAACTTGCTGCATGGCATACCCCTGTGATTTGCTAAGCAGTGTTCCAGTACCATTAACACTGCCACTAGTTCTCCAAGCAGTATAGATCCCCTATGTGCAACTGGTCTGGTCAAATTGACAGGATCCTGGTCGGCTACGAAAATGGCCGCACCTGCACCACAAGGGCCAGGATTGCCTTGGCATGATCCATCTGTGAAAGCAATAATGGTAGGCTCTCCTTGTGTACTTACAAAAAAAAAGGTTGAAAAATAAATTTATTGTCCTTTTTGCATTTTTGCAATCCTTGTGAACTGTTGTTAACACTGTATGAACTTGAAAATACATGTATCAGATGAAAAAAAAAAAGGAAGACTTAATTTAAGACTTAGAAAAGAGCATGTATCTGTTGTTGTCATTTTAAGCATCTGAGAATGTGACTAAAAACTAAACTCAGAAAGCCACTATTTTGAAAATTTGGGGCTAGGCATGGCATGATATAAACTAGAGGCTCCCAGGAACCTGAATCGTTCACCTGGGGTATTTAGGTGAAAAACTCCAATAAAGGATCCCCATACAATTTGAAATTGTCAATTCCCACCTTATAATGAAGGCTTTTGTAGAGCACATATAACCAAATATTCTAGCAAACTTTTATAGGTTTAATCTGCAAGGCAATAACCCAAAACTTGGCAATTAGGTACCATAACTTTTATTGGGGGTATCTGACAGCTTCAGCCTAATGAATATTTTTGAGGAGCTAATTGAACTGAAGATTTAAGCAAGAAACATTTTTTTCTCTATGTCGTCCAACATCTTTGACTCAATGGAGAGTTTTACAGAGCCTTTGATGCTGAAGAGAGGATTGCTTCAGATTTTCTCTTTCTCCTATACGTTTTGAGTTATAAGCTAACAACTTTGGTCTGACCTCCTGTTCTGTTTTTAGAAATGGCGGCCATGTTGGTTGATCGGCGTGCACAAATTACACAAACTTAGTAGAGGACATCCTAAAGATGAAGTATACAAAGTTTCAAAGCAATCCCTTCAAAAGTTTCAGAGGAGATATTTGAACTGAGAAGAGTTGACAGATGGACGGACGCTTAACAACGACAATAGCTCACATGACCCGAAGAGGGTCAGGTCAGCTAAAAAAATGCATGTTCTACATACATGCATTCCCAGTTTTACGTCTTTTAACATGTTTTTATTTTATTTTTTTATTTTTTTTTTTAAAGATTACTCATGTAAAATTGTGCTATAGTTTTTAGCTCACTTTGCAAAAGACCATGTGAGCTTATGCCATCACAACTGTATCTGTCGTTGTCCGTTTGCAATTTCAAAAATATTTTCCTCTGAAACCACTGCATTTATTTAATTGACTGAAACTGTGCATGCATGATCTATGACATGTTGGCAACAAACGATCCCCATTTGGAAAAGATTTGATAAAAATCAATATGCATAGGGGGTGCAAAAGCCGAGTTGCAGCATTTTATTAACCAAAACTTTAGCATAACTTGTTACAGGCACGTAATGCCAATCTAATACGAAAATCTTTTCGAGTTATTACATGTGAAGAAGCCATTTTTGAGAAATTTATTAACTTTTTAGCTGTCCTAAATCTTGAATTAAAATTCCTCAAAATCACTATGGTTTCTTCTCTTATGGTATGTAATAATATCCCAAAGTTTCTTAATAATTGGTTGAAAACGTCTGGTAACCACCCTTTTTAAAGAAATTTTCTGTTTTTCTGCTGCTGTGACCTTGACTTAAAAAAACGGATTGACCCCAAAGTCCATAAGGTTCCTCCTCTCATCATATGTAACAATATCCCAAAGTTTCATTAAAATCGGTTCACAACTTTTTGGGTTATGGTCCAGAATCCCCCTCCCACTTTTCTACCGCTGTGACCTTGATATCGAACGAATTTAATCTAAAATCTATAAGATTCCACATCTTATGGTATGTAACAAGACACCAAAGTTTCATTAAAATCGATGTATAACTTTTGGGTTATGGTCCGGAAGCCAATTTATTGTTGACGCCCGCCCGCACACGCCCGCCCAGCCGCGCCAGCCATTTAATGACAATACCCGAGTACTAGTTCAACTTCGTTGCAACTCGGCTGAAAACCTGGTCACTGTTACTGAAAATAGAACATAGGGTTACCTTAAGTAAAAGTACTTAAAATGGATAGAAACTCAGCAACTAACAATAAAAAGGAAAATCCGAAAGATCTAAGGCTCTTCAGAATCAAAAGTTCTACAAAAGTATCCATTGGTTCAAAGTTGTCAGATGACCCCTTCATGGACTATGGTCCTTTAAAGGTGAGATATTCTCCATAGTCTTCATTTGATCAGTTGTAAGATGCTACCTTATAGGTGTAACAGCTCATAAAAAAGAACCTTTTGGTTGAGGACCAGGTGAGCGTCTTGTTTTTAAGTTAAGAACTTGTAACATTGAACGTTTTTTTTACAGTAAATTTACTTGTCGAATATCGCTCGAATGAAAAAAAAATAAGCTCAAGTGAAAGAATTTTTCCTTGAATTGAAATGCCAATTCGCTCAAAGGAAGTGCACCGACAGATATAGAGCATGAGGAAAGGAAAATCAGTGGCCAGGTAGTAAAATTTTGATAATTACGTGAAAAAAATTATGACATCGATTTCCAACAAGAGGCTCCCAGGAGCCTGAATCGCTCACCTGGTCTTAATGTCAACCCTTTGAGGACTTTTGTATAGATAAATGAGCTGAATGTTTAGCAATAACTAGAGGCTCCCAGGAGCCTGAATCGCTCACCTTGTATTCGATGATACTTATATGCTGGATATTTTAACAAAGGACTGCTACTCTGTGGAATTATCAATTTTAATGTTCTAAGGGAAACAACTCCTATCAAGAAAGGTCTTACAACTTTGACCCCATTACATAATTTTTAGATCTTTATGTGCTTAACCATATGCAATTTAAATTTTTCAAATATCTTGTATTGTTTTCAAGATATAAGTCTTAAAAGAGCAAAATTTGAAGAAGAAAAAACAAGAAAAAGGGCAATAACTCCTACAACCATTGTAAGATCTTCTTCAAAACTTCAGGGCAGGTAGATCTTTATGTACTGATCATTATTATTTAAATGGAATTTTAATATCTGTTACCATTTTTGAGTAATTTGCAAAAAACTGCAACTTACCCTTATGTTCTATTTTTAGCCATGGCGACCATGTTTTTTGTCGAATAGAAATTTCGAACAATAATTTTGTACACCACATACTACTGAACAACCCTACCAAGTTTCATTTCATTTGACTAAGCAGTTTCAGAGAAGAAGATTTTTGAAAAGTTGAACAAAAAACTGTGAAAATGGTAATTTTTTACAATCCAAGGGGTATAACTCCTAAAGGAACGATCCTACAACTTTGACTCTGCTACGACTTTTGTAGATCTTGATGTGCTTAGTCATATGCAATTTAAATTTTTGAAATATCTTGTATAGTTTTCAAGATATAGGGCTAAATAAGTAAATTTTTTGAAAAAAATCCAGAAAAAGGGCAATAACTCCTACATCAGTTGTTGGATCTTCTTGAAAATTTCTTGGGGGATCTTGAGGTGCTGATCACTTTTACCCTTTTCCAGAATTTTGATAGCTGTTACGGTTTTTGAGTTATTTGCAAAAAACTGCAATTTACCCCTATGTTCTATTTTTAGCCATGGCGGCCATGTTTTTTGTCGAATCAAAATTTCGAACGATAGTTTTGTAGAGGACATACTACAGAACAACCCTACTAAGTTTCATTACATTTGGCCAAGCGGTTTCAGAGAAGAAGATTTTTGAAAAGTTGAACGACGGACGACGGACGCCAAGTGATGGCAAAAGCTCACATTGCCTTCGGCAAGGTGAGCTAAAAAGCTTTTCTCTATCTGCAATAGTTTTCATTCCAAAGCAAAAAACACTATTTTTCACCTTTAAAGGGCAATAACCCCTTAAAGGGGTCATCTGACAGCTTCGACCCTAAAAAGACTTTTGTAGAGCTAATTAAGCTGAACATTTAAGCAAGCAACATCTTTTCTCTATCTGCAAAAGTTTTCTTTCTTTAGGCCAAAAACACTATTTTTTGTCTTTAAGGGGCCGTAACCACTATAAGGGGTCATCTGGCAACTTTGACCCTATGGAGACTTTTGTAGAGCTAAATGAGCTGAACATTTAAGCAAGCAACAACTTTTCTCTATCTGCAATAGTTTTCATTCCATAGGCCAAAAACACTATTTTTTGCCTTTAAGGGGGTGAAACCCCAATAAGGGGTCATCTGACAACTTCGACCATATGGATACTTGTGTAGAGCTAAATGAGCTGAACATTTAAGCAAGCAACAGCTTTTCTCTATCTGCAATAGTTTTCATTCTATAGGCCAAAAACTCTATTTTTTGCCTTTAAGGGGCCATAACCCCTATAAGGGGTCATCTGACAACTTTGACCCTATGGAGACTTTTGTAGAGCTAAATGAGCTGAACATTTAAGCAAGCAACAGCTTTTCTCTATCTGCAATAGTTTTCATTCTATAGGCCAAAAACACTATTTTTTGCCTTTAAGGGGCCATAACCCCTATAAGGGGTCATCTGACAACTTTGACCTTATGCAGACTTTTGTAGAGCTAAATGAGCTGAACATTTAAGCAAGCAACAGCTTCTCTCTATCTTACAATAGTTTTCATTCTATAGACCAAAAACATGAAAAAATGCTATTTTTCACCTTTAAGGGGCCGTAAGTCCCATAAGGGGTCATCTGACAACTTCGACTCAATGGAGACTTTTGTAGAGCTTTTGATGCTGAAGCAGTAACGTGGCATCAGATTTCATCTATCTCTTATACTTTTTGATTTACAAGCCAAAAACAGTAGTCTGACCCCCCTGGTCTATTATTAGCAACGGCAGCCATGTTTTTCGACGAATCAAAAACCCCCACATCAGTTCTGTGGGGGATACCCTAAAGTACCACCAGACCAAATTTGGTTTGAATCTGTGCAGCCGTTTCAGAGGAGAAGAAGTTTGAAAAAAAGTTAACGACGACGACGACGACGGACGACGACGACGACGGACGCCAAGTGATGGCAATAGCTCACATGGCCTTTGGCCAGGTGAGCTAAAAATGGCATGAGAATCCTCAAATTGATTTTTTTTCTCACGCCAATTTAAATTTTCGTTTTAAAGCTTGGGCTGGTATATACACAATACAAATCAATTGCACACTACAAACTCAAGCCGACTGAACTCGGGTGGTCCTTCACTGAAGTTTATTAAAAGGTTATTTGTAACCGACTAAATAAACTATATGATCGAATGTTAGGAATTGTTATTTTCTAATCCAGTGCAATTCAAGCCCCTGTGTGCATGATACCAATGATGGGCAAGCTTTAACCATAGACCTGTACAGGATCTATGCTTTAACTGTAAATCTTGAACTTTACGAATATAAAAATAATTCGGTGACATTCGCCTGTAAAAATTCTTGATTCGCTCCGGTTTACATTGGTTGTTGGAAAGCTTGCGAATAGACTGTGGACTTTTCGTTCATGCGGCCGATTTTTTTTTTAGGACGGACACAGGGAGAAGCTTCTAGTTACTTTTCAGTTTCAGTTATAACTTTATTTCAAACTACTAATGAATTTAAGCAGGAACATTAAATAAACACGTTTGTTTTATAATGTTCCTGATTTAAGTCAGGCCTTGAGTTGGGAAAATTGCTTCGCTTTTGAAATTCGGAAACGCATACATGTGATTCTCCCGCCGGGACACAAAATCTCCCGATTCTTTACCCATCTCCCGTTCTCTCGACTTTTTGTGGAATCTCCCGCTTTATTCCTACTTGACTAAATTTATATTTCATAGACATTTTAATTGTTCAGTCATAAAACATTTCCGGTGAATTTAGGGGTTTGTCAAGCAGCGTTTGTCAATTAATTTCACAGGTAAAGGTGTTAATTGATGGTTTATTGTCATAATTGAATAATTGTATAAACAGTTGGAGATTAATCAGTAAAGTCAGGTGTATTTGGCACACGCTAGTGCCCGAAATTGAAATCAAAATCTCCCGATTTTTTGTCCAATCTTCAGCTAAAAAAATCTAAATATCCAGCTTTGTCATGACGGATCCGTCACATGTATAGAAACGAATATTATGAGAACTCATATGTAAAATTGCGTAGAACCAGCACATCAATCTCTGTTTTATTTGACTATTCTAATTTGTTTTTGCTTCTTTTCTTCGCTTTATTCGTTTTGATCCGTTTTTCTTTTGGTTTACTTTTTACAGCCCCTTCAAGCTTCAAATTGACCACGATTGTCTTCGAAGGTCAAAAGGAAAGTAAACAACGTGAATTTACTGAATTAACAAGCATGTATGTGTAGGGAAAACCAATTATTAGACAAGAACATATCTAATTTAATGTATAAAAGTCGTTAACATAAAGAGTCTATGGATAAAAAGTTTATTTGGCAGGATATATAAAGTGATTTTTAAAAATCTCCAGACAGAGATGTGTTATGAAATATAATCAGCTTTGTTTCTAGTACTGTATTATATGAGACAGGTTTAACCTGTGACCAGTAGATGGTTTCCTAACTTATTTTCGTGAATCTTAAACCAAATAAAGCAGAAATATTTCATATTTTTGTATTAGGGAAATATTTTATACAGAAGTTCTTTCTTTATTCTAAAGTTAAACTCAAGTGATATATTTTATGCATCATTTTTTCCTATATAATTTTACCATATATTAATAGTATAAAAAAATGTTTGTGTTTTTGAATAAGTTACAAAATAATAAAGATGGTAGGTAAATGTCAAAATAAACACATATGTATACAACTCAAATATATATTGATCTTTTGGTTTCTATTTCATGAAAGTGGTCCAAGGACAGTATGGTAATAATTTTTTTTAGATGTGGATTTATAAAAAAAAAATATAGGAAAAATATTTTGGGACTCACTTTTGGCAAGGTGCTGTAGCTTTTCCTGTAGGTCATGTGTGCTCTTATTGACATACAAATTTTTCAAAGAAAAAAGCATAAAAAGACACTCAAAATTTGGGAAAACATTGAAGTGGCTAAACCTGATGTTGAAGGAAATTCATCTCATATTACTACAAAAATATTAACTTTTCTATCATTATGGCTGCCTTCAAGAGAATATGAGGCAGGTTTAGCTTGTGACACTCACGAAGTTACAACGTATATATATATTGTCAAATATGTTACAAGCTAAAATGAATTTAAAAATGTTTACATAACAGGGTGAATTTAAAAAAAACATTTTCTTAAATAGTAACAGACTACATGTAGCTTTTCTTGTGTATGCTTAATGGTGCATGCAATTTGCGAATAAAAAAGCTTAAAAAAGATGCTGAAAGTTCCTTAATAAAAGAAGAGTGCTAAACTTAGACATTTTCTTTTCCTTTGAGAAAGTATAATTGCATGCATGTAATTTCCAGCCTACCTGACAACAGGTCAACTTTATCTTGCTGTTCATATGTTGTCTGTCATCGTTATGTCACCTGCAACGTGTTGCAAAGCAACATATAGGATTCACTTTGACACTATCCATTGTCTTGCTGCATTGTTATGTGGCATCCCAAAAATTTCCATCACAGTTTTCCGGGCAACAACATGACACAGCCTCTTGATATTTGGCATGTAGCTTCCTCCTACATGTATAGTAACTATATGGTGAAAAGCAATAGCCATAACTCATCTTTTTCCTGTTTACCAAATATTTTAAAATGCAGGCGACATGAGTCTTCCATGGAAAACTGCCATTCTAGTTTTGGTTGAACAAATATCTTCTTTACACCACTTGACCAAATGCAGTCAGACTTGTATTTAGGTGTCATTTACAAATGAACAACCCTAATGAACAGCTCTTGCTGTACTGTATAGGAAGATTCTATTTGATATCTTCATCTTTTTTTTCCAGAAGCAGAATGAAGTTACCTAGGAAGAATTTTGTGTATGATTTGGTACATCGAAGCTGTGTGGTGGGATTAATTGGCACAATGTGTTTTACAATGGGATCTATTGCTCATCAAGTCTACTATCGAGTTAAAGGTTAGTTAATTCAATTGTAGTTGCTACATGTTATTGTAGTATAAATGTATTTGTATATACAACAATATGCTTAAATGTATCTTTGTACTAAATAACTACCCAGTGTTACCTTTGCAGCAATTATCATTGAGCCTTCAATTATCAAAGTTTACAAACCAGTTACATATGTAGGTTACAAATGGTACATGTAAATGTCCGGAATTATCAGATTTATTGTTTTCTATCTTTTTTCTGCAGCAAGGATCAGGCCAATTGAAAAAAAAAAGAAGTATGTGTTTCTGGTTTCCCTTCCTACCAGTGGCAGATCCAGAGGGGGCATTAGGGGTGTTATCCGCCCCTGCCTTCCTTAGTTTTTCATGGCAACCCTTGTCTGGTTTGTTTTGGCCATTTTCGCCTAAGCACTGTTAAACTTGGACAAAAATGTATTTACTCCTCATTCACTCAAGATACCAAAATAAATTCCTACTTTATTTTTGTTCAGGCATAAAAACAGCAACACACATGCATGTACATGTACTTTTGTATTACATTGTATTACTGCTCTATATTTAATGTTAATGTACATGAACATTCCTTTTTATAATCCGTATGAACTTGTTGTTTTTTGTTTCAGTTGTTGCACCCATGAATGCTGAACTTATTAAAGTTATCAAAGAGCATGAAATGAAAGAAGCACAAGCCATCCGTGAAAAAGAATTGATGATGGAAGGTCAGGGACAATAAGATCATAGGTCAAAAGGGTCAGAAATATGAAGAGGTCAAGGCCAGCTGTGATCTTGTGTTGACAATGAAGACACGCCTGACATTGAGATTCTCCCATTATTGTATTTCATAAGTGTGTGGTATTTGAGCATTTGTAAAAATTGTTTATGCTACAAAATGTTCCGACTGTCGGGGCATTGTATATATTTTGTTGTAGATTTTACAGAATGACTTGAGAATGAAAGTGTGAGTGTAAATTTTTTATTCGTCCATTATGTAAATTATAGTGTTAAGGTCTAGATGTCTTTTATTGTTATTATCATGATAATAAAATATTTCAAACAAGTTTAATGTTCAGTCAGGTTTAAGTATTTTAGTTAGCTGTGACAATTAATAAAAGAATGCATAAAATGACAAGATAAATTTAAAAAGCAATTCCAGGACCCCAGCTTGCCTATTTGTGTGATTTTGACTTTTGACCTATTGATTTCAAAATCAATATGCTTTTTATGCGACCACAAAATTTTTGCAATTGTGTAATGTTATAGCAGTGTCGTTGTCGTCATCGTCTGAAGACATTTGGTTTCTGTGCGAAAACTTGAGTAAATATTGACTGATTGTTATGAAATTTTGATATGATGTTGGGTTGGTTTTGTATTTGGGGTTTGTGGCCCCTAACATTTTAGAAAAAAGGGCCAAAAGGGGCTAAAACAGGTGTATTGACAAAACTTGTAAAATGTTTATTATTCATTTGAGTTTGAAAATTCTTTTTTAACTCACCTTGCCGAAGGCAATGTGAGCTTTTGCCATCACTTGGCATCCGTCGTCGGTCGTTCAACTTTTCAAAAATCCTCTTCTCTGAAACTGCTTAGTCAAATGTAATGAAACTTGGTAGGGTTATTCTGTAGTATGTCCTTTACAAAATATCCTTTTAAATTTTGATTCGACAAAAAACATGGCCACCATGGCTAAAAATAGAACATAAGGGTAAATTGCAGTTTTTTGCAAATAACTCAAAAACTGTAACAGATATCAAAATTCTAGTTGGGGTAAAAGTGATCAGCGCATCAAGATCTACCTGTCCTGAAATTTCGAAAAAGATCTGACAATCATTGTAGGAGTTATTGCCCTTTTTCTTGATTTTTTTTCCAAATTTGCACTTTTTTAGACCAATACATGTATCTTGAAAACTATACAAGATATTTGAAAAATTTAAATTGCATATGGTTAAGCACATCAAGATCTACAAAAGTTGTTACAGAGTCAAAGTTGTAGGACCGTTCCTTCAGGAGTTATACCCCTTGGATCGTAACAATTGACCATTTTCACAGCTTTTTGTTCAACTTTTCAAAAATCTTCTTCTCTGAAACCACTTGGCCAAATTTAATGAAACTTGGTAAGGTTGTTCTGTAGTGTCCTCTACAAAATTGGTGTTCGGAATTTTGATGTGACAAAAAACATGACCGCCATAGCTAAAAATAGAACATAAGGGTAAATTGCATTTTTTTGCAAATTGCTCAAAAATGGTAACAGATATTGAAATTCTGGCAATGGTAAAAGTGATCAGCGCATCAAGATCTACCTGCCCTGTAATTTTGAAGAAGATCTGACAATGGTTGAAGGAGTTGTTGCCCTTTTTCTTGTTTTCTTCTTCTTCAAATTTTGATCTTTTTATACCAATATCTTGGACCCGTGCAAGTTCCGGGTGGCAAATAGGCCCGCAGCAGTGCTAAGCTTGTTAGTAAAAGTCCACTTAAGAGCGCCTGACATCAGCTCAGGCCGCTTTGCCCACAAAGCGCCTGGGATGTGTGCCCCACGTGGTTGAATGGGGCAGCCCTGACATCGGGAGATGCGGGGTCGTCAGGCAATAATGCGGAAAACCTGACCGCAAACCATAGTGGTGCACCGTGTTGGGAGAAATGTCATGTTCCTGGCACGTTAAAGAACCCTGCTGCAGGTCTCAGTAAGAGTAGGACCTGTAGGATCCCCATGCAGGAGGCTAAATTTCCTGTCCCTTCCCATCACTCCTTTTTCCAGTGGCAGTCAAAACTCTCTTACCCGATTGGCCTTGTGTCCCCATTTCCTCCATTTCATCATCATTTCATGTTCATTGTATCACCACTTTCATGTTCATCTCCCGGATATGGCGGAAATCGTGCTGCTTGGGAGTAAAGCAAAAACTAACTAACTAACTATAAAGCACGTGAAGATCTAAAAATGATGTACAGGGGTCAAAGTTGTAAGACCTTTCTTGAAAGGAGTTGTTTCCCTTAGAACATTAAAATTGACAATTCCACAGAGTAGCAGTCCTTTGTTAAATATGTACAGCTTATAAGTATCATGAAATACAAGGTGAGCTATTCAGGTTCCTGGGAGCCTCTAGTTCTTTTCTTAAAAGCTTAAGTGTGTGATGCTTTCATAAAAATCTATCAACGGGCTTAGTTATACCCAAAAACCAAAAGACAGACAGACATGCGATTTTTAAGGTGGTGGACAAAAATAGGTATTGAAAATATAGAATGCATTCATTCTATTGAAGACTCATCCGATACTGGGGTTAAAAGAAGAAAGGAAGAAGGAAATATTTTTGTCTGAGAAAAAGCACCAAAAACATCTACAACACAACTACACAGGACGAAAAATTAAAAAAAATAGCAAATGTAAATGTAGTTCTCTATTTTAGCTCACCTGGACCAAAGGTATCCGTCCTCATCTGCATTCTTGTTTTCAATTTTTTGGCCTGATTTCACAATGAAAAATCTGGAAAAAACAAAATAATAGTTCAAGTCTGGTGGGGATTTTCCTAACAGTTTTTGTCAGCAACTAATAATCACAGTCTCTTGATAATACATGTTTGTGTGCAGCATCAGCATAAACTCGCATGCTGTGGCCTTCTATTTTAGGTCTGTTTCTCATCTACTTCCTGTTTATCAAAATCCATTCATTTTTGACTGACAGATACATAACTGCTGGACAGAATTTTGTCAAATTTGGCATGATTGATCCTTATGGTATCCTACAATTTTTGTCTCGCCTGCGACAAATGTCACGAAAGGCGAGACTTAGGTATGCTGATTCCGGCCACGGCGGCGGCGTCCACAATTGCTTGCCTTCTTGGTTAAGTCTGTTTTATGTGAAATAATTGTGGTACATCATTTATATTTGGTATGCAGATGCATTAGTATCAGTGCAGATCGATTTCAAGAGCATTTGATCTATATGCTCCTGCAGTCACGGACCACTGACTCTGAAATTCATTACTGATTTGGCCAATGTTAACGTTTTTGGTTAAGTCTGTTTAATGTAAAAAAGTTATGGTACATCATTGATATTTGGTATGCAGATGCATTAGTATCAGTGCAGATCGATTTTAAGAGCATTTGATCTATATGCTTCTGCAGTCACGGACCACTGACTTTGAAATTCATTACTGATTTGGCCAATATTAACGTTTATGGTTAAGTCTTTTATGTGAACAAGTTATGGTAGACCATTGGTATTTGGTATGCAGTTGTATTAGCATCAGTACAGATAAATTCCAAGAGAATTTTATCTGTATGCCTCTGCAGTCACGGTCTACTGACTTTGAGATTTGGCTAAATGTTAGTTTTTCTTAGTCTGTTTTATGTGAACAAGTATTGATATTTGGTGAAAGTTGAACTTGCATTTGCATAAACATAGATCAATTTCTTGAGTAATTGCGAGTACTGTACTTTACTTATAACATTTGTATTTTTTTACTGTGTCCAGGTGGGACAGGCGAGACATATCTCTGTGTCAACAGTTTATTTATTATGATTATTGATCACTGAAAATCATGCCTCTGCTCAATCTGTTACTAAGAATAGAACATTATATAATAAAATCAATTTAAATGGCTAATAACCCAGAATCCATTACAGAAAGGAAAAATCTTATTTATCTTAAGTCTCCACTGGGTACACGTTTGTGTCTCTTTAAAGGCATAAAATCTTTTTTTTTTCATTCAATTGCCTTATATATGTAAAATCAAAAACTTGCAGATAGAGAAGAGATGTTGCTTGCTTAAAAGTCGCCATTGTACCCAAGTTGTCAGATGGCCCCTTTTAGAGGTAAGATCCCTTTAAATGTCACAATTGTGTATTTTATGCCCCACCTACAAAAGTAGAGTGGCAAATAGTGTTCGTGTGTGACTGTGGGTCGGTCTGTTTAATATCAAGTTTACCTACATGACTGGTATAGGTTACTTTTCCAGAAAGGAAGTAGACTATCAGCATGAAACTCTTTACACGTACGAAATGGGTATGAACAAAATAACCATAAAATTGCTCTGTCTCACCAAGTTATGACCCATTGAACACAGAATAAGGCGGCGTTATACTTACGTTAATGTCGCTTTTCCGTTAAGGATGTTCATGTATAATAGAAACTTTTATAAAGCTATTTGCAATTTCCCTGAATCATGAGCTTAATGCCGGGAATGATTTATGATGATTCTACAAAAGACCGGTAGTGCAATCAGTTCTTTCACACTATGCAATATCATGGTTCTTAGTTGACATTTCTCACTTCCAAGCTGACCTTTTCTGACTTCCAATTAAGTTGACATTTCTCACTTGACATTCCTCTGGTCAAACTTGACATTTCTTAGTTACAAGTTGACATTTCTCAATTCCAAGTTGACATTTCTCACGTTCTACTTGACATTTCTCACTTCCAAGTTTAAAAAAAAACTTAGAAATGTAAAGTTTTGAATAAGAAATGTCAACTTGGAAGTAAGAACTTTTTTCTCAGTTCCAAGTTGTAAGAGAGAAATGTCAACTTACAAGTAACAAGAGGCTCCCAGGAGCCTGAATCGCTCACCTGACATATGTGCCTGAAGTAAAGGTTATAAGGCAAAATCAATTTGACGTTGAAAGGGTCATAAGATTAATAAGGGGGTCATCTGACAATATGGTGGATCACTTTTGTTCTCAATCAAAATCTAAAAATCTGTCACCCTTTTTGAGTTATTAGCAAAAAAAATGCAGTTTAACCTAATGTTCTATTTTTAGCAACAGCGGCCATGTTTTACAAACAATCAAAACTCCCCACATCAGTTCTATACAGCTAATGCTAATTCACAATAAAACCAAGTTTGGTTCAAATTTGACTTAAAGTGTCAGAGTAGTTAACGTTTTTAATGTAATGAGGAAATGCTTTTTAAATGCTCAATTTTGACGTTCTAAGGGCAATAACTCCTAAAAGGAAAGGTTCTACAACATTGACCCTATTACATTGTACATAGTTTGTAGATCTTAATGTGCTTAACAATATGCAATTTAAATTTCTCAAATATCTAGTATAGTTTTCAAGATATTGAGCTAAACAGGTGCAAAATTTGCAAAAAATCCACAAAAAGGGCAATAACTCCTACATGGGTTGTTGGATTTTCTTCAAAATTTCAGGGTAAGTAGATCTTGAGGTGCTGATCACTTTAACCCAGCCAGAATTTTGATATATGTAGCCGTTTATGAGTTATTTGCAAAAAAAACTGCATTTTACCCCTATGTTCTATTTTTAGCCAAAGCGGCCATGTTTTACGACCAATAAAAAATCCCCACATCAGTTCTATGTACCCTATGCCAATGAACAACCATACCAAGTTTGGTTGCAATTGGACTTATTGTGTCAGAGGAGTTAACGTTTTATATGTACTTTCCTTTTTGATACTATCTATATCTAGGTGAGTATCAGACGAGTCCGGTAGGACGAGTATATAATATTCTTTTTATCGGTAATGACGTCACAGTTATCAAGTGCTCCCACCTGATATTTTCTTGTATCACGAACTGTCCATGATACTAAAAAATATCAGGCAGATAAGATCAAAGGAAAAAGCCGCTTATTACCGATAAAAAAGTTTACGGACGACGGACGCCAAGTGATGACAATAGCTCACATGACCCTTCGGGTCAGGTGAGCTAAAAACCACAATGGACAACCGCCAGCAGCCTTCAACGAGGCCAGTAGGAGCTGCTTGCGGTTCTGCATTAGGCCCATGGTCTAAATAAAATGCATATTATTCAAATCCAGTCCTGAAATAGTCGCAGATATACCCCCTTCTTAAACAAGGAATAGAAAACATCACAAGAGGCTCCCAAGAGCCTGAACTACACAGATACATATATTTGTAGATATCATTGTGCTTAACCATATGCGATTTAAATTTATGAAATATCTTGGTTAGTTTTCAAGATATTGGGCTTAATAAGTGCAAATTTGGCAAAAATTAGGAAAAAGAACAATAACTCCCACGCACATCAGCAGTCAGATCTTTTCCGAAATTTCAGGACAGGTAGATCTTAATATGCTGATCACTTTTGATTCTTGCACAATTTTGATATCTGAAACCAGTTTTGAGTTATTAGCAAAAAAATGAAATTTGCCCCTGTGTTCTATTTTTAGCCATGGTGGCCATGTTCTTTTACGAATCAAAAATCTGAACGATAGAGTTGTACCACATAAGCTATCAAACAGTGTGCCATGTTAAGATGCAGTTGGTCTTACCGTTTCAGACAAGTCAGGGGAAAAGTAATGAACAATGGTAAATAATGACGATTTAAGGGCCATAACTCCTAAAAGAAATGGTTCTACAGCTTTGACCTAATAACATGAATTGTAGATCTTGATGTGCTCAATCATATGCAATTTGAATTTTTGAAATATCTTGTATAGTTTTCAAGATATAGGGCTAAATAAGTGAAAAATTTTGAAAAAATCCAGAAAAAGGGCAATAACTCCTATGTCATTTGTTGGATCTTCTTGAAAATTTCAGAGCAGGTAGATCTTGAGATGCTGATCACTTTTGTTTCCAATCAGAATTTTGATATCTGTTACCGTTTTTGAGTTATTTGCAAAAAAAATTAATTTGACCCGTATGTTCTATTTTAAGCCATGGAGGCCATATTTTTTGACGAATCAAAAATCCGAACGATAGAATTGTAGCATTAATGCTATTAAACAACTGTGCCAAGTTTGGTTGAAGTTGGATGTATGGTGTCAGACAAGTTAATCTTTGAAATTCAGGGTAAAAGTAATGAAAAATGGTAAATTTTGACGCTTTAAGGGCCATAACTCCTAAAAGAAATGGTTTACAGCTTTGACCTAATTACATGAAATGTAGATCTTGATGTGCTTAATCATATGCAATTTGAATTTTTAAAATATCTTGTATAGTTTTCAAGATATAGGGCTAAATAAGTGCAAAATTTTGAAAAACTCCAGAAAAAGGGCAATAACTCCTAAATCGGTTGTTGGATCTTCTTGAAAATTCCTGGGCAGGTAGATCTTGAGGTGCTGATCACTTTTACCCTTGCCAGAATTTTGATATCTGTTACCGTTTTTGAGTTATTTGCAAAAAACTGTAATTTGACCCCTATGTTCTATTTTTAGCCATGGCGGCCATGTTTTTTTACGAATCAAAAATCCGAACGATAGTTTTGTGCACATAATGCCACTAAACAACTATACCAAGTTTGGTTGCAATTGGACTTATGGTGTCGGGCAAGTTAACGTTTGAAAAATTGTTTACAGACGACGACGACGACGACGACGGACGCCAAGTGATGGTAAAAGCTCACATGGACCTTAGGTCCAGGTGAGCTAAAAAGTTCAACTGAGGACTGAGAAATGTCAACTTGGAACTGAGAAATTTGTAGGTACAATCTAGAAATGTAAAAGAACTTATGGCACTACCGGTCTTTCGTATGATTCTGCATGATCATAAGATTGTTTATTCCAATTAAGGTCCCTCAAGGGGCATAATAATTTAATACAATGATAGGGTCAAGACAAAACAAATATATATATATATAAATAGTCTGTTCAGAGCCATACCAGTTTTATATTAAAATAACAAAAATTATTCTGAGTTCAAAACATTCTTGTATATAATTTCCTATTAGAGTTGCAATATTTATATCTTCATTTGACAACAGCCATAAAAATTTGGAGGAGTTATTCAAAGTTTTTAAGTTTAAACATAAGTTATCTAATTCTAAATACAGATTGTTTCTCAAATGTTCATAAAGATTACATTCAGTTATAAAATGGCGTTCATCTTCAACTTCTCCCGAGTATATGTGTTTAAGTAAACTTATGTATATGCATAAGCTCTATTTAAGTCTCAATTGGATCAGATTTGTCATGTGACCCCGTGTAAGGGTTATGCCCATTTAATTCAAGTCAATCAACTTGAAAGAGCGGTTGGAGTCGATCGTGGTTTTCATATAACACTGGTCAAGGTTCGTGGGTTGATGTACATTTAATGAACCAATTCGCTGACTTACTTTTGACACCATTTGCAAGAATTGTCTTAACATGCTTAAGGAACGATGCTTACCAGGGATGCTTAGTCCTTCGGAATGGTTGAAATATGGTTGTCCCGTGTATTGGGGAAAAACAAATCATAAATCCTTGCACTTGAAGGACCTTTTTGAAGAGTTTGATAAGAGTAGGTTAAATGGGAACCGCTACAAAGGCCACACTCACAAACTAGAATAAGGGATTTACATATACACCAGGATTGATTTCGAATATAGGATCGATAAATAAGTTTGAACTGAGAATCGTTATATTCGCCTTTAGAATAAAGACTAATGCAAATAGAAATATAGTGTTGCTTGCTTTAATGATCAGCTGATTAGGTCAACAAATGTCTTTATTAGACAGAAGTTGACTTCAGGATGAAATGAAGAAGCATAAGTAGATTGCAGACTATGATTCAATTCTTAATGCAAACATTCCTGATCTGGAGCTCGAAAACAATTATATCAACTATAATTATTTTTGTTGTCGATATTTTTTTCCAGTTAAAAAATCCTTTAGGATTATAGGTCAAATTTATCTCTGATCGCGTGAACTAAAATGAAAGTAACAAAATTGCCAATCTCAAATTTGTCAACCAAAAGGGGTTGGCTTTTCTGGAGAAATGAAACACCAATGGACAGTGGTCATGCCTTGAAAAAAAAAACAAGTTAAAAGGTGTCCCACATACCAGTGTGTTAGTTTTCATACAAGACCATTTGAGCGATTTTGGCTCTTGGGAGGCTCGTATTACTAATTCTATATTGTCAGCTTTTGATGTCTCTTGAATGGCAACAATAGGATCGAAATTGGACCGAACCCAGAAATCAACCTTAATAATTTAACCGCGCTTATCACAGAAAGGGGTCATGATGTGTCTAATTAACTTATTCGTCCGTCCATTCGGTTATTTATAAAAGATTTTTCATGACTTCCAACAAATTGATTGATTTCAAATATAAGTGATATTTAGCTCGAAAGAAGCAGAGATGAACAAATGGGGCACTCCGATGTCAAAAGTATGAAAAAAGCTGCATAGAAAAAATCGGTAAACACAAAAGAGAGGAGCACAAAGAAATAAAAACTTAAAAACCGACCAAAACAAAGGAAAGGGTTGCATCCTACCTTAGATTTCCAGACCATTTGTGAGGGCCCCCTCATTTATTCATCTCTGTCCTCTTTTCTTAGCCGATTATTTTAAGTATCAAAACATATAATTTTCGCCTGCAACAGAACCAACCCCTCGCTTAGAAGTAATGAAGGGATTAAATCCAAATTAGGTACACAGTTTAAGCAAAATAAGTTTTACCGTACTTCCCCTTTCCAGGATAGTCGATCATTTACTTCCTGTTTTCCGTCAATTGTAGTCATAATCTCAGTGATTCACCAAAATGTGAGTGTATAACAGCTGTATTGAATTTTGTCCATTAGTCTATGCATGGGCTGTATTTAACAATGACTATCCATGATGGTCCAACCATGAAGGTCCATGGAAAAACGATGTTGGGGTTTAATATGATGTTGACCCTCTCAATGGGATTGGGTAGCTTTCTATTTGTTTAAATGGTCATACATGAAGTACATGTATTTCTGTGCTATTTTCATTGCTTAGCGTCTGGTGCCATGTATACTCTGTTCTTTTTTTCCAAATCTGCATCGCTATGCATTTCTCGTGATGTTACCAGTAATTGTAGCAGCATATTTAAATCAGAACAATTGAAAGGCAGAAAGCCAAAAGATTTGGTTAGGTTATGTCAGTTATAACTATATTCCCCAAACTTTGGCTATGTCAGGGAAATAATACCGAATTGAGCATGAAAAGGGGATAAAATGAGTAGGTGAGAAGTAGGATGGGAAAAGGCCAATCTTGACTACCACTAGAAAGATCAAGAAAACCAAAAGAAATGTGAACGTCCGATTGGGTAAAATAATCCTATAAAAGCCTGACACAACGAAAATTTATTGATAATGCACCTGAAATCCTGCGCACGAAAAATAAATTAAATACAAAGAATTTTCAATGAATTGCACCTGAACCAACCTATGATTTCATTCTGACTAAAAAAAGTCACCTAAGATTATGAAGAGAAAATCTTAAACAAAGAAATTTATCATTCCTCTGAACGCCGCTAGACAGACCAGTGTCTCGAGTAAATGCATAAAATATGTTTTTTCAAGTTGTCGCCTTTTGTCTTTTTTTGAATTCCTGGAATATGTCAGTCGCCGTTCCTTCTAAGATTTATAATATGCTGTTTTTTTCCCAAACACATTAAAACGATAAGGTATAAATATATATAAAAGCCAATGCTGCTACCTGACCAAGCACCACAGTAGCGTACAAGCTTACAGATGGGTCGTGTGATATTGGTGCTTATATTGGCGATGGCGGTTGAAGGCAGTTTTATAAATTGGGCAGTGAAAAGACTCGATGATAGTAGACTGAATTTACCAAAGAGAAACCATGAAACAGGTATGAATTTGTTTAAATATTGCTTACATTTTATGAATTTTCATTATATTGTCTTTAAGGAAAACGCAGCTTTAGTATCAGTGACGGTGTACCGGGAACCCTCTTTCATGATGAAAATTTGGTATTTTCAAATTTTGCCCTTTCGTATTTAGTTTCGAAAATGTCTGGGTTATTTCATTCCCTTCGGCTCGGCTAGGTTTGTTTCTGGTAGTAAAGGAGCTAGCTTAATCATTGGTCAATTGTTTGTTTGTTTATTTGTTTGTTTGTTTGTTTGATTGTTCGCAAACAACCAAAATGAGAGAGTGCTGACATCAATTTAAATTCAAATCATGAAGTCTCACCTCGACATTGGTAAAAAATCTTTGTTCATTTCGACATTTCATTCTTAAATTTTTTTAGTGTTCTGAATTCATGATCGGCTCTTCGTAGGAACCGACCATTGACTAAAAGATGAGTAGATGGAAGTTGATTGCAGAATTATATTAATTTTTCAACGAATAGAAATTTGATGTGTGTGGGTTTCCTGTGTCAAACCATGGACCAAAGTTCATGTTAAAATTTATCCTCGTTATTTGTTCCCTACTCCTTGAAACAACCTTAAGGGGAGGGGGCCATCAGCTGTGAGGATCAATCACAGATTTCCAAGAAGAATAGACAAAAAACAAGAAAAAAAACATACTGGAGATACTGAAGATTGCAATGGTACTGACTTTGGACAGACATTTCAAAGGAAATATGGCGATAAAAAAGATTTTTTTGCGAAAAATTACCCTCTACCATATTGTGATATTTGGGTCCGGCAGTGTTACAAAACAAACCGGTTATGAGAAAGAATAGGGATAGTGAAACGATCATTTCAGTACAACAGCAAAGTACTGGTATGATTTAAAAAAAAACTATTTTTAAGGGAAATACTAGTCCCTCCGTTTGTAAATTCTTGCATAAAATCTGCGCATAGCTTTTGAAAGAATAGGCAATAAAGGTCTTCCATTAAAGACTTACACATCTGTCAGTACGTGCAAAATGTACATTTACAAACTGTTTACGATGTCACAACCCTTGAACAAGTGGGGAAGTAGCAATCGGGCTTCATCATTCTTAAAGGAAGAGAAAAAATACCGAATTCTTTTTTTCTTCGACATTCACATCTTTATAACTACGTGCTTTCTTGTGCATAGCATAAGTAATTATTTTGAAAATATTGACTTCCTCATTAACCTTTTAAGATTTAGTCATGGATCGCTTAAAAGAATTGTTACGTGTGTAACGTATGAATAAATTCAATGTTTAAGATAAAGTATTCTACACCCAGACCGAATTCTTTTTTCTTCGACATTCAAACTACGTGCTTTCTTGTGCATAGTATAAGTTATTATTTTAAAAATATTGACTTCCTCATTAACCTTTTAAGATTTAGTCATGGATCGCTTAAAAGAATTGTTACGTGTGTAACGTATGAATAAATTCAATGTTTAAGATAAAGTATTCTACACCCAGACCGAATTCTTTTTTTCTTCGACATTCACATCTTTATATTATAACTACGTGCTTTCTTATGCAAGTAATTATTTTGAAAATATTGACTTCCTCATTAACCTTTTAAGATCGATTTAGTCATGAATCGCCTAAAAGAATTGTTACGTGTGTAACGTATCTATAAATTCAATGTTTAAGATAAAGTATTCTACACCCAGACATATTTAAGGCTCTGCATCGAAGATGCGAACGCCCTATAGTTTTCACTTTGTTCGTCTGTTCGTCCGTTAACAATTCTTGTGCATGAACACTCAAGCTCAAAAACTATTAACAACACAGTTCTCAAGTTTTGTACAGCTACTCAGTAGCATGTCATTATATGCATATTAAAATTTCGTGCAAAAATGTGAAATATTTTTGGGAAAAAACTTATCGAAAATCACAGATTTTGAGAATTGGACTTTGTGAACACTCAAAAACCTTTAACAACACAGCTCTGAAATTTTGTACAGCTGCTTAGCAGCATATCATGATTTGCATATTGAAATTTCATGCAAATCTGTTTAATATTTTTGGGAAAAAACTTCATTTTTGATGGAAAATCACAAGTTTTGAGAATTGGAATTTTTTAACAATAAAACTCAAACATGTCAAATGCTTTTAACAATACAGCTCTGAAGTTTCATGCACATTCCATGGAGCATGTCTTAGTGGTTATAATTAAAGTTCGTATAATTTTGAAAACACTTAGATTTTTTTGCCGCGGGGCCCTTTCTGACTTTGTCAGTATTCAAGTTACTGCTTTTACTTCATATTTCATAAATTGCAGTATCAGTTTGTTCAATAGTTTATCAACATGGAGAGCAGTGAGCTAAAGATCTGTCTACTATGAACAAAATCTTTTTTTTACATTTCTACTTGATTTTCATGTTTTAATTGGTGAAAATGAAAATGGCCACACTCGTTGACCAAAATCATTTTGTGTTAGAAATATTTATTATTATGTAACAAATTGACTAATTAAGAATCACGATGGTCGACAAATGTGGCCACTACTAATTTTGACAAAATACAACCAGAAAACTGTGAAAATGGGTGGAAAATTAAGAATTTTACAATTTATGGCATATTTGAAATGCCAAGGCTAGACCTGTGATGTAAATACTAGTATTTTGTTAGTTAAAATTCCGGGCCGAATATAGGCCTTATTCGTGGCTCTACTCCTTTATATGTATCATACATGTAATTATGCTTGAATTGCACTTAAGTTTAAGTTGGATTTTATTTCTTTTAGCACTTATACCATGTTGGTACTAAGAAAAAGTAGACGTTTTTAAGCGGTTGGGCAATTTGCATATATGGTAATAGCTGTCGCAGCGACGAAAGCATTTTTTACTATAATCATGTCTCTAGATAAACGATATAATTTGTAAATATCTTTTTTGCCAGATATTTTATGGGTGAAAATTTGCAGTGAAGATCTTTTCTGAATAACGAAGCCAACGTTATAATATTTTTCTTTATTTCATTTCAGACAACGATGATTGTAGACAACTATATCCAGTTAACAAGGATTATCAAGCACCACGTATGTATAAACACTTTTAAGAATTTGATAGCGGACGGGAAAATAAAACTACACAAAATCTGATTTTTGTGTGTGCAGATTTTCGGCTATCTAGCAAAACAGTTACGTTAATATTCCGTTCCGTACTCGTACAGTGGACTCATCTATACCCCAAAACCTAAAATTGGAAATTATCAATGTGCCACCGCTGCCTGATCCTTATGTGGAATAGTACTTAATTTCATTTCCTGACTAGGGAATCACAATTAACGTTTGATTACCTCACATTAAAAATAAACCATGTTAACCTCCCAAACCATAACCCAACCAGATCTTGAAATGGTCAACTTTAGGAGAGGATGGGTCCAGTAAGAAAGAGTAAGAATACTTTTGCCGAAAATCTGCATGAAACATCAAAACATTCTAATGAAAGGGATTTGAAATTAGATGCATTCATTTTATCATAAAAACAAACCCAATGGAGTTTTTACATTTTAATATTGTTGGCGCCTAGATGTTTTTGGCTGAGTGTATAGGGGGACATCATGGTTGGAAATTTTTCCCGTATTTTACTGAATTTTGACTGATTATTTCTCCCAAACCAAAGATTGACTTAAAGGATGTTCGCTACTATTATTAAAAATTAATAGGTTTCAAATTTGATGTCTTTAATGAAAATAAAAGTTAAAGGTATAAAAAAATTTTTTTAAAAATGTAAGGTTCGTAACTTCGTTTTCCAGATAACTGACGTTAATATTTTGGCGGGAAAAGGTTTTCTCCGACTTTTTCATAGGTTTAGCATTAGCACTATTAAGCTGTTAAAACCCATGACAGAATAAAAAGGATTTGATAAAAATTTTGAATCATTTCTTTTTGATATACTAAAGCCATTAATTAAAAAAATTGGGGAATTTAACCCTATTTTGACGGTAAAAACCTGAGGATTCCGAAAAATTGACGGAAATCCCAAAACTAGACTAGCGTGCATCCTTAATGAAAAAACCTTATTGAGCACGCCCACATACCCAAAGCATCAACATTATATATGGACAGAGATTATCTATTTAGAGTTAGGAATAAAAAAGAAGTCAGAGCTGTTGTCTTTTCAAGCCGTTTCGTTAAACAGGAAGTAAATGAGTGACATACCTAATAATGTGTATGTGACCCCTTACTGAAGCTACATACCAAACATCAGAAGTCTACGATTAATAGTTGCTGAGAAATCTGTAACGTAAAGTTTCGACCCTGAAAATTAAAAAAAAAAGGCAAGTCGGCTCTTTTAACAGGAAGAAGATGATAGAAAAATCCGAAAACATATCCCACCATATGAGACCCCATCTACTTAGTACATACCAAATATCAAAACCCTACGATAATAGTTGCTGAGAAATCTGTAACGAAAATATTTGACCCAGAAAATTAAGTGAAGAAGTCTAAGTCGGCTCGTTTAACAGGAAGTAGATGATCGACAGACCTGAAAACGTATCCCATCATATTGGACTTAAAGCTACATACCAAATATCAAAAGTCTACTATTAATAATAGGCTAAAAGCTGAGAAATCTATTACGAAAAAATTTTGATCACGGACGGACTGACTGACGGACGGACGGACCAGTCAAAAACATTATACCCTTTGCAACTTCGTTGGGTGGGGTAGAACAATTTAGTGGTTAAAATAAAGTTAACCGGGGTTGCTTTACCTAATTTCATTGAAATATTGATGTGTATTTCTAATTGATGTGCCATCCTATAAATGATATCTGCCTTATTCTTAGAAAAAGCAGTACTTAAATACATGCATATTAAAAACGAAAGAATATGGAATATGTGCCAAAAAGACACGATCCATATATTGAAATGATTTTAATAAATGTACAAAAGAAAAATTTCACTGCGTGTGAAGCGCTTTTCTGGATTAACCTTCATCAGACACGTTAGGAGTAGAAAACTTAGAAAACTGGTAGAATATTAGATTTGATAAAAAAAAAATGCCAAATAAAATTACAACAATGACCAAACAGATAAATTTATCAATTTTTAAAGAAACAGCCAAATGTTGTCAAATTTTGGAAATATGTGAACTGTGTCTTTCCAACACATATTCCAGTACTCGAAAATATATAAGAGCATACAACTGAAGCACGGGGAAGCTTTCTACGACCTCCACACGGCACTAAAGCCAAACTCTGAAATAATATTAAAACGAAAGAATATGGAATATGTGCCAAAAAGACACGATCCACATATTGAAATGATTTTAAGAAATGTACAAAAGAAAAATTTCACCGCGTGTGAAGCGCTTTTCTGGATTAACCTTCATCAGACACGTTAGGAGTAGAAAACTTGGAAAACTGGTAGAATATTAGATTTGATAAAAAAAAAATGCCAAATTATATTACAACAATGACCAAACAGATTAATTTATCTTTTTTTTTAAAGAAACAGCCAAACGTTGTCAAATTTTGGAAATATGTAAACTGTGTCTTTCCAACACATATTCCAGTACTCGAAAATATATAAGAGCATACAACTGAAGCACGGGGAAGCTTTCTACGACCTCCACACGGCACTAAAGCCAAACTCTGAAATAATATTAAAAACGAAAGAATATGGAATATGTGCCAAAAAGACACGATCCACATATTGAAATGATTTTAATAAATGTACAAAAGAAAAATTTCACCGCGTGTGAAGCGCTTTTCTGGATTAACCTTCATCAGACACGCTAGGAGTAGAAAACTTGGAAAACTGGTAGAATATTAGATTCGATAAAAAAAAATGCCAAATAATATTACAGCAATGACCAAACAGATAAATTTATCAATTTTTAAAGACACAGCCAAACGTTGTCAAATGTCTCTATGGAAAAGACGCAAAGCTAGGGAAATTTCTAAATTTTTGAAAAATGAAAAATGTCAGAAAATATTTAATAAGTTTATTGAATCATTCAGAAAATTATTCAAAACTTTCAGCGTCCATTCATCATGTTTGAAAAATCTAATTGATTCGATTCTAAGCCTCCCTATAATGTTTTGCTGGTCAAGTCAATGTGTCTTACAAAAAATTCCTATCTATCATACGAAAAACTTTATTACAATAATTTGTTAGAATCAATGTTCCGTTCAAAAATATTGATAAAGGGTAGCAAGACCATGTGGTCTAAATGTATTGAAACCCCTTTAAGAGCTAGTCCAATCAAATGTAATCATTTAGTTTCTGTAAATTGTATGAAAAGTTCGTGGACAACGAAGACAAGTGTATCTCATTTTTTTTTAGGAAAATAGATTGTAAGGTCTTATAGTAAATTATGGATAATTAATCATTTCAGAAATTAACATGGCGAGTCTTCTTGCACAACACAATCAAATGCCAACAAACAGAAACTGTAGAAGACCAGTGAAAAACAGGTGTGCAGTGATGTTTAAATTTATTGCTGACAATCAACGAAAAATTGAACTGCACAGTTTAGGGGATAGTAAGATTTTTTTCCTAAATTCTTTGATTGTGAAGATAAGATTGTTAATACTTAGTGCCCCCATAAGTATTAACAATGAAATGTTAAACATGATCATGCAACAGTGTATAATGTTAGGGAGCGACCATTTGATTTCTATGGGGGGGGGGGGCTATGAAAAAGGCAGGATGGCAAAAATCCAGAAATAAAAAGGCAGGACAGTGCTTTGAGTAAAAAAAGGCAGGATGGTATTTTTGGCTAAAAAAAAATTATAGTTGCTTTAAAAATAGAAAAATTGAGCGCGCGCTTGCGCGCATAAAAAAAAATCCAGGCACGACTTTTTCCGAAAATAAAAAGGCAGGACGAAGAAAACATCCATTAGCCCCCCCCCCCATAAAAATCAAATGGTTGCTCCCTTAATGACATGGCAGAGGTGACAGAGGTCATCAAATCATCTGAGTCATAAAACATAGCACAAGTTGTACTGAAAGAATCAGAGATGTACCAGAGGGTCATTCGAATGTCGAGTTAGAAACCAGTAAACAAAAACGAGACAGACACGTGGTATAAAAACTACGGATGAGAAATCTCATAATTAGAGTGAACTCAGGTGATCCGGAAGGGAGACAACATAACAAAAGATAACACACACCGTGCAAAAAAAACACACAAAAAAACAAGAATATAAAAACACTTGTGACCAACATTAGAACTTCACAGTAACAACAGCGAGAACGCAGGTCATAAAACGAGGGTGAACTCGATCGGATGCTTCTGTAAATATTTCAGCTATTGCCTCTTTCAAGTCCTACAATTTACTTTAATATCCCCCGACAAACAAAGTGTTTTATTTCTTTGTGTGTGTGTGTGGGGGGGGGGTAAGTCGGAATCACCAGTAATATACGAATGGCTCGTCAGCACAACTCCCCCTAATCCGATGAATGGATTTCGATGAAGAAGAACATCATCTGGGGATCTGCGTGAAGAAAATACATCGCTAGATTGGGCATCATTGAGGATAAATACTTTTGACTTTTTAACATAGAACGGTTCATTATGAAGCGGAGTGTATCATTTTGTGAACTCGCTTACAGTATTTCTTGCTATTTCAGAGATAGACGAAGAGCAGTATGAAAATAGATGTACATTAGCATCTTGTCTGAGATCAAAATATATCGTACTGGAAAACGTGGTTGCCTCCTGTTATCAGCCACCTATAGTCAAACCTAATATTACGTCGGATAATGACCGTTGCCGGACCGGAAACTATAGAGTGACTCTTAGCATGAATTTAGTTAACACAGAACAAATATACAACTGCACAGCAAACATAGATGTTACTGCAATAGATGGAGACACAGTCCGGACATATTGGACATAACTTGGCCAAAATAACATTGGGTACGGGCAGACGGACAAGTCCTAGTCAGCGAGTTTTATTTTCTTAAAATAATCAGTAAAGAACCCGGTTCACATACTTATCAGTTCTAAGTGGCACAGAATAGAGTTCAGGAGTAAAAGATGCTTTTTGGTTGGTCATATTTTTTCAACAATATTGATGAGTTAAATGCATTGCTTTGACGAGAACATCACTAGCTGTTTCGTTGTAAATGCAGTTAAAAACGTGTATTACAAATTCAACTTGGTTTAATTGTGTTGGGATGGCATAATGTCAACACAGAAGTCGCCCAAAATCGCCTTGGATAGTATTCAATCAAATCAGTTCATTTAATTATGCCTAGATATCAAATTTCATCCATATCGGACAATGTTTACCTTTTACGGGTGTGTGTGTGATAAAACGGCAGCCATTTTAAAAGGGGGGGGCACTCGCGTCAATTTTTGTGTGTGCCAAAATGCTAATTAAAAATAGATAACTCTACCAGTGTACCAAAGTTTGTTGAAATCAGTAGGAAATGGCGATCATCTTGAAAATTTCAAAAGCGGATTGCACACCTCTAAGTGACCCCCTACTACCTCCATGTTTAAATATAATCATTAAGACAGGATAAAACTAAATAATAAGAAACGGTGCAAAAAACAATAAGTCTCTCAAACTTTGTTTTGTCAAAGTAACTGAACCAAAAAATCAAGGTCAGTGTCGAAAGATGGGTATGCAACTGTGCTAGACTACTTCTTGGGCATATGCATACCAAGTTTCATGATCAACCTAGGACTTATAGTTCTTGAGATATGGAGGAGCTCGCAAAACCTTACCCTTGTTATTAGTTGTATTGAAAATTGTCAGTTATTCAACCGAAAAATCAATGTCAAGGTCAAAAGATGGAGGATGCAACTGTGCTAAGCTATTACTAGGGCATATGCATACCAAGTTTCATCAACCTAGGACCTATAGTTCTTGAGATATGGAATTGCTCATAAAACCTTACCCAAAGAGTAAACGCCGTCGCCGCCGGTAAAGTATCACCTATGTCCCGCTTCGCAGGCAAAACAAAAATCGGTCTGTAGTATAACTGAGAACAAAATGCAAATGACGAAAAAAATGCCTGGCTGCTATGAATGTATCATTTAATTTGAAATATATCGATCTATTCAATTTCAATACGTGCCTTACTGCTATCAACAACATAACAGCAACCAGGCTTATGTAGGGATGCATTGATCAATTTTCTACGTACCAAATCGAATGGCCCAAAGTGATTAATTTTACGTACTTCATCATAGCAGACTTATTTGATGATGTCGAGAAATAGTATAACTTCTATTATTCGGAAAATTAATAGGTTTCAAATTTGATGTCCTATAGGTAAATGTATAAAATAGGCAAAATATTTTGATAGATTCGTGGCCTCATTTTCAAGATAACTGAGGGTAACATTTTGGCGGGAAAAGGTTTTCTCTTTCTCAGGTTTAGCATTAGTACTATTTAGCTGTTAGACTAAATAGGATTTGATAAAACTTTGTAAATCATTCCTTGATGATATACCTGAGAAAATTATAACTAAATCTAGTTTAATTATCCCAGGATACACTAAAGACATTCATTTAAAGAAAATAGGGGGTTCGTGGGCATTTTTTTACCCTATTTTGATGTTTCCAAAAAAAAATGACAGAAATGCCAAAATTAGACTAGAGAGCATCCTTATTAAAATTGTTAAAAAGAGTAGTAAAGATAACATGTTGCTCAACATTTTATCAAAAACCCATTTGAAGAAAAAAATAATAGACACGGTAGGATAACACCCCCCCCCCTCGTTATTTGTGATATTTTCCTTGATTTATTTTTAAATAGGTGTGCAAAATGGAATATAAAAATTCGAAGAAAATCGACTATACTGACTCGTGTGCAAACAAAACAAAAAGATAAACGGAAGAAGTAGTGAAATTTGCTCAAAATTTCTACAATGACAACAGTTTGTTGAGATAAAAATATGCGTGGACGAAAAAGATAGTCTCTTGAAACATTACTTTTCCTTTGTTGCCACTTACAGTCGTGTTAACCTTTAAAAAATACAAAATATAACCAATGATGATATATTTGAAGAAGGGCAATTTTTACCATTGCATTTAGTGCCGTCGAGCTAACCACATAATACAGTCGTTATATTTCACTCCCTGCAGTCGCTGCTCCGTCGAAGCATACGAAGACGGAAAGGACTTGAAATATTCAAGTTACCGTCGAGCAAAACACTAAAGATAAATTTGAAAATAGCAAATTCATTAATATTTAAAGTACCAAAACGATTTGATTTGGAATTAAGGGCCTGACTTTTACTACTATATGACTCGATACATGACACACAGTGAACCGAGTTCTTTATATTGTTAAATGTGATATGTGTGATATCCAAATAAAAAATTATTCGCATGAATTTGATGTTTTCTTTTTTTTCTAAAGCTTAAAAGATATTATATATATTGTATAATGTACTTCGTTGACGGCTGTTGGCGGTTGTCCATTGTGGTTTTTCTAAATTGCCGCTTGATATGTGAGCTGTGTCACATACACTTATTCCACATCTCATTTTTTTCTATTAAATTTTGATCTACAAGAAATATCTACATATGCTGATTTGTAACAACTGCGAAATATGTGAACAGAAAGATTGAGAGATTCCTAGAAAAATTAGTCTAGGAATCTCTCAATCTGTCTGTCCACATATATCTCGTAAGCAAAACTCATCCTTAATCGCTTGATGGATTTTAATGAAACTCTTCATGAAAGAAGCATGTCATATAGAGATGTGTATGAAATTAAAAAATTATGCATAGAAAAATGAAACCTGTTAACAAAAATACCGAAATGGATAACCAAATCAAAACCAAGATGATCAACCTTTGTCAGGGGTATGAAGAATCTTAGGGTTTAGACAATTTTGAATTAAAACAGACAATTTAAAGCTTTGGTGTATTCTCCAACACAAAAGTGTTGGTGCCGGGGCGGGCTAACCTCGGGGAATTTAAACTCCACCAGCAGTGCTAACCTTCACGGTTGTTGGAAATAAAAATTTTGCTACGCCTGATGCGCGTTTCGTCTATTCAAGACTCAGCAGAGGCACTCTACCAAAAATATGGAAAAAGCAAAAAACCATATGATCACGAAGAGCATAGAACAATGAAACCAAATTTTCATTTTTCAAACTATGAAGAAATTGCATTGCTCTCGATTGTCATTCAGGGGAAATGATCGGGCCTAGGTTTTTGTGCAATAAAGAATTGAATGCATGTACGAGCGGAGTACTAGCATCCTTGCTCACAGTATTCCTTGATTAAGCAGTTTCACTTATATTTGGTTCGAATGTTTCGTTGCATTTTACGGGGGTGGGAGACATTTTCCTTATATGCCTCGATCTTCATCAAAGTCTTTTTTTTTAAACAATTCCCTTATTTGCACGTATCAAATATTGCTTATAGCTCACTATTGGATTTCTTATATTGACGCTGTCCTTAATTGCTTCGATCTTTTTTTGCACTATACCCTCTATTATATTGCTATCTGCTTCGAATTCTTTATGACAGTTGTTAGGCAAGTACTTTTTTGCTTCTAAATTTGCACATTAGCTTTTATTGTCACTAACCCTCTTTTCCTCTGATTCTTAATGGCATATATTTTGGTTCTACTACTATATATCCGCTGCAAATATTTTATGTTGGAGTTTTTGTTATTACTTCTTTAAAAACTTTAAATTCTTCATCCAAGTTATCTTTTTGGTACTACTTTCATTTGCTCAAACAATATATAACTAATCTGGTTCGAGCTCTAAATTGTATTTCTTTTCTACAGTAACCTTCTTTTCTTTGAGCTCATAGTCACCATTATTTTTTTACTGCTCTTATTTTATTTGAATTCTCTATCGCAGTTAAAGGCACTACCCCTTATTTACTTTATTTTTTTTTCTATCTGTATTTTTTTTGCATTATTATAGCATATTGTTCAAACTCTTCATATTATTGTATTTCTACTTTGGTGCCACTGTTTATTAGTAGCATGCTTTGCTGAAAATTTTACCGTAAAATTGGTCAACCCTAATTTGGCTTATTTGCTGAGAATTCTGATAGTGCTACGAAAGTATATACATCTACGTCTATTGGCTTTACTAATTAAATTGATAGCATCAATGCAATATTTATTATTTTCTCTTTTACCTGCCGGGTGATATATTGTTTAACCTATAAATTAATTCGATTCGGATAAAGGTTCTTAATTAGAAAAAAATACACTCGTTCGGTATCATATGAAATAGAAATTTTCACAGAATAAAATTGATATACAAACTCGATCAATTATGTATATATTGCAAACATTTATCTAATTGGTTCAAAATTGGTTTTTAACTGACATTCAAGTTAATCATAGATCTATGAGTTAAGCATCCATTTTCGCAAAGAGATCAGCCGATGCGGCAACTTTGAAAACCCCAAGAGAGCTCAGGCTATAGAGGCAGGTATTGGAAAATCGAAATCGTTAGCCAACAAACATTTGTTTCATCTAACGAACCAAGCTACATGTAGTTCGGAATACCATTACTGGATCAAATTGCGCGAAGAGCCTATTTACGCACGTATATTTGGAGCTGTATGATAGATGACGTTTAAGCATCACTTATAGTCCAGATTAAATTGTGCAATTAGCTTTTTAGGGCGACCTTTTGAATTTTTAACAGTACACTGGACACTGCATCATTTAGCTCGAAGAACTTTTTTAAGTGATATTTGGGACTTTTTAATAGAAATACATTTGCGTAATTCCATAACAGTGAGTATGCAATACACATAAGTTAATTAAAAAAAAAACTCAAAAACAAGTTACTCAGAATATGTTTTTTAAATGTTAAATTATTTTTTAGAGATTTTCGGCATTCCTTGTGCTCTTATAACAAAATTAGCAAACGGGAGCGACCAAAATATGCCGGTTGGATGAAACAAGGTAGTCACCGTGTGATACCACAATGGTACTGACTTGATACAGTCATATTAAAAGAAACGAAAAAAATAAAGTAATTTGAGAAAGAGAAGTTATCTAAATGTGCATAAACATTATGTCTTTTCAAAAGAGGACACTTTGTGTATGCATGAATATTAAATGGAGACCACTCACTTTTATTGTATTTGTATCTTGCTTTCAAGAAGTAGAACTTTTCAATAACATATATACAAATTAATAGGCTTTTATCTAAAAGAGATGCTCCCATTCACCTCAAAGAAACAGAAGGGTACCTATGAAGCATTCAAATGTCAAAGTCTGAAAGGACAAAGAGAAAATCAGTAAAGACATAGAAACAGACAACAACAAAAAACACACAAAAGAACTGAATAACATCGAACTTAAATCGTAGCGACAAATAACTCGGGTGCTCCAGAAAGGATTTCGGCTGATTTATACAGTTCTGTATTTTTTTTTGTTCTTCAGCCGAGATGGTGTATTTAGAATTGTCTGAGAAGAAGGAATATTTTTGCAATTTTATAACCTAAAAATTGACGACATAAAAGCACACATTTTTAAAGCACAGAGTATTACCGGCTATAGTTTACCATGGAAACTAAAAACAGTCCACAAAAATTAACGGTGTATGCTTTTTAACGAAAAAGAGGAAAAAAGAAAAAAAGGGTAGACCACAGACTAAGATTAGATTGCTGTCTAGAATTTCCACAGACAAGCCTTTTTTATCAAAGTCATGCACAGATATATTTTGGGCTGTCTTCAGTTTGCCAGTGTTAACAATAGCCGGTAATACCCCGTGTGTAGGGTTCCTTAACTTTTGGTGGAAATGTTCTAATAACCCCTTATGTATAAATGTGTTGATAAAGATTACCGGTATTATTATTGTTGTTAATAGAAAATAATGAGATGTGGAATAAGTGTACGCGACACAGCCCACAATTAAACGGCAATTTAGAAAAACCACAATGGACAACCGCCAGCAGCCTTCAACGAGGCCATTTGGCACTGCTCGCGGTTCTGCAATTGGCCCATGGTCTAAATAAGATGCATATAATTCAAATCCAGCCCTGAAATAGTCACAGATAGACCCCCTTCTTAAACAAGGAACATAAAACATCAAAAAGACAAGTACAAAAACTAAACACACAATAAAAATCAAATCGATCAAAGTCAATTCCACTAGAGAGAACCTAAGACAAAAAACAAAAACAAACAAAAGGACGGTAAAGGAACTCTCCGTAGAACACTCGCTGTTACTGACAGCTAGCTGAGAATCATCAATCGACTGATGTAAAAAAAATCAAACGTATCGATTTTAAATCCGACACAACACTTCAAACAATAATGATTTAGTGAAATTTCATTACACAAAACCAACACGCTTGATCGCCATAATGCTTAAAAATGACAATAGTAAAATTACTTTATGGAGGAATTTGCTTTCAATTTCACACATGTACCATACATGGTTCCAAATGAAGGCCGACAATATTTGCAATTTAATTAAAGTGCCACGCAAACAATTCTAAAATATAGCACCAAAAAAAAGACTTATTAGAGATGTTATTACTAGTTACTGAAAGGCTGCACAAAAAATAAAAGTTGGGAAGCATACCAATCTTTCGATAAGCATCAACCATGTAATGATTGCAAATTCAGACAAATGGTGTATCCTTTGCTTGGAATAAAATTAACACTTACAGAATTTTAAACGATATTTGAAATTTTAATCTCTACTATGCTATTTTCTAAACAAAAGCCATGGCATTTATCTGAAGGAATAATTAAACTCTCTATATTTACCAGGACAGCGATGCAACTAGGCAAAACGAGGTGCACGAAGCATGATTACTATGAAGGACTGATCACAGACATTCTAGCCAAAAGTAGAAATACAAAGTGCATTAAACATGTTAAAGCGGACGCAAAAACCCTTTTATTTTTTTAATTCATGTTTTGAAGAGCAACCTCTTGTTGGCAGCATTTAAATCACAATAAAAGACAGATACTAAGCTAAAAGTACTCTGATCGAAAAAAGTCTTAAAAACAAAGCCAAATCTACGTGTATGACAACGAAAGAAGAACTATGAGTGAAAGTGGAGACACCAAGAAAATGAAATTTTAAGGAGTATATTTCAATTTTAAGAAAGCACCATTGACAAGTGTCAAAATCTATCAAAAATTTAAACCAGAATCAGATAGGCATAAATGTTTGTAAACTGATGGTAGATAAACTTTAATTTACTAAATTTGAAGAATTAAATGCTATGTTTTAGGGATTGGTCTTACATAATGACAACAGAATCGGCAGAAAAACTAACAAAACACAAGGAAAAGGTTCTTACGAAGTTTGATGACAAATCAGTCGATATTAAGATGGAGCCAACGCCAGACAAAGAAACGTCCAAATTCACACCAACGTCTTTAAAAGATGAAGAAGCATCCAAAGACAGGGACAAAATCAAAGGAATGATTTCAGACCTGGATTTGATGTAAATCGTTGTTTATGGCCAAGGATTTAGCATAAAGTGCTTTATTAAAGTGCTATTTTCACCTACTTCTTTTTAAAACAATAAATTTAGAACAAACTTGATCTCCATCATGCTTATTTCCTTTGTCCACTGCAATCTAAAAAGTAACTTGATTGTCTCATTTCCTGTCAGATACAAAAGATTTCCTAGAGACACTCAAACCAAAAGGTGCAAGACGAAAACAAAAATAGAATATGAAAGGTATATATGCAATGTATTACCCAAAGGTTCCTGGAAGAATAAACTTTAATTTTTTTATTATTTACAAATTTTTACTGAAAACTAACATTTTGCTGCTCATCCAACACAGTTTTGGTGCTAGAGTGGTTTTACCTATATATGGGAGTCGATGAGACTCCACGAGTACTTGTTTTTAAATATGTACTAGAATCTTTACAAAAACAGATTTAGAGTTAACACATAAAACATACACATTATAAATGTTGAAATAAAACAAAGCAAGGGGTCAGCGCTTTTATATGAATAAACAATTTCAACTTAGAGCAAACGCTTGATTCTTACTACAAGTATAGTCTATACATGTATTGCAATAAAGCTTTTCTAATGTTGATAATGTTACAGGGCACTCAACAAATACACACAAAACTCACAAAGATGAAATCTAGCGTACGTTAGATCTAACTATCATACGTTGCCCGACATTGAAATTGAGACAATGCAAACTAGGAAAACTGCGAAACGTGGTACTTGTTTTTTTCTTCTTCTCATATTTCTGTATACATTTGCTTCTATGGTTTATTCTTCTTATTCTAGTTTGTTTCCCCTCTCTGTCCCAGGACGCAATTTTGAATAATTAGCCTAGAACTCTGTTATAATTTTGTTTTGTTTGTTTCGAATGCTGCAAACAAAATATGTGTAAATAAAAACTGGTATTAACGAAATGCCATTCGGTACTTGTGATTTGTTCTTCAAATAAAGCATATAGATTTGAGAGTATTAATGACTTATAAAAAATAATGTTATAAAAAAGGTATATGGCATCCATGACACGAAATCACGATATACATGTCAAAATGAAACGAAGCAAAGGAACGGCACTTCAATTGCTGTTCTTCACTCAAAAGCCAACAATCAAGAGGATATCCAATAGGATCAAAACAACAATTTATACTATATTTCATTTCACTTATCTAAGTTATTTCAAGACAGGACCAAAAAAGTTCAATCAAAAGCTTCAACAATCAAAAAGACTTGTCATCCACTAAAACACTTGAACGGTATACTATATAGATTTAACTATATTAAACAAGACTCCGGATATCTCCCTGTTGACTTGCATTATGAGTATTTGGGCATAACAATGACAATCTCATCCTTCCAAGCTTCTGTATTGCTTAATAAGTTGAATGTGCATAAGTAAGCAATCTTCGTCTTGTCTGAAATGAAGCTTCTAAAAAGAACAACAGCTATTTTTTTACAAACAAGAGGCTCCCAGGAGCCTGAATCGCTCACCTGGTCTTGATGTCAACCCTATGGAGACTTTTGTATAGCTAAATGAGCTGAATGTTTAAGCATGAAAAAGCTTTTCTCTATCTGCAATAATTTTCATTCTAAATAATCAAAAAACACTATTACTCAACTTTTAAGGGGCTGTAACCCCTATAAGGGGTTATCAGACAACTTCAACCCTATGGAGACTTTTGTAGAGCTCAATGAGCTGAACATTTAAGCAAGCAACAGCTTTTCTTTATCTGCAATAGTTTTCATTCTATAGGCCAAAAACATAAAAAAAACACTTTTTTCAAACCTTTAAGGGGCTGTTATCCCTATAAGGAATCATCTGACAACTTTGACCTTATGGAGACTTTTGAAGAGTTAAATGAGCTGAACATTTAAGCAAGCAACATATTTTCTCTATCTGCAATAGTTTTCATTCTATGAGCAAATAACACTATTTTTTGCCTTTAAGGGGCTGTAACCCCTATATGGGTCATCTGACAACTTCGACCCTATGAAGACTTTTGTAGAGCTAAATGAGTGAACATTTAATCAAGCAATAGCTTGTTTATATCTGCAATAGTTTTCATTCTTTAAGCCAAAAACACTATTTTTGCCTTTAAGGGGCTGTAACCCCTATAAGGTCATCTGACAACTTTGATCCAATGAAGACTTTTGTAGAGCTAAATGAGCTGAACATTTAAGCAAGCAACAGCTTTTCTCTAACTGCAATAGTTTTCATTCTATAGGCCAAAAACACTATTTTTTGCCTTAAAGGGGCTGTAACCCCTATAAGGGGTAATCTGACAACTTTGACCCTATGGAGACTTTTGTAGAGCTAAATAACCTAAACATTTAAGCAAGCAACAGCTTTTCTCTATCTACAATAGTTTTCATTCTACAGGCCAAAAACATGCAAAAACGCTTTTTTCACCTTTAAGGGGCTGTAACCCCTATAAGGGATCATCTGACAACTTTGACCTTATGGAGACTTTTGTAGAGCTAAATGAGCTGAACATTTTAGCAAGCAACAGCTTTTCTCTATTTGCAATAGTTTTCATTCTATAGGCCAAAAACACTATTTTTCGCCTTTAAGGGGCTTTAACCCCTATAAGGGGTCATCTGACAACTTCGACCCTATGGAGACTTTTGTAGAGCTAAATGAGCTAAACATTTAAGCAAGCAATAGCTTTTGACTATCTACAATAGTTTTCATTCTATAGGCCAAAAACATGCAAAAACGCTATTTTTCACCTTTAAGGGCCTGTAACCCCTATAAGGGATCATCTGATAACTTCGACCAAATGGAGACTTTTGCAGAACTTTTGATGCTGAAGCAGTAGAGTGCATCAGATTTCATCTATCTCTTATACTTTTTGATTTACAAGCCAAAAACAGTAGTCTGACCCCCCTGGTTTTGACGGATCAAAAATTAAAACACAAGTTTGGTGCAGGACACCCTAAGGATCATTCATACCAAGTTTCATTAAATTCTGTTCAGTAGTTTCAGAGGAGAAGATTTTTGAAAAATTGTTAACAGACGACGACGACAGACGACAGACGACGACGACGGACGCCAAGTGATAGTAATAGCTCACCTGGACCTTCGGTCCAGGTGAGCTAAAAAGGGAAATAAGTTATCTGGCAATGGGATTTTTTTGGTACAGCTCAATTAGCTGAAAAATTTCAGCAAAGGCAAAAGTTATAACATTAAATGTGTCCAATAATGTTTGAGGTGTATTTTCAACAATAGTAATACTAATATTTCCACTTTATTTTACTTTTAATAAATCGCAAAGACTTAAAATGACTTGATTTTTCAAAGTAATTCTGTCGCATTCTATTCTTTTCAAATTTTGTCGACAAAACTAGTATAGTAACGTTTTGGGGTTCATAAGATCCTCTGATACTTTTTTTTTCATTTAGATTTTTACTTCCTTTAGTGAATATATAGATTATTCCATTCCGGAGCCTAATGTTGTATTGTGTCGTTGTTGCAGATCACAGGCAAAATCAATTATGTTTTTTTTATTCGAAATATGGGGATGGGATAGGAAACAAAGGAACAGTAAAGTTTGTAGACCGCAGGAAAATTGGAAAGATGGTAGGGGCGGAAAACTAGGCCTTTGTGGTGCAGTACTTGGTGGTCCACAAAGGGATCTTTTACGTGGATGAAGCATAGCTCTCTCCACACACGTTGGCACACCATGGTAAGGTTTTCTGCATTATGGCCTGACGACCCCAGCATTCATTATGACAGGGCTGTCCCATTCAACCTCCTGGGGCACACATCCCAGTCGCTTAAGGGAATGGGTTAAGCGGCCTTGTCCGATGTCAAGTTTCTGAGCGCTCTTTATTGGACCTTTACCGACAAGCTTAGTGCTGCTTCGGGCCTATTTGCCACCCGGAACCCGCAAGGGTTGTTTTGTTTTGTTCTTTTTTTGTCGATAGGGTCACACATGGTAAATGTCTTAATTGGCACTACATTGGTTAAACATGTTGTTTTCTAAGTATCCTTGGCGGTGCTTTCCGAATTCTTGGATCAATATTATTCAACTGTTTTAATGTATTTGGATTCGCACTTATCAACAGTCTACAGAACGGAAGTGTTTTATCTTCACTATTTTGCAGTGGATATGCACTTAATGTTTGCACATTAAGTGCAATGTCATGTGCAAAGCCATATCTATGAGAGCCGGTGGTGTAGTGGTTAACGCGTCGGGCTACTAACACCGTGGTTCGTGGTTCGATCCTCGTCAGGGGTGAAAATTTCATGAACCAATTTTCCGACTCTCTCTTGACACCATTTGCGAGGATGGTCTCAAGAACCGATGCTAGTCCTTCGGAAGGGACGAAAAAAGGTTGTCCCGTGTATGGGAGAGCAATACCCCATGCACATTAAAAACCCCTTTGTAGAGTTCGATAAGAGTAGGCTCAATGGGGGCCGCTACAAAGGCCACACTCGCAATCTGCTAGCTGGAGAGGGATTAATATAAGCATTAAGCTTGTTTCCCAATCCAGGGTAAATAAATATGTTTAAACTTTAAACTAATGTTTGCACATGAGGAACCGCTAAATTTTTCAAGGTTTTCGAGTTTACAAAACAGGCCATTGAATCATCTATCAGCCACGTGTGGTACATAGTGATACCCTGATTTTCACAATTATATCTTGTATAGAACATTGATTATTAGAGTTCGGGAATGTACATCGCTTCGGAAAGAGAGATAGAGGTCGACCAAGACCAATCGTCGCCCGTTTTATATATCATAAAGATCTAAGACAAGTGCTAGAAAATGCAACATATTTGAAAAACACACCATTTGGCATTCACGAACAATTTCCAAAAGTGATTGAAGATAGGCGTAAAAAACTGTACCCTGTATTCAAAGACGCGAAAAGGCAAAAGAAAACTGCAATCTTGGTGCGAGACAAATTATTCATTAACGGCGAACAGTTCATGCCTGTGAATGAAACTCCAACCCAGAATCGTTCAGAAACTGAGAATCGACCTAGCCAGTTTGGTTACCGTGATTCAATATTAAGAACCCCAAAGGAGACAGAGAGACCGTATAAGCGGATGCATTTTTCTGACTCTTCGCCGATTGGACCACCCGTAACTCCAACTACAAAATAGGAGAGCCATGGGGCTCAGAAACTTTGTGATTGTAACTTTTATCATGTTAACTGTATAAATACTTTGTTTGCATGTTCATCTTTTTTCGAACATAAATTGTGTGTAGATGTTGAAAACTCATATTTTGATACATTTTGGTATAAATCACGTATATGTACAGAATGCAAATGTGATCCATGTAAATGTCAGGACAAAAATAATTATGACTATGTGTCTTTTGTGGAAAATGACATACATTACCAGAATTCAATTTCTAAATTTTATTTGAAATCGGATGATGCTGGTTTAAATTCAAGACCTAAACATTTGCATTCTACTTTTTCACTGTCTGATACTATTGAAAACGAGCCATTATCTAATGAATCCTCTGTAACTAGTTTGTATAGAATGCATACTGTACCATGTAACTGTGCTTTTTGTATTGAGTGTCTGAATGATCATCAACATGTTGTAGATTATGATTCATATTATAAAGAGGTAACCATCCAATTTTATTCCGAACCGATAGATTGCATTGGAAACAAAATAAAAACACCTCTATTTAATACAAAAACAGCAGATTCTATGCAAACATTAAAAGTCATGGGTCTGAACTGTTGTGGTATTAAAACAAGACTACAATATCCGGAATTTATATCCTTTATACAAGATAATGATATTGTATGTTTTGTAGAAACCAAAACAGACGATATTGATATCATTGAAGTAGAGGGTTATAGCTTTTATATGAAAAATCGAATGAGAATCTCAAATAAACGTTCTGGAGGAATAATGATTGGTTATAAGAATAGTCTTAAAAACTGTGTAGAAATATTAGAAACTGAGTCTAAGTATATATTATGGTTCAAACTAAAAGCAGATGTATGGTGGCATATTTCTGCCAACACATAATCATATACATAACTAGTTAATTAAGTAGATATCTAGTTATCTAACTAGATAAATATCTAGTTATTTAACTAGATAAATTATCTAGATATTTAACTAGTTAATTAAGTAGTTATCTAGTTATTTAGCTAGATATTTAACTAGTTAATTTTAATATCATAACGTGAAAAAATGCATGTTAGCGCTTATAACTGCCATTATTATATTATTATTCACCTCTATTTTAAGAGGTTATCTAGATATTTAACTAGATAACTACTTATTATCTAGATATTTAACTAGATATTTATCTAGATAAATATCTAGATAACTACTTATTATCTAGATAATTATCTAGATATTTATCTAGATAAATTATCTAGATATTTATCTAGATAATTATCTAGATATTTATCTAGATAAATTATCTAGATATTTATCTACATAAATATCTAGATAACTACTTATTATCTAGATAATTATCTAGATATTTATCTAGATAATTATCTAGATATTTATCTAGATAAATTATCTAGATATTTATCTAGATAAATATCTAGATAACTACTTATTATCTAGATAAATTATCTAGATAAATATCTAGATAATTATCTAGATAATAAGTAGTTATCTAGATATTTATCTAGATAAATATCTAGATAATTTATCTAGATAAATATCTAGATAATTATCTAGATAATAAGTAGTTATCTAGATATTTATCTAGATAAATATCTAGTTAAATATCTAGATAATAAGTAGTTATCTAGTTAAATATCTAGATAACCTCTTAAAATAGAGGTGAATAATAATATAATAATGGCAGTTACAAGCGCTAACATGCATTTTTTCACGTTATGATATTAAAATTAACTAGTTAAATATCTAGTTAAATAACTAGATAACTACTTAATTAACTAGTTAAATATCTAGTTAAATAACTAGATAACCACTTAATTATCTAGTTAAATATCTAGATAATTTATCTAGTTAAATAACTAGATATTTATCTAGTTAGATAACTAGATATCTACTTAATTAACTAGTTATGTATATGATTATGTGTTGGCAGAAATATGCCACCATACAGATGTACTACAAACAGAAAATCCCGTCTATTTTGGAATAGTTTATATCCCCCCTGAATATACTAAATACTCATCAGAAGATGCCTTTAGCGAAATAGAACAAGAATACCTCTCATTTGCAAATAAATCAGAGTATGTATGTTTATTGGGAGATTTCAATGCAAGAACTGGAATTGAAAAAGACTTTATTGATATGCAAAACAACCGACATGTTGATGGTTTTTTAGATGATTTTGTAGATAATTGTACAACCATGTTATTAAATCTTGATATTCCTTTAGAACGAACTAGTATGGATAAGGTTAAAAATAGATATGGCACTTTATTGTTAAATTTTTGTAAAGGAAATCGTATGTTTATTATTAACAGTAGAGTAGGGAGTGACAAAAATATAGGGAAGTTAACATGTAGAAACGCAAGTGTAGTAGATTATTGTATATCCAGTCCAAGTCTCTTAAATTTTCTATCACAGTTTGATATTTTGGAAACTAGTAAACTATTTTCTGACGTGCATACGCCATTGCAATTAAAATTTATTAATAAGTGCAAAAAGGGTGTCCAAATTGATAACACTAATACAAACAATAAGTCTAAAGAGAAAATTAAACGATGGGAAAATGAAAAAAATGACCTATTCAAAAGAAATATTGATCATAACCAAATTGAATTACTTGAACAGAAATTAGATAACTGGAACGATAATATGTCTATAAACTCAGTTGTTCAAGACGTTGGTGATATCTTATTATCATCAGCAAAAGAAACTTTTGGTACTTATACAAAAAAGGCAAAGACAGCGAAAAATATTAAAAATTCTAAGCCTTGGTTTGATGACGATTGTAAAAATGCGAGGCAAAAATTTCAAAAATCTAAAAAGCGATATAAATTGAATAATGATGTTGAAAATTGGTCTTTATTCAAAAACGCAGAAAAGGATTACAAACGAATGATGGATATTAAGTATAAGAAATATTGCGAAGACCTATCAAAAGAATTACAAGCTGCTTCGAAAGAAAACCCGAAATATTTTTGGAAAACCTTAAACAAACATAAAAAGAGTCAACAACCAAACATTGACATAAATATCCTACATGAGTTTTTCCGCTCTCTTAATACGAAGAATGAAGAAGAACCATCTGAAGCCTTTGACACTGAAGTTCCAATGGAATTAAACGAAAATATAAACGAAAAGATAAGAAAAGAGGAAATTCTTAAATGTATTAAAAGTCTAAAAAATAATAAAGCCAGCGGAGAAGACGAAATAATAAATGAATATATAACAAGTATTAACTGTGATTGCAAGCAAGTCACAAAGTCCCCCAAACGACCCGTATTTGCCACTATTCTCTTCAGCATGTCAAAAAAAACCTAAATATAAATTTTCATGTAAATCGGAGCACTTTGAAAATTTCGACCCGATTATCTCCCTTGAGAAATCACATTTTTATTTATATCTCGAAAACCGTAAATATCGCTTCAAATTTTTTTTTCATATTATTAAAGAGAATGTTTTGCTCTATCAACCTACAAAATTTCAGAACCCTGCGCACCTAGGTTACCGAGATATTGCAATGTCCAATATTTAGTCCATTTTCCTGTTTCCATGGAAACGGCGGCCATTTTGAAAATTCCGATTGTCAACGAAGCTTCCTTTCTTTACAATCTATTATCCTGCCAAGTTTCATTTTGATATCTTGAGTCGTTTTTTCTAGGATCTCCGGACAAGTTCACGACTAAGTGGAAGAATCGGAAGAAGAAGAAGAAGAATAATAAGAATAAGAAACGGTGCAAAAACAATAAGTCCCCAAACGTTGTTTGGGGGACTTAATAAGTACATCTAATGAGTTTATAAATGTATATGAAAAACTTTTCAATATAATATTTGAAACCGGTCAGTTACCAGAAAGTTGGTTAGAAGGTATCATCAAGCCAATTTATAAGAACAAAGGTGACACTAAAAACCCCAAAAACTATAGACCAATTACAATTGTAAGCTGTCTTGGTAAACTTTTTACATCCATTCTAAATAACAGATTAACATCATTCTCTGACGAATTTTCAGTAATCAAAGAAAATCAAACAGGTTTTCGAGCTGGTTATTCAACTCTTGATAATGTCTTTTCGATTTTTTCTCTGTTCAATCTGCTGAAATCAAAAAGAAAGAAGTTGTATTGTGCATTCATTGATTTTGAAAAGGCCTTTGACAAAATATGGAGAAACGCGCTTTTTCATAAAATGCTTCTGCATAAAATCAATGGTAAAATGTATAATATTATTTTTAACATGTACCAAAACATCAAATCGTGTGTTTGTTATAACAATTGCTTAAGCGAATATTTTGATTGTGAAATGGGAGTTCGACAAGGTGAAAATCTTTCTCCCTTCCTTTTCTCAATCTATCTAAACGATTTAGAAAATTTTATGATTTCAAACAATATTGAAGGCTTACCAAGTATCTCCATTGACCTTGAAAATCAACTTGAAATGTTTCTCAAGATTTTCATTATGTTATATGCTGATGATACAGTACTTCTTGCTGAAACAGCAGAAGACCTTCAAGCACAACTAAATGTTTTTAGCGAATATTGTGATAAATGGAAACTATCAGTTAATGTTGATAAAACTAAAGTCATGGTACTTGGTTTAGGTAGGAGACGTAATAACCTCGCGTTTACTTACAAAAATATTAAAATTGAAATTGTGGATACATTTAACTATCTTGGTATTATTTTTACTAAAACGTGTAACTTTGAACATACTAAACAGCACCTTGCGGATAAAGCACGTGCTGCAATGTATGAAATTTTAAAAGTAGGAAGACTATATAAGCTTGATGTTAAAACCCAGTTGGACCTTTTTGATAGAATGATAAAACCTATTTTGTTATATGGCTGTGAAATCTGGGGATTTGGTAAACATGATATTCTTGAAAGAATACACCTAAAATTTTGTAAAATTTTACTGCATTTGAAGTCCTCAACCCCTAGTTATATGGTATATGGAGAGCTAGGCAGATTTCCTATAAGTATAGACATTAATATTAGAATCTGCTCCTATTGGGCTAGATTATTAAATGGAAAAGAATCAAAACTTTCGTATCTATTGTACAAACTTACACGAAAACTAAACATTAATTTTTGTTGGAACAAAGCTGTCAAAAATATCTTAGATCGTTCTGGATTTTCCTATATGTGGCAAGATGAACATGTTGATAATATTGAATGGTTTAAGCAAACCCTGAAACAAAGACTGGTTGATCAATTTAAACAAATTTGGCACACGAACGTAATGGAGTCACCAAAAGCGACATGTTACAGAATCTACAAACAGGAATTAATTTTTGAAAATTATTTGACAATTTTGAATCTAAAAGATGCATTAATTATGTGCAGATTTAGAACAACAAATACTTTCTTACCTATTGAAACGGGAAGATGGAGAAATATAAATCGGGAAAATAGACACTGCAACCTATGTAATGATAATAGCTTAGGGGACGAATTTCATTATATTCTTCAATGTGCGGCATTAGCTGAAGACCGCAAAAATCTGCTACCAAAATATTATACAAGAAATATAAATACATTAAAATTTAACAAACTCATGTCAAGTAAAAACAAGTCGCTGCTTCAAAATATGTCTAAACTTATAAAATGTATAAATAAAAAACTGTGACCTCCTGGCTTTTCTTCTCCCTGTGTGTGTGTTGTTTGTTTGTACTGTATTTGTGTATCAGTATTGTATATAGTGTACATATTTGTTATTGTTGTATTTTGTTTAATTTTATTATGTTATGTTTTTCTCTGTACCAATGTATTGGACTATATGAGAATAAAGATATATAAAGGATTATCGGCTTACAGGAAGTTGATGTTCTTTGACAATGAGCTAAAATTATCAGTATACTATAGGATAAAGCCAAATATAAAATGTCTACCGTATAGATGCGTAGAGAGCTGCGATGAGAATATAGCATGTAATCTTTGTGACAAAAACCTAAGCATTCGGTAAAAAGGAAGTATAGATGACCTCAGAACCACGTATATTCGCTTTACGACAATACCCGCATGTGCTTAGTGTCAGTGACTGCAATCTGGCAGCGTAGGATTGATCAAGTTCTAATGATACTTTTCTATACGACAAAGCGATCCGCAAACTATTCACTGGCTTTAGTATCATGTTTAGCCACGGCTAAATTCATTATAGACTGTTCAAATTAATATAAGCATATGGCACATGTATTTCATTGTTTTCTCAGACTGTGTCCATATTTTTTTTATTTAAACTGTCGTTAATTAAATGTAAAGTCTATTATTATGTCGTTCATTTTGTCTGTAAATCATGTGCTTTCCTCTTATTCATGTGAACCTCCTATTGCTCCTTGTGGGCTCCTAATTCGGAAAATGAAATATTATTTTATGTTACGTTGCTGAGAAATGTAAAAAAAACTTTAAGTATTCGGTTAACAAAAAGTAAATGACCTAGGAACATGAATTCGCTTTACGAAATATGATACTATCTATTATAATGATACTTTATTAATGAAATTACACCCATAAGGGTCAAATCGACATACATTGCAGATATTTAGAACAATACATAGAATACAAAGCAATACAACATATCATAATATACATGCAGGACAAAGCGGTTCACAAACTACTTTGGTATATCTGCATCATGTAAAGTTGCCGACTTGAAATTTATGAAATGCACAAAAAATATTCGATAATCAAGAAGGACATGACCTAGCTAGGAGCATTAAGTAGACAGGAACTTGAGATATATGCTGGAGCGGACGGAATGTTGCTACACAAAAAAGGGAAGAAGCCGAGTCCGAATGTCAAAGTCCGAAAGGGCAGAGACAAAACCAGTAAACACCAACAAGAACGGGACAAAAACAGACAACATGTAAAGCATGGAAACACAAAAACAACTGAATATCAATCAACAACTCGAACCCAAGTCGTAACAAGAGTGAACTCGTGTGCTCCAGAAGAGTAAGCAGTTCCTGCCTGCTATAGCACAACCGTCGCCGTTGCCAACAGTCAAAAGTTGACAATTGGAAAGTTAGTCATAGAGCTTTGTTGAAAGTTTTCCTTGAGAATCTTTTTCGAGATGAAGATTTAAATATGAAGCAGACTTCCTTGAATCCGTTATGTCCTTTGGGGTTAACGTAAAACTATCACAATTGATTCGAAGGGAATAACATCGATTTCCTTGACGGAGCCCTTTGACAAAAAAATGTTGTTAACACAAGGTTATGTTGCTCCTCGGTGCTGACTTCACCGAAGAAATTTTACGATAGCCAGCATGCACTCATAGACAAATATTGTATTTCTATATTTCAGATGAGTACAGATGTTGGTTTGTCATAGGGCCACAGGGACTTGCTCTCCTCTATCAATATTTTGTTAGAGTCAATGTGCGGTAGGAAAAAAACAAGAACCGCTTACTCTTCCTGGGAGCACCTGAGTTCACGACTAGAGTTCGCGTTTTTAGTTGGTATTCAGTATTTTTTTCCCGTGTTTTATATATTGTCTGTTTCTTCGTCATGTCCTTGTTTGTGTTTCCTGGTTTTGTCTCTGTCCTGTTTCGGACTTTGACATTCGGATATCCCATTGGTACCTCTGCTTCTTTCGCTATACAGTATATGGTCATAGACCTGTATGTTCTAATAAACAGGCTTATGACATGGTACTATATATGATTGTATGTAGCAATATGCTCTTGGCCATGTTCTTGCAGAAAAGTGCGACGATATTTATTTTAATACATTCAATCTGAATGGGACCAGGGTCCTTCGATATGTCCCTATAAATTTTCAATTGGTTACGATCCTAAAATGACAAATTATGGGATCTTATTTGTAGTAAAAAAAAAGTTTAAAAATCTCCAATTTAATAGGCCAATTGGTTATTTAACACCTGAATTTTTTTTTTTTTTTTACCATCCCGTGATGCCCCCTTTTCTTCTTGTTACGGGTATGACCATTGACCTTTCACCCAATTATCTTTTACCAGTCTATTTAAAATTTAAATGCATTTAAAGTCGTTGCGGTTCAATGACTAATAGGAATTTTTAAATTTATTTATATAACCTTTCGTCAGGTGAAAATAATCCAATTATCTCCCTTTATCCAATTAACGCACCTGTTGAATTTGCAGACGATTGTTTTGAAGCGTGTTTACCTTTTTGATGTCCAACAAAGTAAACCAATCAAAATAAAAGACCAAGGCTGATTAAAGAAATTAATCGCGTTCTAAAAGATTAAAAGATCATCAAAGTAGAAAAGTTGGGGAAACTCGGGTCGCAGTGTTGGTGTCACGTGATTCATGACATCTCTTATTTTGTACACATTTCACGCATAGCAGACAGATTTGAGTCCAGTTTGTAATTGGACATGATAGATAATGAGCATGGACTAACTGGTTTAACATGTCCGGGGACGTACTTTTGAGAGGGGGTAGGGCTACGCCTCCCCCGGGTTTTCTCATAGGTAAGTAAAATGTGTATTGGGATGGTCGAAACTTTTTACCTATTGTGTCCCGTGTTAGTAAACATCGTATTTGATAACGATTTAAATTGTAATTTTAGAACATTTGTAGTAAAATAATGACAACTTTAAATGTTTATTTTGTGTGATGAAAAAGTTTACACCAACTTTATCATACATGTACGATCATACATATATTTTTTGTATAAATATGAGTTGAAATTGTCATTAGTAAATCATTACATAAACTATTGACAGGTGAGGTAACAGATGATTGGTATGCAGGTGTAACAAATGACATAATAAATAAATGATATTTTTTTACACCCCCCTTTTTTCTTAATTCTCCTTTGCAATATTATTGATCAGTCCATGTAAACATTATTAAATTATACATAATCAATTTTGAAAGTCTATATGTCCTGCCCATATTCATTGTAAAATATAAAATTTATTGACTGAATGATAACAAATATCTGCAGTATTAATTCTTACAAGAATATACAAAATGGACCAATTCAGTGGCAGATTTAAACAAAAAGTGCAGATTTAGAGGGAGGTGGATTCCCATGATTGAGGGGGCGGACAGGTGGTACAGTGGTTGAGGAGGCAGGGAGTGAGGGTAGGGGGGGCGGGGGTACAGGGGTGGACAAGGGGGACGGGGGTACTGGGGTTGAGGTGTCTGGGAACGGGGATGGAAGGGGAGGGGAGCGGGGGAAGAGAAACCCCCTGTTCACCCCCATGGTTGGAACTTCCATTTTCAGAGGAATTTTTGAAACTTTTTTGCATAGAAATAGAAATAGCTTTATTCCAATTAAGGGCCCTATAATAGAGCATACAATTACATAAAAGTGATTATGACAATTTGTGACAGTAAATAACATTATAACAGATTACAGATTTATTAATAACAACAACTTGATAATTTGACAGGGGCAGAGCCATGTAGTACATAAAGTGATACAGTTACATGTATGAAATATGCATGTATTTATTATGAGAACATTATTATTGCATATTTTCAGCTTAATTAGCCTTAACCCCATTTCGTCCACTACATGGGAAACCGGGGCTCCTTGTAAAAATTTCTTGATCTTGATTGACAGTGTTCCAGCCAGGATTTGAAAAGGGCAGGGATGAATTTTTAAAAAAGGGCACATTCATGCGTTAACTTCATCTTTCAAAAGGGCATACAAATGTAGCTAATAACAATCAAATACAGCACACATTCTTTTTTAACAAACAAACATGCATTTTTAGGCTTAAGGGGAGCCTCTTGTTTCTATAACAAGACTTTAGGCTTTTCATTACATTCATACATTCTATCAGTGCTAAAAAGCTTGAATGTCAGCCCAAGAAAAAATTGAGAAAACCCATTTGAGTGGGTGGTAAAGGGTTTTTTTCGTGCATCGTGTTGAGCAATTTTTATTTCCCGTTCAGCCGTGCATGGAGGTTCATCGTGCATCGTGTTTCTCTATTTCATTTTTCGTTCATCGTGATTATCATTTTTTTATTGGCCGTTCATTGTGATTGTCATTTTTTATTGGCCGTTCATCCGTGCACGTACCCCTCTTTACCACCCCCATTTGATTTTTATTGAATTTGCTAGTAAAATCCGGAGATTTAGTACCATTCCGGTCAGAGTTTGTGTTTAGTTTTTAACTTCCGTTTCCTGTCAGTTTTGTAAACAAAAAATATATGATGGAGCATATCACAAATCCATCAACATCGTTTCTATTTTTCAATAAAAGCGCATATTTAATGTTAATTTTGATAGAAAACATCAAGATGGGTTCAGATTCTGATTTGTGAACAATTATCATTACCCAGGCAGAGAAATTTACTGTGCAATCGGACAACTTACCTGTAATTGAAATTGATTAATCAAAATAGATACCTTAATTAATTGACTAGAGAACACATGTTTATTTAATTTGTTAATTGGCTTGGGGTTGTAAATATGCCATTCAATTATCCAAAATGGCTTCATTCTCAATACACAAGCTATGTACGATTGACTGAAAAAGGCAAATGTACGATCAAAAAGGGCAGGGCGGAGATGAAAACCGGCAGGTATCCTGAAAAGGGCAATCGGGCGGAGGCAAAGGCAGGCGGGCGGACCGCCCTCTGAAAACAGCCTAGCTGGAACACTGATTGAACTAGAATTACTATCCAATAAATGGAATACCGACAAAGTCTTTTAGTCTAGAAGGCCAAGGGCCCACAACCAGAGTTGGAAATAGTAAGCCCGAACGCCAGCCAGAGACTAGCCACTGTTTAGCATGGCAGACTAAAAATCAAAGAAAATTTGAATGGCTATACATAGTAAAAATAGGTAAAATTTCAATTCAGGGCTGGTTCCTTTTTCAGGCAATACCCTACCCTGCCAGAACCCAATTTTTTCCCCAAAATATGAGCAATATGATCGACATGAAATTTTGATGTGAATCCTTAAATTATACTGAATAACTAAAATTTTAAATCTTTATCCTTATAGTTTTGGAGTGACTTTTCTTGGACAATGGACTTTTGAAAACAAAGCCTGTACGAAAAGCTCCATATGGATTGGTTATGGATTCCATATGGATTTTAAACAATTTCTTTTGAACATTCCATATGGAATGCTTATGGATCCATATGGAATGGTTATGGATTCCGTATGGAATTTCGGCCGAAATATTTAAATTAGTCCATAAGTTCTTGTGAACTCATTTGCATAAATCATATGGATTCCATATAAATGGGTTATGGATTCCATATGAAAAGTTTATTGATTCCATATAAAAGGGTTATGGATTCCATATAAAAAGGTTATGGATTCCATATGAATTTTTGTTCTTATTCCATATCGAATTTTTCACAGTCCATATGGATTTTTTATTAAGAAATCCATAAGGATTAGACCAGGGATTCAATCAGGCATACTTAAAGGTTCTTCATGGAGATGCTGTTGATCTAAGATTTATTTCAAACTTCCTTAAGAAAAGAAGTTTCTTAAAATTTGTATTATCTTTTCCAACCTATGTGTCAACAGCAAAAAATAAAGAACTAAGTTTTAATAAGGCATTATTAGCATACTGCCACCTCTTGGTCATGCAGAAAAAAACAGGAAAGTGCATGAGGCGATGTACAACTGATATATGCCCTGAACTATATGATTGGGAAGATATAAAAGGGTTGTTGCTTTGGCATTATGACTGAACAATTTTTTTTTGGGGGGGGGGGGTGCATTACAAAGTCAGCCCAATCATGCTTTGCCAAATCAGCATTAGAACTGTTATTGAATTGCTAATTGTATTTATCCTGCATGATTACACATTTAATTATGAATAAAAATTAAAAAAAGCTCTGCAATAGCATGAAGATTAAAGAGTTTGCAAAGAGCTCAACTGGCATTTACTTGCCATTCTATTTCTTTTATCTAGGATGTACAGTTTTGTCAACTTTTAAACTTTTGAGTCAATAAAAAGGTATTGAAATTGATTGAAAAACTCAAAAAATCATTAATTAATGTACTTACATATATAAATACATGAACAAACAAACACATTTCAATATAATCCTCTTTAACTCCAGCAATAACCACACAGTTATCAGTGTTCCTGTTTGCAATTCAATGGACTCAAAAACTGATGATGTCAGAAATGACATCATCAAGTGCACTTATGTCTGCAATATTTAGAGAAAATATTGTCCATATGGATTTAGCTTTGTCCTTCTGTGTTTTTTATTTGTCCATATGGACAACATTTTTGTCCATATGGACAATATTTTAATCCATATGGACAACAATTAAATCCATATGGACAATCATAAATCCATATGGATATCCCTGTCCATAACCTGTCCATATGGATTCCATAAGCATTCCATATGGATTCCATATAATTTTTTCGTACGGGAAGCATCCTTGATACAGTCATAATCTAATGAATAGGAAAGAAGGATACGAGACATACTAGTAACTTAAGAGTTGCCCAATAATAAAATAGCACCTAATGGGTTAGTTAGTTGTGTTGGTCTATGTATGAAAGGAGGATGGACAAATCAAATTGGCATTTTGGCAGACTAAAAATTATTTTAGCAAGCAGTCATACTGAAATAATATGGCTGACAGTTAGTGGCATGTAGTATAAAAGTTTTCAAAAAGATGGTTGGAGTGAGACAGACCGACAGACAAACAAAATTGAAATATAGCAGAAAGTACAGGACTCAAAAATGTTTGACAGACAGCTTGTCTGACAAGAGTTATTTTTATTCCTACTTGGATGTCTATATATGTAAAATTTTGCCCAGTTCTTTTATTAAGTTGATACCAAATAATTCTGATAAAATTATCAACTGATCCAGAATAATTCAGATAATTTTGTATTCTATAATAGTTTCTTATCAAGCTATTTATGCAGAAATTATGATAGCAAAATATATAGAGGGTTCCAAATAGGGAATTCACAAAGTTTGGAATAATTTAAGAGGACAAAAATTCCTTCATTATGTTCATGCATGTGCAATTACTCCTTAGAATATTGACCATGTTGCATTTTGAGGAGTTAATTTTTTTGAGTGGTTAAGCATTTATTTTTTCTTTGATTTCATTGACAAATGCATAATAAAAAAATTAATTCAAAAGACTTAAAAAGGAAGAAAGAAGAAAGCAGAGGATACAATTTCAAAGTTCTATAAAAATATATATATATAGAATTCCTTAGACATAGACTTCATTCTAACTGGTTTCATATTTTTTGTATTAAAAATATGTCTTATAAGAATGGTTTTTTTTTTGTAAAAAAAAAACCATTCTTATAAGACATATTTTTTAACTACATCAAAATTTCGTTACACCTGAAATGCCTGATGTGTGTTTAGTTTTAATATTTAAGACTCACCAGAGATACTCAAGCCACCATATAAAATTCGAATCTCAGCATATATAACAAATGCAGAATTAGAACGGAAAGTATTAATCAGTTCAACCTATTTCTTAATAAAGATTTAATTCAAATCTAAGGATTCTATTGATGAACATCATGTAAATATATCAGTCAGAGATCCCACTTAAACAAGTAAACAGAATTTTACTTCTTTAGGTAAACAAAAATTTACTTGTTTAAGTAAAGTATTTTTCTCTGAGCAAAAATTTACCTATACAAGTAAATTTGAAAAACTTTGAGCTCATTTTACTTGTTACACAATATTTTTACAATCAAACTGATAATTTTCTTTAAATGTTTACATCATCTGCTCTATGGTCCATTAAAAATTTCTGATGTGCATGGCTGTCTTCATGGTGGGCACGGCCTTTGAAAATTGCCCTCTTGGGACAATAAATGTTGATTATTTCTCAATTAACTGAAGATAACAGATAATCTCAGTCTGGTAAAGGTTGCTAATACTATTAGCCATATAAATTATCATGAATGAAAGTAAATTGCATGACTAGGAAAAGAATGATTTTCTATCATTTTACTTGTACAAGTAAATTAGTGAAAGTCAAAATAAGGGAGACAATTTTAACTCTTAAAAGTTTACCTATAGAAGTTAAAATCTGTTTACTTGTACAAGTGGGATCTCTGACTGTATATACTGTCAAAATTGTTGAATAAGCATGATAATATTTGCTGTTGTTTTCATAGGGGAAATTTCTCTTTAAATTTGTTTTAAAAATATTTCATTTAAATCTTTTCAATGAACCCAACTTGACCCCCATAATAAAAGGCAATACATTAAACAATGCTTATATGTCATATTTTATCTGTTCAAGTTACAATTTTAAGATGGTAATTTAAATAAATGAAATATAGATACTGTTCACCTCAAAAATCTTTGTATATTTTTATTACTTTGTTTCAAAAACTTATTGTAAGTTAAGAGTATTTAAATAAGAAAATTGACTTAAATTGGTTTGTCCTGATCTAATAAATACTTCAATGACAATTCATTGTGGTTTTGAAGTGTCCTTTAAACATGTCCATACATCTATCTGTATGGATCTTTAAGATGGGATACTGTAGAAAGTTTTAGAAGATCAAAAAAGACATGGAACCTTAAAAGCATGAAAAAAGCATGAGTAACATAGAAAGCCAGGAATTTAATGAAGGAAATAGGACCCAAACACTCAAAAGTTTCATGGTTACTTTGGACAATAAGTTTCCAAAATTTTTTTGAACATTCAACAAGAATCTTAAAGTTGGAAGTTTTTACTTGTTTGTATTTAAATTAAAAAAAATGAATTTTAACATCATGAAGATATTAGATTTAACTCAAGCATTTTTAAAAAATACCAACAACAAGAGTTAACAATAAGGCCAGGATGAGATAAATCCTAGATGCTCCTAAAAATTTCTGAAAAATATGGGACCGGTGGGCAAATTTTACTTTTTTTTTTTATCCAACATGTCCAATATGATAAAATATGCTGCCATTTTAAAAGAAATTGACCAATAATTAACATAATTTGCCAAAAAATTTAAATAAAATTTTTTGAGGGGGCTGAAAAAATCGGGGGGGGGGGGGGGGGGGAGCTAGGGGATGAGAATCTAAAAATTCTTTATATTGTCCTAAAGTATGTCTTGCTCACCAGCACTCCATCAGAATACTTCATTCCATGTTCATTCTCCTTGTAAATTCTTTATTTATGAAAAAATGAATTCCTAAATTCACAAGAATAACTATCAAAGTGGCTCAACTAAAAATCTAAGGTCAAGGTCAAAAGATGAGGATGCCACTATTTGGTCATGTAACGGTACATACCATGTTTCATTAACCTACGTAGGACTCCTAGTTCTTGAGATATTGAGGTGGTCATTAAGAATATGCAAATGTCACCACTACGGCTGCTGGTAAAGCAACACCTATGTCTTGGTCTACAAAAACTTTAAAGAGAGCTTCACTAGCTCAGTCAGGGGGTTCTTGATTGCTTTAAAGCATAAAGGCATCGCATTCAGGTTTTGAATTTGTTCACTTCTTCCTCATATCATGAAATAAGTTTAACAAATTATGTATTGTAAAAAGGAATAAATTTTATAATTTAAATGGTTTAAATTTTGTGTTTTCTGTTTTGAAATGTAATTTTTAAAAATTTTGCTTATAAATTTTTAAAATGAGTTTGATTTTCATGAAAATTATGGATGATGCGATATGCATTAGTAAATGAAGCCCTTTTGACGATTTCTCTTTTACAGACCATTGTAATGTATCTATATTTTAATGGCTAAGATCAGATTTGTTTGTCAATTGATCTGACACATTTATCCCCCATCACTAAGTTTTTTAAAAGGCCACTATGACCTACAGAATTGCCTATATATAGAAGTATAAAATTCCTAACATTCCTGTAGTTTACCAGGTGATCTCTTTACACCTAGTATCAATTAAAGTCCCTTGATAAATATTGACCCCAATCAATCAGAGATAGAAGATCAATCGGGATCGGTATATCTATTAAGATACTTAATCAATTATGTTATAAAAATTTATTGCTTTAGGTCCAGAATAAGATAGATTAGGATATTATGAAAAGGTTCACAATTTATGATTCAATTCCTTAAGATTTTATCTCCCTGTATTGATACTTAGAGATTTGTTAATATTTAGCTTGAAATCAAACTAGAAGAAAAGAAGCTTCAATTGAAAGTTCAGATAAAAAATGTAATTCAGATATATTTGTTACACAGACTTAAAACTACGAGTGATAAAAAAATACCTCAAATTTCACCATAATATTATGTTTCTATTGAAACTTGATGCATGTAGAATCCAAATTCTGGTACTCTATGATATATTCTTAATGGTTGAAACTGTATTCATTCCAAACAAGAATATGTTCAAAAGACATAATGTCCCATCTTGCAATATTTGGGATGAACAGACGGACCATCGAGTGGACCTATACACTATGCCCTCTACTTTCGTAGATCAGGCATAGAAAACCATATGCAATGAAATCATCATAATATTTTCAAAGTGCAGCTCATTAAGTTAATAATATTTTGCATATCTGATACTATTTATCATGTTTATTGTCTTTTAAAAAGTTTTATTTCAAAATCTTTCAAAGTTTAAAATCTATAGTAACAGTACTGCACAGAACCATATTATTTTAAAGATTCACTAAAACAACTTGAGTTATCTCCCATTGTACACAATACTGCAAAAAAGTTCACTGGTAATTTGTGTTCTCTAGGAATAAAAGTTATTTTATAATAAATTTATGTTAAATATTTCAGGAATTATGTTTTACTAAAAATACTCTGAAGTTCATGTTTGCTTAAACTGTATAAATTGTAATTTTTGTCACACCTCACTCAGAGTGGTACATACGTGTTACTTTACCAGCAGCAGATGCAGCATTTTCTCTTAATCTTATGTTAAGTTTAATTTGCAATTCCATTTGTCAAAAACCAGAAGTAGCTTAGCACAGTTGCATACCCATCTTTTATAAACCTTGAGTTTGATGTTTCATAAAACATATAGTTATAAATATATGAAAATATGTGGAAATGAACAAGGATTTTAATTTGTATTTCTGATGGTGCCAACAGGTGAGACATACTTAGTGTTATCTCTTGTTATATTCATGTATTAATTATATTTCTTCTTTTTATTTTCAGGTGTTGTGTTTTTAATCTACCTCAGTTCCATAGTGACTGCGACTGGAAAGATTGCATTTATAGACCATAACATCAACTCATCTTTAGTGCTTACACAGACATTAGATTTTAGCAAAACCAGTTTTAGAATTGCATTTTCGTTTTTATCATGTAAAGAAGGCCAGATTTTATACCAATCAAGTACTTCAGGAGATTATTTTAAGTTATTTTTAGAAAATAGTTCTATTTATATATCATGGAAGTCAGGTGCATCCCAGGTAACTTTTATCGTTGCTGATCATCTTGTAAAAAATTCATGGTACTTTGTTGATATTTATGAGCGAACGGGTGATATTAAATTAGTTTTACAAAAGAGTGGTGTATATATCAAGGATAGTTTTATTGCCAATAGTACTTTTAGGAATAGTATTTTTAGTATAAATTTACATGGAAATCCAGGACTTATTATTGGAGGGACAACATTCACAGGATGCGTAATGGAAGGACCTTATCTTATTTTCGTCAACAATCCAAACATCGTAGAATCCAGCATTATATGGAATAATACAGTTTGTCCTTTGAATTCCAATGATTGTAGAGGTAAGTTTTTATGTTCAGAAATATAATTTGTAATTCCAAGGCATTTTAGGTTCCTTTTTCAAAAATTATTTTGGCTACAGATGAAGACTGGTTTTGGATATGAAAATGTCAGATTAAAAATATGCCAATAAACAAATTAGAATTTTTAATGAGATCCAAATATAAGGTTAAAAAAAGAAAATGTAATTGTAAAATGGAACTCAGGGTTTCAACTTACTATACTGGATTCATCCTTCATGTTCATTTATCAATTTCATTTTTTTATTCACATATGATGCAAAATATAAAACTTTTAGACAAGTAGTTCTTGCTATTTTTTTGTAGCCTTGTGCATATTAAAGAAAAGAAGGTTCAATTAGAGTTATCTCCCTTTGACCACTAAATGCATGTAACAATTTAGGTTATGACATATCTCCACAGAGCCATATAATCATGTTTAATTGATGTCTTTTGTCACAAATTCTGTCCAGATGTTTATATGACAATAAATTTGATTTGATTTGAAATAAAAATGTCATTTGATAGCAAAGGGGGAACAAAGCAGGAACCAATGATACATTTAGTGTATTTTTTTTATCAAAGATATTTAGGTGACTTAATAAAATGATAGTAAATTTGGCACCAAAGAAATCAAGCCAATATTTTATTTGAACAATAACCTTACATAAAACCTAAAAGGGTAAATCACTGTTCATGGTTTAATTTTTTAAGGAATCATTTTTTTTCAAACAATTAATTCATTCCAAAACTCCATGCATCTGAAAGGTAAGAGAAATTTGGATTTCAGTTCAGTTGCATGTTTTTGTCCCAGTTTTCAATTTCTGGTCAGGAAAATATTCTTGATATTCTGATAATCTTGGTACCCCTTCTTCCACTTGAAAATTACTTATTATAATATGTTTAAGCATGAAAATACTGGGTTAATAAAGATGGTTATGACTATACATGTTAGTTTAAGTGTACTATAACATCTACATCATAATAAAGTGTAACTTTTAATGTCTAGATCATGAGGGGTCAACAAAACTCTTGTTCATCATATGTCATGTATGTCATTTCTGACAATTTCTTGTCATTTATTCAATTAATAAAATAAAGATAAGGTCCTATTCTAAGGAACAGATAGAAGTCTGTATAATGGTCTCAGGGTATGATCTTTGTTAGAACGAAAGGCGCCCAAGTCCTGATCTAAAATGCAATGTCCTCTGCTCTATATTTTTGAGAAGTTTCGCAAGCACCAACCTCAGATTCAATGGCACTGGTTTGATGGTTGAAAAAGCACAGTAGCATAGCAAGATGAGGGTTCAGAGGTTTGGAACCCCCCTTCATTGGGAAATTTTGTTTTTTCCCTACCAATTTTTCAGCAGAATTGCCCAGGATCTTCCCTAATTAGTCTTGGCCATGGGTAGACAATACAATCTAAACCATTCCCATCATGTAGATTTTAGACTAATTGGGCTTTCCTTTTGTCCTTTAAATTTACGCTTGATGGAACACGTTCCCACATACTTTTTAAATTTTTTTAAAACAGATTCTGGATGTCTCTTGAGCCTGTTGAGCATGGTGAAAAAATACAAAAAACAAAAACAAAAAATATTTTTTTAAACCCAATGTTTGATTTATGCTAATTTATATGAGAAGTCATGCCAGTCTTACAGTGTGTTTTGATGTTAATCTATATCAAACTTTATAAGTTTCACAGCACAAAGGAAAGCCTTCCTCCTCAGTCATGATCTTGCATAAAGCTTTACATAGTAAGAGGTGTGCAGGTCTTTATAGTTTTATTGGAGATAAAAAGTACTGTGTAACATGTGGTGTTTTGAAACAATAGGACCAACCCTTTGTTATCAGGGTGAGGTTAAGTGGATGTTATCTTAAATATTCCTTGGCATTTTATTTCAGTGCTAATTAAGAAGTCTACCTAGCATAAAGATTTGAATCAAAATTAAATCTAGATGAAAATTTTGTGACCTTATCTAAAGTAAATTATATAAGTCTTTTGAATTTTAGTACTAATTGAAAGTCTAGACACTTATAACATAGACTTATTGCAAAAAATGTTTTTAATTGTCCCGCTGAGGTACCTAGTGATGGTTCGTCTGTCTATATATTTTTATACATGATGTCTTGTTCCCATCTGCAACAGGTCTGCAGTACTGCTAGTTTTAATTTTATGTCCTTGTTGCAGTAACTTTCTTATATCAGGGGATTAAATTAGCACTAGCTAGTCCGAGGTATTGGACCTTCAATTTTTAATTCAGGACCTTTAGAAATTTATTACATTTAACAAAAATCCTAGACCTGCATGTTACATCTGGTTAGTTTTCACTTGGAACTTCAAATAATCCTGGACCTTTTTTCCGAAATGTTCAATATATATGTACCATCAAAGTTTTGAACAGGATTAAGAATTTTCACAGGCATGGTTAGGGACAAATTGAAACTTTAGTTTATTCAACTATTTTCCATGATTCAAACAAATACACGAATTTCTTTTTAAAGAATTTAACTAAGCCATACATGTAGGAACAACATTTTAAAAATGATATATTTTTTAAAATTTCTATTTTTGGAAACTTGATCTTTTGAAATAGTTAACTACATGTACTAGTATATATGTTAGAGGCAATAGGTATAATTAGGCATTAAGCTTAAATCCTAGGCAATAAGATAATACCTAGTCATTAGTGTTAATGCCTAAATAGAATTTGGCATTAAGCTTAATGCCTAGGAGTTAGGTCTAATGCCTGATTTTTTTCCATGAAAATTATTCTTATTGCCTAACCAGATAATCTGAGATATAATGAAAAGAAAATTTGAAATTAAAGGTTCAATATTAGTAAGTTTAGCTGAATAAAAGTATTTCTTTGAATTTTTGTATTTTAGCTCACCTGGCCAAATGCCATATGAGCTTATGCCATCACTATGTGTTCGTCATCGTCCGTTGTCCGTTGACAATTTCAGAAATCTTCTCCTCTGAAACCACTGAACCAATGAAACTGAAACTTTGCATATTGGCATGACGATAAAAAAAACTAGCAAAAAAGTATCAATTGGGCATTCAAACATTGTCAAAACAACTAAAGGGGAGAACAAGGACAAAATCAGTCACCACAAACAAGAACAATGTGTACATTTTCCTAACCACCAATACAGATTGATCTTCACTATTGAAACATTTAAACATCTTAAATATAACATTTGTAAATATAGTATAGGGTGTGGATGGGGTTTCCATAATAGAGAATAATGGCCAAAAAAGTTAACAGAGAAAGAATAATGACAAAAAAAACTAAAGAATAGAGAATAATGACCCTTACAGAATAAAGGATAATGTGAAAATTGACGATACCCCCACCAAACCCTTTACCAGTGTTCTCCCCAGAAAATTTTGATAGCACTGTGGTAACGCGTGGCGAGAATTTCGAACATGGGATTTTCCGCGGCGTTATGAAATTTCATGCATTTTCAAATAGCATTGTAATCTAAGATATAAGTTATTTATTTGTATCTGTTTGTTTTAATAAATGTATAATAAAAACTTCCAATCTCTTAATTTTCAAATTGTGTGAGTCATAGAACCTTTGACTTTCCTTATCTCCTAATTGAGTTTACACTCAGATTTGATTCTTATTAGCAATCAAATGCTCATTTTTTAATTCAAATTGAGTGCTTAGTTACAAATACATAACTGGCAGCACATTAGATCAATACTGTAATGATTGATCAGATGTTTGAAGAAGTGTAGTTTTTTAATCAAATATCCCAAAAAGATTATTGTTTTTAAAAGAAAAAGAAAACTGGCTATTGATAAACTTAAATAATAATTTATAATTGCAAGTATAACATATTTTGGTTTAAATACGAGTTATTAGCTTAAAAAATGCAAATAAATAATTTTTAGGGGAAATAACTCTGTACCTATATGGTCATGAATAAATATTTTTAAAAAATCGATTTTTTTCTGGCTTTCAATCTACAAATCTAGTCTTAAAACAAGAACATATTACAAAATTCAAACAGTTCTAATCATAAATGATAGTTATTAATTAGTTAATTGTAACATTTAAATTATTACACAAGACTTTGCAATGGGATTAGAGATTAACTCATGATTGATTGCCGACGGCAAAATCCTTTGAAGTCTCGATGTTCTTCACCTATTACTGGCCTGGCTTGGGGGCTAATTATGACAAGTTTATGGCTTCCTTTGTGAATTACCCGAGTTAATCCCTTAAATAAACAGTTAAACAATCAAGGCAAGTGAAGAAGTGATGAAAACCAAATGAGATTTTAAAAATGTTGGACAAAAAAGAAAAATTGAAGAAAAACGATAGCACCGCGGCAATACCTGATAGCACCGTGGTAACATTAATAGCACCGCGGCCCAAAATCATAGCACCGCGGGCCCACGGTGCTATAATGGCCTGGGGAGAACACTGCTTTACAGAAAAGAAAATAAAGGGCAAAACATTTTCAGAATAAAGAATTGAGGACACCTCCGTCCACACCATCATATAAATAAACTGGTATGTGCCCGACCTACTACAGAAAAAGATTTTGGAGCAGGGCTTTAAGAAAATACGTCTCATGTGATCTCTAAAAAAATTCTTTCTTCGTTAACAGCCACTAGTAGAAAAGTTCAAAATTGAGTTAAAAGATATGGTGGTTAATTGTTTTAATTAGTGTTTGACTGATCTGCTGTACTGAGATGATCACCTCAATATCCCTATTGTGTCTCACAACTATGTTGTGTTCTATGGTCATTACCGGATCCTAAGATCGCAATGGAAGAGGGAGGTTTGGCGCCATAAAACCTGGTTTAACCCACCATTCCGTTTGAAATGCCTGTACCATTGCGATCCACCCATTCTCCGGTATGACTTATTCGTTTTTGTCATTTTCTCTGGACTATGAGATTGATCATTCAAGTTCGGTAGTTTTGTTATTACCTTTATTTACATTATATATTGTTTACTACAGATAATTTTATGGAAAAACTGCAAATCCATAAGGTCATTCTTTGATATTCTGATTTGTTTGGAATCATTTGAATTTTTTTACGTCACTTACCACCAATACGACGAAAGCATCCACATTTTGTACCTTCAGCAGGTCATTATTTATGGTTGTTTTGTTGCTGACATAAATATATATGGATTGATCCATCATATTACGTACCAAAAACTCTGTTTTTGTTTCGCTAAATTTTATAACGGCTTTTTAATATTTTGACCAAAGTTATGGCAATTCTCACAGTTTCCTAAGTATTTAAACTCCAAATAGAAATTTACCTTGATAATTATGTTCTACTTTTAGTAAAAGTGGCCATGTATTTTATCATCATGTCAACATGAAAATAAAATAAACAACAACAAAAAAATTGATTTTGTTTGAAATTGGGCTAGCCATCCAAAGAAGTACTTTTTTCGTTTAAACTTATTAATATTGAAACTTTAATTTCAAATTTTCTTTTCATGATGTATCAGATTATCTGGTTAGGCAATAAGAATAATTTTCATGGAAAAAAATCAGGCATTAGACCTAAATCCTAGGCATGAAGCTTAATGCCAAATTCTATTTAGGCATTAACACTAATGACTAGGTATTATCTTATTGCCTAGGATTTAAGCTTAATGCCTAATTATACCTATTGCCTCTAACATATATATGATATATTGGTACAACTATTTTTAGTACGTATACATGTATATATCAAAGAAAATATTATGTTTTCTTTAATGTTCAAAGTCAAACTTCAAAAGTTAATTTTTTGTGCAATAAATTACAATCCATCATTGATATTATTTTATATTGACAATTTTTAAAATAGATTTTAACTTTCTGGTGACAATGACCCAAGGACATTAGGTCTTATTGCAATTGTCAAGAAAGTGGTAGTCTTGTATTACCTGTCCTTACTCCAAGCCGGACAATTCATGTGGAAAAAGTTGACCATTTGTATCACCGATCACTTAAGAAGTACATTGTAAAATCACTGCATTCCTAAGGGGGTTAGGATAAAAAAACGATTTGGATTTAAAAGCTATTAATTTAAACTGAAAGTATTTGGATTATCACTGTTAAGGTTAACTATTACGAAGGTGACTATTTACATTGATACATGAAGGAAATATTTTTGTGGTGAAGACATTTGCATATTTTCAATTTTGACAGTTTTTGCAGTGACAAAATTTTATTTCTGAGTCATAAATCAAATTAAATTTATCAGGAAATGCACTTTTAATAGGACTGAACTTGGATCATGATTATTTAAACATGTTAAAGCAGCAAGGAATTTTGTATTAGTCTTATCACTGTATCTTACATGCTCAATAATTTATTGGCAAAAACATAAAAAAGGTGAACCGACCAGGTGTAAATTATACCTGAGAATATACCTGCAATTTATCATAATGGAAGAACTTTGTACATTGTGATGTTGTGAGAAAATTCAAATTTCACAGATCTTTTTTTTTAACACAATTTACATAATATTGGAAACAACTGATTAATTTTGTCAACAAAGATAAGTCACATGGTCTGTTGTGTCTACCTGGAATTTTTACCTGTCTTTTTGTTGTGTGTAAAAATGACAATAGTGTGAGTAGGTGAAGCAAATATGTGTGTCAATCCTGTTTTGGGAGAAATTTGAAATTAATCACAGTGCAATATGATTGATTAAAAACTAATATTAGAAGTGGAAGATGGATTAAACTAATTGGAAATACCTGTATTTTCACCTGGAATGTAATCATCATCAATTTTCAATATCATGTGGAGTGATTGATTATAACAGTTTTAAATTATGTTTGGAATGTTTAGATTTTTACAGATTCTAGTGCTAACCAGTGTAAATGTTATTCTTCATGTAAAATGTCAAACAACAGGTAAACAAAATTAAATTGTGTAAATTCTAATATGTTAAAAGAACCCCCCCCCCCCCAAAAAAAAATTTTTTTTTAAATTTAGAGAAAATTCAATATACAATATTTGAAAGTTAGAGAATATTTAAAATTTGGTGTAAAATTTTATCCTACATCTGTGCAGAGGGGCCTTAGATTTTTGAGGATTTTGGATCTTACCAGACTTTTTTCCCTACAAATAATTTAAGTACGAAAAAAATGCATGTTTATTTTCTAAAGGGATTGTGACAAAATATTTTGCCCCCCAAAATACATATAATATTATCATTTTGGTTGGTGTTTAAGTATACAGTACATGTGTATGTCATAATCAAGTCATTCAATTAAACATTTCCTATTTTTTGAAATTCGTTCTTCAGAAAATTTAGTATGATAGTAAATGAGAGATATGTCATGTTATGTTGGCCTCACCTTGCATGACCGTTTTATTAGCTTCATTGTCAGAAATGACAAAACTGTGACCCCACATACATGTACATCTGCAGAATTAATGGTCATCATCTACATTTGCATATGTACAATACTGGTATACAGTATTCTAGATTGCCTGTTATAAACCAACATGTACATGTAAGATTTTAAGGTGAATTAAATAGTAAATTGATATAGAAAAAAACTACTTCAGTACATGTAGCCAAAAAAAAAAAGGGAACTTTTAAATAATTATTGTATTAAAATAAGGTACACTGTATCAACTACAGCTCTATCAACTTCAGGGATGTTTACCACTCCTTCTTGTCTGAAGCCTACTCCTGTATACATTTACATGTATATTATGAATGCAGAAGATCGGTATATAATAATTTTCCAAATAAAACAGAACAAGGAAACAACTTACCGGTATTCTTTCAGATGGCCACTAGAATAAAAGTAAACATTTTGTGGATCTCTTGTATCAGCTGGAAAAAACCAAGAAAAAAAGCATGTTCATGTATTTGAATGGGATTTCCACTATAATGAAAGACTATTGAAAAAAAGATTGGTCCTAAGGATGTACATCAACAGTCTCTAGCAGACCAGTGACTTTGACCTTTATAATTTCCTTGAATAATGCTTTTGTAATTGGCTGGATGGTCAGATGGGGATAGCAGGTTCAACGGAGGGTGAAGTGGGGATCAAAGAGAGGGAAGTGGTGGTTCAACCATTGAGGACAGCTGGAGATGGAGTCAAGGGAACAGGGGAGTGTTAAAGACCACCTTGTCACAAGCCCCTTTTATGAACAATTAACTATACAGTAGCGACTTCATTCGTACAGTTTCATGGTCAAACTTAACATGCAATAAATGAATCTTATTTTATTTTTCAGTTTCACAAGACACCAATGATTGTTGGAGCTCCCCTTGTGAAAATGGAGGATCGTGTATTGATGGGGTAAACAATTACACATGCACCTGTACACACCTGTTTAACGGGACCAGGTGTGAAAATGACCTAAGTAAGTACATCTGTTCTTGTAGTAAGTAATGAATAATGTCGAAAAAAATTAGGCTGGATCATCCAAAATGTTCGGTTAAAGATTGTTTGGTCCAGTAAGTTATTTTAGAATTTCTTATTGGACAATCTTGGCAATTAGAGAAAAGGCCTTGTTTGTTTAAGGATGTCCTTCAGAGCACAAACATGCAGAAGAAAAAAAAAACACTGGCCATTTTACACTTATTATAGCATAAATCAAAACAGGAACAAAAAGACAACATTGCAGACCTATAAATTAGAACAAAATATGGATTCTAGACACTTGTACCACAAAATGAAAGCTTCACTCTTGTACAACTTAATTCTTGAAATTTGACCATAAAAAATGTCTTTATATTATACATCTTCATGTACAATGTATTGTAAAATCCTGGAAAAAATTTACGTACGGTAAACATGTATTTAATATAATCACTATTTTGATACGGTACTTGTACCTCTGCATTTACATTCGACTAATTTATATTTACTCTATTCTTTGAGAGGTAAAGTATCATATATTTATGTCTGAATTTTGCTTTTTTGTTTAATATGATCTGTTGTTAACAAAATTTAATTGAGTGTTGTACCCTTGAACATGTTGAACACTGCAATTTTATAATTTCAAAATGAAAAATTTATAAAGACTTTTCAAGGTTGTTAAAAAACTACTTTTGAAATGCATATTTCAAAGATCGTGTAGTTTCATTGTATTTTAAAAGGACAAGTTGAAAACTTGATTTTAATTTTACAAAAATTGACACATTTGAGAAGTAAAAAAAAACAAATATACAGATACTTACGGTAGTCTTAGGAACATTTGTAACCACTGTGCAAACAATGTAAAGGTGTGCATACATTGTTGTACATGCATATATGTACATATATGCACATTTTTTTCAAGTTTACATATGGACCTCCATAAAATAAAATAGTACACATTTATAAACCACACAGTGGCGTTTCCAGGATTTTTGAAAAGGGGGGGGGGGGGGTTCTCGGTAGAAAACCTTTAAGGGTGGTCCAAAACTATAATTTGATGATTTTTGCCGAAATTTTGCATAAAAATCACAGAATTTTCCCACGAAAGGGGGTCCAGACCCCCTGGACCCCCCTCTGGATCCGCCACTGCCACACATAGCAAGTATAACACATTGCAGCAGAAATTATGCAGTTTAAACACATGTGTGCACATTTCTCCATGCTCAGTGAGTGTCCGAGGGGGTACATATGTACATTTTGCTGGTCATATTACAGGTATCTATGGATGTACAGTCTCACCGTGTTTAAATGCAGGGACTTGCCTTGTACAGCAAGATGGCAGCAGAAATTATAAATGTTTATGTAGAGATGGTAAGAGAAAACATTATAGGGACAGACTCAGTGTTAGAAATAAGTGCTTGCCAGCTTGCACTTCTCAGCTGTAATTCAGGGGGGCGGGGCAAGTTGAGGACTATATTCACTTGCCCAAAGGGCTAGTGAAAATGATATTTTTTTCAAATAAGTAATTATCATGGTGGATTGTTTGCTCATTTAAGGGCAACATTAAATTTCCATTTTAAATTGTCCACTGGGCAATATTTTTATGAAAAAAAACTATTTCTTGCACTGAGACAGATACCTTTGTTGACTAGTTTCTTTCTAAACTTATTAGAATAGTTATTATATAGAAATCCTGATTTTTTTTTTGTTCACTTAATTATTGGTTCAACACGCTTGTATGCATGTACTTTTAACATTAAGGTTGAAAGATGCATTTTGTAATCCAATTAATGATTATGTTGTACCAAATTTTTTTTATTTTTTTATACAAATTGTGCTTGAAGCAAGCAGATGTAATAAAGATTTACATAATCCTAAATTTGGTTCTTAATGTTTTCTCTAATGTTTCAAACTTAAAATATTGTTAATGTTTAGGGTGTGTTATATTTATGATAGTATGATAGTTGCATAAATATCATAATTAAATTATCACATGTCATTTCAATTGGTTGACATCATAATTAAATTGTACAACGTTCTAACATTATAAAGACACAACTGTTTTCACTTTACTTTTGTACATGTACATGAAGTGATACATTGTTTTAAAATTAAGTGACATTTGTTTGACATAATGTCGAAAATATTTAAATTGTTCTTTATGTGTGCAAGTTAAAAAAATATGGGTTATTGCCCTTGATCCACTTCTTAGGAACAAATTGAATGTTTAATGCTTAGGTACAACACATAAGCATTTACATGTACATTTGTACATGTATAACCATAATTAACTGTTTTCATTTCTCAGCTTTAGAATCAGCTGATTTGTTTTTATTAAATTTTGTTTTGTTTGACAATACTGTACATGTACATGGATGTCATTGCAATGCGCATTAGATTTTACAACAAATTAAAAATTAAGGGTTATTGCCCTTGATCAATAAAGATTGAATTGAAATTGAATTGAATTGATCAGACTTGCCTTTTGGAATCATAGATACATTTTGATTGAGGTTCATATTTTAGAAATTCAATGTGACTTTATTGTACAGGACCAGATAGAGTTTATAGTAAAGTACTAAATTTGTACATGTAGGGTGTAAGATAGGTGGGAGTTTTGAAAAGAGGGGATAGGTACAAGGGGTTGATGGGAGAGAGAAGCAAGAGTAAAGTTAGTGAAAGCAAAAATCAGAATTACATGTAGGACACACCATGTCCACCCCCCTCATATTGATGTACTGTTAAGACTTTAAAATATCTTTCTGGTCCAAGTGTTGTCTGATTTTAAAGTGCTTTCATGCTAAGGGTTTGATTAATATGTTGTTAAGCAGGAGACTGATGTTTGATTAAGCCATTGTTTATGATAAAATATGATAAAATCAAGCATTTTGATATGTGACAAGCTTTAATCTAGTTAAATTTGAAATTTAAATTGATATAGGGTTTAATGTCATATTAAAAAAAATGAATTTTTAATTCTATTATTATTTATAAATGCTATCCTAAATATTGAAAGCATTGATTATGATTATCTTTAGTCCTGATTTCAGCTGATATTTATCATACATTTTTGGCAGGATTTCACAAAGTGAAAATATCGGGTATAACATTGTGAATGTTGAGCTGTGAGCTGAGGTGGGTTGTATGTTTACCAGCAAGGAAAACAATTTGTTACAGTTTTGTTGATTAATAATCTGCAACACATTTTGATATTTACTATTCAGCATCAGCATAGAGTCCCATATTGTGGAATCCTACTTCCTGTATAACAAAATCTAGCCATTTCTATCTGTGATAATCGTTTTTTGTTTTTTCCAGGTTTTAAAGGTATTAATTGTGAAAACAGTATTAACGAGTGTGACTCGTCTCCATGTATCCATGGCACATGTGTAGACCAGATTAACAACTACACATGTATCTGTACAGGGTCAGGTAGGTAATCCTACGGGCACCAGGTGTGCACCTTTTAGGATTATGTAATAAAGCTGTTTAACCAAGAAGCTATAGGACAATAAAAACATTTTATTTTATTCTATTTCTGACACAAATTACAGGAGAGGGAGGCCAAATCTTAAAATAAGACAAACAACACAAAATATGAAAAGAAACCACATTCTAAAAAAATGTTTAGAAGTACAAAAACTGTATATGTTTCAATTGAGCACTCTCTCTCTGCCTGGTTTTGTGTAATTTACACTTAATACATGCATGTTTATAAACTTCAATTATGATTTATTTTGTTCTTGTGATACAGATAAATCAATGCAAAGCACACATTTATTTAATCTTTAAATTAGCATGATTAAAATTAAGAATTGTATACTATAGGTTTTACTGGACCCACATGTGAAACAGACATAAATGAATGTAACACAAGTACCTCGATCTGTGGAGTGGGGACATGTTTTAATACTATAGGGAATTACAGTTGTAGTTGTCCAACAGGATACGAGGGACCTCATTGCCAAACTGTAAGTAATAGGAGATATCTGACATGTTTCAATACTATAGGGAATTACAGTTGTAGTTGTCCATCAGGATACGAGGGACCTCATTGCCAAACTGTAAGTAATAGGAGATATCTGACATGTTTCAATACTATAGGGAATTACAGTTGTAGTTGTCCAACAGGATACGAGGGACCTCATTGCCAAACTGTAAGTAATAGGAGATATCTGACATGTTTTAATACTATAGGGAATTACAGTTGTAGTTGTCCAACGGGATATGAGGGACCTCATTGCCAAACTGTAAGTAATAGGATATATATCCCCTTATTTTAGGGACGTGTTTCAAAACTATAGGGAATTACATCTGAAGCTGTCCAAATGGATATAAGGGCCAACAATACCAAACTGAAGGTATTTTCTAAGAATTGAACAGTAGGGTCGTTGCTATAATACCTTTTCTATTCTATTTTTATAACAATTGAAAGTTTAACCAATGACAAACTTTTAAATACCTAAGCAGGTGAGAAATTTTACTACAACTTTTATTTAATGTCACGTCATAATACACCTGTTGCTAGTTATGATCTAAAATTGTTCAACCCAAACTTGATTTGATCAGAGAGTCACTACTCTTGGATGATACTGGCATAGTTCATTCAAAGGTATTGCATGAAAAAATATTTTTGAATATGATTGGTTCGTAGTGAGCTACTTGGCTTACCATTGGTAAGGAGTTATTAAAATAACTCTATAATGCAGCCACAATTTGAAAAGCAAAAACCCTGTACTTTAGATTTGAACTATTTTAAAATTTGATCTGATTGAGTATTGGGGTGGGGGTGACTGCTCACATGTTTTGTACTAGAGCAATGCATTTCAATGATGATAGTTTTGTAATGGTTTTTAATGACAGAAATAAAAGTGACAACAAGTTCCAGACAATAGATTTTGCTATGTCTGACACACGTTTCGTCTATTCAAGAATCATCGGAGGCGCTCTACCAAAAATATTGAAAATGCCAAACAGCTAGTATATGAAAAAGTTAGTCATGTTTCTGTCATTTTTCAGAATGTAAATGACTGCAGTTCTTCCCCTTGTTTAAATGGTGCTTCCTGTCAAGATGGGGTTGCTAAATACACCTGTACATGTCTGTCTGGGTACGAGGGAACAAGATGTGAAACGAATACAGATGATTGTAAGAACGTTGCATGTCCAGGACAAAACACGGAATGTATAGACGGCATCAATTCTCATAGCTGTGAATGTAAAAAAGGTTTTACTGGTAAGATAGAATTACAATTGACTCCATGTGAAAAGATATAATCTATTTTACACCAAATTAGGGTTGTCAATGGAAGGCATGTTATAAGACTTTAACAACAACAAAAACAAAAATATCATTCAGGGGAGATAATTATACTCAAGTTTTCTTCCAATTAAGAGTTAAATATGTACACTTCATTTTCGCTCCCTCACAGTATACCTTCTTAGTTCAATTAATTTCAAAATCAAGGCTTTGTTCTATAATCATCTGTGTTTATTATAGGTTCACCTGGTAGCTGTGTGGATATTGACGAATGTGTCTCTAATCCGTGTCGAAATGGTGCCACCTGCCACAATTTAGAAAATTCCTTCAACTGCAGCTGTGCTGACGGCTATAGCGGGACCATTTGTCAGTTTGATATAAATGAGTGTGCATCTTCACCTTGTCAAAATCAAGCAAAGTAAGTCATTATTGAAAAATAAATTATGTACAGTTCTTGTAAGGAGCTGTTTGAGAAAATACTACGTCACAAGGACAGAACATTTTTTGAACCCCTACCATTAATAGTCAAATATAAGAAAAACATGGTCTCTTTACCTGCACATCGAAATTCTTTGTTCAAAGAGAATAATGAAATACCTATGTATTAAAGAATGCATATGTAGGGTTATCAACAATTTAAATGGGCATGAAAATCTGTTTAGTTCTAACAAATTTGTATTGGCAGTCATTGAAACTGTGAAGTTTATACATTGGTTTGATTGTTAGTGATGAGCAGGGACTAATATCTAATTTTCTTGTTCGATTGTGTCTTACAATTCAATTCACATTACAGGGATACAGGTTTTGTTGATGACAATGTTCTGTCAAGTTTTCCATCTTTTTTCAGCTGTACAGATCTGGTAGATGGTTACAGTTGTGCCTGTTTAGCTGGCTATAATGGTGTTAACTGTGAGACTAACATTGATGAATGTCAGACCAACAATCAACCCTGTCGTAATGGTGCTACTTGTGTCGACTTGGTCAGTTATTGGTATTTTATAAAGTTTTTTAACAATAAATGGTATGGTGCTATTATTGTTGTTTGAAAAGACATTATTAAAATGTATCATAAAACAGAAAACAGAAAGTATTGAAAAGAAAAAATACAGGACTGACAAAGCACCAGTCAACCTTGGAAGAATACTTCTTGGTTGACTTGGCCATGCAGTTCATATCAAACATTTCATGACAGATTCATCTTTTTGTTTTTATTGCAGCAATAATTGAAAAAAAATCACTTAGTTTCTTAGTTAACAATACATCATTTAAAGCAAATTTTCTAATGTTGTCTTTTTTTCTTTCCAGATAAATGCTTATCGTTGTGATTGTGCTGCAGGATGGACAGGTCAGCACTGTGACCTTGACATAGATGATTGTGCGCCCAACCCATGCTTGAACGGTGCTACTTGTCATAATTATCAGAATTATTATAACTGTTCCTGTGTTTTAGGATATGATGGTAGGGAACAACAAAAAAAAGTTTTTACTTGGTTGTAAAAAGTATACATATGTCAAAAATAGAATGTTATAAATTCATATCAAACTTTGTCTTTATTCACATTTTACACCTGAAAAGAAGAGAAATCACAATGTAATATCAATGATTCATCTCAACATTTATGTAAAATAAACGGTTAATTTCATTAGATTCAGACTTTGCATGTTCTAAATGTTCATTCTTACCATGTTTTATAAGTACAAAATGTATAACATATTCAGATATTGAAATCATTGCATTTGATTTAAGTAGTAGTCCACCTAAGAATCATGCAAAATTGAAGAAAAGTGAGTCATTGATAAAAAGGCTACAGTGGTTTATTTTTAACGAAAAATTGTTCAAAGTATATTAAATAAGAAATAAATAACAATCTGCTTATAACTGCCTGGTCCTGGGAGAAATCTTGCCATTTTGTTACAATGGTTTCTATTGAAATTATTGACAATTTTAAGAGTTATCTCCCTTTCTTACATTTTTCCAATGCATTCTATATATTTTTTTCTCTCAGGACCAGGGCTAGTTTGAAAAAAGAGCACAAAAGATCATAGCAGGGTGCTAGTAGTAGTAACACATCAAAAATAAATTGGTGTAGGCTTTCCACCCATGAATTGCTCTTCGCATGATTCTTATAAAAAGTAGTACATGTACTTAATTTTCAAAACATATTATTATGAAATGTTTGATTTCTAGTAAGCTGTCTGTCATTTGGAATTTGATTTCTGTTGGATAGGAATATGTTAATGATGTCACATGGCCATTCCCATATAACATGACATGAATTTATATGACACAACCAACCAAATAAGCATTATATTTATATTAAGATAAAACATATGTATCACGGTATGAACAGACAAAAACATAAAATTATACTTCTCTCTTCAACTCCATATGTCAATGATCACAGAAAAAAGATGTTTTGCTCTACAAGAAATTGTTTTTTTTTAAAATGGTTGTTTTGAAAGTTATCTTAAATTTCAAAACATTTCTTTTTACAGGGAAAAATTGTTCTAACAACATTGATGACTGCTCGCCTAACCCTTGCTCTAACGGGGGAACTTGCCAGGATTTGGTAAACGGGTATACATGTAATTGTGGGGAGGCCTGGATGGGTAAGAATTGTATCCAGCAATACAATGCATGCTCGTTCAGTCCGTGTCAGAATGGAGCCGTCTGCTCGACGAACCCACCGTCTAAAGATTATCACTGTGCATGTGTGTCGGGATTTAGTGGCAAGAACTGTGATACAAATATTGACGATTGTCGGCCTGACTCCTGCTCGCCTCCATATGTATGCTTTGACCAAGTCAATAATTTTACCTGTGCATGTCCAATAGGTTTGTCTAATATAATATATTTATCTTGTATTGCTCATGAATGTATTTTCAATCTTCACTTCAAAATTTAAAAAACCCCAAATATTTACCTTTTAAAGCAAAAAAGATGATGAATTTTAACCAACTTATTTCAGATGTCTGCTTATGAAATATCCTTTACATATATATGAATGAAACCTGCACATATTTATACATATAAATCACATATAAATTGTATGATTTATTCATCAATTCCTTTCATTGACTTTACCTTTAATATGGAAACCAACTACATGTAAGTTCATATTAGTTACATTTTGTAAATCTGGCTTCATATAAGATAAACATGATTTGTTTTTTTCTCAAGTGAAATTTTCATAATACCTGAAATATGTTATGACACTTCATTTAAATTTTTGGCTCAAAGATCATTTTATACTAACAGACCTCATGAATCACTCCCATCTATTCTTAAAATTGACAAATGCAACCTTCAACTTCATATTATTTTCGACACTATTTTGGAGACATAAGTTTCATTAGGTAAGAGCTAAAAGGGATATAGCTTAAAGCTTGTATGGGGAACACACTCTATAGTCGAGAGCTGGCTTTACTGAGCACAAGATAACATCTGCCAAATACTAATCTAGATTTGCCAATATTGAATGGAATTGGGCAGGGGCTTTTATCTAAAGTAGAAAAGGATAAAATTGTATGGAAACTAATGTGGGAAAAATGTAAGAACTGTTTGAGATAAATAAAAACTTCAAGTAGTTTTGTTCATTTTTCAAAGTAAACTCTCACAGAACTTTATAGTAACCTTTTTTGTCGAATTTCACACAGTAAAAAATTCAGGTTGGGTCACTAGCCGAGATTTGTTAGATTTCTTAATAACTACTCATCCAGCCTCTTAATATTTGGTATGCAGCATCACCATAGGGTCCAATTTCTTTATAGTTTGCCAAGAAAAGTTATGGGACATATGCATTTTGTCAGTCTGTCTGTCCACAGTTTATCCTTTGCATTTAGTCTGACTGTTTAGTAGAATCTTCATGAAATTTTGTACACTATTACCTGTAAGTCAGAACAAGGGTTTTAACCCATTGCAGCAAGATTATTGAAATTCCATTAAATATCCGAGAATGGAACATCAGTATCTACTAAAGGAGAGGCATTAGATTGTTAGAATTATACTTGATTGATTATTTATGCACAGTGCAATGCACTTTATAGAATAAATTTGTAGGTTTAAGCTGACTACAATTAGTGTTTTCAGATTTAGAATTTTTCTTTATTAATGCTCATTTTGTTATTTTAAAATGAAATGTGTAGTAGATGATACAAGTTCATATATACTCATCACCAAATATGATGTTCATTTAGAATTAATTTGACCTTGTTTGAATCAGGTTATACAGGTGTAAACTGTACAGAGGAAATTGATGAATGTGCAAGTCACCCCTGCCAACACGGATCAACGTGCACCAACCTGATTGGCAACTACTCGTGCAAATGTGATCAAGAGCTGGTCAACCTTACGAAGTATGGTAATGGACAGAAATTGGAGTTTTTGACGGGTTATACTGGAAGAAACTGTGAGATAGATATAGACGAATGTGCTCTGAGGCCGTCCATTTGTCTCAATAACGGGTCATGTAAGAATGAACAGTCCGGAGGTTACTATTGCCAGTGTGGACCTGATATGAATGGAATTTATACCACAGGTAACCAATTTTGTAAATGAACTTATAATACAATTTTGTACCAGGCTGTGATGCGGAGGGGAGAACATAGAAATGCCAGGCGTCTGTCTGTCTGTGCATGCATGCGTGTGTTGGTCCCCCACACTTTATTGTAACATATTTTTCATCATGCAGCTACTATTAATCTTAGTCTTTCAATATTGGGTATGCTGCTTCAGGTAGGGGTCTCATTTGGTGGGATGCATTTCCAGATCTGTTGCTTATCTACTTCCTGTTGAGCAAGTGGACTTACAATTTTTAAAGCTCAGCAATGGACTTTGGAATTTCATTCTTGTCTGAATTATAATATGGGTTATATATTATGACATCTATTAAATCAGATATATGCCTTACCTATGCATGATACAAATTAGCTGTTGATTTGAAACTGATATAGTTTGGAAATCATCATAGCCTAATAAATACTTCAAATAACACTATTCATTACAAGAATAAAAGAATCATATAGTTGAAGAAAAAATTAAAGTTTTACATACATTATTAGGGCCCCGCAACTTTGTTGCGGACGCCCTATAGTAATCAGTCTGTCCGTCCGTCCGTCCGTCCGTCCGTCCGTCCGTCCGTAACAAATTCAGTTTTCCGGACTTTTTTTCTAAATGCTTATAGATAATGAACTGATTTTTGGTATGTGAGTTTACCTTGATGAGTTACAGATCAAGTTCGAGTTATGTGCCGGTCCACAAATTTTTATGGGAGTTATGGCCCTTTGAACTTAGAAAATTCACTAAAATTTCAGTTTTCCGCACTTTTTTTCTAAACACTTATAGATAATGAATTGATTTTTGGTATGTGAGTTTACCTTGATGAGTTACAGATCAAGTTTGAGTTTCGTGCCGGTCCACAAATTTAATGGGAGTTATGGCCCTTTGAACTTTGAAAATTCATTAAAATTTCAGTTTTCCGCATTTTTTTTCTAAACGCTTATAGATAATGAACTGATTTTTGGTATGTGAGTTGACCTTGATGAGTTACAGATCAAGTTCGAGTTATGTGCCGGTCCACAAATTTTTATGGGAGTTATGGCCCTTTGAACTTAGAAAATTCACTAAAATTTCAGTTTTCCGCACTTTTTTTCTAAACACTTATAGATAATGAATTGATTTTTGGTATGTGAGTTAACCTAGATGAGTTACAGATCAAGTTTGAGTTTCGTGCCGGTCCACAAATTTTTATGGGAGTTATGGTCCTTTGAACTTTGAAAATTCATTAAAATTTCAGTTTTCCGCACTTTTTTTCTAAACGCTTATAGATAATGAACTGATTTTTGGTATGTGAGTTTACCTTGATGAGTTACAGATCAAGTTTGAGTTTCGTGCTGGTCCACAATTTTTTATGGGAGTTATGGCCCTTTGAAATTTGAAAATTCAATAAAATTTTTATGGGAGCTATTGCACTTTGAAGTTAGAAAATCCATTGCAATTTTATTTTCTACACTTTTTTATTGTTCCTTGTAGATAATAAACTGATCAAGTTTAGGTATTCATTTGTTTGACAAATTGTTACCAGTGACTGAAATATGAGGCCGGTAGCGGGGCCCTTGGAGATGGCTATCATCTCCCTGGTATCTAGTTATTGCCATGTTCAAGGTTTAAATGTTTATTGCACTATATAATTTTTACTAGCCTGATTTCATGGAATGAAAAATTGGGTATAAAATGGTGAATGGGGGGGGGCTGGCAGTGTGTGAATTGGGAAGAAATTTTCATAACAGTTTTCTCAGCAACTATTTATCACAACCACTTGATTTTTGATATTCAGCATCAGGGTGGGGTCCCATACAGTGGGATTTAATTTCAGGTCTATCACTCACCTACTTCCTGTTAAACAAAATACTGCCATTATTGACTTTGACAGATTTTGATTATTCTTAAATTAACATCTTACTATAGTGTTCCATTTTTAGTGTTTTTGTAATTGTTTTCTTTTAACTTACATAATTGCTTTTAAAATTAAATTTATCTTTTTCCTAGGAAAAAATTGTGAGTTGCGTACCTCCTACTGTGAGTCTTCAGATATTGTCAAAGTTGATCCACCGGCTTGTAAAAATGGAGGGACCTGTATTTCAGGGGACAGAACTTTCTCCTGCGTCTGTGTCCCAGGATTTACTGGTAAGCTGATTTTCTGGCTACATGTTGACATAACCAATAAACCCAAGTAATGTATTATATACATACCAATCTTATAATAGAAAATAAGAAGTAGCATATCATACAGGAAGTTAAAATCCACAGTGGAAAACAGGCCATTGAAAAACTACATGAGAAAGTCATCTTATGAATTTGCCAATATCAAACTATTAGATTTCAATCTTTGCATTAAATAAAAAAAATTAATGTACAATTTTTTGGAAGTATATATTAACTGAATGGAAGATTTTCATTTAGAAATTTTCTTTTGTGCATTATATTTGTGTTTAAGACTAAAATACAAGTAAAAAACCATCTTGATCAAGTGCATCTTTATATTGGCCCATGTTATGTTCTTTTTTTTAGGAGGAAGATGTGAAATAAACATTGATGAGTGTGAATCATCGCCATGCCAATATAACGGGACATGTAACGACGGTATTAATGGTTACACGTGTGACTGTATCCCGGGTATAACTGGTCCTAATTGTGAGACGGACATCAATGAGTGTGCATCACAACCATGTCAGAATGGGGGACAGTGTAACGATAAGATTAATGGGTAGGTACAATGGGGGACAGTGTAATGATAAGATTAATGGGTAGGTACAATGGGGGACAGTGTAACGATAAGATTAATGGGTAGGTACAATGGGGGACAGTGTAACGATAAGATTAATGGGTAGGTACAATGGGGGACAGTGTAACGATAAGATTAATGGGTAGGTACAATGGGGGACAGTGTAACGATAAGATCAATGGGTAGGTACAATGGGGGACAGTGTAACGATAAGATCAATGGGTAGGTACAATGGGGGACAGTGTAACGATAAGATCAATGGGTAGGTACATGTAGTTTGGTCATGTAAATTGAAAAAAAAATCAAGGATAAATGAGCTGCATCACTGTATATGTAAAGATGATACCTGAAATCACAAATATTTTTACTGAAATTAAAAAAAATTACTGAAATTAAAAAATAGTCATACTTTTCTTGTCATATATATTTTTTAAAAACTTATGAATCTGTTGAAATGAACAATCTCTGTAAAAAAAGTTTCTGTATTGGGTAGTTAACATTTAGACTGAAAAAAGAATGTGCAGTTTACTTTTCCTCAGATGTTGCTCAAATAGGCACTTAGAAAATGTCAAAGTGAATTTTTAAGAAAATCAAACGACAGGTTTTACCAAAAATTTTCATCTGAACAAATGAGGGCTTATAACAGTTTTTATTTTGGTCAACGAGAAGCTTGATATGCTGTAATAAATTTGACCAACTAAAATGCTCAAGTGAGAGTTGTCTCTCTTAAATGCTCAGGTGAGAGTTGTCTCTCTTATATGCACAAGTAAGAGTTGTCTCTCTTAAATGTTCTTTTCCCTCTTGATAAATAGTAGTTATTAATTATTATGCTATGGTTTTAGCTTTAAAATGAGTGACAGATCTGATACTGTTATACAGTATACCTCTGGGTAACATCCATGCATGATCTGTATATTTTACTGTTTTGTCTTCAATTCACAGGAATTGGCAGGATAGATGGAGCAACAACTATTAATTGATTTAAATATTTTTTTTGGTTAAAATACTTTTAGAAAAATATGCTACAATGGAAACATAATTAATTTAAATAATTGTGTTTTTTTTTACATTTTAAGGACATTAAAAACAAATGCACTTTACTTACTTGTACTAATATGTAATAATTTGACACATTAACTTTTTTTGGAAAATTTTGGTATCTGGTAAAAATACTAATGAAATTAAGGCAAAGATTTCTTTTCTTTTTCTAAATGAATTTTAATTTAATCCAGAAAAAGCTTTAAAAAAATACTTTTTAAATTATTTTTGAATATATGTTCAAGTAACATCGCTTGTAAAATGCTTGGCTATATCAACAAAAAGTGTAAAAGTAGAATGGTAATATAGTATGTATCCCTAGTTGGTATTTCTTTACCTTTTCAGGTACGTTTATTCCCTTTTTAAATTTTTTTTTTACATTAAAGATTTTAAGAATTTACCTACAAAGTCTATAGAGTGTTTTATTTTAATCTGTTTAAATTTATTGCCTAGGTATGAATGTAACTGTACAGATACAGGGTTTAATGGAACAGAATGCCAATTTGACATTGATGATTGTGCCATACTAACACCTTGTCAGAATAATGCTTCATGTACAGATCTTGTTAAGGTAAGGAACAGAATGCCAATTTGACATTGATGATTGTGCCATACTAACACCTTGTCAGAATAATGCTTCATGTACAGATCTTGTTAAGGTAAAGGTTCTTTAAACACATTCTTAAAGCATAGTTCAAAAGACTTAAAGGTGTAACACAGCAGAATGTCATTTATTCATCATACAGGTAATGTCACCATCTCAAAATAATCATGCAAATCTTTCTATGGTAAAGGCTTTTCTGTTGTTGACAAGTAAAGCAAGCTTGTCAGAATCCTAGTTAAAGGGAACAGTTCAATATTACTCTGATTAGAATACAACATTTGAATAAGTTTACATGGAACAACAATCCATTAAACAAAATGAAAATCTGCAATGGGAAACGCCCTGTCTCATAGTTAGAAATTAATACTTCTTGTTTCTCATGGAATATCAATTTTGGACAGATATTGCAAACAGATTTTCATTAAATGTGAGTAATAAGAGATTAAAAAAAAAAAAAAAAAAAATTCAAGGGAGATAACTAATTTTTATTTAAAACTATTTTCAAAGACCATAAAACAAAAATAAGCTGTCTTTAATGACCGAGGAGCTTTATTTAATAGTGAATGAATTAACTTTTCAGTTTATTCATTAAAAGTAATCTCAGATGAGTTTTTCTGTTAAAATTTAGCAATCTGCAATGTTTGATATTTATTTTCATTATAGGACTACCGTTGTAATTGTTTCCTTGGATACGAAGGAAAGAATTGCCAGATAGACATCGACGAATGCTTGTCTAATCCTTGTAGTTATAATGGAACCTGTACACAGAGGTCAATCCAAGGTCATCCTGATTTCTCCTACCACACGGCAGCGGGATATGATTGTGCATGTATACCTGGAATCACTGGTGAGATGCAGTAGAATGTAACAATACAGAAAAAAATCTTTTCATTGATAACATTATATTGAATGGTTGAAGTCCAAGAAATAAAAACAACAAACAATACAAAGAACATAAAACACTATCAAAATTATTATAAGCAATGCCAACTTAACCAAAAAAATGAACTAAGAATTTTTGTGTCACTTATGAATCAATTTCAATGTGAATTAGTTTAGAATATCAAAAGCTATACATTAAAACAAAAGGGAATATATTGCAAGAAATAAGATACTGGCTCTCACAATTTAAACCAGTATTTCAGATACTAACCTTGCAATTATACATAGTTTCTAGTCTTATAAAAGCTACGTCCTCTCAATTTTTGATCCATTTGCATGTATTTTATTTTTTTCAGGTGTAAATTGTGAGATAAACATAGATGAATGTGTCAACAACACCTGTCAGTTTGGCTCTACCTGTGTAGATCAGATCAATGCGTACACCTGTGCATGTGCACCTGGTTACCGTGGCGACAGATGCCAAACAGAAATTGACGAGTGTGCAGAACTTCAGCCTTGTCAAAATGGTGCAACATGTAAGGACAAGGTCGCTGATTATGACTGTGTCTGTCCTGAGTTTTACCAGGCGAAACAGTATGGAGGAAAGAATTGTACAGTGGAATTGACTGTCTGTGAAAATAATGAATGTAAAAACGGGGCCACATGTAAACCTTATCTTGTCAATGAAGCGACGAACCTACAGGCGTATGATTGTGCATGCTTGAATGGGTATACTGGAAGTCTGTGTCAAACATCAACAACCATGACCTTCAACAATAATACATTCATAAAGTATACAAATCTACGCACCTTCAACAATACAATTTCATTGAGATTTAGGACTACACTTAAAGAAGGGGTGATTTTTGCATGGGACGGATTGTTTCTTAGCTCAACTTTGTTTTCGACTGTGGAACTTCATCAAGGGATGGTATACATCACTTACCCACAAGGTGACAGTAGTAATGCTGTTACTGCTCAGCATCACTTCCCATACCTAGTAAACGATGCAAGCTGGCATGAAATACTTGTTGTTCAAACAGAGTATTTGTATGTTGAACTCAAAAGTTCAAAATGTCAATTGAGTTCAAGCTGTTCTTTAAATGTCACTTACACCGTAGGCGCACCAGTGAAAACCATCGCAATCGGTAAACCTGGAAGCAGCATTTTTAAAATGGAGAGGACAATATCTGATGCTGCATGGATTGGCTGCATGCAGGATATCACTATCAACTCTGTAGTCATCGTACCAGGCTCGGCCCAGGCAAACATGACACAAGTCAATGTTCAACAATCTTGCCCAAGAACAGCGCAATGTCATGCCGACTCGTGCAGTCGACGAGGAACATGTGTCGATCTATGGAATAAGTACAGATGCGATTGTAACAGACCATATTATGGCCAGGACTGTGAACAGAGTAAGATTTATTAAATATGTGTATAGCAAGATTTACAATAAATGAAAAAGAGATGTGGAATAAATGTATGCAACACAACCAACATAAAGAAACGGCAATTTTAAAAATCACAATGGAAAACAGCCAACAGTCTTCAACATGACCAGAGGTCACTGGTTGCTGTCTTGCATTGGCCCAAGACCAAAAATACAATACATAAGATTCAAACAAATCCCTAGATTATCAACGAAAGTCTTTATCATGGTAACTGATGTGGACTTTTTTGGACCAGATTTTTTTGAATAATTTACTGGGACGGAGATTTTAGGTCTATGTGTTTGTCTGCTAGATTCATCATATTCAGGTCTAATAAAAAAAATGAAAAAAAACCTATTGGTCAGATCTTTCTGAAAATTTGTACCTTATTGCAATGCATAAGGTTATGAACTAAATCATTTGAATCCCCCAAAAAGTTATTTTATTTTTCAACCTTTAAAAATCTTTGTTGTTGATTTTAAAATTTTCTTATGTCAAATCAAATGAACATTTCCTAAAAATCTTTTTTTGAAAAAACATACAAAACAAAACAATATAGTTTAAGTAGAGAAACGAATAATATAAAGGATGTTTTGACTCCGATAATAAGTATTTGTAATACTTACTTTGGCAAGAGACTTTGTGACACAATTATTTTCATATTTCAAATACTCAAACAACAAAAGACCAATATCTTACATAATTGGTTTTGTTTTGCTCATTTTATTCTTCTCTTTTACAGGTTACACACCAGCAACATTTGCCAAAGGTGGAACAGACAGTTGGACCAGCTTTGACATCACAGGGTTCAAGGCAGCTCTTCAGAGCAATGTGGATGTCTCATTTTTTTTCCGCTCCCGTCAAACTCAGGGACTGATCATGTTTCTTGGAAATCAAGGCAACACGTACATGACCTTAGAACTTTACCAAGGTTTTATCTTGAGTAGAGTCGTCTTGTGCACTTATAAGCAAGCATTCTACATAAATGCAACTAGGTTTGACAACGGGGATCAACACCTAGCTAGGTTACAACTGAAAAATAGTACCTTTACTCTAAGTGTTGATAAATTCACTGTTACTGAATCTTTAGGACCTAATTTATGTGCTCTTCAATCCGATTACCTATACCTTGGGGGAAAAGTACCAGATGGTTTTTTAGCAGGACGGAAAAGGCGTTCAACAGATTACACGATCGATATCAATGATATTACAGATTTATCCAATGTTGGAAACTTCAAGGGCACTATTCAAGACATTGAATTAAACTCTGAAAAACTCTTGTTTTATTCCCAAGATGGGGGCTCCAGTTTTGTTGCCAGTAACACCAGTTCTTTGGAGCAAGGGGAAGTAACTGATGACATTTGCAGTTCTCTCCCTTGTGAAAACAATGCAACCTGTTCTAATGTATTCTTCAATGATTTTGAGTAAGTATTTAACTTTTTGATAGAACATGACACAATATTCATGAGAAAGATTTACTTAACAGGAATTTCAATGGAAAACAACTGATGATTCATCATGAACATTGATTACTACCTGAGTCTTGCAATCATGTTTTATGTTTTTTTTTTTAATTCCTTGAACCTGCGTCAGGGTTTCAAATTAACATTTGAGAGCAATTAAAAGGTCCAGGACTTTCGGGAGTCCAGAATGGAACGTCCTCCAGAAGAAAATGAGTAAACAGTTGGTGTATTTTCAGTAGAATTACACATTCGCACATAAAAGTATGTTGGTCTTAGGTATTTTTACAAGCTTTCAATTTTATTTTCTCTGTTTCATGTAATTGCTTTAAATGATTAAAATTATTATTGATAGAAATTTCTTGGTTTGATTGTTTTTTTTATATAACATTTATCTTTACAGAGGCATAATCATTCATAACAAGACAACATTTTCACATTTTAAAATATTGAAAATTTCTTAACAAATTATCATTATTATTTTAGATGTATGTGTCCCCATGGTTTTATTGGAAAGAACTGCAGTGAATTAGACTTCTGTAAGGATGATTCCTGTCCTGCCTCGGCCCAGTGCCATACTCTACCAGACGGATTTGAATGTAAGTTACTATTGACAAAGTATTTCAGCATCAACAATTATATATCTTGTTAAAATTGTTGATCCAACTCTCAGTATTTTTATGAATATTAGGGTTACTCCAGAAAATAAAATGTAAGCCATTGTATGATAGGAGGATTTTGGAAAAAGGTGCCTTCCTTTCCCTAATACAATTATTTCTAAATTAGACCTTAGTATACATGTTCTTCACAAACTTTCTATGTAGCTGTCTGTCAATGAATGATTTAATTCTTTTTGGTGGATTTTATTGGAAAGATGAAGATCTTCATGAAACTACTGCATGATTGAACAAGTGTTATGTTTAAGAACTAACTTTTACATTCTTGAACAAATGTTTCAAATTGTAAAATGCTTGATTAATTGTTACAGTGTTTGAAATTTCATTTAGAGCTGTTTTACAATATTGTTATCATTTGTTTTTATTTTCTACAGGTATCAGTACTGCAACCTTCACTAGTCGATCCAATGCTCCTTCTATAGTGACCTACACCAAGAATATATCATCAAGTCTGCTTGTCAATGAGATATCCCTGAAGCTAAGGACTGTGGTCAGGAACGGCCATATCATGTTCATCCAGAATGAAAACAGCCGCTATATTAAAGTGGAGTTAGTGGGCGGGAATGTGGTCATAAGTTATAAGTTAAATAACAATGCCCTACCAGAAGAAATACAAGTTGACAAGATGGTGAACGATAAAGAATGGTATACTGTCACCATAAAAGAAACCGACCAAACTCTATCAGTAACAGTTTCGGGAAATGAAACTGAGGTCATAAACTCAACTACACTTTCGGCAGATTCCATATCACTTCAGACACTTATTAACTATGGGACCTCTACTCCTACGATAAATCTGGGTTTTACAGCATTTACTCCAATAGCTCATCACTACTACAGCGGATGTCTCCGAGAGGTCAGAATCGGGGGCATTCTCCTACCTTTCCATTTGCAGTCAGAATTTAAAAATTTTACAACAGCAGAATATTTTTCTGCTACACCAGTCAATATCCAGTATGGATGCGTCGGAGGAACTGGATGTTCATACAGCCAATGTCAACATGGGACTTCCTGTTTACCAGATTACTATGGTTACAGCTGTAACTGCACAGGAAGTGGATACCAGGACGACTGGTGCCAGACCAACATCAATGATTGTGAGACCGGTGTCTGCTATGAGAATTTTAACCAAGGAAAGTGTGTGGATCAGGTCAATGGTTTTAGCTGCAAATGTTACCCAGGATATACTGGGCCAAGGTGAGTTATTAGACTAATTATACGACCGCAAATTTTTTGCGATCGTATTATGTTATGGCGATGTCGTTGTCGTTGTCGTCGTCGTCGTCGTCGTCGTTGTCGTCGTCTGTAGACACTTTGGTTTCCGTGCGATAACTTTAGTTGTAGTTAACCAATTGTTATAAAATTTTGATATGATGTTTATAACCACTAAAGGAAGGTTGGTATTGCATTTGGGGTTTCTGGCCCCTACCGTTTTAGAAAAAAGGGCCAAAAGGGGCTAAAACCGGTGTATTGACAAAACGTCTGTAGAATGTTTAATTTTCATCCGATTTTGATCATTCTTATTTTATTGTGTTCCTCAATAAATTCTGTCAACAAAATGTAACAACACCTTTGATGTATCTTGTACCGTCACATTGCTATAAGGGGTCAAAAAGGGGCCACACCCAAAAAAATCGACTTTTTTATCTGTGGTCCGATTTTCAAAATCTTTTTTTCATTGGAATCCTTGTAAAAATCCCTGCGTTTTTCAATCAGATTTGCAATATCTCATACCGTTTTCGAGAAATTAGGGGTCAAAAGGGCCAAAAACGCCATTTATAAAAGTTTGTCCAGGCAAATAGTTTTTTTACCAATATTAAGTTGTAGTGGGCCAGCCAATTGTTATGAAGTTTAAATATGATGATTATATCCACTAAAGGAATGTTGGTTTTGTATTTGGGGTTTGTGGCCCCTACTGTTTAAAAAAAAAGGGCCAAAGGGGTGTATTGACAAAACTGTTGTAGAAGGTTCATTATTCATTCAATTTTGAAAATTCTTTTTTTGTTGAAGTGCTCATAAAATTCTGTCTACTAAATGTGTCAATGATTTTGATATGTATTTCACCATTACATTGCTACAGGGGGCTAAAGACAGGCCACACCCATAAAATCAACTTTTTTATTTTTGGTCCAATTTTCAAAATCTTTTTTTCATTGGAATCCTTGTGAAAATACCTGGCTGCGTTTTTCAATCAGATTTGCAATATTTCTTACTGTTTTCAAGAAATTAGGGATCAAAGGGGCCAAAAACACCAATTTTAAAAGTTTGTCAAGGCAAATAGTTTTATACTTAAAATTAAGTTGTAGTTATTACAGTACATGTATATAAATAAGGCTTTTTGTATTAGATGTTGATGTAAATATATATGTGTAAAAAATGCATTTTTAAATCCACCACAGGATGCATGTGTCAAAAAACTTTGTAAGTCCACCACGGGCTTCATGTGACCAAAGCAATGGACTATCCATATTAGGCCTCCAACGTACAGGGTTAAACTTGTTGCGGTCGTATCATGCTGCGCTCGGCGTAGCTTTTTATTTAGGCAGATACAGAAGGTGTCCAGGGAGATTAGTACTTAGGGTCCCCTTCAATGGTTTGTTAAAGAGCCCACAGTTAATTAAACGTTGGGATTTGTTGCTAAAAAAATATATGTTCTTTTAGTTTTATTTCTACATTCTCCATGTTTCAGTCCATCTTACATTATATTATAAGTGTTGTCCTTCCCATGCCCTTTAAAGGAAATGAATCAAATTTCATATAAAAGAAGATGTGTGGTAATATGGAGATATAAATGAGTAAATTCACCACTCTTTTATGGACCAAAAACTCAGGGCTGCAATAATATTATACACTTGTTATTATGAATGATCAAACATAGACTTCAAAGTTGGTTGAGGGTATCCCCAGTTAGCTTACATACACCAATACAGAATTTTGTCAAATGAAGTATTTTTAAAGATTTATCAGTATAAGAAAAAAGTGCAGAATTATATGAAAAAAATCTTAGAACTTGTATTGTCACTATTAAATTTTCCAAAGACAAACAAGGTTTAAATGTGCTATTGAACAGCTAATAACAATATAATCAATGTAACAGATTTTCACAATTATTTATAAAAACTTAGAGTTATTCCCCTTTCTATGTCAATAAACTTAAAACCTTTAGTTCATTGTTTTAAAGAGCTACTTAAAAAATAAATGGAAGCCCTACATATTTGTCTTTATCTGTAAATAAATTGAGTGAGAAAAAGTGCAGAATTTCCAAAATTGTTCTAAAAACTTCAAAATGGTTTATCCCCTTTTCTATATATAAAATATACAAAAGCAAACAAAGATTTTAATGAGCTATTGAACAATTAATAAAAATCCTACACATTCTCCTTATCTCTGAATAATTAATGGACCCATTGATTAAATGCTTTATCAAAACTGATTTTCTATCAATCATTATTTTCTTTATGATAAATTTAATCAAGTTAATTGTTAGATTATTTGTTCAGGGATTAATATTTAAATTGGCATAAAAAATGAACGAAAATGAAGTGAATTTGAAAGTAGCATTATACCCCCTTCTATATATCATAAGTGAAGGGGTTTGTTTTGTTGCAACTTAAAAGTGATGGGTTATTTCCTTTCCATTTTCTTCTTCAAAGACAAGGAGGATTCTTCAAAACTTTTGATTTTATTATTTTACTAATAATTTATAGTGGGACACTTATTCAGTTCAGGATGATACCTTGGACATCATCTTCTCAAAAGTAAACACTATAAAGAGATGTTTCAAACAGGTTATCTGAATGTGCTTTTAACTCTTTGCAGATGTCATACAAAATTGGTTCTTCTGATGCTTGCATTAACAAGATCAGAATAGATTGTATTCCAATTAGCTTCCTATTTGTACTTTGCAAAAGTGGTTTTATTATAGTGGAGGTTCAGGCCTCACGTCTCCCTCCTTGAAAACAACCAATTCTCAATTTGGATATGGTTTGGTAACACTTCAGATCTCTTATGCTGAGTTGATTGGAAATTGGGCAAAAATGATTTTGTCATCAAAACTCGCCATTTTATCAAATCGAAACAAATTTTATGTTATTAGATTTTATGATGATCAATATTGGTTATTGTGATCGCAGGTCCATTCTAAGAGTTTTCAATAAAATACATGAATAGTTTCTTAACTGCTTTTATTTCGTGTCACATTTTCTTTCGGACAAATTAATGCTTTTATATAATGATAAATCATATTTATACTGAATTGAACATTGCTAGCGGTTTTCTCCAAGCTTTACATTATACTGTTAAACATTTCTAAAAAACAAATATATACTTGTAACTTTAACAAATAATTGAATGTGTAAATAATGTCTTTCTTCTGATTGAAAAGATAAAGCCAATTTAATCTTAAACAGTAAGTTCAAGAACTGTGGACTAAATGTAGCATTTTCGTTGTGACAGTTCACGCTCAAGTTATTTCAAACAAAATTTATTAATGGACACATATATTGTTAGGTTAGTCATTTTTCTACTGGGCATGTGACAAATATGAATACATCATGTAGAATTTGGCAACCTTGTTTATTTTGTTAGTACAATGATACAGATATAAGATGAAATAGTTGAATAGGGTGTTTCCATCACATAGATATATAAAGAAATTCTTTAGTTTTGTATAATGATTGGTTAATACTATATTAAGGTGGCTATAAAGCCCATGGTTTTAGATTCTTGTAGTGTCTTGTACATGCACATTTGTACTCAGTAGTGTTGAGATTTCTTCAATTTGTTTAGTGATTGTGTTGATCAGTGCTAGGCGATATTCATTTATTCTTGTGGAATTGCTTCCTTTTTAGAGTCTTGCTGTTTTTTGCAAATGCAGATGATCAAATGATTTTATTTTCTCCAATTGTAATACGAAGAGGATTAACTTGAAGAAAAGATCTCGTTTAGTTTCCGTTAATAAATTAGTGACCTGTTTCTTTAGGAATTGGATAGAAGTAGTAAAATCACGCAAGAATATAATGAACAGTGGATTATTAAGACAATCTAATTATACAAAGGCCATTAAACAAAAGTATAAGATCATACTGCAGGGAATGGTGTTTTTTTCATGCAAGGATAATATCCTTGATTTAATTCCAAAGAATAAGAAACAGGTTCATGCTCAAAGTTCAAATAATCTTTGGTGTAAATTCAATTTTTACATACATGCCTTTGGCATATAGGCACTTAAACCTTTAGGAAATACAACGCACCCTTCCCAAACAGAACCAGTTGCTCTTGGGCTGTGTGCATAGTTAGGCAGGATAGAAATTGCTAACTGGGTAAAACAGATCTTTTGAAATTTGTAGCGTCTTAAACAGATATGTGTTAAAAGTATCCAGCCACTCTCAATTTTTCTATATCTGTCTATTTTAATTAACAATTTTTTCAAAAAATTATCTGCAGTAACTTACAAGTTTGTATCATCTAACCAATTCATCGCTCACTACTGCAGTATATACTGCACAGCTAAGCACACCTTTAACGAGATGTCGCAAAACACCTGGTGATAGATAAACTATCAATATTGTGTAGGTGTTTATAAGATGATATTATTGATAAAGCTGCAGTTGGTATACGGTCTTATGTAAACAGCTTTTAAGTAAAAGGACTATTAAATGGAGGGTAGATCATTTGTGCGGAAATTTAAATTCATTTTAATATTATTATTCAACAGTACAGTATATTAGCTGAGAAGTCAATTTTAATGTATTAAATAGGATTTAATGAAGTAAATCACCAAATAAGAATGAAACCTTGGATGTATTGGAATAAGAATTTCTAAATTCAATGTCTTGTACAAACACATAGAGACATGTCATATGGATACAAAATTTTTTTTCAATAATTTGGAAATAAGTAAAAAACATACTGATATACAGTTGCTTTAAAGTTGGAAGTAGAGTAGAAAGAAAAAACAGATAATATTTTACACAAGGAAACAGAATAACAATCCATTTTGTTTATGTGGAAAGAATATATAATACCGTTAGGATTCAAAGGATATAAAAGGATATTCTGTCAGTTGAAATAGGGATATTATTTAAAAATATTTTGAGAACTAAAACTTTTTGTTCAGTTTATTTATTTATTTGGATGCTGATTGAAACAAGATATTTCACGCATTTGTGAACATACAATGTTGTCAAAGTTGCTCTTTGAAGGATTTTGACTTGTTTACAGTAGGTTCCTACAAACAGGAGGAAACTATTGGCCCTAATCACGGAGACACCATATTTACTGAAGTCAATTATCTTATCAACATAATAAATATTTTATGTCATTTTAAATTGTTCTGTCAACAGAACTTCTAAATTAAACAATCACTTAGGAAACTTGTTGTCTTTGGAGAGTGGATACTAACTTGTGAACTTTGACCTCTAAGGTGTACTTGTATTGGATACCAGCTTGCAACCTTTGTTGACCTATGAAAGGATGTCCTTGTATTGGGACAAAACCTCTAATTGAAAGGGACATTATTGTCTACTATGCTGGGATATAAGTCATAATTGAACAAGACATTTGACATTTTTGTGTGAGAGTTAAGACACATTTTTCTTAATGGATATGTCACCTAGATAGTTTAAAGTAGTGACAGGACTGAATTCTATTCTAGACTGATATTGAAACACCAACTTTTCTTTTTGGATGAATGTTTGGATTTTTTCAGACTTTCTTTTCAAACTCTTTGTTTTCAATGGAAACATTAGTTGGTGACAAATCTAAAATTAGCCTGACTTAGTGGATAGAACGGAAGCATAAACTTTTCATTTTGGATGTACTACCTTCAAAAATAGTTGTTGGCTTCTCCATAATATCAATTGTTCATGGGATATATTACACTATGAAATTAGATTAACAGCATGACTTTGAAATGACCTTGAATTTTGGCATAAATTTTGTCATTTTAGTTTCTTATTCTCTATTTTTCTTAATCTTTGTTCCAAGGTGTGAGAGCAGTGAGCCTTGTGACCCTGCCTGTCAGAATGGACAGACCTGTCAATCTGGGAAGTGTGCCTGTGGAACAGACTATGTAGGACAAGCTTGTCAAGTCAATGTAAGTATTAAGCATTAATGGGATGCAAACTACATGAAGGGGAAAGAATTCTTTCAGTTTTTCCTTAAAAATGTTCAATGTAGTGAGGCTTAAGTGTTTCACCATGGAACAGGTTTTGCAGTGTCTATGACTTTAAAATTTCTGTAGGAAACAAATGTTTTAGATAACAAGAAAGACAAATGTTTTAATTTGTTAAATAAAAAAAGGCTTTGAATACAAAAGCTGAAAAAAAACACACTTACCTAAAAAACAACTAACCTAACACCTTAAGGATGTTCGCTACTATTATTGAAAATAAATAGGTTTCAAATTTGATGCCAAATGAAAAGATAATAGTAAAAGGTATAAAATAAGTAAAAATAATTGATAGGTTCGGGACCTCGTTTTCAAGATAATTGACGTTAAAGTTTTGGAGGGAAAAGGTTTTCTCTGACTTTTTCATAGGTTTATCATTACCACTATTAAGCTGTTAAAACCCATGACAGAATAAATAGGATTTGATAAAACTTTGTCTATAGCCTCTTTATGACATATTAAAGACATTAATAACAAGAAAATAGGGGGTTCGTGGGCAAAAATTTTAACCCTATTTTGATGGTAAAATCCAGAGGATTCCGAAAAAATGACAGAAATACCAAAACAAGACCAGCGAGCATCCTTAAAAGAAAATAAAAAACACAATTGTTTATGAAATATGTCTCCATCTCCTTTTTAGGCTTCATCAACTTGTGGAGATGTTCCATGTCAAAACTTAGGACAATGTACTGACTTGACTGGGGTATGTTGATATAACAATTACCAGTACCGGTAATTTTTTTAGGAATTTATTTGTAATGATGATATCTTTAGATATCTTTTAGTCTTTTGATCTGATGGCCATTTTTACTGCTTTTCTGTGAAAAAGCTAATTATTGTGATCGCCTAAATATTATTTGTTTTAAAAATTTAATGGTAATAAGTAACCATTCTTTAAATTTTTTTAAGAAGAATTAGACATTTTAATGTAGCTGGTGATCGACTTTTCAGCTTGTTTTAGAGTTTGAAACATTAATTGATAAAAAAAAAATATTTGAATCTGATTTACATTAAACTTAACTACCGGTATACATTTCACATACTTAAAAAATATTTTTAACTTATTGGTTTCTTTTCCATTGTAGTCAACTCCCCAGTTTAACTGCACCTGTCCAGCGGACTTTACTGGATACTTATGTGAGGTCCGTGTCGACCATTGTGAGACTCTTCCCTGCCAAAATGGAGGAAATTGTACCTCTTTGTCTGGGAATTACCAATGTACTTGTCCACCAGGTATGTTTCAAATGTACCACTTCTCAGCAAGGACGAAAAGTTCTTATCAGGTACCTTTTGACTGTTGTGAGAGTCTATAATGTCCAATTTGCAGAATTTAAAGCCCTGAGTCTGGGGATTTCAAAATTGATTCAGTCCTTAGAAGGATAAAAAGTTCTTAATGTGAGGGCATTGTTGGCTTTTCAGAATGGAGGAAATTGTAGTTCTCTCCTCATAAGGCAAGATTCTTAATTGTGAGGTCTGTGTTGATATTTATGAAAGTCTGAGTTATTATTGTACTGTTGCGCTCCTCTTGCAAGTAAGACAGAAAAGTTCTATTGCTTGTGAATGAATATCCTATCTTGTTTAAAAACTACGTAAGAACCTAAAGATTGCCAAAGGAGCAAACCTGTAAACCTAAAAAAACTTAAACAGATTAACTATAAATCAATTTCTATTCAATTTCTGCTTTCAGGATTTTCAGGAAAGGATTGTTCTGTTGACATTGACGACTGCCGTGACTCTCCTTGTCTCCATGGAAACCAGTGTATAGACATTGTCAATGGATTCATCTGTAACTGTTCCAGTGGTGAGTTATGTCCCCTTTATCTTTTACTCTTAGATTCAAACTACCAGATTGAACATATTACATAAAATCCTTATGTATACTGGTATCTCATATTATTGTGGTACGTAGCTACGTAGAAATGATGATGTCACATTTGAATATTTGGTTGAAATAAACATAAATACCACAGAGAAATGAAACCCATGGAGAAGTGGGAAGGGGGTATAAATACTAAATTTGAACATTTTAGAATTATTTGGTCTCTCATTTGAATTAATGGATTTGGTTTATTTCACAGTTAGAGGCCAAAGCAAATTTGATTGTCTGTTCATCAATTTTTGCTTATCTTAGTTAGTTCATCATGAAATTTTGTACTTTAATAAAGAAGGACAATATTAAATAAAGAAAATGGTTAAACCAATTAATTCGTGTCTTTAAGACTGGTAAGTTTTATTCAACAACTTATTTATGCCCCTCTTAATTGGAAATAAAAAGTACATCTATGTTTTCTATTTTAGCCTGGGATGGACAGCGTTGTGAGAATGATGTAGATGAATGTGAGACCCAGCCTTGCCAGAGAGGATCATGTACGAATACACCGGGATCTTTTCAGTGTAATTGTGATGGAACTGGATACACAGGTATGTCAAGTTACATAACTCACGGGAAGGCACTTGACTTGAATAAATTATAACCATTAAACAGGGTTGCCACACATCTTTGAAACCTGGAAAAAAATCTTGAATTTCATTTGTCAGTTCAAGGTCCTTTAAAAGACTTTAAATTTTGAAAAAAAAAGAAAATATCCTTGAAAAACGCTGGAATTTGATAGGTCCACAATCAAAGGTTTATGATTTAACTGTTTCACAGAAAATTTGATCCAGGGAATGAAAGTTTGTAGACTATTTTCATCCTTGAAAATGACTTAAATACCCTTGAAAAGTCCTGGAAAAACCCTTGAATTTTGCAACAATAAAATAGTGGCAACCCTGATTAAAGAAAGTTGCAGGACATAGCTCTACATTCTACCTAGCTGTCTGTTAGTCAAACCCACCTCAGGGTTACTTTTAGTTTTACACTTCTGAGTGCTGATTTCTAGAAACTACTGTGGATTCATTTATTTTTGTAGGTACCAATTTACGTTGTTGATGAAAAAGAATCAGTTTGTCAACTCTTTAATTTGTGGTTCTGAAGTCTGCAGTATACAGATCAATGTTAAATTTCTTTTTCATTTGGAATCAAATCTTGTGGGTTAAGGTCAACTACAAAAACGACAAAAAATGATACCCCATGAATGATAATGAAATCACAGTTCATGCATGTTTGTTGCATTTCTTAAATTTTGTTCACCTATTCATCATAACTTTATTAGCACATATTAAGAGGAAAAAATGCAATACAAAACACGAACAAACAGTGAAGTGAGCAAAGACAAACATTTGATTAACTAAGAGAACAGGATTTCTCATATCTTAGAGTCTTTTAAGCATAATCTTAATCCTTGTTATTTTTTCCAGGTCAATATTGTGATGTTGATGTCGATGAATGTGAAAACTCTCCGTGTCAGAACAATGCTTCATGTACCAACTTTGACGGAGGATATAACTGTAGCTGTACGTTGGGATACAAGGGGAAGAATTGTGACATCCCAGATTGTGACCTTGTGTCCTGTGTCCAGGGAACCTGTTCTATTTATACAGATCAAAGTTCACAAAGAGACAAGTGGAGGTGTAACTGTATAAAGTATTACTTTGGTAGGTAAAATTAGTGCTTTGATTTTCTTTTGAAAACACTACAAAAAAGACAGATGGTTCTACTCCAATCTAAGTTTCCTTACCCTGATTAATGCTTTCCTTGCCTCCACCCTCACCTCCTGCCCAACAAGTGTTTTCATGGATAAAACATAGTCCCCTGTACTACCTGAAGCATTGTTACACCCCACACAAAGTTTTAATCTGTCCTTCTGTCCATATTTCTCGTAATTTCCTAAACTGCATTTGGAGGAACTTTATACAAAGGAAGTACATCATATAGAGATGTGCATCAACAAAAATCAAATGTCATTGCTATGAGCTATTATTAAGGGGAGGTAATTGGACTTTTTAGCTCACCTGACCCGAAGGGTCATGTGAGCTATTGTCATCACTTGGCGTCCGTCGTCCGTCGTCTGTCGTCCGTCGTCCGTCGTCCGTCGTCCGTAAACTTTTTAAAACGTTAACTCCTCTGACACCATAAGTCCAATTGCAACCAAACTTGGTATGGTTGTTCATTAGCATTCGGTGCTTAGAACTGATGTGGGGATTTTTGATTCGTCGTAAAACATGGCTGCCATGGCTAAAAATAGAACATAGGGGTAAAATGCAGTTTTTTGCAAATAACTCAAAAACGGCTACAGATATCAAAATTCTGGCATAGGGTAAAAGTGATCAGCACCCCAAGATCTACCTACCCTGAAATTTTGAAGAAAATCCAACGACCCATGTAGGAGTTATTGCCCTTTTTATGGATTTTTTGCAAATTTTGCACCTGTTTAGCTCAATATCTTGAAAACTATACTAGATATTTGAGAAATTTAAATTGCATATTGTTAAGCACATCAAGATCTACAAAATATGTTACAGGGTCAACGTTGTAGGACCTTTCCTTTTAGGAGTTATTGCCCTTAGAACGTCAAAATTTAGCATTTTAACAGCATTTCCTCATTACATTGAAAAGGTTAACTCCTCTGACACTTTAAGTCCAAATGGAACCAAACTTGGTATAGTTGTTTATTAGCATTAGCTGTATAGAACTGATGTGGGGATTTTTGATTGGTCGTAAAACATGGCCGCTGTGGCTAAAAATAGAACATAGAGGTAAATGGCAGTTTTTTGCAAATAACTCTAAAACGGTGACAGATTTCAAAATTTTGATTAGGAACAAAAGTGATCAGCACCTCAAGATCTACCAGCTCTGAAATTTTGAAGAAAATCCAACATCCCATGTAGGAGTTATTGCCCTTTTTGTGGATTTTTTGCAAATTTTGCACCTGTTTAGCTCAATATCTTGAAAACTATACTAGATATTTGAGAAATTTAAATTGCATATTATTAAGCACATCAAGATCTACAAAATATGTAAAGGGTCAACGTTGTAGGACCTTTCCTTTTAGGAGTTATTGCCCTTAGAACGTCAAAATTTAGCATTTTAACAGCATTTCCTCATTACATTGAAAAGGTTAACTCCTCTGACACTCTAAGTCCAAATGGAACCAAACTTGGTATAGTTGTTTATTAACATTAGGTGTATAAAACTGATGTGGGGATTTTTGATTGGTCGTAAAACATGGCCGCTGTGGCTAAAAATAGAACATAGGGGTAAATGATAGTTTTTGCAAATAACGGTGACAGATTTCAAAATTTTGATTGGGTACAAAAGTGATCAGCACCTCAAGATCTACCAGCTCTGAAATTGTGAAGAAAATCCAACAACCCATGTAGGAGTTATTGCCCTTTTTGTGGATTGTTTGCAAATTTTGCACCTGTTTAGCTCAATATCTTGAAAACTATAGAAGATATTTGAGAAATTTAAATTGCATATTGTTAAGCGCATCAAGATCTACAAAATTTGTAACATGGTCAACGTTGTAGGACTTTTCCTTTGAGGAGTTATTGCCCTTGGAACGTCACAATTGAGCATTTTAACGTCATTTCCTTATATTGAAAATGTTAACTCCTCTGACACTTTAAGTCCAAATGGAACCAAACTTGGTATTATTGTTTATTATTATTAGGTGTATAGAGCTGTTGTGGGGATTTTTGATTGGTTGTAAAACATGGCCGCTGTGGCTAAAAATAGAACATTAGGTTAAACTGCATTTTTTTGCAAATAACTCAAAAAGGGTGACAGATTTTTAGATTTTGATTGACAACAAAAGTGATCAGCACCTTTAGATTCACAATATTGTCAGATGACCCTCTTATTAATCTTATGACCCTTTCAACGTTAAATAGATTTTGCCTTATAACCTTTACTTCAGGCACATATGTCAGGTGAGCGATTCAGGCTCCTGGGAGCCTCTTGTTTCAATATCCAAAGGGAAATGATACTGGTAGAAATAAGTGTGACAGACAGACAGACTGACATAGTGCAAACCTTGCCCTGGTTTGTTCCTGATAGGAGACTAAAAACAACCATTTCATTATGAGAAAATAACATTGTGAGATCTGTTCTTACAAATCAATGAAAAATGGACATTTTTAATTGATATACATATTGCATTTACAAAATAGAGATTCCCAGCTGTCATGTTGTACTACAAAAGTGTAACATGTTGGTACAAAATTTTATTGATCTTCATAAAAATGGAATTTTAATTGAATCTTATTGTATCTTTCTTCGTTTTATGGTTTGTTACATTAGAATAATACTTTAAGTCTACCGTTAACAATATTTTAAAAGGAAATTATTACTACATAAAAGGTATGTTAAGATAATTTTAAGATTAATTTTTTCTAATAAAAAAGTACAAAGTATTGCCATCTAATAGATTTTTTCCCAAACAAAATTGAGGTTTTATGATAACATGTGGGAAATAACTTGAAAATTGTTTTAAGAACCTAAAAAAGATTTTACACTGTGAGTGGGCTGTTTAGTACAATAAATTTGGTTAAAAAGATCTGAAGGTCAAATTGGAATTTCAGCGATATCTGAAAAAAATATTATGCTTCAAGAATTTCTTGTAAGAATGGGGTATCATATAATGTCCATTTAAAAGCCCTATTTACAAATTTGACATGCCTTTAAAATATAAATGTTTAGTAGAGGCCACAGTAATGCACATACACTGCAGTTTTAATCATAAAAAGTTTTTTTCATGGCATCTTATCCTTTAAACTTGTACCAGTGTTCTCCCCAGAAATTTTGGATAGCATCACATTTTGCGTAAACAAGATTCAGCTGAAGGAAAATGAATCGCGTCGATCGACATCTGGCTCATGTTTTATTTATAATTTAATTTTAAATATATCAACCCCCCCTTTTAGTATAAATACTTTTTAAATTAATATAGGGGGTTGTATGCATGACTGGAAAATAACAGTCTAGGCATTGTAAAATATGACTATGTTTAATTCTCTTTGGTGGGAAAAGATAATTAGTCTAGTTATAAGAATTATGTTGTATGTGATGACTCACAACCCTTAATTAAAATGGGAGAGAAAGAAGGGACAGAAAGTTGCCTGAAATGGTAATAATAAAAACTTATATTGATATCATGAATATATTTCATTACTAATCTGCTTTGAATAAATAACTTTGCTGAAATGTACCATATAAAAAATATATATGGTACATGTAATTTGTATGCAGTAGCCACTGCCTTTAAGTTATCTCCCTTTTGCCCATAAGTTGTCTTCCTTTGTTTATGAAATTTACTGCCAAAATCAAATGTGTGAAATCAATGTTTTGGACTATATAATCGTAAATAGGGATGTTTAGGGATTCCAATGTTCATTCTTTAAGGTAAAAAATCATTCTTTTATCTTGATCAGTCTTCTAGTTTTGGTTTTCATTTATTTTTCATGCAAGTTCAAAAACCCACGTGTATCAAACACATGGCTTGTGTTTGTTTTTATTTTGGTCAATTCTGATTGGTTGTCCAACCAAAAGGCAGGTGCCTACTGTCGGCAAATCACCTGTAATCAAGTCTAATTAGTTAAAAATCGATATCTTTCAATTTATTGACAACAGACCAATCATTTATTTGATAATTGGCTTGGGATTGTAAAGGTGTCAATTACCCAATGCTCCTGAATGGCTTCATTGTAAAAATTTTATGCAAATTTATAGCGTCTCGGTACAGACTGATAGCATCTCGGTAAAATCTGATAGCGTCTCGGTACCGAGATGCTATAAGGGCCTGGGGAGAACACTGTGTACATGTATAAGGTAGTCTTATATGTCTACAATGTAAAAATTGTGTTATCTTAAGGAAAAAAATATTTACTTTTAAAGCCCTCTATCTACATTTATTGATTATTTGTAAAAAGATTAAATTTCCCTTTCTCAAATGATTCATTGACAAAAATGACCTTAATACTCAATCGCTTTATGAAACATTACACCCATGAAAGACTGAAAATCTAGTACCGTTAAAAATTCACTTAATGTTTGGGGGACAATGTTGTCATACAATGACGAGATCCATTATAATGGTCTTAAGTAAATCTCCTTATCAATGCTAATCCATTTTACCTGTTAAAGGTAAGTACACTATTTCTCGTTACCTGTACAATTTGTACCTGAGCCAGGTGGGAAAGGTGTTATACATAGGTAAACATTGATATAAGATGAGTAATATAACTGTTTCTTTTTAAATTGTTTTCATATGATTTATGTGTTAATGTTGTATGTCAGTTGGGTTAACATAGGACTCTTGACATTATATTGCTAAGTTAACTATAAGTTCAGTAGTTTTATTGCACCAGTGTTAATGTTTGAGACACAGCTTTGTTTTATATATTAAGTTTAGTTAATTTATTTTACTCTAAGCTTATGATTTCATTCTTGTTTAGAAACAAGTTCTATGCAAATGTGAATCACTCAGGATATTCCCTATCAAGGTTGCATGTGCGAGCATGCATTGTCCTTCTGTAGCCCATTGTTGGTAACCCCCAGCTTATTCTGCTCCGTTCGCTTTCTCCATCAGATGGAGATAGAAAATGGAGTGGAATCATCTGGGAGTTACTGATGATGCCTGTGGCCTAATCTTATGGAACTCCACAGAGGAAGTCCTTAATGTGCGTGGAAAATGGCTTACCCATACATGTGACTGAATCAACTCTTGACCTATGTGTTTAGATTTACTTTGCTTTAGATGTCTTCATACAGTTTTAAATCATTTATTTATTAATTTTCATTTGAAGTTTGAGAAGTTTAAAGTATTCCCGTACGAAAAGCTCCATATGGATTGGTTATGGATTCCATATGGATTTTAAAACAATTTCTATTGAACAATCCATATGGAATGCTTATGGATCCATATGGAATGGTTATGGATTCCGTATGGAATTTCGGCCGAAATATTTAAATTAGTCCATAAGTTCTTATGAACTCATTTGCATAAATCATATGGATTCCATATAAATGGGTTATGGATTCCATATGAAAAGTTTATTGATTCCATATAAAAGGGTTATGGATTCCATGTAAATAGGTTATGGATTCCATATAAAAAGGTTATGGATTCCATATGAATTTTTGTTCTCATTCCATATGGATTTTTCACAGTCCATATGGATTTTTTAGTAAGAAATCCATAAGGATTAGACATGGGATTCAATCAGGCATAATTGAAGGTTCTTCATGTAGATGCTGTTGATCTAAGAATTATTTCAAACTTCCTTAAGGAAAGAAGTTTCTTAAAATTTGTACATGTATTATCTTTTCCAACCTATGTGTCAACAGCAAAAAATAAAGAACCAAGTTTTAATAAGGCATTATTAGCATAGTGCCACCTCTTGGCCATGCAGAAAAAAAAACAGGAAAGTGCATGAGGCATTTGGTGCAATTGATATATGCCCTGAACTATATGATGGGGGAGATATAAAAGGGTTCAACTCAGTTGCTTTGGCATTGTGACTAAACATTTTTTTTGGAGAGGGGGTGCATTACAAAGTCTGTCCAATCATGCTTTGACAAATCAGCATTAGAACTGTTGTTGAATTGCTAATTGTATTTATCCTGCATGATTATACACATTGTATTATGAATAAAAAATATAAAAATCTTAATTGCAGCTCTGCAATAACATGAAGATTAAGAGTTTGCAAAGAGATCAACTGGCATTTACTTGCCATTCTATTTCTTTTATCTAGGATGTACAGTTTTGTCAACTTTTAAACTTTTGAGTCAATAAAAAGGTATTGAAATGAATTGAAAAATTTAAAATATCATTAATCAATGTACTTACATATATAAATACATGCACAAACAAACACATTTCAATATAATCATCTTTAACTCCAGCAATAATCACACAGTTATCAGTGTTCCTGTTTGCAATTCAATGGACTCAAAAACTGATGATGTCAGAAATGACATCATCAAGTGCACTTATGTCTGCAAGATTTAAAGAAAATATTGTCCATATGGATTTAGCTTTGTCCTTCTGGATTTTTTATTTGTCCATATGGACAACATTTGTGTCCATATGGACAACATTTTTGTCCATATGGACAATATTTTAGTCCATATGGACAACAATTAAATCCATATGGACAATCATAAATCCATATGGATATCCTTGTCCATAACCTGTCCATATGGATTCCATAAGCATTCCATATGGATTCCATATAATTTTTTCGTACGGGTATGTACAAAAAAAGCTCATATGATCCTGTAATAATTTTGACTGTTTTAATATTTTTCCTGTTTGGTAACAGTAGCTCAGGTTGTTTCCAATTTCATTAATTTTTAAATGTAACATTTTTTTAATGGGACTTTTGTTTTGAAATTGAACTCTTTTTGCCCTTTCATATATATAATATTTTTTTCAAGTTCATAATACATTGTGTAAATTTATATGACTTAAAAACTTGTCCCCTCCCAGCTAAAGATGATAATCTAGTTAATTTGGACATGGTTTGTGTATTATAAGGTATAATATGTAGCAACATTAAAATAACTTAGACATATAAGTCATAAACATGCATTTATTTTGTCTGGTGAGTTTGACGTGGATTGTATTATGTATTAAATTGATACATTAATTGTTTCGTTAAGAACTTTGACTTCAAGAGAAATTGGATTATTTGAACTGCAACATTATTATACAAAGTAAGTGAGTTTAATTCAGTTCCATACATTGTCAAAATTGGTTTAAATAAAGCAATGTAGAAAAAAAAACCATATTCCTATAGTATTTAAAACAAAAGAATATGGAATATGTGCCAGAAAGACACAATCCACATTTTGATATGATTTTGATAAATGTACAAAGCAAAATTTCTGGATTAACCTTCATCAGACACGCTAGGAGTAGAAAAAACTTGGAAAACCGGTATAATATTAGATTTTATATAACAAAATCAGAAGCCAAAAAATATTACAACAACACCCAATGAAATAAATTTATCAAATTAAACGTTGTCAAATTTTGGAAATATGTAAACTGTGTCTTTCCAACACATATTCCAGCTTGAAAATATATAAGAGCATACAACTGCAGCACGGGGAAGCTTTCTATGACCTCCAAACAGCACTAAAGCCAAACTCTGCAATAATATTAAAAACAAAAGAATAGTTATTTTCAGAGTTGAAAACTATTAAAAAAGAACATTTTTAAACTGAAAAAAAAACTAGAGAATTTTTTTATTTTTAAGCAAAAAATAAGTCTGTAGGAGTTGTGTATTGACTATCCCCAAAAGGTCCTCAAGGACACAGATAATTGGTCCCTTTCTTATCCTTTTACATTTTTGAACCTTTCTGCAAGGGCTATTGGGAGCATTTTCCCAACATTTAATTTCCCAAGGTATAGGTTTTAAGTGACCTCCTTTTTACCATTTAAATTTTCTGTTAAATCACTTTTTTTTTTGGGGGGGGGGGGGGGTACAAAATCCTGTATCGCTGTACATACATGTACCCTTTCCTATTCATGTTTTCTTTGTGTGGGGTAAAAACAATGTAGTCTTGTCCCATGCCTGGTCTATGAATTCTTTTTTACTTCCCTGTTAATGATTTTTTACTACACCTTTTAGTACACCTAATGGGGTATAGACAGTGGTCCCTTATCTTTTTATACCTCACCAACATAAGAAGAGGGGCATATAGTGTTTGGGTCTATTCATTTGTCCATTCCAAATCGTTAAAGTTGCTATTCCATGTTGTAAGGTGTGGCATAATGTCTTTTGGAGATATTCTTGGTTGTTTTATCTTCTCATCTATTGATTGCTTGAAAACCTTTCAATATTTAATAATAGGAGCCTCTTACTATCTGGGCTAGCTGGACCTCTTTTCTCATTTTACTTTTCAGACAAATAAAGTTTTCTGACTACCTGCATTACACCTTAGGGGCTACAGATGATCTGATCCTCCCCCATTTTGTCCTATCTTTCTGTGTATTGGTCTTATAACTTAAGGCTAAACAGATGATGAGAACCCCCCCCCCCCCCCTCTATTGTCCTATCGCGTCTGACTACCTGTATAACATCTTAAGACCTACAAATGATCTGATCCTCCCCCATTTTGTCCTATCTTTCTGTGTATTGGTCTTATACCCTAAGGGTAAACAGATGATGAGAACCCCCCCCCCTTTTATTGCCTTATCTCGTCTGACTACCTGTATTACATCTCTGAAGAGTACAGGTGTTACGAACCCTCCCCCTTTTTGCTCTATTATTGGGACCCACCCCCTTTTTGTTCTATTTCTCTGTGTATTGATTGTCTACCTGTATTATTACTTAGGTAGTACAGGTTTTGACCCCCCCCTTTTTTTGCTCTATTATTGAGACCCTCCCCCTTTTTGTTCTATTTCTCTGTGTATTGATTGTCTACCTGTATTATACCTTAGGGAGTACTGATATAATTTGGTGACATGAAGGAAGTACATCTTATATCTCCAACACATTAGTTTTATTTTCCTGGGAATATTTGTTAATTCATTGAAATGGTGTATCATGCAGTTACAATTAGAACATAATGGAATAGTCTGTTTAATTATTTATTTAATAAGAAAGGAATTATAAAGATTATAATAAAAGCTGGTAAGGTTTAGAAATTTTATCATTCTCAGTCTTATACCTGATTTAATAAATGTTTGGGATTGATAGATTGATAGAAATTTGAAATGAATCTCAGATTTTCATGGAAAAAATACTGAGATTTTTTTTTATAGTTTGTGTGGTGCAAGTTTTTAATTTCTACAAAACATCTATTTTTAAACTGGAAATAGGTGAACCAACATCATTGGTGTTTCATTTCAGTAGAGGCCCCTCTATTTGTTTATTGTTCCCAGACTTTATTGAAGAAGATTGTTGGTTGATCAAGTTGTTGGGTTTTTTTTGCCATTTGTTCATTTCATCCGTCACAAAGTTGTCTTTTGCTCGACTGAAAACATTTGAGCCCTATTAAGTTTTAAATTTGTCTGATCACTGTGTGTCTGACCATGGGAATCAGATTACTATACAACATGTATGATCTTACTACTTTTTAAGTGTATCTTTGAATGAAAATGATTTTCTTTCAAATAAATCCAAAAGACATTTCACCTTGAGCAACTTATTGCAGTTTATAATTACTGCCAATTACATCCATATCTAAATAATGTCATACTAAGGTCAAACAAGGCAGTAGTATTAATACCATTGACATGGTCATACCCTGGAGTTGTATAGATCATGGCACATAATAATAATGACTAATTACTTAGCACTCAAATAGTCCCAAATGCTTTAGGTCTAAAATAAGAAAAAAAGACTTAGGGTCAAACATGGAGTGTACAAATTATCAATAAGTAATGAAAATTACTTATTATTTTTTGTTAGTCATTATCAGATGTTTTATTGTAATATGGTATCAAACCCTGATGCCAAATAACAATTAGAGGTATAAAAAAAATATATACAAGAAGAAAGAGGAGGGATTAGACAGTTTCAATCTTCTTCTCTTGCCCTTTGAAATTTGTTACTTTGTAAGAGCGCCATTTAAGTCCCACAACCTTTGGTAAAGATGTTAATTTACTAGTTTAATAGTGGCTTTGAATGCCCCACCTATGAAATAAAATGACATATGGTCATCCAGTCTGTCTGTTCATTTGTCTAACTGTCTTTAATCAGGTTTACCTTTAAGTTTAGTTTGATATTTCATGTTGCAATGTGGGGGGCGTCATGTTTTTAATGCCCAATTTACATATTAGGGGGCATATAATGTTAAGGTACATTTTTCTATCTGTCTGTCCCAAATGTAGCAAGATGGGTCATTTTGACATATTCTTGCATCTTTGCTTGCCAAGGGTTATGAAGATGAGTGATAGTGGATCCTAACACTTGGCTAGCCAAGATGATATTCTTGTTTAAAGTTTTTTTTGAAAGTAAATTTTCATGTTTTTCAGGAGAGTTATGTGAATTGAAAGGACCTTGTGCTGATCAACCCTGTAATGTAGCCAACACTTTACAATGTACTCAAGAAGATAAAGTCAACGGAAATTTTAACTGTGAATGTAGATTAGGTAGGAAAAAAATAAAACAGATAATCCATACTTAAATGTCCCATATAAAGGTCAAAGTTTACTTTTGTACAAGTAAAAAAGAATCACCAAAAAGTACCAATAACTATAAGGAATTCAAATATTGTAAGTTCAAAAGCCAAGACAGAATCAGTAGACATGAAAGACATGATTATTGGAGAAAAATAGACGTTTGCAATGGTCCTGACTTGATGAATGGATGACAGACAAGACAATTATTCATAGTAATTAACACACTGAAACAATCAGATGGCAATCCATAAAGCAATCTAATATGGAAAGTAACATGAACTGATTTGCTCTGATAGAGTAAGCAGCTCCTGCTTGTTGCTGAACACACTCTCCATGTTGCCAAAGATCAGTTCAGTGTAGGTAAGTTCTTAATCAGGACAAAATAAAAAAAAAACTCACAAACTTTGTACTTTTCTAAGAAATCTAAATCCTGTGATTGTTGAAATAGAAAAAAATGAGATGTGGAATAAGTGTATGCTACACAGCTCACAATTAAGCAGCAATTTAGAAAAAAACCACAATGCATAACCGCCAGCAGCCTTCAATGAGGCCATTTGGCACTGCTCACAGTTCTACAATTGGCCCATGGTCTAAATATAATGCGTATAATTCAAGTCACATAATTTCATTTCAAATAAATGCTTACTGTGTATCAAATATGTTCTTCCATTTTAGGCTGGAATGGCACAATCTGTGATAAGGACGTAGATGAGTGTAAATTAAACTATTGCCAGCATTCCAGTACTTGTCAGAACCTCCCCGGGGATTATACATGCACCTGTGCCCCTGGGTATACAGATAAGAATTGTAACGTTGACATAGATGATTGCGCCTCACGACCATGTCAACACAATGCTGTGTGTACTGACCGAGTCAACGATTTCCACTGTGATTGTAATAATACAGGTAAGATAATGTGGTTGTCTGCCCCTCTCAGGTATACATTGAGGGTTGTCTGCCCCTCTCAGGTATACATTGAGGGTTGTCTGCCCCTCTCAGGTATAAATTGAGGGTTGTCTGCCCCTCTCAGGTATACATTGAGGGTTGTCTGCCCCTCTCAGGTATAAATTGAGGGTTGTCTGCCCCTCTCAGGTATAAATTGAGGGTTGTCTGCCCCTCTCAGGTATAAATTGAGGGTTGTCTGCCCCTCTCAGGTATACATTGAGGGTTGTCTGCCCCTCTCAGGTATAAATTGAGGGTTGTCTGCCCCTCTCAGGTATACATTGAGGGTTGTCTGCCCCTCTCAGGTATAAATTGAGGGTTGTCTGCCCCTCTCAGGTATACATTGAGGGTTGTCTGCCCCTCTCAGGTATAAATTGAGGGTTGTCTGCCCCTCTCAGGTATACATTGAGGGTTGTCTGCCCCTCTCAGGTATACATTGAGGGTTGTCTGCCCCTCTCAGGTATACATTGAGGGTTGTCTGCCCCTCTCAGGTATACATTGAGGGTTGTCTGCCCCTCTCAGGTATACATTGAGGGTTGTCTGCCCCTCTCAGGTATAAATTGAGGGTTGTCTGCCCCTCTCAGGTATACATTGAGGGTTGTCTGCCCCTCTCAGGAGGGCACTATGACATAGAAATAGTTCAGATATCTCAATAATTAGTCAAGGAATTTCAAAATTCAAAGTTAAAATTGTTTTGAAATGCTTTACCTTGTTATTTAAGGAGATACCAAACACTTTGGCTAAAATAAAATTGTTTCATTTAATTTTCCTGAAAATTTGCAAAAATATGTACTTTAGTCACTTAAATTTAATCGCAAAATCTTAAGAAAATCTAATCATAGAATTCTTGAAAATGTTTTAATTGAACATAATGGAGTTTCAACATTTCATATCTTGATCATTGGGAAGCTTGATTTCTTTGAATAAACATGTATGACTAAAATGTTCAAGTGATATTTAGGAGTTATCTCCCTTATGTGTTCTGTACCCCCTTAAAATACATAACAATTGATATAAACAAATATATAAAATCTGTTGAAAATAATCTCAGGGCTATTCCATTAAAAAGTAGGTACCAGGGTTGGAAGGCAGGAAATAAAATTCCTGTAGGTTCTTGTTGTTTGTGTTATTTTGGGGCGATTTTTATTATTTATTCCCCTTGGTTGTGGGGGTATTAGAAAATTGCCTTCCGACCCTGGTATCTACTTTTTAATGAAATAGCCCTCAATTATAATTCTCATGCCTGGAAAGGTTTAACTTCAAAATCCGCATCAGCATTTGAAAAGATTCTAAAACTTTAATTCCAGTTAAATTCAGTAAGACCTGTCTTTTTGGTTTGACATGTAAAATTACATACCATATATCCTATATGTCTTTATGAGCCCCTTAAATTGAGAGGATAGTAGAGTCATAAGCATAAACAAACAGAAATGTAATAAATTCATACATTTGTATATACTACCTGATCACAATGATTGAGATAATTTATACCCAGTTTGTATCTTCAGGTTACACAAACAAGACTTGTTCCGAGGATATCGATGAATGCAGTTTAAATATTTGTCAGAATTCTGTCAGCTGTGTGAATTCTCCTGGAAGTTTTACATGTAACTGTGTCCTTGGATATGAAGGCACATATTGTAACGTGAAGGTAGGTTTATGTAACTCTCAGACACATCTGATATAGGTTGATTCACCAAGACATGTAAGCCATATTTCACTCAGCAAATATCCCAGTCTGTTAGGTGGTGTGCACAATGGCAAAAACATTCCATATTAATTTCAGAATGTGGCTCTCCTACTTTCTGTTTGATAAAATCAAGCCATTTTTGTTCTTGATTGATTTTTGAATTGAGATCATTATATTCAGACCAAGACTTTTGTAGTATATCATCATACAATTTGGTAGGCAAATGTATCGGTACATGGTTTTACAAAGTATAAAATTTCATGTTATATTGCTGTTGTTTCAGAGTCATCCCTCTTTGTACATAATAATTGTGCATCTGTCGTATATATAAATTTCCATATTTTGTATTATAGAACCCATTTGACCAGAAAGTTGACACAGGCCAAGATGAAATTATGTGGTATATCATAGGACCAATATTAGCTGTCATACTTATAGCTATTGTAATTGGTAAGTTTTAATTATAATTAGATAACAGTGTATTGATAGGAATCAAAATGTCAGTTTCTAATGCCTTGCCATCCTGTGTCCCATTTTGTACAGTAACAAAACATTCCAACAAAAATAAAAATAATTTCAATTAAATCCCCGCTTCAAAGAAGAGTGGGTATACTGGTCCATCCATCCATCCCTCTGTCCTTCGGTTTGTCTGTCTGCAACATAACTTTTATAACAGTTTTCTCAGCAACTACATATCACAGTGACTTGAAATTAGGTATATGAGTTAAGTGTGAGGTCCTTTATCGCATGTACAGAAATAAGTTCTGTCGGATATGTTCTAATTCCTGTTTACCGACTTTGTCAATTATCAACATCACTAGTCAATTGTTGAAATTTTTCGTAACATTTTTCTCAGAAACTACATGTCACAGTGACTTGAAATATGGTATATGAGTTCAGTATGAGGTCCATTATTGCGAGTATCGAAATGAGGTCTGTCAGATATCTACTTCCTGTTAACAGACATAGTTCATTTTAGGGTAGCGGGGTATACTGAGTGAGCAGATTCTTTGTTTTCAGTGTTTATTAGATGATTACACCAAACTGACTTCTTTATTTTATATTACGGCAAAAGTACTGAAAAGTATGGATATCAATTTTCCCTGGATTGGAAATAATCTGCATAGTTTGATTTCATGAAACTTTAAACACAAGGGACATTAATTTACAAATAACTGTGTAGGAAAGTCATGTTATATCGAAAATGTATAAGACAAGACATCAAGGGGACTTAGTCATATATCACTGTCTTTAAATAAATACACATTCATTTTATTTGTGTTTTACAGGTGTCATAGTGTTTGTGATGTGTGCTCGTAGCAAGAGAGCAACCAGAGGTACATACAGTCCCAGTAGACAGGAAGTGACTGGTTCACGGGTAGAACTGGGTCACGTTCTCAAACCCCCTCCAGAAGAAAGACTAATATGATACCTAAGTGTTAGTTTTTTGTATGCAGAATCAAAATCAAATTAAGAAAATTGGAATGTCAGTGAAAACATAAATTGACCTTCAAAAGAAGAATAACTGTCCTATTAAACGGCTGAATCATTGTCAGTTTAATGAAGTGAAGGAAAAGGAAAATTTATAGATTGCATGGACAACTTTTAAAAGCTTAAAGACTTACTTCACCTTATACTGCAAAGTGCTATGAGACTATGTCAAAAGATGAATAAGGAAAGACTTAAGTAAACCAAGGATGTTGACTCACCTCAGAGTTTATGAACTATACAGCTTGGACGCATAAGTGAAAAACATATGTCATGTAGAAAGTGCCATACTTTACATTCCAATGGGAACCAAATGTGCCCCTTTCTGAAACACAAGACTATGGATAGGTACAAGTAGCACTCCCTGATATGGAGGAGAGCTATTGTAGTAAAATGCTTTATAGCTATGCAAATGGTGCAATCTTAACATACTGGTTTCATCAGACCCAAAAATAGTGTCCAGTATTAAGTTCAGAAATACAATAATTGTTTACATTATGAATATGCATTTGTACATATGACAAAATCATGCATAAATTTACAACTTGTGATGAGATTAATCAACATAAATTCATGAAAATACTTAAAACATTTATGAAATTCATACATAATAGATCAAAAGTGTATAATTTAAAGATGCAAGAAATTCATGGGTATGAATGGTGGCATTTAAGATGTTGTTTGATGTTGTTGGTGAATTATACTGTAAGGATTTTAGAATGTTTGAAAAAGAATTGCTTTTCTGATAATTGTTAAACATAACATGATTATAGGTGCTGTGATGATTTTTTGTGTGTGAAAATGTTGACCAAAGGTTAGATCTTATATTTTTAAGTACACATACATGTAGAAAAAAAAATGTCAAAAAGATACAGACAGGTCTGTTTGCTTATTTTATTCTTTCCACTTAACAATATTTAATCATTTAAACAGATTTAGAATATATTTTGGAAAAGGATTTTATACAAGTGTTGTTTTTTGTACTTTTATTTAAACGGTTGTGAAATTTGATTAAATACATATCAGTTAAGACTTTTATATACATTTTACTACCAAATCATTCCATCCCAAATACTTGGTTTATATAAGAACATATCATAAACAGAAGGTTGTAAAAAAAAAGAAACTGTTTATTGTTCTAAGGGGCATAACCCAAACATTCCTTTTTTTCCTTTTTTCCATGGTTACATGTAAAATGGATGTGCTTCATCAAAAAATTCTATCCAAGCATGACCATTTGAAAAGCTTTGTAATACTCATTGTATGTATGCATGGTTTAGAAATAATGTTTGAGCTTGAAACTACATGTATATTTTGAATTTAGATTTATTTAGTCCTTGAAAGTAAGGCCATAATAAAATAATTCCTAGATTCTCATCCAAATTTCTTGAAAATATGGTTCGGGTGGACAAATTTTATTTTTATCCATTTTGATAAAATATTGTGCCATTTTAAAGCAAATTAGCCAAAATTGAACAAAATTCCTAAAAAATCAAAATAAAATTTTTTGAGGGGGCTTAAAAATCGAGGCAGGAGGGGATGAGAATCAGGAATATTTTATTATAATGGCCTAAATAATTTCAGTGGTGGATCCAGAGGGGGGTTTTGGGGGTTGGAACCCCCCCTTTCCTCCGAAATTTTAAAATTTTTGTGTAGATTTTCAGCAAAATTGGTCTGGAACCCCCCCCTTTGGCCCACAGAACCCAGTATGTGGAACCCCCCCCTTTTCGAAAATTTCTGGATCCGCCCCTGAATTTGGAATGTTAAGTGGTTGTGTCAGTACAAGAAGATTTAGATTTTGGAGTAAATAAATGTACTACTATATTTAACCTCTTTTGTTTTGGGTATTATTAGTGGCTGTTCTTTATTTTTATACATGAAATTTTTTGAGAAATATTTCACTAAATTATTATTTTGAAAAAGATTTATATTAATTGGCGAAAGGATTTGTATGAATGCAATGCAATAACTGTGTGAAAATGATTGATATTAAATATATTGTAAATATACCTGTATTAATGTAGATATATATTTTTGTGAATATTGTACAGTTTTTGATTTGGTTTTTACACCAATCAGAACATTCCTCATCAACAAGGTTGTGCCCTGTATATAGACATATTATATATTTGTATAAAGATTCCATATCATTATTATATATATTCCATCGATTGTATATTATATGCCTTTTATTTTGCTAGGAGAATTTTGTGATTTTATATTTATAATTATTCAGTTTTTATGTTGCATGCCTCTGCAGATGCAACATATAAGGGTCACTCACTATACAGCTTTTGTGTCTTAAATGTCACAAAAATTTCAACATTTTGGTCTTAGCAACATCATGTAGTTGGTTGTTTAATCTTGACTTGCTACTTCATATTTAATACTGTAAGGAGTTTGTTTCATTCACTGGCAGTTCCAGGCTTCACCAAGGGCAACGGAGGTCTGCGACTGTTTTGTCCTGTTTATCAAATTGTTAAAGTGCAGGTGACTTATGCACAGTTTTTCAAATAAAATCAATTCAAATGCGATGCTCGTTGACACATGTGATAAATTTCTATAATTGACAAATAAATCTACCCTTTAGCTACAAACACAACTTTAATTTCATTCAAAAATAATAAAAATGAAAATAAAAATAGCTTCTTTCCTTTCAAGGCAAAAATTCATCCAGTGGGTGGTGATCGTATCCAATGGGTGTCAACAAAAATGATACAAGTCGGTAATACAGTGTGTTATGTCTGCCTTTAAAAGTTGAACCACAATTTTGTCCGAGTAATTTAAATAATAAGACAGGATTCTGAATAATTGTTAGAATAAGCTGTTTTATCTAAAATACTGATCTTTTCCATTTCATTTTTTAAAGAATTTTTATATGTTGGTTATTTATTTGTTTTTATTTATAACTGATATATTTAATAGAATATTAATTTTAAAAGCCAAATAAGAAAGAGAACAATACATTTTTTAGTTTGGAAATGTTCAAATCACATATAAAAATCAAGTTTGGTCATAACATATTGATTCAAATATTTAATCAATAATTTGTGACTTTTTTATTTGAAAAATAATCAATTCTCCATTAATATATATCATTTTGTTCTTTATCACTTAATGGTAGAATGAATTATTGTAAAACATAGATAAAATGATTTCTACGCAGGCAATAAATTAATTATCCATTAGTCATTAAATTTTCATATCAAATAATATCATGTCCACTTGTAGCAGTGATAGCGAACATTTTACATGTAGTGCATACATTTGATATTTTCATTGTATTGCCTCATATTTTTAATTCATAGATATTGAAAATTATGCAATTTAAATCATTTATCTTAAAATATCATATATTATCATGTATGCAGATAAATTGTTATTTTTTGTACTGCTAACTTAACAAATGACCTAGTCATTTACAGAAATAAATATTAAAACACTTAATATACTTTTATCTGATACCCTTTTGTAAGGGAGGAGACTATATGTATGTATGTATGTATGTATGTATGCCAGTAAATCCTCCTTTGTCAGGAGAACCCCCATTGAATGAGGTAAAAGAAGGGACCTTGACATTCCTGTGGTTTCTATGTTAGTCAGACACCTGAGCTCAATTGAGGGTCTGGTTTAACAGCTAAAAAGGGGTGACTTGAAGGCCAACGTGAAGTAGAAACTTAATTTAACATTAATGGCAAAACAGGTATATTGCAATCACCTTGTTGGCTATCCTTCTTTCTAGAACTTCCATTAAAGATATTATGGCTTATACTTAACGGATTGTTTTCAAATTTGGAACACAGCTTTTGCAAGATGAATTAAACCACACCTTCCATTTCCATTTTGGTCAGTCATTTAAATAATTGAGTGGAGGTATATACTTATGCTAGTGTATGAATTTACACACTTGCAATTGTGTCAACATGTGAACAACTGTTAAGCAATGCCTAGACAATGAAAATATACAGTGATTTGTTAAAGGTCAGTCTTGAATTGTCAATTTTATGCAGATAAAGTATAAAAAACCAACACAGAATGAAATCAATATTTATAAGATTTGATTTCTTATGTCTGTTAAGTACAAGTATAGCTTTTTCTAGGACTGTAAATTTAGGTCTTTTGTGAAAAATGAATTACTTCAAAAGTATGGAACGCCAAATTAACATATATTCAATTAATTGTACCTATCTTCAAAAAATTTAAGATATCTTCAAATAAATTGAAGATATCTTTAATTCAATTGTACCTATCTTCAAATAATTAAAGATATCTTCATATCAATTGAACCTATCTTCAAATGAATTATACCTAGGTGCAATTTAATTGCACCTAGGTATAATTCAATTGTACCTATCTTCAATTGAATTGAAGATATCTTAAATTCATTTGAAGATAGGTCTAATTCCAACATCTCCATAATTAATTTGGAGATATCTCCAATTCATTTGAAGATATCTTCAATTCATTTGAAGATATCTTCAATTCATTTGAAGATATCTTCAATTCATTTGAAGATATCTTCAATTCAATTACACCTATCTTTAATTGAATTATACCTATCTTCAATTCAATTATAGATATAGAGACAATTGAATTGAAGATAGGTTTAATTCAATTGAAGATAGGTTCAATTCGATTGAAGATAGGTTCAATTCAAATGAAGATAGGTTCAATTCGATTGAAGATAGGTTCTATTCAATTGAAGATAGGTTTAATTGAATTGAAGATAGGTACAATTGAATTGAAGATAGGTATAATCATTGATAATTGAATTGAAGATATCTATAATTGAATTGAAGATATCTATAATTGAATTGAAGATAGGTATAATTCAATTGAAGATAGGTATAATTCAATTGAACATATCTTCAATTATTTGAAGATAGGTATAATTCAATTGAACATATCTTCAATTATTTGAAGATAGGTACAATTAATTGAATATATGTTAATTTGGCATTCCATACAAAAGTATAATATTAGTTGTATGATATTTGGTATACAGAACCTTTGTGCTCAGCACCATGCCAGGTGACATTGACCCCATTTTCATGGTTCAATGACCATAGAAAATAATAAAATGTGGAATAAGTGTATGCGACACAGCCCACAATTCAGAAAAACCACAATGGACAACCGCCAGTTATGTTAAAGACTATGTTAACTTGGGTCTTTTTGTGACTCAAGCCTTTTTGTTAGACATGGAAAATGAACTTCTGGAAAAAAAGTACCTCGATATTTGATATTTAATATATAGATATACATAAGGTTTTGGTCTATGTGTCTGTCACCATATCATGCAACTTGGACCTCATACAAGATTTTTCTATGTAGATCTTGGTTGATTTTTTTATTTATTTTTTTTTTTTTTGGTTTGCGATGTGCAGGAAGACATAGGTGTTACTTTACCAGCAGCAGCATTTCATTGTTGAAGTTTTATGAGCACCTTCAAATCTCAAGAACTAAAAGTCCCGTGAAATGTTGATGAAACTTGGTATACATATGCACCAGTAGTAACTTAGCACAGTTGTATCCCCACCTTTTGACCATGACCTTGATTTTTTTGGTTGAGTGACTGACAATATTCAGTACATTACAATAGCAATGTTAAAGTTTTACAAGCAACCCGTATCTTAAGAACTATAAATTCTAGCTTGATGAAATTGGTATGCATATGTTCCAGTAGTATCTTTTGGCCTTGACCTTGATTTTCCGGTTTTTGCAAGCACCCGTATCACAAGAACTAAGTTTATGAAACTTGGTGTGAATATGCACAAGTACTGATAAGTAGCTATGCATAGTTGCATCCCCATCTTTTGACCTTGACATTGACCTTGGTTTGATATTTTGGTTGATTGACTGACAATTTTCATTACATATAATAGCAATGTTAAAGCTTTGCGAGCATCCCCATATCTCCAAACTATAAGTTCTTTGTCTAGCTTGAGTTACTTTGACAATTTTTAAAACTTATCAAATTGCAATGTTAAAGTTTTATTAGCACCTGTTTTTCTCCAGAACTATAAGTCCTAAGTTGATGAAACTTGGTGTGCATATGTCCCATTAGAAGTTGTGCACAGTTGTATCCTATCTTTTGACCTTTACCTTGGAATTTTATATTGGGTCACATTAAATATTTTCAAAACATAACAAAAGCAGTGTTAATTTTTATGAGCGAGAACTATAAGTCATAGGTTTATAAAACTTAATATTTGTATTACTCAGTGTTAGACTGGTACAACAGCATCCTCATCTTTTGAACTTGACCTTGTTTCCAGTTGAGTTACTTTGATAGTTTTCATTGGAGGAATGTAAATTAGATATCTGGTCCTCTTGGTTGATTGTCAGTCTGTCACCTGCCGCATGACCATTGCCTTTAGGTATCCTTCTGAATTATCTTAAGACCTTTAATAATGATTTCTGCAGGGATGAAGACGGGCAAGACATGTACACTTGGCCACACTAGTTTCGAAATTAATAATCAATTGAAAAGTGAATTTTGTTTTCAGCTATTGTAAAAATATTAAAGAGACCACTGGTCTTTCGCAAATTCCAATACTTATAATTTTATATTTTTATGTCCTCATGGTGAAATGTCAGCGGAATGCCTGGCATTAAGTTTTACATAATTGACTCTGTCAAATGGACACAATCATTCATTTACTAATTTTGCCTTGTATAATATGGTATGTTCAGATATGTTCAGTGGCGGTTCAATATGCGAGTTACAAAGTTAGGGACCACTTTCCCAGGAACACAAATGTTCCATTCTTACTTAGCCAAAAGTGCCACACAAGCTATTTATATAAGTAAGGCAGATAACTTTGGATGCTTTGAAAGATGCATTCTTCGGATCCCGCAGAGGGTTGCATTTTTTTTCTTTTGCATTGATGAACATTTTGTGAAGATCAGTTTAAGTTCATCCCTGCCTTCAGACGAGTACCAAAGGCGGATCTAGGACCGGCGTACCGGGCGCCCGCCCCCCCTACGTTTGACAAAAAATGGTTAGGAACTGTATGAAACAAGAGGTCCCAGAAGGTGTTTTATAATTGCGCCCCACCACGTTTGAAAATTTCTGGATCCGCCACAGAGTACCACAGCAAAATATTGGTGTAGTTAGTGATCCAGTGATGTTTAGGTGAATATGCTAATGATACTAATTCCACATGGATTCCCAGTTGAAAAAAAAAAGATGGATTTAAAGTCTAGAACGATTTTTCCGCTTTATAGATTGAAGCCATTTTGAAGGTCGATACAGGTACTGATAATTTTATTATCCAACTAGGAAAAACCCGCGCATTCGCGGGAAAATCAATCGTTGGCTGCTTTACAAAATAGATCACACAATAAAACATTGCATTTGCGTGACCTTACATGGTTGTGCTAATCGCAAATAAAGGTTCTTCGGTATTATTCAACTCTAAAATGTTTTTGGTAACTGGCAGTTTTTCATTGTGGTTTTTCTAAATTACCGCTTGTTATGTGAGTTGTGTCGCGTACACTTATTCCACATCTCATTATTTTCTATTATAATCTTTTATTGTGTGTTACCCAACCTGTAAATTAAAAAATGTCCACTGGCAGGTAAGTTTCAATCAATCGCTACACAATTTTGTCAATTTATTGACATCGTTGAGGCTAACTACAATATGATAAATTTTAAATTGTTTTCATTTTTTATCAAGTTACAATTTTTAACGAAAAACATTTTTGGCATTCATTTTATACATGTAGTAAACTTACCAAGATAATCTATTATTTAAAAGATTTTAGATATTAAGCATAATTAATGGAAGAGTTTTCAATACCATGGCGATGAGATTTTTTATTCATTTTTCCTCTACACGTACAGGTACTTCTAGTTTTTTTTTAGTATTTTTTAGGTTGATATATCGATTGATTAAATAATTCTGTGACATTTTCAAATAAGAATATTTTTTTAGTCTCGGGCGCCAAATACCCGCTCGGACGCTTCCTATCGTTTTTTAGTATGACCACCAGCGTGTAATTCCGGAACGATGACGGCTATACCGTTTCCGAATCAATTAATTAGAATAATTAGCAAACTGCAGACATAATTGCATATGTGCTAATGAAATTTTCAAAGGACACAACCATCCCCTAATTTTGATATATGAAGCTTAGTCGTAGCATTTGTTGTTTAGGCTGCAACCCGGCTAACAAAAAACGCTTCGTTATTGTAGTAGTATATAGATTCTTGGTGCCCAAAACTGGGCCGTACAATCAATGAAATAATAAACACATATGATTAAGTGGAAGGAACATTATTCAGGTAAAACATATTGCTTATTTCTCTTTTCATCAAAGTTATCTGCAGTTGTGGAGCCTGGGATCAATGGATCTATAAAGAATTGGGACCCTCCCTTTCTCCGAAAATTTTGGTTGTTTTTATGTAGATTTTCAAAAAGTTGGTCTGTACCCCCTTTTTTCCTCGGTGAACTACATTCAACTTGGAACCCCATTTCGAAAATTTCTATAACCGCTCCTGTTTTAGGAGGTATGGTCCTATAAAAGTAGAAAATTGGTTTTTCCGTGAAGAACAATTACACCAAACTACAGAAAGTGACAAGCTCGAAACAAGCAGAAGGTACCAATGAGGTATTCGAATGTCAAAAGTCCAAAAGAGCAAAGACAAAACCAGTTAACATGATTGAGAACAGTTCGAAAAAAACAGATAACATAAAACAACAAAAAACACAACTGAAAACCAATCAACAAAGTGAACTCGAGTACTTCGGAAGGGTAACCCGTCGCGTTGTAAACAACCAACTCAGTGTGTCAAATCCGGCAAAGGAGAACAAAACTCGATGACAAACTAACATCTAAACTGATATGAGAGATAGACATCCCATATTTGTTACCCTGTGTTAACAATTTGCGTGTCCAAGTCGACGTTCTACGAAAGAAATCAATACATATAGCACAACATGCACAAGTTCTGGTAAGACAAATCGGTTGTGATTTGTAATTTCCATAAACTGGAGCTGTGACACAAGAATGGAAAGTTTGTCGTGAGTTTTGTTAAAAGTCTTCCTAGAGTGTGTATTTCGAGATGTAGATCTAAATATGGATCAGATTGACCTTCTAGAACCCGTACTTTCCTTTATCTCAGAATCTGACCTGTCTTTTATCTCAAGATCCAGGGGACATGTGAGATGGAGAACCTATTTGTTTGCAAGTGAAAGGGAGGGGTTTTCTCCCGGGGTTTTCTCATAATTATGGATAAAACTAATAAATGCAAAGAAAAACTGTCTTGTGTATTTCCCTCTACACGGAAGTTTCCATTGATTGTAAGCTTGCAGAAAACCACTTCTATTGGTGCATTTTTTGAAAGTAATATTTTTGTCCAATAAAATGAAACCTTTACAGAAAGATTGTTGCTTGTTTAGTTCATAAAAGCTATCTGTACAATGCATTAAAGTTGACCTTTTATAGAAGTTGTTGCCATTTTAGTTAGCGTTCTCTTGATATCATGGCATAATAAATTCTGGAAATAATTAGAAATAAAAACATACCGAATTAAGATGATCAATCTCAAATGTCCAAGAAAAAAAAATCGACAAAACGTGGCAAAGACACATTGGAGAATTGAATAGAGTGACTTGGAACAGATCATAAGAAAAAGAAAATATTTTATAACACCATACCCTCGTCAACTGTGGTCTTAACCACACACGTGGCAAACTAAATTGTGGGTAGCACCAGGTTTTATAACGTCACCCCTTTACCATTGCTTTTATAAAAGAAGATATGGATTTCAGGTCTCAGTCTTGTAAAAGATTTTCCATTGACAATAATGTTAAACAGGGTTGGAATAAAAAATTCTAAAAATTCTAAAAATGATTCAATCAAAGTTTCAAGCATATGCTGTACTTTAGGAAAGATGAAAAAATCATTTCATGCCAAAAAAACCGTATGAGGCCACGAAGTTTTTCAAGATAACTAACCTCAAAGTGAAAGTCGCATGTTTTCCACTTTCATTTCACTGTTTATCCTTAGCCGCACCACCCATAGTAAACAGCATATCCCTACATTTTCCCTTTTCTCAAATGCTACCAATTTTTTTTTTCAAGTAAAATAATTATATATCTTTAAAAATCAATGTCAAAAATTGTACTTTTTCAAATATGGGGTGCGGAGAAAAAAAGAGAAAAATAGGAACTATATTATTGGTGTCCATGTTTTTGGTAACTGGCAGTTTTTCATTGTGGTTTTTCTAAATTACCGCTTGTTATGTGAGTTGTGTCGCGTACACTTATTCCACATCTCATTATTTTCTATTATAATCTTTTATTGTGTGTTACCCAACCTGTAAATTAAAAAATGTCCACTGGCAGGTAAGTTTCAATCAATCGCTACACAATTTTGTCAATTTATTGACATCGTTGAGGCTAACTACAATATGATAAATTTTAAATTGTTTTCATTTTTTATCAAGTTACAATTTTTAACGAAAAACATTTTTGGCATTCATTTTATACATGTAGTAAACTTACCAAGATAATCTATTATTTAAAAGATTTTAGATATTAAGCATAATTAATGGAAGAGTTTTCAATACCATGGCGATGAGATTTTTTATTCATTTTTCCTCTACACGTACAGGTACTTCTAGTTTTTTTTTTAGTATTTTTTAGGTTGATATATCGATTGATTAAATAATTCTGTGACATTTTCAAATAAGAATATTTTTTTAGTCTCGGGCGCCAAATACCCGCTCGGACGCTTCCTATCGTTTTTTAGTATGACCACCAGCGTGTAATTCCGGAACGATGACGGCTATACCGTTTCCGAATCAATTAATTAGAATAATTAGCAAACTGCAGACATAATTGCATATGTGCTAATGAAATTTTCAAAGGACACAACCATCCCCTAATTTTGATATATGAAGCTTAGTCGTAGCATTTGTTGTTTAGGCTGCAACCCGGCTAACAAAAAACGCTTCGTTATTGTAGTAGTATATAGATTCTTGGTGCCCAAAACTGGGCCGTACAATCAATGAAATAATAAACACATATGATTAAGTGGAAGGAACATTATTCAGGTAAAACATATTGCTTATTTCTCTTTTCATCAAAGTTATCTGCAGTTGTGGAGCCTGGGATCAATGGATCTATAAAGAATTGGGACCCTCCCTTTCTCCGAAAATTTTGGTTGTTTTTATGTAGATTTTCAAAAAGTTGGTCTGTACCCCCTTTTTTCCTCGGTGAACTACATTCAACTTGGAACCCCATTTCGAAAATTTCTATAACCGCTCCTGTTTTAGGAGGTATGGTCCTATAAAAGTAGAAAATTGGTTTTTCCGTGAAGAACAATTACACCAAACTACAGAAAGTGACAAGCTCGAAACAAGCAGAAGGTACCAATGAGGTATTCGAATGTCAAAAGTCCAAAAGAGCAAAGACAAAACCAGTTAACATGATTGAGAACAGTTCGAAAAAAACAGATAACATAAAACAACAAAAAACACAACTGAAAACCAATCAACAAAGTGAACTCGAGTACTTCGGAAGGGTAACCCGTCGCGTTGTAAACAACCAACTCAGTGTGTCAAATCCGGCAAAGGAGAACAAAACTCGATGACAAACTAACATCTAAACTGATATGAGAGATAGACATCCCATATTTGTTACCCTGTGTTAACAATTTGCGTGTCCAAGTCGACGTTCTACGAAAGAAATCAATACATATAGCACAACATGCACAAGTTCTGGTAAGACAAATCGGTTGTGATTTGTAATTTCCATAAACTGGAGCTGTGACACAAGAATGGAAAGTTTGTCGTGAGTTTTGTTAAAAGTCTTCCTAGAGTGTGTATTTCGAGATGTAGATCTAAATATGGATCAGATTGACCTTCTAGAACCCGTACTTTCCTTTATCTCAGAATCTGACCTGTCTTTTATCTCAAGATCCAGGGGACATGTGAGATGGAGAACCTATTTGTTTGCAAGTGAAAGGGAGGGGTTTTCTCCCGGGGTTTTCTCATAATTATGGATAAAACTAATAAATGCAAAGAAAAACTGTCTTGTGTATTTCCCTCTACACGGAAGTTTCCATTGATTGTAAGCTTGCAGAAAACCACTTCTATTGGTGCATTTTTTGAAAGTAATATTTTTGTCCAATAAAATGAAACCTTTACAGAAAGATTGTTGCTTGTTTAGTTCATAAAAGCTATCTGTACAATGCATTAAAGTTGACCTTTTATAGAAGTTGTTGCCATTTTAGTTAGCGTTCTCTTGATATCATGGCATAATAAATTCTGGAAATAATTAGAAATAAAAACATACCGAATTAAGATGATCAATCTCAAATGTCCAAGAAAAAAAAATCGACAAAACGTGGCAAAGACACATTGGAGAATTGAATAGAGTGACTTGGAACAGATCATAAGAAAAAGAAAATATTTTATAACACCATACCCTCGTCAACTGTGGTCTTAACCACACACGTGGCAAACTAAATTGTGGGTAGCACCAGGTTTTATAACGTCACCCCTTTACCATTGCTTTTATAAAAGAAGATATGGATTTCAGGTCTCAGTCTTGTAAAAGATTTTCCATTGACAATAATGTTAAACAGGGTTGGAATAAAAAATTCTAAAAATTCTAAAAATGATTCAATCAAAGTTTCAAGCATATGCTGTACTTTAGGAAAGATGAAAAAATCATTTCATGCCAAAAAAAACCGTATGAGGCCACGAAGTTTTTCAAGATAACTAACCTCAAAGTGAAAGTCGCATGTTTTCCACTTTCATTTCACTGTTTATCCTTAGCCGCACCACCCATAGTAAACAGCATATCCCTACATTTTCCCTTTTCTCAAATGCTACCAATTTTTTTTTTCAAGTAAAATAATTATATATCTTTAAAAATCAATGTCAAAAATTGTACTTTTTCAAATATGGGGTGCGGAGAAAAAAAGAGAAAAATAGGAACTATATTATTGGTGTCCATGTTTTTGGTAACTGGCAGTTTTTCATTGTGGTTTTTCTAAATTACCGCTTGTTATGTGAGTTGTGTCGCGTACACTTATTCCACATCTCATTATTTTCTATTATAATCTTTTATTGTGTGTTACCCAACCTGTAAATTAAAAAATGTCCACTGGCAGGTAAGTTTCAATCAATCGCTACACAATTTTGTCAATTTATTGACATCGTTGAGGCTAACTACAATATGATAAATTTTAAATTGTTTTCATTTTTTATCAAGTTACAATTTTTAACGAAAAACATTTTTGGCATTCATTTTATACATGTAGTAAACTTACCAAGATAATCTATTATTTAAAAGATTTTAGATATTAAGCATAATTAATGGAAGAGTTTTCAATACCATGGCGATGAGATTTTTTATTCATTTTTCCTCTACACGTACAGGTACTTCTAGTTTTTTTTTAGTATTTTTTAGGTTGATATATCGATTGATTAAATAATTCTGTGACATTTTCAAATAAGAATATTTTTTTAGTCTCGGGCGCCAAATACCCGCTCGGACGCTTCCTATCGTTTTTTAGTATGACCACCAGCGTGTAATTCCGGAACGATGACGGCTATACCGTTTCCGAATCAATTAATTAGAATAATTAGCAAACTGCAGACATAATTGCATATGTGCTAATGAAATTTTCAAAGGACACAACCATCCCCTAATTTTGATATATGAAGCTTAGTCGTAGCATTTGTTGTTTAGGCTGCAACCCGGCTAACAAAAAACGCTTCGTTATTGTAGTAGTATATAGATTCTTGGTGCCCAAAACTGGGCCGTACAATCAATGAAATAATAAACACATATGATTAAGTGGAAGGAACATTATTCAGGTAAAACATATTGCTTATTTCTCTTTTCATCAAAGTTATCTGCAGTTGTGGAGCCTGGGATCAATGGATCTATAAAGAATTGGGACCCTCCCTTTCTCCGAAAATTTTGGTTGTTTTTATGTAGATTTTCAAAAAGTTGGTCTGTACCCCCTTTTTTCCTCGGTGAACTACATTCAACTTGGAACCCCATTTCGAAAATTTCTATAACCGCTCCTGTTTTAGGAGGTATGGTCCTATAAAAGTAGAAAATTGGTTTTTCCGTGAAGAACAATTACACCAAACTACAGAAAGTGACAAGCTCGAAACAAGCAGAAGGTACCAATGAGGTATTCGAATGTCAAAAGTCCAAAAGAGCAAAGACAAAACCAGTTAACATGATTGAGAACAGTTCGAAAAAAACAGATAACATAAAACAACAAAAAACACAACTGAAAACCAATCAACAAAGTGAACTCGAGTACTTCGGAAGGGTAACCCGTCGCGTTGTAAACAACCAACTCAGTGTGTCAAATCCGGCAAAGGAGAACAAAACTCGATGACAAACTAACATCTAAACTGATATGAGAGATAGACATCCCATATTTGTTACCCTGTGTTAACAATTTGCGTGTCCAAGTCGACGTTCTACGAAAGAAATCAATACATATAGCACAACATGCACAAGTTCTGGTAAGACAAATCGGTTGTGATTTGTAATTTCCATAAACTGGAGCTGTGACACAAGAATGGAAAGTTTGTCGTGAGTTTTGTTAAAAGTCTTCCTAGAGTGTGTATTTCGAGATGTAGATCTAAATATGGATCAGATTGACCTTCTAGAACCCGTACTTTCCTTTATCTCAGAATCTGACCTGTCTTTTATCTCAAGATCCAGGGGACATGTGAGATGGAGAACCTATTTGTTTGCAAATTGGTTTTTCCGTGAAGAACAATTACACCAAACTACAGAAAGTGACAAGCTCGAAACAAGCAGAAGGTACCAATGAGGTATTCGAATGTCAAAAGTCCAAAAGAGCAAAGACAAAACCAGTTAACATGATTGAGAACAGTTCGAAAAAAACAGATAACATAAAACAACAAAAAACACAACTGAAAACCAATCAACAAAGTGAACTCGAGTACTTCGGAAGGGTAACCCGTCGCGTTGTAAACAACCAACTCAGTGTGTCAAATCCGGCAAAGGAGAACAAAACTCGATGACAAACTAACATCTAAACTGATATGAGAGATAGACATCCCATATTTGTTACCCTGTGTTAACAATTTGCGTGTCCAAGTCGACGTTCTACGAAAGAAATCAATACATATAGCACAACATGCACAAGTTCTGGTAAGACAAATCGGTTGTGATTTGTAATTTCCATAAACTGGAGCTGTGACACAAGAATGGAAAGTTTGTCGTGAGTTTTGTTAAAAGTCTTCCTAGAGTGTGTATTTCGAGATGTAGATCTAAATATGGATCAGATTGACCTTCTAGAACCCGTACTTTCCTTTATCTCAGAATCTGACCTGTCTTTTATCTCAAGATCCAGGGGACATGTGAGATGGAGAACCTATTTGTTTGCAAGTGAAAGGGAGGGGTTTTCTCCCGGGGTTTTCTCATAATTATGGATAAAACTAATAAATGCAAAGAAAAACTGTCTTGTGTATTTCCCTCTACACGGAAGTTTCCATTGATTGTAAGCTTGCAGAAAACCACTTCTATTGGTGCATTTTTTTAAAGTAATATTTTTGTCCAATAAAATGAAACCTTTACAGAAAGATTGTTGCTTGTTTAGTTCATAAAAGCTATCTGTACAATGCATTAAAGTTGACCTTTTATAGAAGTTGTTGCCATTTTAGTTAGCGTTCTCTTGATATCATGGCATAATAAATTCTGGAAATAATTAGAAATAAAAACATACCGAATTAAGATGATCAATCTCAAATGTCCAAGAAAAAAAAATCGACAAAACGTGGCAAAGACACATTGGAGAATTGAATAGAGTGACTTGGAACAGATCATAAGAAAAAGAAAATATTTTATAACACCATACCCTCGTCAACTGTGGTCTTAACCACACACGTGGCAAACTAAATTGTGGGTAGCACCAGGTTTTATAACGTCACCCCTTTACCATTGCTTTTATAAAAGAAGATATGGATTTCAGGTCTCAGTCTTGTAAAAGATTTTCCATTGACAATAATGTTAAACAGGGTTGGAATAAAAAATTCTAAAAATTCTAAAAATGATTCAATCAAAGTTTCAAGCATATGCTGTACTTTAGGAAAGATGAAAAAATCATTTCATGCCAAAAAAACCGTATGAGGCCACGAAGTTTTTCAAGATAACTAACCTCAAAGTGAAAGTCGCATGTTTTCCACTTTCATTTCACTGTTTATCCTTAGCCGCACCACCCATAGTAAACAGCATATCCCTACATTTTCCCTTTTCTCAAATGCTACCAATTTTTTTTTTCAAGTAAAATAATTATATATCTTTAAAAATCAATGTCAAAAATTGTACTTTTTCAAATATGGGGTGCGGAGAAAAAAAGAGAAAAATAGGAACTATATTATTGGTGTCCATGTTTTTGGTAACTGGCAGTTTTTCATTGTGGTTTTTCTAAATTACCGCTTGTTATGTGAGTTGTGTCGCGTACACTTATTCCACATCTCATTATTTTCTATTATAATCTTTTATTGTGTGTTACCCAACCTGTAAATTAAAAAATGTCCACTGGCAGGTAAGTTTCAATCAATCGCTACACAATTTTGTCAATTTATTGACATCGTTGAGGCTAACTACAATATGATAAATTTTAAATTGTTTTCATTTTTTATCAAGTTACAATTTTTAACGAAAAACATTTTTGGCATTCATTTTATACATGTAGTAAACTTACCAAGATAATCTATTATTTAAAAGATTTTAGATATTAAGCATAATTAATGGAAGAGTTTTCAATACCATGGCGATGAGATTTTTTATTCATTTTTCCTCTACACGTACAGGTACTTCTAGTTTTTTTTTAGTATTTTTTAGGTTGATATATCGATTGATTAAATAATTCTGTGACATTTTCAAATAAGAATATTTTTTTAGTCTCGGGCGCCAAATACCCGCTCGGACGCTTCCTATCGTTTTTTAGTATGACCACCAGCGTGTAATTCCGGAACGATGACGGCTATACCGTTTCCGAATCAATTAATTAGAATAATTAGCAAACTGCAGACATAATTGCATATGTGCTAATGAAATTTTCAAAGGACACAACCATCCCCTAATTTTGATATATGAAGCTTAGTCGTAGCATTTGTTGTTTAGGCTGCAACCCGGCTAACAAAAAACGCTTCGTTATTGTAGTAGTATATAGATTCTTGGTGCCCAAAACTGGGCCGTACAATCAATGAAATAATAAACACATATGATTAAGTGGAAGGAACATTATTCAGGTAAAACATATTGCTTATTTCTCTTTTCATCAAAGTTATCTGCAGTTGTGGAGCCTGGGATCAATGGATCTATAAAGAATTGGGACCCTCCCTTTCTCCGAAAATTTTGGTTGTTTTTATGTAGATTTTCAAAAAGTTGGTCTGTACCCCCTTTTTTCCTCGGTGAACTACATTCAACTTGGAACCCCATTTCGAAAATTTCTATAACCGCTCCTGTTTTAGGAGGTATGGTCCTATAAAAGTAGAAAATTGGTTTTTCCGTGAAGAACAATTACACCAAACTACAGAAAGTGACAAGCTCGAAACAAGCAGAAGGTACCAATGAGGTATTCGAATGTCAAAAGTCCAAAAGAGCAAAGACAAAACCAGTTAACATGATTGAGAACAGTTCGAAAAAAACAGATAACATAAAACAACAAAAAACACAACTGAAAACCAATCAACAAAGTGAACTCGAGTACTTCGGAAGGGTAACCCGTCGCGTTGTAAACAACCAACTCAGTGTGTCAAATCCGGCAAAGGAGAACAAAACTCGATGACAAACTAACATCTAAACTGATATGAGAGATAGACATCCCATATTTGTTACCCTGTGTTAACAATTTGCGTGTCCAAGTCGACGTTCTACGAAAGAAATCAATACATATAGCACAACATGCACAAGTTCTGGTAAGACAAATCGGTTGTGATTTGTAATTTCCATAAACTGGAGCTGTGACACAAGAATGGAAAGTTTGTCGTGAGTTTTGTTAAAAGTCTTCCTAGAGTGTGTATTTCGAGATGTAGATCTAAATATGGATCAGATTGACCTTCTAGAACCCGTACTTTCCTTTATCTCAGAATCTGACCTGTCTTTTATCTCAAGATCCAGGGGACATGTGAGATGGAGAACCTATTTGTTTGCAAGTGAAAGGGAGGGGTTTTCTCCCGGGGTTTTCTCATAATTATGGATAAAACTAATAAATGCAAAGAAAAACTGTCTTGTGTATTTCCCTCTACACGGAAGTTTCCATTGATTGTAAGCTTGCAGAAAACCACTTCTATTGGTGCATTTTTTTAAAGTAATATTTTTGTCCAATAAAATGAAACCTTTACAGAAAGATTGTTGCTTGTTTAGTTCATAAAAGCTATCTGTACAATGCATTAAAGTTGACCTTTTATAGAAGTTGTTGCCATTTTAGTTAGCGTTCTCTTGATATCATGGCATAATAAATTCTGGAAATAATTAGAAATAAAAACATACCGAATTAAGATGATCAATCTCAAATGTCCAAGAAAAAAAAATCGACAAAACGTGGCAAAGACACATTGGAGAATTGAATAGAGTGACTTGGAACAGATCATAAGAAAAAGAAAATATTTTATAACACCATACCCTCGTCAACTGTGGTCTTAACCACACACGTGGCAAACTAAATTGTGGGTAGCACCAGGTTTTATAACGTCACCCCTTTACCATTGCTTTTATAAAAGAAGATATGGATTTCAGGTCTCAGTCTTGTAAAAGATTTTCCATTGACAATAATGTTAAACAGGGTTGGAATAAAAAATTCTAAAAATTCTAAAAATGATTCAATCAAAGTTTCAAGCATATGCTGTACTTTAGGAAAGATGAAAAAATCATTTCATGCCAAAAAAACCGTATGAGGCCACGAAGTTTTTCAAGATAACTAACCTCAAAGTGAAAGTCGCATGTTTTCCACTTTCATTTCACTGTTTATCCTTAGCCGCACCACCCATAGTAAACAGCATATCCCTACATTTTCCCTTTTCTCAAATGCTACCAATTTTTTTTTTCAAGTAAAATAATTATATATCTTTAAAAATCAATGTCAAAAATTGTACTTTTTCAAATATGGGGTGCGGAGAAAAAAAGAGAAAAATAGGAACTATATTATTGGTGTCCATGTTTTTGGTAACTGGCAGTTTTTCATTGTGGTTTTTCTAAATTACCGCTTGTTATGTGAGTTGTGTCGCGTACACTTATTCCACATCTCATTATTTTCTATTATAATCTTTTATTGTGTGTTACCCAACCTGTAAATTAAAAAATGTCCACTGGCAGGTAAGTTTCAATCAATCGCTACACAATTTTGTCAATTTATTGACATCGTTGAGGCTAACTACAATATGATAAATTTTAAATTGTTTTCATTTTTTATCAAGTTACAATTTTTAACGAAAAACATTTTTGGCATTCATTTTATACATGTAGTAAACTTACCAAGATAATCTATTATTTAAAAGATTTTAGATATTAAGCATAATTAATGGAAGAGTTTTCAATACCATGGCGATGAGATTTTTTATTCATTTTTCCTCTACACGTACAGGTACTTCTAGTTTTTTTTTAGTATTTTTTAGGTTGATATATCGATTGATTAAATAATTCTGTGACATTTTCAAATAAGAATATTTTTTTAGTCTCGGGCGCCAAATACCCGCTCGGACGCTTCCTATCGTTTTTTAGTATGACCACCAGCGTGTAATTCCGGAACGATGACGGCTATACCGTTTCCGAATCAATTAATTAGAATAATTAGCAAACTGCAGACATAATTGCATATGTGCTAATGAAATTTTCAAAGGACACAACCATCCCCTAATTTTGATATATGAAGCTTAGTCGTAGCATTTGTTGTTTAGGCTGCAACCCGGCTAACAAAAAACGCTTCGTTATTGTAGTAGTATATAGATTCTTGGTGCCCAAAACTGGGCCGTACAATCAATGAAATAATAAACACATATGATTAAGTGGAAGGAACATTATTCAGGTAAAACATATTGCTTATTTCTCTTTTCATCAAAGTTATCTGCAGTTGTGGAGCCTGGGATCAATGGATCTATAAAGAATTGGGACCCTCCCTTTCTCCGAAAATTTTGGTTGTTTTTATGTAGATTTTCAAAAAGTTGGTCTGTACCCCCTTTTTTCCTCGGTGAACTACATTCAACTTGGAACCCCATTTCGAAAATTTCTATAACCGCTCCTGTTTTAGGAGGTATGGTCCTATAAAAGTAGAAAATTGGTTTTTCCGTGAAGAACAATTACACCAAACTACAGAAAGTGACAAGCTCGAAACAAGCAGAAGGTACCAATGAGGTATTCGAATGTCAAAAGTCCAAAAGAGCAAAGACAAAACCAGTTAACATGATTGAGAACAGTTCGAAAAAAACAGATAACATAAAACAACAAAAAACACAACTGAAAACCAATCAACAAAGTGAACTCGAGTACTTCGGAAGGGTAACCCGTCGCGTTGTAAACAACCAACTCAGTGTGTCAAATCCGGCAAAGGAGAACAAAACTCGATGACAAACTAACATCTAAACTGATATGAGAGATAGACATCCCATATTTGTTACCCTGTGTTAACAATTTGCGTGTCCAAGTCGACGTTCTACGAAAGAAATCAATACATATGGCACAACATGCACAAGTTCTGGTAAGACAAATCGGTTGTGATTTGTAATTTCCATAAACTGGAGCTGTGACACAAGAATGGAAAGTTTGTCGTGAGTTTTGTTAAAAGTCTTCCTAGAGTGTGTATTTCGAGATGTAGATCTAAATATGGATCAGATTGACCTTCTAGAACCCGTACTTTCCTTTATCTCAGAATCTGACCTGTCTTTTATCTCAAGATCCAGGGGACATGTGAGATGGAGAACCTATTTGTTTGCAAGTGAAAGGGAGGGGTTTTCTCCCGGGGTTTTCTCATAATTATGGATAAAACTAATAAATGCAAAGAAAAACTGTCTTGTGTATTTCCCTCTACACGGAAGTTTCCATTGATTGTAAGCTTGCAGAAAACCACTTCTATTGGTGCATTTTTTTAAAGTAATATTTTTGTCCAATAAAATGAAACCTTTACAGAAAGATTGTTGCTTGTTTAGTTCATAAAAGCTATCTGTACAATGCATTAAAGTTGACCTTTTATAGAAGTTGTTGCCATTTTAGTTAGCGTTCTCTTGATATCATGGCATAATAAATTCTGGAAATAATTAGAAATAAAAACATACCGAATTAAGATGATCAATCTCAAATGTCCAAGAAAAAAAAATCGACAAAACGTGGCAAAGACACATTGGAGAATTGAATAGAGTGACTTGGAACAGATCATAAGAAAAAGAAAATATTTTATAACACCATACCCTCGTCAACTGTGGTCTTAACCACACACGTGGCAAACTAAATTGTGGGTAGCACCAGGTTTTATAACGTCACCCCTTTACCATTGCTTTTATAAAAGAAGATATGGATTTCAGGTCTCAGTCTTGTAAAAGATTTTCCATTGACAATAATGTTAAACAGGGTTGGAATAAAAAATTCTAAAAATTCTAAAAATGATTCAATCAAAGTTTCAAGCATATGCTGTACTTTAGGAAAGATGAAAAAATCATTTCATGCCAAAAAAACCGTATGAGGCCACGAAGTTTTTCAAGATAACTAACCTCAAAGTGAAAGTCGCATGTTTTCCACTTTCATTTCACTGTTTATCCTTAGCCGCACCACCCATAGTAAACAGCATATCCCTACATTTTCCCTTTTCTCAAATGCTACCAATTTTTTTTTTCAAGTAAAATAATTATATATCTTTAAAAATCAATGTCAAAAATTGTACTTTTTCAAATATGGGGTGCGGAGAAAAAAAGAGAAAAATAGGAACTATATTATTGGTGTCCATGTTTTTGGTAACTGGCAGTTTTTCATTGTGGTTTTTCTAAATTACCGCTTGTTATGTGAGTTGTGTCGCGTACACTTATTCCACATCTCATTATTTTCTATTATAATCTTTTATTGTGTGTTACCCAACCTGTAAATTAAAAAATGTCCACTGGCAGGTAAGTTTCAATCAATCGCTACACAATTTTGTCAATTTATTGACATCGTTGAGGCTAACTACAATATGATAAATTTTAAATTGTTTTCATTTTTTATCAAGTTACAATTTTTAACGAAAAACATTTTTGGCATTCATTTTATACATGTAGTAAACTTACCAAGATAATCTATTATTTAAAAGATTTTAGATATTAAGCATAATTAATGGAAGAGTTTTCAATACCATGGCGATGAGATTTTTTATTCATTTTTCCTCTACACGTACAGGTACTTCTAGTTTTTTTTTAGTATTTTTTAGGTTGATATATCGATTGATTAAATAATTCTGTGACATTTTCAAATAAGAATATTTTTTTAGTCTCGGGCGCCAAATACCCGCTCGGACGCTTCCTATCGTTTTTTAGTATGACCACCAGCGTGTAATTCCGGAACGATGACGGCTATACCGTTTCCGAATCAATTAATTAGAATAATTAGCAAACTGCAGACATAATTGCATATGTGCTAATGAAATTTTCAAAGGACACAACCATCCCCTAATTTTGATATATGAAGCTTAGTCGTAGCATTTGTTGTTTAGGCTGCAACCCGGCTAACAAAAAACGCTTCGTTATTGTAGTAGTATATAGATTCTTGGTGCCCAAAACTGGGCCGTACAATCAATGAAATAATAAACACATATGATTAAGTGGAAGGAACATTATTCAGGTAAAACATATTGCTTATTTCTCTTTTCATCAAAGTTATCTGCAGTTGTGGAGCCTGGGATCAATGGATCTATAAAGAATTGGGACCCTCCCTTTCTCCGAAAATTTTGGTTGTTTTTATGTAGATTTTCAAAAAGTTGGTCTGTACCCCCTTTTTTCCTCGGTGAACTACATTCAACTTGGAACCCCATTTCGAAAATTTCTATAACCGCTCCTGTTTTAGGAGGTATGGTCCTATAAAAGTAGAAAATTGGTTTTTCCGTGAAGAACAATTACACCAAACTACAGAAAGTGACAAGCTCGAAACAAGCAGAAGGTACCAATGAGGTATTCGAATGTCAAAAGTCCAAAAGAGCAAAGACAAAACCAGTTAACATGATTGAGAACAGTTCGAAAAAAACAGATAACATAAAACAACAAAAAACACAACTGAAAACCAATCAACAAAGTGAACTCGAGTACTTCGGAAGGGTAACCCGTCGCGTTGTAAACAACCAACTCAGTGTGTCAAATCCGGCAAAGGAGAACAAAACTCGATGACAAACTAACATCTAAACTGATATGAGAGATAGACATCCCATATTTGTTACCCTGTGTTAACAATTTGCGTGTCCAAGTCGACGTTCTACGAAAGAAATCAATACATATAGCACAACATGCACAAGTTCTGGTAAGACAAATCGGTTGTGATTTGTAATTTCCATAAACTGGAGCTGTGACACAAGAATGGAAAGTTTGTCGTGAGTTTTGTTAAAAGTCTTCCTAGAGTGTGTATTTCGAGATGTAGATCTAAATATGGATCAGATTGACCTTCTAGAACCCGTACTTTCCTTTATCTCAGAATCTGACCTGTCTTTTATCTCAAGATCCAGGGGACATGTGAGATGGAGAACCTATTTGTTTGCAAGTGAAAGGGAGGGGTTTTCTCCCGGGGTTTTCTCATAATTATGGATAAAACTAATAAATGCAAAGAAAAACTGTCTTGTGTATTTCCCTCTACACGGAAGTTTCCATTGATTGTAAGCTTGCAGAAAACCACTTCTATTGGTGCATTTTTTTAAAGTAATATTTTTGTCCAATAAAATGAAACCTTTACAGAAAGATTGTTGCTTGTTTAGTTCATAAAAGCTATCTGTACAATGCATTAAAGTTGACCTTTTATAGAAGTTGTTGCCATTTTAGTTAGCGTTCTCTTGATATCATGGCATAATAAATTCTGGAAATAATTAGAAATAAAAACATACCGAATTAAGATGATCAATCTCAAATGTCCAAGAAAAAAAAATCGACAAAACGTGGCAAAGACACATTGGAGAATTGAATAGAGTGACTTGGAACAGATCATAAGAAAAAGAAAATATTTTATAACACCATACCCTCGTCAACTGTGGTCTTAACCACACACGTGGCAAACTAAATTGTGGGTAGCACCAGGTTTTATAACGTCACCCCTTTACCATTGCTTTTATAAAAGAAGATATGGATTTCAGGTCTCAGTCTTGTAAAAGATTTTCCATTGACAATAATGTTAAACAGGGTTGGAATAAAAAATTCTAAAAATTCTAAAAATGATTCAATCAAAGTTTCAAGCATATGCTGTACTTTAGGAAAGATGAAAAAATCATTTCATGCCAAAAAAACCGTATGAGGCCACGAAGTTTTTCAAGATAACTAACCTCAAAGTGAAAGTCGCATGTTTTCCACTTTCATTTCACTGTTTATCCTTAGCCGCACCACCCATAGTAAACAGCATATCCCTACATTTTCCCTTTTCTCAAATGCTACCAATTTTTTTTTTCAAGTAAAATAATTATATATCTTTAAAAATCAATGTCAAAAATTGTACTTTTTCAAATATGGGGTGCGGAGAAAAAAAGAGAAAAATAGGAACTATATTATTGGTGTCCATGTTTTTGGTAACTGGCAGTTTTTCATTGTGGTTTTTCTAAATTACCGCTTGTTATGTGAGTTGTGTCGCGTACACTTATTCCACATCTCATTATTTTCTATTATAATCTTTTATTGTGTGTTACCCAACCTGTAAATTAAAAAATGTCCACTGGCAGGTAAGTTTCAATCAATCGCTACACAATTTTGTCAATTTATTGACATCGTTGAGGCTAACTACAATATGATAAATTTTAAATTGTTTTCATTTTTTATCAAGTTACAATTTTTAACGAAAAACATTTTTGGCATTCATTTTATACATGTAGTAAACTTACCAAGATAATCTATTATTTAAAAGATTTTAGATATTAAGCATAATTAATGGAAGAGTTTTCAATACCATGGCGATGAGATTTTTTATTCATTTTTCCTCTACACGTACAGGTACTTCTAGTTTTTTTTTAGTATTTTTTAGGTTGATATATCGATTGATTAAATAATTCTGTGACATTTTCAAATAAGAATATTTTTTTAGTCTCGGGCGCCAAATACCCGCTCGGACGCTTCCTATCGTTTTTTAGTATGACCACCAGCGTGTAATTCCGGAACGATGACGGCTATACCGTTTCCGAATCAATTAATTAGAATAATTAGCAAACTGCAGACATAATTGCATATGTGCTAATGAAATTTTCAAAGGACACAACCATCCCCTAATTTTGATATATGAAGCTTAGTCGTAGCATTTGTTGTTTAGGCTGCAACCCGGCTAACAAAAAACGCTTCGTTATTGTAGTAGTATATAGATTCTTGGTGCCCAAAACTGGGCCGTACAATCAATGAAATAATAAACACATATGATTAAGTGGAAGGAACATTATTCAGGTAAAACATATTGCTTATTTCTCTTTTCATCAAAGTTATCTGCAGTTGTGGAGCCTGGGATCAATGGATCTATAAAGAATTGGGACCCTCCCTTTCTCCGAAAATTTTGGTTGTTTTTATGTAGATTTTCAAAAAGTTGGTCTGTACCCCCCTTTTTTCCTCGGTGAACTACATTCAACTTGGAACCCCATTTCGAAAATTTCTATAACCGCTCCTGTTTTAGGAGGTATGGTCCTATAAAAGTAGAAAATTGGTTTTTCCGTGAAGAACAATTACACCAAACTACAGAAAGTGACAAGCTCGAAACAAGCAGAAGGTACCAATGAGGTATTCGAATGTCAAAAGTCCAAAAGAGCAAAGACAAAACCAGTTAACATGATTGAGAACAGTTCGAAAAAAACAGATAACATAAAACAACAAAAAACACAACTGAAAACCAATCAACAAAGTGAACTCGAGTACTTCGGAAGGGTAACCCGTCGCGTTGTAAACAACCAACTCAGTGTGTCAAATCCGGCAAAGGAGAACAAAACTCGATGACAAACTAACATCTAAACTGATATGAGAGATAGACATCCCATATTTGTTACCCTGTGTTAACAATTTGCGTGTCCAAGTCGACGTTCTACGAAAGAAATCAATACATATAGCACAACATGCACAAGTTCTGGTAAGACAAATCGGTTGTGATTTGTAATTTCCATAAACTGGAGCTGTGACACAAGAATGGAAAGTTTGTCGTGAGTTTTGTTAAAAGTCTTCCTAGAGTGTGTATTTCGAGATGTAGATCTAAATATGGATCAGATTGACCTTCTAGAACCCGTACTTTCCTTTATCTCAGAATCTGACCTGTCTTTTATCTCAAGATCCAGGGGACATGTGAGATGGAGAACCTATTTGTTTGCAAGTGAAAGGGAGGGGTTTTCTCCCGGGGTTTTCTCATAATTATGGATAAAACTAATAAATGCAAAGAAAAACTGTCTTGTGTATTTCCCTCTACACGGAAGTTTCCATTGATTGTAAGCTTGCAGAAAACCACTTCTATTGGTGCATTTTTTTAAAGTAATATTTTTGTCCAATAAAATGAAACCTTTACAGAAAGATTGTTGCTTGTTTAGTTCATAAAAGCTATCTGTACAATGCATTAAAGTTGACCTTTTATAGAAGTTGTTGCCATTTTAGTTAGCGTTCTCTTGATATCATGGCATAATAAATTCTGGAAATAATTAGAAATAAAAACATACCGAATTAAGATGATCAATCTCAAATGTCCAAGAAAAAAAAATCGACAAAACGTGGCAAAGACACATTGGAGAATTGAATAGAGTGACTTGGAACAGATCATAAGAAAAAGAAAATATTTTATAACACCATACCCTCGTCAACTGTGGTCTTAACCACACACGTGGCAAACTAAATTGTGGGTAGCACCAGGTTTTATAACGTCACCCCTTTACCATTGCTTTTATAAAAGAAGATATGGATTTCAGGTCTCAGTCTTGTAAAAGATTTTCCATTGACAATAATGTTAAACAGGGTTGGAATAAAAAATTCTAAAAATTCTAAAAATGATTCAATCAAAGTTTCAAGCATATGCTGTACTTTAGGAAAGATGAAAAAATCATTTCATGCCAAAAAAACCGTATGAGGCCACGAAGTTTTTCAAGATAACTAACCTCAAAGTGAAAGTCGCATGTTTTCCACTTTCATTTCACTGTTTATCCTTAGCCGCACCACCCATAGTAAACAGCATATCCCTACATTTTCCCTTTTCTCAAATGCTACCAATTTTTTTTTTCAAGTAAAATAATTATATATCTTTAAAAATCAATGTCAAAAATTGTACTTTTTCAAATATGGGGTGCGGAGAAAAAAAGAGAAAAATAGGAACTATATTATTGGTGTCCATGTTTTTGGTAACTGGCAGTTTTTCATTGTGGTTTTTCTAAATTACCGCTTGTTATGTGAGTTGTGTCGCGTACACTTATTCCACATCTCATTATTTTCTATTATAATCTTTTATTGTGTGTTACCCAACCTGTAAATTAAAAAATGTCCACTGGCAGGTAAGTTTCAATCAATCGCTACACAATTTTGTCAATTTATTGACATCGTTGAGGCTAACTACAATATGATAAATTTTAAATTGTTTTCATTTTTTATCAAGTTACAATTTTTAACGAAAAACATTTTTGGCATTCATTTTATACATGTAGTAAACTTACCAAGATAATCTATTATTTAAAAGATTTTAGATATTAAGCATAATTAATGGAAGAGTTTTCAATACCATGGCGATGAGATTTTTTATTCATTTTTCCTCTACACGTACAGGTACTTCTAGTTTTTTTTTAGTATTTTTTAGGTTGATATATCGATTGATTAAATAATTCTGTGACATTTTCAAATAAGAATATTTTTTTAGTCTCGGGCGCCAAATACCCGCTCGGACGCTTCCTATCGTTTTTTAGTATGACCACCAGCGTGTAATTCCGGAACGATGACGGCTATACCGTTTCCGAATCAATTAATTAGAATAATTAGCAAACTGCAGACATAATTGCATATGTGCTAATGAAATTTTCAAAGGACACAACCATCCCCTAATTTTGATATATGAAGCTTAGTCGTAGCATTTGTTGTTTAGGCTGCAACCCGGCTAACAAAAAACGCTTCGTTATTGTAGTAGTATATAGATTCTTGGTGCCCAAAACTGGGCCGTACAATCAATGAAATAATAAACACATATGATTAAGTGGAAGGAACATTATTCAGGTAAAACATATTGCTTATTTCTCTTTTCATCAAAGTTATCTGCAGTTGTGGAGCCTGGGATCAATGGATCTATAAAGAATTGGGACCCTCCCTTTCTCCGAAAATTTTGGTTGTTTTTATGTAGATTTTCAAAAAGTTGGTCTGTACCCCCTTTTTTCCTCGGTGAACTACATTCAACTTGGAACCCCATTTCGAAAATTTCTATAACCGCTCCTGTTTTAGGAGGTATGGTCCTATAAAAGTAGAAAATTGGTTTTTCCGTGAAGAACAATTACACCAAACTACAGAAAGTGACAAGCTCGAAACAAGCAGAAGGTACCAATGAGGTATTCGAATGTCAAAAGTCCAAAAGAGCAAAGACAAAACCAGTTAACATGATTGAGAACAGTTCGAAAAAAACAGATAACATAAAACAACAAAAAACACAACTGAAAACCAATCAACAAAGTGAACTCGAGTACTTCGGAAGGGTAACCCGTCGCGTTGTAAACAACCAACTCAGTGTGTCAAATCCGGCAAAGGAGAACAAAACTCGATGACAAACTAACATCTAAACTGATATGAGAGATAGACATCCCATATTTGTTACCCTGTGTTAACAATTTGCGTGTCCAAGTCGACGTTCTACGAAAGAAATCAATACATATAGCACAACATGCACAAGTTCTGGTAAGACAAATCGGTTGTGATTTGTAATTTCCATAAACTGGAGCTGTGACACAAGAATGGAAAGTTTGTCGTGAGTTTTGTTAAAAGTCTTCCTAGAGTGTGTATTTCGAGATGTAGATCTAAATATGGATCAGATTGACCTTCTAGAACCCGTACTTTCCTTTATCTCAGAATCTGACCTGTCTTTTATCTCAAGATCCAGGGGACATGTGAGATGGAGAACCTATTTGTTTGCAAATTGGTTTTTCCGTGAAGAACAATTACACCAAACTACAGAAAGTGACAAGCTCGAAACAAGCAGAAGGTACCAATGAGGTATTCGAATGTCAAAAGTCCAAAAGAGCAAAGACAAAACCAGTTAACATGATTGAGAACAGTTCGAAAAAAACAGATAACATAAAACAACAAAAAACACAACTGAAAACCAATCAACAAAGTGAACTCGAGTACTTCGGAAGGGTAACCCGTCGCGTTGTAAACAACCAACTCAGTGTGTCAAATCCGGCAAAGGAGAACAAAACTCGATGACAAACTAACATCTAAACTGATATGAGAGATAGACATCCCATATTTGTTACCCTGTGTTAACAATTTGCGTGTCCAAGTCGACGTTCTACGAAAGAAATCAATACATATAGCACAACATGCACAAGTTCTGGTAAGACAAATCGGTTGTGATTTGTAATTTCCATAAACTGGAGCTGTGACACAAGAATGGAAAGTTTGTCGTGAGTTTTGTTAAAAGTCTTCCTAGAGTGTGTATTTCGAGATGTAGATCTAAATATGGATCAGATTGACCTTCTAGAACCCGTACTTTCCTTTATCTCAGAATCTGACCTGTCTTTTATCTCAAGATCCAGGGGACATGTGAGATGGAGAACCTATTTGTTTGCAAGTGAAAGGGAGGGGTTTTCTCCCGGGGTTTTCTCATAATTATGGATAAAACTAATAAATGCAAAGAAAAACTGTCTTGTGTATTTCCCTCTACACGGAAGTTTCCATTGATTGTAAGCTTGCAGAAAACCACTTCTATTGGTGCATTTTTTTAAAGTAATATTTTTGTCCAATAAAATGAAACCTTTACAGAAAGATTGTTGCTTGTTTAGTTCATAAAAGCTATCTGTACAATGCATTAAAGTTGACCTTTTATAGAAGTTGTTGCCATTTTAGTTAGCGTTCTCTTGATATCATGGCATAATAAATTCTGGAAATAATTAGAAATAAAAACATACCGAATTAAGATGATCAATCTCAAATGTCCAAGAAAAAAAAATCGACAAAACGTGGCAAAGACACATTGGAGAATTGAATAGAGTGACTTGGAACAGATCATAAGAAAAAGAAAATATTTTATAACACCATACCCTCGTCAACTGTGGTCTTAACCACACACGTGGCAAACTAAATTGTGGGTAGCACCAGGTTTTATAACGTCACCCCTTTACCATTGCTTTTATAAAAGAAGATATGGATTTCAGGTCTCAGTCTTGTAAAAGATTTTCCATTGACAATAATGTTAAACAGGGTTGGAATAAAAAATTCTAAAAATTCTAAAAATGATTCAATCAAAGTTTCAAGCATATGCTGTACTTTAGGAAAGATGAAAAAATCATTTCATGCCAAAAAAACCGTATGAGGCCACGAAGTTTTTCAAGATAACTAACCTCAAAGTGAAAGTCGCATGTTTTCCACTTTCATTTCACTGTTTATCCTTAGCCGCACCACCCATAGTAAACAGCATATCCCTACATTTTCCCTTTTCTCAAATGCTACCAATTTTTTTTTTCAAGTAAAATAATTATATATCTTTAAAAATCAATGTCAAAAATTGTACTTTTTCAAATATGGGGTGCGGAGAAAAAAAGAGAAAAATAGGAACTATATTATTGGTGTCCATGTTTTTGGTAACTGGCAGTTTTTCATTGTGGTTTTTCTAAATTACCGCTTGTTATGTGAGTTGTGTCGCGTACACTTATTCCACATCTCATTATTTTCTATTATAATCTTTTATTGTGTGTTACCCAACCTGTAAATTAAAAAATGTCCACTGGCAGGTAAGTTTCAATCAATCGCTACACAATTTTGTCAATTTATTGACATCGTTGAGGCTAACTACAATATGATAAATTTTAAATTGTTTTCATTTTTTATCAAGTTACAATTTTTAACGAAAAACATTTTTGGCATTCATTTTATACATGTAGTAAACTTACCAAGATAATCTATTATTTAAAAGATTTTAGATATTAAGCATAATTAATGGAAGAGTTTTCAATACCATGGCGATGAGATTTTTTATTCATTTTTCCTCTACACGTACAGGTACTTCTAGTTTTTTTTTAGTATTTTTTAGGTTGATATATCGATTGATTAAATAATTCTGTGACATTTTCAAATAAGAATATTTTTTTAGTCTCGGGCGCCAAATACCCGCTCGGACGCTTCCTATCGTTTTTTAGTATGACCACCAGCGTGTAATTCCGGAACGATGACGGCTATACCGTTTCCGAATCAATTAATTAGAATAATTAGCAAACTGCAGACATAATTGCATATGTGCTAATGAAATTTTCAAAGGACACAACCATCCCCTAATTTTGATATATGAAGCTTAGTCGTAGCATTTGTTGTTTAGGCTGCAACCCGGCTAACAAAAAACGCTTCGTTATTGTAGTAGTATATAGATTCTTGGTGCCCAAAACTGGGCCGTACAATCAATGAAATAATAAACACATATGATTAAGTGGAAGGAACATTATTCAGGTAAAACATATTGCTTATTTCTCTTTTCATCAAAGTTATCTGCAGTTGTGGAGCCTGGGATCAATGGATCTATAAAGAATTGGGACCCTCCCTTTCTCCGAAAATTTTGGTTGTTTTTATGTAGATTTTCAAAAAGTTGGTCTGTACCCCCCTTTTTTCCTCGGTGAACTACATTCAACTTGGAACCCCATTTCGAAAATTTCTATAACCGCTCCTGTTTTAGGAGGTATGGTCCTATAAAAGTAGAAAATTGGTTTTTCCGTGAAGAACAATTACACCAAACTACAGAAAGTGACAAGCTCGAAACAAGCAGAAGGTACCAATGAGGTATTCGAATGTCAAAAGTCCAAAAGAGCAAAGACAAAACCAGTTAACATGATTGAGAACAGTTCGAAAAAAACAGATAACATAAAACAACAAAAAACACAACTGAAAACCAATCAACAAAGTGAACTCGAGTACTTCGGAAGGGTAACCCGTCGCGTTGTAAACAACCAACTCAGTGTGTCAAATCCGGCAAAGGAGAACAAAACTCGATGACAAACTAACATCTAAACTGATATGAGAGATAGACATCCCATATTTGTTACCCTGTGTTAACAATTTGCGTGTCCAAGTCGACGTTCTACGAAAGAAATCAATACATATAGCACAACATGCACAAGTTCTGGTAAGACAAATCGGTTGTGATTTGTAATTTCCATAAACTGGAGCTGTGACACAAGAATGGAAAGTTTGTCGTGAGTTTTGTTAAAAGTCTTCCTAGAGTGTGTATTTCGAGATGTAGATCTAAATATGGATCAGATTGACCTTCTAGAACCCGTACTTTCCTTTATCTCAGAATCTGACCTGTCTTTTATCTCAAGATCCAGGGGACATGTGAGATGGAGAACCTATTTGTTTGCAAATTGGTTTTTCCGTGAAGAACAATTACACCAAACTACAGAAAGTGACAAGCTCGAAACAAGCAGAAGGTACCAATGAGGTATTCGAATGTCAAAAGTCCAAAAGAGCAAAGACAAAACCAGTTAACATGATTGAGAACAGTTCGAAAAAAACAGATAACATAAAACAACAAAAAACACAACTGAAAACCAATCAACAAAGTGAACTCGAGTACTTCGGAAGGGTAACCCGTCGCGTTGTAAACAACCAACTCAGTGTGTCAAATCCGGCAAAGGAGAACAAAACTCGATGACAAACTAACATCTAAACTGATATGAGAGATAGACATCCCATATTTGTTACCCTGTGTTAACAATTTGCGTGTCCAAGTCGACGTTCTACGAAAGAAATCAATACATATAGCACAACATGCACAAGTTCTGGTAAGACAAATCGGTTGTGATTTGTAATTTCCATAAACTGGAGCTGTGACACAAGAATGGAAAGTTTGTCGTGAGTTTTGTTAAAAGTCTTCCTAGAGTGTGTATTTCGAGATGTAGATCTAAATATGGATCAGATTGACCTTCTAGAACCCGTACTTTCCTTTATCTCAGAATCTGACCTGTCTTTTATCTCAAGATCCAGGGGACATGTGAGATGGAGAACCTATTTGTTTGCAAGTGAAAGGGAGGGGTTTTCTCCCGGGGTTTTCTCATAATTATGGATAAAACTAATAAATGCAAAGAAAAACTGTCTTGTGTATTTCCCTCTACACGGAAGTTTCCATTGATTGTAAGCTTGCAGAAAACCACTTCTATTGGTGCATTTTTTTAAAGTAATATTTTTGTCCAATAAAATGAAACCTTTACAGAAAGATTGTTGCTTGTTTAGTTCATAAAAGCTATCTGTACAATGCATTAAAGTTGACCTTTTATAGAAGTTGTTGCCATTTTAGTTAGCGTTCTCTTGATATCATGGCATAATAAATTCTGGAAATAATTAGAAATAAAAACATACCGAATTAAGATGATCAATCTCAAATGTCCAAGAAAAAAAAATCGACAAAACGTGGCAAAGACACATTGGAGAATTGAATAGAGTGACTTGGAACAGATCATAAGAAAAAGAAAATATTTTATAACACCATACCCTCGTCAACTGTGGTCTTAACCACACACGTGGCAAACTAAATTGTGGGTAGCACCAGGTTTTATAACGTCACCCCTTTACCATTGCTTTTATAAAAGAAGATATGGATTTCAGGTCTCAGTCTTGTAAAAGATTTTCCATTGACAATAATGTTAAACAGGGTTGGAATAAAAAATTCTAAAAATTCTAAAAATGATTCAATCAAAGTTTCAAGCATATGCTGTACTTTAGGAAAGATGAAAAAATCATTTCATGCCAAAAAAACCGTATGAGGCCACGAAGTTTTTCAAGATAACTAACCTCAAAGTGAAAGTCGCATGTTTTCCACTTTCATTTCACTGTTTATCCTTAGCCGCACCACCCATAGTAAACAGCATATCCCTACATTTTCCCTTTTCTCAAATGCTACCAATTTTTTTTTTCAAGTAAAATAATTATATATCTTTAAAAATCAATGTCAAAAATTGTACTTTTTCAAATATGGGGTGCGGAGAAAAAAAGAGAAAAATAGGAACTATATTATTGGTGTCCATGTTTTTGGTAACTGGCAGTTTTTCATTGTGGTTTTTCTAAATTACCGCTTGTTATGTGAGTTGTGTCGCGTACACTTATTCCACATCTCATTATTTTCTATTATAATCTTTTATTGTGTGTTACCCAACCTGTAAATTAAAAAATGTCCACTGGCAGGTAAGTTTCAATCAATCGCTACACAATTTTGTCAATTTATTGACATCGTTGAGGCTAACTACAATATGATAAATTTTAAATTGTTTTCATTTTTTATCAAGTTACAATTTTTAACGAAAAACATTTTTGGCATTCATTTTATACATGTAGTAAACTTACCAAGATAATCTATTATTTAAAAGATTTTAGATATTAAGCATAATTAATGGAAGAGTTTTCAATACCATGGCGATGAGATTTTTTATTCATTTTTCCTCTACACGTACAGGTACTTCTAGTTTTTTTTTAGTATTTTTTAGGTTGATATATCGATTGATTAAATAATTCTGTGACATTTTCAAATAAGAATATTTTTTTAGTCTCGGGCGCCAAATACCCGCTCGGACGCTTCCTATCGTTTTTTAGTATGACCACCAGCGTGTAATTCCGGAACGATGACGGCTATACCGTTTCCGAATCAATTAATTAGAATAATTAGCAAACTGCAGACATAATTGCATATGTGCTAATGAAATTTTCAAAGGACACAACCATCCCCTAATTTTGATATATGAAGCTTAGTCGTAGCATTTGTTGTTTAGGCTGCAACCCGGCTAACAAAAAACGCTTCGTTATTGTAGTAGTATATAGATTCTTGGTGCCCAAAACTGGGCCGTACAATCAATGAAATAATAAACACATATGATTAAGTGGAAGGAACATTATTCAGGTAAAACATATTGCTTATTTCTCTTTTCATCAAAGTTATCTGCAGTTGTGGAGCCTGGGATCAATGGATCTATAAAGAATTGGGACCCTCCCTTTCTCCGAAAATTTTGGTTGTTTTTATGTAGATTTTCAAAAAGTTGGTCTGTACCCCCTTTTTTCCTCGGTGAACTACATTCAACTTGGAACCCCATTTCGAAAATTTCTATAACCGCTCCTGTTTTAGGAGGTATGGTCCTATAAAAGTAGAAAATTGGTTTTTCCGTGAAGAACAATTACACCAAACTACAGAAAGTGACAAGCTCGAAACAAGCAGAAGGTACCAATGAGGTATTCGAATGTCAAAAGTCCAAAAGAGCAAAGACAAAACCAGTTAACATGATTGAGAACAGTTCGAAAAAAACAGATAACATAAAACAACAAAAAACACAACTGAAAACCAATCAACAAAGTGAACTCGAGTACTTCGGAAGGGTAACCCGTCGCGTTGTAAACAACCAACTCAGTGTGTCAAATCCGGCAAAGGAGAACAAAACTCGATGACAAACTAACATCTAAACTGATATGAGAGATAGACATCCCATATTTGTTACCCTGTGTTAACAATTTGCGTGTCCAAGTCGACGTTCTACGAAAGAAATCAATACATATAGCACAACATGCACAAGTTCTGGTAAGACAAATCGGTTGTGATTTGTAATTTCCATAAACTGGAGCTGTGACACAAGAATGGAAAGTTTGTCGTGAGTTTTGTTAAAAGTCTTCCTAGAGTGTGTATTTCGAGATGTAGATCTAAATATGGATCAGATTGACCTTCTAGAACCCGTACTTTCCTTTATCTCAGAATCTGACCTGTCTTTTATCTCAAGATCCAGGGGACATGTGAGATGGAGAACCTATTTGTTTGCAAGTGAAAGGGAGGGGTTTTCTCCCGGGGTTTTCTCATAATTATGGATAAAACTAATAAATGCAAAGAAAAACTGTCTTGTGTATTTCCCTCTACACGGAAGTTTCCATTGATTGTAAGCTTGCAGAAAACCACTTCTATTGGTGCATTTTTTTAAAGTAATATTTTTGTCCAATAAAATGAAACCTTTACAGAAAGATTGTTGCTTGTTTAGTTCATAAAAGCTATCTGTACAATGCATTAAAGTTGACCTTTTATAGAAGTTGTTGCCATTTTAGTTAGCGTTCTCTTGATATCATGGCATAATAAATTCTGGAAATAATTAGAAATAAAAACATACCGAATTAAGATGATCAATCTCAAATGTCCAAGAAAAAAAAATCGACAAAACGTGGCAAAGACACATTGGAGAATTGAATAGAGTGACTTGGAACAGATCATAAGAAAAAGAAAATATTTTATAACACCATACCCTCGTCAACTGTGGTCTTAACCACACACGTGGCAAACTAAATTGTGGGTAGCACCAGGTTTTATAACGTCACCCCTTTACCATTGCTTTTATAAAAGAAGATATGGATTTCAGGTCTCAGTCTTGTAAAAGATTTTCCATTGACAATAATGTTAAACAGGGTTGGAATAAAAAATTCTAAAAATTCTAAAAATGATTCAATCAAAGTTTCAAGCATATGCTGTACTTTAGGAAAGATGAAAAAATCATTTCATGCCAAAAAAACCGTATGAGGCCACGAAGTTTTTCAAGATAACTAACCTCAAAGTGAAAGTCGCATGTTTTCCACTTTCATTTCACTGTTTATCCTTAGCCGCACCACCCATAGTAAACAGCATATCCCTACATTTTCCCTTTTCTCAAATGCTACCAATTTTTTTTTTCAAGTAAAATAATTATATATCTTTAAAAATCAATGTCAAAAATTGTACTTTTTCAAATATGGGGTGCGGAGAAAAAAAGAGAAAAATAGGAACTATATTATTGGTGTCCATGTTTTTGGTAACTGGCAGTTTTTCATTGTGGTTTTTCTAAATTACCGCTTGTTATGTGAGTTGTGTCGCGTACACTTATTCCACATCTCATTATTTTCTATTATAATCTTTTATTGTGTGTTACCCAACCTGTAAATTAAAAAATGTCCACTGGCAGGTAAGTTTCAATCAATCGCTACACAATTTTGTCAATTTATTGACATCGTTGAGGCTAACTACAATATGATAAATTTTAAATTGTTTTCATTTTTTATCAAGTTACAATTTTTAACGAAAAACATTTTTGGCATTCATTTTATACATGTAGTAAACTTACCAAGATAATCTATTATTTAAAAGATTTTAGATATTAAGCATAATTAATGGAAGAGTTTTCAATACCATGGCGATGAGATTTTTTATTCATTTTTCCTCTACACGTACAGGTACTTCTAGTTTTTTTTTAGTATTTTTTAGGTTGATATATCGATTGATTAAATAATTCTGTGACATTTTCAAATAAGAATATTTTTTTAGTCTCGGGCGCCAAATACCCGCTCGGACGCTTCCTATCGTTTTTTAGTATGACCACCAGCGTGTAATTCCGGAACGATGACGGCTATACCGTTTCCGAATCAATTAATTAGAATAATTAGCAAACTGCAGACATAATTGCATATGTGCTAATGAAATTTTCAAAGGACACAACCATCCCCTAATTTTGATATATGAAGCTTAGTCGTAGCATTTGTTGTTTAGGCTGCAACCCGGCTAACAAAAAACGCTTCGTTATTGTAGTAGTATATAGATTCTTGGTGCCCAAAACTGGGCCGTACAATCAATGAAATAATAAACACATATGATTAAGTGGAAGGAACATTATTCAGGTAAAACATATTGCTTATTTCTCTTTTCATCAAAGTTATCTGCAGTTGTGGAGCCTGGGATCAATGGATCTATAAAGAATTGGGACCCTCCCTTTCTCCGAAAATTTTGGTTGTTTTTATGTAGATTTTCAAAAAGTTGGTCTGTACCCCCTTTTTTCCTCGGTGAACTACATTCAACTTGGAACCCCATTTCGAAAATTTCTATAACCGCTCCTGTTTTAGGAGGTATGGTCCTATAAAAGTAGAAAATTGGTTTTTCCGTGAAGAACAATTACACCAAACTACAGAAAGTGACAAGCTCGAAACAAGCAGAAGGTACCAATGAGGTATTCGAATGTCAAAAGTCCAAAAGAGCAAAGACAAAACCAGTTAACATGATTGAGAACAGTTCGAAAAAAACAGATAACATAAAACAACAAAAAACACAACTGAAAACCAATCAACAAAGTGAACTCGAGTACTTCGGAAGGGTAACCCGTCGCGTTGTAAACAACCAACTCAGTGTGTCAAATCCGGCAAAGGAGAACAAAACTCGATGACAAACTAACATCTAAACTGATATGAGAGATAGACATCCCATATTTGTTACCCTGTGTTAACAATTTGCGTGTCCAAGTCGACGTTCTACGAAAGAAATCAATACATATAGCACAACATGCACAAGTTCTGGTAAGACAAATCGGTTGTGATTTGTAATTTCCATAAACTGGAGCTGTGACACAAGAATGGAAAGTTTGTCGTGAGTTTTGTTAAAAGTCTTCCTAGAGTGTGTATTTCGAGATGTAGATCTAAATATGGATCAGATTGACCTTCTAGAACCCGTACTTTCCTTTATCTCAGAATCTGACCTGTCTTTTATCTCAAGATCCAGGGGACATGTGAGATGGAGAACCTATTTGTTTGCAAGTGAAAGGGAGGGGTTTTCTCCCGGGGTTTTCTCATAATTATGGATAAAACTAATAAATGCAAAGAAAAACTGTCTTGTGTATTTCCCTCTACACGGAAGTTTCCATTGATTGTAAGCTTGCAGAAAACCACTTCTATTGGTGCATTTTTTTAAAGTAATATTTTTGTCCAATAAAATGAAACCTTTACAGAAAGATTGTTGCTTGTTTAGTTCATAAAAGCTATCTGTACAATGCATTAAAGTTGACCTTTTATAGAAGTTGTTGCCATTTTAGTTAGCGTTCTCTTGATATCATGGCATAATAAATTCTGGAAATAATTAGAAATAAAAACATACCGAATTAAGATGATCAATCTCAAATGTCCAAGAAAAAAAAATCGACAAAACGTGGCAAAGACACATTGGAGAATTGAATAGAGTGACTTGGAACAGATCATAAGAAAAAGAAAATATTTTATAACACCATACCCTCGTCAACTGTGGTCTTAACCACACACGTGGCAAACTAAATTGTGGGTAGCACCAGGTTTTATAACGTCACCCCTTTACCATTGCTTTTATAAAAGAAGATATGGATTTCAGGTCTCAGTCTTGTAAAAGATTTTCCATTGACAATAATGTTAAACAGGGTTGGAATAAAAAATTCTAAAAATTCTAAAAATGATTCAATCAAAGTTTCAAGCATATGCTGTACTTTAGGAAAGATGAAAAAATCATTTCATGCCAAAAAAACCGTATGAGGCCACGAAGTTTTTCAAGATAACTAACCTCAAAGTGAAAGTCGCATGTTTTCCACTTTCATTTCACTGTTTATCCTTAGCCGCACCACCCATAGTAAACAGCATATCCCTACATTTTCCCTTTTCTCAAATGCTACCAATTTTTTTTTTCAAGTAAAATAATTATATATCTTTAAAAATCAATGTCAAAAATTGTACTTTTTCAAATATGGGGTGCGGAGAAAAAAAGAGAAAAATAGGAACTATATTATTGGTGTCCATGTTTTGACGTGCACCCAGGAAGTAAAAATCTTTTACAAGACTGGTACCTTCACCAGGTTTCATGTGGGCCGATTCTCCGTCTCCCAATGCTATCTTAGCGGGATCTTAAGATAAAACACGGTCATGAGTCATAAAAGATATTGTGCGAAAAGCATCAATTCCTGATTCCCGAGACAATTAGGGACGGACCGGGTCTCGGTGTTTTGGTCTGGTTAAAAGAGCGCGGAGAAAATATCTATTCTTTAAACATGTCATGTAGAATTTTCCCCATTATAAACATTATTTTATACGACAGAAATGAATCTCCACAATCTTTTTTTTATTAATTGATGCCAGATTTTTTTTTCTCACCAAGAATCGAATCATGAAATATATTTTATGAAAAAACAAAGGTCACCTCTTTCAAGCTAAATGGTCGGTCCCTATTTTTTTTTTCTGATTGTATTGCATATCCTTTAACACTTAAAACAAACACTTACAAATCAATTTCCCATATAAATCAAGTCCTTTTTTGAAAAATTAATAAATCATATTGCGAGTATAAAAGGTAGAAATAGTTTTATTTGATAAGCATAGTACCCGACCGTGAACCCGTAACGCCAAAGATCCAAATGCAGTCTGAATGATCGGAAGTCAACGCGTAAGTTTTAAATATTTAAATTGCTTTTTTATAATTATCTACCCGTTACCTGTCTGTTCCAATCATTCTTTATGCATGTGCAACCATGCACTCAGCTATGAAAACAATGCAACATTACCTGAAGGAAAGGAGAAGAAACATGCTGTAATCCAGGATAAACAAACATCCTGAATGTTGCAGGTAAGCACCCAGATGTAGAAATGACACATTTTGTTTCTGTTTTTCCGTTATGTTCAAAATTCAATAACATAAATTAATGTACCCGGGTTTCATTGAATGAAAACATTCAAGAAGTTATCTGATTTGATCATACAAATTATGTAACTGTTCGAGATTAATGGGAACTGATATCAACCTCATTTGATCTTTTGGTGTTTGTAAATGCCAACATCGTTAAAATATGTGTCAAAGATTATTGAAATTTGTTTCTTAGAAATGAGATATCGAATCAATATTCCCGGGTACTATTGAACTGTCGAATCAGATTATAGAATATTCAACGCGGAAGTTGTTAGGGGTGATGTAATGTGAACTATTATGTAAAGGTTTGTTATTCGAATGCAAAAAAAATTATGCATTTGAACTTTTTCAGAACGATTCGATTTTAAGTTGTTTTTTTTATTCAGATGTTGCTACTAGTGTACACACCTGTATAGTGAACATAATATACGAAATAAAAAATTCATTTGAAACATTATTTTCTTATTGCAATCACAAGAATTTCAAATATCAACACAATGAATATCATTTTTAAAGTGTAATGAGGAAGAGTATTCCATAAGATAGTTCCAGAGTAATGAAAGGTTAAGGAGCAATAGTGAATGAGAGATGTTTGAAACTGACTTGTCAAAATATAGATACACCTTATAGTGACAGTGTATACGATTCCTTAATGTTGGCTATATATCTTGTATATTAAGCGCGGATTAATAGACACGTCACCGGGGCTTAAAGAAACAGAAGAACCAATGGGGTATCCGAATGTCAAAAGTCCGAAAGGGCAAAGACAAAACCAGAAACACTATCAAGAACAGGACAAAAACAGACAACATGTAAAACACGGAAACACAAAAATAACTGAAAATCACTCCAGTCGAAACGAGAGTGAACTCAGGTGCTCTTAAATATTCTAAGTATCAAACCTCAGTTGTGCCAAATATTGCTTCTTAAAATGTCGGAATAGCCAGGATTGAAATTCATTCTAGATATTTATTGTTCCTGCATTCATCAAGGTCAATTTCTTTTATGACTATAGATGTTTTATGATACTTTAAAGGCCTTTTATTTTTAATGACCCTTTCCAAGATATATGTTTCCCACATAAGAATGATTTGAGGGAAACTACATTACAAAGGATTATAAATAAAATATCTCAATCACAGTTGACGTCAATACAGGACTTTTGCAAATGAATGCCTTATAAGCTTTGGATGCGAATCTAGAAAACGCATTTTTGCTCTCAGCAGCAAACGATGGATGTGTTTCTGGTAGATGTGTGGTTTCTTTCAATAGGTGCAGAAGCGAAGGGGCATTAGTGTGGTATTCGAATGTCAAAAGTCCAAAAGAGCAATGACAAAATCAGAAAACACGAACGAAAAAAAGAAAAAAAAAAACAAAACATAAAAAAACCATCAGAAACAACTGAGTTATTTGTTGTTTTCATATATATGTTGTGTACAAGTTGTAATTTTGTACAAGTTATAACCTGTACAAAATATTTGTACATGTTATAACTTGTACGACCCAAAAATACAATTAAGTTATTACTTGTAAAATTTTTGCCTGTACACATTATAACTTGTACAAGATAAGGCTTGAAATCGTGTTTAACTTGTACAAAATTTCAATATAGCAAAAAAAGAAAGAAAATGACCCCAAAAAAATATTTTTTTTATTTACTATTCATTAAGACTTAAATAGCATTTACATATTAAAGATGATTTAAGTTACTTCTTGTTTTAAATGTTCACCAAATGACCTTTTTACTTGCATATTACTTGCACAATTTTTAATATTTGAATAATATAAACCTAGTTACTTATTGCTGCATGTTTATCTAACATATGACATCTTGAATTGCAGAACACTTTCATCTTTCGACATTTGCATCTTGGTTTGACAATTACAATGAAGACCACCTGAGTCCTTGCCCTCTTCTCACTGATAATTTACTCACAACCAATCACACGCTACATTCATACATCAGAACAACATAAACTTTAAGAGTGGCATTTGGTGACCTTTCAGCTAGTTTCTACTGACATAACTTTTAATTTCACTATTTTCACTATTTAAAACTGCTTTAGCAATGTTCTCTGTTTCCCACTTGGTACTGCTTTTAATTAGCTTCTTTAACACTGTCAATTAAAGTCTCTATCATCTTTTTTTTTTGTAAATGATGCCTTATTTGTTGAGGCATTTTGTATTGACATTGCTAGAATTTCCATCCTGATTTGATCATTAAATAGCGTTCTCAGAAAAGATTTTCCGAGTTGCATATGCATGTGACACGAGTATTAGCGAGGCATTATTGTAATTTTCAAATTTTGGATATATTACGGAAATGCCATAAAATAGCTCTGGATGCATGCCTGGAAGTAGGTAAAAATGAACCCCATTCTTTCAATACAGCGATATACAATAAAATAGAAATTAAACTGTATTTCGAATTATATTTTGTAAACTTGTCATCAGAAGGAAAGGGGAGACATTTTTTTATGAAATTTTGAGTGCATTAATAATAAACAACATTAATAGTTTCATCATCATTAGTTATATTTTGATATTATATACTTATTTTGTATTGAATTTCTTAAAATATATGATAAACAAAATATAATATGGCTTTTTCATATCATACCCCATATCTCCTTCGATCCATATCATACACTCGAGCTATAGCTCTCGGGATGATATTGGCGTCTCGGGAAGATACGAGATATGATATGAAAAAGCCATATGATATACATATTGGAATAATGTAATTGTTAATTGTGTCTTTCTTTCTTTTTTTTTTAAGGACGATGGATACATCGCTTAAAGTTGGATGTCTACTCTTCTATTGTACTACTTTCCTCATTTTCCTAAAGAGTAAGTTTACAATTAATTAAAGGTATGGTACATGGACTTGTAAAATGATTCAATTTTTGACAGTAACATTGTTTTAAGATTTATATTTTATGAATGGTCAATTAACCTTTACATCATTAGATGATGCTTAAAATCAATCTTTACATCATTTCCAGCTCATTGTTGCGGTAATAGAAAATAATTAGATGTGGAATAAGTGTACGCGACACAGTCCACAATCAAGCCGTAATTCAGAAAAACACAATAGACAACTGCCAGCAGCCTTCAACGAGACCCGTAGGCGCTGCTAGCGGTTCTGCAAATGGCCCATGGTCTAAATAAAAGGCATATGATTCAAATCCAGTCCTGAAATTGTCACAGATAGACCAGACCCCCTTCTTAAACAAGGTATATAAAACACTAAAAAGACAAGTACAAACAAACGTTCTGGCATAGGACAAGCACATACAATATGTGACGGGGTTAAACCAGTTTTTTGGGCCCAACCTTCCCCCTCCTAGACTATGCACAAAAACTAAACACACAATAAAAACCAAATCGATCAAAGTTCAATTCCACTAGAGAGAACCTTAGACAAAAGACAACAATTTTATTAAAAGAGCAAAAGAAAGGACGGTAAAGGAAATCTCTATAGAACACTCGCTGGTACTGACAGCTAGCTGAGAATCATCAATCGACCGATGTAAAAAAATCAAACCTATCGATTTTAAATCCAACATAACACTTCAAACAATAATGATTTGGTGGATTACCGACATGCATGATCGATTTAATGCTTAAAAATGACAATAAGTAAAAAAGCTTATGGAAGTTTTAAAGTATTTAGTTATCAATATTTGTGCCAAAAACACTAAATTCAAAGATTTTACGAAATTATTCCATTAGTATCCCTTGTTTGATAAATTTTGAAGCCATTTTTTCATTTCCAATGGATTGTTTTTTAACTTGTGAGCTTTATAAAAAAACATTACCATAAAATTCAGGATGTGATATTCCTTTCACTCTCATACATATGACAAAGGAGCAAAGAGGTACAAATAGGGAATCCGAAATAGCACAAAGACTAAATCGGTCAATAAACCGACAGCAACACAAAGAAACACACAACACGAAAACATTCAAAAAGCAAATATACTCGAACTAAAGTCGTCACAATTCGACCCAGGTGCTCCGGAAAACAGCAGGCACAGGAATTCTTCATTAGCATTCGATTTAAGTTAGAGAAATAAAGTACAAACTAGGTGCTCTGAAACAAAAACAAAGAAAAATAGAAACACACAAAAGACACATACATCACGAAAACCGAAATCGTAGAAAACCCACAGGAAAAAATTATCAAAAGAGAAATATTAAGCACACTATTACAAAACTATACTGACACCATCAACAAAGATGAATATTCGTGTAAAAAGTGTTTCCTTCTGGTAAACTTACTGAAGTGATTTAAAACACTCTTTACTTAGACTTTTGTGGTATTCAACAACCTTGAGCATTGTGAAAAAGTAAAATTTTCTAATTCTTCATGATTTTGCTTCAGATACTTCCTGTGAGGGCGTTTTAATCGATCAGAGCGATTCCAGAGGCCATGACGTCATCGGCGGTTTACTTATTGTAGCTGGACTATGGTGGTCTCTGTGCTTACTTCAGCGCCATTTCAACGCTAAAAGGAGCAATATAGTGTTCGTTTCCTCGGCATCATTCACAGTCGAACAATTTCCGGTAGACGCCGTTTATAAGATTTTTCTCTCGATATTCGCAATGTATGTAGAAAGTGACAGCACTGAAAATACAAGCGTATACTTTTTCTATTTTTTCTCTGGTATAATTGACTTGTTAGTGTTTTTCAGAGTTTGTCCGAAAAATGTGGATTATCTGGGTTTAAGTTTAGCCTTACATGTTCAGATTCTATGGACAGGATTTTACTTTTATTGTCATACATGTTCAACAATAGACGGACTGTTTGCTCTGTCATACCTATTTCTTCTGTGTATTCTTCTTGCAAGTTTTTGTGCAGTCGTCTTAGAGATGTTTTGTCAACATAACATTCACATCGCTATGTTTCGAGCATGCTCATACATACTCCAGGGCACGTGGTACTTGCAAATCGGATACAACACAAATTCTGACTATTTGAAACATTTGACCAATAAGGAAGGACTTCTTGTGGTTTACCTTCTGCTGCTATTACATTGTGTGACTATACTAGTTTTAACAGCTGTAATATACTTTACATTTTCATATTTCTTTAAGAGAAATAGAGCCTCAAATTGGCTGCAATATAAACCGTAAAAATCATGATTTCATCGTTATAAATGCTTTAGGTGTGTACGGATATCTTCTATGATTGATTGAATGATTGTTACGGAATTATTGAATGATAAAGAATTAGAATATATGCATAAACCAGTTTTATTTATAATTAAAACTCCATAGGAATTTTTCTTGACAACTGTTAAGAGTTGGTCTACAATTTAATTTTGTACATGTATGCCAAAAGGTCTTAAACCTAATAGTTACATTCGGAAGTCTTTGCATGATAGATAATTTTTCAACCGCCGTGTGTAAATATTAACCAACATCACATTTAATCAAGCTTTTTTTTCTATATAAAAGTTGTGTTTGCAAGATATTGTGATCACCAACCTTCCACGTAGTCAGTGTCTCACCCTCTAACATTGGCCCAAGTAAATTTAAGACATAAATGTGTACGTAAATACAAATCTAAAAAAATATTTTTAGAAAAGACTTTTTGTTTGGAAAAAGAGCATTTCAATTGTATCTCTATCAGCAACTGTTTTCATCTTCAACAATTAAGGCAAATTCATGAAAAACATTGTTTCCCACAAAGTGACCTACATGTAACACAAGAGACTTTCCTTTTCGTTTTTCAAAATTTATATGAATATAGTTAAGACATATGGGTTCATACATATATTCAAAACATTTTCTTATCGACATTGGAAAATGAAAAACGAAAAGGAAAAGCAATGCCAAAAGGGAATTAAATGGTTTCTATATAGGTATAACTATATATACCTTAACTAGTACTAAATGGATCACATATAATTGTTTACATGCATATACATTAAATAAAGTAGGTCTCAGCGAATCTCCCTGTTTCACTCCTCCATCAATTTTAACGTTTTCTGTACATCTGTTATTAACTTAAATAGCAGCGAATCTCCCTGTTTCACTCCTCTATCAATTTAAAAGTACACTGTTCAACTGTTATTAAGTATTATGGGGGCTAGGCCATTACACGAGCCTTGGTAGATATGTTAACTCTACTGACAGACCTAGAGGTAATCCCGACGAATGGCATACAGGTATGAGGGTGTCACAGCCCTTTGGGTACGCGGTATTCCATGCTTTTTAAAGGGTATTCGGTACGCTAAGGTGTGGTACGCGGTACGCGATTGTCCGAATTTTTAGGCTTTTGGTACGCTTACGCCGTGAGTATTTGGTATTCCAGTCTTTTTAACGGTATTCTGTCATTTTTTAAACGGTATTCGGTATTCCGGGGGAGGCGGCTGTGACACCCTTACGTATTACACAACCCTTCATAAATCGGGCTCGGTGAACGACCTTAATAATTATAGAGGAATAACGTTATCCTCGAATGTCTTTAAGCTCTTTTCAAAAAAACGATTGAAAGTAAAATCGTTGAACATTTCAAGAGTTCTAATGTGTTAGGTGAATCCCAAGTGGCTTTTAGGAAAGACAGAAGAATCAAGTACCACATATTTACTTTACAGGGAATTTGCTCCCTAATTGCCAAATTATGTAGGAAACCCCTTAATATTGCATTTTTAGATCTGTGTTAAAGCATTCGACAGAGTATGGCTTGAAGGAAAGTGGATTACAGGTAAAACATGGCGTTTGATAAAGGAGATCTATAGAAATGTTCTAATTGGCGATATTGAGAATATTTTCGTGCAAGAATGTGGGGTCAATCAAAGTTGATTTTATCCCCTACGATTTTTTTCTGTTCTTACGAATGATCTTGAACGAGAACAATATCGTCGTGGTGATAGCATCCCAAGTCGTTAATTGAACTTTGCTGATGACGTTTTATTTATTTTCTAAATCACCTAAAGAGTTGCAAATACTTTAACATATCTCCTATGAGTTCTCTAAAAAGAAGAACAATTCCAATGCAAGCAAATCTAAGGTAATGTCAATCGGTAAAAGAATAAACCAGAACGCAAACTGGAAACTGGGTGATGAGTCTCTGGAAGAAGTAACTCAGTATTAATATCTTTAGTTACTATTTCAATAATTTCTTACGATCAAATTACCATGTTAACAAATACCTCCAAGAACAGGGTGAAAATCAAATAAATTATATTATTCGTGTCATTGAAGAACATGGTGATTTTAACCGTTTTAATTTCGGCGATGCTTTATTGAATTTTATTAGTGAAGCCCTCGCTTACGCATGCTTGCCTTTAACTCGAGTAAAGATATATTAGAACGATTACAGTTATAAAGCTGCTAAATTATCATATGAACCAAACTAAATGTGCCCAAGGTAGCTATCCAGACTGTGACAGCAACAATTGTTCTCTATTTCTGATTTCTTTAAAATCAAATCAAATAAAATCATAATTTTAGCACAATTTATTCCAAATAAAAGGCCAATGGTTACAAACAAGAAAAGGACAATACAACAAATAGGGCAAAACATGAAACAAAATTCATGAATCCGTGGCCTTTTTAAGAGAATTTAGTATGAGCTGAATCCCTGTCAAAACGTTTTAGCCGGAGGAAGGAAACGAAAAACTAATTAAGGGTGTTTTCATGCACATTTTAAAGTCCTGAACACGGATTCCAGACCTCACAAACAAGTAAAACAAATAGACAAAACGAATAAAACAACAGGCTGAAAACACATGCTACTGCGACAACACAACTTTCAACTTAAAGACCTATTTTTAGACCAAAATAACTAAAAATATATTCAAAGGTTTGAGAACATAGAATTCGACAAATTAGCTGTTTACACGTGGAAAGAAAAACAACTAAAAACAAAACACCAAAAAAAAACCCCAAACACTTAAAAAGAACCAGTAATGCGTAGAGGAAGGCATCAGAATATTATAAGTCCGAAAGGACTCGGAAAAATCAGCAGACATAAAAGACAAGGGATTTAACAAATAGGCAGAAGAGTCGAAAACAGAGCAATTTTTAGGTTTATGGCTACAATATTTAAAATGCTTATTATTACAAATATTCTCATTAAGGGATCATTCTCATAGACAAATAAAATCTGTCAGATGAGTGCAGATGGTAGTTTGTTATATAGTTTTGTTTCGTCTTACTTTAGTATGTAGTAGCAAGCAGGAACTGCTTTCTTTTCCGAGGTACTTCAGTTCACTCTCGTTCCGACTTGAGTTAACGTTGTTGATTGCTATTCAGTTGTTTTTGTATTTTTGTGTTTTATGTTTTTTTCGTCCTGTTCTCGTTGGAGTTAAATGGTATAGTTTCTGCCCCTTCGGACTTTTGACATTCGAATGGCACATGGGTACCTCTGCTTCCTATCTACAAGATCTGATAGATAAAAAGACATGTAGATGTTGATGTAGTCATAACAATTATATTGCAAAAATAAAAAGTCGAAAGCATGCAATGCAAAGTACTGGTATAGGACTCTCGGTGTGTATGCTTCAAACGCATCAATGGTGGATCCAGAAATTTCGAAAATGGGGTAAGGACACTGACTTGCTAAGGGGGGGGGGGGGCAACTCTGGTCAAATTTCAATGATTTCCTTAATATCCAACCAAATTTGTCCGCCAAAAGGAGGAGCCTGGCTCCGATGACCTCTTCTGAATCCGCCACTTCACATACAACTCTTTGTGAAAGATAAGATAAAGAATAATTTCCAGTTTGATTTTTCAGAAAACTAGACTAAATATCATTCCACAAAGAGAGGGTCCTACCTATGGTTAAGAGTGTACTCGTGCTGTTGGCCTGTTCCAAACCGTACCCTGTTAAAATCAAGAAAATTGAGAAACTATGCCTAGTTAAACCAGGGGACGTTGTATATCTCTACCCTGTTCTAATTGTAAAATACAATACCAAAAACAGGTACAAAACGGTTAATTTGGTTATGCTGTTTATCGATATTTCAAGAAGTAACCTCTCATCAGCAGCATTTGAATCAAAACATTAGAAGATCAAAAACCAAAAATATTGAATGAACAGTTCTCAAAACCAAAAAGTTCGAACAGGAAAGCAAATCCAGCACCAAGGATATCGACCATGTGCATTACAAGGAAAGAAACCTGGTGTTTTAAAATATTTTGAATTTAACAATCGGAAATTTCAATTACAAATAATATTAGAAATTTAGGTAAAATCGTGTCAGACAAGTCTGAAGACCAGGCTAGTGATTACCCTCGGGACCTCTGGTCCACCAGCAGCGGTTATCGACCAAGTAGTTTCAAAATAAAATACCCAAAAAAAACGGGTATAAAACGATAACTTCCATAATGCTTTGAGTCACTTCTTTTAGTATTGGTAACCATTTGGACGACCTAGGCTCCCAGAACTCAAGACAATTTTGGCCTCGGTTATTTAACCAGAAGCCATATTGAAACACACCAAAGCTCAGACAAAAGATAATGCTATTTTTATAATAAAAAGGGTAAACCCATTCGGAAGCCGATGGCTGAAACAATTCTTGAAAAAAACGTGATGGACAGAAGGACCAATAGACAAGCAAAAAAAAAAAAAAAGAAGCTAGATAAACTTTACACGCGTATTTTTCCAAATGCAGTAGAGGGAATATCAATGAAAAACTCGACTAGCTAACGTAAGACAGAAAAATTAAAATATGAATTGAACAAATCCTAGTGAATAACATTTAATAAATCTAACTCGACCGGCGATAGATGTCCATTTTTGGGTTTTAGATTTAAGCATTGCGCACTAAAGTATATGATAAACGTTTCTTTCCCAATTGTCCCTTTTTTTGAACGTGATGTACCTCTAGCTCCCTCTTACGGAGTGTACATTTCACAATTACATGTAGTCAGATATGCTCGAATTTGCAGTGATGTTTCTGAATTTAATGACAAAAACCGTTTCATTACAGAAAAATTACTAAAACAAGGTTATCGATACCACAAATTAGTCAAATATTTTACTAAATTCGTTCATAGATATGGGTATCTTATTGAAAAAATTAACTGTACACGTCGTTTTTTTTTATTGTAAAAGGAATATCTCATCCCGAATTCTATGGAAATATAGTTTATAAGGCACGTAAATTCAAAAACAATCCTCTTGACATGGCAATTTGGCTTAAAAAATTATTAAAACAAGAGGCTCCCAGGAGCCTGAATCGCTCACCTGGTCTTGAGTCACCCTATACATGTAAAGACTTTTCTAGAGCTAAATGAGCAGAACATTTAAGCAAGTAACAGCTTTTCTCCATCTACTATAGTTTCATTCTGTAGCCATAGGCCAAAATCATACAAAAATGTTATTCTAGGGGCCATAACCCCTGTAAGGGATCATCTGACAACTTTGACCCTATGAAAATTTTTGAAGCGCTAAATGAACTGAACATTTAAGCAAGCAAGCAACAGCTCTTCTCTATCTGCTATAGTTTTCATTCTATAGGTCAAAAACATGAAAAAAACGTCATTTTAGGGGCTGTTACCCCTATAAGGAGTCATCTGACAACATTGATCTTATGGAGACTTTTGTAGAGCTGAATGAACTGAACATTTAAGCAAGCAACAGCTTCTCTCTATCTGCTATAGGCCAAAAACATGAAAGAACGTTATTTTAGGGACCGAAACCCCTGTAAGAGGACATCTGACAACTTCGACCCTATGGAGACTTTTGTATGGCTAAATGAGCTGAACATTTTAGCCAGCAACAACTTTTCTCTATCTGTCATAGTTTTCATTCTATAAGCTATAAACATGAAAAAATGTTATTTTTCACCTTTAAGGGGCCGTAACTCCTATAAGGGGTCATCTGACAACTTCGACTCAATGGAGACTTTTGTAGAGCTTTTAATGCTGGAGCAGTAACGTGGCATCAGATTTCATCTATCTCTTATATTTTTTTATTTACAAGCCAAAAACAGTAATCTGACCCCCCTGGTCTATTTTTAGTAACGGCGGCCATGTTGTTTGGGCGGCAGTCACCATTTGTGCAATCTTGGTAGAGGGCATCCCATAGATCTAATAAAGGTAACAACAAAATTACCGAAATGGGATGACCAATCTCATATATCCAAGAACAAAAGACAAAACAAGGCAGAGACACACCAGAGAAATTGAAAATCGCAATGGTCCTGACTTGATACAGGCATTTCAAAAGAAATGGTGGATTGAACCAGGTTTTATGGCGCCAAACCTCCCTCTTCCATTGCGATCTAAGGGCCTAGTAACACAAAACACAACATAGTTGTGAGACACAATACAGCATGATAAAGAGGTGATCCTCTCAGTACAACAAACTGTCACAAACTAATTGAAACAACCACGAATCATTTCATCTGAAAATATCGAAAAAGTTGGGAAATATACAATCCATATGCTGGTGAGATGGGTATGTTACTTTCAAGATTTAATAGGAAAATTAATCATTTGAAAATTAAAATTGTCCGTTTTGCCGTATATTTTTGCACTGAGATGACCAACCGAGTCAAATTCAAGATGCAAATCCAAGAAACACGTGAAGCAAGTACATTCGGTGGTTTCTTTAAAAGATAAATTGAAGGAATCCATCTAGCAAACGATGTTGACAAAGAAGACACCATCAATATATCTGAAAGTGAGATTAAAGGATCTAGATCCTTTTATCTTCTAGTTCTAAACGAGTTGCTGAAGAATTTCACTCTCGTAAGAGTAGAAAAACAAGTCGGCGAGGATAGGGGCACAACTTGTGCTAATTGGAATGCCAACTTGTTGTTGAAAAATCTCTCCTCCAAATGTGACAAATATGTTGCCAATAAGGAAATCTAACATACTGCAAATTGTTCCATGGTGTAACATGTCTTATCTTTAAAAGATATGTTAGAAAAATATGTAGAACTATAGGCCAAAACAACAAAATTCCTAGAATTAAAGAATGCATTTTTAATTTGTTCTTTCAGTCGACATTTTAATTTCTCGTATGATGACGTGGTGTATAAAGTTGAAAAATCGAATTTTTTCAAAGAACGAACTTCAGAAAATGGTCGAGATTTGAAATTTGTCAACAAATCTTTAGATAAAATCCACATATGATTTATTCCACTACGAGAATAAATAGTTTCGCAGTATGTTTGTTGTCCTTCTTTGACTGCAGACAATTTTTTTGTGAGTTGTACGGACAATTCTGTGGTAGAACATGATGACGATCCAGCTATATACTTTTCTTTGCATGTATGGGTCTTTATGCAGTTTATGTATCCAATACAAATACGGTGAGAAAAATAATAAGAAGTGTGTTGATTCCTTCAAATCAAGAAGTCACATAGGTAAACAGAGAACAAATCAAAACTAGCGTACATTTGCCAGAGGCTATGCTTCATGGTTCAGTCTCCACAATCTGTTGCTTCAAATTCAATTTCAAATATCCTTTGTAGATCCCTAAGTTTACAAGAACGATTAAGGAGGTCACTAACTACCTTTGGACATCGGAATATTGGACTCTCTGATGATATGATAATGTAGTGGAGAGAAATCCAATGGGAGTTACGATGGGGAGGGGAGGGATTTGAGAGGGAGGGAACCGGGGGTAGTGGAGGGGAAGCGGGAGACCAGGGGGAGGGAACTGGGAATTGGATACCCTCCTGTCCACCCCCTCTTATAACGGTGAAAACCGCTTCAGACGCAATATAGAACTTGTTGCCTGGTACGTCTTCTATGGCGTGATTAAAATATCACTAAGGTCTTATCTTTATGCATAATAAAGAAAAAAAAAATATGTTTAACGGACATAATGCCCCATCTTGCAACATTTGGGACAGACGGACGGACGGACCCGAAAACTATATACCCCCTACTTTCGTAGATGGGGCATAAAACGAAATGAAGAAAAACTTGCTCAGTTCTATTGCAATCTATAGACTAGCAATTGCTAAACTAAACTTCCGCCCGAACAAAATGGGAAGTGAGGTAATCTGTGTTCTGACAGCCATTCACATATTTTTCATTTATTTAAAATAACATTATAATGCTTAAATTTGACATATTTTATAGATGTTCTATTAAAATCAATGTTTGAATCGTAAAAGTTACTGAATGCATGTACAGTTTATGGAAAGCCAAAAGGGTCAAAATTCATCTTTCTCACTTTCTATTTTACATTTTAGTTTTTAATATTCTTATTCCATATTTCTTATTCCACATCTCAATATCATAATTATCCATCTATTATTTTGGTTTTCTATTTCTTTCTTCTAATTTCACAATTATAAATTCCTGATTTTATTTTCCGGTTTTTATTTCTAAGCTTACCATTCTTATTTTCTTATTCCGATTTTCTAATTCTAGATCTTTATATCAAAATTTTACTTTTTGCATCACAAATTCTTTAATTCGTCATTCTTACTTTTAAACATCTCTATCGCTTGATAATACTTTTTATCATGAATGTAAAATCTAAAAAATACAACGAAGAATTTACATTTCACCAGAATACAAACGAAGCAAAATACTCTTAGTCGGTAAGACGTTTTATTCGCGGAAGCGCTTGTATCGTTTCTGAAATAGACTATAATGTGTACTTTAAATACTGTTTAGGGTCGAGATCGAGTTTGAGTCAGAGTTAGAGTTCGAGTTACGACTTGAGTTCGAGTTAAAAGAGACCGACCATTTAACTTAAAGGGTAGGGACTTGGATTTTTTCCCTAAAAACATATTTTGAAAATGATTGTACGTGTAAGTATAGGGGTGTAGGTAATCATCGAGTTCAAGCTAATGTTGGAATTACGACTCGCAACCCGGGCTCAAAACAGTTATTTTCATGGCAATAATCGAGTTACGACTCGAGTTAGAGTTAGATTCGAGTTAGAGTTCGGGTTACAAAACGAGGTGGATAATTATTTTTAGTTCAATTACATGAATGTTGTCTAACATTACATTTAACTGTTCTTTAGATTGTGGACTTGCAATAAACTCGCATATAAAGAGGTATGATACAAAACCAATAAATGTACATTTTTAGAGAATGTCATAAAGATAATTGCAAGAAAATCTTAAATGTGTACCGATGGGGGAAATCGAATTTCGTTAATCCGGGCTTCATTAAAATATATTTAGGGGCTCAGAAGAAATTGCAAATAAGAGATGGATACCCCTGGTTGTCTAATGGCTTAGGTCATGTTTTGCCATGAGAAACCCCCCAAAAATCCAATCCAATCCAATTATTCTATTAAAAATAGGATATGCGCATCTTGTGTGAAAGGTTCATGAAAATCCATTGAGGGGTTAAAAGAAGTTGTGGATAAGTGATAATTATCTGAGTTAAACGGCCGGACGAACAGACACCCCTATCACAATACTACCAAAGAAAGGGTATAATAAATTTTGGTATACATACATGTATGCCTTTGTACTGGACTTATACAACAGCATCCCCGTCTTTTGACCTTGACTTTGAATATCTGACAGTTTTCAAAATAGACATGTATAATATGTATCAAAAGTTTGGTGTGAAAATGAGATAGGCATTACCTAAATGCGAGCACAGCAAAGATATAAGATGTCAATGAACAGCTTAATTGTGTTTTTACATACCTTTTAAGGAAAGATGCCCCTATTTAATAAACATTCATATCTCGAAACCTAGGTTTCAGGTCGACGAAACTTAGTTGCAGGCAATTATAATTGTAGCTCTGAATCACATTTTCCATCTTTGGCTGTCGATTTTTGGCAACATATTTTCTTTTGAAAATAGGGGGGGGGACAAAACTGCGAGAAGAATGATAAATATATTATATGTGTGTATATATGTCGCTTCTGTGAAAGGCAGGTGACTATAAACAATCTGTAGTTATCTGAATACAGTTTGATAAGACAGCAATTAAGCAAAACAAATGAATATAAATAGATAAATAATGGTCCAGCTTTCAAAATTTGACGACACACTTTCGACAATCAATTGCAACAACGTATGCCGAGATTCACCACGTGTTGACATTTCTAACATGTCGGCGAACGCTGATACTATGCGTTATAGTATGACAGGGCCATAAAAGAGAAAAAACCCTATCACAAACCGACATCGGTACTCATTTGAGAGATAGAAATCACAAATTGATACCTCCGCTTAAAAGAAGAGGGTTTATCTTTTAACCCTTGTCCACCCCTTGTACTATGGAAAGCCAAAAGGGTCAAAATTCATCTTTCTTACTTTCTTATTTTACATTTTAGTTTTAAATATTCTTATTCCATATTTCTTATTCCACATTTCAATATCATAATTATCCATCTATTATTTTGTTTTTTTATTTCTTTCTTCTAATTTCACAATTATAAATTCCTGATTTTATTTTCCGTTTTTTATTTATAAGCTTACCATTCTTATTTTCTAATTCAGATTTTCTAATTCTAGATCTTTATATCAAAACTTTACTTTTTGCATCACAAATTCTTTAATTCGTCATTCTGACTTTTACCATAACCATTTAAACATCTGTATTGCTTGATTATACTTTTATCATGAATGTAAAATCTTGAATATACAATGAAGAATTAACATTTCACCAGAATACAAACGAAGCAAAATACTCTTAGTCGGTAAGACGTTTTATTCGCGGAAGCGCTTGTATCGTTCCTGAAATAGACTATAAATGTTGTACTTAAAATACTGTTTAGGGTTGTAGATAATCATAGAGATCGAGTTTGAGTCAGAGTTTAGAGTTCGAGTTACGACTTGAGTTCGAGTAAATAGAGACCGACCATTTTACTTAAAGGCATGAAAGGGTAGGGACTTGGTTTTTTTTCCCCTAAAAACATATTTTGAAAATGATTGTACATGTACTTAAAGTCTTTAGGGGAGTAGGTAATCATCGAGTTCAAGCTAAGGTTGGAGTTACGACTCGAATTCGAGTCGAAATTTGAACTAACTCACAACCCGGCTCAAAACAGTGATTTTCATGGCAACAATCGAGTTACGACTCGAGTTAGAGACTAATAGAGTTAGAGTCGAGTAAGAGTTCGGGTTACAAAAACGAGGTGGAATTATTTTTTAGTGCAATTACATGAATGTTGTCTAACATTACGTGCAACTGTTCTTTAGATTGTGGACTTGCAATAAACTCGTATATAAATAGGTATGATACAAAACCAATAAATGTACATATCTAGATAATGTCATAAAGATTATTGCAAGAAAATATTAAATGTTTACCGATGGGAGAAATCGAATTTTGTTAATCCAGGTTTCATTAAAATCTATTTAGGGGCTCAGACAATGTATGGAAGGTGCGCTGCGTAAAAACGATTGAGAAGTACACCCGCTAAAATTGATTAGTGCTTTTATGGTGGCTTGTGGGTAAATCAGACGAAAAAGACACCCGAAATTGGGAATTTACATCTAAAATGCCAGAAATATGCCTAATAGTAATGTTTTTAACTGGAAACTATTATTAGGGCATTTATGTTACTAATGACTTAAAATTGACTTTAATTTAGTTCTTAAAAATACAAATTAAATACTTTTATACATAAATATTCCGAAAATCACGTATATAAAACATCATAGGTATTTAAAACATTATTTTTTATCCTAAAGATAAGCTACCTAAATAACAATATATTGAAGGGTGGAGAGTCGTTTTATTGTGCCCTTTAATGATAAAACACGACATCGGTGCACAAGTTGTGAAGTACATATGCGAACGTTTTTTAGTACATCCGCACAAGTTGAATTGTACATCTTTTAACGATTGGCGAAAGTTGAGATGTGCAAATGCGACAGTTGAGATGTACAACTGCTTTAGTTGAGAAGTACAACGAAGAGTTGAAAGCACCAATAGGTAGATATTATTTTTTGCTTTACCTCGTTACGATTTAATTCACATTGGTGGATTTTCAATTTCTCACGGTTCCATTTTGTAAGTGTGTTTTGTTTCTGTTATCCGATTATGTATGCTAGATTCGCCTTTGATCTTTCTGAGTTACCCATTTTTACATCTGCAAATGCGACTTTTTGTTTTAATAATAATATTTCCAGACGAAATCGAAATGAAATAGTCAATTTTCAAAAAAAAAAAAACTGTCATTAAATCATTAGCTTTTTCATGTTTGGACCATATGGTTTGATCATTGTTCAAATAAAAGGGAGTCGGCTTTAAAGTTGTTAACGTGTCGGGCTACTAACACTTAGTCTCGTGGTACCATCCTCGTCTGAGGTGAAAATTTCATGAACCAATTTTCCGACTCTTCTCAACACCATTTGTGAGAGTGGTTTCGAGGAACGATGCCCAGTCCTTCGAAATGGGCAAAAAGATGTCCTTTTTTAATATGGTGAGAGGAATATCTTATGCTCGCTTTAAAAGTTCTCTAAAACTTTAAAGTCCTCTCTTGTTTGTTCCGTGCTTGTTTTGTTATGTAATGACCGATTTTGCCTTCGCTCTTCTTGACTTTTGGCTTCGGACTGCCCGATTGGTGTCTCTTGTTTTCTTGTATAGTTCGATAAGAGGAGGCTCAATTGTGCCGCTACAACGTTAACTCTCGCAAACTGCAAGACAAAATTTTGTAGCAATAATTTTGTTTCAAGTTACATGTATTTGTAAAATATAGTGATTTTTATGGTCCCAAAAATGCGAAAATTGTCATTTTATGCCACCCGCGACGCCCTGTCGGGGGCACTAGCTTTAACTTATGCTCGTACGTCCGTACGTATATGTATAATTCCGCAAAGCGTTTCTAAGAAACCGTAAATGGAAATGAGTTGGTACTTGGTAGGAAGGTTCAGTATGACAAACAATGCATCCTAAGCCATAAGCGACTCTCAGATCTGTAGGACTTTTAACTTTTATTTGGGGCCAACGGGGGCATCCGCGTCCCATGGACACATTCTTTCTTTATCTTTTTTTTATCTAAAATCGTTGTCATTTTCAACAAAAGTTTGAATTCATACATTTTAAGATAGACCGTGACACTGGTCATGTGACCGTGAAAAGCAAAAAGTGCAACAATATGTGCAAATGTCATTAAATATGAATAAAATTTAGGCTAAACAGTTTTTTTTTATATCAAAAGTTTAGGATTACTTTTGAATTATTATCAAACTCCTCAATCAAACGTATATACATCTAAATACATTTTTTTATTTTTCAAGGGAAATAATTCATACAAAAACTGGCAAAAATTTCAAAAGATTATAATGTTGGCAAAATTTTAAGCAAGTGACCCACTTTTTATAGTTTTAATTCAGAACATGTTGAAAAAAGGTCATATTGATAGAATTTTTCTTGAGAACATATTTTATGCAACTATTTTGACCATTCTTGTATAAATTAGGCACACTTTGAACCCTGATTCTCGGAAAACAAGGTAAGTGACCTTGCTACGCCTGACACGCGTTTCCTTTATTCATAACTTTGCAAAATATCTGTTTTCAATCGCGTTGTATGCAAAGTTCTCACAGCGCTCTGTATTGTCGGGTCGGGAAATATGGCAAATATTGAGTACGGATATGACCCTTTTAAACAATACATCCTTAAGTAAATTTCTTGTCTAAGGTGATTGCCGATTTTTTTATAAATTTAGTATTTTTCGTGTTCAAATGTGTATAAACAAAGTACACTGTTGCACTGATAAACTTTAGCTTATGTACTATTCAACATGTGCTTGTGTACTATTCAACTAGTGCACTCTCAAAAAAGTTGTACTTCACAACTATAACATGAAATATTTTACTTGCTTTGAAAGATAGATTTGTAGCATTACTTAATACCTTCATTTCATCTATTTTATTATATGTTTATTGAGGAAATTGATTAAAGTATACAATATATACATGTTTTATTTTGTTTGTTAGCCCATTTTAATGCAGCAGTTACTTTATTTCAAAAAATGTACAAAACGTTCGACTTTTTTATTCTTACTTGACGGCCATTGATTTTAGTTAAAAACGAATGTCATTTCATAGGACAATGTAAAGTATAGTAGCAAAAGTGCCAATTAAATTCAAAGGAATGACTGCTTACAAGTCTTTTTTATGGAAAAAGCCAAAAAATATGCAGACGGTTTTCTAGGTTGCACAAGTCAACTATGACGTATGTACTTCTCAATCGTTTTTACACAGCGCACCTTCCATACATTGTCAGAAGGAATTGCAAATAAGAGATGGATACCCCTGGTTGTCTAATGGCTTCGGTCATGCTTTGCCATGAGAAACCCCGAAAAATCTAATCCAATTATTCTATTATAAAATTTGGATATGCGCATCTTGTGAGAAAGATTCATGAAAATCCATAGAGGGGTTAAGAGGAGTTGTGGATAAGTGATAATTATCTGAGGTAAACGAACGAACGGACGAACAGACACCCCTATCACAATACTACCCAAAGAAGGGGTATACTAAATCTTGGTATACAAACATGTATACCTCGGTACTGGACCTATACAACAGCATCCCTGTCTTTTGACCTTGACTTTGAATATCTGACAGTTTTCAAAATAGACATGTATAATATGTATATTTGTATCAAAAGTTTGGTGTGTACCTTCATATCTCGAAACCTAGGTCTCAGGTCGATGAAACTTAGCTGCAGGCAATTATACTTGTAGCACTGAATCACATTTTCCATCTTTGGCTGTTGACTTTTGGCAACATATTTTCTTTTGAAAACGTGGGGGTCAGTGGCGGATTCAGAGGGGGGGTTCCGGGGGTCGGAACTCCCCCCTTTCCTCCGAAATTTTAAAATTTTTGTGTAGATTTTCAGCAAAATTGGTCCGGAACCCCCCCTTTGGCCCACAGAACCCAGTATGTGAACCCCCCCTTTCGAAAATTTCTGGATCCGCCCCTGGGGGGGCGACGAAACTGCGAGAAGAAAGATAAATATATATGTGTGTATATATGTCGCTTCTGTGAAAGGCAGGCGACTATAAACAATCTGTAGTTATCTGAATACAGTTTGATAATAATGGTCCAGCTACACTTCAAGCAACGTGTTACGAGCATAATCAAAATTTGACGATCAGTTGCAACAACGTATGCCAAGATTCGCTAACGTTTCTAACATGTCGGCGAACACTGATACTATGCGTTATAGTATGACAGGGCCATAAAAGAGAAAAAAAAACTATCACAAACCAACATCGGTACTCATTTGAGAGATAGCAATCACACATTGATACCTCCGCTTAAAACAAGAGGGTGTATTCTTTTAACCCTTGTCCACCCGTCCGTTCTATTGTCCGTTCATTCGTCCGTCCTTCCGTAATTTTCTAAGCAACTACATGACGTAGAGGTCTGATAATCTTTATATGGCTTTTTTCAAATAGTATACCATATGGTGGATAGCGAATTATGCTCCTATGTCATCTACCTCCTGTTATTCTTAGGGAGAAACCATTTGATTTTTATGGGGGGCCATAGTAAAATCTAAAATAAAATGGCAGGTTGGCAAAAACCCAGAAATAAAAAGGCAAGTCAGTGCTTTGAATTAAAAAAAAGGCAGGATGGTGTTTTTGGCTGAAAAATTTATAGTAGTTAGGAAATGAATTGCGCGCGCTAGCGCTAAAAAAAATCCAAGCTCAGCTTTTTCCTAAAATAAAAAAGCAGGACGGAGAAATTCACCATAGCACCCCTCCATAAAAATCAAATGGTTGAATACTTATGTTTTAATACATAGTGGACATTCATGCAAAAATTCCGTCATAGTTTTTCTTGTCAACTACAGAACCATATGGTGTATAGCAATTAAATGATCCTAGGTCGAATGCTTCCTGTTTACGTAATACTTAGGGTTTACGCAGGGCGGCATAACTTTGGAAGCGGGGCCATCACTAGTGAGCAAAAGCTCGCAGATATACTTGCTTTCGGAGAGCCCTATCTACCTGGGTATTACGTTTCTTGAACAGCCATCGAAGAGTAACATAATACCCTGTGTTACATGTAATTAGAATATTTTTGTCAGAATCCATTGGTAATTTTAATAGATGTATGGATTAATTTGAGTAGAAAAAATGAACACCCGGCCGATGTAAATATATATTAACATTGTCCAGTCATTTTTTTTTTCTGTAACCGCATTATTAATAATTACCAGGGATGTCCAAAACAAGGGGATGAGCAACATCCAATACAAACCAACAAAAAGTCAATATTTTTCTATGCCTCCCCAACTTTCTTCTTTATTAACACAAATTTCATAAATTGAAATTGCACAATATTTATATCATTGGAAAGTGAAATTATTCAGGAATTATAATATATAAAATATTTGGCAATCACCCTTCAAATATTAATTTTATATTGAATAATGTAAAGATGGTCCAAATTTTTAAAGTAAAATTTTCAATAAATGTGCCAAATTAACAAGAAAAAAAATCAATAATTGCACATTTTTATCAGCAAGTGCCTCAGGGGAATTAAGTGAACTTAAATACACCTAAAATCAAACAAGAAAATTTTCTTCTTTTCATAGTTTGTTTCCCTTCACATGGCTAAATAGCTATTTTCCAATTTCCCCTCTTTCATTTGATATAAATTTCATAAAAATCTGTTCAGTAGTTTTAATGCCAACCCCGGAGAAAGTTGACCTATTTTCAACAGAAAACATGCAAAAATATCAAGACAAACTCAGGTAAACAGGGGAGGCATAGAACATTAGTGATTATCTAAAGAGACATATCCCTTTAGTTTTATTTAATCCCTGTAATTACAAAACATGCTATAAAAATAACTTTGCAACTCTTTTTGTAACTCAAACTCTCTAATTTGAACTCGATTATTGCCATGAAAATAACTGTTTTGAGTTTAATACTTCAAATTTCAACTTGAACTCGAAACGCCCTTTATCGACGCACCTGGGCCATGTATGGCGGTCAGTTTTAATGGCGGAGGAAACGGGAGTACCCAGAGGAAACCACCGACCTTTGGCAGGTAACTGACAAACCTTATCACATACAGTTGGGGAAGAACTCGAAAAATAAGCCAAACTCTAAGGGACGGACCATTTAACTTGAAAAGGGGGCCTTGCTTTTTTGTTTTGCCCGGTATTTTTTTAAGGCGACGCCACAGAATAATTTGTTCATTATCAAGATTATTTTATACTCTCTGATGCCAAAATAGTTTTTCATCAATCATTTTCAAAATATGTTTTTCTTTGGAGAAAACAAAGCGCCTCCCCTTTAAGTTAAATGGTCGGTCCCTTACTCGAACCCAAGTCGTAACTCTAACTCTAACTCTCAGACTCAGATTATAAACAGTATTTAAAGTAAAACATTATAGTCTATTTCAGGAACGATACAAGCGCTTCCGCGAATAAAACGTCTTACCGACTAAGAGTATTTTGCTTCGTTTGTATTCTGGTGAAATGTTAATTAAGGTCTAGGAAAGACCTTACTGTATTTCTTATGATTATTATTATTATTTTTTTTTTTCTGCCGCAGATGTCAAAAAAGTGTCGCGACCTATCATTACGAAACTTAGTACTATTAATCGACACTACCAGGGCTCGACTTGAGTCGGCCTGCGAAACCGATCTATTTTTAGTAACGGAGTTATCTGCCCGGAACCCAAAAACCTTGTCTGCAGATAAAGTCAGAAACCGTAACCGTTATCAAAAATCTGAAGCAGGGAAAATATTGCTAGACTCCTGGTCATGATTCGTCACGCAAAAATTTTTTTTTCGATCAACTTCCTGGTTACGCGTTTTTGAGTCGAAACCTGTCGCGACACGTCAAAATTTTTTTCTTCAAAACGGTTAGTCCTAGAGACTTGGGACCTTCACCAATCATCCTAAATGACATATGTTACATCTAAAAATGTCAAGGTCAAAGGTCAAATCTCAAGGTCAGAGGTCATGGCACACCTTGCTTGCAGTATAGCTCAAAAACAATACAAAATTGAAGCAGACATGTAATGGGAAAAATACTTTTCTCATTGAGACCTTTATTTGATATAAAGGGTCGAACACTGTACGACAAACCGTTTTCGAGTTATGGCCCTTAACGCGTTTCGGCTTATACGTTTTTGGCTTATAACTTTTAAACCGTCATAGATAATATAGTAAACATATGGGTTTTTTGTGACCGTCATTATATGTCCTTCAATTTAAGACCAAAGTCGAATGGTTACGGGCAGCCATTTTCAAAATGGCTGACACCGTAAACAGTTTTTATGATATAACACTTAAACCGTACAAAATTGAAGCGGATAATACGAGGAAAAAATGTTCGCCATGTCGCAATCTACAAAAAAGGTTTTAGGTGCGAAAGCGTAAAAGTTGTCGTTTTTGAGTTATCACCCTTGATTCTTATTTTTAAAATGATTTTTTGTTCATAACTTTTAAACCATAAAAGATGGTGAATGAAACATAGGCTTCATTTGAAAGGGGATTAAATTACCTACAATTTGAACCCAAACAGTACTTGATTCGGTTGAACGGTTTCAAAATGGCGGCCAAAACAAGTTTCGCGAAACACGTTTTTTGCCAATAACTTGAAAACCATAACAGATAGTATAGTAAACATGTATATTTAAATGAATCAGTATATAAAGAGCTACAATTAGAGTCCAAGGTCAAAGGTCATAGGTCAAGGTCATTCCCTAGCAACAAGGTAACATTAATGAAAAGTCCATAGCAACCATATATATTCTAAACCAAGACTACTTTTTGAGTAAAGAGTTAAGTTTTTTCAACCGGAAGTAACCCCTAGTCCATAGCAACCGTCATAAAAGTCCTTAGCAACCATACTTTTTCTGACTCTAGGTCCCCTGCTCTTCATTCTGAAGCCTATATCACAATAATTGGCAACATCTTGTCATAAACAAAGTGACTCAAATGTCTTTAGTACTTGTAAAAAATACCATAACAAAAACATAAGACAGGGAAAGACCTCACATTTGTTCTCTGAACAAATGACTTTTTAATTCTTCATTGTATATTTTAGATTTTACATTCATGACAAAAAGTATAATCAAGCAATAGAAATTTTTAAATGAAAATGGTAAAAGTCAGAATGACGAATTAAAGAATTTGTGATGCAAAAAGTAAAATTTTAAGAATTTGTGATGCGAAAAGTAAAATTTTGATATAAAGATCTAGAATTAGAAAATCTGAGTAAGAAAATAAGAATGGTAAGCTTAGAAATAAAAAAACGGAAAATACAATCAGGAATTTATAATTGTGAAATTAGAAGAAAGAAATAAAAAACCCAAATAATAGATGGATAATTTTGATATTGAGATGAGAAATAAGAAATATGGAATAAGAATATTAAAATCTCAAATGTAAAATTAGAAAGTAAGAAAGATGAATTTTGACCCTTTTGGCTTTCCATATTGTCCACCCGTCCGGTCTTTGGTCCGTTCATTCGTCCGTCCTTCCGTAATATTCTAAGCAACTACATGGCGTAGAGGTCTGATAATCTTTATATGGCTTTTAATTATTAAATAGTATACCAAATGGTGGATAGCGAATTATGCTCCTATGTCATCTACCTTCTGTTATACTTAGTGAGCGACCATTTGATTTTATGGGGGGGGGGGGGCTATAGTGAAATCTAAAATAAAAAGGCATGTTGGCAAAAATCCAGAAATAAAAAGGTAAGACAGTGCTAGCCTTTTTATTGAAAAAAGGCAGGATGGTGTTTTTGTTTTAATACATGGTGGACATTCATGCAAAAATTCCTTCATAATTTTCTTGCCAACTACAGAACCATATGGTGTATAGCAATTAAATGATCCTAGGTCGAATGCTTTCTGTCTAAGGAATTCTTAGGGTTTTACGCAGGGCGGCATAATTTTGGAAGCGGGGCCATCACTAGTGAGCAAAAGCTCGCACATATACTTGCTTTCGAAGAGCCCTTGATGTCTACCTGGGTATTACGTTTCTTGAACAACCATCGAAGAGTAATGTATTACCCGGTGTTACATGTATTTAGAATTTTTTGTCAGAATCCATTGATAATTTTAATAGATGTCTGGATTAATTTGAGTAGAAAAAATGAAGACCCGATGTAAATATATTAACATTGTACAGTCATTTTTTTCTGTAACCACATTATCAATAATTACAAAACATGCTATAAAAATAACTTTGCAACTCTTTTTGTAACTCAAACTCTAAAATTTGAACTCGATTATTGCCATGAAAATAACTGTTTTGAGTTTAATAGTTCAAATTTCAACTTGAAATCGAAACGCCCTTTATCGACGCACCTGGGCCATGTAGGGCGGTCAGCTTTAATGGTGGAGGAAACATGAGTACCCAGAGGAAACCACCGACCTTTGGCAGGTAACTGACAAACCTTAGACACCGACCATTCGATTTTCTGGGGGGGGGGACTGGGATTTTTTAGAAAAAATATTCTGGCTATGTTTTTTGGCAAAATAAATAGTCTGGCCAGCTTAAAGGGCGAAAAAAATAATCTGGCCCTCATTTTGCGCATTAGAAAAACAGAGCTTTTCTGAACAAAATTTTCTAGCCGTGAGTGTGTGGGAAAAACATAAGCTGGCCCGAGCAGCGGTCGAAAAAAAAACCCCAGCTCGGGTGAAAATCCGAGCCCCCCCCCCCCCGAAAATCAAATGACATACAGTTGGGGAAGAACTCGAAAAATAACCCGAACACTAAGGGACGGACCATTTAACTTGAAAAGGGGGCCTAGCTTTTTTTTGTTTTGCCCGGATTTTTTTTTTTTAAGGCGACGCGACAGAATAATTTGTTCATTATCAAGATTATTTTATATAGAATAGTCTTAATACTCTCAGCTGCCAAAATAGTTTTTCATCAATCATTTTCAAAATATGTTTTTGGACAAACAAAGCGCCTCCCCTTTAAGTTAAATGGTCGGTCCCTTACTCGAACTCAAGTCGTACTCTGACTCAAACTCGATCTCCATGATTACAACATAATAGTCTATTTCAGGAACGATACAAGCGCTTTTGCGAATAAAACGTCTTACCGACTAAGAGCATTTTGCTCTTCGTTGTATATTTTTTATTTTAAATTCATGATAAAATATATAATCAATCAATAGAAATTTTTAAATGAAAATGGTAAAAGTAAGAATGACGAATTAAAGAATTTATGATGCAAAAAGTAAAATTTTGATATAAAGATCTAGAATTAGAAAATCTGAATAAGAAAATAAGAATGGTAAGCTTAGAAATAAAAAAAACGGAAAATAAAATCAGGAATTTATAATTGTGAAATTAGAAGAAAGAAATAAAAAAAACAAAATAATAGATGGATTATTATGATATTGAGATGTGGAATAAGAAATATTGAATAAGAATATTAAAAACTAAAATGTAAAATTAGAAAGTAAGAAAGATGAATTTTGACCCTTTTGGCTTTCCATAACAGTTAGGGTCACAAAGAGGCAAAACGTGAATGCTTGGTCACTCTTTTTATTATTGAACACTATGGATTACAAATCTATAGAAAATTTTGAAGGAACTGGAACATATCAACGTTCCAAATTAGACGACAATCTGCTAATTCAAGAAATTTTGACGTCTGGAGTTATGGCGCTTTGACTGCTAAAGGCAGCTAGAAAAGCAATTGAATAATACATCCTGTTTATCATTACTTTGAGCAATGAAAGAAATAGTAATAATGAGATGTACGCGACACAACTCACATAACAAGCGACAATTAAAAAAAAAACAAAAAAAAACAACAATGGACAACCGCCAGAAAATGTTTATTGAAATCATTAGTTTGCAAAGGAGATTTAGGGGGGGGGGCAGAGGACCCGAACCCCCTTAAAAATAAATTTCGGTTTGAATATAAAAGTATCCGCTAATAAGAGCGACGGGACCCACACACCCTTTGTTCAGTCCCCTGTTTCTTCTTTGGTAAGTTTTGTGAATCTTGAATAAAACATATACACGACCAGCCATTTTTATTACTTCGAACTATGTAACAGTTATTTTGGCATTTAGAGGTTATAGTTTATTATATAATTTTATTGTCATATAAACATACAAAAACAGTTATTTATCACTTCTTTCTTCATTGTCATGATTGTGAAATAAATAAAGAACTTAGATCAAAATCAGAGATCAAAATATATCCTTAATTTTTATAATAATATTGATCAGCTTCACAATTTTTAAAATCAACTTGAAAACCTGTCTTGTATTTCAAACCCATCAACACCTGAAGATATGAAATCGTTAATTTCTTTCATAAAGCTGTCATTGGAACTGAGGAAGGGAGAAAAAGAAATTGATTTGATATCTGTTGTTTCATTGTTAATTTTCATATGCCATGTATGCACTCCACAATTTGTTTCTCTGTAATGTTTTGTCATGTATTGTAATGTTCCAATAGGGATTTTGTCTACAATGAAAAATTGATTGATTGATTAAAAACATAATCGGTCAATTAATGAAATGCCATTTATTTTTTTAAAATAAATACCGCTTAATTTCATTTGCAACATATTGCAAATCAATATGGTAAAATAATAGATACATGTATCTAAAATAAAGCTGTTAACACTTTGGTTCTAATGATTTTTTTTAATGTGTAATCCTTTACATTAACCAAATTAGACTCGAAACAAAAGTGATTACATGTATATTTATATTCACATCAAACAATGAATTTTCATTACATAATTATAATTGACTTCTTATTACAATATTATAATAAAATAAATGTATAAATATTTATGTAAAGATTTTAGTGTCACTTAAAATATTTATGCTAATACTTAAGTGTCACATAGTTGATCGTTTGATCAATACAATTTCAATTAAAAATTTTAAAAGGATCAAACATCCAGTCTTAGGTCAAAAGTCAAAGTCAAAAAGCTTTATTTAAAGTCGGTTAAGCATAACAGTACAAACACAAGCTCTAATGGGCTTTTATGCCGACATTAGGTAGGCTTATGAGATCTTCCTTTATAATTTTGTTCTGACTTTCATTCAATAATCATCTCTAAGTTGTAAAGGTGCTTCGATGCGAAAACTTACTCATGCAAAACCTTGTTTAAAAACCCAGCACAAGCAATCAATATTTTAGAGATTGTTACCTGATTGTATTAATTTTTCATTAACAAAATCTATTGATTTATCTTCAGTGTAATTGTCTGAGAAACACACATTAACCATCAAACAAGCAAGAACACGAATCCATTACATGTAGTGAACCAAAACCTACTCTTGCGAAACATTTTAAAAATTTTAACCCAAATAATAAAAAGGGATTTAAAGTGTAAATGCCACAGTATAGAATCAGACGAAACAGAGCATGTTAAAACCGGTCGAAGCAAAACCGTTATTCAATTATGGCATTAGTGACAACTAAAAAAACATACCTGGGAAAAACTAGCTATAGTTTGAAGATCGATAACATTGTTCACGAAATATCGTATAAAAATAGACCAAGAAAATAATGAAGTGATGTGCCTTTGGAGACTTTTTTGGTGATTCTTATATTCTTATAGGAGCAGATTAGTGACTTGAAGATATCAAGGGAGGTGCAAATGCCACAACTTTAATTTATTGAAGACTTATTAGGAAGAGAGAATAGAAAAATAATTTTCTTTGGTGTAAAGTGATTTTGACTAGTTGATTTTAGAAAAACGGTAGTCCTGGAGTTAACAAAAAGGAATAACCACTATACTACGTTTACAATATCCTAATTGTGTTTTGTACACACACAACCATGCATTCACCAAAGAACTGGAATAAGGTAAATCCTTGTTTGTGTAAAGCAATTCTTGTTTTTATTATAGTTGTGGCATTTTTTGGTCACCATGTATTGAAGAAATACAAAGAGTTCACAATGAACGACCCCTATTTGTACTGGGAAAAGGTTCTGGAATATGACATTGATGCTTTCGCTATAGACTCTATTCGAGCCGACTGCGGTGAACTCTGTAATACTTCTAGGGCTGGACTGAAAACGCAATATTTTGACCAGATGGAAAGCAAAGTAAATTGTTATAAATTGTTTAACAACGAATACACGTATAGGCAGTGGGAGAAGACTGCTAAAATTCCTAAAGTTTTCGAAGGAGATTTCACCATGAACGGTAGGATTCCTATATACAACAAATACTTTGAAAGCAACAGTTGCTCTAAAAAACAGACTTGGACAACTGAAGAGGTCAATAAAATGATAAAACTAGCCCAAAGGAGAACATTGGCGGGTCCTCACGGAAAAAGAGAGACAAAAGTCTTCATTGATGGACTTTCAACGACTGAAGGCATTTCAAACGGACGTGTGTTGGTTATGAGTGATGAAACGCCTTGGATTGAAGCGGGTGTTTTAGCTGCTGGTGCAAAGCAAATTGTTTCTGTCGTTCCGATTTCCATATCATCACATCATTCACAGATACAGACAATCACACAGCGAGACTTCAGTGAAATGTATAAGAATAAAAGTATAGGTACATTTGATTCTGTAGTTTCGTTTGGGACAATCGAGCATATAGGACTCGGTCGCTATTGTGATGCGTTAAACCCATGGGGAGATATCATCTCCTTGGCGAAAGCCTGGTGCGTTACAAAAGAAAGCGGTTCTCTTCTACTTGGGGTCTCGTATGATTGGGATAATGAACATATACAATTTAATGCAGGAAGATGGTACGGTAAAGTGCGGTACCCATACCTTGTTTCAAACTGGAAATTGACTTATAAAGGCAGTGGTAAAAAACAAATACATATATACGATAAAATGTATTGAAATATTTGTAATGATTTGTTTTTTTTGTTTTTTGTTTTTTGTTTTGTTTTTTTAGGGGGGGGGTATTTAGTACATTTCTCATAAACAGATAACAGTTTATGAGAAATGTACTAAATTTTTCAACAGCTTGCTAGTGTTCGGATGAAAAATAATAAATTTTGTGGAATAAGTGTACAGTACTCAATCTGTAATCTCAAAATATTTCAGTAGCTTTAAAATCTTTCAACAGCCTTCAATGTGGCCTTTCCTTCTATACAGATATATTTGCACGAGTCACAATTATTTTATTGCCTGGATTTTTTTTGTAATGTTGATTGATAAAAATACCCTTTTCTTGGACTTAGAGATCGACATAAATTAAATTACGCCCGTTTTATCTATTGAGACACAGCAACACTGCTCTAGCCAAAAAGTTGAAATGCCAAACACTGCGATATCAATATGAAAACTTTACAAGCAACAAAGTTTTGAAATTTAAATTGCATTGATGTTTCATGCAATAAAACTTGTTATGCCTGTTGCACGTTTCCTTTATACAAGAGTCATCAGATGTGCTCTAGCCAAAAGTTTGAAAATGCTAAACACCATATTAATAAAAAGATTGGTAAAGTTACTGACACAAATATCCATTCTCCTAACTCAAGCTTTTCTGATTCACTTAGCATTCAACAACAAAAAATTCAGTTAAATTTTGTGATTTAATTTGCTTGATGAATTTCTAAGCGATATTAATGTTGGGTAATTCCGTCTTTAGATTACCTAGACTTTGGAACTTGTCAGATAGCTAAGGCTTTCAAAATCACGTAGCTTTTACACAATTATAACTTTAACCATACGGTGATTGTTTGGACCAAGATAAAAATATACATATTTAGGGTTTGTGCAGTTAATACCATTTTAATTATTTGAAAAAAAAGCATTCTTTACATATCATAATTTGAGGGGTTCCGCTATCAATAGAAGGTTTGGTGCAATGAAACTTGGTTTAACTCACCTCTAATAAATGCCCTTTTCTAGTCAGGACCTTTGCAATCTTCTCCAGTATGTCTTTGTCATGTTTTGTCCTTCTACTTGGACATTTGAGATTGATTATCCAACTTTGGTAGTTTTGTTATAACCTTTATTTCGCGCATGAGTGAATGAATGTGTCATGGTTTTATGGTGCATAGTGAATTTTCTATACACCCCCCCAATAAAAAAATCGAAATGGCGTTCGAATCTCAGACTACGTTCACACAAAAACAGCACTAGACACTGCATAAGCCGTCACTTACAAATAAATAGCCCGTACCCCCCAAATAGTAGTGCATGTTTTACTGATGAAAACCTTCAAATCCAATAAGCTTGAATTTCAAAATAAGAGATTCACATTTACATTATGTCAAAAACAATGTATGCAAGTTTTATGAAAATCCATAGAGTGGTTTATGAGGAGATAATTGCGAATAAGAGCCTAAGATGTAACGGACACACGGATGGACAGACATAAGGGCGCTTTCATCACTACAAACTGTGAAAATGAAGACAACTTCTTTAAAGAAATAAATAATACACAATTTAACTGCACATATGATCAGTAACGCACAAATATCTATAAAAAAACGTGCCCAAGAAGGGTATTTTAAAGCAGTTATGTAGGGCAAAAACGTGACCCGAGATGTAGCGTCTAGGATCGATAATTTCAACAGTCAAAAACTATGCAATAGTGTAATCAAAATTAAAATGACAACAAGCTCCAGACAATTAATTTTGTAAATTAGTAGTACATTTTCATGTCCAATCTACAATAGTAGGGGCATATAGTGTTCGGGTCCGTCCATTCCTTCAGGTTAACCTACAGTTCGAAGTTACTTTACCACGAAGGAAGTGTGGTACCATCATGAAACTTTATACACTTATACACCAGAAAGTGTGATACCATCATGAAACTTTATACACTTGTACACCAGAAAGTGTGGTACCATCATGAAACTTTATACACTTATACACCAGAAAGTGTGGAACCATCATGAAACTTTATACACTTATACACCAGAAAGTGTGGAACCATCATGAAACTTTATACACTTATACACCAGAAAGTGTGGAACCATCATGAAACTTTATACACTTATACACCAGAAAGTGTGGAACCATCATGAAACTTTATACACTTATACACCAGAAAGTGTGGTACCATCATGAAACTTTATACACTTATACACCAGAAAGTGTGGTACCATCATGAAACTTTATACACTTATACACCAGAAAGTGTGGTACCATTATGAAACTTTATACACTTATACACCAGGAAATGAACAAACAAAAATCAACATCATCATCAATTTTATTGGTAACATAAAAAGTGGTTGGTATAGTTAGGTTTTCAATTACAGGTTGAGGTTACTTTACCATTATTGAAGTATATGGTATCATCATGAAACTTCATACATTTATTCATCAGAATATCAACGAACAAAAACTATTATGAGATAATTGAAATTGTACCTGTCTCTTCAACTTTATGGTTTGGTTATTGCTTAAAAAACAGATGTTACATTAAGTCTATTATTTTTTGTGCTTTGTACAAGATAAACAATAGGGGGAGGTTGGGTCCAAAAAAGTAGTTTAACCCCGCCACATTTTATATGTGCCTGTCCTAAGCCAGGAATCCTTGTCAAAGCTTTTGTTTGTCCTTGTCTACTATCTTTTTTTTTGTTTTATGTCCAGAAATGGGTCTTTCTTTGATAATCTAGGGATTTGTTTGAATCTTATGTATTGTATTTTTAGTCTTGGGCCAATACAAGACAGCGAGCAGTAACCTCTGGTCATGTTGGAGACTGCTGGCCGCTTTCTATTGTGATTTTTTTAATTGCCGTTTCTGTCGTGTACACTTATTCCACATCATTTTATCGTCTATATTTTGAACATATTCTTGTTTATCTTCGTACGTATGCTATTTAGAATCACACTTTAAAAGAAGACAGCTCTACTGGACATTATGTGATATTAACATTATTCTTGCTAAAACTCAATAACAGTGCTTGTACCAATGCATTGATCTCTGATGATGAGTAAACGGACATGATGCAGTGATAAGTTCCAACTTTTCCTGCTTTTAAGCAAATCTCCTAATCTTATTGCCACTAGCTAATAATGCATACCTATGTATAACTAAGGGGGGGGGGGGAAATGAAAACTGTATTTGTAAGGTTTGACATTATTAGGCCCTAGCTTCATAATAAGGATTTACAATATTACAATAAATATGTAGATTTCTCATATATCCTATAGATCTAGATAACTAATAAATAAAACAAATTTCACCGTGGTACACACGAATGGCACAGAAAAGAATAAATTCAGATAATAAGTGAATGAAAATAAAACTTCACTTCGGGATACACAGGTGGTTAAAGGAAACATTCAAATAATATATATGTTTATTTAAAAAAAAACCCAGATTTAAAAACAGACAATTAATGACACAAGTAAGAGTCAGCAACCACAAATTAAAAATAGAATTAGGAAGATGCAGAAATATTAAAAGAGATAATAGACTATGCTCTGTATGTGAAGTTGTTAAAGATGAATATCATTTTCCTCTGTATTGTAACATTAACAAACAATTAAGACAAACTATGTTTAATAAATTAAATCTAAATCAAAACATCGACTTAAATAATCAAATTATGATATTTGCAACGAATTTTGAATCCCAATGTAGAACTGATTCCAATTGTATGCGACTTTATAAAGCAGTCACTGCATGGTACTACGAAAATAGGGTCCACATTGGTCAAAATATTCTCAAAACTATAACTCCATATGCTATATTCTGTATACTCTGTTGTTTTCTGTATACATGTATGTTTTGTATTTTACATCTTGGACCCATATGGATGTATTTGCAAATAAAGATTATTATATTACAGGTAAACGTACATAACATCGCATTACGTGGGTGATATGTAAGATTTTTAAACTATTGAACTTTTGTATTAAACATTATACCTTTCGTCAATAATGTCGGGCCAAAATAAAATTATTCTTAATTCTTGAAAATATGGAGCAGGTGGGCGATTTTATTTTTATTTTTTTTATCCATTGTAAAGAAAAGTGACCAAATATATATATATATATATATAATTTGCAAAAAATCTAAATAATTTTTTTAGGCGGCTGAAAAATTCGGGGTTGGAGGGGATGAGAATCTTGGATATTTTTCATATATTGGCCTGAAATATGTTTTTTGTCCCTTAAACTCAGTAAACTCAGTTATTTTGCAATTCACTAAAAATATGCATATTTAATCTTAATCTCAAAGAACTATCCTATAAAATTGTGTCAAATTAATAATTTTACATGAATTAATATTATGAGATATTAAGTACTATTCCACATAAGGATCAGGCAGGGGCATTTTACCATAAGAACAAACTTAATGCAGTTTTTAAATCTTAATATGTATTTGGTGACTAGATATTTTTTCACTGGTTATATAGGGAAAAATATGGCGGGAAATTTTCCCGTACTCACTATACAATAATATAATATACGAAAATATCTCCTGAACCAAAGATATAGACTGAAAAAATATAGTTGTCAAAACAAAGTTTACTGGGGTTGCTTTAACTAATTTTCTTGAAATTTTTTTGTGTATTTATTATCGATGTGCCACCCTATTAATGGTTTCTGCCTGATTCTTAGAAAAAGTAGTACTTAAGTATTATTCTAGTTTTTATCCGGTCATGTTCTAACAGGAAGTATAGTTTTTGATCTTCTTGTGTCAATTTAGTACTAATTCACCCGATTATATTTGACGTACTTTCTATGTTGTACTAGTATTCTATAAATCTTTGCACCAAAATTTTACACCATTCATTCATTACTTTATTTCCTCTTAAAAGAGATTACAATGAATTTACATTAAACATGTTAAAGCTATGACAGGAAAAATATTAATAGGTATATAAAAAACACCAACATGATAATGAAGAAAATAATAATGAACTATATTGTACAAATGAAATTTCAATACATGATAATTTAAAAGAATTGACAGGAATGTATGGTTAAGCTGTGCTACATTGTTTGTCAAACTTGCCTGCATCGTAGTCGGTTGTACTCGGATGACGATTTAACTAAGTGGGTATAACAGAGGTTGCATATTTCATGAATGTCTACTATGTTTAACGGAAAGGACGGAGGTTTTCCTAGGATCTGAATGTAAATGTATATATGATGCATAAAAAAGCCCTCAAAACTATTATAACAAACTTGCAACATTGTCTCAAACACATTAATTATTTCAATCTTGTTTGTAACTTGCAGTTGGAGTGTACATATTTGTTATGTTCTTATGTTCGTTTACTCCATATCCTTTTATAAAATTATTATAAAATTGAAAAGCGAAAATTGGATGTAAAAAACGGCCACAGGAGAGATCTGGCTAGATAAAATTGAACCTTCCTCCAAAATTTTAACTGGCAGGAGAGGGTTCTAATAGAACTCTACATTTTTACAAAAGAACCAGGAGTTTAAAAAAACTCACTGTCATGAAACCCCGTTTGAAGGGAACCGAAAATTCTAAACTGGTACCAGTAATTTTATAAAAGAACCGGCACTTTGCATGATGACAAAGCTAACTGCAACTTGCTTCACCATTCAGTGGTACCACTAGATGGTGAAAATATGGACTACTGAAGAATTAAAGGGAAATATAGCTCCGGTTTTTTGTCTAGCATGCTCCCGCCAGCAAAAGGACTGTGACAAAATTTCATTATAAATATCAAGAAAATATACATTTATGAATATGTACAAAATTGTTGACGGTATCAAACATGAGTTATTTAGCACGAATGTTTAGAGAAAAAACTATGTATACATCACTCTTAAACTGCAACACGAAGATTTAAAACTCTTCAATATGTTCTATTTTTCAATCCTGATGCGCTGCATCTTAAAAATGTTCTGTGTACAATCAAACGATGTTACGATCTTCTCCCGGATCGAATTCTCATACTAGTAATACATAAGAACATGAAAGTTAGATAAATCTACTGTTAACATTAATGTAAAAAAAATAATAAAAAATAAACAACGTGAACCACAAATAAATGTTTAAAAAGTAATATTAAAACCAAAAAAATCGTCGTTTGAACAAAGAAATTATAATAGCGGTTGTGTCACATGTAAATCATTCTCTGCAGTAACAATTATATTCGTGAAAAAAAGTTCTTTCAACTTCACATTAACAAAACGTGTCACCTTCCATAAATGCTTTTATTAAAGGAAATACAATATATATTATTTTCTTTTTATAAATATTTTTTTTCTCATTTTATTATGAAGGCTACTATGTGAAGGCTTAAAGACTTCAGCTTTTCAAAAATAATCTTTGATTCAACTTAATCCAGGCGAGTTCGTGCGTGTTCAGACAAAGAATATGTTCGTCTTTAATTGGTCTAATATTGACCCCGAGATATTAAAATTTTAAATCTTATTCTATTATTTAGATTAATCCATTATTTTGAATCAATCACTTAATCCCCAGATTTTAACATTTCCGACATCAATTTCTTATAAATAATTAATCGTGTAACGGTCTAACACATGTAAAAGCAAAACTTTCGTTTAAATTGCGGATAAAAAAATCAACAAAGCAGAACGTATTTCGAAAACTGAGCGAGGTTAGCGTGGTTAGTAGTGCATAAACTTTAATAATAGACTTTCGGCATGGAGTTCTAAAACAGGTCGATTTTGTTTAGAAAAAGAAACATTGGTAAAGAATAATTTTATCAATTCAAGTCGTGTCATAAACAGTGATATAGACACTTGTGCTTATGAATTCTGAAACATTAGCAAAAATGGCGATGCGACCTATTCCACGATCTGTTATGATTATTGTTGCGATTGGATTGTGTGTTATAATGTTGAACTTTGTGTCGAATAAGAAGGAACCTTCGTTATTTTCAGAAAATATAAATTCGGATTCAAACTCTGCGAATTTGGATTTAAGTAGAAAGGAATCTCGATCGGATATGAACTTGGCCAATTTGAGACAATTTGAGGAGAAACCCAGTATGAGTTCTTCTTATTCCGATTCAAGAAGAGATGAAGTGAAAGCGGCTGCTAAGGTAGATACAAATTTAGGAAAGTTGTATTTAGAAAAAGATAACGCTAAAGTTGACGAAAGGCCTGCTGATTCTAGCTCTGAAATGGACAAGGAAAATGACCAAACACCGAAGGAAAAACCAAATACCGACCAAGGTAAGACCACAAGCCAACCTTCTTTAGAAATCCCAAAAGAAAAGATTGAACAACTAGCAAACAGCGGGAAACTATGGAAAGGAAATCCGTTTAGAGAATTTCCGAAAGACAAAATTCAATTTCGGAACAAATCAATTAGAAGACAACAAGTAAGTCCGAAATCGACCGATTGTGAAGTTTGGGGCGTATTGACCACCGTGTTTTCTCCATCGGAAGCCGTGAGACAGTTTCTTTATAAACATAACTGGTGCTTGATAATAGTTGGAGACAAGAAATGTGGAAAAAATTACAAACTATTCACAACTTACTCTAAAAACATCGTTTTTCTTTCTTACGCAGAGCAAATGAAAATTGACTCGGAATTCATCAAGGCTTTACCTACGTATAACTATGGACGAAAAAACATTGCTTTCATATACGCCGTTACACATGGAGCAAAATATATTTGGGATTTTGACGATGACAACATCCTTAAATTTTGGTTAAGTGAAGCTTCCCAAGATAAAACACAGCTAGTTGAAACGTACATGAATGACCCGGCCGATTTTATGACGCTCGTTAAAGTCAAAGCAGGAAAGCCAGATTCCATCTTTTTCAATCCGTATCCATACCTGGGAGGCCCAACGGACAAATGTTGGCCTCGAGGATTTCCAATAAGCGAAATACGTCCGACAAGCATCGAAAAATATCATATGGAAAATGTCAGTATTAGCCGCTCCAAATTAGGGATATTACAGTCACTAGCAGATCACGAACCGGATGTAGATGCCATTTACCGAATGGTCGAGAAAACTCCATTCTACTTCAACCCACAACAAGCTAAAGTTAAAGAACCGTTAATGCTCAGTCAAGGACTTTACTCGCCAATGAACGCACAGGCAACACTCCATTACAAACCAAGTTTCTTCGCATTATACTTGCCCGTTAGCGTCCACGGAAGGGTAACCGACATCTGGCGGAGCTATATTGCACAAACACTGTTTTCCTTTTATGATGTCAACGTAGCTTTTCTGCCGAAACCTTTAGTTGACCAAGACCGCAATCCGCACACCTACCAGGCTGATTTTCAAGCTGAAATCCCTTTGTATGTCCAAGCAAAAACTCTGGTAACTTTCCTGAATAAATGGAGGAAAGAGAAACTTAATTCAAATGAACACAAAACTAGATCTTTGGAAGATCTTGCAGAAGAACTTTACATCGAATTGTACCAAAGAGGTTACATCGAGGAAATAGATGTAAAAATCTGGCAGATGTGGCTGCAGTTGTCTTCTCCTTATTTTCCATCACCCGTCCTAGATGGCGCTGAAATTTCGCCCATGGAAATTGATTGGACAGTTTCTGAAGAGCAGACGTCAGATAGCGAGTGTCGTCCGCTTGAAAAAAGTTCGCAACTATCTTTGTCACAAAATGTAGGCGATATTTGTTCCCAGTATAACAGTGAATTTACTAGAACACTGGAAGCAAATTTTGGATTTTTACTGAAGAAAACTATTTCACAAGAAAGTTCCTTATCCGATAAGTCTCTTACTTCAAAGCTAACATTTTGTTTGGTTAACGACACAAGTTGTATTCAGACGGATTTACAAAATAAGGAAAGTACACTAGTTATACTTTTTGACTTGCCTTGTGAAATGGACAGCGAGTCGAACCTAAATACATTTATTTCCGCGAGGGAGAAATTCAAAACTATTCAAAACAAGGAAGTAGTTTATGCAGTTTCCAACAGATATAGTTATCATTTTGTGGAGTTTTTTACAGGACCTAGCACTTTAAGACTTTTACCAAGTAACTTGGACCTTTTAACGGTGGACTATGAATATGACCCCAAAAAACCTATTCTCATTATTGGCGGGCCTTTCGAACTAGATGATTTCCAAAGTGTCAGGATGAACGTAAGCGATGCCTATAAACTTCGGCTTGAACAGTTAACACAGTATTCTGCTGTTGTTATATTTCCGTCCGGTCCGGTGTCAAGTTTAAGTTTGATTTTAAACATGTTAGAAATACCCGTGTTCGTTCCAAGCGTGAAGCTTTGGAATCGGTATCAGAAAGGGAACCTGGAGAAGCAACTACCGAATGAGCTAAATAAACATAAAAACATGTATTTTACATATAATCCAAAATCCAGTGTTCAACAAGATAGAATGTTTTGGCTTCAATTCAGTGATGTATACGAACATTCAAACGTTATAAGGTTTAAAAGTAAGCAAGACTTGGAGAACAAATTAAAGAAAACAGATTTAAAGGACGTTCATCTTAATATTGAAAAATATAGAAACATTAGGAGAAATTTATCTTATAGAGAACTTTGTGATTTTAGTTCTGAAATCATTCAATCGAAATGATAATTAACTTTGTAGAGTGTACATGCGCATTATTGTTTCCGGGAGGATGTTAATTTGTGCTTTTGTAAATGATTGAAAATGAATGAATGTTGATTGAAAGAATAAATTTTGTTTAAATAATATTTGGGTCTAATATATATCATTGAGAAAGTATTTTTATTTCTTAAGAATGATTGTTGTTCTTATATTTCACTTTATATTTAATAGAGATCATTTGAAATGTTCCATTTTGAATGAATTGAAGTTTGAAAATACAAAATATATTTATTTGAATTTGATTAAATCTTTTTTTTACATATTTGAAATACATTTCTTGTTTGATGAAAACAATTATAAAGGGCCTTAAACAGGAATGAACGCGATTCTGTAAACTCGAGAAAAACTGAAGCTTTTATTTTTTTTAGTAGGTTTTTATATTTTTTAAATTTAAATTTCAGATATTTGTGATAAACAGGTCAAATATTCGCTATGCCCTCAATTGAAGCATGAAATATATATTTGTTCTTGCTAAGTAATGATTGCATTGAAAGGATTTAACTTTTGTGTTTCTAAATCATTATTTTTTGGTCGTTTTGTTCATTGTATATTTATTGTTGATTTATTCTGTCCTTTGACTTGAATAATAATAATGATAATCATTTGTTGTTGTCTTTTTTTTTTAAATTTTATTTGGATATTTTTTCTTGGGTGTTGCTTTTGTTTAAGAATACAAAATATTATTGACACAATTAAAAAAGTATAAATATGAATATGTTATTATGTTATAATATATTTTTTTCTGTCATGGAATTATCCATATCAATTTATCCCTTGAGAGTACCAAATAAAATCAGTTCCAAATACAAAAAAAAACCTTTAAAAATGGGGTAAATAAAACCATGACATAAAATCATGTTATAAAAACCTAAACAAAGAATCAAGTTCACAACAAAATTCCTTGCAAACAATAAATGTTGGTGAGCCTTTTGCGCGTTTCGTCTGATTAAGACTCATTGATGGCGCTCTCATACAAAAAGATTGACCAAGATTTAACATCTGAAACCCAATGGAATAACAAAGGGCTAAACATATAACAACTAATCCATAGAATATTGAAGTAAAGCCAAAATTTGAACTTATTAGAAGCACTCTAGCTAAAACAAATAGAAAAAATCTGAAGGATCTTAAGCTCTTCAAAATCAAAAGCTCTGTAAAGGTCAAAAATAGTATTTTTTCATATAGATTGAAAACTATAAGAGATAGTTGCTGCCTTCTTGAACTTTCATCTAATTTTGCTCTACAAAAGTTTCTATTAGATGGAAGTTGTGAGATGACACCTTTAAGGGGTTATGGTCCGATGAAGGTCAAAATTAGTGTGTGTTTTTTCATGTAGAATGAAAACTTTTGCATTTGGCAAAAAGCTGTTTCTTGTTTAAACCTTCAGCCCATAAAGCTTTACAAAAATCGCCATCTGGTGGAGGCTGTAAGATGACCCCTTATAATGTTATGGTCCTTTGAAGGTCAAAATTAGTGTTTATTCATGTTTATGCCCTTTAGAATGAAAGCTATTGCAGATGAAGAAAAGCTGTTGCTTGCTTAAACCTTCAGCTCGTAAAGTTTTTGCTTAAATCTTCTATTCATTACGCTCTATGAAAGTTTCCATTGGGTCGAAAATATCATAAGATGACCCATTATAGGGGTTATGGCCCTTAAAAGGTAAAAAGTAGAATTTCTTAATGTGTTTTCTATAGAATGAAAACTATTGCAGATAGAGAAAAGCTGTTGCTTGCTTAAAACTTAGCTAATTAAGCTCTACAAAAAACTTTATTGGGTCAAAGTTGTCAGGTGACCCCTTAATAAAGGAGGTATGGCCCTTTGAAGTTGAAATAGCATTTTTAAATGTTTTTGCCCTATGCATGTGCAATGAAAACTATTTTAGATAAAGAAAAGATGTTGATTGCTGAAAACTTCTGCTGATTATTCTCTATACGGAGGTCTCCATTTGGTCGAAGGTGTTAATTTAACCCTTTAATTGCTATAGGACCAGTTGAGCGAATCAGGCTCCTGTTGGCCTCTTGTTTATTTGATACCCAATTCTCAATTCACACGACCAAACTTAGCCATTTCAAATGTCTCTTTACCAATAATATACTATATACATCTGGAATAAACATTCATCCGTTTTGAAAATATTCACAAAAGAAAAATATCGCAAGATCGTCGTAACTTGAATATTTTTCAGTGAAGGATTATAGTAATCCGGGATACTGATTATGGTAACTTTGCTATATCTATTGGAAACATTTCACTACTGTCTGAATTATTGGATTCACGCACCCAAGTGACGCAAACATCGTAAAAAGAAGTGAATTCCAATATATTAGGTTTAAACATAACCACTTCTTTACCTCAAAAATGAAAACTTTCTAACTCAAACTTAGGGTGTTAAATACATTTTAGCCAGTAGAAAATTAAGGGTGGAATTCAGCTGATGGAGGAAACTTTTTTACAGCAAAATGTGATTTTGTGTGTTTTGCAAACAAGATGCTTTTTGGGGTTCTGAAATCAAAAATGTTATTAATATCTTTAGGAAAAGATGTTGTGAATTTATTGTGAAAGAGTATAAAATAACTAACAAAATGTTGAACTTGTAAGTATTTAAATTGCTGCACAGTATATCCCAATACATAACATGTACATGTAGTAAACATGATGCAAACTCACTCACACGTATAAGATACTTCATATTTCTGTGCACTTAAGCATGTACATTGACTTTTGCGTTATCATAGCAAAAATGTATGCATAAATGTTCAAAGATATTCGCATCATAAAAATTCGTATTTACGTTTCGAGCTGTTGCTTATTCATTCAAATTTTATGGACTGTACTATTTAAACATGTTTAAAATTTGGGTTTTGAATATCATCTTTTTATGTTATATCTAACCAAGTATTGCAATAATTAAAAATACTATTTAAGATGTTTACACCTACAAATAATAAAACCAATAAATTATTCTTTTCGTATAACATTAGTAAATATACTAAAAAAGTTTGATTTGCCGAAAACCATTTGAAAATGAAGAGCCAGAGCTGTGATGAGGAGCATAAAACAAACCCCCACCCAAAAAATAAAAAGGTTTTAAAAAATGTTTGAAAAAACAGTTGATTCCGTTGACATCCAAATATAGGACAGATTTTGTACTTCCAAATCTATGACAGATTTCAATGACGCCAAATCTATGGCAAATTCATATGACTCCAAATATATGGCAGATTTCAATTACGCCAAATATATGACAAATTCTTATGACTCCAAATCTATAGCAGCTTCAACGACGCCAAATCTATTGCAAATTCTTATTATGACTCCAAATCTATGGCAGACTGCAACGACGCCAAATCTATTGCAATTCTTATTAAGACTCTAAATCTATGGCAGACTTCAACGACGCCAAATCTATTGCAAATTCTTATTACCTATGGCAAATTTTAATGCCGCCTAAGAGCTGATTGGTTATAGTATCTAACATTATTTTCCTTACAATATGTGAAAAGAACAACAATACAAAACAACTTTCCTTTCTATGGCATTGTAGTTAAATCCCTGATCTGATAAATTTTTAGATTTTTTATACTTCATTTTTTATGCACTTTAACATGTGAATAGCTTTTTGCATTATCATAGCAAATAATGTATGCATCAATGTTCAAAGATATTCAAAGGTAATTACGTTTCGAGCTGTTGATTATTTATTTAAATTTTATGGCCTATACTTTTTGAAAGATGTTTCAAAATGCTAACCTGACCTAACCCCTAACCTTAGCCCTATTGAAAAGCTAACCCTAACATGATAGTCGAGGTGGCTCCCTCATGCTGACCAGATCCTTATTTAACCTTAACCCCTAACTTTGACCCTAACACTATTGAAATGATAACCCTTCACTGATACTCGAGGCAGCTCCCTGAAGCTAACCTGATAGTCGACGCGGCTCCCTGTTGCTATCTTGATAGTCGAGGCGGCTCCCTGATGCCAACATGAGAGTCGAGGCAGCTCCCTGATGCTAATGTTCTAGTCGAGGTGGCTCCCTGATGCTTACCTGATAGTCGACGCTGCTTCCTGATGCTATCTTGATAGTCGAGACGGCCCACTGATGCTAACTTGATAGTCGAGGCGGCTCCCTGATGCTAACATGAGAGTCGAGACGGCTCCCTGATGCTAACTTGATAGTCGAGACGGCCCCCTGATGCTAACTTGATAGTCGAGACGGCCCCCTGATGCTAATGTTCTAGTCGAGATGGCTCCTTGATGCTTATGTGATCCTTATTCAACCCTAACCCCTAACTTTGACCCTAACACTATTGAAATGATAACCCTCCACTGATACTCGAGGCAGCTCCCTGATTCCAAACTAATACTAGTAGTCGACGCGGCTCCCTGATGCTATCTGGATAGTCGAGACGGCTCCCTGAAGCTAACCTGATAGTCGACGTGGCTCCCTGATGCTAATTTGATAGTCGAGGCGGCTCCCTGATGCTAATGTTCTAGTCGAGACGGCTCCCTGATGCTAATTTGATAGTCGAGGCGGCTCCCTGATGCTAACACAAGAGTCGAGGTGGCTTCTTGATGCTAACTTGATAGTCGAGGCGGCTTCCTGATGCTAACATGAGAGTCGACGCGGCTTTCTGATGCTAATGTTCTAGTCGAGGTGGCTCCCTGATGCTTACCTGATAGTGGAGGTTGTACATTGATATCACAGGACCATCAGCAGGAGCACAAGTAGCGAATGATAGCAAAACAAAATATAACTTTTTAGTAGAGACGACTCTCTGATGCTAACCTGCTTTAAATCATTTACCTATTTTAAATGCATGCCCTAACCTGGTAGTCGAGGTGAACCCCTGGTGCTTATCTAATTGTCGAGCTAATCTGATAGTCGAGAAGGCTCCCTTGTGCTAACCATGCAGATAGTCGAGATGCCTTAGACTTATGCATATCGTGACTTATGCTAATCTAATCTTTGAGGCTTGGTACCCTAAACTCTAACCCTATTGAATGTTTACCCTGACCCTGACCCTAAACCTTAACCCTAGCCCTAGCCCTAACCCGTTACCCTAACCCTAGCCGCTAACAACTTACCCAAACCGCTAACCAAACCCTAAGTCTTTTAAATGTTAACTCTTACTTGGTCTTGTGACCCTTACCCTAACCCATAACCGCTTACCCAACCCTAACCCTATTAAATGCTTACCCTAACCTGATCGTCGATGTGGCTCACAGAACCCTTACCCTATTAAAAATGTTGAGCCTAACCTAATTGGTGAGGCGGCTCCATAATGGTTCTTTGATCGCCATGGCTGACTGGCTGTTCCCTGATGCTACCCTATTGTCGAGGTGGTTATCTGATTCTAACCCTAACCCTAAGTCCCTGATGTAAGTCTGATAGTGGAGGCGTCTCCATGATAATAACCAGACATTTGAGATGCCTGCACTTATGTATGTCGCTATAATCATAATCAAAGATGTTTAATGCTGACCCTAACCTGATAGTCGCCGCTACTCCCCGATGCTTCCCTAATAGACGACGTGGCTCACTTATGCTAGCCTGATAGTCGAGGTGGCTCCCTGGTGCTACCATGATAGATGAGGTGGCTCCCTGATGCTACCCTGATAGTCTAGAGGTGGCTCCCTGATGCTACCCTGATAGTCTAGGTGGCTCCCTAATGCTAACCTGATAGTCTAGGTGGCTTCCTGATGCTACCCTGATAGTTGAGGTACTATGTGCTATGAAGGAAAGGTTTAAACAAGAAATCTTTGAGCCAATGCTCACTAGTGATACCCCCGCTTTCACAACTATGCAATGTGTTATATACAAAGTTTTCAGCAAACAGGAAGAAAATATTTGATGTACACAGTATTGCACAAAATGCTTCGTCTGATGATAAGGAGAAATACCATATATGATTATAGGGTGGGGATCTCAATAGTTTTCAAGATATTAAGTATTTGTCGTTTGAGGGGTGTGTGGCATGACCCCCCTCAGACCCTCTATGGTACCAAATGATCTGTTTTACCATAAGGACTAAGAGTATATATGGTTATAGGGTAGGGATCCCAATGGTTTTCAAGATATTAAGCATTTTGTCATTTGAGGGGAATGGGGCATGCAGACCCTCTATGGTACCAAATGATCTGTCTTACCAAAAGGACTAATGATATATATGGTTATAGGGTGGGGATCACAATGTTTTTCAAGATATTATTTTTTGTCATTTGAGGGGGTGGGGCATGACCCCATCAAACTCCTCTCAGGTACCAAATGGTTCATCTTATCATGAGAACTAAGAATATATATGGTTATAGGGTGGGGATCTTAATGGCTTTCAAGAAATTTAAAAGTATTTTGTTATTTGATGGGGGTGGGGCATGACCCCCTCAAACCCCTCTAGGGTAACAATGATCTGCCTTACTATAAGGATTAATAAAATATATTGTTATAGGGTGGGGATCTCAATGGTTTTTGCGATATTAAAAAAATATCAATTTTTGAGATATTTTAGGGGCGGGGCACAGCCCTAGGGGGGAGGGGGCAATACACCTAAAAAATACTTAGGACCCACAACTCATAGGGTTCCACCATTGTGCAAAATTTGAACAAAATTCGTCAAGTATTACATGTATAAAGTACAATTTATACAAAAAGCGGGACGAAACTACGGCGTACTACGGAACCTCGGAACCTGGAACTATGGATGGACACAGGTAAAACAGTTTACCCCCCTCTTCTTCGAAGCGGAAGCGGGGGTATAAAAAGTCAAACACCATGTTAATACGAATAGCATCAAAAATACAGTTCCAGACAAAAAAATGTCGCTGCACCTGACTTATCAGAGCCGGTGTAACATACTAGTTTTTCCCCCTACTCATCTTTCCCCCCGGAAAAACCAGTATATTCTGAAATTTCCCCCCGGAAATATCAGTATATACTGAATCTTCCCCCCTAAAATTTGGGTAGGAAAAATGAGCATATACTAGATTTTCCCCTTTTCGCCAACCCATACTGATCTTTCCCCCTTCAAATTCAGGCACTGTATAGTCTTGTTTGATTATATGTAATATAACTTTTATCACTATGTCAATGGAACACTTCTAATAATGCACTTTGAGAAAAAAACTTAATCTATTTGTAAGAATTGTTATCAAATTCAATTAATTTTCTTTAATTGTCTAGATTCTGTTTTATTATGCTAGTCTTACTTTGCTTTTTGCTTCATAATGGGACATATTAGAAAAAGCATAAAGTAACATCTTTTTGAGGTAGAAAAAAAAAACATAAAACAGGCACTGTTAACGAAGCTTTCGAGAATAAATAAAATACAAGAATATATTTTTTTGTCTTCCCCAAGAACAAAACATTCTACGTCGGTTTTTTACTCAGGAAACAGATAAGCGACAAGTCCTGAAAACAAATCCCACCGTTTGAGACTCCTACCTAAAGCTGCATACCAAATATCGAAAGCCTCGCATAACAGTTGCTGAAATACATAAACTGTGACGGACGCACAAAGGGACGGACGCCGGCGCATTTCGATCTATAATCCCGGTCCACGTTGTTGAGACACTCGAAGCAAGACTCTTTGTGCAATGGCTTTTGTAGAAGTGGTTCAACAGTAATATTATAACATTTAAGGCTCTCTTTTTGAGATGATTTTGGATAGGTTGATATAAAGTTATTTCTCAGTGTCACGTTGACTACGGTTTTGACCATGAACATGTTTTAGGAAAGGCGAGAAAAGGATGTGCCTGATAGACTGAATTTTTTGTGACGAAACCTGAAATTCGCATGGCCTTTACAATCTTAAAATATTTGATTTGCACTGAACGTGCACACAAACACTAGGGGTTTCTCTTCTCAAATCTTTACAAACATCTATGATATCCCATCCGCACTATATATAATAAAAAAGAATATGTTTTAACTAAAATTCATTATTAATAATTATCTCAAAAATATTGAAAGCCCCACTTTTTCACAGTTATTATTAATAGTGCAACGGTTTTGAATACTGGGGGAAAGACCAGTACGGCAGAAAAATGAGTATGTGTTTACACATTCCAGATTTTTCCCTGGGGGAAAACGTAGTATATACTCAATTTTCCCCGGGGGGGAAATCTAGTATATACTAGATCTTCCGGGGGGGGAAGCTGAGTATATACTCATTTTTCCGGAGGGAAATTCTAGTATGGGGGAAAAACTAGTATGTAACACCGGCGCTCTACCAAAAACGATTGAAAATTTCAACGAGACTTGGTCGCACAAAGCTCTAGTTCAATCATGTCACAGTCATTTTGTTACTCATAAAAGGTACGAAAACTTCAGTGATCTTGACAAGCACGTTCAAACCTAATCTAAATAAAATACACCTTTTTAATGTCAACTGAAAGAAAGGACATGTGGGTTTTAAGCATGATTTAAAATAGAATTAGAATAAGGGTTTATTTAACACAATTAACATCTAAATCCCTACTGATATGATTAAAAAAGCAAAAAAGAACGAAACAGTAAAATGATACACCGAGAGCCACCCGATAATAAACAGGTTATACCAAAGTAACCAGGACCTCAAATCTTATCTTCTCTGATTCAACTAAGAAGATCAAAGAACCCACTAGGAAGTTACTGCTGTTTTTTCTTCTTTTTTTTTCTATTTTTCGCACTTTTTAAAATAAATATCTAGGGAGGTATTATACAATATTTGAAAAAAAAATAAATTTCATATTGTCCGATACATCAAAATCCACGAAATACATATAGCAGGGTCAAAATTGTAGGACCATTTTTCAGGGAATTTCCGGCATTTAGAGTCATCATAGACCATTATCATAGTCTTCCTCATTATTGTTGAACGTATTGGTTATAGTGATTATTTTGTTTAGTCTTTTGCTGATGATCATCTTATTATCCATATTATGTCGTCACAACCGATTTGCGTTGTGTGTAAATACCAGTCCCTAAGATTGCAATGGAAGAGGGAGGTTTGGCGCGCCATAAAACTTGGTTTGACCCACCATTTCATTTGAAATGCCTGTACCAAGTCAGAACCATTTCGGTCTATAACTATTGCGGTGTGTCTTCCATGTTTTGTCGTTTCTTTTGGACATTGAGATTGATCCTCCAAGTTCGGTAATTGTGTTATTACCTTTATTTATTGCAAACCGTATTAAGGCTCGGGGAAAACTTTCAATAATAACATTGATCAATTACCTGCGATCTACGAAAACTTCCTAAATTGAAGTTTTGTAATGAACTCTCACGAGAGTTATGGTCCCTTAAACGTAAAAGTATCTGTTTAACTTTTGCAAAATCGAATAACAATGAAGAAATTTTAGCTTGCTTATGTGGGCAGCTAAATATCATTAGGTTGTCAGATCGCCCCTTAAAAAGTCGTCTATGCTTATTTAATTAAATACCATTGGAAATATAAGATATGAAGTTTGTTGTGCGATTTACATTCCTTAAAGCATCTGTTTTTTTGGCCATTTTATAAACTTGATAATTAAATTACCACCCCCTCACCAAAGGGATTGGGTGCATGGCCGAGTGGTCTAAGTTGCTGGTTTAAATACCACACTATTGAACACTGGCCGATCACCTCTCAGTCGGTGTTCAATTCCCGTTTGTAATTTACAAAAAAGGGACTTCCCCCAACTTAATGCGATTAGTTTGTCAGTAACCTGCCCAAGGTCGGTGGTTTCCCCCGGGTACTCCGGTTTCCTCCACAATTAAAACTGACCGCCCTACATGGCCCAGGAGCGTCTATAAAGGGCGTTAAACACCAACCCACACCCCCACACACACAAACACACCCACGCACGCCCTAAACCCCCCCCCCCAACACCCATCCCCCCCACACACACGTATACATGAATGTATGCAAATTTGGAACTTCATGCCTATTATGACGTATGAATATATGCAAATTTGGAACGTCACGCCTTCTGTGACGTATGAATATTTATGCAAATTTTGAACGTCACACTATCTCTGACGCAATCGGAACTTCTCGGGTTGCTCGTACCTCACCTATGTTCTGTTCTGTTCTGGTATAAACCTCCGTTAGGTCGGAGCACTCCCACTTGGGATTATTATGATTTAAAATGTCACAAAAAGCACTAAAACGTAACATGATGATACTATGTATAATGTTATACGTATACTTGATGTGTGTAGATTACGGAATTCCCTGCCAGGGCTGTCATGGTTTGCAAGAATATATGGTGCAAAAGCTTTGAATTCCATGCGTATTGCAATTTGTCACAGACAAGCATATCTAGCTGGGTTAGGTTTGTATTATATTGATTATGAGACAAGACTCTGGTAGTTAGCTTGGAATTCCATGCGGGTCACCAGAGTAATGTGTATCTAACTGAAGAGTATATAATTTTGTGCTAGCTATAACTATACTATACGGGTGTGCGTAAGCTTGATTTTAGTCGCAGATGAGCTTGGATTTCCATGCGTACTACTTTATTAAGAGTTATGTGAATAAGCACTATATGTTATGAAATGCGGATACACCAGTATATGAGCATTTAAGTTAATATTAGGCGAAAAGTTCATGAACTTCTATATATTCTCCACGTTGGAGGACATATATACATGCTACGTCCGCTTTTTACATTCAAAATTGTTTAAAACACCAGGTTTCTTTCCATGTAATGCACATGGCTTCATTGTTCGAACGTTTTGGTTTTGAGTACTTTTCGTTTTCAACAGTTTTGGAAATTGACCTTCCAATGTTTTGATTCAAATGCTACTGATGAGAGGTTACTCCTTGAAATATCGATATATAGCATATCCAAATTAACCGTTTATACCCGCGTTTTGGTATTTGTAATTTTGAAACCACTGGGCGATAACCGCTGCTGGTGGACCAGAGGTCCCCGAGGGTAATCAAAAGCCTGGTCGTCAGACTTGTCTGACACGATTTATCATAAAATTTCTGATATATTTTTTCGCTGAAATTTCCGTTTTTTACATTCAAAATTGTTTAAAACACCAGGTTTCTTTCCTTGTAATGCACATGGTCGATATCCTCGGTACTGGATTTGGCTCCTTGTTCGAACGTTTTGGTTTTGAGTACTTTTCGTTTTCAACAGTTTTGGAAATTGACCTTCCAATGTTTTGATTCAAATGCTACTGATGAGAAATTACTCCTTGAAATATCGATATAAAGCAGTAGTATAAGAGATTGAAACGGTTATCATTTCTCGGGAGGATTTGAGGATTAGGTGCCATTGCGCAGGTCTGTATCGTCATATCCACTTCCGGTCCACCATCTTGCTTCCGGTCCACCATCTTGCTTCCGGTTCCGCCATTTTGCTTCCGGTCGGCCATCTTGCTTCCGGTTCCGGTGACGCCACATCCGGTAATTAAGGGGAGGTAATTCCGCAAAGTGACCGCACGGTAAAAGGCTTGTAACTAAGTTATTCCTTGACCGATTCCTTTCGGGTTTGTTGCATTGTCTTTAGTATGACAATGTCTCTTTGATGATTATCTTTGTGGTCTTCAGTGGTCATTAGAGGCTTGACCAGTAGGTGACCATTTACTATTTCTTATCAAAGGTGGGGTTGTCGTATATCGTTGGAAAGGTAGCAAGGTGTAGTTGCCATGTTTGAGTTGTTTGAGTCGGTAGTGGTCAGTGGTTAGTCAGGGCTTGACCATTAGGTGACCCCTTTTTCTTCTTGTTGTATACTTAGCGTGTAATATGTCATTGTAAAGCTTGTGAGGTCTAGTTTTATATTCTTTTCTTTCGTGTCAATCTAAGGGAAGTAACTCTTGGTTTCTACTGTGTTTTAAGTCTTGTACTTGATACCATTTGTAAGGAATTTGCCGGGCTTTGTGGGGTAGTACTGGTTTGATCTTTTTTATAGGGCGTTAGGGATAACAAATCAATTTTAAGTTTCGATACTTTATTTTGAACACAGTAATAGGTTTCAGTCTTCATCCTCGTCGTCTTCACTCTCCTCGTCAGGCTTGAACTGTTTTATTTTCTCATCCAGCAAGTACTTTCTCTTCTCAGTAGCGTATTTCCAAGACTCTTCATACTCATAATCTTCATCGTCCCTCAGTCGTTTTGCTGTTTGTTTGATCTTCTTGTGGAGTGGATCTCGTGCCATTTCCATTTGCCACATAATGTTATTGACGTAGCGATTTTTCAAAGCTTCTCTATAGAGCGGGAGCAAATCCAAGTCAGCCTTTGATATTGCCTCTTTTTCGTGGTGACCTTTTTCCGTGTATTCATCCATTTTCTTTTCGTGTTCGTCTTTGTAGCTGATCATCACTTGTCCAATAAAGTCACCCCACGGATCAAACTGTTCTCCGGGGTAAGTTTCTTCGTCTTCAGACAAGTCGTCACTCTTTTCTGATTCCGTATCCTCCTCTTCCTCTTCCTCAGTTTCCCATTCCGGGTCCTCCTTCAACCATTCCGGTTCCTCCATTTTTCTTTGATGCTTCTGTTCTTTGTGTCTCTGTAGATTGAACAACTTTTGACTTGTGTATCCGCATACGTCGCAATGGTACATCTTTCCTTCTCGACGGCCGGGTTCTATCTGATGATTTTTGTTCCGTCCGTGTAAATTTATCTATCACTTCTGAATAGTATAACATGTTGTTAACAGAATCCTCATTGCCGGTGCGGATTTGATCGGGTCTCGTTAAATTGTCTTTCTTTCTTTTCCATACATAGGCAAAGAATGCATTCCTCAAATTTGCTAAGCTCTTTCTATTGTATGCAAGCTTCAATGCTTTGAATCTACGCCATTCTTTAAATATTTGCTGGCATTCTATGCACGGCACAATTAAATTTTGTTTCGATTTATAAAACTGATCTTTTGGCTTCCTCTCGCCGCATTTACGACAAACACGTTCCCCGTTCTCACTTTCAATTTTCTTTTCTATGAGTTTTAGAAGATAATCCATTACATTTACGTGTGTCTTGTTCGAATACATTTGAGCCACTGACAACATTGATCATTCATTATGCCTTTTCAATCATCTCTCAGTATTTTATCACGTGACTTACTCTTTGCTCTTCTTGCTCTTTTGATTGCTCAGTTTGCTCTTTTGCAGCTCATCTTGCTCTTTTGCAGCTCCTTTTGCTCTTTTGCAGCTCATCTTGCTCTTTTCCATGCTCATCTTGCTCTTCTGCAGCTCTTTTTAGCTCTTTACCTTGCTCATCTTGCTCTTTTGCAGCTCATTTTGCTCATTTACCTTGCTCATCTTGCTCTTTTGCTGCTTTTCTTACTAATTTGATCACCAAGCAGCAGCAGCAGCAGCAGCAGCCATTTTACCCTCTTCCCCCTTTCACTTACGCAGCAGCAGCAGCAGCAGCAGCAGCCATTTTACCCTATCCCCCCCCTTTCACTGACGCAGCAGCAGCAGCAGCAGCCGTTTTAACACCTTCTCCCCCCCTTTTTTTTCACTTAAGCAGCAGCAGCAGCAGCCATTTCATCCTCTTCTCTCCTTTCACTTATGCAGCACCAGCCGTTTCCTTACTTTCTTCCCGTTTCTTCTAGTTGTGTTTTTCCTGTCCTGTGTTAACTTGTACAACTTTTGTCAAGCAGGGAATCCAGACCACTTTATACTTTTAATTTTCCATAGGCCCTGTGTTAAATCTGTTGGCGACTCGTGTCACCCCCAGATCTCAGCAATGAAGTCGTGTGTAATCATGCGGAACTAACTATTCCATTGAGATCATAACCCAATATCTTCTAACCAGTTCAAACCGGTTTCTTTTCGTTCCGATACTACCTCTTTGCAGTTCTATTTTTAACCCTAACCCTAACTCTAGCTATTCTAGTTTGTAATTCTAACCCTAACCCTAACCCTAACCCTTTCTCTTTTCAGTTCTATTTTAGCCCTTACCCCAATTCTAACTCTAACTCTCTTTGATAGTGTTGTCATTGTATTTTTAACCCTTACCCTAACCCTAACCCTTGCTATTCTAGTTTGTTATTCTAACCCTAAACCCTAACCCTATCCTCTAACCCTAACACTAACCTCTAACCCTAACCCTAACCTTTTCTCTTTTCAGTTCTATTTCTAGCCCTTACCCCAATTCTAACTCTAACTCTCTTTGATAGTGTTGTCATTGTATTTTTAATCCTTACCCTAACCCTTGCTTTTCTAGTTTGTTATTCTAACCCTAAACCCTAACCCTATCATCTAACCCTAACACTAACCTCTAACCGTAACCCTAACCTTTTCTCTTTTCAGTTCTATTTTTAGCCCTTACCCCAATTCTAACTCTAACTCTCTTTGATAGTGTTGTCATTGTATTTTTAACCCTTACCCTCACCCTAACCCTTGGTATTCTAGTTTGTTATTCTAACCCTAACCCTAGCCCTTTCTCTTTTCAGTTCTATTTTAGCCCTTATCCCCATTCTAACTCTAACTCTATTTGCCTTTGTTGTCATTGTATTTCTAACTCAAACCCTAATTTTCTTTTCTCTAACTCTCTCTTCTCTAACCCCAACCCTTTCTCTTTCCATTTCTATTTCTTAACCATTTACTCTAACCCTAACCTAAATTCTCCTCTGTTGTGTATAGTATTTCTATTCATGTTCGTACCCTAACCCTAACTCTTCTGCTATGTAGCCTTAACCCTAACTCTTGATCTCTTTGCACGTAGTGCTCCTTTTGTTGTTGTTCTGCTTTTTCCATTTTTGTAAATGCATTATTGTTTGCATTGTTTTTGTTTAACTTCACAAAAAATCAGGAATTGGCGCAAACGTGATATTACAAACCGCACATGAACAGGAAAAGCAGAACAACAACAAAAGGAGCACTACGTGCAAAGAGATCAAGAGTTAGGGTTAAGGCTACATAGCAGAAGAGTTAGGGTTAGGGTACGAACATGAATAGAAATACTATACACAACAGAGGAGAATTTAGGTTAGGGTTAGAGTAAATGGTTAAGAAATAGAAATGGAAAGAGAAAGGGTTGGGGTTAGAGAAGAGAGAGTTAGAGAAAAGAAAATTAGGGTTTGAGTTAGAAATACAATGACAACAAAGGCAAATAGAGTTAGAGTTAGAATGGGGATAAGGGCTAAAAATAGAACTGAAAAGAGAAAGGGCTAGGGTTAGGGTTAGAATAACAAACTAGAATACCAAGGGTTAGGGTGAGGGTAAGGGTTAAAAATACAATGACAACACTATCAAAGAGAGTTAGAGTTAGAATTGGGGTAAGGGCTAAAAATAGAACTGAAAAGAGAAAAGGTTAGGGTTACGGTTAGAGGTTAGTGTTAGGGTTAGAGGATAGGGTTAGGGTTTAGGGTTAGAATAACAAACTAGAAAAGCAAGGGTTAGGGTAAGGATTAAAAATACAATGACAACACTATCAAAGAGAGTTAGAGTTAGAATTGGGGTAAGGGCTAGAAATAGAACTGAAAAGAGAAAAGGTTAGGGTTAGGGTTAGAGGTTAGTGTTAGGGTTAGAGGATAGGGTTAGGGTTTAGGGTTAGAATAACAAACTAGAATAGCAAGGGTTAGGGTTAGGGTAAGGGTTAAAAATACAATGACAACACTATCAAAGAGAGTTAGAGTTAGAATTGGGGTAAGGGCTAAAATAGAACTGAAAAGAGAAAGGGTTAGGGTTAGGGTTAGGGTTAGAATTACAAACTAGAATAGCTAGAGTTAGGGTTAGGGTTAAAAATAGAACTGCAAAGAGGTAGTATCGGAACGAAAAGAAACCGGTTTGAACTGGTTAGAAGATATTGGGTTATGATCTCAATGGAATAGTTAGTTCCGCATGATTACACACGACTTCATTGCTGAGATCTGGGGGTGACACGAGTCGCCAACAGATTTAACACAGGGCCTATGGAAAATTAAAAGTATAAAGTGGTCTGGATTCCCTGCTTGACAAAAGTTGTACAAGTTAACACAGGACAGGAAAAACACAACTAGAAGAAACGGGAAGAAAGTAAGGAAACGGCTGGTGCTGCATAAGTGAAAGGAGAGAAGAGGATGAAATGGCTGCTGCTGCTGCTGCTTAAGTGAAAAAAAGGGGGGGAGAAGGTGTTAAAACGGCTGCTGCTGCTGCTGCTGCGTCAGTGAAAGGGGGGGGGGATAGGGTAAAATGGCTGCTGCTGCTGCTGCTGCTGCTGCGTAAGTGAAAGGGGGAAGAGGGTAAAATGGCTGCTGCTGCTGCTGCTGCTGCTTGGTGATCAAATTAGTAAGAAAAGCAGCAAAAGAGCAAGATGAGCAAGGTAAATGAGCAAAATGAGCTGCAAAAGAGCAAGATGACCAAGGTAAAGAGCTAAAAAGAGCTGCAGAAGAGCAAGATGAGCATGGAAAAGAGCAAGATGAGCTGCAAAAGAGCAAAAGGAGCTGCAAAAGAGCAAGATGAGCTGCAAAAGAGCAAACTGAGCAATCAAAAGAGCAAGAAGAGCAAAGAGTAAGTCACGTGATAAAATACTGAGAGATGATTGAAAAGGCATAATGAATGATCAATGTTGTCAGTGGCTCAAATGTATTCGAACAAGACACACGTAAATGTAATGGATTATCTTCTAAAACTCATAGAAAAGAAAATTGAAAGTGAGAACGGGGAACGTGTTTGTCGTAAATGCGGCGAGAGGAAGCCAAAAGATCAGTTTTATAAATCGAAACAAAATTTAATTGTGCCGTGCATAGAATGCCAGCAAATATTTAAAGAATGGCGTAGATTCAAAGCATTGAAGCTTGCATACAATAGAAAGAGCTTAGCAAATTTGAGGAATGCATTCTTTGCCTATGTATGGAAAAGAAAGAAAGACAATTTAACGAGACCCGATCAAATCCGCACCGGCAATGAGGATTCTGTTAACAACATGTTATACTATTCAGAAGTGATAGATAAATTTACACGGACGGAACAAAAATCATCAGATAGAACCCGGCCGTCGAGAAGGAAAGATGTACCATTGCGACGTTTGCGGATACACAAGTCAAAAGTTGTTCAATCTACAGAGACACAAAGAACAGAAGCATCAAAGAAAAATGGAGGAACCGGAATGGTTGAAGGAGGACCCGGAATGGGAAACTGAGGAAGAGGAAGAGGAGGATACGGAATCAGAAAAGAGTGACGACTTGTCTGAAGACGAAGAAACTTACCCCGGAGAACAGTTTGATCCGTGGGGTGACTTTATTGGACAAGTGATGATCAGCTAAAAAGACGAACACGAAAAGAAAATGGATGAATACACAGAAAAAGGTCACCACGAAAAAGAGGCAATATCAAAGGCTGACTTGGATTTGCTCCCGCTCTATAGAGAAGCTTTGAAAAATCGCTACGTCAATAACATTATGTGGCAAATGGAAATGGCATGAGATCCACTCCACAAGAAGATCAAACAAACAGCAAAACGACTGAGGGACGATGAAGATTATGAGTATGAAGAGTCTTGGAAATACGCTACTGAGAAGAGAAAGTACTTGCTGGATGAGAAAATAAAACAGTTCAAGCCTGACGAGGAGAGTGAAGACGACGAGGATGAAGACTGAAACCTATTACTGTGTTCAAAATAAAGTATCGAAACTTAAAATTGATTTGTTATCCCTAACGCCCTATAAAAAAGATCAAACCAGTACTACCCCACAAAGCCCGGCAAATTCCTTACAAATGGTATCAAGTACAAGACTTAAAACACAGTAGAAACCAAGAGTTACTTCCCTTAGATTGACACGAAAGAAAAGAATATAAAACTAGACCTCACAAGCTTTACAATGACATATTACACGCTAAGTATACAACAAGAAGAAAAAGGGGTCACCTAATGGTCAAGCTCTGACTGACCACTGACCACTACCGACTCAAACAACTCAAACATGGCAACTACACCTTGCTACCTTTCCAACGATATACGACAACCCCACCTTTGATAAGAAATAGTAAATGGTCACCTACTGGTCAAGCCTCTAATGACCACTGAAGACCACAAAGATAATCATCAAAGAGACATTGTCATACTAAAGACAATGCAACAAACCCGAAAGGAATCGGTCAAGGAATAACTTAGTTACAAGCCTTTTACCGTGCGGTCACTTTGCGGAATTACCTCCCCTTAATTACCGGATGTGGCGTCACCGGAACCGGAAGCAAGATGGCCGACCGGAAGCAAAATGGCGGAACCGGAAGCAAGATGGTGGACCGGAAGCAAGATGGTGGACCGGAAGTGGATATGACGATACAGACCTGCGCAATGGCACCTAATCCTCAAATCCTCCCGAGAAATGATAACCGTTTCAATCTCTTATACTACTTAAAGCATATCCAAATTAACCGTTTATACCCGTGTTTTGGTATTTGATATCTATAATCTGCTCAAATATTGTGTTCGAGCTGTATGCAACTTATATCAATAGTGCTGGGTCTGTCTTTCAAGCTGCATTAGGATATCTTCTGATGTTCCTTTTAGAACATCTATAGCTGTACAGTCCAAGGCATGTGTGGAGAGTAGTGGAACCAGCCGAGTAGTTCCGATTGATCTCTGACGTAGATGTTAAACAATTAACATTGAGCACCAAACATAACGACGAATCAAAACCATTGAGTAAAATGAATAAACAACTGCGGATTACACACCTTTAGCCAATGAAAATCAATGAAATGGGGTTTTCTAGAAATATCGCATCGTGTGGAGTGTGCAATACAGTCTCATCGAGCGAGAACTAGATAATGTTGCACAACAGTTAGAGAAATGTATTTCTCTTTTATTGTGATTTTAGGGTAGGGAAAAAACAACCAAAGATACAACAAGGTTGTGAGAGGTATTTGGAAGATATGAGATGATCATCTTAGGTCAACAGACAACTCTGCAAAATCTAACTAAGTAGCAATACAACCGACAGGAACAAGAACAGTATCCGTCCGGTTTTGGCGTACTGGCATCAAGTCATTTATCACGACTTCAACAAGGAACAAACATTTTTAAAACATTTTTCCTGCAGCTCAATATAAGGCAATAACTAACAAACAAAAAAGACAAAGGAATTATGAATTTATTAAGTAAAATAAGTAAGCATTAATAAATGTATTTAAAAAAAACCGTCTTTATGACACATTAAAGTACGGCACATCATGAACTAATATAGCAATTACTTATGGACGAAATAATGACACATGTCAGTTTATAAAATCCTTAAAATTCAAATAAATTTTGTCTATTGCACATCATAAAACACTTCATTATGGACGTAGTTATGATACATATTACAGAGTATTAGTATAAAACTGGACTAAAACCTAGAAAGCACTTTATTATGGACGGAGTAATGGCACAGTATAAAACTGGACTAAAAGCCAGAAAACACTTCATTTTCGGACGGAGTTATATCACATTAGTATAAAACTGGACTTAAAGCTAGAGAGCACTTCATTATGTACGGAGTTATGGCACATTAGTATAAAACTGGACTAAAAGCTAGAGAGCACTTCATTATGTACGGAGTTATGGCACATTAGTATAAAACTGGACTAAAAGCTAGAGAGCACTTCATTATGTACGGAGTTATGGCACATTAGTATAACACTGGACTTAAATCTAGAGAGCACTACTTTATGGACGGAGGTATGGCACATATTACAGTGTTTTAGTATAAACTGAACTAAAAGCTAGAACGGATTTCAATATTGACGAAATTGTGGCACATAATACAGTGTATTAGTATAAAACTAGGGCCAGCTGATTGGCTGGGACAAAGTGGACTAAAAGCAAGAAAGCACTTCTATTTAGACGAAGTTATGGCACATATTACTAGCAGTATAAAACTTGGGACAAAATTGTTGGGACAAAACTGACAAGACTGAACTTTAGATAATAAAAGACAAAATATAAATATGGACGGAGCATCAAATTGTTTTGTTTGGACCGCTAGCTCATAAGTAATAAAAAATCCAAATAAAAATCACATAAACTTACTTTTAGTCAGTCATTTCCAAAATGGAAAATCAGTGTTTGGTCTTTTACCAGATAACAATACAGAATGCTTTAAAAAATCTATAAATTATCCTTCTTGGACCCTCTCTTCTTATATGGAATTATAATGATTGTAGGCCTGTGCAAAAGTCATAAGTAGGCAAGCAGTCAGTACAGTCAGTACAATTTGATTGCCCAAATAGAACGACTTTAGTATAAATTCTACTCAATAGAACACACTTTTAAAATAAATAAATAAATAAATAAATAAAATAAATATTCAATATGAATTAATAAAAAAAATAACGTTCAAGGTAACAATGACAAGAACAATAAAGCAATAATAGCAAATTTCAAAAGTGACCAATCAGAGCTAAGACTACCCATTACACCGGAACTTCTGGTATTTCCTGAGGAGCGAACAACGTGATTGGTGTATAAAAGTGGCATGTATCCATAGATACCGGCAAGAACATTCAAACATTTATCCCTCTCCATCATATGGTTCGTCCTGATAGACAAAGACATCTTACATTCTTTGCAGATATCGGTTAAGTCCCCTTGTATCTACAAATTAGAATTATAACGCCATTCTGAGAAATTTGTGCTACTGCAAACAAAAATTGCTTACTCTTCCGGAGTTCCTGAGTTCACGGTGCTGATTGTGGTTAGGTTTTATTAGTTGTGTTTTATTTGTTTCGTTGTGATGATTTTATGTCTACCAGTTTTGTTTTTTTCTTTTCGTATTAACGATATTTGATTGCCCCTTTGGTACACCTTTGCTTTTTTAATACTTGGTTTAATTATCCGTAAGCACCATGTCATCTTATTTCGGCATGCAAGGAAAATTATCGAGGCATTGTCGATAAAAATATATCATCGTCGGACTATATAAGATATTTGTTAGCTAGAAAATGACAATTTCATAGTTGAAATATAAAAAAGACATTACAGTTGAATTTGGTGAAAATTAATATAGATATTTACCATTCCTGAAATTTCATATATTTTAATCCAAATTTAGTCCCATCACTCTTGTGTCCTTTGGATCATATAAAATTAAAAAAAAAAACACTTGACGACTGAACACCTACTGAAAAATATTTAAAAATGCATTTTATATAGAAAAAAAAAACAACTTCGCAGCCATACCTTGATGGGGGGCTTCCTCGTCACATGGGCAATCAAAAAGTTCATGGCAACATCCTCACAGTTTGTAAGATGGTCCACCATTTGACGGACCTCTTTTTGCATAACGTAGGAGTACATGTACAAAAAATACTGAAAAAATAAAATTTCTTCAGATTCTAATTTTCATCATTTTCTTTTGATAATTTCATGCATTACAATAAGAATCACACAAATGAATCGCCAAAGATTACCTAAAATCCCCGGATGAAGCTGATTGCGCAACTGTGTAAAGCAAATTAGAATTATAGATGATAACAAAATATAAATAAAGCTGTGTAAGCATACAATGAAGTGTTTGATGATAGAAGCGTAGGAAATGGATATCTAATCTTTTGACACACTTGTAGGCATCTCCGGGGTGTCCTCCAGTAAACGTAATGCAAGCATTTTAAATGTGAACTAATGCTGTAAAATACCATTTTGTCGTTTTACTGGCAAAGCAAATCAAATTTCTTTCTGATCTCTATACTGATTTCTGTAAAGCATGGAATTATTGAGTCCACAAATTTTACAAACCTTATGAAAAAATGCCGCTCCAGTTAAGACGACGGACGTTTCCTCTGAAGGACAGAGTTTATACTTCCAGGATTTAGATTTAGGGCTCCAGGAGTGATATCTGCCAGGAAAACCAACTATTCTGTCTTTTTCTTGTGTCCAAACCCTTGAAAAAATCCAAATACTGTGAGATTCATCATAAGAAATAAACCCAAGAATAAGGAAATGATGTAGTGATACTATTAACAGACAGAATAAAGAACCACGAATTTAAGAATCCACGAATTGATACTTTTTCATCAAACCACGAAAATTGGTACTCACGAAAATAAATGAATCCACAGTACGTTTCGTTCACTTTATTAATTTGAACCGATGGGACGAGAATGTGATATTATTTCCAACCGTTTTTTTAGCGCGAGACAATCGAGATATCGAGCATGTGACCGAAAGTCTTTTTTAGAATAGTATTTAGAATCTCGTGACATTTGGCAGAATTTCTTTACTGACGAGTTAGAAAGTAATCTTTCTCATAGCTTGACGGTTTGTTAGAATTTCAGCTCGTGCATATTTTCAAAATTCCACAGAAACCCCCCCCCCCCCCCCCCCCAAAAAAAAAATAAAAATTGACAGGATTGCTTGCGTATTTTGCTAACCTACCTAAAAGCCAGGTCAATATCAGAAGGCGATAGTGTGTTATCATCATCAAGGCTGAATATACCATCGGTTTCTATACTATCGTATGGTATAAACCTATCTAAAAGCCAGGTCAATATCAGAAGGCGATAGTGTGTTATCATCATCAAGGCTGAATATACCATCGGTTTCTATACTATCGTATGGTATAAACCTACCTAAAGGCCAGGTCAATATCAGAAGGCGATAGTGTGTTATCATCGTCAAGGCTAAATATACCATCGGTTTCTATAATATCGTATGGTATAAACCTACCTAAAGGCCAGGTCAATATCAGATGGCGATAGTGTGTTATCATCATCAAGGCTAAATATACCATCGGTTTCTATACTATCGTATGGTATAAACCTACCTAAAGGCCAGGTCAATATCAGAAGGCGATAGTATGTTATCATCGTCAAGGCTAAATATACCATCGGTTTCTATACTATCGTATGGTATAAACCTACCTAAAGGCCAGGTCAATATCAGAAGGCGATAGTGTGTTATCATCATCAAGGCTAAATATACCATCGGTTTCTATACTATCGTATGGTATAAACCTACCTAAAAAACAGGTCAATTTCAGATGGCGATAGTGTGTTATCATCATCAAGGCTAAATATACCATCGGTTTCTATACTATCGTATGGTATAAACCTACCTAAAGGCCAGGTCAATATCAGAAGGCGATAGTGTGTTATCATCATCAAGGCTAAATATACCATCGGTTTCTATACTATCGTATGGTATAAACCTACCTAAAAGCCAGGTCAATATCAGAAGGCGATAGTGTGTTATCATCGTCAAGGCTAAATATACCATCGGTTTCTATACTATCGTATGGTATAAACCTACCTAAAGGCCAGGTCAATATCAGAAGGCGATAGTGTGTTATCATCATCAAGGCTAAATATACCATCGGTTTCTATACTATCGTATGGTATAAACCTACCTAAAAGCCAGGTCAATATCAGAAGGCAATAGTGTGTTATCATCATCAAGGCTAAATATACCATCGGTTTCTATACTATCGTATGGTATAAACCTACCTAAAAGCCAAGTCAATATCAGAAGGCGATAGTGTGTTATCATCATCAAGGCTAAATATACCATCGGTTTCTATACTATCGTATGGTATAAACCTACCTAAAGGCCAGGTCAATATCAGAAGGCGATAGTGTGTTATCATCATCAAGGCTAAATATACCATCGGTTTCTATACTATCGTATGGTATAAACCTATTGTTTAAACTGTTGGTCTTCGTTCTAATAATCTACAAAAGACAATAATTATCTGCATTGACTCTTGCTCTGTGTTGTCATTAAGGGTATCAAGGCTATTTCAACTGGGCATCTTTTTGCATATATCGGTATCTTGAATGAAATTCATACTAACTAGACTTGGCAGACAAAAACTATTTTTTATCATACATTTTATCAAATTAGGAGCAATCGTGCTACAAAAAGTGACGCTTCAATCATTGTTTATAATTCCCGTAAGACTAAATCAAAGAGAGATAATTTATATAGAATGAAAAGGAATTTTTTTTTTCGATTATCATGAATATCTTGAAAAAATGAAAGGTGACGCTGTACTTTTTCAGGAAATTTCTAAGAGCATTACAAAAGAAAATTTCCTTTAGATATTGAGCTCATTCTATAGGGGTGTTGATAAAAGACGGAGCAGAAAACCCCCGATTCTATAGTAGGAATTCTTCTTTAAATGCCTCTATAGGTTTTCTCCCTGCATATTCTATATGAAATATTGAAACTTTTTTAATTGCACTGTTTAATGAAGGATGACCTCCCCTTTTTTATTTGGTTTTTCGTATGTATGTAAGAAAAGGTCACTTACGGATAGGTTTCCAGTTATAGTCTTGTAACATAACTCGTTATCAGTCGCAACAAAATTTTCAAATAGAGTTACTTGGACATGAGAGCAAGTCTACGATATTTTTTGTCTAGAAGTAATTGTAAGAAGACTTCTTCGTATGATAAAGAAAAACAAATCAGCAAGCAAAGCACAATTATATAGTGTCATTGGAATCTCGATTGTTTGCCCCAAAACACGCCCATCAAACTGAACAAATATGTTGTCTTCAAGAAAATTAAGCATGTCGACTATTTGGTACTTTGTTAATGTGTTCCTTTCCTTTTGTTAATGAGAACGTGAGTCTTCGTTTTCATTCTTTTTTTAAAGCCCGTTTAATTAGCTGTGCCAATCGTGATTGGAATTGTGCACGTGGAATTGGAGAATGTAAAGTGTGGAGAAATATTCTAATGATGTTATAGGATGAAACTGATTTAAAGTTTTATTTTATCCATCATCCTTTCGACTTTGTTAAGATTTTTAAAATAACAACGGTCGAAATATTGCTAAAGGCCAAATTTGATTTAAGGTTCATGCTTACACTTTGAATAAAATGGTCGATATTTGACCTATTTTTCTAGTCTATGTACGACTTAAACGACACATAGAAACAGAAAATAAAGTGTAGCAGCGCCTAGATATAAAAATCGCCGATCATTTTCCCTTCCAGTTTACAAGATTACTTTTGTTGTTTTCTATATTCATTTTCTTTCCGTTCAAGTTGTCCCATAAATAAAGCATGAATTACCCTTAAATAACCTTCCATGAAACCGTTTGTGAGTAGATTTAATAACACCAATAATGAAATTACCTTGCACGTGGAGGCCAAATGACAGGGCATTGTTGATATTTGGCTATATTTGGTTGAACTGAAAAACGCAAAGAAAATGCCCCGACAAAACGGATCGAGTGTACACGTACAAATAACTAAAAGTTTATGCAAAAAATATTTATCTAGACGCTGCTACGCCTTATTAAGCAATTAAATGCGTAGTTTAGGCTCCACATATACTGAAAAAAGACGTAAAATATCGCTCATTTTTTCCGAAGTGTAAAGATGAACCTTAAAATAACTGAAAAAGATTTAGATGACTGCGAAATCAAGTGCTGTTTGTATTGACTTTTCTTCAATTTAGGAACCCAATACAGTTATCGAATATCACCCTTTTAAGCACTTATGATGTCAATAATCATATTCTCTTTAGACAGTGTTGTTTCTGTGTATGTGATAATTTGCTGTTACTACCAACCCCTAACGCCACAGTCAATATAATGTTCCTTGCCACACAAAAATGATGCTTTTTGGTGCTTTTTCTACAGGTACAAGCTATTCGTATTGTAAGGAGGACAAAGTAAGAAATTTTCACGTAAATTAGGTGGAGATAACTCTTATTTTTGCGAAAGTATTGGATACCCCATTTAAGTTAAGTCTCATAAGCTAAAAGAAGTTGTTATACTTACAACAATTTCCACTCCAGTTTCCGTCTGGTAATTATTGAATTTCTCAGGAACCTCAAGATCCCCATTCCATACAATGAGTATTTTGTGAAGGTACTTTGATTTTGTAAGTACTTCAATGATTGTAGCCAAGTTCCGTTCTCTGTTGAAAGTCAGGATCATTGCTAAAATATGAGATTAAGCATCGTACTGAATAGTGTATTTATTATAATGTTTGTTCTTCCGGAGAACCTGTAGGTTTTTCGTTGCTTGGTTTGTTTTAATATGATTGTTAATATAGTTTAAAAAGTCTTTGGCGTGAATGTCTCAATGACGTGCTCTTTCAAGTTCTTTCTTTTAATAATTCACAATTTACTTCACTTTTTGTCACTTCGTTGTTCTTTTTCCATGTAGTTGTTTTGGAGAACTGGTTGCACTCTTGTTTTAATAATGCTTCTCAGTCGTGGTAGCTATTGAGTTGACCAATTTTGTTTTTCAATCTTCTATATTAAGTTTGAACAAAGGAGTCCAAAATAGTTCATCTGTTTCACGGGGTTTTTCAGCCTATGGTTAACATTGGAAATCTAAATACAGTCTAAAAATATTACGGTGTATGATTATGTCAAGTTGGAGAACAATGAGAGAAAATGGTTTTCTACCATCTTCTATTGTCTTTAAACCCTTAAAACATGCAGAAATCTCCATGTTAAATATGCTCTCCTGTCTCGTGTCTCTAGAACTCCTCCATGCAGGTGAGCTTTCCAGTTCGTGTTACAGATCATTATTGATAGTGCAGGAGTTTCAAAGATTGTCTTTGCTTTTCTCTTAAATACTTACTAGGTTAAAATCAACCTACCTTGACAATTCGTTAAAATTGAGATGCAATTACAGGAATATGCGCCTTAAAATTGATCTGCTTAGACTTAAAAAGTTAAACAGTGACCTTAGATTCATATATATGTACACTGCAGAAGCCCAACCCTAAGTACCTGTGAATTTAGGCTTCGGTTTTGCTGACTGTCCGACCTGTATCAGTACATCATCAGTTTGTTTACACACTCCCTCATAGAAACAGTTTTGGTTTGGACAAACTGGAGAGAAAAAATACAGTGAAAGGATATCATACATGTATTTGTAAAATATTGGGATTACCTTATTCTTAAAATAAACTCGTAGTCAACCAAGTTAATACAAATCTCTATTAACAGTCAACATATGTTGTCTCCTTTTTGTAGATTAAGAAAGCAACCCTTTGATTTTTTATGGCCCTTGTAGCATGGATATCTTTTTCGTCCTCAACTGCCTTTTTTCTCTCTCGAAAAAGGAGCCTGGATATTTAGCTTGCAGTTTTTTGTGTATAATTATTATTTTTAATCGTGCAGCAAAAAAAAAAAAAACAAAAAAAAAAAACGCCCTTTTGAAGTCAAGGCATCTTATTGTTTTCTGTATACATGTATAAGTATTTTAAAAACTTTTTGATGCAGGTTATCGCTCAATAAAAATGTGCCAAACCTGTTTTTTGTTGTGTTTGTGGTTGCTGCTGATTCTGTTGTTTAATCATTTTGACAAATAAGCATCTCGAAAATATCAAAATTGGTTTTAAATGCACCAAATGCGATGTATTAATCTAGACCTTTGGCCAAGTTTTTGTCATGTCAATGATTTTTTATATATGAAAACAAATTTTCAAACCCAAACACTCAATCCGTATATAAACCACCTTGTGTCCCACTTTGTACTAGTAATTTATCTATAAATATTACTTGCCATCTATTTCGTACTTGACTTCAAACGTTCGGTGACTCTCTAGTGTTAACGTGTCATAGTTGAACGGATCTCCGTGTATAGAAAATGGATGGTGCACATCCCCAGCATTACGAAGAAGACGATCATTTGTGGAAATTATGTCCTTTGCTTTCCCATACATGTTTTGATCTCTGTTGAAGGACTTAGACAGAACCATTTGTTTCCTAACCATCACGTTCATATTGAGTCTTTCTTGAAGTATCAGAAATATTGTCTTCAATATTGTACTGTGTGATGACAAAAACGTTTTAAAGATATATTGACCATACACTTTCATCGCAGTAATGGTTGGAGATGGAAGAGTTTCGAGTAAAATGTGAAGTCTTTGAATGGAAGAAAATGATACGAACACGCATGCCTTGTGCCAGATAATCACTTCCTGTAGTGGCAAGTTAATGGCGTCGCCAATGATAACAGGGATTGCACCAAAACGCAATGCTTCTACGAGACGAGTATTGATACTATGTGTCAATACAGAGTCGTAAACAGACAAAGTTACGATCAAAGAAAATGTAGATTTCTGTAGAATGCTTTGTCGAACTTCCATTGGATGACATAATGCATATTCTTCTGAAATATGTTTTAGTTTTGAAATTTTACAATTTAAGTCAAAAATTACATCATAGTGTGTCAGAGTGTGTAAACTCTCTAACCATTTTTCAAATAAAGAATTGTTGAAATAATAATGTAGATTAGTTGTTTCTCTAGTATATTTTCCAAGAAAGGATATAAAATATTGTCTTCTGATTGGCAACATTTTTACCGTTTTTGATAAGTTGACGTTTGGCGACACAACTGGTAAAAGGATATCAAAGTCTCTCCGAAAATTGTCTTGTGCAGAATTCTGAGCAATGATCGCACGTCCTGTCGAATTCTTAGACATGCTTTTGAATATATCATTTGATTCTCCAAAATTTACTAATATGATATTATCCGTTGCTTGTAAAGATTTAAAAGTTCGTTTACTTATGAAAAAGTCTTCTCCAACGCTGTTTCCTTTCACACCCGGCATTATTATATAAACCCTTATACATGCTTCACTCATATTGAAAGTCCTTAAAGGGTGTTTCAACAAATATTTGATAAATTGTGCTTCTTCTTTTGAGGTGTTCCTTCGTTCATTTATTGCCTGCTCATAAAAGTAAAATTTAAATCCAGAATTTGAAAAACATTTTGAAAAGTTAAAGCAAACATTCATATTACAATTTTGTATTTCATCTTTATGTTTCCATTGAAATAACAGACTTTGAAAGTTAATATCATGTGCTGGCTTCCAATTGACATCGTGATGGTATAGAAATGTGTCTCCAAGTCCAAACTGTAAAAAAAAAAAATATAAAGTTTAAAATATTTCTTTCTAAAGGGCCTGGCTATTTAACTTGAAGAGGGCGTTGGTTTTTAAATTACCTTATTTTTTTAAAACTGATATCTGATGAAAATATTTTACTGGCAGCAGAGGTTAAGAAAAAAAGAGAGTTTTCTGTCATATAGAATAAGGCTTATATTGAACAAATATAAAGTGTCTCGACACCTTTGAAAATAAAACAAATTTGACCAGAACAAAAAACAAAGTTATCCTTTCCATGCAAATGTTCAGTCCCCCAATTTACCAAACCCACAAGGATCAACATGTATCAAGGTTCACAACCTCGACACTTGTGTTGCAACAAGCGCAAACTACTTACCCTCCAGGAGCACACCAGTCCATACTCGTAATGAATTGAGTTAGCGATGTTAACAGTTTGGTTTGTTTTGATGTGTCTCTACGTTATCTCGTTTATATCGACTGTCTTTCATTGCTTTATCGTTTGTATAGATTTTCTCTTATAGCTTTTTTCAGACTTTTCTTTTTCTTTACTTCTGGGGTACCATCCCCATGTCTTATCAAATCAAAGCGTATTGACCTTTGCTTCTCCAACCCAATCGCCACATCCCTTTTCTCTACTCCTGTATTTTGTCTCCCTACTTCGCTGTTCTCGTCCCCTTTACTCCCAAAGGTACAAAACAACGGCGAACGGAATCAAGACATTTTCCCAATTAATTAATAAGGGAGGGCATTGATTGACCAAAAAGGGGCCAGACTTTGTCAAGCTTCAATGATTCCCCATGTTTCTTTTTTAGAGGGGATTCACGCCCATCCGTTCCCCTCCCCCGGTCTACCACTGTCACTATCCCCATTACCAGCCATTAGCATCCAATCAAAACCTAGGATTATTTACCTGCTTCATCAAATCTACATCACTTTGTAGAATGTCCTCTTCGGTTGTCTGCTTATAAATGATTTCAAACTTTTCTTCTGCCTCTTCTTCATCTAGTGGGAAAAATAATTTATGAATTATAAAAAATGCCAATCCGAGCAAAAGTATAATTGTTGTCAGTTGCTTTGCAGCTAGTGTGTCCATGTTTCATGGCTTTTCAGAATTTTAATGTCTTTCCAGAGTATTTTGAAATATCGGACAATGTGTTTAAACCCATTCGTAGATTTTCAGATAGGACTATTTTTTATATTTGGACGTTTTCTTATTCAAGCATATCAATCTCTGCAGAGCCATATTAAGCAAACATACATTCGACTTTAAAAACAATTCTATAAATAGATATGCTTTTGTTATCTTATTTTCTTACTGAAGCATATTATGTTAAAAGTACAAGTCATATATACCGGGTATTTCGGACTTATGTTTAATTCTATAAACGCTCATTTGATTTGATTTTTACACTGGACTATGTATCAAAAATTTTGAATGGTGCTTTTTTCTTTGTATTTTGCCTTTTTCTCACTTAAGCACTATTGGCTATCGATTTTTATTGGAGCATATAAAAAGTTATATTAATTGTTTGCAACTGAGGACTATAAAGTTTTTTTTAACTATCTTTTTGTAGTTTCCTACCGAAGCATTTAGTACGGTGACCAAGTAAAGAAAAGGCCATTGTGGTCACCGCACTAATAACAAGTTTTCATATATATCTTACAATTTCCTACTACAGATTCGCTAGAGCATTTAATAATAATGATAAGTGGATATTTTCTTACTGTCAAGACTGTTCAAAAATAAAAAAATGATGAATAAATTAAGTATAAATGTTGTTTGGAAGTTTTTTTTTACTGGAAGTTATCAAGTGTCTTTTTACTTAGAAATATACACGTATAGGATTTTAATTGTAGGTTCTTACTATAGCATATTTACCTATCTATTTTTTTTCTGGAGCTAATGGAAAAGGTTTCAGTGATTTTCATCTGACTGAAGCATTTATTTTCTACTACTACATACTGGAGCAAATCAAAATGCTCATGTAATTTTATAACTGTTTAAAAATTACACAATTTTGCATGGTGTGATCCTTTTAGCTAGAAACACACTTCGAGAACAAAGCATTCAGTCATTTCAATCTTCATTTTGTGTATACAAGCATATAGTATTGTACATATATATGTATCTATATATTTTTTTCTGAGACATACTTAGATAGTTTTGTCATGAAGCTTAACTTTTTATATGCCTGTTTTCAATTTCTAACCGAAGTACAAACTTTAAGGAAGCATATTAAATTAATGTAAATTTGGACCTCTTTTCTTTATGTTTGTGATCTTTGTTTCAACTGGTATTATTTTCTTTAAACATTTTTTACACAGAAACTACATATAAAGAAAAAAAACTTATGATGAAAAATGATTGTGTTTTGTTTACTTGCCAACATCTAATTTTAATTTGTGAGTTTGATTGCTATATAGCATTTTTTTTCCTTTTTCAAAATTTACTCCCCACTGTATTTTCCTGCTTTCTTCGATTTCTTCATTTTCTCCCCACTTTCTTTTCTTCTTTTTTTTTGCTTCCTACTGTCAGTGAATTAAGTTAAACTGCTATAGCTATTTATTTATTTATCTAAACCATCGTGCACAAACATTACTTATTCTGCTAAAGAGTTACATCTTAATTAACAAAGTACCACATATGAATTGCTATAGAAACATATATTGAGCAATAGCTTCCCATCGGCAACATTTGAATAAAAATCAAGAAAAGTAGAAAACCAAAAAAGCCAAAAGAGAAAAAACTTTCGTCCAAACATTCGTAAAAGGAAACGTTTAAATGAATTACAAAAAATATTCATCCAATATTGAAATATAGAAGAATGTCCAAATCAAAAGCATAATGCCCCATCTCCCAACATTTGGGAAAGACAATCGTATTGACGAACACTACCCCCCCCCGTAGTCATGTTGGTCGCTGTCATTTGTCCCTAAATAAAGATTAGGAGAATCTTCGGACATATCAAATAACCATGTTGTGAATTTAATGCTATCACATTTAGCCATATCTCAGTTCCAAGTTGACATTTTTCCCATTCAAATTTTATGAGTCTTTGCAGTTTAAACTTGACATATAATCACAAGCCTGGTCGTCAGACTTGTCTGACACGATTTACAATACAATTTCTAATATATTTGTCGCTGAAATTTCCGATTTTTAAATTCAAAATTGTTAAAAACACCAGGTTTCTTTCCTTGTAATGCACATGGTCGATATCCTTGGTGCTTGATTTGGCTTCCATGTTCGGACGTTTTGGTTTTGAGTAATTTTCGTTTTCAACAGTTTTGGAATTTGACCTTCCAATGGTTTGATTCAAATGCTGCTGATGAGAGGTTACTCCTTTAAATATCGATATATAGCATATCCAAATTTACTGTTTATACCCGCATTTTGGTATTTGTAATTGATACATGTAGATTGAAGCTGCTATTTTTTAATCCTAACGTTGGTTGTCATGACAGAAGGCAGAATCGACAAAAAACATCAACTCTAAAGTGAGATATGATAATTTGGATGTTTTGGAATTTTTTACACTTGTTCTTAAGACTATTTTAAAAAGAGGCCTGAAGATATAACTTTCAAAACATAAGGCATCTAATGGGACATTAATTAAATGATATCCCGCCACGATATTCATCAATAGTTAAATATATTTGTATACTATACTGTATTATAGAGACAGAAAAGAAATGAGTTATATTTCATATACCAGAAAATTTCTTCATTTTCAAAATTATTTTCAAAATTTAATTTTGAAAATTTACAAAGTGACAAATCTCTAATAATGTTTTACAGATCATCCTGAAAATTGAACTTGACCTGTATGTTTTCGTAATCAACAGCTGTACAAAATATAACTCAAATTCCTTTACGCGTTTTCAAATTATCATCCGGAAACCTTCGGGGACAGACAGACGGACAGACACCGAAAGAAACTGAGGGTATAACATTATACCTCGCCACATCGTGTGGCGGGAATGGGTAAAGGGTGGTTGTTTTGTGTGTTTTCTGCTGGTTGGTTCTTCTTCTTGTTGTTTTAGTGTGATGTCGAATGTTTTTTGTCTTTGTCTTATTTTCTTTTTTTTCACATTCAAATACACCTTGGTACATGTACTATCGTGTCCCTTGTAATGGACAGTCGAATCTAAATCAATCTTATAAAATATCTATGTGATTGTTGAAACTAATTCCAATTTAATCCACTGGACAATGTTTCGAATTACATAATCAATGTCGACTTAATAATATTTGTGGTAATTCAAATATGCCACTGTGTTCCTTAATTCGTGTTTCTCAAATAGGTTTCTAGTGTGATAAACTATCTATTATCAAAATGCTAAAAGCAAAACGTTTCTATTGTGTTAGTTGGCAATCAATTAACTGAAATAAGTATTTAAATAAACATTGAAAAATAAATTAAAACTGTAAAAACGTGATCGAATTTGAAAATTCGGAACGATCAAGTACTATCACAATATCTAAAGGTCATTCCAGAGCTTTAAGAAAATAAATGACAAAGTAACTTTCACAAAGTTTAAATAATAATCCCTTAATAACACGATGTCTAAAATATTTAAATGAAACAAGAGTTAACACTTAAGTGTGTCTCACCTACCAGCACCATAAAAAAAAATTCTTCTGATCATCTGTTCCTCCTTATTATCATATATTTATTATTATTATGAAACTTCAAACTTGAACACTTACATTTCATAAAATACCATAGACGCATTTCATAAAATACCATAGACACATTTCATAAAATACCATAGACACTACCATAGACACATTTCATAAAATGCCATAGACACTCCCATAGACACATTTCATAAAATACCATAGACACTACCATAGACACATTTCATAAAATACCATAGACACTACCATAGATACATTTCATAAAATACCATAGACGCATTTCATAAAATACCATAGACACGTTTCATAAAATACCATAGACATTTATTGTGCTTAGATTTACTTTGGCACATGCATAACACGTTTCACCAGCCTAGGACTTATAGTTCTTGAGATATCTAGGTGCTCATTATAGTCAGTTTGAGTTTTATAAATCAACGAAAAATGGCTTGTAAATTTACGTCTTGCAAAATATTTGAACTATTTTGATATATCATGACTTTTTGATGGCATACGAACTCAGGCAAAAAATTTCAAAATTTTTGCATGATTAATAAAAATGTTTTCCATAGACCTTAATAGTACAAATGGACCAAAAATTCATAGAAATCCATGGGAGTACAACCTAGTGACCAGGAACAACATTTGCTCCGTATACCTTTAAAACCCCTCTGTGGAGCTAATTGGTCATCTAATCTCCTATTGTTAGTCCTTTCAATTATGTTCAGGTGGGCCCAACACCTGGCTGTTCCGTCAGATAAACACACCATTTTAGGTATTATTAAAATTGGTGAAATATTTAGCATTAGACCATATAGAAAACTTTTTGTTTTAGAAGATAACATCTTGTTTTTTGTTATCAGAGTTCGTATACTAATAAAAAGTTTATTCGTGTTTAAAAAATAAATTTTATTTGAGAGACAAAAAAATTTAAAAGAATTTTCGTTGATTTATAGAACTCAAATGGACTATAAAAAAAATTGTCAAAGCCAGTCAACTGTAAATTTAGGGTCCTATGCATACACATTTTTATCAACCAAGGACATATAGTTCTTGAGATATTGAGGTCCTCATTAAACTGTAGCATTGGTATTTGTAAACTAAAAATTGTTAATGTCACTTAACTCGAAGATCAATGTCAAGGTCAAATGTTTGGATGGAACAGTTCCATCAAATAATTGACTGTGTTCAACTACTTCTCGGGCAAATGCATACCATGTTTCACCAGCCTGAACTTATTGTTTCTGAGATATGGAGGTGCTAATAAGAATTTATAACACTGCAATTATATGAATTGAAAATGTCAAAGTCATTCAACCTGAAAATTAAAATCGAGGTCAAAAGATGAGGATTCACGTTAACTTATCTACGATTGGGGTACATGCATACCAAGTTTCATCAACCTATGAATTATAGTTCTTGAGATGGACAATTAACGTCGCTATAACGTTAATTGTCGCCACTGTCGAAATGTTACACCTTTGCCCCGCAAGCGAGACAAAAATAACATGTACAATTTATGTGATTAAACAAAAACAGGGTAGGGTTTTAACGGGGATTTTAGATTCATAATCTAGATTAAAATGTGTTTGAAAAAAATCTTTCATGTTATATTCAAAACTTAGATGTTGAATATCTGAATGAGTGAATTTGTTTTTGCATACACTATTATCATAGTTGTATATCACTATAAGGCCAAAAAAATATCTATGTCTGTTTCCTGCTTCCCTACCTACCCTATTTTCTGTCCCTACCCTAAAGTTTTTATTGGCATTTTGAAACAAGCACCGTTAAAGTTGGGATTGCTTCTTCATTGACTCAATGTAAATAATTTTGTAAAAAAAAAAAATTCCGACCTACCCACCCTAATTTTCATGAGTGGGAAGCAGGAAACAATTATATATTTTGTTTTTGCCTAAAACAAACACGTTTCGCCTGCCGGCACCATCGGAAAACCAAAGTTTCATCAACTAAGGACTAACAGTTCTTGAGAGAGATGTGCTTGCAAAACCTTAACATTGATATCATATGTATTGAAGATTGCCAAAGTCACCCCACCAGAAAATCAAGGCCAAGGTAAAAAGATGGGAATGCAACTGTGCTAAGCTACTACTGGGACATATGCATACCAAGTTTCATCAACCTAGGACTTATATTTAACCGGTAAATCAATTACGTCTCGCCTGCCGGCACCACCGGAATACCAAAGTTTCATCAACCTAGGACTAACAGTTCTTGATATATAGTGCTCGCAAAACCTTAACATTGCTATTATATGTATTGAAAACTGTCAAATTCATTCAATCGGTAAATCAAGGTCAAGGTCAAAAGATGGGGATGCAAGTTAGCTAAGCTACTACTGGGGCATATGCATACACAGTTTCAACAATACAGGAATTATAGTTCTTGAGATATAAAGGTGCTAGCAAAACCTTAACATTGCTATTATATGTTTGAAAATTGTGAAAGACATTCAACCGGAAAACCAAGGTCAAGGTCAAAAGATGGGGCTGCAATTGTGCTAGGCTACTACTGTGGCATATGCATACCAAGTTTCATCAACCTAGGACTTATAGTTTTTGAGATATGGAGGTTCTCATAAAACAGAAACATGAAATTTAACGCCGCCGCCACCGGTAAAATAATATCTATGTCTCGCTCCGCTGCGCAGGTGAGACAAAAAAACGAATTCGGTTAAGTTCTTAGTTAAGGTCCATATCTCAGATACTACATGTATGATAGTCAACGATATTTCATCACTAGATGTGCCTTGGGTAGTATAACACTAGAGAAAGAAGCACCAATGGGATAAACCAGGTCACTGCAACCGATATTTTACACATGGACAACTTTGAGTAAGGTCCATATCCCGGGTAAAACATGTTGTGGGTCAGTGATGTTTCAAGAACGGAAGGCCATCCTGTGGCTCACAGACTTATTGTGTAGTTATTATAATTTCATAACTGACATATTTTAGCTCTTTTAGTTGTTAATTGTCACATGCCAGGTGTCCTTTTCTACTTTGTGGTGAAAGAAACTTTTAAGAAAATTTTTAGGTTATGAAAATAACATGAATAATGATATAATAAAAATCATATATATGATCATAATAATTGTATTCAAATAAAATATTTAGAAACAAATATAACATACAATCATGAATAAATAATTGAAAAATAAATCAAAATACAACAGTTTCGTTAATATAACTTATGTGGTCCTGCAATTTATGCATTTTCTCTATCGTCAAATCATAAACAACACATTTCTTATAACACGACGTAGATGGCTTATATTGCTTTTCCTTTGTAATCCAATTATCATTATGACAATGTATGTTATTTTCTAAGCTGTGCGATGCAACGGAATTGAATATTGCCTCTTCCGGATTTGTTCTACATTTAGACGTCTGGCAAATATGTTTTTCGGGCATGTCCAAAAGCATATGTTTATTGACCGCTAGAAACATGTTCTGTCCGGAAAAGTCCTCATGCTTTGCTTCTTGTTTTAAGCCATAACACATCTTATTGGACGATTTTCCTTTGAGAAAGGTCAAACAGGGATGCACACAAAGAAAATTAAAATCTGATAACACTAAAACGTCAGATATATTACCGTAGGTGCGTTCGACGTTCTGTATCCATGACGTCACCAAATTCTCTTTAGAATCGGAGCCTTTGCTTGAATTACGCCAAAACATGATGTCATTGTACAAGCTCCTTTCTCGCTCGGTGTATCTGGTAGGTTCGCTGATGGTAAATGAATAAAAAACCTTGTACGGTAAATACCTTTGTAGCCTTATCATGGTAGAAACCCAAGTGTTCCGAATCGTCTCCCGTTTCTCATTGTCTCTCTCCTTGCTAGCAATAGATATGAAAAGACCCGGTCTGGTATCCACTGCGTCTGGGTTTTGCTGCTCGTAATAATATTTTGTTAAAATCACCGGTTTCGTGTGGTATCCTTTGTCATATACGTAAAAATAATCCACAATTTTCGGCGCTAAAAATCCTGTAACACATATTGTTAAAATTATCTGTAAAATGCAAAGCTTGTACTCCTTGATATATTCCCAGATGAATTTTATATATTCTATCCCTCTATTTTGCAGTTTGGTGTAATTTACTGCCATTTTGAAATGAATCAATATTCGTTTGGAATGTGAATTAAATCTATGGATTAAGGAACTGAGAATAAGTTTTGATTGGCTGATTTTCTCTCACTAAAACTCAACGGAGCGTGAATTGAACTGGATTCGAATTAATGCTGCTAGTTTTATACAATTGGCTATGTTAATATAAAAATCAATGAAGCATGAATTATTCTTTCAGAAGTAGTCCTGTTTTTTCAACTATTGATTGATATTTTGAGAAAATTTTTAACTGATGTTTCGAAAAATGTGTAAGAAAATCACATAAAAATAAAAATAAAATTCAAAATGGGTTGTCGTGAATGTAGGAATGATATCATTTATAAGCTTCTATAAACCGAAATCAATGAAGAGTGAAACCATTTTTGAAGTGTTGACATCCGATTACATTTTAAATTGATAATCGTGTGATGTGAAAATATTGACACTATATTTGAATAGACCATATAGACTTAGACAACTGGGTTTGGGCAGAATTTTTATATTGTCGTGACACTGAATAAAAAATAAATACATAATTAATTAATTAATTAATTAATTATATTCATTCATTCATTCATTCATTCATTCATTCATTCATTCATTCATTCATTCATTCATTCATTCATTCATTCATTCATTTATTTATTTATTTATTTATTTTTTATGTAAATGAGATATCGAGAAAACGTTCCATGTTATGTCCATATATTTATAATTTTTAAAAATGCTGTATAACTGTATTCACTCAGAGTATCCACTTTAACTAACTTTATTCTGATAAACCAAGCATACAGTATGTGGGTGCTATGGGCTATAATTGTATTATTGTGTGACAATATATCCAGTGAAATACATGTAATGTTGCTTGGACTCTCAAAATCAGATTTAACTGTGATTTAAATTGAATTTTGTCATTATTCAACATTTGGTGTTTAACGGTCAATATTCTTTTATTCTGTGAACCTTACATGTAATCCGACAATGATCAACATCTGTTTGAACATGTTCGGATTAATTTTGTTTTTAATTTTCCGTCTGACCTTTCATTTATTATTAATCAATTTTATCCATTTGTTGCGCTATAGATTGTTTGATTAATTGACACTAATCAATATCTATGACATAATGTTTCAAATCCCTAAATTATATTATTATCAGATTTGATGAAATTAAATTAAGATTTACATAATACATGGAATATAACAGATGATTAAAAAAAACCAACAAACTATTGAATCCATGACAATTAACCAACAATATACGTGACCTATACGCGTGAGGTGCGAACATCTGCTTAAAATAATTAGATTATTCATTAATAAATAACGAGACCTGACGCAGGATTCTTCAACGCACGAGGAACGAGACATTTTCCTCAAAACTATTTTTTGCGAACAATTTACTACCCATTTCAACCATCTTGGGCACAAATTCCAATTGCCCTCAATCTGTGGGCAAAGTGACCTGACGTCCTGACTTTGGCGCTCTTGAATGGACTTCTGCCGACAGGCTTAGCGCTATACTGTGAGCCTATTACCAGTCGACACCTGCATGGGGAGAGAGATATGCTTAGACAGGGTGAAAAAAGTAAAAGCCGCGCCGGTGATATGTCTAGATATTGATACCAAAAGGAAGGTGTGACGGTGTAGGAGCCTGTTATAGAAGAAATCAATATATGTCAAAGTTAGACGCAAGAGATTTTAGAAAAAGGTCAAATGAGAAATGGGCACCAAGACTTGTCGGATTGATCAGAATATTATTTATTATCTTTTTTGCAGTAAATCTTGTATGAAATTAAACGTTTAACCATTGACATGTACGCGAAAATTTTACATTTGTGTAGTGGCAAAAGTTCAAGATATAGTTTTAGTTTTAGAGGAAAATCACGTGATACAAATAGACATGTCGGCGTTTTTCTCTCTCTAAAAAACAATGGATTTTGGATAACCAATTAGTGCTTTTGGACTTGTAACTTCTGTAACTTGAACCGTAAATATTCCATTAGATGATCGTTATGTCGTTCTCGACTTTATTTTGGGAATCTAGTTCTAATAGCCCATTTTTGACTTTTTTTGTATTATTGAAAGTTATAATCGTTCATTGTGACCAGGCCTGTATACCCAGGGGTGATGTTTATGTGCATAGAATCTCTAGTTAAGTTGGACTTTGGACTTTCGTAGTAAATAGTAAATCTGAACTTTCACCTCGACCTTTGGCCAATCAGATTACTCCATCATGTCGATGAAATCAACGTCACAAGTGCTGAATGAAAACAGAAACGTCATTGAGGCTCCAAATGAGAACTCTTTACTTAACCTTATTTTAGAGATGGTTACAAAAATTGAAGGAAGAATGGAGAGTATGGAGAGCAACTTTGGAAAAAGACTCGACGAAATGAGACAGGATTTTCTATCGGTTTCGGCTCGAGTAAGAACACTCGAAGAGAAAACATCAGAAATGCATAAAAAGATAACGGACTGTGAAGAAGGCTGTCAAGGGATCAGCAACCTGTACGACGATATAAACACTCGAGTCCAAAAGAATACACGTAACTTAATACATCAGGACATCAGAATAAAAGACTTAGAGGAAAGACCAATTGTTCAGCCTGTTATTCAACCGGTAACCGAAGGTGAAACAAACCATAACCTAAAGTCACAGTTATCCGAATTGCATGACAAGGTATTAGATCTACAATGCCGTAGCATGAAAAACAATTTAGTTTTTTCAGGCATAGCTCACACACCAAATGAGAACACTGAAAATAAACTACGCGGTTTTCTGAGCCAGCTTTTAGGAATCAGTCACTCTATGTGGAGTTTGGTAACGTCCATAGATTTGGACGTCGTGGCCGAAACAACGCCCGTCCCATAGTTGCACGCTTTATCTACCGTAAAGACCTTGAACTTGTACTACAAAACGCATATAGACTTCGAGGGACGCCTTTTGGAATAAGTGAGCAGTTTCCCACGGAAATAGTAAACAAGCGTAAGAAACTGTATCCAATATTAAAAGAAGCTAAGCGAGAAGAGCGAGATGCTGTTTTAGTCCATGACAAGCTCTTTATTGACGGTGAACTCTATATTCCACCAGATGAGAATTTACCATTGCAACGCTCACCCCGCACAGCTAAGTTTACACCAGAACTCATTACAGAGAGGGAGAAGGAGAAGACCCCAGACAAGTTTCGAACCCCCGTGAATCCTAAGAAAAGACAGAGACAAGGTTCCTCCCCACCCACTGATATTCCCGAAAACACCGCTTAGGACAGCCAGGGAGACCGTTACCCATCTCATAACATTAACTTTGTAAATAAAGAAAATGCATTATTTTGTCACTTATGTAAATGTGAAAATGTAAATTGTATTTGTATAAATCAAACTAATGTTATAACTAAATGTAAAGATATCGTTAGCTCTGGTGATGATGATCAAGTTAATCCATCTGATTTTGCAAACTTGAATCAAACGTATCTCGATAATGAGTCTGAAATTGAACAAAGCTACTCTTGTAACTCGTCTTTAACTTACAGCCCCACTAATGACCAATGTATGGCACGAGAAAAATTGAAAGTACTATCACTTAACTGTTGTGGCATTAACAGAAGATTAAAATATCCAGAATTTGAAGAATTAATTAATAGGCATGACATTGTATGTATGGTCGAAACAAAAACCGATGACCAGGATACAATAAAACTCCCCGGGTATATTTTCAAACTGAAAAACCGTAAAAAGATTGCAGAGGTAATATCAGGTGGAATCATGTTAGGATATAAAGAAAGGCTTGATAGGTTCATTAAAACTATAGAAACTGACTGCAAATTTGTACTCTGGTTTAAAATTGATTCAATACTACTTGGTCTTGAAAATGATGCTCTTTTTGGTATTATTTATATTCCACCCGAATATACAAACTATTCATCACCAGATGCTTACAGCGAAATCGAAAATGAATATCTGTCCTTGTCATCTCAGTATAAGAACGTTACATTAGTTGGCGACTTCAATAGCCGAACATCTATCGAAAGTGATTTTATCCAATTTGAAGATAATGATCATTCAAATACAGCAAATGAATTTATGGAAAACGGTGTCATTTTTCTAGATTCTGCCGGTATTAATCGTGAACGTAATAATAAAGACTTAGTAAAAAATAGGTTTGGTTCTCTATTATTAGATTTCTGTAGAGGAAATATTTTTTTTATACTAAATGGAAGGATTGAAGGTGACAAGGACGGAAATTATACTTGCAGAAATGCAAGTGTAGTTGACTATTGTATAAGTAGTGCTGTTTTTGTAAATAGATTTCTTAGCTGTAATGTTATAGAATTTTCAAAATTATTTTCTGATGTACATTGTCCCCTGTCTATCTGTATCAATTGTGTTATAAAAAACGATGATGTTGGAGAAATGAACTCCAAAGAAGGGCCTGCTATTGTAAATGTTAAAAAATGGGATGGTAGAAAAGCCAACGAATTCCAAAGAAATATAAATAGGACTCAGAAAGATATCTTGATTGATAAACTACAAGATGACAATACTAATATGACAATTAACGAAATTAATTCAATAGTTGAACAACTTGGTGACATTTTTATTGAAAGTGCTAAAACAACTTTTGGGACCTATAAAAAGCATAAAAAGAACAAAAATAATAAAGTTATATTAATCACAAACCTTGGTTTAATTTTGAATGTAAATTTGCTAGACAAAACTATAGGAAGTTCAAGCGTAAACATTCAAAAAATAAGACGGAAATAAATAAACTTAGGCTTTCAGAATCTGAAAAACTATATAAAAATATAATGGACAAAAGTCAAAAGAACTACTCCGAAAATATGTCAAGAAAACTTAAAGGCATTAGGAAAACAGACTCGAAGGAGTTTTGGAAAGTTTTGAGAAGAGATAATTTTAAAAAGCAACCAAACATTCCTATTGAAAAGTTATTTGAGTTCTTTAGAGATTTGAATCAGGAACCCAATAATAATAATAGTAATTTCACAGACTTAGACGACCAAGTATTAAACCAGATAAATGAAGAAATTAACATGTACATCGAAAAAGAAGAAATCTTAAAATGTATCTCGAATCTAAAGAATAATAAAGCCAGTGGTGAAGACCAAATAATTAATGAGTACATAAAATCAACATCAAATGAATTTATTGAAATTTATGAAAAGTTGTTCAATCTAGTATTCAAAACAGGAATAGTACCAGAAATCTGGCTTATTGGAAACATTAAACCTATATACAAAAATAAAGGAGATAGTAAAGACCCTAAAAACTTTCGTCCTATTACAATAGTTAGCTGTTTAGGAAAACTGTTTACAGCTGTACTTACAAACAGATTAAATAAATATTCTGAAAATTTCTCTGTTCTTAATGAAAACCAAAGTGGTTTCCGTCAAGGTTACTGCACTATCGACAATTTATTTACCTTACATGGACTTTTCGAACTTCTTAAACTTAAAAAAAAGAAACTTTTCTGTGCATTTATAGATTTTGAGAAAGCTTTCGATAAAGTGTGGAGATCAGGCTTATGGCATAAATCAATATTAAATAATATAAATGGAAAGATGCTGAATGTCATTCAGAACATGTATAAAAACATAAAATCAAATATTGTTTTTAACCATGAAAATTCTGATTATTTCCCATGTAATAACGGAGTCAGACAAGGTGAAAACATGTCCCCTTTCCTTTTTGCTTTATTCTTAAACGATTTGGAATCTTTCTTAGAAAATCAAAACAACATATGCCTTGCATCCATTTCCGAAGATTTTGAATCAATTTTAGGGGTTTATGCAAAATTATTTGCACTTTTATACGCAGACGATACAGTTCTCATGTCTGAAACAGCAGATGGCCTCCAATCACAATTAAATAGCTTTTATGAATATTGCAATGAATTGCAACTTACTGTTAATATAGAAAAAACAAAAATTTTGTGCTTTTCAAACGGTAGATTGCCAAATAATTTGCGCTTTATGTATGCAAACAGAGAACTAGAAATCGTCAAGGACTTTAACTATCTTGGAACCAAATTAAATAAAACTGGAAAATTTAATTTAGCAATCAAAGCACAATCGGAAAAGGGAACAAAAGCAATGTATGAAGTCTTGAAATTAGGAAAGTATCACAACCTTTCAGTTTCTTGTCAGTTAGACTTATTTGACAAAATGGTTAAGCCAATATTGCTATATGGTTGCGAAACCTGGGGTTTCAAAAACTGTCACCTGATTGAAAAGGTTCATTTGAAATTTTGTAAACTTTTACTGAATTTAAAATCTTCTACACCAAACTGTTTTGTATATGGTGAATTGGGTAGATTCCCTTTATACATTGACATTAAATTAAGAATGGTATCATATTGGTCAAAATTACTGTCTGGAAAACAGACAAAACTATGTGTATTAATTTACAAACTTATGTTACATCTGTTTAATACACAAAATGTGAACTTTTCTTGGCTTGGACACATCAAAAGTATTTTTAACGAATGTGGACACACAAATATTTGGAATTCACAACATTTTCAAAGTTCTGAATGGTTAAAGAAAATAATATTGGAAAGTTTAACTGATCAGTTTCGACAAATCTGGCACGACGAAGTTCGAAACTGCTCTAAAGCCGCAAATTATAAGATTTTTAAAGACACTTTCGAGTTTGAGCATTATTTTGAAACACTGATCAAAAAAGATTCTATATCACTTTGTAAATTTAGAACATGCAATCATAAACTTCCCATCGAAACGGGAAGATGGAATAACGTCGAACGACAAAATAGAAAATGTAACCTATGTAATGAAAGTATAGGAGACGAATTTCATTATGTTCTAGAATGTCGATCCTTATCAGATGATAGAAAGAAACTGATCAGTAAACAGCTGACTAGAAGTCCAAATATCTTGAAATTTAAGGATATCATGGCAACAAAAAATAGATTCAAATTAATTAAACTGTGTAAGTTGATAAAAATCATAAATAAAAAAGCGTGTCCTCCCGGCTAAAACTTACTTGTTTTATATTATATTTATTGAATGTAAAATGTGAAATTTGTGATAATGTTGTTTGCTGATTGTATATATTGTACATAGTATTTCTCTGTACCTAAATGTATGGTTTATGAGAATAAAGTTATATATATATATAGTTAGATTAAGCTACTGCACAATTTTTTGACCTTCAGTGTCTACACTGAATCGAGCTTTTTTGGTATCTAAGAATCAGTGATTGTGGTGGAGCAAGTTGAACATCTTAGGTGATGCTTGTTTTTTAGTAGATACACTTACCTTTCGTTTACTTTACTTTTCATTAATTACATGTAACATAACTTTTCGAAGTCTAAAAGACTGTCTTTGTGAAGACGGATGTTATTTTTCCTGCCGTATAGTGTTTGAATTTTTGTTACTTTTGGCTTTATTCTTAAGCATGTAAGTTCGCAACAAAGATAACTTTCTTGCTTTAGGGAAGTGTAATGACACATCCTTGCATCCATGATATTGAAAGTTGACTTGACAACTCAACTTAATAGACTAACGCGAAAAGAATGTCTATCATATTTTCTTGCAAATTCGCAAACATATGAAATTAAGTCAACGCCTAAAGAAGTATTCTTTTTTTAGACTTTCAAGTTCTTGGAATGGTTCTTATTTTGTAAACTCTTTCTTGAATCCTGACGTAATATACTCGTCATCATTAAAATTCTTCTTAGAATAAAAGATTTTTTTTAACTCTTTTTGTTTTTATCAAGATTGCATAGAATCTATTTTTTTATTATCACTTAAAGCAAAGATAACAATTTATGCACCCAAGTTAGCGTCGTCTTGAATAATGACTGCATGCCTGACCGCCGTCTTTATATAGGGTAGAACGGCCGAATACATGTATAATTATAATTCCTTACAAAGACCCTTACAGTTAACAGCTCATCGAACCTGAATAAGGTGAAATGTGTTTTTACTATGGTACAAGTTAAAGGTCAAGGCTCACTTGCTTGATTCCCCCCGGGGAGGGGGGGGGCTACTCCCATTGTAAGTGGGTATACCTATGTGCCGCAAAACAGGGTCTGTTTTTCAAAGGTTACTAGTCATGAACAGGGTCATAATTTCCAACCCTGAAAAGAGCAGGTCTATAATTGACTTTAAAATGCCCATCATCGGTAATTCAACATACCAAATCAAATTCCAAAATTTTTTTCCCTCAAATATTTGTTAAATAAGGTAAAACGTACTTAACATCATTGAAATGGTATGAAAATGAATTCATTTGACTGCACAAAATCAGTGACAGGGTATGGTAATGTATGTTTTTGAAGTCACCAACAGGTCCAGGTTTGACAACCCCATCGGCACATAGGCACATAGGCCCCGGGGATTCCTCCTTCCTAACCTTGGTATTTGATTTGAATTAAAAAGTTTGCCTTAAAATATATCAATAAAATATTTATGGTAAGGTGAAAAGGAGACGATTGAGAATCAGAAACAAGCATCATCTTGTTTTATTTAGGCAATTCCTTCGTGGACCACAGACAAGAACAGTAAAATTTGTTGTTTGTATTTCTGTGTGTGTTTTTGGATAAGTATATGTAGTTACACGGTATATAACTCTCTGCAGAACATGTGCAGAAATAAAATAATGTTAACCTTTTTGACAAACACCATTTTCATAGATCATCTCGAAAAACGATGCTAGTCTTTCTGAAATAGGGAGCCGGACAGAAATGGTTGGGCGATCTGTAAATGGAGATTTCTAGAGAAATACTCGATGTATGTTAAAACTTCTTAGTTTAATAGAACTCGATAAGAGCAGTCTGAATGGGGACAGCCACAAAGGTCACACACGAAATCTCCGATCGTAAAGACATGGAGAAGCTGATACATTGTAGCATGTATCCAACATTCTATATATTATATAAATGAGTTTAAACTAAACTATCAAATTGTTTGCACATTTTGCGAGATCTTGAAGAAAAAAAAAGAAAAACAACCTCAAACAGTATGGCACTTTCTTTATTTAGCATAAAAGTGATTGTCGGAAAGCTTTAAATCACCTTGTCTTCTATTAAGCTGAGATCGTAAATGCATTCACGGTACTTTGAAAAATAGCTGATTAAATCAAATATTAATAATTAGTATTAAAAGAAAGGCAACGTTGTTTGTATCTTTTAACTTTCCGCTGGTCTATCTGTCTAAAGAACGGGCTCCGCATTCTATTTTTCTTTTTATCATTGATACTATATCGAGTTCCATGAACCATGGAGTGTCGGACGATCCAATCGCTCAGTTTGACTGTGGTCAATGGTTTATACACATTGTTCATCCACTCGTCTGATCCTGAATTTTCCATTTCCGGTGGATAATAAAATCCGAAAATATTCATATGATGCCGGGAAACCATCTCGTGTGTCAAAATTGTCGTTTTGCCTTCAAAACATGTCGGACCGACAAGTCCTATATTTTGTGGTCTAAACTTTTGAAGTTGTTGAATTCCTATCGATGTCCAATTTTGTGTAACAAACTCAGTATCATCGTTAATTCGAACTATATAATCCACTTGATCATCATAAGCCGTTTTTGCTAATTTATTTATAATAGCAACAAAATAATGACTTTCCACAAGAACGAACTGTACAGAGGGCAGCATGTTTATTAAAAGTTTCAATTTTTTCTCTAATTTATCTCCCTTGTCAATACCTACATAAATCGTATAATCGTACTGCGGTTCCATAGTTTTGATAATCGAAGGAATACAAAAATCAAACAACGAAAAATTTCTAAATGAAAATTTGTGAAGTCCTCGGGTTGTCGTTGGTATCAAAATACCCACTTTGATGGGATTATTAACATGTTCACGCGTGCATTTGAACTTCTCTACATACCCATGTATACGCTCTTTTTGTACATACAATTTATCCTTACACGAAAATATCATGATCGTAAATAATATTATAGCTACGGGTATTCCATATAAAAATAAACATTTATATTGGATTATAAATGCTTTGAATGAAGGACGTAGTATTTTTTCGATCGCTAATACCATAGTGGTTTGTTTACATAAATTCTTTATGCCCTCTTATAACCTTTGTAATGCATCGGTAAGATTTTGCAGATATTTTTAGATTTTTTATAAGTCTTCTTTTCCTTTTTGATATGCATCGTTAAGTTTTTGAATCTGTTGGTTTATTTTGAAACTACTTTGTGCTTCAGTAATTTTGCTTCTTTGTGCTTTATTTGAAATAACTGTCGATTATTTATGAAACTAATACGCTCTATCGGTTTTGATAGTTTCTTTTTTTTATGGCGCCTTGGTTTTTGGTCTAATGCAGGCTTCATTGACAACGTAGAATGGATGGGGTCATGAATTGATTTTTTTTTCGAACTACAACATGAATAAACATATATAAATATTGAAATATCGTGTTTATGAATACTAATATGGTGTATTATAAGGTTGACGAGTACAAGTGTACTATGTTTTTTTTTTGGGGGGGGGGGGGGGGTAGCATCTCGTTAATTCTTATTTAAAGATAATAGATGTGAACAAATACAATTGCAACAGAGAAATGATAAATAAGTCCAAGTCCAGTTGAGTAAACAATTTGAAAAAAAAAAATAATAACAGGACGGACGACAGGCGCTAAGGATGGCAATAGCTCTCGATACCTATCGGACAATGTGAGCTAAAAACAGAATTTATTTAGACTTTTTTATTATTCCTTTGGAAGAAAACATTCATGAATAATACAAATTGTGAAAAAAATTTGTAAACAAAGATTAATGTTGGTTCCATAAATTAAATTCTTTGAATCTTTTAACCTTTTTGTCATGCCCCATTATCCAATTATTACGAACGACAACGGCCATATTTTTATTTGTATAGTTTTTACTGAAGTGTACCGTTATATCCCCAGAAGGAAAATATCTTCTGTCTATTTTTTATCATTAATTTTACACTTTTTAAAAAGCAAATTAAACACTGGCTGATTATGTTTGGGGCTTAGTAATGCCTTTTCCCAATTTTTCAAAAAGTTCAGCGTTCGTCTGTTTCGTTGAATGGCTATAAATCCGGTGCAGACGACAGTGTTTGTGTCCAACGTGACCCACATGTCGTAGTTTCCCGTCAAATAGTTATTCTATTGGACTGCTAAGCCCTACCGTATCGATATCCGTGTAAAGCACACGTTGGCCTCGTTTTAGCACCCTGAGTAAATAAGTCGGTCGTTTGCTGACTGGCTTTTTGTCAAGAAGAGTGTCGTATGACAACGAATTGTTGCTGTTTAAATCCAAAGAAGGCGGTCAAACTTCAAACCGGGGATTGTTCCCATATCGATCAAACGATACTACAATCATTCGTGTAAGCTAATAATAAAAAAGCTGGAAATAAAAAAAGCCAATTCTCAACCATGCATGTCGTGGAAACCAACTGAGACAGTCACTAAAATAGTCCATGATGGGGCTTAGTAGATATTGTCAAAATCTGGTTCTATAAAAGATACGTCTACATCCCACATCGGGTCGTTTCGCAAGTTTTAAAACCGAAAGATGACATGAAAGCATGCAAATAACGGCATACAAGACATAAATACCAACTTTTGTCCTCGTTTTGTTAATGTTTAAACTTGATGTTTTTTTTCTTAATCATGCCTGGTACACTTGTACTGAAATTTAAGATTTTTTGAAAGATAACATAACTAATACTTTTAAACTCCAATAATAAGTCCTTTTTGAAATGCTTTCTAAAATTCTTAAAAAAATACTATTCAATACTTCAAATTATTTAAAGAAAAAGGTTTCCTATCCGCTGAATTTTCAATATGTATTTTTTTTGTTTCTGATGTATTGCTTGACCCTAATAACGAAAAAACAAAGCTAACAAAAATACAATGGATCAACACATTTGTATACCATCAAATTGGACAACCAGAGATCTTGGTTTAAGAATCTCAACTGATAATTTTTTGTCCCGGTTTCGGATTTTTTCTACAAGTCTTGACGTATAATGTCCACAGTTTAAAAATGCAATATTATATACCCAGTACATGCATTGTATTGATACTAAGTAATGTTGTAAATACTATAATATCTTTCACGTCTTTGGGTGTATCAATTTGTACAGTAACATGTTCATTATTTTTGTATGTTTGTATGAGGTTTCTATTATGCAATAAAGAATATATATTATGATATTGATTGACACTCGTTTTGGTGCTCGGTATTTGGAAACTACTGGCCTGGGTCAATAATCTTTCCCGGCTGGTGGACTAGTGCAAGGTACCGTAGTGTAAATACAAGCCTGGGGCCAGGTCTTCAAAATCAATGAACATAATAATGTAGCCATTTAAATTTTTGCTTGTGGAAGTTCATCTTAAATTCATTATTGATATGAATATGCTGAAATTTTAACTTGATTAAATGCTTCAATAATTTTATTTTTATTGTGATTGGCAACGACTAAATAAGTGAATGTAGATGGAAACAAATTTATTAATGCAATATACACTTTTGAAATACGATTTTGACAATTAGTGTGCTTTATTTTGTTGTATTCCGAACTTTTCGCTTGATTTAATGCTTCGTTAATTTTTATCATGTTTTAAAACAGCATTAATATGATCGTAAGTCACGTGATTGGACCTGTTTAACATGTTTAATCAGCTTTACTTTAAATCCGATTGAGTATTTTTGAAGAACGATTTGGACAACAAAAGCGTTTGTTACGGTGCCATGATGTAATTATAGAATTTAAAGGCAGGGATTAGAAAAACCGTCAAATATTTTGGCTTGATTTGGGTGAGTAACTCGCATGTACATGAACTTTTCGTTTGACATTCATAGATTATTTGGATACAATGCCATTCGGAAACCAGCGAATTCAAATATTTTGGATTGTTCTTTTTCTTGTATGTTTGACGTTATTGTATAGTAATTTTGGGAGTCTACAATCACACAATGATGGTTCATTTCAATCTAATATTCCATCAGTACATACACAGTTGCGTTCGAAATTAAACTGCCGTGAGACTGAAGATAACCGTCCTTTAATTGTGATTGGAATTTTTAGTGCAGAGAAAAATGACGTACGACGCCACACGTGCCGAACAACATGGATGGCGGAGATGTTTAAGATGGCGGACTATTTACCATTTAGGATTACATATTCGTTTTTAATTGACGAATTTACGCCAAATACGGACAGAGAACAAGCGCTTTATAAGGATCTATTTCCATTAAACGTGACTCATCATGGCGAGGCTTTCTTTTACGGAGAGAAATTTTACAAATGGGTAAAATACGTTCAAAGGACATTCCCGACTGCATTAATGGCGATCAAAATGGACGATGATACATATTTGTGTATTCCTCAAATTTTCGATCGGTTGGACCGACTGAAATCGACAAAACTATACTACGGTTGGCGACATGGATTTAATATGAAATTTTCTCATGATGAAATGTTTGTTGCCATTGGTAATAATCTTGTAGAATTTATAGCGAGAAATACGTATTGTGATGGACAAAATAAAAAATGTAAGCCTAACGAATTAATTGAGACGAATTTCTCTACCACTGCTATCGTGGAATGGATGCACGAACGAATAGACATCAACTATCAAGAGGACAACGATTTTATTATTCATGGCGGTGGACAGGTCTTGGTTGACAATAAACGGAAGCATCTTCGTCCAGGATTTTGTAAAGATTATCTTATTTTTCATAAAGCTTTACCTCCAGTAATGAAACAATTGCATTCATATAAAAGTCCCATGATGTATAATTTATGATGAACTTTTAATTGTTATTTTTCCAAATTGTGTTATGATTAACTTTTTGATATTTAATATATACATCTTTTATGATTTATAAAACCACATTGTTTGTCTGTATGTAATACTATTTGATCAACTTTTTTGACAACCATTGATAAACATTTTTTTTTATTTTTAAAAACCTCGTTGTTTTGTTTCAATGTTACACCCTTTAGGCAAAAAAACATGTATGTTTCCTATTAGCCTACATTACCTATTTTTTCATGCCTACCGGCCTTCCATAACATTTATATTGCCATTTAACTTTAATTCCACTTTCTAGTTACTCAAGGTAAATGAAAGAACCTTAGTGAGCAGGCTCACATACCCCACGCGTGCCGCTAATGGACTATCAATGTTATCCTTGAGGAATTAGTATCAAGCTACAGGATTCAAAAATATTGAATGATTGTAAAAGTGAATGTGCAAGTATTTGAATATCATAAGAAAGTTATGTCAAATTTCTTAGTCCAAAGGGCCATAACTCCGACAAAAATTTGGGCATAAAAAATTCCTTGTAATATGCACAACTACATATCGTGTACTTCTTGCATACTAAATTTCATTACATTCTGTTCAGTAGTTTAAGAGGAGTTGCCATCACAAACTGTAATCATGATTTTCTGCAAATTTCTAAGTCCAAAGGTCCATAACTCCCACAAAAATTTGCGAATAAAAAATTCCCGATAACATGCACAACTACATATGGTGTTCTCCTTGCATACCAAGTTTAGTTAAATTCTGTTCAGTAGTTTAAGAAGAGTTGCGATTACAAACTGTAATCATGATTTTCTGCAAATTTCTAAGTCCAAAGGGCCATAACCACACAAAAAATTGCAAATCGAAAATTCCTGGTAACATGCACAACTACATATGGTGTTCTCCTTGCATACCAAGTTTAGTTAAATTCTGTTCAGTAGTTTAAGAAGAGTTGCGATTACAAACTGTAATCATGATTTTCTGCAAATTTCTAAGTCCAAAGGGCCATAACTCCCACAAAAATTTGCAAATCGAAAATTCCTGGTAACATGCACAACTACATATGGTGTTCTCCTTGCATACCAAGTTTCATTAAATTCTGTTCAGTAGTTTAAGAGGAGTTGCGATTACAAACTGTATTCATGATTTTCTGCAAATTTCTAAGTCCAAAGGGCCATAACTCCCACAAAAATTTGCGAATCAAAAATTCCTGGTAACATGCACAACTACATATGGTGTTCTCCTTGCATACCAAGTTTAGTTAAATTCTGTTCAGTAGTTTAAGAAGAGTTGCGATTACAAACTGTAATCATGATTTTCTGCAAATTTCTAAGTCCAAAGGGCCATAACTCCCACAAAAATTTGCAAATCAAAAATTCCTTGTAATATGCACAACTACATATGGTGTTCTTCTTGCATACCAAGTTTCATTAAATTCTGTTCAGTAGTTTAAGAGGAGTTGCGATTACAAACTTTGATCACAGACGGACGGACGGAGAGACGGACGGACGGACGGAGAGACGGACGGACGGACGGACGGACCAGTCAAAAACATTATACCCTTCGCAACTTCGTTGCTTGGGGTATAATAAATAAAATAAAAATAAACCTACCAACCCATAGGTGTAACTTTTCCTCCGGCGGCTGTTTTATGAGCACCTCCATATGTGAAGAACTATAAGTTCTAGGTTGATGAAACCTGGTATGCATATGTCCCAGTAGTAGCTTGGCATGCTTGCATTCCCATCTTTGATCTTGACCTTGATTTTCCGGTTTAATGACTTTGATAATTTTCAATACATATAAAAGCAATGTTTTGGTTTTGCGAGCACCTTAATATCTCAAGAACTTTTAAGTCCTAGGTTGATGAAACTTTGTATGCATTTGCCCCTGTAGTAGCTTATCACAATTGCATCCCCATCTTTTGACCTTGACCTTGATTTATCAGTTGAGTGACTTTGACAATTTTCATAGCATATAATAGCAATGTTAAGGTTTTGTGACCACCACTTTGAGTCCTAGTTGATGAAACTTGGTATGTACATGCCCCAGTAGAAGCTTAGCACAGTCGCATCCTCATCTTTTGACCTTTGATTTTCAGGTTAATGGACTTTGACAATTTTCAATTCATATAATAGCAATGTTAAGTTAAATGAGCACTTCCATATCTCAAGTACTATAAATCCTAGGTGGATGAAACGTGCAATGCATATGACCCAGTAGTAGCTTAGCACAGTTCTCTTGACCTTGATTTTCCAGTGAAGTAACTTTGACAATTTTCAATACATATAATAGCAATATTCAGGTTTTACGAGCACCTTTATATCTCAAGAACTATAAGTCATATGTTGATGAAACTTGGTATGCATATGCCCCCAGTAATAGCATAGCACATCTGCTTTCTCATCTTTTGACCATCGACCTTGATTTTCCAGTTGAGTGACTTTGACTATTTTCAATACATATAATAGCAATGTTAAGGTTTTGTGAGCACCTTTATATCTCAAGAACTTTAAGTCTTAGGTTGATAAAACTTTGTTTGCATAAGCCCCAGTAGTTGCTTAGCACAGTTCTATCCCCATTTTGTGACCTGGAACTTGATATACCAGTTGAATGACTTGACAATTTCAATACATACAATAGAAATATTCAGGTTTTATGAGCACCTTTATATCTCAAGAACTATAAGTCTTAGGTTGATAAAACTTTGTATGCATAAGCCCCAGCGGAAGCTAAGCACAGTTGTATTCTCATCTTTTGACCTTGACCTTGATTGTCCGATTGAATGACTTTGACAATTTTATATCGCAAGAACTATAAGTCCTAGACTCAGGTTGATGAAACTTGGTATGCATATGCCATCAGTAGTTGCATAGCTCAGCTGCATCACCATCTTTTGACCATCGACCTTGATTTTCCAGATTAGTGACTTTGACAATTTTCAATACATATAATAGAAATGTTAAGGTTTTTCAAGCACCTCTAAACCTCAAGAACTATTAGTCTTAGGTTGAAGAAACTTAGTATAATGCATATGCCCCAGTAGATGCTTAGCACAGTTGCATCCTCATTTTGTGACCTGGAACTTGATATACCAGTTGAATGACTTTGACAATTTTCAATACATATAATAGCAATGTTAAAGTATTTTAACATCTACATAACTCGATTTCCTTAGCAGAGCGACACGTCTGACGCAAAAATTGCTCACACAGGGTTATGTTGCTTCTCTGTTGCTGTCTTCACTCAAGAAATTTTACGGAAGACATCATGCACTTATAGACAAATATGGGATTTCGATCTCTCAGATGAGTGCAGATGTTGGTTTGTCATAGGGTGTTGTTTTGTCTACCTTTACCGGATTTGACACGCTGAATGGACTATTGGCAACGCGACGGGTGTGCTATAGCAAGCAGGAACTGCTTACTCTTCCGGAGCACCTGAGTTCACTCTTGTTTCGACTGGAGTTCGTGTTGTTGATTGATATTCAGTTGTTTTGTGTTTCCATGTTTTCCTGTTGTCTGTTTTTGTCCCGTTCGTGTTGGTGTTTACTGGTTTTGTCTCTGCCCTTTAGGACTTTTGACATTCGGATACCCCATTGGTACCTCTGCTTCTTTCAAGAACTGTAAGTCCTAGGTTGATGAAACTTTGTATGCGTATTCCCAATAGCAGCTTTGATTGTGTTTGAGGAATAACAAGGTATTCCAATGGTGCCGACAGCCGAGACGTACTTTAATGTTAACTCTTGTTTCATACATGCAAAAGGAATCACACAAATTTTTTGTTTGGCCTTATCATCAGACGAATAAAATGTCACTTTGAGCTAAGCGCCCTGTCGTTTGGTCATTTAGATCTCTGAAAATTTGAGCGGTAAAGAAGTACCAATGACACAAAAATAAACAACCGGAGAAAAAGACAACATAAAATATACAACACATAGTACAAACTACATCAGCAACACGAGCTTAGATTTTAAACGGAAGTAAAATCAGATGCTCTGAGAGCGCAAGAAGTTCCCGTCGTTGCAACACAACATAAATAAGAAATTCAAGACGGCAATGAAATCCGGCCCTTAAAAATATTACGATTGTTGTTATTCTAGAAATGGTGTCGATCAAATGTGGATCTTGAAGAATTCGAAAGAACTATTGTAGATTTGAGCAGTGCCAAATGGCTTCGTTGAAGGCTGCTGGCGTTTGTCCATTGTGGTTTTTCTGAATTGCCGCTTGATTGTGGACTGTGTCGCGTATACTTATTCCACATCTCATTATTTTCTATATATCTTAACTGGAAATCAGTTTCATCTTGCAACAGCATCAAAACTTTTGATTTCTCCACTCTTTATACTTCTATTCCGCATGAACAACTCAAATTACGATTGGCACAGCTGATTAAACGCAGCTTTTTCAAAAAGTATTGAAAACGCAGGTACAAATATTTGGTAGTCGATTACAGTAAGACTTACTTTGTCATCAATGAGTCTAAGAAAAAGAATAAATATACAGAAGACCAAATAGTCGACATGCTCAATTTTCTTATCGACAACATATTTGTTCAGCAAACAATAGGGATACCAATGGGCACCAATTGTGCACCTTTGCTTGCTAATTTGTTTCTACATTCATATGAAGCAGCCTTCTTACAATCTCTTCTAGACAAAAAAGATCGTAGACTAGCTCTCTCTTTTAACCTCACGTTCCGTTACATTGATGATGTCCTTTCACTAAACAATTCTCGATTTGGTGATTTTATTCATCTCATATATCTAGAGGAACGTGAGAAAAAGAACACAACGGATTCTAAGAAGTCTGCTTCATATCTAGATCTACATCTCGAAATTGACTCTCAAGGAAGTCTTTCAACAAATCTCTGTGACAAACGTGATGACTTTAACTTCCCAATCGTCAAATTTCCCTTTTTGCGCAGCAACATTCCGTCCGCTCCTGCTTTTGGAGTCTTCATATCACTTTTGATTCGTTACTCCAGAGCTTGCACGAATTACATCGATTTCCTTGGCAGAGCGTCACGTTTGACACAGAACTTGCTGACACAGGTTGCTGTCTTCACACAAGATAATTTACAGTAGACACCGTGCACTCTTAGATAAATATTGGATTTCTATCTCTCAAATGAGTGCAATCTTGGTTTGTCGTAGATATTATACTCCCACTCGTAAGAGAGGGGACTATATTGCAATCTTCTTGTCCGTCCGTCCGTCCGTCCGTCCGTCTGTCCGTCCGGTTCAATTTCTCTGCTTCTACTGGATGGATTGGTTTTAAATGTGGTACACAGCTTCAGCATGATGAGTTCTACCATGCCTCCTCTTTCCAGGTCAGTCCATCATCTACTTCTTGTTTTCTGAGCCGACTTAGACTTTTTTAGGGTAAAAAATTTGAAATGTGAAATTTTTCGTAACAGTTTTCTCGGCTTCTACGGGATAGATTGGTTTCAAATTTGGTACACAGCTTCAACATGATGAGTTATACCGTGCCTCCCCTTTCCAGATCAGTCCATCATCTACTTCCTGTTTTCAGAGCGGACTTAGACTTTTAGGGAAAAAATTTAAAATGTGAAATTTTTGGTAACAGTTTTCTCGGCTTCTACTGGATGGATGAGTTTCAAATTTGGTACACAGCTTCAGCATGATTAGTTTTACTGTGCCTCCCCTTTCCAGGTCAGTCCATCATCTACTTCCTGTTTTCTGAGCCGACTTAGACTTTTTGTGGGTAAAAAATAAGCAATTTTTCGTAACAGTTGTCACGGCTTCTACAAAAGGGATTGATTTCAAATTTGGTATACAGCTTTAGCATGATGAGGTGTACCGTGTCTCCTCTTTCCAGGTCGGTCCGTCATCTACTTCCTGTTTTCTGAATGGTCGAGTGGGGGTATGCTTAGCAAGACTTAGTGCAACCCCTTGTTAATTTTGTTTTGTCTTTTTTTACCGGATTTGACACACTAAATTGGAAATTAGCAACACGACGGGTGTGCTATAGCAGACAGGAACCGCTTACTCTTTCGGAGCACCTGGGTTCACTCTTGTTACGACTTGAGTTCGAATTGTTGATTTCCGTTTGGTTGATTCTGTGTTTTGTGTTTCTTTGTGCTGTTTTTGTTCGTGTTTACCGGTTTCGTCTTTGCCCTTTCAGACTTTTGACACTTGAATGCCCCATTTGGTCTTCAAAAGTAACTTAAAGAACTTCAGTGAGCAAAGGACTTTTATATCATTAAGCCCCAGTTACTCTGTCACGTTTCGGCACCCCGTTTTACTACGTTTCTAAAACGTAGTAAAACGGCTATAAACGTAACGAAACGTGCCAACGCGTGGTTGAAACTGGGTACATACGTAGAGATACCTGGATGCAAACGTGGGGTGCCCTGTTTGTATCGTTTTTACTACGTTTGACGCGGTTTTATGAGGTTTTTGCACGTTTTATCACGTTTTAGTAGGTATCATAACGTTTTACCACGCTTACTCGATCATTTCGCCTGATTTTGCACCCTTGTTTTGAAAAAAAATCGTCATTTAGATCACATTAAAAGAAAAAAAATTCTAAGAAATTGGTAAATAACGGGATGTTGCTGAAAGAGCATACGCGTTTTCTGCAAGATAAAACTATTGTTGTTTCAGTACAACCAGAACCGATATACAAAAGGATTAGAAAAGAACGCGTTTAATTTTGGGAAAGACATTGGAAAAGTAGTAGATCCGAATTCGGCATGTACGAACAATATAAGAGGAACTGGGACGTGAGGATATATTGTTTCCTTCAGAAACGTTTTGCGAGTTGACCCAGCTATGTTTCATGAGAATGTCGTTAGAATTGCACTAGGGCTTAAGAAAAAAGACACATGGTTCAGAAAGGCATTACCAGTTGGCTTATCTCTTGCACTTGTCCTCATCGCAGCGGTTTGTCAGATTTTCTGCAACCAATTATTTTTGGAATTAAAAGACTGTGATCAAATTATATGGTGATTCTTTTCTCATAGTAAAGGGTAATGAGGAAAACACTGAAATAACTCTTTGTGAAAGTCTTAAAGCTGTTTAATATTAACTTTTTGTAAGCAAGTATTTTGTGAGCGAATGCTTACTCATAATATCCCGCTTCAAAACTTTAGTATTCGGTTAAAAGAAAGTATATGACCTAGGAGTATAGAATAGCAATACACCTTATTATACCATATGATAAGGTTGAAGGCGAAATATCAAACCTCTACGACATACAGTTAGACAACTGTGATAGGAATTTTGCATCTATGTTCAAAATGTTTCAAACCAGTTTAGCTAGGAACCTAAAATTATTAAGCACCATTTGGTACTACAGTATACCTGTTTCTTCGTGCTGTTCTTGTTCGTGTTTACCGGTTTTGTCGTTGCCCTTTCGGACTGTTGACACTCGAATGTCCTGGCCCATTGGTGCCTCTGCTTTTTTTAGCTCACCTGGACCGATTACCATCACTTGGCGTCCGTCGTCGTCGTCGTCGTCGTCGTCTGTTAACAATTTTTCAAAAATCTTCTCCTCTGAAACTACTGAACAGAATTTAATGAAACTTGGTATGAATGACCCTTAGGGTGTCCTGCACCAAACTTGTGTTTCAATTTTTGATCCGTCAAAAAACATGGCCACTGTTACTAAAAATAGACCAGGGGGGTCAGACTACTGTTTTTGGCTTGTCACTCAAAAAGTATAAGAGATAGATGAAATCTGATGCCACCCTACTGCTTCAGCATCAAAAGTTCTACAAAAGTCTCCATTTAGTCGAATTATCAGATGATCCCTTAAAGGGGTTACAGACCCTTTAAAGGTGAAAAATAGCGTTTTGCATGTTTTTGGCCTATAGAATGAAAACTATTGTAGATAGAGAAAAGCTGTTGCTTGCTTAAATGTTCAGCTCATTTTGCTCTACAAAAGTCTCCATAGGGTCGAAGTTGTCAGATGACCCCTTATAGGGGTTACAGCCCCTTAAAGGCGAAAAATAGTGTTTTTGGCCTATAGAATGAAAACTATTGCAGATAGAGAAAAGCTGTTGCTTGCTAAAATGTTCAGCTCATTTAGCTCTACAAAAGTCTCCATGGGGTCGAAGTTGTCAGATGACCCTTTATAGGAGTTAAAGCCCTTAAAGGCGAAAAATAGTGTTTTTGGCCTATAGAATGAAAACTATTGCAAATAGAGAAAAGCTGTTGCTTGCTTAAATGTTCAGCTCATTTAGCTCTACAAAAGTCTCCAGAAGAACAAAGTTGTCAGATGATCCCTTATAGGGGTAACAGCCCCTTAAGGTGATAAATAGCGTTTGTGCATGTTTTTGGCCTGTAGAATGAAAACTATTGTAGATAGAGAAAAGCTGTTGCTTGCTTGAATGTTCAGCTCATTTAGCTCTACAAAAGTCTCCATAGGGTCAAAGTTGTCAGATGACCCCTTATAGGGATTACAGCCCCTTAAAGGCGAAAAATAGCGTTTTTGGCCTATAGAATGAAAACTATTGCAGATAGAGAAAAACTGTTGCTTGCTAAAATGTTCAGCTCATTTAGCTCTACAAAAGTCTCCATGGGGTGGAAGATGTCATATGACCCTTTATAGGGGTTAAAGCCCCTTAAAGGCAAAAAAATAGTGTTTTAGGCCTATAGAATGAAAACTATTGCAGATTATAAAAAAAAGCTGTTGCTTGATTAAATGTTCACTCATTTAGCTCTACAAAAGTCTTCATAGGGTCGAAGTTGTCAGATGACCCCTAAAAGGGGTTACAGCCCCTGAAAGGCAACAAGAGGCTCCCAGGAGCCTGAATCGCTCACCTGGTCTTGATGTCAACCATATGAATAACTTTGTAAAGCTAAATAAACTGAACATTTAAGCAAGCAACAGCTTTTTCTCTTTCAGCAATAGTTTTCATTCTGTAGCCAAAAATGTGAAACATGTTATTTTAAGGGCCCTCTGACAACTCTGACTCTATAGAGACCTTTGTTTAGAGCTTAATGAACTGAACATTAAAGCAAGCAACCAATTTTCTTTTTCTGCTATAGTTATCATTATATAAGCCAAAAACATGAAAACATGTTAATTTAGAGGCTGCGATCCCTATAAGGGGTCATCTGAAAACTTCAACCCTATAAATGCTTTTGTTGAGCTAAATTAGCTGAACATTGAAGCAAGCAACAGCTTTTCTCTATCCGCAATAGTTTTCATTCTATAGGCCAAAAACACTATTTTTCACCTTTAAGGGGCTGTAACCCCTATAAGGGGTCATCTGACATCTTTGACCCAATGAAGACTTTTGTAGAGCTTAATGAGTTGAACATTTAAGCAAGCAACAGCTTTTCCCTATCTGCAATAGTTTTCATTCTACAGACCAAAAACACAATTTTTCGCCTTTAAGGGGCTGTAACCCCTATAAGGGGTCACCTGACATCTTTGACCCAATGAAGACTTATGTAGAGCTAAATGAGTTGAACATTTAAGCAAGCAACAGTTTTTCTCTGTCTGCAATAGTTTTCATTCTACAGACCAAAAACACTAAATTTTGCATTTAAGGGGCTGTAACCCCTATAAGGGGTCATCTGACAACTTCGACTCTATGGACACATTTGTAGAGCTAAATGAGTTAAACATTTAAGCAAGCAACAGCTTTCCTCTATCTGCAATAGTTTTCATTCTACAGGCCAAAAACACTATTTTTGGCCTTTAAGGGGCTGTAACCCCTATAAGGGTTCATCTGACAACTTCGACTCTATGGACACTTTTGTAGAGCTAATTGAGCTGAACATTTAAGCAAGCAACAGCTTTTCTCTATCTGAAAAAGTTTTCATTCTACAGGCCAAAAACACTATTTTTTGCCTTTAAGGGGCTGTAACCCCTATAAGGGGTCATCCAACAACTTCGACTCTATGGACATTTTTGTAGAGCTAATTGAGCTGAACATTTAAGCAAGCAACAGCTTTTCTCTATCTGTAATAGTTTTCATTTAAGAAGCCAAAAACATGAAAAAATGCTATTTTTCACCTTTAAGGGGCCGTTACTCCTATAAGGGGTCATCTGAGAATTTCGACTCAATGAAGACTTTTGTAGAGCTTTTGATGCTGAAGCAGTAGCGTGGCATCAGATTTCATCTATCTCTTATACTTTTTGATTTACAAGCCAAAAACAGTAGTCTGACCCCCCTAGTCTATTTTTAGTAACGGTGGCCATGTTTTTTGACCGATCAAAAATTGAAACACAAGTTTGGTGCAGGACACCCTAAGGATCAATCATACCAAGTTTCATTGAATTCTGTTCAGGAGTTTCAGAGGAGAAGATTTTTGAAAAATTGTTAACGGACGACGACGACGACGACGACGACGACGACGACGACGGACGCCAAGTGATGGCAATAGCTCACATGGACCTTTGGTCCAGGTGAGCTAAAAATAGTGTTTTTGGCTCATAGAATGAAAACTATTGCAGATAGAGAAAAGATGTTGCTTGCTTAAATGTTCAGCTCATTTAGCTCTATAAAAGTCTCCATAAGGTCAAAGTTGTCAGATGATTCCTTATAGGGGTTACAGCCACTTAAAGGTTTGAAAAATAGCGTTTTTTATGTTTTTGGCCCACAGAATGGAAACTATTGCAGATAAAGAAAAGCTGTTGCTTGCTTAAATGTTCAGCTCATTTAGCTCTACAAAAGTCTCCATAGGGTTGAAGTTGTCAGATAACCCCTTATAGGGTTACAGCCCCTTAAAAGTTGAATAATAGTGTTTTTTTGATTATTTAGAATGAAAACTATTGCAGATAGAGAAAAGCTTTTTCATGCTTAAACATTCAGCTCATTTAGCTATACAAAAGTCTTCATAGGGTTGACATCAAGACCAGGTGAGCGATTCAGGCTCCTGGGAGCCTCTTGTTTACCGATATTTGATGCTGACAACGACCAAAGGGATATAACTACATGTATATGACTTCAAAATATCGAACCATTAGGAGCAAAATATGACTGACCGGAAGAGAAAAGCAAATCCACGAAATGAGAAAAAAACCTTTTTCTGTAAATTCAGTTTTTCTATAACCTTCTATATTCCGTTTACATAATTCTAATATTATGCTGGAGTCATACTATCCCGATTTAGACCCCGAAACAAGATATGAGTATTTTTTCAAAATCGGGACTGATCGTAACCAGATCGCGCTATTCGTGTTGCCATCTTTTTTCCATCTTAGCACCTTCTGTGGAAATTTTCTGACTTCGTGACAAACTTCGTAGTGCTCCCGAATTTTTTTAACATGTTAAAAAACTGTCGAAGATTCGTGCGAAGGTCCTTGTTCGTGTTGTGTTCTTTAATCCATCCTATCTATCGTAATGCATTCGTAAAGGTGTCTTTTGATTTCGCGTTGTCTTCTAAGTGTCGTCGGTTTCATTTATCTTACGATGGCGGCACGAACTAGTGTAATGGCGTAAAGTAATGGCACAGAGATGGAAACACGACACTGATTAATGCAGTACGATTTCTTAATATAGGGACATGTAATAATCAATTTCAGTTAGGCTTTAGTTCAGGTATGGGTAGTTACAGTGAAAAAGTTGAGAAAAAGAAAAGTATATGTGCTCAGCTTTTTTCAACACGCAGCAGGAGGAAGACTTACAAAACAGCAGCTTATGATACAAGTACCTCCAATAATTCTCTATTTATAATTTTCTTGTTTCCAAAAATTAATTCAAGGAAGTAGCAAAACTTCGTAACTGAAATGATCATTCTCAAATGTACAAGAAGAAAAGACAAAACAAGGCGAAGACAGTATGGATCTAGAATCTTCTGATGCTTTCTTTTCGTCCTGTTTCTTTCAGCCAGTCGCTTTCTTCTTCCGCGTTCTCGTCCAGGCTTTGTTGGCATGTTGTAATACTTAAATTTCAATATCAGAAATATATGTTTAAAGATTTTAAACTAACTTCAGTTATTACCAGCCCCCTACCGACAAAATTCGAAGGGGGCTTTAGGTTTGAACTCCGTCTGCCCGTTTGTGTGTCTGGCCGGCCCGGCCGTCTCGTTTCCACAATTATTTATCCACACTTTTTAAAAAACCTTATACATGTATATAGATATTTGGTATGTGAGTATACCATGAGTTAAAGATCAAGTCAACGTGTCATTTTGGTCCGCAAATTGTTACAGGAGCTAGGACACTTGCAACTTTGAAAATTCACTGAAATTTCAGATTCCTACACTTTTTTGTAAACCATTGTTAAACTGCTTTTTTGTATGTACTTAATGCGAGTCCACCATTACGGGTTACATATCAAGTTTATGTTCCGTTTCGCAAATGAATACGAGACCTTTGATTTTTAGATATGGGACCGGTAAGGAACTATTTATTGTTAGGTGAACACGCTTTGTTTTAGAATCATTTGCAATAGCTAAAATTGTTGAACTTGATGCCTAAAAATACGAAAGCCCATTGGGATCATTTTGTTAATCTAAAAATTAATTTTCGCGTATAACGCTTTTTTTAAATTTTTTCGTACTTACACGCTTCTGTTCCATAATATTTAACACGTTACTTTTGCGTTATAACGGGTTATTCTCGCGTAACTTTCTTAGAATTTCAGTAGTAATGGGCGTCACTATAGACCACTTTGCACTTGATGACCCCGAGGAGTTCCTCGTGCACTCTGACAAGATCACCCAACCTCAATATTTTATTGTTTCTTTGATTCGACGCCTGTTCAGTTTTTGATTCAATTTTTCATATATCTTCCCTTTGCAGGTACATTTTGTTCTTGAGTCGACCCACTTGTTTAAGATATGGTATGAAGGGGTCTCTTTAAATTCTCTTTTTTATTGTTTTTTTCTCTTCATAGTCCTTGGGTGACTTTTGTTTTTTACATTTCGCCCTTTATGGGCTCTTGTATAGCTTTTCCCCCTAATTTCCTCTTCTCTTCCTCCTCCTTATTCCCTCTCATTTTACTCTTTCCTCTTCCTCATTTCCTTCCTTATTTACCTCTTTCCTCCTCCTTCTCTGCATTTCCCCTCATTTTCCTCTTTCCTTAACCTCATTTTACTCTCTCCTCCCTACCCTTTGTCCTCACCCCCTTATTTTACCTATTTCTTCCTCCTCTTCCATTCCCCAATTCTTTTTTCCTTGGGTTTAAAAACGTTTTGTTTTCGTTGCATGGCTTGTCACCCCCTCTCTCTCACTTTGTCTCTGATGGACCTTTTTTTTTGTTCGCCAGTCGTATTGGGTGCATTTTGTCTTTTATTTTGAACTCTAATTCGCTTTTGTTGCATGAAGTTTCTTGTGAAAGTATATTCTGAGTTCTTATACTATCAATAAAAGCTCGGTCAAGGTACAACTTTTATTTTACAATTTTTATTTACAATATCAATATCCATAGGGTTTGGTTGTAATCCTGCATGATCACTCTATTGTCAAATACAATTCTATAGTCTTTTTCCTGTTTGACAGTAAATAGTTTTTTGTTGGCTTCTTTGAATCTTTCAATCGTCTCTCAACGTCCTGGTGTCGCTTCTGTTGATGATGACCATCTCCTTGATGTTATCATAGTTGATGTCTAAAGCATTCTTATAGATTAATGATATTCCACGGACTTCGCACACTGTACCCTCCTTTCTCTGGAACGACTAGTTTATATGCATAGTTCTTCGGTACAAACTGTGTGATGGTGTTTCCGGGTACTTCGTCGGTTAAGTCTCCTAAGTAGTCCCCTAATTCTGGGTTCAATTCTCCTGGTTTCGATGTAAATACGATGGAGCCTGTGTCACAATAGAGTGCTCTTGGTCCGAAATTCTCCAGATAAGAATACAGCTTGAATCTGGCCTGGGCGGTAGTATAGTCGTCTATGACAACATTCGTATTCTATGACGTTTTTTTTTCGTTTTCGGATTAGGTTTTGTGTCAATTTTTATCGTGTTTCTTTTAAAAGTTGATGTTAATTCGTCAACAGATTTTCTTTTGTGGTAAGATTTTGTGAGCCCCTTTACATAATTTAACGTTTTTTCGTAAACAGATTTTGATTTCGTTCGAATTTGGTTTACCGATTTTCGTTTTTAAGTCAAACTATTTTATCACTTTCTTGATTTTTGTTGTTATTTTGTATTTAAAACGCTTATATAAGCTATTGTAAGGCTTAAAACGTTTTTTGGGGGTAGTGGGGGGGGGTAGGGGGGGTGGTTGAAATGGGGATCCCCCCAAAATTGGGGAGGGGTAATGGGGAAGACGCAGAAAGGGGGATAGTGGAAAATGGGGCTGCTGCTCGTAAGCATTAGCTAAAATTGCTACTTATGCTGCTGAAAAAATGATTTTGAAAATTGGACCACAAATAAAAAAAAACAACATAAAAACAGCTGTCACATTTAGTTGACAGAATTAATTGAGGAATACAATAAATAAGAGAATGATCAAAATAAGGGGTAAAATAAATATTCTACTGACATTTTGTCAATAAATAAACTTTCTAGAGACATTTTGTCAATGCACCCATGTTAGCCCCTTTTGACCCTTTTTCTGAAACAGCAGGGGCCAGAAACCTCAAATGCAATACCAACCTTTCTTTAGTGGATAGAAACATCATACCGATATAAAAATTTCATAACAATCGGTCAACATCTACTCAAGTTATCGCACGGAAACCGAATTCCCCAGGACGAGGAGGTGGAGGACGACGACATCGCCATAACATGATACGAACACATTGTTTTTGCGGTCGTATAAATTAAAAGCTGTGGATAAACCATTTGTTTATTGTTAGATATTTCATTTATTTGAATTGCATTATATAGTTTTTTGTCAAATTGGCAATATTATAGTTGTCAGAAATACCCTCCCAAAAATAAAAATAGAGAGATATTTCATGACCATCATATGACCACTGCTATCTTCAATTTCTCCACCATGTCTTTGCCTCGATTTTTGTCTTCTTTATCTTCAAAAATCAGTAGTTTTTTTATTACATTTATTAATCAATAAAGATGGACATTACACAAATCAAAACACTTTATCTAGTATCTGTTAATATGAATGTAGAATTTCACATAGTATTAGTGATGCATATCTTAAACTCAAATTCTAGCATTAAAGTACAGTGTTCAAATGTCTGCCTTTGGTGGGACTATTATGACTGTGTCAACATATCAATATGAAATGATTCCATTCTCACAAAAAAAAATATATTTAGTCTCACAAATGTAATGTATTACAAAATTAGGTTATTCCTAATTGCTAATGAAATACATCATATATATTATATCATAAATTGTTATCAAGTTTTGACGAAACTCGGTCAAAACACCTTTTGTCTGGTCTGCTAAAACAAAGAGGAGAGAACAATTCTTCTAAATTGTTATATAATTAGTTTTTTTTTCTTTCATTGACAGATTTTCACGAATCCAAAGCTTCTTTTCATTGACTGTTTTCTTATCATTCAAATTTTGAAAGTCTCATATTGTCACAGTTCTTTAATCATAGACAAAAAAATCCGTTTTTTAATTTGTTTCAATAACAAGAATCTCATATAACTTGGCCTTTTCAGTGCTGTCATTCTCTGTTGTGCATCCAATATATAATGTTGTGGGGTTTGTAAAAAACATACTAAAGGGTAAAAATATGCCAATTGATGCTGTGTCAAATGAGGATAAGCATTCTCCGTTATTGTCAAGCAAGTACAAGATATTATTGTTATCATCACACACAATGACATTGTCTGATGGGGTGGAGATAATACTCGATGGTATCATTGAATTCATTGTTGTGCCAGGAAGTCCATTGAATGTGTTTATGGCATTTCCATCATAAGTAATGCAGATAACTTTTCCAGTACCGTCTGGTAAAATTATATCAATTACTAAAATATTTCCTTTTTTTGTGCAGCAAATGTTTCTAGGGCATGAGAATATTCTCTTTCTATGATGGTCGTATTCACATACCATCTCTTGTTTCCCATCACTGGTCATCCGTACCACAACACGTCTACCTTCTACAGGCATTGCATCTTGGGTACTTCTTGTTGCCATAACCACTTTGCCATCATCAGTAAAGTCGAAGCCAACTATGTAGAGCCTATCTGGAGTTGTAAATTTGGATTCAGATATTACATTGTCATTTGTTTTGAGAATTTTTAAAGTTGGTGTTTTATCTGAAATGAAAAGTCCATTGTTAAAAGTTTTCATATCGTAAACATCTTTGTTACTAGTATTTGTAGGTATTTCCAATATTTCAAGCGCATTGTCCATTATGGAAACTTTCTGTAATATTTGGGTAGGCAATTGTTGGCAAATCCAAAGCTTCTCGTTGTCACATACAGCCAAATAATGACAGCATCCAACCTCTGTTGTGAAAGTTTTTTGGATTGCCAAAGTTATCTTTCTATTTTTGATTTGGAATGATCCGAATGCATCCATTGAAACATTTCCTGGAAAAAAACTTGGCATTTGATTATCTTCAGGTTTAAATGATTTGTAGTCTTGAGGTGGCTCATATGTCAACATATCTTTATTTTTTAAGTAATCATTTCCGTCTTGTGAACCCAGGATTTGTTTGAATTTTGTTTTGTTTTCCAACATTTGTTGCTTGCTCTTCTTTATCTTGTCTTGCTCTTTAGAGACAGAGTTCTCAATGGATTTCAATCTGTCAGTTGCTTCTTTCTTAAGTGTGTTGGCAAATACTTGAAACACCTGAGCCAAGAAGTTTTCTCTCTTTTCTATTGATTCTAATAGATTCTGGTATTTCAAATTTTCCTTGCTTCCAAATTCCTTAAGTTTGTCTATTTCTTTGTCCATATTCTTTTCCTCGAGTTCTAACCTCTGAATTGTATCCTTCAGTTTCCCGTACATTTGATTAAAGAATGCTTGCATCTCTACAAACGAATGACTTTTATGACCTTGGGCAATACAGCTCGGACAGACAAGCAGCTGGCAGGTCCTACAGTGTAAGCAACAAACCTCTTTGGTATGGCTTGTACATTTGATGTTATTCAAATTGACCTTTGACCTTTCTTCTCTCGAGCTCTGACCTACTTCTTTGACATCTATGATTTGATGGTCTTCAGCATTCTTAAGTTTAGGATGAACCTTATGACAACATTTTTGGCACATCAGAAGCCGACATTCAAGACATTTCCACTTTACTTTGGGTTCAGTTTCACACAATCCACAGGTCATAATGTCCTGGGCCCTGGCTATTGGGTTAGATGATGCCATGTTGATAGGAATGTTGATGGTGGGTTTGAACTATTAGCTGAGAGGCATTGTTAGTTCTTCAGTTCTGGAAAAAAGCACAAAACATTTGTGAAACGATATTTTGTTTTTATGTACATGTCCATAGAATTTTCTTAAGTAAAGATAATAACAAGACTACCGAACTTGAATGATCAATCTCATTGTCCAGAGAAAATGACAAAACGAACTAGTCATACCGGAAAATTGGTGGACGCAATGGTCCTGACTTGGTACAGGCATTTTAAACGAAATGGTGGGTTAAACCAGGTTTTATGGCGCCAAACCCCCCTCTTCCATTGCGATCTTAGGATCTGGTAATGACCATAGAACACAACATAGTTGTGAGACACAATAGGGATATTGAGGTGATCATCTCAGTAAAGCAGACCAGTCAAACACTAATTAAAACAATTAATCACCATATGTTTTAACTCAGTTTTGAGCTTCTCTACTAGTGGCTGATAACGAAGAAATATTTTTTAGGGATCGCATGAGACGTATTTTCTCCAAAAGTCGGTCACGAAGAAATCGGTGTCTAATAAAAAAATCTGTGAAATATGTGCAAGCTATGGTATATCGAATAAGTTGTGAAATATAAGCACCGTATATAGGGGAAGTAGGTATATTGCTCTGTAGATTAGGAAAATTAATAATTTGAAAATTAAAATCATCTCTTTTTTTCCGTAATTTTTTGTACTGAGATGACTAACTGGGTCAAATCCAAGAAAGACGTGAAGCAATTTGATTCGGTGGTCTCTTTAGTCTCCAATCCTGGAGGATATATTGAAGGAATCCATCTACCAAATGAAGTGTTATTGACAGAAAGGGCACCATCAATATATCTGAATGTAAGATTAAATGACCTTGACTCTTTCATCTTATTGTTCTTTACGAGTCCCTGAAGAAATTCAGTCTCGTAAGAGTATAAAAACAAATCGGCGAAGAGAAGAGCACAGTTTGAGGAAATCAAGTATACTGCAAACCTGTTCCAGTGTGTAACAACTTTGTATCTTTGAAAGATGTTTTGGAAAAGAATGTAGAATCATAACCCAAAACAACAAAATTGCAAGAATTTGAAAAGGCTTTTTCGAGAAGTTTTTTTCAGGCCACCGTTTAGTTTTTCGTGTGACAAGTTAGTGTATTAAGATGAAAAATCGCTTTGCACGGTGATCGTTAGCTCTATTATGGTACTTTAAACTATTTGTGAAGTTGTTATTATTATCAGTATTGTACATTGGTTTATAAACAAAATGTTTGCTATAAACTTGTGTTATAACCATTTATTGGTTGAACGAGACTCATCGTAGATTACGGAGACAGTCGAAGTCTGATTGAACGAGACTACCGTTTTCTAGAAACGACAACAACATTTTCGTCCTCATAAATACAAAAGACTGTGTAATTCTAATATTTGTGTACAGTTTGATTACTTCTTTATTTTAATTGCTTTTTGAATTGTAATTTGTGATGATTCATATTTATGCTCGTTTAATATGTATTTCAGCAATTTACCATCTTGTATTGTACGTGGTTGAATAAATGTTAATTCCCCGGATTAACATTTGGCGTTTGTTTTGCCCCGTATAATTATGGTGAGCTACCTGCCGCATGGGCAGAATATTCGGTATCTCCCGTTTAGGAATCGAAGCACCCTCAGCGTAGTTATTTGAAATAAATTTTAATTTTGATTTTGGTCAGTTTTAATTCTTCAATGTATGATTGAATGGATGTGAGTGTTCAGTTGGAGAGAATGTTGATGGGGGTGTCCTCAATTCTTTATTCTTATTTTGCCCTTTATTCTCTTTTTTAAAACGTTTTGACCACTTTTCACATTGTTCTTTATTCTGTATTGGTCATTATTCTCTATTCTTTAGTTTTTGGGGCCATTATTCTCTATTCTGTAAACCCAGTCCATATCCTCTTATAGAAGCATATTTTTGAATTGAATAACGACAGATAACTCCTCTAGAAATCAGACGCGAAACTGGCAGTATAAGACCAAGGGTTCCAGCAGTCATTCGTGCTTAAAGTGGATATATGCACAACCTCAAAATACAATGCTTTAATTAGGAAAAACGACGAACGCTCCTTTGACCCACATTTACGAGGAAAATATACACGAAAAACTATGGTTTCTGTTTGCTAGGCCAAATGCACATGCCCAGGCGTACACAGCTGTTTTCTTAGAGACCTCCGATTTCTTCAAACTTTGGACATTTTCAATATCTAAATCACAATTTGTCTTTATACTGAGTAACCTGAAATAACTATTGACATTTATACAGAATCTTCATCTAAATCATACAGAAACGCAGTTTTATTTATTTTTTCTTACTTTGAATAAACTTTATTTACAAAATCCAAAACGAGACCAAGATTGCCGCCCCAGGATCTAAAAGTAAACAATGTTTCATGGGACCACTTTCTACTTGCTGTCAGCCATGCTGATAGCTCGATCGTACAAGAACACACAAGATACCCTCAGAGAAAGGTACAATGCATGCCATTGGCCATATAGTTATACGAACAATGACCCCAGTATTAATAAGCATATGGCAAAAATCGATCCTATTCCATGTTAAGTTAATAAGCAGAGGTACCAATGGGGTATCCGAATGTCAAAAGTCCGAATGGGCAGAGACAAAACCAGTAAACACCAACAAGAACAGGACAAAAACAGACAACATGTAAAACATGGAAACACAAAACAACCGAATATCAATCAACAACGCGAACTCCAGTCGAAACAAGAGTGAACTCAGGTGCCCCGGAAGAGTAAGCAGTTCCTGCTTGCTATAGTACACCCGTCGCGTTGCCAATAGTCCATTCAGCGTGTCAAATCCGGTAAAGGAAGACAAATCAACACCCTATGACAAATGTGTACTTTTGGCTTCAACAACATAAACATTCTATCATAGCCAAAGTGAATGATCCACACAACACCCATCTACATCATTTAATCTTATTATTAATGAGCGGAATTGAACCAAACCCAGGCCCCCGACGACCCAGGTTTCCTTGTGGTATATGCAACAAAGCATGCACGACAAATGTCATTGCATGTGATGATTATGACAAATGGATTCATAAGTCTTGTTTGGGAATGACATCAGACGAATTTAAGAGCATCGGCGATAGCAAAGAAAGTTGTATATGCCCATCATGCTCCAAACAGAATAATTCGTCCAGCATTATATACCAAGTAACGGTTTATAACCAATCCATCAACATATCCACTCAACCATCACTAATTGAGACTTCCAACTCAACAGTAGCATCAAAACCGTTAACGCCATCCATGAATAGAGAAATATAAATTACCACAAAGTTCCAGACAATAAATTTTGCTACGCCTGACGCGCGTTTCGTCTATTCAAGACTCATCAGAGGCGCTCTACAAAAAGTTCAAAATGCCAAACACTTTATGACTATGAAGAACATAGAATGATACCTAAAAATGTCGAACTAGAAACCAAATTATGACTCAGACCAACCTATGTCTGGGGTAGGAAAATGATACAATATTTTCCAGCCCACCATCTAGCTCTGAAGGATCACCCTTGATGACATCCTCACCAAAGGTACAGCATACAAGCAAATATAATCAGCACCCTACAACCAAGACTGACCATCAGAAACCCTTGAGAATACTCAATATAAACTTTCAAAGTATAAGAAAAAAGGGAGATTACTAGAAACGGTCATTGACACAACAGATCCTGGTGCAATTATTGGAACCGAAACGTGGCTGGACCCAAGTACTAAAACAAGCGAAATACTACCAACTCATCTCGACTATGACCTTGAGAGACGAAATAGGATCATGGAGGAGTCCTTACAGTCACCAAGAATGAACTACAGTTAGGAAACATCGCCAAATCAAAGACACTAGAAATGATAAGCGGCTCCATAAAGATCCAAGGAAACAAAAAGATGAGACAAGTTTCATACTATCGACCACCAAAACAGACTCAAGACCAACACAACAAAACATACACAGAAGAGATAGCTTATCTACGTAATAAACATAAGAGAGACATTTTATTGATAGGAGGAGATTTTAACTTACCTGACATAAACTGGAACAACCAATCTATAGTAAGCAACCAATATCCACAAAGTACAAACCAGACTTACATAGATGTGGCAGCCAACAAGGGATTGGAACACCCAGGAAAATATATCTCTGGAAGAACACATACATCTCAGCCATTCAGAGTGACATTGTGATCTTTGGAAAAAACTTCATTGACCAATCCTTTAGTAACATTCAATTAATGTGGGAAGCCTTCAGAACAGCGATGAAGGGAATCATGGAAGCTAGAGTACCAACTAAGATGACAAGATTAAGACGTACAAACCCTTGGATCAACACAGATATTAGAAGGAAAATAAACAGGAAAAACAAGGCACATGGTAAAGCTAGGAAAACCAAAAAAAGAGAGATAAAGACAGATACAGAAAATTGCAGAAGGAAGCTCAAGCTAAAACAAGAAGAGCAAGCAAGAAGTATCTGAAGGAAGTCATATGCGAAGAAGGGAAATCCAACAGGCTATGGTCATACATCAAAAGCAAGGGTCAAGAGTACATCGGAGTAGCCCCCTTTAAAAACAGCCAATGGTTCATTCAAAGTGACAACCAATGTAAAGCTAACATCCTAAATGAAGAGTTTGAATCAGTCTTTACCAAGGAGAACTACAACAACTTTCCAGACAAAGGACCAAGCCCATACAAACCAATGACAAAAATCAAGATTAGTAAAAATGGAGTAAGGAAACTACGAGAAAACCAAAAACAATTCAAGACTACAGGGCCCGATGAGATACCAGCATTCATACTGAAGTCAGCTTGCACCTTTACTTACTAGAGTCTATCAGTTTTCTTTGGACACAGGAAAGTTCCACAGTATTGGAGAGATGCCTTAGTTGTCCCAATATTCAAGAAAGGAGAAAGACATCTGCCTGCAAACTATAGACCGGTTTCCCTTACATCCATCTCATGTAAATTGTTGGAACACATCATACACAACAACATAATTTTGAAACAAACAACATTCTTACAGATGCACAACACGGCTTTCGAAACAAAAGATCATGTGAAACCCAACTGATAGTCATCATCCAGGAAAAAGTCAAAAGAATAGCAACAGGTCCCAAGTAGACGTCATCTTACTAGATTTTGCGAAAGCATTTGATAAAGTTCCACACTCCAGACTAATCCACAAACTTGGATATTATGCGATCAACCAGGAGACCGTCACCTGGGTTAAATCTTTTTTCAAGATAGGCAACAGCAGGAAGGTACCAAATCAACATCAGCACATGTGATCTCAGGAGTACCACAGGGATCTGTACTTGGACCTCTCCTCTTCCTCGCATACATAAATGACATGCCAGAAACAACCAACAATTCAGAAACCAGACTGTTTGCAGACGACACAATACTAGTCCGTGTTATAAGCAACAAGGAGGACAACCGGTTACTCCAAGAAGACCTGACTGCGCTAGAAGATTGGGAGAATAAGTGGCAGATGGCCTTTAATCCAATTCACTAAATGCACAGTCATTAGAATTCAACCGAGCAACGCTAATCCTGTAATACCAAACCAAATACCAGCTACATGGCCACATCCTAGGAATAGAGGACTCCAGCAAATATATCGGGGTAACCATCACAAACTCGCTTTTCTGGGATAAGAACATCGACAGTGCTGCAGCAAAGGGTAACAAGACATTAGGATTTATTAGAAGGAACCTAAAAGATTGTCCAAAAACCATCAGAGACTAGTTATACATCAATAGTAAGACCAACACTAGAATATGTTGCAACTGTATGGGACCCAGCAAGTCAACAAAAGATAAAGTCAATTGAAAATGTGCAAAGAAGACCCTGAATGATACAAGAACTGGGATGGCAGAGCCTAGAACAACGCAGAAAGAACAGACGACTCTGCATGCTATTTAAGATACACCACCACCTTGTTGACATCGACAAAGAATCTTATTTAAAGAGCAATGACCGTAGAATAGAAGAAAATGAGATGTGGAATAAGTGTACGCGACACAACCTACATTATAAACGTATATTTTAAATATCCACAATGGAAAACAGCCAGGATTAGGGAACTAGGGGACAAGACAGATTTTTCCAGGAAAGGTGTAACAACAAAACATACAGAAATAGTTTTTTTCCAACGAACCATTAGAGACTGGAATAGCCTACCAAGTACAGTCGTCTCAGCTGACACCATCGAGGGCTTGAAGGCCAACCTGGTTGACCTTAGCTGTGTTAGAGGAAGGACCCATGTACATAGTTTTAATTGTGGATAGTAGCAGTAGCCGTTTCGCTATTTTAACTTTTTAACTTTTGAAACACAGATGTGTACGTCTGTGCTTGGGCAGTAAACGCAGAACTAACACAATCAGAAACAATTCCAGTTCTTAACCCGGAAGATGAAGATGATGAAGATGGATATTTACCTGCATACTGTCCAATTTAGCATTAGCCAATTTACACTGCGTAATACGTTATCTTTTGTGGCCCAATCGTATTGACAAATAGCCAAAATGTGGCTCCCCCGTCCAAAGACCCCTGGCCGTAGATTTCACATTGATATGTATGATGTTACGCCCCTGACAAGAATTCTACTTCCTGGATTAAACAGTAAAATTTTAACTAAGTTCATGATTAAAATGTCATAAGACTGTTTAGATAAAAGAATGATGATAATAAGTTGTATTTACAGTAATTTCCAAAAGTACAAATCTAAGATACTTACTCATTTATTTCTGTAAAGATCTTTATCTGAGCAAAAGATAACTTGTACCGTAGACATACGCAACTAAAAATGTATATCAATATAGATTGAACATATCATTCGTTTAATTAACGATATCATGCATATCATTGATACCTTTTATTTAATGATAAATATTACAACAGGCTCTTTTTCATGACCAGAGTTTAACGTCGTGACTATACTTATATAGGTCTGCAGAGACGTTCAGCTCTTTTCATTTGGAATCTTTTTTAATTAGTTCACATCTACATCTACGGGTAACTCCTTTAACATCAATATGGTCATGAGTATTAGAAGGCGCATGCCGGGAAATAAATAAAAGTAATAAATACATATAGAAATTACATGTAGATATTATTTTTTTTTGTATTTTTGAAATAAGATAAAATCAACTATTTATAGTGTTTAGAAGGAACGAGGAAGCACCAGACCTGAATGAGTCAAAGTCTGGGCTATAAGCAACAGCAGGGAGGAGTGTGTTCCATAGTTTAATTGCTCTGGGAAAAATGATTGTGCATGATAGTTTGTGGAAGAGAATGGTAGAAGGAATTTGTGGTCTCTTGTCGGTATCATATATTGAGGTGGAATGATAATGTTAACTAGACTGTGTTGGATTTTATAGAGCATTGTTACTGATGTTAGGTTTCGTCTTTGTTGTAATGTTTGCCATTTAATTTTGGAGCATGGCATTTACCCTGCTTTGATACTCGTATTGGTTGAGTATGTAACGCTCTGCTCTTTTTTGTGTCATTTCTAGCTTGTTTATAAGTTGTGTTTGCCAGGGATCCCATATAATGTTAGAGCATTCAAGTTTCGGTCGTACGTAAGTTATATATGCAGTTTCTTTTGTTTTGATGTTTTGATGACAAACGTGATGGCTTCAACTTTCCAATTATCAACTTTCCCTTCTTGTGTAGCAACATTCCGTCCGCTCCAACTAATGGAGTCTACGTATCTCAATTGATTCGTTACACTAGAGCGTGTGGGACTTACATCGATTTCCTTAGCAGAGCGTCCCAACTGACGCAAAAATTGCTCACACAGGGTTATGTTGCTCCTCGGTTGCTGTCTTCACTCAAGAAAATTTACGGAAGACATCATGCACTTGTAGACAAATATGGGATTTCGATCTCTCAGATGAGTGCAGATGTTGGTTTGTCATAGAGTTTTGTTTTGTCTTCCTCTACCGGATTTGACACGCTGAATTAACTGTTGGCAACACGACGAGTGTGCTATAGCAAGCAGGAACTGCTCACTCTTCCGGAGCACCTGAGTTCACTCTTGTTTCGACTTGAGTTCGCGTTGTTGATTGATATTCAGTTATTTTGTGCCTCCATGTTTTACATGTTGTCTGTTTCTCTCCCGTTCTTGTTGATGTTTACTGGTTTTGTCTCTGCCCTTTCGGACCCTCTGCTTCTTCCCTTTGATGAATTGTAGGGATGCATTGGATTTATTTGAGATTGTGTTTATATGATTGTTCCAGGTTAGATCTTTTGTGATTGTGATGCCTAGATATCTTGCTTTGTCTGTTGTTTTGAGAATCTGGTTGTGTAATTCATTGTCACAAATGATAGGTGTACGTTTTCTTGAAATTCTAGTTATTTCACACTTATCTGGATTAAATGACATTTACCATTCATTCTCCCCTTTTTCAAATTGATGTAGGTCAGATATACAATAGTGTCGTCAGCAAACAGGCGAACATTACTTTTTAAGTTGTTTGTCATGTCGTTTATGTAGATTAAAAACAGACATGTACCAAGTACAGAACCTTGTTGAACGTCTAAAAACACCGGACAACAATTAAACATTTGACCATCTACAGCGTCTTTTTGTAAGCGGTTGTTTAACCATAGACGAAAAAGAGATGTGGAATAAGTGTACGCGAAACAACCAACATTAAAGAAACGGCAATTTAAAAAATCACAACGGAAAACAGCCAGAAGTCTTCAACATGACCAGAGGTCACTGCTCGCCGTCTTGCATTGGCCCAAGACTAAAAATACAATACATAAGATTCAAACAAATCCCTAGAATATCAAGGAAAGACCCATTTCTGGACATAAAACAAAAAAACAGATAGTAGACAAGGACAAACAAAAGCTTTGACAAGGATTCCTGGCTAAGGACAGGCACATATAAAATGTGGCGGGGTTAAACTAGTTTTTTGGGCCCAACCATCCCCCTATTGTTTATCTTGTACAAAGCACAAAAAAAAATAACACACTTTAAAAATCAAATCGATAAAAGTTCAATTCACCAAGAGAGAACCTGAGACAGGAGTACTATACGAGAACAACGAAACGTAAAGGAACTCCCTTGAGAACACTCGCAGTTACTGACAGCTAGCTAAGAAGCATTTATCGATTGATGTAAAAAAAAAATCAAACATATCGATTCTAAATCCAACATAACACTTCAAACAACAAACGATTTAGTATTAAATCATCATGCTTGTATCCAGTTTGAAATATTGTTATTAATGCCCATACGTTTTACTTTTAGAATAAGTTATTCTGCCCGTGAGGCAGATAGCTAACCAAGTGTTATACGGGGGCTAATTGAACGACAAATTCCGGGGAACTATCATTTATTAACCACGATGTATACAGCAGGGTAAATTACTGAAACATAATTGAAACGAGCATAAGTACAGATAAAAATATAAATTCGAAATTAATAAAATTCAAGAAACATGAAATACACAGATAAATCGAAATAATAGATTTCTAGAATTTATAAACAATAAATGAAATTATTAAACTTCACATTTTAAGTTGAAAATAGTTTCCGTTGGCGAAAATCCAAGGCCGGGATATGCTCCATGGTTTAGCCAATCAAAAAATGAAAGTAAAATTGAATAATTACTTTTCCACTGTTTGTATGTAAATAAAACAATAATTTAACATCTCGGGAAGATAATAGGAATATAATTAAATGTCTTATACTGTGCGTTTGGTGGATCTTAACTGGAAACATGAGAGAGAATCCTGTGTTACGTGTCAACACGTTGAAATCCAAGCCGGAAGAGAGACTGAAATCGTAAAAACATGTGGAACAATCCCGGGGAATTTACATAAAAACAGCAATACGGAACCGATCAATAAGACGTGTTAAATTGACACAATCTAAAAATGGTGATTAATATCCAATAAGTCCTGGATAAATATTTGTAATGGAATTACAGTACACTCCCCGCCAAATATCCACGCGGATATTTCTCAAATTTTCTACAAAACACAGATGAAAATCAATCGATTCCAATATCAAAAGAACAGGTAAATGAATATCACATAAATTCCAAAATATATTCACATGTAAAGTTCGGAGAACGATCCAACGGCTGTTGTTCTGGAGATCCATCGTTGTATGGCTTCCAGCGTTGCCCAATGGGAAGAGTAGATCTGTTGCTCCAACGTTGCCACGCACGGCGTGGGAAGGAACGACGTGTTCCTTACAAAGGACCCAGACGGGTCGACTTTTAAGTATTGACTATGTACAAGTTTGGACAGTCACATGTTCACTGGAAAAGTTCCATGTAGAGAGTCACAAGCTACCATCCACTAGAAGAATCATGTCGACTATCGGTCGAGTATAAGATGTGGGTTTCCCGTCTACGATGACACGCACTTCAGCTTTTCTGGTGTGTCCATCCTCGCTCCTGAAGACGTCGGTCACGAGTCCTGTGGGCCACTTGTTACGATCTAAGTTCTTATCACGGATAAGAACCACATCTCCGACGATGATGTCTCTCTGTGGCTCTGTCCACTTCTTCCGTTGTTGAAGTAAGGATAAATATTCCTTCCGCCATCTGGACCAGAACATGTTCGAGAGGGCACCAACGCGTCTCCACTCCGCCAGACAAAGATCCTGTTTGGAAAATGATTCCCCAGAGTCGAGGGAAAAGACATAGTCTGATTTTTGCGTCAATAGCATAGAGGGTGTCAAGATGAGCGGGTTTTCGGAGTCCGATGAGACTGGGACAAGTGGTCGAGAGTTGATGATGGCACACGCCTCCGCCATGAATGTGTTTAACACATCGTGTGTTAAGGTCCGTCCTGGATTTTCGAGAAGCATAGAGTCAAGAATCCTCCTAGTGATCCCGATCATCCGTTCCCAAGCACCACCCATGTGAGACGAATGGGGTGCGTTGAATATCCACACGGTTCCAGAATCAAGAAGATGTTTCCGTAGTTGGTTGTCTTCGACGTTGATTGCGTCAACTCCTATTTTGTCAATAGCACCGACGAAGTTGGTTCCACGGTCAGACCGAAAGGTTTTCACTTTCCCGCGGATCGATGTGAAACGGGTCAGAGCATTAATGAACGCTGAAGAACTCATCTCGTCTACGATTTCAATGTGGACTGCTCTTGTCACCAAGCAGGTAAAGAGTATGGCCCATCTTTTGGCCTTTGCGAGTCCACCACGTGTTTTGCGGGCTACCACTTCCCAAGGTCCGAAGGCGTCAACTCCAACGTTGGTAAATGGCGGCGATTGTTCAAGACGATCTGCAGGGATTTGAGATTCCTGTTTGCCTCGTAGTTTACGACACAAGACACACTTATGAAGTACGGAGGAGATGGTCCGTTTAGCGCCTACAATCCAGAATCCTGCGGCTCGAATGGCTCCTTCCGTGAAGTGTCGTCCCTGGTGTTTCACTTGGTGATGGAAATGTCGGACGAGTAAGTCGGCAATATGATGACGTCCTGGGATCACTAGGGGAAGCTTTTTCCTCAATGGCAAGTCCGATTTGACGATCCTTCCTCCAACTCGTAGAAGTCCAAGTTCGTCCAAGAAGGGATTGAGTTTAGAAATCGCACTTTTACGCGGAACTGGTTCCGAATGTATGAGACAATCGATCTCCTCGCCAAATGTACGGGATTGAACTTTCTTGATTACGAAGAGCTCAGCGTCCTGGCGAACATCAACAGGTGAGTACATAGATGCGGATCTATGCCCGTGTTTGCGGGCCGCGGCTTTGAGAACAGCAACGAACTGAGTCAATTTTGACCATGATGAAAAGTTCGAAAATCGTTCCTCCCAAGTCGGTACGTAATTCATAGTGCAAGTTTTGGCGACTCTGACGACAGGTCGGATCTCTTTGTCCGTTTCTGGATCAACAAGAGTGTGTTGGGTTTCATCTGAAGCCTCCGACCGAACGTTGAGCAATTGTTTCGGTCCTTGAAGCCAATCGCTGTCGTGAATATCGGAAGGCCGAAAGAATCTGGTTCCTGAATCAGCCGGGTTCAAGTTAGTTGGGACGTAGTTCCAATCGTCGGGCTTGGTATGTTTCCGAATTTTCTCAACTCTGTTGGCAACGTAAGTGTAGAATCTACGGGTATCGTTGCTGATATAGCCTAAAACTACACGACTGTCGGTATAGTATTTAACTTCGTCGATAGGAAGTTGAAGGTGATCCATAGCACTTTGGGCAAGTTCTACGGCAAGCACAGCCGCACAATGTTCCAGTCGTGGAATAGTATGGCCGCTTATTGGCGCCACTTTAGTCTTTCCGAGAACAAATCCGCTTTGTGGTTTCCCAACCGTTTCAACGGTTCGTAGGTACACGACGGCTGCAATGGCCTTTTCTGACGCATCGGAAAACACGTGTAGTTCCCTTCTGTTAGCTTTGTTAAGGTTTGCCACGTAGGTGCGTGGAATGCGTAGATTCTCAATTTCGTGTAGAGAGTCCCTCCAGTTCTCCCATTCTATGGCCAATTCGTCCGATACGGGCTGATCCCAGTCTATTGTCTCTGATACTAGCGTCCTGAGCAAGAGCTTCCCGTGAATAATTACGGGAGCCAGAAATCCGAGTGGATCGAAGATACTATTGATTGTGGAGAGTATCCCTCTTCGTGTGACTGGTTTATCGTCCGTGGATAGTTGGAAAAGGAAGTTGTCAGTGTTGACGTCCCATATCAGACCGAGGCTTCTCTGAAGAGGCTTATCGTCTGCGTCTAAGTCCAAGTCTTTGAGGTTGCTAGCCAGATCAGTTAGAGGGAGTGCGGCCATTACTTCGGGGCTGTTAGATGCGAACTTGTGTAGTCGCAGATTCCCATATTCCATTAAAGCATTCTGGGTGTCCTTCATGAGCGTAACCGCCTCTTCCGGTGTTGCACAAGAGGTTAAACCGTCGTCAACATAGAAGTCATGAATTACAAAGTTCGGTACGTGGCTACCGTATTTGGCCTCGGATTCCAAGGCTGCTTTCCTTAGACCTAGAGTAGCAACTGCTGGTGACGGGCTATTCCCGAATACATGGACTCGCATACGGTACTCTATGAGCTCTTTGTCTGGGTTGTTATCCTTGTACCACAGGAAACGTAGGTAATTCCGATGGTCTTCTCGAACCACGAAACAATGGAACATGTGCTGCACATCGGCTGTTACGGCGATCTTTTCCCTGCGGAAGCGTACAAGAACACCTAGCAAACTGTTGGTTAGGTCTGGACCTGTCAACAAGACGTTGTTCAAAGAGATTCCGTTGTACTTCGCTGACGAATCAAAGACACCCCGAATCTTATCGGGCTTCTTCGGGTGATAGACACCAAAAAGTGGCAGGTACCAGCATTCCTCATTTTCCTTTAACGATGGAGCAACTTCCGCGTGGTTGTTGTCCAAAATGTTTCCCATGAATTCCATGAAGTGTGCCTTCTTCACAGGGTTTTTCTTTAGACTGGTGTCCAACATTTTCGCTCTTTGAATGGCTTGATCCCTGTTGTTGGGAAGGCGTGGTCTCGTAGCTCGGAAGGGCAAGGGTGCAACCCAACTTCCTGTGTCGTCTCTTACGAATTCGTCGTCCATCTGTTTCATGAACAGCTTGTCATCGCGGGACATCCCTGGCTTATCATCATCGGGAGTCCTGATAAAGACGTCTTGTCCTAAGTTGTCCTTCGGGAATTGTTCCCGTATCTCAAAGTTGTTTTCACACGGTTTGAAAACCGTAGGGCGACCGGAAGTTGATACGAATGTCCTAAAAACATTGATTTCATTTGGAGCATGCTGCTTGTCTAGACATGTCTCGCCCACTACGACCCAGCCAAGTTTGAGTCGTTGGGCGTATGGAGCTTTTAAGGGTCCAAGCTTTTGGTCATGCACATGATGAGCTTCCGGTAAATCCCGTCCGATAAGGAGCATGATACCGCAACTTTCATCCAATGGCGATAGGTGTTTTGCTATATCTCCTAAGTGGGGATGTTTGTTGGCAATATCCGGTGTAGGGATTTCATTCCTGTTGTCGGGTATGTTGTCACATTCTATAAGGATTGGTAGTTCTAGAGGGTCACTGCCATGAAGTGCTGTCACAACAAAGTCCTTCCCTCGTCTTCCAGAAGTAGTTATTTTTCCAGAGCAGGTGGATAGCGTATATGTTTCGGGAACATCCCGTACATTGAAATATTGAAAGAATTCCGGAGAGGCTAAAGACCTATTGCTCTGGTCGTCAATTATGGCGTACATCTTCTTTATATTTCCTGGATGGTCCTTGTGAAACACATTAACTGGCAGTATTTTTGCACAAGATTTGCCACCATATTCCTTACATATTTCAGTACAGGATGAGTTGACCGTATTAACGGTAGTAGCACTGTTTGCACGTCCTGACTCCCCGCCGTTGTTTTGTGCGGGTTGTGATCCTGACTGGGATGATGTTTTGATTTTATTTAAGTGAAGAGCTGTGGTATGTTGTTTGCTACCACACTCTTTGCACGAGACACTAACGGGACAATCCCGACTTATATGCTTAGTTGACTCACAGCATTTAAAACAAACTTTGTTGTCTTTGAGCAGGGATTTGCGTTCCTCCATGGGCTTGGAACGGAATCCACGGCAGTCGTTTAATGAATGCTTGGTTCCATGTAGAATGCACTTCTCAAGCTTGTCTGATATTTGGTTCACGTTCGATGTTTCGGTTTTATGAACACTTATTTTAGCCTGGGGCTTAGATGTAGTCCTTGTCGAACTCCCTTTTTGAGTGGAAATGGCAGGTTCCGGGTCGTAAGTAAACCCTGGGTTGTTTTTGATTCTGCTGATCTCCCTTATGAATGCGGAAAACTCCGTAAAAGGAGGAAATGAGGTTGAGTGCTGCTCGTTGTATCTTACTGCTCTAGTTGTCCATCGTTCTTGTAGACCAAATGGCAGTTTTGAGACTATGGGTTTTATACCCGAAGAGGAGTCAAAATAAGCTAATAGATTTCTCAGCTGTGGTTTCTCCTTTACATATTCTATCTCCGACAGGATGTCCGATAGCTCGTAGAGACGTATATTGTCTTTGTTTGTGAGCTTCGGGAAATCGGCTAGCTTCGATTTTAGAGAAGCTTCTATCATTTCCGGGCAGCCGTATCGTTCGTCTAGTCTTTGCCAGAGACGTTGTAGACCCCTTGCTGGGTTGTCGGCATTCGATGCGCGGATACTGACCGCGTGCTTCGAGGATTCTGTACCTAACCACTTAACGAGTAGGTCAAGCTGCTCTGAATCTGAGACGTCCAGTTCTTTCATTATGTTGTCGAAGCTGGACTTCCAAATGTGGTATGACTCAGGTTTGTCATTAAAGGAACTGAGTCGGGAAAATATGAGATCCTTTCTCAATAGAAATTTTGTTATAGCGGGCGTCGGGTCGGAACCCGTATCCCGATAACCAGATGTGGGTTGTGTTATGTCCACGGGGCTTGACGGCCTAAGCATGGGATAGTCTTGTTCGGGCGTAAAGGCTGGTGCATTGGTGTTGAGCCCAGATAAACCGGAAGTCTGCGTTTTGGTGGCTTGAATATGCCCTAAATCGTTCATCGGCGTTGATGTAGCAGATGGCTGTCCGATATCTTGAATCGGCGAGTAACGGGAAGGTTGCCGATTAAATGTAACGGCTTTAGTCGTATCTAGCTGTTGTTGAATGTGTCCGGAAGGGCCCAGTTCCGAGTGTACGGAACGGGCAAATCGAGTTGTATTAGTCGTTGTTATAGCAGGTACGTGGTTACCCACGTCTTGCAACCGATTATCCTGTTCGCTATGAACACTGTGTTGCTGGACATAGTCATGTACCCGTTCAAGCGGGTCTTCGGTCGGAACCGGAAGTGGATCATCTAGTTCTTGTTCTAAATCGTCCTCCTGTTCTAGAACTCGGGCTTCGGCCTCTAGCTCGGCGGCTTGTCGTTGAGTTTCAAGAAGGGTCATTTCCGCTTTGATTTCGGCCCTTTTTCGGTTAACTTCCGCCTCTTCTTGTTCCATTTCAGCTTTAACACGGGAAGATTCCCGCACTGCTCTTTCTTGGAGCTCTGCTTCTTGTTTAGCCATACGCGCCTGTTTCTCGGCAAAGGCTATTGCTGCCTTAGCGGCCTCGGCTTTGGCTCGTGTCCTTTTTGCCAGACTAGATGTGTTGGAGATACAAGAGCTGGTCTCGCTATTGGCTTTTGACCGTTTGGATTTAACGGATTTGGCCATGCTGGTCTGGCCTAGCACTTCATGAAGGTTGGCTATGGCCAATTCGTACATCCGTTGGCGTACGTCAATGACCGGAGTTATAACATCCAGATCTTGGTTGGCCAGTGTTGTCCTTTGGCCTTTCACAAATCCGAGGTATTCCTCGCATAGTCGGTTGTACCGTGTGTACGATTGGACAACCCTTTGTTCTAGCTCCAGGCATTTTCTTGCCTCTGCTGGTGGATTGTCTGTCTCCTGTAACAATGCGTTACACATCGTCCAAAGAAGCTCGACATCTTGTGAAAGCTTGTCCCTTCTCTGGGTATACTGGTCCTCTCCCTTTTGTGTGAGTGTCCTTGTCCTGGACGTGGTTGACATCTGGTCATCGTCAGGATTCATGGTGTGGCGATGCTGTGTTGACCCCGCGAGTCGTACAACGGTGCCCCGAGAGATGTTTACCAACCAGGTGCAGTTAATTTACTATTCTGCCCGTGAGGCAGATAGCTAACCAAGTGTTATACGGGGGCTAATTGAACGACAAATTCCGGGGAACTATCATTTATTAACCACGATGTATACAGCAGGGTAAATTACTGAAACATAATTGAAACGAGCATAAGTACAGATAAAAATATAAATTCGAAATTAATAAAATTCAAGAAACATGAAATACACAGATAAATCGAAATAATAGATTTCTAGAATTTATAAACAATAAATGAAATTATTAAAGTTCACATTTTAAGTTGAAAATAGTTTCCGTTGGCGAAAATCCAAGGCCGGGATATGCTCCATGGTTTAGCCAATCAAAAAATGAAAGTAAAATTGAATAATTACTTTTCCACTGTTTGTATGTAAATAAAACAATAATTTAACATCTCGGGAAGATAATAGGAATATAATTAAATGTCTTACACTGTGCGTTTGGTGGATCTTAACTGGAAACATGAGAGAGAATCCTGTGTTACGTGTCAACACGTTGAAATCCAAGCCGGAAGAGAGACTGAAATCGTAAAAACATGTGGAACAATCCCGGGGAATTTACATAAAAACAGCAATACGGAACCGATCAATAAGACGTGTTAAATTGACACAATCTAAAAATGGTGATTAATATCCAATAAGTCCTGGATAAATATTTGTAATGGAATTACAGTACATAAGTCTTTGGTGGTCCACCTGATCAACAATGATTAAAGGCTTTCCTAGAATCCATTACCACTACATCAGTTTGTTTGCCATTTGTCATATCATCAATAATTTGGTGTGTGAAAGTTAAAAATTGAGTTTCACAGCTTACTTTTGATCTAAATCCATGCTGGAGTTTATATAAAAGATGGTGAGTATCAAGGTGTTTCATAATTGATGCCACTTTAATGTGTTTTAGTACTTTGCTTAATATACATCTAAGTGAGATTGGTCTGTAATTTTCAGGTTTCGATTTCGCCCCCTTTTTAAATACTGGTGTTACTATTGCATTTTGCCAGTCTTTTGGCACTGTTCCTGAATTGATAGAAAAATCTTGATTTTCGGATCTCAAATTTCGAATTCCGAATCTCGAATTTCGAATCTCGAATTTCGAATCTTGAATCTCAATGAGCCTTCTGGGCTTTCGTACATTCGACAGATAAATTCAAATTATTTATAATTTGTATGGTATTTCATGTATTTTGAATTATTGTGTGTGTTTTGATATAGAAGTACTAAAAAAGCATTATTTCAATTTCCTATTCTAATGAATTTTTGCACGTCATTGAAGCTTAAATGTATAAAGTTGTAAAAGAAGTTAAATAAGAAATACTAAAGAGTTATTCGAGTCGTGTAAACAGGAGGCGAAATTTTAAGCATTATTAATCACAGATATTGGTTCTCGATTTCAAAAATTACAATAGTTAATATTTCATACTGTAGCATTGATTACTAAGGTGAAAGACATTGATATGTCAAGATCTACTTGCCCTAACACTTTGAAAAAGAAACATGGACATATGTTAGAGTTATTGCCCTTCTTTTTTCCCCAAAACGTTGCACTAATAAATCTACACATTATTTACCAGGGTCAAAAATTGTAGGACCATTCCTTTTAAGAATTATTCCCCTTAGAACCTGAAAATTGACCATTGTCACGGCCTTTCCATAATTAAAGCTAGAGAAAAACTTTTTTTTATATTACACGTACAATGTTGTCAGGTGACCGACCCCTTGAATATTCAACTTATACATGTATGGCCATTCAATTGTTGAAAAAAATGTTTTCACCTTTTAACTTATTTGCAAAAATGTACAATTTACCTCTATGTTCTGTTTTCAGCAGAATCAGCCTTGTTTTTTGTCTGCACACATATAGGTCAGGTGAGCGATTCATGCTCCTAAATTTACATTGTTTTCGTTTATATTCCCTTTTTATTCTTTTTTTTCTCAATTCAAATTTTTAACACTTTTATAATGTGCATAATTATTTGTGTGCACTGTCTAGAATATTCAATCTTTTTAACCTTCAATCTTGAAAATATTTAAACAAAGTTCGAGTCGTGTTCTGCTATTGATTAAAAGAGAGAGCGCGACTAAACATTTGTACCTTAGATATCAACTTATAATATTTTGGTTTGGTATATCGCCTCCTTTCGTACATCAATTTACAAATGCTTATAATTGATATTCATTGTGTATTTATAAATTATAAAGCGTCTGCAAGTCTTTTTTTTTTGGTCAGACCCGATCTACGCAGGACTGGTCTCCTAAATTTGAATTTGAAAGCAAACCAGACCAAATCTTAGGTCATTTCTGCACCAGATCTGGTTCCCGCAAAGCAGACCAGACTTGGGGTCTGATTTGCTCTTGGTTCATTAGCAGACCAGGCAAGAAACATAGGTATGGTCTTCTCTAACTGAACCATGCAGACCTGTGGATCGTTCTGGACTGTTTTCCGAATTAAACCAATCAATAAAAAAATCAACAAGAGGCTCCCAGGAGCCTGAATCGCTCACCTGACATATGTGCCTGAAGTAAAGGTTATAAGGCAAAATCTACTTAACGTTGAAAGGGTCATAAGATTAATAAGGGGGTCATCTGACAATATGGTGGATCTAAAGGTGCATCACTTTTGTTCTCAATCAAAATATAAAAATCTGTCACCCTTTTTGAGTTATTTGCAAAAAATGCAGTTTAACCTAATGTTCTATTTTTAGCCACAGCGGCCATGTTTTACAACCAATCAAAAATCCCCACATCAGTTCTATACACCGAATAATAACAAACAATAATACCAAGTTTGGTTCCATTTGGACTTAAAGTGTCAGAGGAGTTAACATTTTCAATATAAGGAAATGCAGTTAAAATGCTCAATTTTGACGTTCCAAGGGCAATAACTCCTCAAAGAAAAGGTCCTACAACGTTGACCTTGTTACAAATTTTGTAGATCTTGATGCGCTTAACAATATGCAATTTAAATTTCTCAAATGTCTTGTATAGTTTTCAAGATATTGAGCTAAACAGGTTCAAAATTTGCAAAAAAAATCCACAAAAAGGGCAATTACTCCTACATGGGTAGTTGGATTTTCTTCAAAAGTTCAGAGCTGGTAGATCTTGCGGTGCTGATCACTTTTGTTCCCAATCAAAATTTTGAAATCAGTCACCGTTTTAGAGTTATTTGCAAAAAACTGCCATTTAGCCCTATGTTCTATTTTTAGCCACAGCGGCCATGTTTTACGACCAATCAAAAATCCCCACATCAGTTCTATACACCTAATGCTAATAAACAACTATACCAAGTTTGGTTCCATTTGGACTTAAAGTGTCAGAGGAGTTAACGTTTTCAATGTAATGAGGAAATGCTGTTAAAATGCTCAATTTTGACGTTCTAAGGGCAATAAATCCTCAAAGGAAAGGTCCTACAACGTTGACCCTATTACATATTTTGTAGATCTTGATGTGCTTAACAATATGCAATTTAAATTTCTCAAATATCTAGTATAGTTTTCAAGATATTGAGCTAAACAGGTGCAAAATTTGCAAAAAATCCCCAAAAAGGGCAATAACTGCTACATGGGTTGTTGGATTTTCTTCAAAATTTCAGAGCTGGAAGATCTTGAGGTGCTGATTACTTTTGTTCCAATCAAAATTTTGAAATCTGTCACCGTTTTAGAGTAATTTGCAAAAAACTGCCATTTAGCCCTATGTTCTATTTTTAGCCACAGCGGCCATGTTTTACGACCAATCGAAAATTCCCACATCAGTTCTATACACCTAATGCTAATAAACAACTATACCAAGTTTGGTTCCATTCGGACTTAAAGTGTCAGAGGAGTTAACGTTTTCAATGTAATGAGGAAATGCTGTTAAAATGCTCAATTTTGACGTTCTAAGGGCAATAACTCCTAAAAGGAAAGGTCCTACAACGTTGACCCTGTACATATTTTGTAGATCTTGATGTGCTTAACAATATGCAATTTAAATTTCTCAAATATCTAGTATAGTTTTCAAGATATTGAGCTAAACAGGTGCAAAATTTGCAAAAAATCCACAAAAAGGGCAATAACTCCTACATGGGTCGTTGGATTTTCTTCAAAATTTCAGGGTAGGTAGATCTTGAGGTGCTGATCACTTTTACCCATGCCAGAATTTTGATATCTGTAGCCGTTTTTGATTTATTTGCAAAAAACTGCATTTTATCCCTTTGTTCTATTTTTAGCCACGGCGGCCATGTTTTACGACGAATCGAAAATCCCCACATCAGTTCTAAGCACCGAATGCTAATGAACAACCATACCAAGTTTGATTTCAATTGGACTTATGGTGTCAGAGGAGTTAACGTTTTAAAAAGTTTACGGACGGACGACGGACGACGGACGCCAAGTGATGACACTAGCTCACCTGACCCTTCGGGTCAGGTGAGCTAACAATGAAGGGGATAATAGGTAAATGGTATACAAAAGCGGCTATTATTCTGTATATTTCAAAACGAAACTGCTCATCAGCAGGTCTGCTTTAAAAAAAAAATTTAAGGTCGAAGGTCAAAATTATAGAAATAAAACTAATTGTACCTAAAATATTCAAAAAGGAAGCCACATCTAGAGAAGAGATATCGACCATGTGCAGTTCAAGATATCCAAAACCTTTTAAAAATTATTTACATACTATTGCATTAAGATACAAACATATTTCATTGGCTACATTCATGTCCGGCAAGTTCCACGATTGGGCCAGTGACTACCCTTGCGGACTCCTGGTCCAGATGCATCGGGGCATACCATACATTATACCATACAAACATGAAGTAGTCCCATATGAAATACCGGAAATAACAGTGTCTCATGCATATATTCCACGCGAAATCACAGTACAATTTTAAAATTACCCACCGCAACAAATCGTTGAAAATCATAACAAATGATTTTGATATCGATATCAAATCGCATAAGAAAGAAAGAAAAACTATTTTTTATGAAGGCTTTAATTCATGCTTTGGTGCATTGCTGTTTATGCTTTTTAGTGACAATGAATAAAAAATTTCGGTTTTTGTGCTAATTTTCCAGCAAAAAATATGAAATAAAATCGACACAAAGACATTTTTTTATACTTTTTTGAAGGTTTGTTGTGGAATGTTCATAAAAGTAATATACTTTCATCTTTACAGTTTAGCAATACTGTTTTGCTTAGGAATCTTTGAATTTAGCTATAGGTGTCGGTAATCAACACTAGTATAAGAAAACCACGTGATGTACAATTTGGGGAAATAACAGTACCTGGCACAGGAAATCACATTTCCTAGAGTACCAACATGACATAGTGTGTTAATACGGAGCCCGGCAAGGGACACCGAAAAAAAAATTATATCGTTATTTCGATAAAATATATTATATCGTTATTTCCATATATTAAATCGTTATTTCAATTTAATTATATCGTTATTTCGATATATTATATCGTTATTTCGATATGCTATATCGTTATTTCCATATATTATATCGTTATTTCAATATAATATATCGTTATTACAATATAATATATCGTTATAACGATATATAATTATATTGTTATTTCGTTATAATGATATCGTTATTTCCATATATCATATCATTATTTCCATATATTTTATCGTTATTTCAATATAATTATATCGTTATTTCAATATAATTTTTGTTTTTACGATCTCCATGTGACTTAGAATAAATCGTACAATAACAGTTTATACTGTAATATATATTGAAATAACGATATAATATATCGTTATAACGCAAAAACATATCGTTATAACGATATAATATATTGAAATAACGATAAAAGATATCGAAATAACAATATAATTATATTGAAAAAGCGATATAATTTTATATCGTGAAAACGATATATTATATTGTAATAACGATATAATATATGGAAATAACGATATAATATATGGAAATAACGATATAATATATCGCAATAACGATAAAATTAAATTGAAATAACGATATAATATATGGAAAAACGATATAATATATTTTATCGAAATAACGATATAATTTTATTTTTTTTCCGGTGTCCCTTACCGGGCTCCGTATGTTTACTATATATGATCAATTTATAAGAAAATATTTCATCTGCATTTCCTTTTTTTTATATATATATTTTTCCTGGTAGGGGCAAAAAAGGTAGCAATATATAATAACACCCCAATTTGACACAAAAGTTGGAGTATTTTTTTAACGTAAACCATATTTGTCGTAATATTTCATATGTAATGCAAGGAATAAGTCTGTAATTCGTATTTAAAACGATCCTGACCAAAAGTATCGTTAAATTATTTTTATCTACCATCAAGTTTGACGACAAATGCAAAGTGATCCAGACAACTCCACTAAATTTTTGCAAAGGAGCACAAACAAATCCAATTAAATGTCATTCATTGATATTTTGTCATATGTAATTGCCACGAAATCCTTCCATACTTTACATTATGCTATAAAATGAACTTCCAATTGTATTTAAACCCTCTTCAGTCGATAATAGGTTATGAAAGGGGCAATAAAACACTATTTTCGCCAAAAAAAAACGTAATTATGTGCATATGTGCATAGTTAGAGGGTAAAAAACATATTTACCCTATACTTTAGTTTTGACAATTATCTAGATAACTATACATTAAAATATATCAACTATAATACTTACTTTTTAACGTAACGGGCCTTTTTAAAAACGCATGTATATTATTGAATGATATATTAGAGTAGTGCAACTTTTAAACAAGTGCACTAGCTGTGTAGTACATATGCACAAGTTGAATAGTATAGGAGCTACCGTTGAATAGTACATCGAATGTAGGCTACATTAAGGGGATACGTTACTGGGACCGACCATACTGTTTGGAAATGTAACTACTGAAAACAAGTAGTGTTCATTGACCTACACATGAATATCAGAATCAAAGAAGGGGTTGTGGACCATATTTTTGAGTAAACTCACCTTGAAAATAGCAATTTCTCATGTGATTTTGTATAGACATATAGGGAAAACCCACGTAAATCGCATTTATTCATACAGCGACATTTTCATAACACGTATTGTTCAGTAGCCAAAAACTAACGCAATAAACCAGAGATTCTGAGTAATTCGGTGGTAAAAGAGAAGCAGATGTACCATTGGGGTATCCAAATATCAATAGTCCCGAAAGGGCAGAGAAAATACCAGTAAACACCAACAAGAACGGGACAAAAACAGACAATATGTAAAACATGGAAACATAAAATAACTGAATATCAATCAACAACGCGAACTCCAGACGAAACAAGAGTGAACTCAGGTGCTCCGGAAGAGTAATCAGTTCCTTCCTGCTATAGCACATCCGTCGCATTGCCAATAGTCCATTCAGCGTGTCAAATCCGTTAAAGGAAGAAAAAACAAAACCCTATGACAAACCTACATCTGCACTTGATGTCTTCCGTAAAATTTCATGAGTGAAGACAGCAACCGAGGAGCAACATAACCCTGTGTGAGCAATTTTTGTGTCAGACGTGTCGCTCTGCTAAGGAAATCGATGTAAGTCCCGCACGCTCTGGAGTAACGAATCAATTGAGATACGTAAACTCCATAAGCTGGAGCGGACGGTATGTTGCTACACAAGAAGAGAAAGTTGACGATTGGAAAGTTGTAGTCATCACGTTTGTTATAGAGCCTTGTTGAAAGTCTTCCTTGAGAGTCAATTCGAGATGTAGATCTAAATATGAAGCAGACTTCCTAGAATACGTTGTGTCCTTTACCTCAAGCTCCTGGGGATATATAAGATGGAGAAAGTCACCAAATCGAGAATGGTTTAGTGAAAGGACATCATCAATATAACAGAACGTGAAGTTGAAAGAGAGAGATAGTCTACGGTCTTTTTTGTCTAGAAGAGATTGTAAGAAGTCTGCTTCATATAAATGAAAAAACAAATCAGAAAGCAAAGGTGCACAATTAGTTCCCATTGGAATCCCTATTGTTTGCTGAAAAACACGTCCACCAAACTGATATAAAACTTGATATAGGTCTTGGACCATTTTTTTTCTAGAATACTTTGAACAGTAAAAAAGTGGCAAAAAAGAAGGAAAATCACAATGTCGGTAACGTTGTGCCGCACAGTTAGGCATTCGAAGACGTTGAAAGAGTGATAACTCGTACGTTGACGTCTTCCCAGTATCGTCTAGCAGAATGATATTCCCATAAATACACTATTACTACAAATACCCTATGTAATCAATGACGTATCTAGACCTTTATGGAAGTGTATTCATTTTACTGTAGGGTGTTCGGGGACCCTTGACTCAAGGCGTAAGTTGAAAATCCATAGAACTTAAAAAAATCTGTTAATATTTGTTTTTTGAATAATCGACTTTTTTTAAAAGAAAATTAAGGATGTTTCATGCGAAAAATATAGTTAATTGTAAGACCTCAAGCTCATCAAAATTTTGTGGATGCAGCATATAATAGCAACCACGACCTGTGTATCTAGGTATTTTTGCACTTCTGTACTACAGGGACCAAAATTAAAACAAAAATCAACTTCCCCTGTTTCATCACAATATTTATGATTTCTATGAAATGGTTATTTAAAAAATCATTAACAAACCCCATTCCTAGTTCAAAATTCAAAATTGTTTAAAACACCAGGTTTCTTTCCTTGTAATACACATGGTCGATATCCTCGGTGCTGGATTTGGCTTCCTTGTTCGAACGTTTTGGTTTTGAGTACTTTTCGTTTTCAACAAATTTTGAATTTGACCTTCCAATGTTTTGATTTAAATGCTACTGATGAGATGTTACTCCTTAAAATATCGATATATAGCATATCCAAATTACACGTTCAAACCCGCGTTTTGGTATTTGTAATTTTGACACGCTTCTATTGTCTATGCGCGCAATTCGCATTATAGGATATCAAATTTTAATATGTAGAATAATTATTTTTTTTTTCAAACGTTAAAGACTCAATATCAACACAATGTATGTGGATAATAGTCTATTTCGATTTTAAGTTAATGCGAGTTGAATGAGGTTCGATTTAGATTTTTTCTATCTCCAAGATGGTATTTTAATGATACAATATGTTATGATTTGTGTAAAAATCCGATCTTTGAACAAAATTTTTGAAAATAACGTTTTTCCATTTTATTTTATATCATTTTAATTGATATTGATTGAGTTTATTCATTTTATCATTCTTATCAAAACTACTCTTATTTGATTCCAAATCATGTTATTATTTCATTTCAGCCGAACTCAATTTGATTCAATTTTAAGATAACTCTTCCAGTCTATTCTATTTCTTTTCAATTTGATTTGATACAATTTAATACCAATTCACCGAAGTCATTTTATTTTATTTTTATTCAATTTCAATCATTTTATTTTATTTTTATTCAATTTCAATCATTTTATTTTATTTCTATTCAATTCAGACCATTTTTTTTGTTATTGTTTTTCTGTTTTATTTTAATTTTATTTTAAATCTATTCAATTTCATTTATTTTATGTCGATTGTTACATTTTTCATTTTGACTTATTCTATTTCCATTTAAATTATTTGCTACCATTTCAATTTGATTTAATCTAATTTGATTTAACTCAATTTGTTTCCATTTAGGAATGACTTTTCATAATTCTTTTTTTCATTGGGGTATGAAAAATAAAATTGAACATTGTATAATCCGCGACACGGATTATACTTAATATGCAAATATTTTTTTTTCATATCCCCAATGGAAAAAATTATAGTCATTCCTTATAAATAAATTTCTTAAACAATAAAAAAACATGAAAATTTTACTTGTAAAAGAACTAAAATGGTGGCACTTCCTGTAAAAAGTGGGGGTTTCCCCATGATTTTTTTTTCATTGGGATATGAAAAAAAAATTCGTCCAATGTAATTGCAGTATTTTAATCAAATATCTTTATTTCAAAACAACCTGTGCCATTTTATTCTATGTCATTTCAATTTGGTTTTATTTTATGCCTTTTACCTTTTTTATTATCACTTGGCGTCCGTCGTCGTCGTCGTCTAGTCGTCTGTCGTCGTCGTCGTCGTCTGTCGTCGTCTGTCGTCGTCGTCTGTTAACAATTTTTCAAAAATCTTCTCTGAAACAACTGAACAGAATTCAATGAAACTTGGTATGAATGATCCTTAGGGTGTCCTGCACCAAACTTGTGTTTCGATTTTTGATCCGTCAAAAAACATGGCCACCGTTACTAAAAATAGACCAGGGGGGTCAGACTACTGTTTTTGGCTCGTAAATCAAAAAGTATAAGAGATAGATGAAATCTGATGTCACCCTACTGCTTCAGCATCAAAAGTTCTACAAAAGTCTCCATTTGGTCAAAGTTGTCAGATGATCCCTTATAGGGGTTACAGCCCCTTAAAGGTGAAAAAAAGCGTTTTTGCATGTTTTTGGCCTATAGAATGAAAATTATTGTAGATAGAGAAAAGCTGTTGCTTGCTTAGTTTTTCAGCTCATTTAGCTCTACAAAAGTCTCCATAGGGTCAAAGTTGTCAGATGACCCCTAATAGGGGTTACAGCCCCTTAAAGGCGAAAAATAGTGTTTTTGGCCTATAGAATGAAAACTATTGCAAATAGAGAAAAGCTGTTGCTTGCTTAAATGTTCAGCTCATTTAGATCTACAAAAGTCTCCATAAGGTTAAAGTTGTCAGATGATCCCTTATAGGGGTTGCAGCCCTCTTAATGGTTAAAAATAGCATTTTGCATGTTTTTGGCCTATAGAATAAAAGCTATTGTAGATATAGAAAAGCTGTTGCTTGCTTAAATGTTCAGCTCATTTAGCTCTACAAAAGTCTCCATAGGGTCAAAGTTGTCAGATGACCCCTTATAGGGGTTACAGCCCCTTAAAGGCAAAAAATAGTGTTTTTGGCCTATAGAATGAAAACTATTGCAGATAGAGAAAAGCTGTTGCTTGCTTAAATGTTCAGCTCATTTAGCTCTACAAAAGTCTTCATAGGGTTGAAGTTGTCAGATGACCCCTTACAGGGGTTACAGCCCCTTAAAGGCGAAAAATAGTGTTTTTGGCCTTTAGAATGAAAACTATTGCAGATAGAGAAAAGCTGTTGCTTGCTTAAATGTTCAACTCATTTAGCTCTACAAAAGTCTTCATAGGGTTGAAGTTGTCTGATAACCCCTTATAGGGGTTACAGCCCCTTAAAAGTTGAATAATAGTGTTTTTTTGATTATTTAGAATGAAAACTATTGCAGATAGAGAAATGATTTTTCATGCTTAAACATTCAGCTCATTTAGCTATACAAAAGTCTTCATAGGGTTGACATCAAGACCAGGTGAGCGATTCAGGCTCCTGGGAGCCTCTTGTTTAGTGAATTCATCAATAAATAGTAAATTAGTTGAACTCTAATACTGATATACATTTAATGAAGACTCCAGCTACCTGTGGAGACATAATACAAATAACATAAATATACAATCATAACACATTCCTCTGTCTTTCTTTGAGAGAAACATAAGATGTCAAATAAAGTATGAAACAGAAATAAACATATGGCCAGTCAAAATGTTAGTACAAGTCCAACTCTCGTAATATAAGGCAAAATCAAATGTTCAATTCCTGGATACCACATATTACACAAGTCCAACTCCCGTCCTGAGAATTTCAACCAGTCTATGAAAATCTGATCCTGCTTTTGTCAAACAGTCAGCAATTTGTTTGTCAGTTGCAATCCAAGAAATTGACACATCGCCAGCTGGTGGATTAATATCAACCACATCAGGTTCAGGAACATTTATTTCAGGTATTACATCATCTACATTATTGTTGACTTGATTTTCATCAACATCATGGTCCATATTTGGTTCAATGGCCTCTGGCAGATTAGCATTATTGACTTGGGGTCTCTTTTCATCATCGTCACTGTCATCAAGATAATTTTGATTTAAAATGGCCTCACTTTTGTTTGATACTTTAGTCACTTTGGCTCTTGATTGCAAACATCTTCTTGCTTTTCTGTAGAAAATTCATCACCACATCTCAACAGTCTGCAGGGATGAACTCTCACATAAATGCTGCCATGCCTTACAAAGACTACTTTTCCATCTTGACCTATAACATAACCAGGACCTTTCCATCTCTTGTCGTCATCTCTCTTGTAATAGACCTTGTCGCCATGTTGGTAACACTCTCCAGACGATCTAATATTGTGGCGCAGTGCTCTCCTTATCCTTTCAGATGATTCAGCTTGCAGCAATGCTCTTCTACCAGCATGTAGAGCATTTAAATGTTTCGCAAATGTATCGTTATTGGTTATGTTTCCTAAAGCTGGAGGGTTGTCTGACATAACTGAAGGCAAGTTGGGATTTGAACCAAATACAAGTTGATATGGGCTCCATCCAAATACCATTGACAAGCTATTCTTAGCATTTAAGGCCCAGGATAAGGCAACTTCTAAATTCAGCTTAGGTTGATCCTCTAGAATTTTCGCTACACATTCATCAACAACAGCATGGTTTCGTTCACATATTCCATTTTGCCATGGACTATAAGCAGCTGTGTTCAACATTTCAATATTGAGATTCTCACACATATCCCTAAAAATGTCATTTGCAAATTCTCCTCCATTATCAGCAAGAAATTTCTGTGGGGCACCCATTCCACTTCCAATCCATACAGTCATGATCTTGTTGGCAATGACTTCAGGAGTTTTCTTTCTGATAACAGCAGCTTAACTGATCAATCATATGCAGAAAGTAAACATTGGGCTTCCATTCTTTCAAATCAACGGCAACAACTTCATTGAATTCAGTTGTTAAAAGAAGAGAAACAACTGGTCTAGCTGGAGTCTTCTTGTATCGCTGACATACATCACAAGAGTCTGTTATTTGATCTACACATTCTACATGTTCTTTAGTATAACCACCAGCATCTTTCAGAAGGGACTTTAAACGCTTAGCTGAAGGATGAGCAAACTGTTTATGAAGTTTCTCTATTGCCTTTACTTTATCACCGTTTAATTTTGAAGAAATTAGAACCGATGAAGTTTCTTCTACATCTACATCAATAAGATTGATGGGTACACAGTAGTGACCAGATGAAGTACATTGCAGTTGGATATCTTTTCCAAAAATGGAGGCACTATCATTTACCAAGTCTAGTTTAATCTGTGCTTTCTTCATAGAACACTTACTCAACAATAGAGGAATATCACTTGACACAACATCTGCTTCAATTTCACACTTAACTCCTGCTAATGCACAAGGAAGAATTATTTTTTTCTTAGACTGAAGAACTGTTCCTCCTCCAAACTTGTAATTAGTGTTGCTTGGTTTTTCAACAACTCTGCTTCTGGTATTTTGATCAAGAGAGTCTAAATAGCAATTCATCCAGGTCTCTCCAGCAACAGTTGATGAGCAGGCACTGTCTAAAATAGCTGAGTTAGCAGATTCAGTCAAAAGCACAAGGGTTTCTTCACTACGGTGTCCAGTGAACAACACTGCATGTTCATATCTTTGTTTGGCCATGTTTTCGTAAGAGTGAGGACATTGTTTTACTAAATGTCGAATTGAATCACAACTGGAACACCTTAGAGGTAAACCATCTGATCCATTTGGGTTGACTGATTTGTTGAATGAATTAGTATTCTTTGGTCTGTTGGAATTTCCGCCACCATAGTTACCTCTAAAACTAGAATTCCACTTGTAACGGTTCCTTGTATAATTTACGTCTTCAGTTACTACCATGGCAGATTCAACTTTAATTCCTTTATCAACTTCATTTTTGGATGCAGCCTGTTGACCAAAGAATTTCTTAAGAGATGTAGACATTTGCTTGAAGAGTGTCCCAACAGAGGCATAATCAACACCTGTCAAAACTAATTGCCTATCTTTCATTTCAAGCTCTGAACCTTCCAGTAATTTGAAAGCAAGAACAGGTTGTGGAAGTTCCATCTTAAACTTCTTAGTTTTGTTATATAACTTTTCATATTCATTAACATAGTCCTCCATAGAGGCAACCTTGCTCCGATTGAACCTATCAAATTCAGTGTATGCCTCATATGCTTCACTAAGTTCATCCTTCTTAAATATTTGGTCCATAAAATCAGTTAATTTCTTGACCCCATCATCTTCATTTAAATCATCAATACTCAATTCACTGAACACTTTATCTCTTATGGAATTCTGTCCTTCTTCTGGAAGAGACAACGCTATAGCTATACCTCTCTTCTTAGCCTCAAGGTCAGTTAGCTTTTCCCATGCTTGTACCTCCTCAAGCCATCTACTGTATGGCTTATGTGTTGAAAACACTGGTGGAACTTTATAATTCACAGACGCCATAGTAGAAACAATGGATCGATGAATGTTCCAACGCTGATGCTGGGAAAGTCGCTGAATAATAACCTGTTACTGCTTAACAGAGCTTTTTATAAATACCACTTTTATTTTCTCTGGAAAAAAATCACTGAATGGCATCTTTACACTTTTCACTGTTGTCACACCATACACTGTACGCTAACTGTCACTGTAATCACACACTTCACCATAAACACTTGTCTTTACTGTATCATCAGTCCACACTCTGCCATCATGTAAATTAGTTGAACTCTAATACTGATATACATTTAATGAAGACTCCAGCTACCTGTGGAGACATAATACAAATAACATAAATATACAATCATAACATAAATTCTGTCAACAAAATGTGTCAATGGTTTTGATATATATTGCACTGTTATATTGCTACTTGGGGTCAAAAAGGGGCCACACCCAAAGAATTTACTTTTTTATATGTGGTCCGATTTTCAAAATCTTTTTTTCATTGGAATCCTTGTGAAAATCCCTGCCTGCATTTTTCAATCAAATTTGCAATATCTATTATTGTTTTTGATAAATTAGGGGTCAAAGGGGCCAAAACGCCATTTTTAACAGTTTGTCAAGGCAAATAGTTTTATACCAAAAATTAAGTTGTAGTGGGCCTGCCAGTTCTAATGAAGTTTTAATATGATATTTATATCATATAAAGGAATTTTGGTTTTGTATTTGGGGTTTGTTGCCCCTAATGTTTCAGACAAAAGGTGCCAAAAAGGGCTAAAACGGGTGTACATGTATTGACAAAACTGTTGTAGAATGTTTATTATTCATTCGATTTGAAAATTCTTTTTTTATTGAATTCATCATTAAATTCTGTCTACTAAATGTGTCAATGATTTTTATATGTATTGCACTGTTACATTGCTACAGGGGGCTAAAGACAGGCCCTGCCCATAAAATCAACTTTTTTATTTGTGGTCCAATTTTCAAAATCTTTTTTTTTTCATTGGATTCTTTGTGAAAATTTCTGCCTTAATTTTCAATCAGATTTGAAATATCTTTTACCGTTTTTTAGAAATTAGTGGTCAAAGGGCCAAAATTGTAAATTAATACATGTATATGAATAAGGCTTTTTTTATTAGATGTTGATGTAAATATATATGTGTCAAACATGCATTTTAAGTCCACCACAGGATGCATGTGTCAAAAAGCTTTGTAAGTCCACCATGGGCTTCATGTGACCAAGGCAATGGACTATCCATATTGGGCCTCCAACGTACAGGGTTCAACTTGTTGCGGTCGTATCATGCTGCGCTCGGCGTAGCTTTTTAGCTCACCTGGACCGAAGCTATTACCATCACTTGGCGTCCGTCGTCGTCGTCGTCGTCGTCTGTCGTCTGTCGTCGTCGTCGTCTGTCGTCGTCTGTTAACAATTTTTCAAAAATCTTCTCCTCTGAAACTACTGAACAGAATTTAATGAAACTTGGTATGAATGATCCTTAGGGTGTCCTGCACCAAACTTGTGTTTCAATTTTTGATCCGTCAAAAAACATGGCCACCGTTACTAAAAATAGAACAGGGGGGTCAGACTACTGTTTTTGGCTTGTAAATCAAAAAGTATAAGAGATAGATGAAATCTGATGCCACCCTACTGCTTCAGCATCAAAATTTCTACAAAAATTTTCATTTGGTCGAAGTTGTCAGAGGATCCCTTATAGGAGTTACAGCCCCTTAAAGGTGAAAAATAGCGTTTTTGCATGTTTTTGGCCTATAGAATGAAAACTATTGTAGATAGAGAAAAGCTGTTGCTTGCTTAAATGTTCAGCTCATTTATTTCTACAAAAGTCTCCATAGGGTCAAAGTTGTCAGATGACCCCTTATAGGGGTTACAGCCCCTTAAAGGCGAAAAATAGTGTTTTTGGCCTATAGAATGAAAACTATTGCAGATAGAGAAAAGCTGTTGCTTGCTAAAATGTTCCGCTCATTTAGCTCTTTTATAGTCTCCATGGGGTTGAAGTTGGCAGATGACCCTTTATAGGGGTTAAAGCCCCTTACAGGTGAAAAATAGCATTTTTGCATGTTTTTGGCCTATAGAATGAAAACTATTGTAGATAGAGAAAAGCTGTTGCTTGCTTAAATGTTCAGCTCATTTAGCTCTACAAAAGTCTCAATAAAGTCAAAGTTGTCAGATGACCCCTTATAAGGGTTACAGCCCCTTAAAGGCGAAAAATAGCGTTTTTGGCCTTAAGAATGAAAACTATTGTAAATAGAGAAAAGCTGTTGCTTGCTTAAATGTTCAGCTCATTTGGCTCTACAAAAGTCTCCATTAAGTCAAAGTTGTCAGATGACCCCTTATAGGGGTTACAGCCCCTTAAAGGCAAAAAATAGTGTTTTTGGCCTATAGAATGAAATTATTGCAGATAGAGAAAAGCTGTTGCTTGCTAAAATGTTCAGCTCATTAAGCTCTACAAAAGTCTTCATAGGGTCAAAGTTGTCAGATGACCCCTTATAGGGGTTACAGCCCCTTAAAGGCAAAAATAGTGTTTTTGGCTTAAAGAATGAAAACTATTGCAGATAGAGAAAAGCTGTTGCTTGCTTTAATGTTCAGCTCATTTAGCTCTACAAAAGTATCCATAGGGTTGAAGTTGTCTGATAACCCCTTATAGGGGTTACAGCCCCTTAGTGTTTTTTGATTATTTAGAATGAGAGCAATTGCAAATAGAGAAAAGATTTTTCATGCTTATAAACATTCAGCTCATTTAGCTATACAAAAGTCTTCATAGGGTTGACATCAAGACCAGGTGAGCGATTTAGGCTCCTGGGAGCCTCTTGTTCAATTTAGTTTAATATATTTTATTTTCTATTTTATCTTATTTTATTTCAAAGATACTTTATTTCATTCTATCCATTTCAATTCATGTTATTTGTTTTAATCTTATTTCAACTTAATTCGATTAATCCGATTTTTTAAAATGTGAATCGAAGTCGGTAAAATGTGTTAAATAACTATTCTAATTGAAATCATATATATTTTCATTAAAAGGAACTGTAGTTTCAATTTATGTTTTGACCGTGTGTTCTAAACTTTTGTAATTGTACCTCTCAACTGTAGCATCTGTACTTCTCAACTAACACAATTGCACTATTCAACTATCGCCGCTCGTAAAATTGTGTACTATTCAACTAGCGCAGGTGTACTAGCAATCTATCGCGGATGTCATATGTACTACCATGGAAGTATTAAATTGACAGGAATTGCAACAGCCTCACTTCAATCTGCGTTACTGCAAAATCTTCAGGTACCTACTAATAACGTCATACTGATCGAAGTTTTGCTTAGATCTTCTTTGTCGAAATCCTTAACTATGAGTGGTTTTATTATAGAAAAATGACCAATAAACAAAAGCATGGATTCAGTACAAGTAGTCTAATGGGATTGCTAGTAGTATACGGAATGCTTGAGATAAGTAATATAATTACTTGTTATAAGTAACGTAAATACTGCAAGTAATGGTAAATCAATTGAAAATGTAGCTTAATGTAATGCTTGCAATAAAAACAAAAGTAGTAGTTGTATTACTAAATCAAAATTGTTGTTTTACTTCAAGTAAGTATTGTATTTTACTAATAGTAATACTTAAGTTATAAAGTTTACTTTTAGTAACAAGTTATATCAACTACTTACATGTAACTAAGTATAACTTAACCGTCTGACAACTTTCCCTGCTAATGGAAATACTTAAAATAAGTAAAGAAGCAGAGGTACCAATGGGGTATCCGAATATCAAAAGTCCGAAAGGGCAGAGACAAAACCAGTAAACACCAACAGGAACGGGACAAAAACAGACAACATGTAAAACATGGAAACACAAAAAAAACTGAATATCAATCAACAACGCGAACTCCAGTCGAAACAAGAGTGAACTCAGGTGCTCCGGAAGAGTAAGCAGTTCCTGCTTGCTATAGCACACCCGTCGCGTTGCCAATAGTCCATTCAGCGTGTCAAATCCGGTAAAGGAAGACAAAACAACACCCTATGACAAACCAACATCTGCACTCATCTGAGAGATCGAAATCCCATATTTGTTTATAAGTGTATGATGTCTTCCGTAAAATTTCTTGAGTGAAGACAGCAACCGAGGAGCAACATAACCCTGTGTGAGCAATTTTTGTGTCAGACGTGTAGCTCTGCTAAGGAAATCGATGTAAGTCCCGCACGCTCTGGAGTAACGAATCAATTGAGATACGTAAACTCCATAAGCTTGAGCGGACGGAATGTTGCTACACAAGAAGGGAAAGTTGATGATTGGAAAGTTGAAGTCATCACATTTGTTTTTTTTTTAGTGTTTGAGTATTATTTATTAGCCTATTGATTAACCTTCCCGGTGAAGGTATAACAGAATTAGGAAGAAAATCGGGCATCCTTTTACAAAACTACAACAATTCGGTTTATGATTTATTTTTTATAGATAATATTATGAATTTTACAAAATCATATTATGGTGCGGGTCTAGTTTTTTTTGTGTTATGTTCTGTGTAATAACTACACAAATTTCTGTATGTCACGATATATTTCTCTCACTTTTTCTTAGTTTTTGGAGTTTCCTACAACATCCTACACAGTAACGACACATACCACAGAAAAAGAAGAAAACTCTTTCCTTTTGAATACCATAATATTTTCATAATCAGAAAAGAACAGATGTTAAAGTTATCACAGTTTCCAAAAATTGCGCTTTCTTCAAATAATCACTAATTGAGCAGATTCTTTATCTTCATAGTGCCGTAACTTTGCTCAAAATTTTTATCATTTTTTTAATCTTTACTTTTGAATAAGTAGTAGAAGCTTTGCAAGCAGGTAATTGCACGACAAGGGAACCACAGGCGGTCCCGTATCCCTATTAATAGTGTAACTGATACAGGCCACCGATAGTAAACCAACGTGATGTTTTTTCTTCAAAATTGGTAGCGGAAATGTAGACCGTCTTCAAGCGTGTTATCGCCTACTTGATAAACTGAGTCGGTATCTTTATTATCTACAAATGAATAGTGTGAAATTAATTGTGTTAATTTATTGTTGAAATTCCTGTCAATTTAATACTTCCATGGTACTACTCAGATAGGGCATTAATGCCGTGTTCTATCATTAACAGGCAATATATGACAACTTTTATTTTGGTATGTATGAAACGTATCTATAGGAGCAAAAAATTTTGAAAATTGTTGTTATTCAAAATTCGTTAATTCTGAAATGTTGGCTATAAAGGTATTTTACTAGTATTCATGTTATAAACACTTCGCCCGTATCCATATTACTTCTTCGATATTTTCTAATAAAACTGACATCAAAACATGTAGTATTAATGGCCATTTTTCTTCAGATGTTGATTTCCTCTGATTTACCCATAATGCATCAATAAGCACTAACCAATAAGCGCGGTTGCACTTCTCACCCGTTTTTACGAAGTGAACCTTCCAGGCAGGGATTACATAATACAAAGAAACTCTTGTTACAATTTTATTTCTTAAGATTGAGCTCCGAAAACAAAAATGTATGGAATGGATAAAATAGCCCAAACCCATACTATAATGTACAAAGAATTATATAAAATTACATAAAACAAAGAAACTAAAAAGGTGGTGAAGGGGTTGGCGGTGGGATTAAAAATTCTCTCGAAACTTTTGCGTGACCGCTCTCCCGAACATTCTCAGAATTAATGATACACGTGATAAAATCGAGAACCCTCATTGGTTTAATATGACCTAACCTATATGAATATTAATAGTGTACAATAGGAAAATCCCCCAAAATTATGTAAATTCAACAAAGGCTTATTCAAGTATCTGAACAATGGATGTATTATATGGGCAACGATAATTAAAACTTGCAAACTTGAGTTATATGAAACCTTTTATCTTTGGTAAAAAGATTCTCTCTAGCGGAATTGAACAAACTCTTGAAAAAACTTAACAAAGATGATTTTGCTGTTTTTATTATTGAATTTTGATGGGCAAGAAATTAGATCATATGTGCATTTTAAGGTACTTCAATTTCAATGTATAAAATTATTATGTATAGTTGATAGTAATTAAGATTTTGTGAAGAATTTCTTTAAGAAGCAGAGGTACCAACGGGGTATCCGAATATCGAAATTCCGAAAGGACAGAGACAAAACCAGTAAACACCAACAGGAACGGGACAAAAACAGACAACATGTAAAACATGGAAACACAAAATAACTGAATATCAATCAACAACGCGAACTCCAGTCGAAAAAAGAGTGAACTCAGGGCTCCGGAAGAGTAAGCAGTTCCTGCTTGCTATAGCACACCCGTCGCGTTGCCAATAGTCCATTCAGCGTGTCAAATCCGGTAAAGGAAGACAAAACAACACCCTATGACAAACCAACATCTGCACTCATCTGAGAGATCGAAATCCCATATTTGTTTATAAGTGTATGATGTCTTCCGTAAAATTTCTTGAGTGAAGACAGCAACCGAGGAGCAACATAACCCTGTGTGAGCAATTTTTGTGTCAGACGTGTAGCTCTGCTAAGGAAATCGATGTAAGTCCCGCACGCTCTGGAGTAACGAATCAATTGAGATACGTAAACTCCATAAGCTTGAGCGGACGGAATGTTGCTACACAAGAAGGGAAAGTTGATGATTGGAAAGTTGAAGTCATCACATTTGTTTTTTTTTAGTGTTTGAGTATTATTTATTAGCCTATTGATTAACCTTCCCGGTGAAGGTATAACAGAATTAGGAAGAAAATCGGGCATCCTTTTACAAAACTACAACAATTCGGTTTATGATTTATTTTTTATAGATAATATTATGAATTTTACAAAATCATATTATGGTGCGGGTCTAGTTTTTTTTGTGTTATGTTCTGTGTAATAACTACACAAATTTCTGTATGTCACGATATATTTCTCTCACTTTTTCTTAGTTTTTGGAGTTTCCTACAACATCCTACACAGTAACGACACATACCACAGAAAAAGAAGAAAACTCTTTCCTTTTGAATACCATAATATTTTCATAATCAGAAAAGAACAGATGTTAAAGTTATCACAGTTTCCAAAAATTGCGCTTTCTTCAAATAATCACTAATTGAGCAGATTCTTTATCTTCATAGTGCCGTAACTTTGCTCAAAATTTTTATCATTTTTTTAATCTTTACTTTTGAATAAGTAGTAGAAGCTTTGCAAGCAGGTAATTGCACGACAAGGGAACCACAGGCGGTCCCGTATCCCTATTAATAGTGTAACTGATACAGGCCACCGATAGTAAACCAACGTGATGTTTTTTCTTCAAAATTGGTAGCGGAAATGTAGACCGTCTTCAAGCGTGTTATCGCCTACTTGATAAACTGAGTCGGTATCTTTATTATCTACAAATGAATAGTGTGAAATTAATTGTGTTAATTTATTGTTGAAATTCCTGTCAATTTAATACTTCCATGGTACTACTCAGATAGGGCATTAATGCCGTGTTCTATCATTAACAGGCAATATATGACAACTTTTATTTTGGTATGTATGAAACGTATCTATAGGAGCAAAAAATTTTGAAAATTGTTGTTATTCAAAATTCGTTAATTCTGAAATGTTGGCTATAAAGGTATTTTACTAGTATTCATGTTATAAACACTTCGCCCGTATCCATATTACTTCTTCGATATTTTCTAATAAAACTGACATCAAAACATGTAGTATTAATGGCCATTTTTCTTCAGATGTTGATTTCCTCTGATTTACCCATAATGCATCAATAAGCACTAACCAATAAGCGCGGTTGCACTTCTCACCCGTTTTTACGAAGTGAACCTTCCAGGCAGGGATTACATAATACAAAGAAACTCTTGTTACAATTTTATTTCTTAAGATTGAGCTCCGAAAACAAAAATGTATGGAATGGATAAAATAGCCCAAACCCATACTATAATGTACAAAGAATTATATAAAATTACATAAAACAAAGAAACTAAAAAGGTGGTGAAGGGGTTGGCGGTGGGATTAAAAATTCTCTCGAAACTTTTGCGTGACCGCTCTCCCGAACATTCTCAGAATTAATGATACACGTGATAAAATCGAGAACCCTCATTGGTTTAATATGACCTAACCTATATGAATATTAATAGTGTACAATAGGAAAATCCCCCAAAATTATGTAAATTCAACAAAGGCTTATTCAAGTATCTGAACAATGGATGTATTATATGGGCAACGATAATTAAAACTTGCAAACTTGAGTTATATGAAACCTTTTATCTTTGGTAAAAAGATTCTCTCTAGCGGAATTGAACAAACTCTTGAAAAAACTTAACAAAGATGATTTTGCTGTTTTTATTATTGAATTTTGATGGGCAAGAAATTAGATCATATGTGCATTTTAAGGTACTTCAATTTCAATGTATAAAATTATTATGTATAGTTGATAGTAATTAAGATTTTGTGAAGAATTTCTTTAAGAAGCAGAGGTACCAACGGGGTATCCGAATATCAAAATTCCGAAAGGACAGAGACAAAACCAGTAAACACCAACAGGAACGGGACAAAAACAGACAACATGTAAAACATGGAAACACAAAATAACTGAATATCAATCAACAACGCGAACTCCAGTCGAAAAAAGAGTGAACTCAGGGCTCCGGAAGAGTAAGCAGTTCCTGCTTGCTATAGCACACCCGTCGCGTTGCCAATAGTCCATTCAGCGTGTCAAATCCGGTAAAGGAAGACAAAACAACACCCTATGACAAACCAACATCTGCACTCATCTGAGAGAAGACCGAAATCCCATATTTGTCTATAAGTGCATGATGTCTTCCGTAAAATTTCTTGAGTGAAGACAGCAAACGAGGAGCAACATAACCCTGTGTGAGCAATTTTTGCGTCAGACGTGTCGCTCTGCTAAGGAAATCGATGTAAGTCCCGCACGCTCTGGAGTAACGAATCAATTGAGATACGTAAACTCCATAAGCTGGAGCGGACGGAATGTTGCTACACAAGAAGGGAAAGTTGACGATTGGAAAGTTGAAGTCATCACGTTTGTCATAGAGTTTGTCATAAACACTAAGGTTCTCTCTAGCAGAGTTGAACTTAGATCGATTTGATTTTTATTGTTTGTTTAGTTTTCGTGCTTTGTCTAGGAATATTGATAGGGGGAAGCTAGGTTGGGCCCAAAAAACTAGTTTAACCCCGCCACATATGACATGTGCCTGTCCTTAGCCAGGAATCTTTGACAAAGCTTTCGTATGTACTTGTCTTTTTGATGTTTCTGTGACTATTTCAGGGCTGGATTTGAATTATATGAATTTTATTTAGACCATGGGCCTATTGCAGAACCGTCAGCAGCGCCTACTGGCCTCGTTGAAGGCTGCGGGTGGTTGTCCATTGTGGTTTTTTTCTGAATTGCCGCTTGATTGTGTCGCGTACACTTATTCCACATCTCATTATTGTCTATTGAAAAAAAAGAGAAATTAGGATTTAGAAAGTTAATTCAATATAAGTTTCACAGATAATAATGATTTTTTGATTGTGTCATATCCTATAAGGTATGGTATAGAAAGGAAATGGTTTGTACAAGGATTTTTTTTGTAAAATATATATAAATACCTTTGTCTTTGTGGGATATCGTGTGAAGAGGTGAATGGAATTTTGCATGACGATAAAGGTTTATCGAGTTAACCTTAAATCTGATAAGTTGTGCTTATTAACCAAATTTAAATTTTGTCATGGTTTGGTAAAGGGAACAGAAAATGTTCATGGGTAACATCATTATGTCATGGATTATAACATTTTCTAAAGTTAGGATTCTTAATACGCATCTTGAACCCCTAACCTCCAAAAAAATATTGGCTCGTTTCTTGGAAGTTAGAAAGCGTTACCTTAAGTATAAGCATATAACAGATATATATTGAATTATATTTAAAATTTTAACTTCTGATCTAGATCGTTACAAAGCCAACTAGGATTAATATTGAACAATATGAATATGGTTAAGGTAAGTTTAAACAGTACAAGCTACTCCTGTATGATAACATAGAAAAATATTATGGATGAAGAAATTAATACCCTGAGAAGGAAGAATATCTCCCCTTTGCAACAGTTCAGTTGGTGGTGAATATCATTTCAATTTATCGGAATGTCTAATGCATTTTGAAAGGAAAAGCTTCATTGATAGGAAGTTTTTAGTATAAATATTAACGGCAATAGGCAAAATCATGCATTTAACCTAATGCCTAGTCACTGTTTTCCTGTTTACCTTTGTATCAATCTTTATTATTAAACCTTACTGATGAAATAAGGTCACGTGACGTGAAATAATCTATGTATTTTTCTCCAAATTCGTACAAAAGTTGAATAACCTTTTCAAATACCCATTTCCATAGAATAACCTTATTATTCACCGGTGAATAACCCTTGAAACACCAGTCCACTGTTTGTTTGGTATAATAAACCTTTTCAAATACCCATGTCCATTGAATAACCCTATTATTCACCGGTGAATAAACCTTGAAATTCCAGTCCACTGTTTGTTCGGTATAATAAAACAGTTATGGCCCTTGAAATCAGTGAATATCAAAATTGTCAACCTCGCTGGGGTTATTTCCCTCGGGCTAAAGCCCTCAGGCAAATAACCCCACCTCTGGTTGACAAGTGTAGATATTCACCTCTACCAAGGGCCGTAATTGTATACTATGAATTCCATTGTCTATAGAACCCATATCATTTGTCGAGCGATGTTATTGTCTCGGCTTATGCCTCCATCTGATATGGGAGTCTCGAAATTATCATGATGATATTGAACCTGTATAATAATCTTTATCTCATGATTACTATAGCATTTCTTATAAATGACATACAAACATTAAAACTTTTCAGTAATTTATTTCTCAAGTGGAGGTTGATATACATGTAGTATGCGTTATTATGGTTATATATATAAATATATGATCGGTTTTAGGTATAAAACTTTACTGTTAGCTCATATGATTGAATAAGTTTTAAAATTAATTTTAAATACCCCTTGACCAGGCCATGACCACCCATGACCAAACCATGACGTCCCTTGTACAAGCCATGACAAGTCAAAATTTGTATTTTTTGGATGTATGCTTTATAAGCGCTGTATTACACTGAAAAATGTGTCAAAAGGTTATATGCATAGTGAATGATTATTTTTTTTAAAGAAAAATCTGGCCTTTACATATGTTTGAAACATAAAATGGTGTTATTTTACCAATTGAGCAAAACTATATTTCCTGAGTGATTTAGTGAATGTATTTCATCATATACTAGGCGTTTTCGGGCATTTAAAGGGTAATATGTATTTATACTAAAATATTGCACACGTACCTCATATTCGGTTGAATGAGGTATAGATTGTTTCTTTATTATACGCATACTATACGTACACGATCGTTTGGTAAAGTGAGACTATAAACTATAATGAGATGTAGAAAATCATTATTTCTTTTGTATTATTAATGGATTCTTTTACGTGGTCTAACGCTTTTGTATGCTTTTGTGTAACGATTTTGTGTATATAAACGAATATGAGGTACATGTGCAATATCTCAGTATAAATATATACTACCCTTTAAATGCGCGAAAACGCCATTTGTGTCCAAAAAACCATGATTTCATTTTTGTAGACGGCATTAGACAAATTTCCCTTGTACAAACCATGACGCACTTGACTAAACCATGACAAAATACCTTTACCAAACATTATACGATATGACATATTACTACCTGTGATTTTGTTATGCATTATTAATTTCGGCTATTGGAATACAACAGTTCATATTTATTACTTGAACATCAATTAAGGTCTTTAAATATGGATATGAGAAAAAGAGAAAATAGAAAATACAACATGATGAATACACAAAAGCGTTAGACCACGGAGAAAGAAATTCATGTACGTAAAAGAAGCCATTAATAATACAAAAGAAATAATGATTTTCTACATCTCATTATAGTTTATAGTCTCACTTTAACACACGATCGTGTACGTATAGTATGCGTATAATAAAGAAATAACCTATACCTCATTCAACCGAACCAAAATCAAATTCGTTAAAGTAAATAATAAAAATGCAATAAAGAATGCCTCCAACCAACCATTGAAAAGTCATGGCAAATTTATTTCTAGAAAAAAAAAGAGCAGACGAGTCATGTGTAGTATGCTTCATGTTTCTACTGCAATTTATTTTTTTCATTTTTGTCAGATACAGAAAAAAAATGGTAAATTTTCGGTGCTGGATTTGGCTTCCTTGTTCGAACGTTTTGGTTTTGAGTACTTTTCGTTTTCAACAGTTTTGGAATTTGACCTTCCAATGTTTTGATTTAAATGCTACTGATGAGAGGTTACTCCTTGAAATATCGATATATAGCATATCCAAATTAACCGTTCATACCCGCGTTTTGGTATTTGTAATTTTGCAGACTTCCATTACTTTAGTGTCCTCTACGATAAACAAAACAAAATCACTCCTAGGAACACGCAAGTCGATCCAGGTAATTTTACTTTACTCCGCTAAAGATTTTTCTTATAATCAACTGCATTAACTTTATACTTATCAAAGCAAATCGAATGAAATAACTTTTCTTACAAATCATTAAGGCTGTGCTCGTTCGAAATATAAATTGTACGTTTGTCTTTTTATTGAATTGTCGAACTCGTGGAACTTAAACATTTCCCCATTGACACCAATTTTAAATAGATCCACTACGGCTTTCCATACGACATAAAATTAGGGTAATGAAAAATCCTTAACATGTTAGTAAAAATCTTTAGACTCTATTCGCCTATTTAAAGTGTTAGTAAAAATAACCTGGCTCGATTCGCGTGTTCCTGGGAGTGAAAATAATGTTCATAGTTTTAACCTGCGCCGAAGAAGGCGAAAGCAGGTCTATTAGTCGGGTCACTCCGTTTGTCCGTCCATCTCTCCGTCCGTCGCGCTATGGAGTGCCTGTCTTGTGTAATCTGAATATCAAAAACAAATCTCTAGATCTTTCTGTAATTTTACACAGTGATAACATATATATTGAAGATGGGCACCTCTCCTTTTGGGAAATTTAATAATTTCGTTTAGAAATTAGGGACCCAAAGGGGGCCAAAAAGCGACTTTTTTATTTGTTTCCACAATAAGTTTAGTTTTGGTTGACCAAATGCTATGAAATTTTACAGGAATGTTACTTACCATGAAAGAAGGAATGTGCTGAATTTGTGTGTCCCCTCTTTTTCACAATAACTTTAGTTCTTGTTGACTGAATGCTATAAAAATTTCCAATATTGTTGCTTACTATAAAATGATTGATTTGAATGATTTTTGAGGTTAAGAAATAAGGGGCCCAAAAAGGGGAAAATGTAACTTTTTTTATTTATGGTCTTTATGGAAAAAAAATCCAAGTTAATTTTGTCATATTTTGGATACAAAATGGAGTATAATTTTTTTTACCCAACTTTTCTGTTTAGCCATAAGGGGGGGGGGGGGGGAATAGAAACTTTAATTTATTGGTCTTGTTTATGATCATTTTTAAAATTAGATATAAGGATCCTGAATATTCTTATTTCTTAATATTTATTGTCAGTATATAATGGGTCGCATGTCATAAATATGCTTTGTCAGTCCACCATAGGATGCAGGTGTCAAAAACTAGTGACTGTCCATATTGGGCCTAAAACGTACAGGGTTCAATGTTTTGCCGTGCAACGCAGGGCCAGACATCGATTGGTCTTGTTTTTATACCTTTGCTATAAATCAGAATAATAAATTACAATGATTAAATTCAAAAGAAATTCATTTCCTATATAAAAAACTGCATGAAGGATTATGTATATGAGATACTCTATTGTTACCTTTATTTAGAATATAAGAATCTAACACCGGTGTTAGGGCAAGATAAAGAAATCTCCGACACCCCGAGGGTAAGATTTCAAGTCTGCAACGAGGCTCTGCCGAGTTGCAGATGTAAAGAAATCTTACCCAAGGGTGTCAGAGATTTCCTTATCTTGCCCTAATCATCGGTGTTTGATTATTTTTCTCACTAAACCCGTAAATTGTACAACGTGGATTTGTTTACAAAACATAGCGTGACGTAAACAATAGAGTTACGTCCCTTGGAAACTGCACGAGGCTATCTCACATGGGGTGGTGTGAGACAGAAAAATCTCACACCGCTAAAAATAGGAACTGTCCTGTCCAAAAAGTGAGAATTAGGATATCTAATACCAATGACATGCAAGAAGCAGAGATACCAATGGGGTATCCGAATGTCAAAAGTCCGAAAGGGCAGAGACAAAACCAGTAAACACCAACAAGAACGGGAAAAAACAGACAACATGCAAAACATGGAAACACAAAATAACTGAAAATCAATCAACAACGCAAACTCCAGTCGAAATAAGAGTGAACTCAGGTGTTCCGGAAGAGTAAGCAGTTCTTGCTTGCTATAGCACACCCGTCGCGTTGCCAACAGTCAATTCAGCGTGTCAAATCCGGTAAAGGAAGGAAAATAAAACTCTATGACAAACCAGCATCTGCAATCATCTGAGAGATCGAAATCCCATATTTGTCTATAGGTGCATGATGTCTTCCGTAAAATTTCCTGAGTGAAGACAGAAATTTGAATTTTTATGATACATGATACTCTTCTTATGCATAGATAGAATGAAGCAGCTACTGATAAAAAGTGTTGTATTTTTGTCCAATATCGTTCTTTTGTCGTGCATCATGTATCCAAATTTAATATATTTACTATATATTTTGCATTGCAAGTCCTAAGTCCTATTTTCATTCTCTCAAGATGCTATGTATATGTTACAGTAAATAGTCGAAATCAGGAATTACGTGTAATTACATATAAGCAAATCAGTAAATACCTGTAATTACTAGCCTAGTTAGGAATTACATGTATCTACTAGTTCTTTACGAATTACAGGTAATTACTGACATTTTCTAACATTTTTTCAGCTATTTACTGACTTGAAAAAGAAAACAAGCTATCCTTTAAAATATGGAACATTGCAAAAATAAAGAAGGCAAATGTTACTACGCTGCAATACTTCAATATATTAAAGCCAGATCGCAATCTTTCTCATAATTTCTTGAATATAAGTCTGATAATAAACCTGACAATAATATTAAAATAATACCAATTTAAATGTAAGAATTAAAAAGTTTATATTCAAACATACCAGTATTACATTTTTTTTAAAAAGTCTTCATGAAATGGTTCATGTAGTTTATGAATTTATAAGTATTCTTTTGTATATTCTATTGTGTATGTCCCAGAGGGACCATGTTAGGGACATTAATATAAAATTGCAACAATGTTCCAGGCAATTAAGTTTGCTACGCCTGATGCGCGTTTCGTCTATTTAAGACACATCAGAGGATCTGTACCCAAAATACTGAAAATGTCAATGCCAATTATGAAAATTTACGTGAAAATATTTAAGCTTTTCTTAGACAAAAAGAATGATTTAAAATTGGTAGGAAGGTTCAGCATAACCAACTGTGCGTCTGTATATTATTCTGTTTATGCTTTTCTCATAAAAGCGAAACAAGAAATTTGGTAAGACAGATCATTCAGATGACCCCATAAGATGAGTCCATAATATGGCTAAGGACCATGCAAAGTGAGCGATTCAGGCTCCGGGTGAGCTGAAACAGGGAATTTGTGTGTGTTACTTTTATCTACCGAATATTTCGTTAATAAACACGAATGATCAAATGTTAATAATAAAAAAAATAAAACCTATAAAATAAATCAGAAAAAAATGATTTCAGACATGGGCAGAATTATAAACAATAAATATAATTTCTTCCAACGAAAAAAAAACATAAATGTGCTTATTAAATTTCAAAGAAAAATAATAATATACAAATATTTTAAAAATATATATATATATATTATTTACTTTTGTTCTCATGTTTTTTTCTGAATTAATTATCTAATAAAAATGAAATACACCTTGCCTATTTTTAAAGGCATATTGTCTACGAAAAAATATTTTATGTAAAACCAAAAAATTATCGTCAGACCATTCGTTTTGTTTATTTAGAAAGATACAAACGTTCAAAATACCACCAGGCTACCTTATTACTTCAAAAAATGAAAAATATATAATATTTGTAAAGCTTTACAAAAATTCATATTCATGAGATGTAGATGAGCTGTAAGCATGCGCACTAAACTTTCTTTGATTGAAAACTTCCATAGCTCTTGCACTCGGTGCATAATCTGTTTCTCGGAGTTTTAGCTCGGAAGAAAATTAAAACGGCAACCGAATATTAGAGCTACTTAATGAATATAACTTACAATTGTTGCCTGTATTAAGGTTTGAATGTGATTTAAAAGGTAAACACGAAAAATATTGGAATGTTTTCAACATATCAATGTATTCGGGGACAAAACCCGAGATTCCGATTAGTGTCCGCGTTAAAACTACTCAGTCTAAATCTGTGTCAATGTGACGTAATGCAGGTAAATAAAATATCAATCAATATTGTCGAGATATTTTGATCAAAATAAACTACTTTTGATGCAAAATTTGTGGCAAATTTGTTTTTCAATATGCATTTTATTGCATTTCGGTCTAATTGACACCAAAAAATTGGGAGGTAAAAAAATGAGTTTGCCAAAGACAATATGCCTTTAAGTGTTATGTTTTTGAAAACTGGAAAAATGACAGTCGGTAAATAGGTGAAATAATTCATTAAAAGTTAGTAATTACTTGTAATAACTGATCTGATTAAAGAATTACATGTGTTTACTAGGGCCTTTAGGAATTACATGTAATAACTAAATTTTAGTGATTACGTGTAACAACTGATTTCACCTATTTACTATTACATATATATGACCGGCAAAAGTTGTAAATTAAGTTATTGTGCATTGCAATATCTTAAACAACATCTTTTAAATGTTTGTACCTCCAAATGATATATTTCTGTTATAGCAGATCAGATCTGAAATAAAAATGATGATTAACGTAGGGCGGACCGTATTGACCAAACACCTTTAAAAACAGATAATGATTAAGAACATTTAAGTGTTTGACTATAAATATAGTAAATATGATCAATAAAATTATAACAGTCAGAGTTATAAAATAAAATATAACAATAAAAAAATAATAACCTTCCCTGCTTTTAAAAGATAAAAAAATATATTCATTTATGTCGAAAAAGAAAAAAATAGTTTTTTTATCGTTTAAAAAAAATCTTTATTGTTTTAATGATTTTAATTATTCATTAACTATAATATATATGAGTATCAATCAATGTCTATGAAAATACTATTAAAGCATTAAAATATACTTTTTTGAAAAATGCAAAATGACTCAGTAAAAATGTGAAAAAGTCATTAATTTTTTTTCAAAGAATAGAAAACGCAGATAAAATATCTATTAGGCAATAAATAAAAATCGTGTGTGTGTGTGTGTGTGTGTGTGTGTGTGTGTGTGTGTGTGTGTGTGTGTGTGTGTGTGTGTGTTATCGCCTTTTATCGACGCACCTGGGCCAATTATAAAATCTAATATTGTCATCAATGAATATTAGAAGAAAACCAAATGTTCACCTTTTTTATCGACACCATATTTATTAAGTTTGGTGGACGTGTTTTCAGCAATTATTTGGGATTCCAATAGTCTCTTATTGTGCACCTTTGTTTGCTGACTTGCTATTCACTTCATATGATGAAATACAATCATTTCTAGACAAAATTGTCGTAGACTATGTCTTTCTTTTAACCTCACTTTCCGTTGTATTGAACAATTCTCGATCTGGTGACTTTCTTCATCTCATATATCCTCAGGAACTTGAAATAAGGAACACAACGGATTCTATGAAGTCTGCTCTCGAAATAGACTCTCGAAAAAACTTTAAAAAAAATCGAAGACTAACTTTCCAATAGTTAACTTTTCTTCCAGCTCCAGAGCTAGTGGGAATTACATCGATTTCTTTGGCAGAGCGTCACGTCTGACACAAAAAGTACTAACAGGGTTATAAGGCTGTCTTCACTCAAGACATTTTATGGAAGACATCATGAGCTCATAGACAAATATGGGATTTCTATCTCTAAGATGAGCGCAGATGATGTTTTTTTCATAGGGTTTTGTTTGTCTTCCTTACCGGGTGTTACACACTAATTGGAAATTAACAGTGCGACGGGTGTGTTATAGCAAGCTGGAACTGCATACTCTTCCAGAGCTCACGAGTTCACTCTCATGGCGACTTGAGGTCGTATTGTTGATTTCTATTAGGTTGATTTTATGATGTTTTGTTTCTTCGTGCTGTTTATTCGTGTTTACTTGTTTTTTGTTGCCCATTCGGATTCTTGAAATTCGAATGCCCCACTGTTTACTTTGAAATTGATTTATGGCATTAATATTAAAATAGAAACAAAACCAAGAAAATGTATTTTATTTAATTCACACCCCAAAATTAAAATATAAGTGCGTTCTCGTAGACAGATACGGAATTTCTATCTCTCAAATGAGCACAAATGTTGGTTTGGCAAATAGTTTTGTAATGTCATCATTTTTGATCTGGTCAACACTAAATCAACATGACGGGTGTGCTAAAGCAAGCAGGAACTGCTTACTCTTCCGAAGTTTCTGAGTTCACGCTGTTTTTGTTGTGTGTGGTTTGTTTCGTTGTAATTTTTTTTGTCTACCGATTTTGTTTTTGTCTTTTTGGTAAAATGATATTTGATTACCCCTTTGGTACACTTTGCTTCTATCACGTTCACACCAGACGGTGTAAAAGAGATCTAAGTTCAAACTTCAAATAAATGTTGTTTTCAGGTCAGTTATGTTTGAATTTGGTGTTTTTGTATTTTTAAAAGTTGTACATGCTTCATCTATGTCGGACTGTGCATGGTTTTCTTGTTATGTCTGAAGGATATGATATCACTTTCAAATGGTTATATTAATATTTTTGCAAACTGTTAAAAAAAAAATTATGATGGGTGTTTTTTTTTTATTTTTTCACGTCCAATAATCACAATTTAATTCCAATTAATTCGATTAAAATGTAAATAGATTTCTGTTGATTTAATGTCCAAGCCACTACTCAATACATTAATAAATTCATGAAAAAATATAATTATAATATTTGTTCCATCAATTTAAGAATTATTCTTGTGTGATGTTTTTTTCGGTTGTGCTGTATTTTTAGTATCTATGGTATATAATATGGAACAAATATAACATAATACATTTTCCTTACTAAATAATTTACTAATGTGTTGCATTTGTTCTTTTGAAGACTTGTTATGTAACATGGAAATATTTGTATATAATTTGTTCCAAGGAAATTTTATCATGTATTTTTTTTTCCACAGGGAAATATTTTTATATAATAATTTGACCGCTTATAGCTATGGTAAAATTATTACAAACAATTATTTCCCTGTGGAAAAAAATATTACATGATAGAATTTCCTTGGAACAAATATTATGGGGAAAGAAATATTTCATCACAATTTGACTGTTTAATTAGCAAAGTATGTTATATTGGACATTTTTACTAAAACTTCTAGTAGGGTCACCTTATCATAGTTAATTTTTTTCAAGCGATCAGAGGAATTTTCAATTACTTGATATCGCCTTCCATGAACCATTTTGTGTTGAATAACCCAGTTTCGAAGTTTCTTAGCCCTGTCTGGTAAGTAGACTTTAGTAATCCAATCATCAATCCACCAATTTTCAAACTCTGGTGGGTAATAAAATCCAAAAATTTCTAAATGGCTTCTATGAACCATATCGTGTGTTAAGATAGCTGTGTTCCCATCAATACATCTTGGACCAACTACTCCAATATTACTCGGAATAAAACTCTGCAGAGCACTTATTCCAATAGATGTCCACTTTTCAGTGACAAAAAATGTATCGTCATTTACACGTACGAAATATGTCATATTTTCAGAATATGCAATTGCTGCCAGTTCATTTTATCACTTTGGTAAATGTGCCTCCTTTTAGTGGAGTGAACCTAATTGCTTTAGAAATGGACGAAATGCGTTTCCCGAACTTAACCAATGCATCTTCATTCTCCACACCGATATAGATTCTATAGTCATATCCAATTTCCATTGTTCTTATTATTGAAGCGAGACATAATTTAACCAGAGAAAGATTTTCTAGTTGAATTTGTGTCATGCCTCTTGTTGTAGTTGGTATCAAGATGGCCACTTTCGTGCCGCTCCTTTTAACATTCTTCATGATAATCTGCGTCTCTTCTTTCATATAATCAAAGAATCCAAATCGTTGATTAAGTTCGTAAAACAAAGCGGTTTGCCTATTAATAAGAAAAATCACATTAAATACTAAAATAAATCCTATTGAAGCTGTAAACACAAACTTTACGCGAGAGAAAAGCTTCTCCATTTTGACAATCAATAATGAAAAATGTTCGAAAACAAGTTAACTCTTTGATACAATTCAAAGGCAACTTTCATGACCTAAAAGACCAAGGGCTACTGTAATTGATTCACAAAATTTGACGGATAGAATAATAAACTGATATTGATGCCATGCTCTGTTAGCATTTTGTATTAAAAAGTTGTTCATGGCTGGCTGCCTGTTTTATAAAAAAAACAAAGTTGCTATGCATTACTAATTTCAGCTATTGGTTTTTAGGGTTCAGAGATTTAGTAGTCAGTATTCACTGTATAGAAAGAACAAAATGAAATGCAGTTGATTTCCGTGCCCTGGTGTAGTCGATTGCTGTGCATAAAAAGAAGTCGTTTGTTTTCTGCCGTTTTACTAATTATACTAATAATAGATATATATATATAAACCATTTTGATGTATTAATATAAGATGGGGTGTCTAAAAATTTATCCATAGATTTTTATTTTATTTTTACCACAGCTAGCTCTATAATGGTACTTTAAATTTCAAAAATAAAATATAAAGTTCACCAGAGGAATTTTTGTAGAAATGACTTTCAAAAATGCATGAATTTAGTACTTTTACTATAGGTTTAATAGGGAAAATTCAAATCTTCTTCATTTAAGAAAATCTACTCCATAGATTTTTCTTAAAATTTGTGAAAATCTTTGTTTTATATTGATTTTCAAATATACTAAATAAAAAAAAAGTTCACCATCATTTTGACAAAAGTGAAAAATGTGGTTTTTTTTCTTTATTATTTCTATACAAATTATCTCCCCTGAAAAAGTACGGGAAAATATGAAAATTTACAAAGAAGGTGAATTTTATCAAAATTTTTGTTGTAATTATCACTTTTGATGTTTACTTAGCCGAATTGATATTAATTATAATAGCTAGCATTATAAAATTTAAAGTTATGGTAGATGTGCAAAAAAAGATGCTCAGTGATAGACACCCCATCTACCTTAAATGATGTGGTTTCATCCGGTTCTACCTTCAAATCAAAGTTGTAAGGTATTTTCATTCACTGAAGTCATAAATTTTTTAAGAAACCACAAAATTTTAGAGAATACATTAGAGAAAAAAAATGTGTAAATCAAAAACGATTGACCAAATTTGTTCGATAAATTATTTCGAACACACGTGAAGGTTAGCACTGCTGGTGGAGTTTTAATTCCCCGAGGTTAGCCCGCTCCGGCACCAACACTTTTGAGTTGGAGAACACATCAAAGCTTTAAATTACCCGTTTAAATTTCAAAATTGTCCAAACCCTAAGGCTCTTCCTACCCCATACATAGGTTGATCATCTAAGAAATAATTTGGTTTCCCAGTTTGATATTTTTGGTTTAATGTTCTATGCTCTTCATAATCATAAAGTGTTTGGCATTTTCAATATTTTTGGTAGAGCGCCTCTGATGAGTCTTGAATAGACGAAACGCGCGTCAGGCGTAGCAAAATTTATTGTCTGGAACTTTGTTGTCATTTGTATTTCGAACACACGTGAAGGTTAGCACTGCTGGTGGAGTTTTAATTCCCCAAGGTTAGCCCGCTCCGGTACCAACACTTTTGAGTTGGAGAACACATCAAAGCTTTAAATTACCCGTTTAAATTTCAAAATTGTCCAAACCCTAAGGCTCTTCCTACCCCATACATAGGTTGATCATCTAAGAAATAATTTGGTTTCCCAGTTTGATATTTTTGGTTTAATGTTCTATGCTCTTCATAATCATAAAGTGTTTGGCATTTTCAATATTTTTGGTAGAGCGCCTCTGATGAGTCTTGAATAGACGAAACGCGCGTCAGGCGTAGCAAAATTTATTGTCTGGAACTTAATTGTCATTTTTATTTCGAGCACCGATGAAGGTTAGCACTGCTGGTGGAGTTTAATTCCCCGAGGTTAGCCCGCTCCGGCAACAACACTCTTGTGTTGGAGAACACATCAAAGCTTTATATTATCCGTTTAAATTTCAAAAATGTCTTAATAATAATAATAATAATGAAACATTTGTATAGCGCCTTATATAAATAAGTACTCTAAGGCGCTTTACATCATATGAAAATATAGCAAAACATTTTGTACATCAAGTAAAAATCAATTATATAAAGACCTTACATAAAAATTTGAATTTTAAAAGGAAAACTCATAACACCTTTCAAAATTATATCAATACTATATAAAACAAATTAAACATTAAAATAAATAAATAAATAAAAAATCTTTTACGTAAGAATAGATAATTTTAAATGATATTTGGACAAAAATAAAACGATAAAAAAGAGCTCGTCTAACTCACACAAATAAAATATATAGAATATTGTGACAGTCATGCATGTTACTCTAAACTAAAATCCAGATTAAGAAAAAGCAATACGGTAAACTGACATTTAAAACTCTCCACAAAATTATATTGTCTCAAACTGACTGGCAGGTTGTTCCATAAATGAACTGCGGCCCAATTGAACTGTCTCTCACCGTATGACTTTGTGCGTACTCTCGGAACAATAAGTGTATGTGTAGAGCCTGACCGCAAGGATCGCTTTGGAGCATTCAACTGTACAAGTTCTTGGATGTAGGCTGGTCCGATTCCCTGTATGGCGTTGTACACATACACCAGAATTTTGTACTGGGGTCTTAATTTGACTGTTAGCCAATGTAAGTCAGCAAGTATTGGTGATATATGTTCACGAGGTTTGGTTTTAGTTACTAGCCGTGCAGCTGTATTTTGAACTATCTGTAATCGGTTTAACAAATTCTTGTTTATGCCGAAAAGCAAAGTGTTTCCATAATCTAACCTCGATGTTACTAAGGAATTAACAAGAGCTTTACACGCTGATGTTGTAATGAAGCGGCGAATTCGTCCTATGTTGGAAATGTGAAAGTAACATGATCTGACAATAGATGATACCTGTCGTTCGTTTGTAAGATGTTGATCAAAATAGACTCCAAGGTTTTTGACACATGTTACACTACTTATTACATAGTTTCCAACTTTGAGTTTCAGATCTGGTAAAGAGCTTTTAAGATGTTTCGGTGTAAACATTATTAGTTCGGTCTTGTCCTCGTTAAGCTTTAGCATATTTCGTGACATCCACGTACTTATATCGGCGAGACACAGTTCGAGTTTAGTAAAGTAATCCTTCCAGCTATTATGAGGTTTGATGACCATGTAAACCTGCGTACCGTCGGCATAACAATGAAAAGTCATACCATGGCGTCGACATATTTCACCAATCGGCTTTGAAAACAGGCAAAAGAGTTTAGGACCTAATACTGATCCTTGTGGCACACCAAACGACAAGTGACGTTTCTCAGAGTTCGATGTTCCAATGACCACACTTTGATATCTATCCGTGAGATATGACCTAACCCATTCCAGAGTATTACCCTCGATCCCGTATGCAAAAGAAAGACGTTCCAAGATAATTTTGTGATCCATAACATCGAAGGCAGCAGATAAGTCAAGTAAAGCAAGAACAACTGGTGACGGTTTGTCTAAAGCTTATGCGATGTAATGTTGGACTCTTGATAATGCTGTCTCTGTTGAATGGTGTGACCGATACGCAGATTGTAAAGTATCGCACAAGGAATGTTTTTGAGATGGACATCGATTCGTTTTGCTACTACTTTTTCGAGAACTTTTGACAAGAATGGCAAATTTGATACAGGTCTATAATTTTTAGCCCTAAAGTTCTTCCTACCCCAGACATAGGTTGATCATCTTAGTAATAATTTGGTTCCCCAGTTTGGAATTTTTGGTTTTATCGTTCCATGCTTTTAATAATTATATAGTGTTTGGCATTTTCAATAATTTTGGTAGTGCGCCTCTGATGAAAGAAGCAAAGGTGTACCAAAGGGGTAATCAGTATCATAAAACCGTGAAGACAAAGACAAAACCGGCAGACAAAAAATCATCACAACAAAACAAACCACATAACAACATAAAACACACACACTTAACAACACAACCGCATTCAGCAACGCGAAATCAAGTCGAAACGAGAGTGAACCCAGGTGCTCCGGAAGAGTAAGCAGTTCCTGCTTGCTATAGCACACCCGTCACGTTGCCAAAAAATCGATTAAGTGTTGGTCAAATCCGGAAAGGATGACATTTCAAAACTCTATGTCAAACCAACATCTGTGCTCATCTGAGAGATAGAAATCCCGTATTTGCATACAAGCACATGATGTCGTCCGTAAAATTTCTTGAGTGATGACAACAACCTGGGAGCAACGTACCCCTGTGTTAACAATTTGCTTGTCAGCCGTGTAGCTCTATCAAGGAAGTCGTTGTACTCCCCACATGCTCTGGAATAACGAATCAATTGTGATACGTAAACTCCATATGCTGGAGCGGACGGAATGTTGCTACACAGAAAGGGAAAGTTAACTATTGGAAAGTTGAAGTCATCACGTTTGTCATTGAGCTTTGTACAAAGCCTTCCTTGTGTGTCAATTTCGAGAAATAGATCCAAATATGAAGCAGACCTCCTAGAATCTGTAGTGTCCTTTACCTCGAGTTCCTTCGGATATATGAGATGTAAATAGTCACCAAATCGAGGATTGTTTAGTGAAAGGACATCATCAATATAACGAAATGTGAGATTGAAGGATAAAGCAAGTTTGCGGTCCTTTTTGTCTAGAAGTGATTGTAAGAAGTCTGCTTCATATGAATGAAGAAACAAATCGGCAAGCAATGGTGCACAATTTGTGCCCAATGGGATACCTATTGTTTGCTGAAAAACACGTCCACCAAACTGTACAAATATGTTGTCGATTAGAAAGTTGAGCATTTCTATTATTTGATCTTCTGTAAATTTGTTTTTCTTGCTAGACTCTTCGATGACAAAGTAAGTCTTTTTATAACCGACTACCAAATACTTGTACCTGCGTTTTCCATTCTTTTTGATAAAGCTACGTTTAATCAGCTGTGCCAAACGAGATTTTAATTGTGAATGTGGAATTGAAGTATATAATGTAGAGAAATCAAACGTTTTAATGCTATTACATGATGAAAATGACTTAGAATGGAGATTTTCCATCAGTTCTTTAGAATTTTTGAGAATCCACATTTGATTTGCGCCATTTCTAGAGTAACAACAATCGAAATACTTTTGAAGGCTTGATTTTATTGCCGTCAATATTGATGAGTCTTGAATAGACAAACGCGCGTCAGGCGTAGCAAAATTTATTTTCTGGAATTTTGTTGTCATTTTTATTATTATCTCCATATATTTTTTATCATTTCATGCTCATTTTATCATCTCCCAAATGTTCATTGCTTGTGCTGCTAGGGGTTGAACACGATATTACTCATGATCACTCATTAAAACATTACTGAACCACTGCTTGCTCATTTACCTGTTCTCATACAGTTTTTTAAAATATTTTGCCTTACATTCTTTCAAATGAAGAAAGTTGAATAATAATGCTGTGCTCGCAGGTAGGCAATGCCTAAATTAATTATATATACATTAAGCATGCATGACGGCTTATAAGCTCCGGATCGGAAACGGTCTTCGGAACAGTTTATTTTCACCAAAAAATGGCAATTTGTAAGATGAAAATGATTGTTTTAAAGTCAAATTTAGGAAGAACAAAACACCATCTGTAGAAGTTATATAACAGTTATTTTTCATTTTCTATGGTTACTGAAGATATGCGGGTCCAATCATTCAGTCTCTTAAGGTAGCACAATACAAAAGTGCTTAAATTTTATAAAGAAAATTATTATACCTTTTTAAATACTACTAAATACCTATACCCCTTTTCAAATGATGCAAAAATATTTTCACCTTATAATTAATGAGCTATGGTGATAATTAGATAATCAAAACAAAAGCACATGGAATTTAAGCTGTCAATGAACCATGAAGGTAAGGCTTATCTATAAGAGCTGGAAAGTTTTATGACTGTTGACCAGTCATTTGAAGAGAAATTATAAGATAGAGACAATCAATAGTGGAACCATCTGGTCAGTAAAGGAGGAGTCTTGCCCTTTACACTAAACAACTGACCTAATATAAGGTCAATATGATGTCATATTTCCCGCAAATGTTTCAGTCAGTGTAGGGGGTTATGCATTTTATGCATATATTTAATGTTTGTGTGGAAAGAACTTGGTTTATAGGTCAAATAGATGTTGATTTGTGATTATCTAAGAATCCTACAGTGCTCCCATGGTAGAAACATGCTATTTGATCTAGAAATGGGGCTCAAAGTAGCAAATTGATATTTTGGTGGTTTTTCAACTTTTATTTTTCATGCAAAAAATAAAGTTTGATCAAATTTAGCTCCCAGATGGGTACCCCTATGTAGCTAGTTTTGGATATGCTATGCAAAGGTCTATTATCAACAAACCCGTGTCTCAGATTTTAGATTAAAGCATTAAAAAATATTTTATGGCACATTCAATATAGTGACCCTTTATGCAATAAAGCCTTGTACTCAAAATATTGCTTTCTTGGATAATGGAATGTGATAGGAAAAATCTGCATGAGACACGGTTTGGGAGGTCATACATTAATGATTCAGATTATATTAGCTCTCAGGAAATATTTGTAATGCTGGGAGAGCTAATTTCATTTGAGTCATTTATGTTGAAATTTTTACTTTTGAACAGTTATCTCTTTTGTTTAATATTGTAGTTTATTTATGTAGGTATCATCATAAAGGATAACATTTACTCTTTCCATTGGTGTCTCATTTATTGAAATTAGTAAAATAATAAGAAAGTTATGTAGGTTTAAAGTTTGATGGTCGGACTTAATCCAACCTTTGTATGGTGCTTCCTTCATTTAGTATTATAGATACAAATTGGGATCATCAAATACAATACCAAAACGGGTATAAAAACGGTTTATTTGCTTATGCTGTTTATCAATATTTCAAGGAGTAACCTTTCATCAGCAGCATTTGAGTCAAAACATTGGAAGGTCAAAAACCCAAAGTATTGAATGAAAAGTACAGAAAGCAAAAATGTTCGAACAGGGAAGCAAAATACAGTACCGAGGATATCGACACTTGGCAGTACAAGGATAAAAATAGTTAGGCAAGAAGCAGGGGTACCAATGGGGCATCCGAATACCAAAATTCGGAAAGGGAAGATACAAAACCCGTAAACACCAACGAGAACGGGACTAAAACAAACAACATGTATAACACTGAAACACAAAAACTACTTACATGTAATACCAATAAACACGTCAGTGAACTAAGGTGCTCCGGATGATTAAGCCGTTCCTGATAGCTATAGCACAGCCATCGCATTGCCAACTGTCAATTCAGTGTGCAAAATCCGGTAAAGGAAGACAAAACAAAACCCGATGATGCTCCAACATCGGCACTCAATTGAGAGATCAAATCCTATCAAATCGCACATTTAAAAAAAAAATGTAAAATATGAAGAAGTTTTAGTAGCTGTTAGTCATGATCAAAATAACATCTATCAAAATTTTATATAAAAAAATTAAACTTGTACCTATTATCGAGGGGTTAAAGAGTGTAATGCGTTAAGTAAAACGTTAACGGAAACTCAAATCGATAAAAGTTCAATTCATTCAGAGAACTTTTATTGTAGCTTCTCTAAAATTGTAAATAACAATGCTTATTTTGTTTCCATACACTGCTATAGCAACAAAACAATTATCACAGGATTTAAATATGTTGATAATAATCATTTGAGGTGGACCAAGAGCTAAGGCTTGAGTCACTGTCAGACTGGATAAGGACTATCTGATCTCTTGTACTCAGCCGAATAGATAAACTTCGGAAATGTCTTAATCCTCGGCCACGTTCCGTCGTCAGAGATCATGAAGCTCTCGATTGTCTCTCTTGAAGTTCCTTACATGACAAATATGTTGTCACACCTGCAGACAAAGCTTCCATCAATATAGTTTTAGTATGTAAAGCACATTATTACAAATGTCTAATTCAGGAATAAGGCATTGATGTTAATTCATCTGCTAGTGCTACATACACTCGGACTTCATTTTACAAAGTTGAGATCATAGCCAACCATATCTTTTTCATGCCCTCATTAAAAATATAATTGAAAAAGAAACATGAAGAGTTACCATATTTGTACTGGATACCCAAACTTCATAAAAATCCGTAAAACGAAAGGCATAATGCTGGATCTTCATCGTGTTTAACTACAGAATCGTTCGTTCAACTCACTAAGATCTTGTTTGCTGTCAAAGAAAGACAACAAGCATACTGTGACACTATCTATAATCGTAGTGGAATTAATCATATGTGGATTTTAAAGAACTCAAAAGATTTGTTAGATAATTTGAAATCCCGGTCATTCTCTGAGGTCCATTCGTTGAAAACTTTGTACACCACATTGCTACACGAAAAACATAAGTGTCGCCTGAAAAAAAACTTATTGGAAAGGCCTTTTCGAATTCATGGATCTTTGTTGTGTTTGGTTATAACTCTACATTTTTTGCCAAAACATCTTATAAAGATAAGATTTGTTACACTTTGGGTCAAGTTTGCAGTATGCTTGATTCTCTTATTGACAACATATTTGTCACATTTTAAAGGGATTTTTCAAGAACAAATCGGCATTCCAATGGGCACAAACTGTGCTCCTCTCCTCGCCGACTTGTTTTTATACTCTTACGAGACTGAATTTCTTCGTAAAGAAAAGGAAGATGAAAGAGGCAAGATTCTTAATTCTCACTTTCAGATATATTGATGACATCCTCTCTGTCAACAACTCTTCGTTTGGTAGATGGATTCCTTCAATATATCCTCCAGAGTTAGAGATTAAAGAAACCACAAAATTCACTTGCCTTATATCATCTAGGATCTACATCTCGAATTTGACCCGGGTGGTCATCTCAGAACAACAAAATTACGATAAAAGAGACAATTTTAATTTTAAGATTATTAATTTTGCTTACCTTGAAAGTAACATACCAACGTCACCTGCATACGGTGTCTATATTTCACAAATTGTTCGATATTCCAGGGCTTGTACACATTTTTCAGATTTTTTTATCCGACACCGATTTCTCCGTAACCGACTATTAGACCAAGGTTAAAACAACATCTAACTCCCCCATTATATAAAATTTAGTTGGTAGTCATTTAACTATCTAATTCATAATAGAATTCAAAGCGACCAATTTAACATTGTGTTTGAATCGACCTTTGTCTACACAGCATCGCGGGCTGCATCGTCTTGGCTGCTCTTCCTCAGGAATTAAGATTTATTCGTACTACTATGCTACTTCCAAGTAACGCCAAAGTAAGCTGGAATATGTTGAGGGTGGTGTAAAACCAAAAATACCAAAATGTCTGTGATATTAATTATCTAGTATTCACTTATTTTTTATTTCAACTGAAAATTTGATGAGCTATTTTATTGCCGCATGCAATTAATGTGCAATATTTAAAAATAATGAACAAAAACGTTTGCACAATAATTGGATCTTTGATCATCATTTGGAGATTTAAAAGAGATATTTTCACACTGACTCACAAAAACACCTACCACCCCCTAAAAAAACAAACAAACAAACAAAAATCAAAAAACAAACGAAAACATAAAAAAAACCAGAAGACTTAGCACATTAAAAGTATGATTTTACGCCTTGAATACGGTATACCTACCACAACTTGATAAGTATTTTTTGATAAAGTTAATGTTCAATGAGGAGTATTTTTTATTATTGCCTGTTTCATATATGTCGATGTGAATGAATAAGTCCGAGATATGACCTTCAGAGGATACCAAGCTTTTATCATACATGAGATATGTGTAATATAATTTCAATACTAGTAAATATTTTAAAACAGTTTCCCCACCACCAAAACAATCTTGAACATAATGGTGAAGCGTTATTTATTATTGTAATAACTAACACTCATTAGCTATTTTTATAAAATATTTTTCTTAAGTGATGAACAAAACTTCTCCGAGCACAGTATGATACGACCACAACATTTTGAATCTTGTAAGTTTGAGGCCTAATGCTCTGGAAATATGCAGCCCAGTTTGGACTGACAAAGTAATTTATCACATGTATTTTTGGTGGACTTACCACCTACATTTGCACAAGGAATCCAATAGATTTTATTTTTCAAAAGCATACCCCAGAAAATTTGTCACAAAAAATGTTACCACTTTTGGACCTTGCTTTCATAACGAAAAATAGGAGGGAAGGGAACAAAATAATCCTCAATTTTATAAATCCACTATTGACAGGAATTAATTAATTCGAAAAAAAGAAATCGGACAATAGATGAAAAAAGTTTTTATTTTCGCCAGTCAGTTTCTTAACGGGCAAAAAAAAAAGGCGCAAAAATGAATCCTGCATTTTTCTACTTGACAAGAACTAACTCAATTTACCAACTAAAATCAAAATCAGTCCAGAAATAAAAAAAGTTACATGTTTAGCGCCTTTTGGACCCTTATTTGTAAATTAAAAAGGGGGATCCCGAAGTCAATCCCATCTATGGTTTAAAGGTAAGGAAAATCACTGTCAATTAACTGGCAAAGCAGTTTTTTTTGGAACAAAACTTTTTTTCCTAAAGAGTTGTCTACAATTGATTTAATCAAAAGAATGTTTTTGAACCATTTCTTATAGTAATATGTTCATGTAATCTGTACACACACAACAATTGTTATATGTACAGTCTTTGATAAGTCAACAATTTTCTATCTTTGACATTTTACTAGAATTTTTTCGTGTGACTTTATACCGTGTTCCATGAACCATTTTGTGATCAACAGAGCAGTTTTATAGTTTCTTAACATTTTCTTGTCAATACACTTCATCAATCTGCCACCTTTGAAACTCTCTTATAACCTATAATATAAGTGCACTTATAATATGGACACTAAATCTTTGCGCGAAAACAACTATTAGTATAAGAAACTTAATTTCTAAACCACAATGTATGTTATGTTGGACATTTTTACTAGAAATTCTAATAGGATCACTCTATCATAATTCAATTTTTTCAAGCGATCAGATGTGTTTCGGTTGACTTTATACCGCGTTCCATGAACCATTTTGTGATGAACAACCCAGTTTCTAAGTTTTTTAACCCTGTCTGGTAAATACACTTTGGTAATCCAATCATCAATCCACCAATTTTCAAACTCTGGTGGGTAATAAAATCCAAAAATTTCAAGATGGCGTCTATGAACCATATCGTGTGTTAAAATAGCCGTGTTCCCGACAGTACACCTGGGACCAACTACTCCAATATTTCTCGGAATAAAACTCTGCAGAGCACTTATTCCGATAGATGTCCACTTTTCAGTGACAAAAAATGTATCGTCATTTACACGTACGAAATATGTCATATTTTCCGAATATGCGATTGCTGCCAGTTCATTTATGACTTTAGTAAATGTGCCTCCTTTAAGCGTTGTGAACCTAATTGCTTTAGAAATGGACGAAATGTTTTTCCAGAACTTAACCAACGCATCCTCTTTTTCCACTCCAATATAGATTCTATAGTCATATCCAATTTCCATTGTTCTTATTATTGAACCAAGACATAACTTTACCAGAGATAGATTTTCTAGCTGAAATGTTGTCATGCCTTTTGTCGTAGTTGGTATCAAGATGGCCACTTTCGTTCCGTTCCTGTTTAGGTGCTTCAAAACAACCTGTGTTTCTTCTAATATATTATCAAAAAATCGGAGTCTTTGATTCAGTTCGTAATACAAATCGGTTTGTTTTATATAAAAACACAGATTGAATATCAAAAGCAATCCCACTAGAGCAGTAAACACAAACTTAACATGTGAAAAAAACTTCTCCATTTAAGAAAATAATAAATAACGTAAAAAATTAACCAAGCGGTCACTTTTCTAATCACATTTAAAAGCACACTTAAAAAATCTGGTAATATGATACTGGTGTCATTGATTGTAAATATTCTGTATTCAAATAGTCCTTTGTTGCTGTGTATCTTTCATGCATAAGGGATTTTTTAACGGCATTTAACCCGGTATATTTAAAAATAGTGTAGGTCGCAAAAGAACTTTTTTATTGTAGTGATTTTGAATGATTGATTTGATGAGTATTATGTAATATTAACGTAATAGAATTAAGAGACAAATCCTATGTAACTTATTTAGTTATCATTTTCTTATCCTTTGGATCTGTAAAAAGAAATACATTTAGTATCATATAAGGTTGTTATGTATAATTAATAGCAGTTATTAGTTCTTGAATAAGGAAGAGAGGCACCATGTTGAAAATCGGAAAGAGCCAAGACTAATCAGTTTACACGAACGAAGACGATTAAACATACTGTGGATTCATTAATTTTCGAGGATACCAATTTTCGTGGTTTGGTTATAAAAAGGATCAGTTTGTGGATTCTTAAATGTGTGGTTCGAAAGTTTGCAGCATAAAAATCAATGTATAATTTCCTTTTTATGGAGAATCATATTTCGTGGATCGAAGCCATCCACGAAAATCACAAAAACGATACCCCACGAATAATAATGAAAACACAGTACAAGAACAAAATGAACAACGCAAACTCGTCTTGATGAAAACAAACTTATATGCTCCGGAAGATTTCAGAAATTGAAATAGTATTTATAGATATAACAGAAAGGTCGAAAGAATGGGACTTAAGAAAGGAATAGAAATATAAAGATTAAAAAGAAATGAAAACGGTTTTTCAAAATCCAGAAGACCGTTGAGAAAAATCGATTATGTAGGTAGACATATTACAATACAAAAACGGGTATAACAACGGTTTATTTGGTTATGCTCTTTGTCGATATTTATCGGAGTGGGTTAAAGCTGTGAGGTATTGTTTAAGAAAAAAATCAATTCTTTGAAGGTCTCAATGTGCACTAAAGAAACATCCATTTTTATCAAAACTGATTTTGCAGAAACACTGTCTATCTTACATGACAAATATGTTGTTGCAGACAAAGAAACAAATGACATCATTTTTTGTATGTAAGAACCATTATATTGACTGTTAGACAGCTGAATTAGGGGTTGGTTGTACCAGTAATAGCACCATATACACAGCTACAACACTTACTAAGGAGGAAATTATTGACAATAACAAACCTGTCATTTCCTCCTTCGGGCTCTATGTTGGGGTGACAATGATGGATTCCATGCCTGTATTGGATTCATAATTTACATAAAAATTCACACAAACAGCGCCTCATTGCAGGGTCATTAAAATGTAGCACTAAACCTCTTTCAATTCTGTTGACTTCAATACTTACTGCAATAAAATCCGGTCTCCAGAAATATTACGATTGCTGTTATTCTTTACACATCTATTCCGCATGAACAACTCAAATTACGACTGGCACAGCTGATTATTTAGCAATACGACAGTTGCGCTACCGCAGACAGGAACCGCTTACTCTTTTTTGAGCACCTGAGTTCACTCTTGTTATGATTTGACGAAATTAACGAGACGATTTTAATTTTCAAATTATTAATTTTCCTAATCTACAGAGCAATATACCTACTTCTCCTGCTTACGGTGTTTATATTTCTCAACTTATTCGATATGCCAGAGCTTGCACACATTTCACAGATTTTTTGATCAGACACCGGTTTCTTCGTGACCGACTTTTGAAGCAGGGCTATAAGAAAATACGTCTCATACGATCACTAAAAAAATTCTTTCTTCGTTATCAGCCACTAGTAGAAAAGTTCAAAATTGAGTTAAAAGATATGATAGTTAATTGTTTTAATTAGTGTTTGACTGGTGTGCTGTACTGAGATGATCACCTCAATATCCCTATTGTGTCTCACAACTATGTTGTGTTATATGGTCATTACCGGATCCTAAGATCGCAATGGAAGAGGGAGGTTTGGCGCCATAAAACCTGGTTTAACCCACCATTTCGTTTGAAACACCTGTACCAAGTCAGGACCATTGCGATCCACCAGTTCTCCGGTATGACTGATTCGTTTTTGTCATTTTCTCTGGACTATGAGATTGATCATTCAAGTTCGGTAGTTTTGTTATTACCTTTATTGAGTTCGCGTTGTTGATTTCCGTTCGGTTGATTTTATGTTTTGTGTTTCTACGAACTGTTTTAGTTCATGTTTACTGGTTTCGTCGTTGCCCTTTCGGACTTTTGACACTCGAATGCCCCATTGGTGCCTCTTTGCTTCTTCCATTACTTCATTAAACTCAAGTAAACATATCATTATGACTAATTGCGCATTGCTTTAGATTTTCCAAACGCTCTACTTATTTACTCTTGTGTACCTTCAAATCTTATTTTATTGGCAGCTTATTGGCATAACAAACACAAATTCCAAGAGACTTTTTGGAGTCAGAGCGTGTAACAATTCTGGACTTAACTAAGGAAGAACCTCTAGTCTCTTTCTTATAAGTATCGGTACCAACTTGTTAAAATTTCATTCCGCTCATATTTGGCTTACTGGTGTCACTTTTGTCACAATTGCGATTATGCATTGCTTTATTTGAGCTTGATATAAACATTTGAACAGTTGATAGCTCTTGTAAACTCGGTTATTCACCTCATCTATCCTTCTTAAATTCCATCGCCGTGACGAAACTTGTTTTGCCGACTTCTCTCATACATATTAAAGGCGAACCATCAGAATATTGACAAATTATACATTATACCAACTTTTTGCTTTTTTGACGACGACAGACGGAGTAAGCTTTATCGGACTTCCAAAAGATGCCCTAATTAACAATACATTACTCTTCTAGCATAAGCACCTCGACAGCACACTACTTGTTAGATATAAAATCACTCAAAACTTTTTAATTTATGACACACTAATAAATACATGAAATACGAATAATTATCGATGAACGGATCCAGACGGATCCAGACATTTAAAAAACGGAAGGGCGCGAAATTAAAATAAGAACATATCCTGGGACCTTTTGTTTCATACAGTTACTAACCAACCAAAATGTCCTGTCAAACGAGAGGGCGCATGCCCGGCACGACTATTCTTAATCCGCATTTGAACTTTATTTCCGCGTTATCTTTTTGACCTGATCATATGACTTCTATTTACCATTTCGTAGCGTAAAAAAATAAATGAGCTGTTAAAATTGGCAAAAATGATTGTTATGATATATAGTTTAATTTAAGTCAAATTTTAAAGCTGTTTTTGTTTCTGTACTTTTAATGGCAAATGAAAATAAAATGCGTTTTTTTTTTACCATAAAAATAGGTTTATTTAAAATTATTAGTTTTCATAAAAGAATCAGAGGTACCAATGGGGTATCAGAATGTCAAAAGTCCGAAAGGGCAGAGACAAAACCAGTAAACACGAACAAGGACGGGACAAAAACAGACACCATGTAAAACATGGAAACACAAAATAACTGAATATCAATCAACAACGCGAACTCCAGTCGAAACAAAAGTGAAAAAATTAGACATTCTTTATTATTATGTTTATACTTAAACCTTATATTAAAATGCATGTAAACGATTTGGATTAGGGTACCTGTACAAAATCACGAATATCTAAAAAAAAACTTACGACTTCGCGAAAATGAAAATATAAAGATTTTTCTATCTTTTAAGTCTGATTTTAGCGGTGTACCTTTCCGGTATGTCTCGTGATTTCAGTACAATTTCGTAAACCGTCTAGAGACTGTACTATTATGAAATATTTTTTTAAAGATTTATATCCATCAATATCTCATTTAACACAAAACTAAAATCGATTTGCAATGTTTCACAGTTTTTATGTATATATAAATAGAGAGATAGAGAGATAGATATAAATAGATAGATAGATAGATAGATAGATAGATAGATAGATAGATAGATAGATAGATAGATAGATAGATTATATGTATGTATGAATACTGAATTTATGTATACTGAATAACACATGGCAAAATCTGTATCGCATACTGTATTTACCCAAGACACCTAGATCGAGGGTTGATAGAGCTTGCGAATTCAGCTATTTTATATCATATATATATATTTACATCACAATTCAACTTTGTGTATTTTTTGTGATAGGGGTGCGATATAGGGTATGTGATTTAGGTAATGCGTTTTTCTTACAATAGTTACAAAAGTTACATATACAAAAAGACTGTATAATTACATTTTGTACTTTAAAAAATATATGATATAGATAGATGAATTGATAGTACATGTAAATAGATAGATACATAGATAGATTAGTTTATTATTAAAGTAAGACCTGTTATTTTACAAAATACATGATATATTAATGTATATTTCCAATATAGTGGTACATTATCATGATTATACTGGTCATTGTATAAACAGCCTGTAGGCACATTTGAAACACCAGCTGTTAATTATCAACATACAACTTCAAGCAAAGAAACAAATGTACAGTTCATATTTGGCTTTGGCATTTTGCATACATAGAAACATAAAAATTATCAGTTGGTCATCGTTAATAGAACAAAGACAGAATATTCATAATTTATATGATAAATGGTGTTGCGTACAGCTCTGTAAAGTAATTAGTATAATATAGAATGGATATGGTGAGCTGCAAAGTTAGAAAGGGTGTCCGTGTGCCAACAGTGATGAAAATCATCTTTTTAAAGCCGTTGACACCGGAAAATCCAGCATGGGGTTGAGCTGGAATCGAACCCATACTCTGTCATCTATGGCAACTTCGCCTGCACTGTGTCCAGCGCCCTAGACCACTAGACCACCTAGGCTAGATAAAAATCTAGCTTTCGGTTGCCTAGTTAAGCCTCCTCGTAGACAATCTAAGGTTGTAACACAGTACACGATGAACATTAGGTGGGTAGGGAGAGAAAGAGAGAGAATTGGATCGCAACTGGTAAAGTAATATAAGCATATATATGATAAATGGTGTTGCGTACAGCTCTGTAAAGTAATTAGTATAATATAGAATGGATATGGTGAGCTGCAAAGTTAGAAAGGGTGTCCGTGTGCCAACAGTGATGAAAATCATCTTTTTAAAGCCGTTGACACCGGAAAATCCAGCATGGGGTTGAGCTGGAAACGAACCCATACTCTGTCATCTATGGCAACTTCGCCTGCACTGTGTCCAGCGCCCTAGACCACTAGACCACCTAGGCTAGATAAAAATCTAGCTTTCGGTTGCCTAGTTAAGCCTCCTCGTAGACAATCTAAGGTTGTAACACAGTACACGATGAACATTAGGTGGGTAGGGAGAGAAAGAGAGAGAATTGGATCGCAACTGGTAAAGTAATATAAGCATATATATGATAAATGGTGTTGCGTACAGCTCTGTAAAGTAATTAGTATAATATAGAATGGATATGGTGAGCTGCAAAGTTAGAAAGGGTGTCCGTGTGCCAACAGTGATGAAAATCATCTTTTTAAAGCCGTTGACACCGGAAAATCCAGCATGGGGTTGAGCTGGAATCGAACCCATACTCTGTCATCTATGGCAACTTCGCCTGCACTGTGTCCAGCGCCCTAGACCACTAGACCACCTAGGCTCGATAAAAATCTAGCTTTCGGTTGCCTAGTTAAGCCTCCTCGTAGACAATCTAAGGTTGTAACACAGTACACGATGAACATTAGGTGGGTAGGGAGAGAAAGAGAGAGAATTGGATCGCAACTGGTAAAGTAATATAAGCATATATATGATAAATGGTGTTGCGTACAGCTCTGTAAAGTAATTAGTATAATATAGAATGGATATGGTGAGCTGCAAAGTTAGAAAGGGTGTCCGTGTGCCAACAGTGATGAAAATCATCTTTTTAAAGCCGTTGACACCGGAAAATCCAGCATGGGGTTGAGCTGGAATCGAACCCATACTCTGTCATCTATGGCAACTTCGCCTGCACTGTGTCCAGCGCCCTAGACCACTAGACCACCTAGGCTAGATAAAAATCTAGCTTTCGGTTGCCTAGTTAAGCCTCCTCGTAGACAATCTAAGGTTGTAACACAGTACACGATGAACATTAGGTGGGTAGGGAGAGAAAGAGAGAGAATTGGATCGCAACTGGTAAAGTAATATAAGCATATATATGATAAATGGTGTTGCGTACAGCTCTGTAAAGTAATTAGTATAATATAGAATGGATATGGTGAGCTGCAAAGTTAGAAAGGGTGTCCGTGTGCCAACAGTGATGAAAATCATCTTTTTAAGCCGTTGACACCGGAAAATCCAGCATGGGGTTGAGCTGGAATCAAACCCATACTCTGTCATCTATGGCAACTTCGCCTGCACTGTGTCCAGCGCCCTAGACCACTAGACCGCCTAGGCTAGATAAAAATCTAGCTTTCGGTTGCCTAGTTAAGCCTCCTCGTAGACAATCTAAGGTTGTAACACAGTACACGATGAACATTAGGTGGGTAGGGAGAGAAAGAGAGAGAATTGGATCGCAACTGGTAAAGTAATATAAGCATATATATGATAAATGGTGTTGCGTACAGCTCTGTAAAGTAATTAGTATAATATAGAATGGATATGGTGAGCTGCAAAGTTAGAAAGGGTGTCCGTGTGCCAACAGTGATGAAAATCATCTTTTTAAAGCCGTTGACACCGGAAAATCCAGCATGGGGTTGAGCTGGAATCGAACCCATACTCTGTCATCTATGGCAACTTCGCCTGCACTGTGTCCAGCGCCCTAGACCACTAGACCACCTAGGCTAGATAAAAATCTAGCTTTCGGTTGCCTAGTTAAGCCTCCTCGTAGACAATCTAAGGTTGTAACACAGTACACGATGAACATTAGGTGGGTAGGGAGAGAAAGAGAGAGAATTGGATCGCAACTGGTAAAGTAATATAAGCATATATATGATAAATGGTGTTGCGTACAGCTCTGTAAAGTAATTAGTATAATATAGAATGGATATGGTGAGCTGCAAAGTTAGAAAGGGTGTCCGTGTGCCAACAGTGATGAAAATCATCTTTTTAAAGCCGTTGACACCGGAAAATCCAGCATGGGGTTGAGCTGGAATCGAACCCATACTCTGTCATCTATGGCAACTTCGCCTGCACTGTGTCCAGCGCCCTAGACCACTAGACCACCTAGGCTAGATAAAAATCTAGCTTTCGGTTGCCTAGTTAAGCCTCCTCGTAGACAATCTAAGGTTGTAACACAGTACACGATGAACATTAGGTGGGTAGGGAGAGAAAGAGAGAGAATTGGATCGCAACTGGTAAAGTAATATAAGCATATATATGATAAATGGTGTTGCGTACAGCTCTGTAAAGTAATTAGTATAATATAGAATGGATATGGTGAGCTGCAAAGTTAGAAAGGGTGTCCGTGTGCCAACAGTGATGAAAATCATCTTTTTAAAGCCGTTGACACCGGAAAATCCAGCATGGGGTTGAGCTGGAATCGAACCCATACTCTGTCATCTATGGCAACTTCGCCTGCACTGTGTCCAGCGCCCTAGACCACTAGACCACCTAGGCTAGATAAAAATCTAGCTTTCGGTTGCCTAGTTAAGCCTCCTCGTAGACAATCTAAGGTTGTAACACAGTACACGATGAACATTAGGTGGGTAGGGAGAGAAAGAGAGAGAATTGGATCGCAACTGGTAAAGTAATATAAGCATATATATGATAAATGGTGTTGCGTACAGCTCTGTAAAGTAATTAGTATAATATAGAATGGATATGGTGAGCTGCAAAGTTAGAAAGGGTGTCCGTGTGCCAACAGTGATGAAAATCATCTTTTTAAAGCCGTTGACACCGGAAAATCCAGCATGGGGTTGAGCTGGAATCGAACCCATACTCTGTCATCTATGGCAACTTCGCCTGCACTGTGTCCAGCGCCCTAGACCACTAGACCATAATTTAAATCCGTAAAATTAAATTGCTTATAAGAATGCATGTAATTACTAAATCAAATCATTATAAAGGGGAAGGTAATCAAGGTATGCGAAATTACAAGATTGTTACACAATATACATTTATGTTCAGTAATTTCAAAAATGCTTAAATATCCAAGTTGATTAACTACTTTAAACTCTAGGACAAGATTATATACTCAATATCTGTATATTAATGCAGATATGTATTATAACAAATTAAATGATTTTAGATAAAAACAAAACAGACAAACAACAACCAAAAAAAAAAGTAAACAAATAAAGGCAAAAATAAAAACAAAAAAACAGAAACAAAGGCAAAAATGTAGCTATAAGCTATTTAAGAATATTGTCCAATCATAACATTCTTCCGTTATTGCAACATTTGTCTTTTCTGTAAGCAATGTCCATTTTGATTATTTGGCATCATAAAAGACGATTTCGGAACATGAAAGTATAACAATTAGGAACTGCTTTTATTAGTTTTCATTTCTTAAACATAGTATATAAAGGTAATAACAAAATAACCAAAGTTTTTCACTCATATCAACACTAAACCATTATTAAAGTTGAATTTCAGTTTCAATCTAAAATCGTCAATTGACTGCATGTTTCAGCGTCAAACACAAAATCAAATAACAAAAAAGCAAAGCATTTTAGAAAATGTTTTTGATTGAACCATTATGGAAAATGTGCTTTAATCGAAGCAATAGAACGAAAACTTTTTCAGGCCTATATAGTAATAATGATTTCTGTTTGATGATATTTTGCTTCAAAGGAAATTATCGACGTGCAATTCTGTAGTTCGAAGATCACTTGAAAATCATTAAAAACAAATACAATGTAAGAATAGAGCAATTTTCCTTTTAAAAAGAAAAGTTTTCAATCAAAGTTTTATCACGTGGAATAAGTTTCAAGCGATCGGAAGTTGTATGATTAATCTTATACCTCGTTCCATGTATCATTTTGTGGTAAACAATCCAATTCGGAATTTTCTTCGATCTGTCGGGCATGTATACTTTCGTTATCCAATCGTCTATATACCAATTTTCAAACTCTGGTGGATAATAAAATCCAAATATTTTGAGATGGTTTCTATGGACCATATCATGTGTAAGAATTTCGGTGTTGCCTTGAAAACATGTAGGGCCAACAACTCCAACGTTACTCGGAGTAAAACTCTGCAATGCATTTATACCGATTGAAGTCCAATTTTCTGTAGCAAAAAATGTATCATCGTTTATGCGTACAAAATATGTCATATTCTCAGAAAATGCAATAGCTGCTACACTATTGACCATTTTAGTAAATGTGCCTCCTTTTAAAGTCAAAAATCGTATAGAATCGGAAATAGCAGAAATATTATCTTTGAACGGCACCAAAGCATCTTCAAATTCCGTACCAATATAAATTCGGTACACAAACTTTTCCTCTTTTGTTCCAAGTACTGACGTTAGACATATCTTAACTAAAGAAATATCTTCGAGCAGAAAATGTTTTATATTCCTTGTTGTAGTCGGTATAAGAATAGCAATCTTAGTCATGTTAGTTGAGTTACTTAAACTTTCTGCTTCCGGATTAGTAAAGTAAGGGTTACGTTTTTTCGTCAATTTCGAAGGCAGAAATGAATGTTTATAGAAACGCACGTATAAAAATACAATCCAAAGCAGACACCCAAATAGGACGTAGACAAATATTCTATTCATTTTGTTAACACTAGTCAAATCTATCAAACGAAAAAAAAGTAAGTATTTATTTTTTCATGGCATGTTGTATCAACTAAGCATCTCTTTTAATAACAGTTGTTTATCAATAACTCATTTTACATGACAAGCTGATACATTTTTTTTAATTATAGATAAATAAAGAAAATATGAATAGAAATAGTTGAAGGCTTAAAACCAAATAGACGATAAAGAAAGGTCCAGTAAATGTTCGCGACACAACCAACATGAAGAAACGGCAATTCAACAAAATCACAATGGAAAACAGCCAGCAGTCTTCAACATGACCAGAGGTAGCTGCTCATCGTCTTTCACTGGGCGCAAGACTTAAAATACAACAAATAAGATTCAAAACCAATCACTTAATAATCAACGATAGACACATTTCTTGACATAATCCAGAAAAGCGCTTCACACGCAGTGAAATTTTGCATTGTATATTTATCAAAATCATTTCAATATGTGGATTGTGTCTTTCTGGCACATATTTCATATTCTTTCGTTTTTAATATAGAACAAAAAAAAATAGTTGACAGGAAAAACAATTTTTTCTCTTTAACGGAAGAAAATTTACCATGAACCAAAAGAGTTAAATTGGCAAATAAATTTCAAATTACCCAACAGAATATGCTAAAATGACTTATTCCTCATTCATTAATTCTATGTTACATGTATCTTCCTTGACAAAAATGATAAAATCTTTTAAATTATTTTTAAAATGCTTTAAATTCAACTTTACAACTGCTTTGATTAACAATCTATTTTTTATACAGATCACCAACTGCCTTTTCAAAAAAACTATGCCTATTCATGATCTAATCTTCTACAATATATGAGTTATCAACATATTTTTTTTATGGACAATATTTTCAATAAACAATTTTTTTAACTCCTATTTTTCTTTACATTTGTTTTGGTTATGGCACGATGTATATAAAAAGATACATTGAAAAGGACGTTTTAGTTTAGTCTATTTTGAAACAAACAAAGTTCTTGCTTAGCAACTTTTTCACTTTTCTGTTTTGTTTTTGTGCTAAGACATACAATGTATCAGCGAAAAAAAGTTTATGAAGTTCTGACTTTAAGTTTTTATTTAAAATCTTTTAAAACAAAGTTAACTTAGGAATGATGGATGTTGCAAACAAGTTAACGGAACTTAAAAATGTAATGGTAATTCAATGCATTACTTAGCCAATGTAATGGTAATTCAATGTATTTCTTTTCAAAATCCTTGTAATGGTAATGGTAATTCAATGCAAGTTTTCTCAAAGTAATGGTAATCCAATGCATTACATTATAATGTATTGGCCCCATGCCTGAGATGTACCATGTTTTGTCAAGAGAACAAAATTATTGTTTTTAATTTTTTTTTAATTAAAACAATCTGAAAAAGTAAACTCATACAGAGCTACATGTAACATTCGCGTCAGACATGTATGACGTAGGCCTTGTGTTTATTACACAAAAATAATAATGAGATTTAAAAATTCCTACAAATGGCTCAAACGTTGTCATAAAAAGGAAGAATAAAAGGGGTGAAATATGCACCACTCCAATTCACATTTCCTGCTATATTCTTTCTGAAAATAAGAAAAATCATTCCATTACAATTGCAATATTATTCCTTTTCTTTTCCCTTTCGATTACTAAAATTAATTCCGTCGGGTAAGAATAGCTACAAATTTGTCAATTTTAATATTTTCCCGTATTTTAAGGGGAGATAACTTATATAGAAATGCTGTGGGAGAACACGTTTATCACTTTTTCAAAAAGTTTGATAGTGAACTTACTTTTTCATTTAGTATATTAAATAGTCCCTACAAAACAAAGATTTTCACAAATCTTAAGAAAAATGTACTGAGTAGATTTTTAAAGGACATTTTAGTTAACCTATTGATCTTATGTTAAAAGTACTAAAACCATGCATTTTTCAAAGTTGTTTCTCCACAAATTATGAAGGTGAACTTTTAATTTTATTTCAAGTACCATCCTAGGGCCAACTGTGACCAAAATTTAAAATTTCTATGGATAAATTTTAGACACCCCATCTACCTTAAATTACTATTACTAAGATTTATTTGTAAATATATGAATATTTACATGGAAAAAGCTAAGCACCCCTTGACTATTTGAACTTTTCAATGATTTAAATTAATTTTTAATTCAATGATTTTGGTCAGCTTTAACTTTTTCAATATATGATTATAAGGGTATGAACTTTTGGTTATACCCACATTTTCGTCTTGAATAGCGGAAAATAACTCTTCAAGAAATTAGTCAGTTCGGAGCGTCAGATTACCATGTCTATGAACAAAAGCCATATTTTTTTGCCTTGTCATGTTTATATGCTTTTTGTTTGAAACAAACATGTTAAATTGTTTTACATATTTTAGTTTGTAATACAAGTTAACCGAGACTATCAGTAAAGTTTATAGTTAAATAGTGTATTGAAAATGTTTGACTCTAAAAGAATGGGCTGGTCAACCTTTTCAATGTGTATATATTCAATCAATGTTTTAATTATTACTAAAGGGTTGCTGCTTAATAATAAAGACATTTTATTCTTAGTTGTAGAATTGAAATCTTAATGAATATGTTTGACCTTTTGGGTTAGCCTATTTTAGGCAGAGCAATGAATGAAAAAGTATATTTTATCTTCGATTTGTGACATACTACATTTTAATTTCTTTGGATATTATTAAACTACGCTCTTGTTATTGCTAGAGAGTGGGCATTTAATCTATTTCTATAAATAACAGATCCATACGATTTGAATCTGTAGTTATCAACATATGGCGGTCTTTTATTGAATTGACATGATATTGCTTTTGATAAAAGTACTACTTCGATTTTGTAAAACTTGTTCATATATTCTTGTTAAGAATTATTAATATATTGTTGGCCGATGTCATCCACCTGTTTCACGGAGGAGGTTGTTAAAAATCTTTTGAAATTAACTCTTGTTTAGATTTGCTTTAACCTCGGTAGAGACTTGATGCAATACCTGTCCTTGGCTTACCTTTGAAATCACATGTATTTGATGAATTCTTTATATGTTTTATAACACACATCGATATACTTATCGAGAACATTATTTTAATAATACATTTTAGCAGAAGGGGGTCTATCTTCATGCCAATAGAGTATAAAATTTCACAATATTTTTGTTATCGATGTGCAATAAATTATACCAAAAGTTCAAAAATATGTTTATAATATTATCAAATATAATATTTTAAACATGTTCACTTTGACGTGCCAAATGCAAATTAAAGACATCTCTAATAGGCACAAGTTCTGAAATGAGGACCCTAGAACTCTTAAATAATAGAAGATAATGCGATGTGGAATAAATGTACACAACCTACAATATAAAAACAATTTAAAAGTTATACAATGGAAAACAGCCAGCAGCCTTCAATGTGACAAGCGGTCGCTGCTCGCTGTTTTCAAGTGGCCCTGGATTGAAAATAAACTACATATGATTCCAGCCCAATCCTAAAGTGCAATGTAAGACCCTCTTCTAGACAAAAAACTAGAGGCTCCCAAGAGCCTGAATCGCTCACCTGATCTCTTATGCTAAAGCCTCTTACCAAGTGTGCTACATGGTCTATATCTACTTGGTAAGTAACATTAAAGAAACTAGTTAGGACAGAAAACACTTTTCAGATCAAGAATACAAAGTTACAAGGCTTTCCATTTGAAAAAACCCAAACAAGTCAACATTGATTAAAAACAGTTAAAGGGGGATAACTCCCAAAAGGATGATCTGACCATTTTGACGCTGAAATCCTTTTTGTAGCTCTCAATAAGCTGAACAAATTTGCAATGCTAACTTTTCCTCTAGCACTTACAGTTGTCAAGATAAAGTCCAAAAACTGTCAAAATGGTCAATTTTTACAATTAAGGGGAAACAACTCCTATAAGGATTCGTCCCACAACTTTGACCTAATGGAGGGTTTTGTAGAGCTTTTGATGCTGAAGAAGGAAAGTTGCTTCGGATTTTCTCTATCTCTTATATACTCACTCAAAAAAGTTACGGAACAATACAAAATTTCCCTATATATTTTAAATAAACCTACCTTATTTTATTTTTGTATTGCAAAGCCATTTCTTAACCGATTTCAATGAAATAAAAACCAAGAGAACGAGAAATGATTGTAATTTATTTTTACGATTTTAGAAAAATCGTCACTTCACCGGTTTTTAAGATATCAAAAGTAGAAATCAACTGTTAATTTTATGCGTCAACAACCCGTTTAAATCAACCAACATTTTCCGTGGAAAAACATTGGTTATGTTCTACTCGCGTTCTATCAAAAACCGTAACAGCTAGGATTTTGCCCAAATCATAAAATAAAGGTAATAACAAAACTACCGAACTTGAATGATCAATCTCATAGTCCAGAGAAAATGACAAAAACGAATCAGTCATACCGGAGAACTGGTGGATCGCAATGGTCCTGACTTGGTACAGGCATTTCAAACGAAATGGTGGGTTAAACCAGGTTTTATGGCGCCAAACCTCCCTCTTCCATTGCGATCTTCAAGTCCATAGTATATGTAGTTATACAGATAAGTGTGACACTGTAAAATGTGCTCAACCCATAATATATAGTTACGTAAAATAGTGTGACACTGTAAAATTTTCATGGAATTAGGTTTTATAAATCGAACATAATAGGACATGTAGGATATGAATATTATCATAAACAAAATGCAGAAGTTTTTATGGAACTTTGTTGTAATTTTTATTTGAGAGAAACACAAAACCAGAAGAATTAATGATCGCAATGGTCCTAAAAAAATAAACTTCACTTGTTTGTCTTTTTCTTGGTTTTTATTTGATAAAAAATGATGGAAAAACGGCTTGGCAACATCAATTTATAATAAGGTAGGTTTACTTAAAACATATAGTGAAATTTCCACTGTTGCATAACTTTTTTGAGAGAGTATACTTTTTGAGTTATAAGCTAAAAACTATAATCTAACCCCCCTGTTCTATTTTAAGTAACATCGGCCATTTTGGTTGGTTGACGTTCCATATTTCACAAACCTGGTAGAGGACATCCTAAAGATCCAGTGTATAAAGTTTCAAAGCCATCCTATCAGTGGTTTCATGGAAAAGGATTTCTTAAAATCAATTAAAATTGATAGAAAATCAGTTAAAGAGGGATAACTCTTAAACGGTTGATTTGACAATTTTGGCCCTGGATCATTTTAGCAGCTCTCAATAAGCTGAACAATTAAGCAATGCTAGCTTTTCCTCTAGCACTTACGGTTTTCAAGATAAAGTCCAAAAACTGTGAAAATGGTCAATTTTGACGATTAAGGGGAAATAACTCCCATAAGGACTCGTCCCACAACTTTGACCTATTGGAGAGTTTTGTAGAGCTTTTGGTGCTGAAGAAGGAAGGTTGCTTCGGATTTTCTCTATCTCTTATACTTTTTGAGCTATAAGCTAAAAACTATAATCTGACCCCCTCCCCCCTGTTCTATTTTTAGTAACAGCGGCCATGTTGGTTGGTTGATGTTCATAAATTTCAAAAACTTTGTAGAGGACATCCTAAATATCAAGTGAACAAAGTTTCAAAGCAATACCATTAGTGGTTTCAGAAAAGAAGATGTTGGAAGAAAAGTTAACGGACGGACGACGGACGCTTAACGATGACAATAGCTCACCTGACCCTTCGGGTTCGATGAGCTAAAAAACAATTAACATAAATTCGACGAATTCAAACGTAAGCTTTAAAAAGATGCATGGCTTAGGACAGGCACATTTAAAATTATTAATAAATAAACTATTTTTTTGGCGCCAACCTTCCCCCTATTGATAATAAATATTAAACAAAGCACAAACTAACACATAGTAAAAATCAAATCAATAGAAGTTCTGTCGCAGTGTATTTTTATGTGTATCTATAGGAACTGCTAAATAATGGCAACGTCCATGAATATAAATATTTATTATCTGAAAATATAGTTAAACAATTTACACAATATTCAGGAAACATACAATGCCTGAAATAGAAAACATTATATAACGACGAAGTTTATATATTCCTTGAATGAATATCCCAAAATGGGTTACTTTAAATAAAATGATTTATCAATTCAAATAATCAATGATAGAAATTATCTATGCCGACTTCCAAAATGTAAAAGGATACTTATAAAACTTCTACTTATAACTTTACGCTTTTAAACAATCATTATGAATTAATAAAATAAAACCAAATTTATAAAATGTCTTTGCTAAACTTTACTTTAATAACTTTTATCAAAAATAGTAATAAAAAGTATATTTCTCATACCTGAAAATATTCGGCGACTTGCGTCGGCCGATGTTCTTATGGAGTGGCAATCAATAATAATAACATTCTTTATTTATACGGTGTATAGTAAACAACATGCAGTGCCCGTGCAGTTAGCGCGCGAAAGCTACTGTGTAATTGTATAATCCAGTCCCGTCGTCACAACTGATAATACGTCACACAGTCAATGGATAAATGACGAAATGATGAAAATGCGTAATGACTGAATGATGTAATGAAATAGATGAACTACGAGAACCTATATCAATATAACAATATATAAATTAATGCAAATGAATTATTTGCCTATTAACTCATGAATTGGCGGTGACATACACCCCCTCCTGGGATTCAAAAGGGTTCGTCCCCGAATCCACTAATATCAAGTAAGAAAACAAAATAATAATACTCAAACTGTACAACATAAAGTATGAAAATTGACCATTCTTACATTGTATGTGGCAAACGCCTCTATACTAAGAATCATGATCAAATTTCATAAAATTAACACAATTTCAAAATACTAGAGTAGATACTTGTATCACTCATAATAATATACAACGTATAAATGATATACATTTAAATACAACTTTTCAAATAAATGATTCATTCTGTTCAATAGCTTTGTTCACACGCAATGTCCATTCATCTAGCAGATTCTCATTCGGATGTACACCATCAACCAATTTAGAATACAATATTCTATATTTCCCTTTTGCACATTTGTGAACTGGAGAATGGAGAAACGGAGTTACAAACCCATTCTTGTAATTAAATTCTGTAATATAATTGTTCACTCTATGCAAGATTGCATTCAGCTTTTGCTGCATCAAACTATATAGATGTTGATACTTTAACACTTGTGTTTTTCCTTGTTGAAATCTTAACGAATTCCACATATCAAAACTCATAGTAGTTACAGTAGCCAACACAATTTTACAATTTATCTCTTTTAGCTTTCTACTAACTTCGTTAATTTCGGATTTGAAGGATTCAACATGGTCAATTTCTTTACCATCTATATCAACTAATTCCAAAATAGATTCCTGATATTTTGGATTATCTGACCGTTTAATGGAACAGATATCAGGAATACCTGATACAAAATATACAATTTTCTCCCCAGGAATATACTTAAGCTGAGAAATCGCTATTTCACCAAGTTTTTGCAATTTTCCTCCTGGTAGTACATAAAGTTTTCGGCAGTTTATTCTTCCTTCAAATCCTCTTCCTCTACTAGATGCATAGACATATGTGTGTGAACTCATGTTGCTCTAAAATAAATAAAATCTGCACTAAATTCAACTTAAATATATGTAGCCGCTTCTACATATCAAATGCTCATGTCAAATCTATATCTACTTGTACGTAACGTAGTCTCGAAAACGAATCGGAGGACGCACCTGTCTATTCGATCTACGCGTAGGTACTACTATTTCCGGGCTCGGACTGTCTAATCTCGACTCGCCGCAAGACTCTCGTATATCCGTTCTTGATCTCGAATCGGTGCTAGACTCTCGCAATTCTGTTCTATAGCTCGTATCGCGAATATCTGATTCTGACACGTGACTAGAGTATTCTGATTGTCTAGAACTATTTGGACTTGAATAAGAGCTACTATTATTGTGACGTCTATATATCTGACCAGGTTCAAATTCGGCGGCAAAAGGATTCAAGGATCTAGGTTGCAAATTTTGACTTCTAGATCTTGTAAATACCAAATCATCGTCCGAATCTGAATTAGGTTCATCGTACATACTTGCTTGGCTTTCAGTATTAGCTGAAAACTCATCTGACACTGTATTTGTAAAGTCTTCTGACAAACTATCAGACTTTCTGACCTCTTTCCTTAAATTATCAGTATCAAAATTTGTGACGTCTGTTGCAATATTTTCCATATGTTTATTTTTAGAATGTTGACAGTCAGATTTATCACTATCGACACCTAAAAACAAATTAGAAGTAATTGGCAGTAACATGTTTCTATGAACTGTCTTCCTAATTCGTCCATGTTCTTGACGTATGACATAAACAGGTATATCAGGGTTGGGTTTGGACATTACAACGTAAGGTACCTTACCCCACTTGTTTTCCAATTTATGTCGACCCTTAAAAGCAACATTTTTCAGTAATACTCTGTCACCTGGCTCTAAAACAGATTGCCTTACCTTTAAATCATATCTTGTTTTATGACGCTTACTAGCTTTTTCGGCGGTCTTTGCGGCTGTCTTGTACGCAAACTGTAATCTTTTCTTCAGACTTGATACATACGTGCTATGGTCACCCGAGGAGTTTGGGTTGACGTCATTTCCCAAAAACGCATCAATAGCTAATCTTGGATGCCAGCCAAACATAAGAAAGTGGGGACTGTACCCTGTACTTTCATGCTTTGTGGCGTTGTAGGCATGGACTAACGGTGCCACATAACTTTTCCAGTTAGCTTTCCTATCCTCCTCGAGGGTACCAAGCATATTCAATAAGGTCTGGTTAAATCGCTCACACTGACCATTCCCTTGTGGGTGATACGGGGTAGTGCGAGATTTCTTTATCCCAGCCAACAAACATAACTCACGGATAACTTTGGACTCAAAATTCCTACCTTGGTCGCTATGAATGCGAGAAGGAAATGAATAGTGTTGCACAAAGTTTTCCCATAAGCACTTTGCTGTAGTCTTTGCAGATTGATTTCTTGTAGGGATAGCTTGGGCGTACCTAGTGAAATGATCTGTAATGACTAATATATTTTCATAACCACCAATAGATCTATCCACCGTAAGATAGTCAATGCATACGATTTCTAAAGGTTGATATGAAGATATATTTACTAATTCAGCTGATTTACCAGATTTTGACTTTCGAAGAATACAGTTTGGACAAGACGAAACCTTCCTTTCTACGTCGCGATCCATACCTGGCCAATAATATCTAGCTTTTACCAACGACAGAGTCCTATCTCTACCTTGATGACCTACATCATCATGTAGACCCACAAGAGCAGTCTCATGATAAACACAGGGCAACACAAGTTGAAATACTGACTCGTTGTTGATACAACACTTCCGATATAATACTGCCTCTCTTATAACTAACTTATCCCATTCCTTCAACAATTTTCTGACGTCATATGTCTCAGACTGAATTTGGCGTTTTGACGGTTTCTGACCAGCCTTCAAGAAGTCGATAACTTTGTTAATTGTGACGTCATTCTTCTGTTCTAATGACCAATTAATACCAGCCAAATTTGGTAACGTTTCAGTTTCTATATTATCATCCACATTGTCAATTATTTGCGCTTCTTGGGCTATCAACAAACTTTCGACAATCGGGTGGTCATACTGAGAAACTGTAACTGAACTGCAAATAGCTTTTATGACGTCATTATATATGTATTTCGACTCTTGTTGTCTGGACAGAATATCGGCGTCTATGTTCGACTTACCCTGTCGGTAGGAAATACTGAAGTCATAATTTGACAATGCTGCTACCCACCTATGTCCTGTCGCATCAAGCTTTGCTTTGTCCAAGACATACGTGAGCGGATTGTTATCTGTTTTGACTTCAAATTTACTCCCGAAAAGGTAGTCGTGAAACTTATCGGTTATTGCCCATTTTAACGCCAAAAATTCTCTCTTATGTGCAGGATATAACCTCTCAGGACCCCTCAGACTACGGCTTGCATATGCAATGACCCTATCCTTACCATTTTGTTGTTGGTACAATATGGCACCTAAACCGGAACCACTTGCGTCAACATGAACAAGAAATGGTAGTGAAAAGTCTGCGAATGCTAGCACAGGAGGGTTAACTAACCTATCAATAATTTCATCTCTAGCTTTTTGTTCTTCGTCACCCCACTTCCAAGGATTTGGCTTTTTCTTTTTAGATTTAGCCCCTTTCTTGTTAGTAGGATGCCCGACTAACAAATCATTGAGAGGTTTGACAATCTTAGCATAGTCTTTTATAAACTTTCTGTAATATGACGTAAAGCCTAGAAACTTTCTCAAATCTTTGATGCCAGATATTTTCGGCCAGTTCTTTACGGCGGAAACCTTATCGGGGTCGGTTTTTATACCATCTGCGGACACGATAACACCTAAATACTTGATTTCCTTCTTGAAAAATTCGCATTTGTCGGCACGAAGCTTTAAACCATTCTCTTTAACTCGCTTAAGAACAGATTCTAAACGTTCAAAATGCTGTTCGATCGTACTCGAGAAAATCACGATGTCGTCGAGGAATACTAAACACTGTTTTAGATGAGCTTCTCCCATACACTTTTCCATAAGTCTTTGAAAAGTTGCACCGGAGTTAGTCAAACCAAAAGGGAGGCGATTCCATTCATAAAAACCTAACGGACCTAAATTAAAGGCGGTCATAAACTTATCACATTCCTTGATACCGCAATTCCAATACGCTGAACGGAGATCGAGTCTAGAAAAATACTTCGCTCCGGAAAGACAATCTATTGTCTCATCGATTCTTGGTAATGCGTACGCGTCTTTTACTGTACGTTTATTCAACTTCCGAAAATCGCAACAGAAACGCAAACTCCCGTCACGTTTACGGACTAGAACAACGTTACTTGAAAACGGACTGCTTGACTCTCTAATACAATCGGCTTCTATCATTTCTCTCAAATGCTCCCTTACCTCGTCGAAAAGGGCGGGCGGAATGCGCCTATACGGTTCTTTGAATGGTTTATCATCGGTTAATTTAATCTCGTGCTCTAATAAACGCGTATATCCGATATCGGTAGGACCTTTTGAAAACACCGACTTCCATTTATCAAGAAGACCCTTCAACTTAACCTTGACATCTTCGTCTAATTCCTCACTGACCTTGACCCCCAATTCCTCAATAGATGGTTGATCTTCCTGATTTTTAACTTCTTTTGGATCAGTATCCAAATGACGTATGACCTTGACCTCGTTCAAACTACATAAAAGACTTTTAGGTTTAATTTCAAGTACCTTAGCAGTCATATTGAACACTCTAACTGGAATCCTACAACTTTGGCCTTTTAAATTTACAACTCTTGGACATACCCCTAACTCATCTGAGTATCTACCTTCACAACTCTCAGTGACCACGGTCGTTATTTCAGAGACTTTTGATCTAGCTAAACCTGATATGGTGACAACTGACATTGGATTTATCTTCATAACTTTCCGATTGGTCGACTTAACTTGACCAACCGTTTGATCCATCATAGAAGTAAAAGCTAAATCCCATGCTTTTGGAATATCTCTTGAACTATCTTCTGTAATAGACCTTCTGAACAAATTAATAATGTTTGTTCCCACTATAACAGGTACATTACTATTGTACTCCGTAGGAGAAACAACTAGTAATGGTACAAATATCTCTGAATCTGACATAAAATTGACCTTAACTTTTACCTCTACATATCCTAAATACGGCAAAGTACTTCCGCCAGCAGCATTTATCTCTAAATGAAACTCTGTTAAACTCTTAACCTTTGGTTTAGGTTTTAACTTATCTACGTGTGCACTTGAAATAGATGACACCATCGAACCACTATCAATCAGAGCCTTAGTCTTGACGTTATTTATGAAAATAAACGCCTCATTAGCATGACCTACCATTCTATCATATAAACTCCTCTCTACTACTTGTTTACCGACATTAACATTGGGACTGGGTTTGTCATTGACACCCTTAAGCTTCAAATCTCTAGTTTGTCCCTCAACAGAGATTTCTACTCGTTTAAACCCTCTGTTTGACTTTTGCTCTGATTGTTCTGACCTTGATTTTGGTTTTGACCGTTATTATGACCTTTGTTCTGATAACCACCTCTACCTCTGCCAAAATTTCCTCTACCTCTATAATTACCTCTATAATTACCTCCACCTTGACCATTTGACTTAAAGTCATTCTTAACCTTCTTCAACTCACCCTCAACTGATTCCATCCTCTTGTTTAAACTTTTCAGTGTTTTCAAAAGCTCGTCCAACTTATCCGATTGAGCAACGTTTGCTTGTTGAATAACCTTCGATTCGGTACTCGATTTCGAATAATTAGACAGGTCTAATTCTATGGATCGAATTTCTTTACGTAACTGGTCAAAATCCTTAACAGTGTCATATTTATAACGGCTCGCGTTCTTTAAAAGTGGATCTCTTAAACCAGACCAAAATTTTGATCTTAACATCTCATTTTTGGCGTTCGCGTTTATTTGACCCTTCTCAACTGCTAACTGAATAATACTTTCTAGTTTCATGCCATATTCAGCAACTGACTGATTTGGCTGCTGATTCTCGCTATAAAATTGTTGCAATAATGCTTCACTACTGAAAACATTTCCATAAACCCCCTCTAACTTGTCAATAATCTGTGTGGGCGTAGCATTATCAGAAATTGATAAAAGTAAACTTCTTGCTTTACCCTTTAATGAACCTCTAATACTCTGAACCAATATGGTATCAGTATAGTTTCCCTCTCTAATAATACATTTGACCTCATATTTCCAGACGTCAAACGAAACTTCACTTTTCTCCTCACCTGAGAATATAGGAATTCTAGGTTTGGCATATGATTGATCATTTATACCAGTCTGATTATCAACTACTGGTTGCACGCCAGCTAATGTAGTATGGGGTTGTGGATTTGCAAGATGGTGCTTACTCTTTACTGCCGGAGTACTAGTTCTGAACTCAACTGATTGGTTCAACTGATTATATTCATCAGTAGTCACTACTTTATACTCAGTATGTTGATTGATTATATCAATCATCAAAGAAATTTTCTCAGGACTAATAGAATCTAAAATCTCCTTCTTAGCGGTTTCTTTACCACCCGTAGCCATCTTCTGTTTCAACAAATATCAATGAAAACAAAAATGATAATGAAATGAAAATGAAATGAAAATGATAACTCACCAAATGATCAGTCAAATGTCAGTCGCATAGCTGTAATCTGTGACGGTATGTTAGTTGTGTCTGTGCAAAGTGATTGTGCTGTAACAAATTCTGCAAAATATCAATAGAAAATAAATATATGCAATAAAAATAAATAAAAAAAACATATGATAAACAAATATAAAACAATTTAAAGTTCTTTAAAGTTCAAATAATTATAAACTTTACACAGTTTATTACGTAATTACTGGTCGCCGTTGCTGGACAATAGACATCTCATCTTAGGTTTAACGAAGTGTGACGTGCACGGACGGACTTCTATTGGCAATACACAAAGTACAGATACGATCCTTTACAGGTATCGGATAAACTTCATCCTTCAATGTTGATAATGAATATCTTAGGAAAATCACTTTTTCACTAATTAAATGTTGAATATTTCAAATAGTTGAAACAAAATTGAATCAAAATAAGTTATGCGCATTTACAAGAACGATTACTTCTTGAATAACTTTTTCCACAAAGAACGTAGACAATAAATATACTTCTCAGCGGTTATATAAATATTAATTATATATATAATACTACACGGTGATGTAAGAATAGCTTTATATCCACCATCCGTCAAAACCGGGTACTATTCCATCATGGGTCCGGACAAGTTTTACCAGCTGCAGAAGTGTTGAATTTAACGGACATCTACGGACATCAGAAACGTCAGCAGTAGTCTTTGGACGATGCAAATCTCGGTGGAACCTCCAAATGTCGCAGTGTATTTTTATGTGTATCTATAGGAACTGCTAAATAATGGCAACGTCCATGAATATAAATATTTATTATCTGAAAATATAGTTAAACAATTTACACAATATTCAGGAAACATACAATGCCTGAAATAGAAAACATTATATAACGACGAAGTTTATATATTCCTTGAATGAATATCCCAAAATGGGTTACTTTAAATAAAATGATTTATCAATTCAAATAATCAATGATAGAAATTATCTATGCCGACTTCCAAAATGTAAAAGGATACTTATAAAACTTCTACTTATAACTTTACGCTTTTAAACAATCATTATGAATTAATAAAATAAAACCAAATTTATAAAATGTCTTTGCTAAACTTTACTTTAATAACTTTTATCAAAAATAGTAATAAAAAGTATATTTCTCATACCTGAAAATATTCGGCGACTTGCGTCGGCCGATGTTCTTATGGAGTGGCAATCAATAATAATAACATTCTTTATTTATACGGTGTATAGTAAACAACATGCAGTGCCCGTGCAGTTAGCGCGCGAAAGCTACTGTGTAATTGTATAATCCAGTCCCGTCGTCACAACTGATAATACGTCACACAGTCAATGGATAAATGACGAAATGATGAAAATGCGTAATGACTGAATGATGTAATGAAATAGATGAACTACGAGAACCTATATCAATATAACAATATATAAATTAATGCAAATGAATTATTTGCCTATTAACTCATGAATTGGCGGTGACAGTTCAATTCAGCAAGAGAGTAAATGGGATGAAAGGACAACAAGAAATTAAAGGGACATAGTGATACACTCTTGAGAACACTCGAAATTACTGACAGCTAGCTAAGAAGTATCTATTGACTGAGGCAAAAAAATCAAGTATGTCGATTTTTAATCCGCCACAACGCGCCAAACAATTAACGATTTGGTGATGTATCATCACACAAAACTGACACACTTGACCGCTGAATTCCTTAAGGTCAAGTTGAAGTAAGTCAACGCCATCTAGCGTCACTTGTTTACAAATGCCACGGACACGCCCCTTTTCATTGACGACGTCGTCACCTTTTATGACGTTTTGACGGTTATGACGTTTGAATTTTCGACCGGTGGTTAAAATGGCCGTGCGTAGTCGTCACGGTCGATTCCAGTTTGATAGCTTTAAGCACCGGGCAAATCACCTGAATCACAAAAATAATAATTTAACTGAATTCTCAGAGACGCCGGACGAAAAAAAGGACGTACCCGAAAGTATTATAGAAGATACATTACCAGAAATTGTCGTCGGAGAAAAGTCTTGGAGAGACGGTCGGCGTGTGGTTGAGTTAGAGTACCTTGCAGAGCAACTAGAAAAGTGTGATAATTGTGAAAATGTCCTTCACTTGCTTGATTGTAAAAGCGAAAGAATTTATGGACTTGGGAGCATTTTGTATGTTACATGTAGACACTGTCCACACGTCAACACTTTATATACAGGGAAGAGACATAGAACGCCAGGCAAGACAACGGGAATGCTAACGTGGGATGTCAATACTAAATGCAGCTTAGGTACCGTCTTTTTAAAATTGATATGATTTGGTAAGGCCCGTTCTTTCATTTGCAGTAACATATCAAACCACGTTAATCATAAATATAAACAGTATACTAGTAGTTCACCATTGAAATACAATTTACGGATGTTTAGATAGTACATAAATTATTTTTTTTAAGAACGAGTGTTTTATTTATCTTTAATATTTATTATTTCTTAGCAATGGATCATGCTGGTATGGGCCCTGTTCAAGTATCTAATTTTCAAACAACATTAAATGTGCCACCCGTCAGTCCAAATACATTGAGAGCCCGTGAAATGGAAATTGGAACAACCCTACAACAATACACCACAAATTCATGCGAAAAAGCCCTAGCAATGGAAGCAACATTATACGTGTACGTATATTTTAATATTGTTATTTCTTGGACATTTTATTTCCTCATTACATAGTAACAAAATTTATGACACTATTATGGCAAGTAATGTGTTGCAAAATTTTATATATAGTAACTTTTAAATTCATTATTTTCTATTAATATGTAAGATTTTTTATTAATATGGAAGATTCTTTGTTAATATGGAAGATTTTTTATTAATATGGAAGATTTTCTTATTAATATGGAAGATTTTTCATTGATATGGAAGATTTTCTTATTAATATGGAAGATTTTTACATTAATATGGAAGATTTTCTTATTAATATGTAAGATTTTTTATTAATATGTAAGATTTTTTATTAATATGTAAATGACTTAAGTGCTGTTGCTTGGGAGGAGGAGTGACTGATGTCTTTATCACAGCTTCCAAGTCTGGTAGGGTGACTGCAGATGTTTTGGATGCTGCCACTGAAATTCTGCTGAACAGTTGGTCAACATCCTCATGGGTATGACCCACCATCAGGAAGTTCAGTTTGACCTGAAATAGCAGAATAAAATTTAAATACATATCTTTTTTACAAGTAATCTGGAATCTTCCGCTTAGTATACCAATGCTACCAAAAAGACCTTAATTCTGTGCTCTTAAGTTGGGTTACAAACCAGAAATCATTACTTGCTATGATTTGTAGTTGCTGACAAAACTGTTATTGAAATTTGATTCCAGTGACCACTAATATAAAATACCATAATATGTCTGCAAATGTTTTGCGGTCGTATAAAAATGAGAAAGTAGGTCAACAGTAAATTTATATGAAATGTTGACTTAAGAACACATATTGAAGTCATATACCAAAAGTTTTTGCATTAAGCAGATGCTAAGAAAACTGTTACATGTTAAAATAAACTTTCAACAATTGACCACTGATATAAAAAACTGATTAAGTCAATCAGGATGTAGATAATAGACAGGCCTTATTTTTGAACTTGCTACAAACCACCTCATACTGAAATTTTAGTCTAATGAAGTCACTGTGATATGCAGTTTCTAAGAAAACTGTTACAAAAGACGTGTTGTGGTATGAACAGGATACCCCCAAAGCAGGGGTAAATTAATAAATCAACTCACTGTCAACAAGGTCAAAAAATTGTATTGTCAATCCAACTCATATCTAAATATGACTAGTTGCTTATTGGCATACCTTTTTCACTATATCAGCTTTGACCAGCATTGCCAAGAACATGAGGACATAGTTGTTCTTATTGTCTTTTGCTGAATTGTCTGCCTGAATAAACAATGTTGGGGGAAGCCCACCACCATTTTTCTGAAAAAAAAACATAATTAACAGCATTGAACAGTAAGGATTGGGAATATATGCTTAAATTAATGTAACCATACAGACTGACCTATTTTAATTCGTTTTCAATTATTTCCATTCCTCATACATTATTAAAGTAATTACAGAAATTTTCATTCATTTTTTTTTGTCAAACAGGAAGATTAATTAATTATGGTTTGCTTACATATTCTACATTTACACATTAAGCATATAAGACCTCATAATGAAGTCTTATTTGGGTTCTAGTGCTGTTGATGAGGAATAAATTTCCGAAATGGCCATACAACTCATTAAAATTAATAGCAGTTGGATATATGTGTAATGGCCTCATGTAAATTTACTCCATATCCTTTTACATACTATTCATATCAAATTTAAGTTGTAAAATGTTTATATGAAAATATTCAATCATGACCACTAATGTTGAAAATTGATTAAGTTGGTAAAAAGAAAGCAGACATGTGACAGACCTACAATCACAACTTATGATACAAGACACAGTGGTAAGGTCATATATAAAATTTCAAGTAGGTGTGATAAGTAAAACTTGATATGAAAACTTATTGAAGTTATGTTGGAGACGGATACACTGAAAAGGCTTGACCAGTACACCCCCAATTCTTCAAAAGGGTTTAAAAGAATCTGTAAACAAAGTTTTGAAAAATATTCTTACAATAGCTGCAGAGAAGAAAAATGAACAATCACTCTGAACAGGACAAGGCAAGCTGATAACAATCTCAAATTATTATCAAACAAGGCGTTGCAAGAAATCGTGCTAAGCATACCCCCACTCGACCATTCAGAAAACAGGAAGTAGATGACCGACTGACCTGGAAAGGGGAGGTACAGTACAACTCATCATCCTAAAGCTGTATACCAAATTTGAAATCAATCCCCTCGATCTGTAGAAGCCTAGAAATTTGTTACAAAAAATTGTCTATTTTTGACCAATAAAAAGTCTAAGTCAGCTTGGAAAACAGGAAGTAGATGATGGACTGATCTGGAAAGGGGAGGCATGGTATAACTCATCATGTTGAAGCTGTGTACCAAATTTAAAACCAATCCATCCAATAGAAGCCGAGAAAACTGTTATGAAAAATTTCACATTTTAAATTGTTTACCCTTAAAAAGTCTAAGTCGGCTCTGAAAACAAGAAGTAGATGATGGACTGACCTGGAAAGAGTAGGCATGGTATAACTCATCATGTTGAGGCTGTGTACCAAATTTAAAACCAATCCATCCAGTAGAAGCAGAGAAATTGGACTGGACGGACAGACGGACGTACGGACAGAGGGACGGACAAGGTGATTGCAATATAGCCCCCTCTCTTACGATTGGGGGTATAATAATTATCTGTAATGTTCTTACCCTTGCTATGTCATGTAAAACAGCTATCAAACAGTTCAAGGTAACATTGCAATCTGTAAATAACTGGTCTGTCCAGGTAAAAGTGTATGCTTGCTTGGTACCATGACTCAGGACACCAGTAACATGGTGGTGCAGTTTACTTAAGCCAGTATCCGCCTACAATATAAATTTAATAAAAACTTTACAAACAATATCAAAAAGTAATACAGTATGTCTATGGTGCAAAAAATAAAAAATCTAATCTGTGCAAACAGAATGTATTGTTAACTAGGAAGGATGTCATAGACAAAAATCAAAATTTAAAAATAACTACATATTTAGTTACTAACTGTACAAAGTTAATATCTTCATACTACTAAAAGTATTTCTATTTTTTAAGCCACAACATATCCCTATAATTAGTGATAATATTTCATGGGGTCATATATTTCTTTCATTTCAATGGATCACGATAAGAATTTGCATAATTACATGTCTAAATGTTAAAGATAAGTAAGAGGTAAATTAGAGCTTACTAAAGAGTTCAATAAGGTCGTAGTTTGAAAAAAGATCATTCATTCAACTAAACATATTATATCTTCCTCTGGTAATGAATGCTTTGCCTCTTTCAAAATAAACCTTGATTAACATAAGTTGGAAAAAGGTTTGTGTTTTTATCTCACTGATGAAAACATTTCAGGGATACTCTATAGACTGATTACAGAGAGCTGGATAGAAACTAGCTACATAAAATGATTGACAGTTTAAAATTGCACCGAGAAGGTCATTAAATTCCTATGATATTCTACAGTGGAATGTCAGCAGAGTGTGAACCACTATAATAACAAACAGATGTTAAAATTTATTATAAACCACTTAATTTTCAAATGCCTTCTTTTCGGTTTTACCTGTATGTCCGGGGGGGGGTGTTAAGTTCTTTCTTTTCTTCAAAAGGGGGGATCAAATTTTGACATTGAAATTCAGTAAGAGGGGATAAGTTTTGTTTGTGTATATTTATATATAATATATTGTGTATAATTTTGTAGGTGGTTATGGATATTTAATCATAAGTTATAATAACCCCCCTTCAAAGAAGATGGAGATGTACTTTTCTATCTGTGTCCGTATGAGGTTCCGAGGTTCTGTTCCGGGTTAAGTTCTTTCTTCTTCTTCAAAAGGGGGGATCAAATTTTGACATTGAAATTCAGTAGGAGGGGATAAGTTTTGTTTGTGTATTTTTATATATATATTGTGTATAATTTTGTAGGTGGTTATGGATATTTAATCATAAGTTATAATAACCCCCCTTCAAAGAAGATGGAGATGTACTTTTCTATCTGTGTCCGTCCGAGGTTCCGAGGTTCTGTCCCGCTTTTTGGCACTTTTTTTCAAAAGCTTTATACATGTTATACTGGAAGATTTTGCTAAAATTTTGCACAATTATAGAGCCCCCAATTTGAAGAAGAGGAGGGCATAATGTTTTACCTGTGTCCGTCCGAGGTTCTGTCCAATTTCCGTCCCCCAATTTCTCACTTTTTATACCCCCACGTAAGAGAGGGGGCTATATTGCAATCACCTTGTCCGTCCGTCCGTCTGTCCGTCTGTCCCTCCGGTTCAATTTCTCTGCTTCTACTGGATGGATTGGTTTCAAATTTGGTACACAGGATCTCAAAGGTTTTCAAGATATTAGGTGTTTTTGTCATTTGAGGGGAAGGGGCATGACCCCCTGGAATCCCTCTTTGGTACCAAATGATTCGACCTATGATACAGAAATATAATACCGTAAATTGGGTATTATATATTACATATTAATGTTTTATTTTTTTTATTTTTAACATTTATGTTAACTTAATTAAGTAATGAGTGATCATTAGTTAAGCTAAAATAAATTACTTGTTTGTCAAATCATCTTGTTGTCAATTGTCTTGTTTTTAAAAGCCTAAACATATACTAATTAGCTTGGGTTTGAAAACAAACATACGCTAATTAATGTTAAAGAGTAGAATTGTGTGAATATAAATTCAATTAACTTATGACTGTATAGATGATGTAAAGTATTAAAGAACTTTTTTTTTCTGAAAGCGCCAAAATAATACACACCAAAATTAAACATGGCCATTTTGATATAAAACCGCCAAAATATCCCTACACCAAATTATCCCAATTTATGGTATAGAATATAGTTAAAGGGTGGAAATCTCATTGGTTTTCAAGATATTTTGGTGTTTTTTTCATTTGTGGGGTGGTGCATAACCCCCCAGGATCCCCCTTTGGTACCAAATTATTTGTCTTATCATCATGATCATAAGTATAAAAATCATCATAGTAATAATATATATAGTTATAGGGTAAGGATCTCAAAGGTTTTCTGAGGGGGGTGGAACATAACTCCCTAGAACCCCCCTTTGGTACCAAATAATTAGTCTTATCTTAATAATGATTTATATGGTTTTAATAATATACTCTTCAACAAATATTTAATAAAATTATATTGATTTTTCTGAGAGGTCACATATAAGATTATTATTACATAATGGGGGGAAAAAGGGGGGTCTCAAAAATTAATTCTTAATTTGTATCCGCTATTTGATTAGAACAAACATGCTTAAAAAAAAATTCAAAATCAGATCACAAGTAAACTAGTTTTGATTTTGATCCCTTTTGGCCCTTAATAGCCTAATAAAAACAACTTGATGATGACAGAGTGTACATTTCACAGTTAGTCAGATATGCTTGAAATTTCAGTGGTGTTTCTGATTTTAATGGCAAAAACGGTTTCATTACAGAAAAATTGCTAAAACAAGGTTATCGATTTCACAAGTTAGTCAAATCTTTTACTTAATTCGTTCATAAATATGGGTATTGAAAAAAAAATTTGTAAAAGAAATATCACATATCCCGAATTCTATGGCAATGTAGTTTGTAAGGCACGTAAATTCAAAAACAATCTTCTTGACATGGTAATTTGGCTAAAAACATATTTAAGAGAGGATACAAATTGGAAGTTATAGTAAAATCTTTAAATTTGGTGGTTTTTTGAAGAAAAATTGATAATTTGATAGAAACTCTAAAACCTTAATCTTTTACTTTTTGACTATTGCATTGTTTCGAAGCATTACAGCAATCAAATCTGTTGGTTTTGTGTGATGATATAATACTCAATCATTAGTTGTTTGAAGTGTTACGGTATGTTGGAATAAGAATCGATATGTTTGATTTTTTTACATCAGTCGATAAATGCTTATTAGCTAGCTGTCAGTAACTGCGAGTGTTCTCAAGAGAGTTCCTTTACATTTCGTTGTTCTTGTAAAGAACTCTTGTTTCAGGTTCTCTCTTGGTGTATTGAACTTTTATCGATTTGATTTTTTAAGTGTGTTAATTTTTGTGCTTTGTACAAGATGAACTATAGTGGGAAGGTTGGGCCTAAAAAACTACTAAAGTTAAACCCCCCATATTTTATATGTGCCTGTCATAAGCCAGGAATACTTGTCATAGCTTTTGTTTGTCCTTGTCAATGATCTGGGTTTTTTTGTTTTATGTCCAGAAATGACTCTTTTGTTGATAATCTAGGGATTTGTTTGAATCTTATGTATTGTATTTTTAGTCTTGGGCCAATGCAAGACAGCGAGCAGTGACCTTTGGTCATGTAGAAGACTGCTGGTTGTTTTCCATTGTGATTTTTTTTAATTGCTGTTTCTTAAATGTTGGTTGTGTCATGTACACTTATTCCACATCTCATTATCGTCTATTTGAAAATATATTAATGTATTATAATTACAGTATGACATAATATGATATGACCACAGCATGTTGAATCCTTTATGTTTAAGGCCCAGTATGGGTAGTCAATTGCTTAGGACATATGTAGCCCATGGACATAATGTGATGATGGACACATAGTTTTTTGACACATGCATTCTTTAGTGGACTATAAACCAGAATCCAATAGATTTTTTTCTCAAATTCAAAGCGGACCATTAATTAATTAACTTGCATATACATGATACATGTATTATATATGTTTATCTATTATTTGATATACTGGTATAGGGCAAAAACATGAAAAAAAAACTTATTTTGTTGCCAACATGTCATATTTATCATTCCTGCTAAGTTTCAGTTAAATTAGTTTGGTGGTTTCAGCGAAAAAAAATAAATTGTTTACAGACAACTATGACCAAGACATAGTGATGGCATAATAGATAAACATTTTATAATAGGATATGGAGTTAATGAGCTCATATGGTTTTTGTATCTGTTATGTGACAAATTGAAAAAAACATCAAACTGTTAAACAATCCCTTAGTAAAACAAGGGTCACTTTTATTAACTGTTTCCTCTATTAGTCATGTTAGTGATCATCTGACAACATTCACCCAATGGAGACTTAAGCTGAAGGTTTAAGCATCTCTGTCTAAGGCCACACCAAATTAATTTCTTGTTCTACAGATTTTAAATTAATTTGTGAAATTCTAAGGTGAACCTCTAAGAATAGACACGAGCCATAACTTTTTTTTTTAACCAAGTGGCTTGGGGGGGGGGAGGGGTAATATTCTTCATGGCAAGTACCATTAATAACCTACATTAATAAAGTTGCTATATTGTACTAGTGTCTTTTTATTTTTTTATACATGTCTTTTTGTTTTTTATACATGTAATGTAGTAGCGTCACATATGAGCCAAAGTGCACTTAACTAAAATCAAACCTAATAAGTACATACATGTAAAAGTAATCATTATTGTTAATATCTATTATTTGTTATCAAGATAAAATTATATAGTCTCATTCTTTCATTGTCTTTTAAAAACATAATGTAGTTTGATTTTCCTTTAAAATTCCAAATCTAATCTTTTATTTATTATACAATGTAGCATGACTGCAGTCTTAACATCATTTGAGTTGCATCTTTTGCAAATATCATTTTCACATCTATAGGGCTACTGTATTATCATGATTATGTGTATCTTGCATTTGAATTCTTGGTTTTGAAGTTTAAGGGCTTTTTATTCTTCAAAATACACTGTACAAACAATATTTTCACTATTAAAATTAATTCAAAATATGTACACGTAAAGAGACTGATTTTTTTTTTAAATCACATTAAAGAATAAAATTAAATATGTCATGTGTATGTTATCTAAAAAATGCCTATTCAAAAATATTTTAACTGAAAAAAATATTTCACTTTAAACATGTTAAAGATCAGAATATTTTTGTAAAACCATTTTTTGAGTTCTTAGTCAGTAAGTCTTAACATGTAAAATTATTTTTAAAGATGATTTTGAAATGAAAGCTTAAAATAAAATGAATATCAACAAAAACTGGCATCATGAAATTAGGAACACAAAAATAATTTTCAATTTATCCTAGGCCATGTCATGCATTTAGCACGTAGGATTTCAATCATTTAAAAAATGTTGTTAAATGTTTTATATTTAACAAAAAAAAAACAAAAAAAAAACAACAAAACAACAAAAAAACCAACCTTTAAACTTCTTCATTGTTCATGTTGTTATGACTGATCAAATGGAATATGTGAAGTACAGGGGGCTATGATGGCCATAAAACACATGCTGTGCATGGTCAGGTCATCCTTTTCAAGTTCCTTTCATCAACATTCTTATGTAATAAGGTGTGAAAAGTGCAATAAAGTTTACGACTTAAGAACAATAATTAGAGGATAATATCAAAACTGTTAATACCTGAGTTCTTCTGTGACAATATCAAGGTGATAGCATGATATGCAAGGTCATAAAAAATTGACCTCATACCAAGTTTTTAAACCAATTAAGAAAAAATGAAAGAAAATAGCAGGTAACCAAATAAGTCCATCAAAGTAAATTGTGAAATTTGAATTTTCAGAATGAACATAATAAACATCTTACATAATCTCTGTCATGTCTGTTACTTATTAAGCCTATGCAAGATTTCTCTATTAACATGATTAAAAGCAATATACTTAATATAGAATTGTTTTTTATTCTTAAATACAACCACCAAGCTATATTTACTTATTTTAAATATTTGTTTTAAATATGTAATATTCAAGAATAAATTGTGAAAATTTTCCTCTTTTCATAGGCAAGACTTCCTACCTTTATTTGAACCTAGAAAATGTGAAATATATGTTAAAATCAACCTATAAATATTTTTTTTTAAAGGGAAAATTCACGAATTTTGACTTATGGTCTTAAATGATAGAATATGTCATCAAAAATATATATCCAAATTTTTTTCAAAAAATTCATATTTATAACAGAGATATTTGGCATTTTCTGATTTCAAAAGTAACTCAGTGACGTCAGTGAGATGGTCTCGAGTGCATTGTGGGATATGACCGGATATCTGTGTATTACATCTTTATCCGATTAACGCTATATAATCGATATCGATATTATATTTAATAAAACACAGTGGTGACGCGTGGTCTAATTGGTAAACAAAAGAAAATATTTAATAACGATAAACCGATACGCAATAACATAATTATTATGAAGATTCTTCTTCTTCCAATACTGTCCACATTCAACTCTTTGAATATTCTGACAGATTTCTTTCAAATATGAAGTATTTTTATCATTATAAGCGAACAAAATTTTTAATTAATGATTTTTTTAAACATCAATATTAAATTTTAATTAAATCATGATAATAATTAAAATTCTGCTACATAATTCTAATCTTTTCCATAAATTACTCTATTTTAATTTACATCGTTAAAATGATTCGAAAATTTCTCTTTCATATGATAGTCACGCTTTTTAAAACAACAAGGTGTCACCTGGCCAGACATCTCAGGTGTTAATTGCAAATTGGTGATTACGTAATTTGCCCCAGGTAAGAATTTTGTATATTCGAAGTGAACCTTTTCCCCGGCCTTTTAATCTCATTAGACAGCTATTAAACTGATTAACTGATCCTTGTAAGGCTATCAGTTTAACGAATTAATTCAAATCAATTAAGCATGTCCAATAGTCACCTCATAAAGATCAAAGAAGAGACGGTGATCTTCAGCTGGGTATTACGGTACCTTTTCTTAGACGCTTTCGTCTCCTGATTGTTAAACGGGGTTTAATAAGTTTTTTGGTATTGTAAAAGATTAATCGTAATTTCGAGAGAATGAGAAAAATAATTGCTATATAATATACCTTGCACAAATGTCCCTTCTAAATATTTGTAATGTCTGATTACGTGAGTGACGTGTCTGCTAGCAGCTTTAGTTCTGCAGATTTGGTCGAATTGGGTCAGGAGGGGTATCAACTTTAACCAGAATATACAGAGGAAGAAATCCGGTAGATAGAAGAGTTGGAGATAAATCGCTAGACTGAATTTCAAAGCAACCCAATTTGACATTCAATGGTGCAAATGTTCCGATCGCTGTGCGCCAATACCCTTGCTCGCAGAATGCCTATCCTGCCACAAGTTAACATTATTCACCGATATCTTCGACCCTGGTGCAACGATAGTTTGTTTAAACCTACGGTTGTGCTGAAAACTAGTTATATTAGTTTCTTGTGGTACAAACGCCATCGGGGGAGAGCACCAGACGTCCTATTAAATAGGTATATGAATAGAGGTTTACTTTTTTTTTCAGAGTGATAAGGTATTGCCGAAGATTTCACTGATTGAAAACATTGAGTTTTTCTTGACACATCAAACAAAAGTTCTATATATTCTTAGCCAACAAAAAGTTAACAGTACAAAACACGGAAGTAATAATGTAAAGCACGAAGTAATAATGTAAAGGCAAGGTAACTTTAGATACCGCTTTTTAAATACATCTTAATTGCAGCCAGAGCAGACTTATGGCATACAGACAGTTTGTATGTTGGGTCAGAATATTGTGCTGCCAGCTTGTGTTGTGTCTGTCATCAGAAAAGAATGTCCTTCTGCAGATGGACAATACGTACGAAGGATTTAGAGAGTGTATTAGTGACACAAACTATGAATAGATTTTCCTTTAATGACTTATACTTTTTTTATAGTGGTGACACTAAGCTTAGTTAAAATTTGTTTTCCATTTATAACTTATAAAATGTATTAGCATAACCTCATATAAACTCATTTCATCTTTTATTTGTGTGGTTTTTGTTGTTGTTGCTGATTATAAGGAGACGACCAATGGATTTTCATGGGAGGGTTATTGTGAAATTAAAAATAAAAAGGCAGGATGTCAAAATCAAATAAAAAGGCATGGTAGGATGTTGTTTTTGGCTGAAAATTTTATAGTTAGAAAAATATCCAGGCTCCAGTGTTCTCGAAAATAAAAAGGCAGTACGTAAGAAGTGAAATATATATCTAAAGCCCCCCTCCCTAAAAAAATCAAATATTCTAACTTTCATTAGAAACGCAAGATCTAAATAATTAATTATGTATTGGCACTTTTATTTTTACTGTACACTTCGCATTCTCAGTTTACTTTGGAACCGATCTGACATTTTAAATATTAGAAACGGGCGTCAGACAAAGTTTAGAGTTTGAACATGTAGAACTTGTTTACATTGATTTCATTCTAAAGTTGTTGGTGTTGTTGTCTATCTTATGCCCCATCTACTAAAGAAGGAGTAGGAGCTAGGACATATAGTGTCTGTTTCTGTACGTCCGTCCGTACGTCCTAATGTTTATGTCTTTTGGATATATTATTGTTTGGGCTTCTTATGCAGAGAAATACAAGTGATAAAATATTCATACGTTTTATAATCTTAAGAACACACGATTGTGGTATATAGCTCATACGGCTGTCTACATGAAGGTAACACGAAGTGTTTTTCTGTATAGTGTGCTTTTTTGTTTTACTTTTTAAAAGAGAAATGTTAAAAAATAAAAAAAAAAAACCTTCAAAAATCACTTGAAGAAGAACAATTTCACTATTTTTACACAGATAAAGATGTCGAAAAATCAAAGACACGAGTGGTAAATTGTAGGTCTTCCGTTGTACTTTGTTATAAATAATTAACAGAAACAAATGATCTCTTTTTCTGTCATAAACCATTACACAACCACCTGTTAATTACCATCACCGGGAAGTAAGTAATACCTGGGAGTGTCACAAGTTTAAATACGTTGCCCCCGACCGTGAATTACTATAATGAACGTTTAAGAAATCCTTTAAAGATAAAAAAATATATACATTTGCGCATTTTTAAGGAATGCATAGTGAATGGATAAAAAAAATGAAGAAAAAATTGTCTGTTTTAAAATGTATATTTACTAGTTATTAAAAAAATATTCTGAATAAATGCACAGTTATAACTGAAGTGTTAAAACGCTTATACAAAACAAAAAGATAAGTTTATTTCCGCTTTCGGTTATATTCTTAATTTTACGCACACCCGTTATAATTCTTTTTTATTTAAACAAAACTGATATTTTTGTCTTGTGGATTTGTGGATTTAAAGATTCTGACCGTTACATACTAGCCCGGGCATTCTAGGTAATAATCTAACATGGAAGAAACGTTTGACTAAAAAATAATGAAATTATTATTGACGAATATAGATATATATATAAACATTTTTCATGGACAAAAGTACACTGCTTACTATTAAGTCACCCTCTAAAGATGTTGCTTCAAAATGGTCTTCACACACAAACTTGTATACTTGACATTGCTGATAGTGGATGGCAAATCTAAAGACTGGACCCATTTAAGATGCAAGTCTGTCTTTTTCTTTAGGTCAGGAAAACGGAATAACACTTAACCGTTACTACGCTGAATAGAACAACCAAACTATCATCATGATCATGCAAGACATTTTTAGATGACGATAGAGTTGACCATTGCGTGTCGTTATCGTTTTGGTACTTTGTGGTTATTGGATATTAGGTGATGGTCACGTGACAATAGGGCCTACTAGCCGTACAAAATGGCCGCACCCATCGTCCTAATTTATCGATACAAAACGCTCTCATACTCGCTTATTAGTGAAGATTGAAGAGTTTTACTTGTATATTTATGTTTAGTAAAATGTGATGAAAAACATATGTAAAAATTATTTTTTTGCGAATTTTCCCTTTAAGTGACCTGATGACCTGAGGGAACCCACATTTTATTCGGAAATATTTTCATCAAATGCTCTCTTGTTTTCATTTTATTTTAGTCAAGTTAAGTGGATACTTTTACACTTAACTTTTTTTTTTATAACATTTTTGAAAATTTTAGAATAGTAAAACTAGTAAAGGGCTAAACTTAAGGACACAACATATTTATCTGATTACTAATCATTTATATGTGGGTCTTATATGACAAATAGATCAACAGGAGACTAATAGAAATGATAGGATAGTGGTTATAAGTAAACATTTTCACTGATATCGAAGACCCCTCTTTAATTTGAGGACGTTTTTTCAGGCTATCACTCCAGTACTGGCAGATACCGGGTTTGTCACTTTGTGTTAAAAGACGCGCAGACTCCGCAGTTGTCCTTGATCTTTGCTCGCATGCACAATTTTGATCTTCGGGTCCTAATACAAACATACATTTACAGCTTATGCCCATATATCAATCCCGAAACTTCCTTGGAAACTTGAAGCTTGAAAACTTTTATCGAGGTAATCTGGTTCTGCCTATAAATTCTGTACAAATAGACTCTAGAAATATGCATGTACTATTAAGCCTAGTGTTATTTCCCTTTGATAATGACCCTTTCCTCAGTCGTTTTTTTTATTCTCATCAATTACATGTCTAAATTACTCTGTAATGTGCTGTTTTTACTGTTTCTTTGTGTTATGCTCTAAATGGGCCCTTTAATTTGGAAATAAATATTTGATTGATTTGATTAGTAGTATAATCGGAGTACCAGTTTTTAAAAGGGAAAGGACAAATTATTTTGCTTGAGCCCTACCCCTATCATTTCTGATATTTATTTTTTAAAATCAAAGAAAATCAGATAAAACATTTTTTTTTTAACCTTTCAAATAGAGATTAGATGCATAACTTATTTCTTACTTTAAATACATAAATAAGAAAAAACAATCAAACATTACAATGAGCTCATTTCCTAAATAATCTTAACGTTAGACCAAGAAAAGGAGGTTGACAAAATTTTTCGAAACTGTAATTAGAATAAAAAGGCGTATATTTAGCTTTAAAAGTATCTATGTGTATCAAACTGAAGACAACTGGTTAAGTTTTATCGTATCATAAACTATATAATATAATCTACGTTCATACCAATCGGGCCCGGTTACCACGTATACCGATGTTTGCCCAAACGCAATCAAATGAGTGCATGACAATTAACAAATCATATCAAATTCATTCCCAATGAAGAGCCAAATGCTATAAACAATAAATTACAAATTAAAATACATCAAATTGTAAAAGCATGTACCATAGATCTGTATATCATATACAGGTCTATGCAGGTACAAATGAAACTTTATTAAGTGTCTCCTATCCTCAGTGTCATTGACTGTTTTAAAAAGGCTGGTCCGATCCCAGAAATTTCACTTCTTGACTATTATTTGGGTTTAAGATTAAATTTAGCTGTATTTCGTTTTGTGAAGAAGAATCAATGTCAATTTTATCAAAATATATTTTCCTGCAATTTTCATTAATTTACAACTTAAATGAAAGTGACTCTCATCTTCGATCACGTTGCACGTTTGCTATCTTCTCTTTGTAACTGGTGGTCACCAGAGGTGGTCACTTAACCGTAATTTACATATAAATTTTCTGTATTCAGTATTGTCTGTTAACAAATAGAATTCTAAATTATAATTATTTTTTATCTGTTTAAAAGTTTGTAGCTTGCTTTTCCATCTTGTCTCAAAATATATCATTATAACTATTTTCAACATCTTCTTTATAGTATTTCTTTTCGTCTGTATTTTTCTTAAATTCAGACTGTGTGAATTGCAGGATTTTCTAATATGATTTACATAGCTATACCAGGGATTAAATAAAACTGATTGTTTTGGACATCCCTGGCTGTACCAAGTATAAATACAATAAGAGTCCAATTCTTTAGAAATACTATAACACTCTTTTAGATTAACAAACTTTTACTTAATGGTAAAGGTATACATTATTATAAATTTATACAAAAATAAAAAAAAAGGTAATCAACGATCAACTTTGTATCAAATTCGAAATAAATAAATAAATAAATAAATAAATAAATAAATAAATAAATAAATAAATAAATAAATAAAATAAAATAAAATAAATAAATAAATAAATAAATAAATAAATAAATAAATAAATAAATAAATAAATAAATAAATAAATAAATAAATAAATAAATAAATAAATAAATAAATAAATAAATAAATAAATTGAGGCGGAGCTTTAACGACCAATTGCATGGATTTAATTAATTAATCGATGTAAATTATCATAATCGAAATGAAAGCCCATTGGCTACCCCAGTGACCGACAGGTCAGGGCGGGGCTTCACGTGTAACTTATACCTAGGTCAAATGAATAGGTACATGCAAATTCAACTGAACCATTCAATTGATAGCATGGCTTCCAGTTCTTGGTGGTTTACCATTATTAACAATGCCCTACATTACCGTTCAACAGAACAACTACAGCCTGTAGGTGTTTCATATGTTACTCCTGATGAAGATAGGGAAGGATTCGTCACAGTAGTCTTTACAGGAGAAGAATTAAAGGTAGTTATTTATTATATCATAGGTCTATGATTATATATTACACATATTACTAACGCTTATTAGAGACCCTGGCCTTATATTAGATATAAAGAATTTATGTTGAAATGTCCACAAACTTTGAAGAAAAAATAAGAAGGGGGGATCAATCATCATTTTTTCCCCAGATTCATTACCTTACGCTGTGATTGACGTAAAGTTTTAGTTTTCCATTATACGGTATTTGCATTAAAAGTTGAAAACACTCTAGATTTTGATAATGTATAGTTTAAAGGGCTATATAGTCTTATAAAGAAAAGTTTTTAACCATCTTATTGTGAGGCCAGATTACTTTCGGGTGCATGCTGAAAGTAATGAAGCATAGACCTGTATATTTAAACGTTCTTGAAAATCATATCTAAAATTTATCTTGTCTCAGCACCGAAACCGTATTTTATAAGGGAAAAAAACCATTTTCTTTAAGTTTTTGTTTTATTTCATAAATAAAACAAAATATTAAAAACAATATTTTTTTTCATCTGTTTGAAATTTAAAAAGTTGTAAGTTGTATAATGCCCGAAAATGTACTGATTTTTTACCCCATCATAAATTAATGTTAAAGTTATATGTAAAGTCTAGAGAGTACCCATTTCCCGCCATCTTAAGATTATTTAGTATTATTTTCAGATCTCCTGCCCTATAGAAGATTACCAAGCTGTAGACACGCATTTTGCGGAGCTAAACGCAAAAGGTCCTGTATCTAGAAGAAAATTTTGCTTAACTCTGCAGAAACTTCTTAATAGACTGATCAAAGTTGTAGTTCCTACGGCCTATGATGCAGAGATTGGATCAGGTAAGTCATTTATATAGTTGTGCGTTTTGCTTGACTTGCTTTTTTTGCAAGTCCTTCCATTACATGTAACAATTAACTTAAGGTTCGATCTTCTTACTTGAAGAAAAATAGCTGCAATTTAACCTCCTTCTCAATTCAATTCTATGTGTAAGTCTGAACATCTAAATAACACATACAATTGCGTTACTATTAGTCTGTTAGTATTAAAGGTTAGCAAGGCCATCAGAAAGGGGGTGCCTTGGGTGTGATCGTACCCCCTTCATTAAAAAATAATAATGAAAAACTCAGCAGGAATGCACCAAAACCCCACCAAAATCGGTCCAATTTTAGAAAATTTTCTCAAACTGTCAGGGGACATCCACTCCCCCACACCCACTGTCAGAAACCTGACGGCGGCCTTGGTAAGGTATAATCTAAGTGTCTTCATAATGCCAAATAATTTTTAGCATTTTTTTTTTGTGTGAACACTTTAATTGATTTCGTCAAGGCATTGTCTCTCCATTTTTTTCTCAATTCACTCAAATAGTCTTTTACTTTAACCTCACACCTTTATGTGAATTTAAGGTTTATTTAGGTACATTTTGAATGGATTTTTAGAGTTAATTGAATAGATGAAGCAACACAAGTAATTTTGTAATGCAAAAGATAAATGATGAGTAAATTTTATATACATGTACATATAGATCAAGACTTTGCTGACCCATATTTGTATGTGTATCAATCTAATATTGTTTAATACTATCAGTAATGCTTCAATATTTTGAGAACACTGTCAAACTTTTTATTCCATGCAAATCACAGTAACATATTGAATGTGTATATTGAAATTAAATATTAGAAATAACAAAAATATTTGCAGGTTCAGACCAGGAAGAATCAAGTGCAGAGCCTGCAAAAGCAGAAAAATACAAATATAAGCATAAAAGTTTTAAAGATGAGTTGCAGGTTTGTTTTTTTAATTCGAAAACAAAAATACAGATCTATGTATTTCATCCTGTTGACTCCTAACAGTTTAAAACATTCATTTTTTCTTTATGTAATGTTCAGACTTTTTATTTGTTTTCAGTCTATGAAACAAGCTAAGAAAAGCTGATGATTTTCATCAGCCCTCTTATCTCAATCTCTCATCATGATAGCCATAAAGACAGTGAAAGTTAAACATTATAGGGACATTATAGATTGTTTTTAATTACTTGTACACTGTCAACGTCAAAGTGATGTTTGAAATCATGTGAAATATTTTCATTTTTATGAAGAAAATTCTGTAACATGATATGTGCACCATAGGGTTTGTGGTCAAGGAACTCAACTGGGTGTTGATATATTTATAACTAATTTTAAGTGATCAGAGATAAGAAATCTAGCATTCATCTAGCTTATTTCATAGACTGTTTTGTTGAAAAACTTAGATTTTGTTGCTTCAGATAGAAAACAACATTTATAGGAGTTGTTTGGACTTTCCTGGGTTAATCACATGGTTTTGCTTAAAACAAATTAATTCAGAAACAAAATTTTGATGAAAGGTAAACCTATCAGCTCATTTGAAAAAAAAATATTGAAACTACCTCTTAGTTTGAAGAAGAGTTAACAATCCATGTAAGAGTAATTGTCCTTCTTCTGGTATTCCCTCAAATATTGCAACCATTTGAAAAACTATAAAAAGATATCTGAATGAATTGAAATTGCATTTGTTAAGGACCCATTGGACAATACACATGGCAGGTCTTTAAAAATGTACTTACCTATGTATTTTTTTTCTCTCTAGTTGATGAGAAGTTTACATCCTGGTACAAAGAACACTGCCAGATCAGAATTCCTGAATCCTAAAGACAAGGCATGGAGAAAGCAGTCAGCATTGGCATTACGCTTTAATGGCTCTGTAAGTTTAATAAACTGCTCAAATGACATAAATTTATAAATCTAAATTCAGTTTTATTATCAAACAGAAATAGAAAGATACATGTATGCATACAGTACACAGTTTACCTATAGCATGTAATTGGTGTAATTACACCTCTATATAATATTTATTACAATATGACAGCATCAAATTAATCCAATTACAGAAATTTAATGAATGATATAACATTGATATAAGTGTAAAGTATAAAAAGAAATTCCTAAACTTACTTTTTTTTCCTTTTATTGATTTTTTTTCCTTGATCGATTTAAAAGTCGTAATTAAGTTACAATTTTTAGAAATTTTGTTACTTACCTTGAATGATAACTTGAGACCATGATGGCCTTAATGATCCTGATTCCAATAGTATACTCAACTAAGTTTAGTATATAAGATAAATTATAAATAAGTGTTGTTTTGGTTTTTTTTCAGAGCGCTGAATTTGGTGGAAATTTTAGGGAACAAATTTATTGTGCAACACTGCCAGAATGCTGCTTCCTGCAACTGATGGACATTTTTTCATCTTTTGATGTTGGCTTGATTCAATCAGAAAAGAAAACCCCAGACATCAAAGCAGGGCTGTTCACCTCATTTGTTGGCTGTAAAGAGGAACCAAAGATTCACAGACTATTGAACACCCTTTCTATGGGTATGATCACCTTGGAGGAATTCAGGAAGGAGGCAAAAAAATTGAAGGTTAGTTAAATGTGTTATAAAATGCTGGATGAATTAATTTGCAGCTTCATTGTGTAATAGAAACACCTTTAAAACAAACCTATAATTGCTACTCTTCAGAAGTATATATTTATATTATAGTACTTACATGTATATTATATGTGTTGAAACTTTAGAAAAATGTTCTTAAATTAGACATAAAGACTTGTTAAATAGATTTATGATTAAGCATGTTAAATAAAGTAGCACAAAAATGTCACTTTCTTATTTGCTCAAACTATATGTATAGCATGTATAGTGTCACTCTATTGAAATGTAGAAGTGATTTAAATTAAGAACCTGGGCTGTTCAGATTGTCACAGGTTTTTCTGATCATTTTAAGGTCTTTATTTGTAAGGAATATATAACATCAAACATGACAAAAATAATTAAAAATTTAAGCTAGGTTTTGAAAAAAAAATCATCTTTATTCTCATTATATTTTCATTTTCTTCTGCAGGAATCTCCAGTTGAGACAGTTGAAAGTTTAAAGGTAAGATTTCTATAGAATTAGAATTTAACTATCTTACATGTCTTGCTTTATATCTAGGAACTGACAAACAGTTTTTACATTTCTCATTTAGAGGATTATCATTGATTGTTATAGAACAGTTGAACTTAATTTACTCTCTTAAAGAATTTGTGTGAATTTTAAACATGCAGTTATTAGGGCCCGAAAGATGTGGACGCCTTGTAGTTTTCACACTGTCTGTCCTTCAATTTTTGTGAACAATGACAATACAGTTTTATTAAAAATAAATACTGTACCATTGCTGTGCAGCATGATGTTCACATTAAAATGTGCAAATCGGTAAAATATTTTGAGTTTTGAGTATTGAATTTTGTAAGCACTAAAACTTAAAAACATATTGACAGCACAATTTATATGAAATTTTGTAAGCATAAGATATTTATTATCTGATGTCCCCTGTATGAAAATTTTCCTTTTAACAAATGTTATATAGTTTTAAGATTTTAAATTAATGTTTAAATAATATAGTTGAGCAAATCTGTTGAAAAGAAATATCTAAAGGGTCAGTATATCATTTTTTAGAAAGAAGTAAGAAGACTTGAGGAAGAAAACACAAGCCTAAAGTTGACAGTTGATGCCTTAAAAAAACAGCTGAGAACAGATAAAGAAGTGGTAATTTATGATAATTATACTTACAACATGACTTATAAGTAAAATCTTAAAAAACAGAACTAGGATTGAACACAAAAAAATGATAAATGTTAGCGTTAACTATAGCCATATCCTTGCCAATGAAGCTTAGCTTGATTTGAACATGTAATTGTATTCAATGTTCAGGTTTGACTGAAAGTAGCATCCTTATTTTCCGCAATAACTTTTGTTCTGAATGATTATAAATGCTATGAAACTTTACAGTAATAGAACATACAGGGGTTCAATGTTTTACAAAATGTACTGTACAAGTTGGGACCAGACATCAATAGGTCTTGTTTTTCTTAAACACAAAAGAGAATAAATCAAGAAAGAATTTTAATTAACTTGTTATTTATTCAAGCAATTTATGTTTTATTTCAGGATGTGTATGAGTTCGAAAGCACACCAGAAAAAAATACACCATATAAAAGAATACAGAGGTATTGAATTGTTCACAAGCAGATGGATTGTGTATGAAGTGTATAAAAGTAAATTTGTTGTACATGTAGTTGAACCTTTATTTATTACCTTTAGTACTTAACAAGCTTTTTAAAGACACTTATCCTTAAACCATAACTTTGAAACTGAAAGTTTTAATTAAATTGAAATCATTTGATAAATTTGTTTTTCCTTGATGTGCCATCTTCAGTTACTGATTTCTTTACATTTTTTTTATATTATTTATAGGACAATTGTTGCTGATGTTCATGACAATCCAACTAAGAAGCAGAGAAGATTGGACAGGGAAAATGAGGTACAATACATCGTATATATTTTGTGCTTTGAATTTAAGCTTTTCTATCTTGTACAATCTTCATATTTTGTTTCCTGCAACTTGTACAAGCCATACATATAGGGGCAAATTTGGCACTATTAGTTGCCATGTGGGTGCAAATGAATCAGTGGCATTTTAAAAATCCATAATGGAAAACAGCTAGCAGCCTTCTATGTGACCATTGGTCACTGTTTGAAATTTTGCAATTTGCATTATTAACATGATTAAAAACACAATTATAGATTTACAAAGAAATAAGCTTAATGAAAACAAAATGTTGCAGATAGTAAATGTCACATGAATGTATATTAAATGATATATAAACAGTTAGAAACATGTCACTCTAATTATGTATTTTTTTTCAGCTAAATGAGATAATGCAAGAATTAAGACAAGTAAGTATTTTTTTATCAAATCAATACTTTGGTAAAATTTTATAAAACAAAGCTTACAATTCGTTAACTTCTTAAAACATGTACAACTGATATTCTTTTTGTTCTATACCAGTCACTTTTCAATTTTTATACATTTAGCTTTGCACAGTATTTTTTATTTGTGTCATGTAAAGTAAGAAATGATTACTATGCATCCCTCCGACAGCATATATTTCCTTCTTTTAGAAATTCTGTATTTTTGTAAATAGTGAGTTATCTCCCATTTACAAGAGTTGTCCTCCATTATGGTAGGTACATTACATTGCAATGTATGGGACAATAAGGTTTTAATTTTTTAAAATTAATCAGAGGGCTAAGCAGACCCTATTAATACAGGAAAACATGTTATATACCTTTTCAAAAATAATTATACTTCACATTTGGACATCTTTTGACAAATTGAAAAATAAATGCAGAAAAACTTATTTCTCCACACAGTAACTAGTATACAATACCTTCTCAAAAGAGAAGATAACTCTGCAAATGGGAGATAACTCACAATATACAAAAATAGGGAATACTTAGCTATTAATTTGTATACATGTATGAATTGAAAATTATGTGGCCATTTTTATTTAACAGGAAGAGGTTCAAGTTATAGAGCAACAGCCTATGGAGGTAGAGGTCCAAAATACAGAGCAACAACCCGCACAGTTAACAGAAACCCCAGATGTAAGTTATCATTAGATGGATCCCTATTGTCAACACTTGGCGTCTTTTTTCCATCCGTCGTCCTAACTCTTTCAAAGACAAACTTTAAGAAATAGTGTACTAACCATATTTTATATGTGCATGTCCTATCACTTATCCTGAGGAATCATTGTTACATTTGTACTTAATTTTTCTGTTAGTTTTATATCCATATGTTTTTTTATTAAACTAATAAATTGAATTGGTTTTGAATCTCATGGGTTTTTTGATATAGAACCAACTGCAAGAAAATAAGAAGCAAGCATTGTAAGTCAATTTGAAGGATTCTGGATAAACATGTATTCCATTTGACTGATTTATGTATTCTTTGTTGCGCACATTTATTTATCAAACATATCATTGTTTGTTTATCTTCACAGAATGACATGCTTTAATTTTGTTCTTTTAGGTTGTATACAGTAAAGGTGAAAAGGTTATGGCAGAGTGGGACAGTGAATGGTATGAGGCAGTCATTGTTAGAGTCAACAAGACAAAAGGTAAGGTTTTCAAGCTCCAAACAAATGAGAATAAGAGATACTGTGACTATTGTCTAATTAAATATCAACAGAACTTGATAAAAACCCAGAAAGAAATAGATTTTTTCTGTAGTTAGTCTTATTTTATTTACAGATACATAGGGTGAATTTTCAAATTGATTATAGTTCACTAACCAAATATCAAAATTGGGGGCGGGTATATAGAAATCACCCTGTCTGTCTGTCCACAAACCCTGTAGACACAACTCATCCTTAACGACTTGATGGAGTTTGATGGAAGGTTCATCATATGTAGACGTGCATGAAGAATTTTTGTTGCTGTGGGATATCATTTAAGGGAGAAATATGGACATGAAATATTCACATATAGTGTTCAATAATAGACCTCATAACCACAACTTCTTTTAAATGGCTTGATGGATTTTGATGAAGCTTTACATGAAGAAAGAACACCATATGTAGATGTGAATGAAAAAAAATCATTGTACTTGAATATCATAAAGATAATTTGACTTAAGGATTTTTTGGCAATATAGAGTCCAATGTGAAGTGTTTAAAGTATTACTTTTTTTTATATTTTTAGGTTACTATATCAGATACTTTGATGGTGTGAAAGCAACTGTTAGTGCTGAAAGACTGAAAAAATTGTAATGCTAGTCTCTGTTATCAACTCTGTTATTATACATGTAGTTGTTGTTATTGTTATTGTTATGTTTTCTAGTAAAAATTTTATTTATTAAGACATGTAAGATAGGTATGAAATTGAATGCCTCTTTAGTAATTGATATTGGCCAGTGTTTGTAGATGTAAATAAATCATTAATAAACCATTGTCAAATACAATAGAGGAGAATTTAGTTTTTTGTGTGGAAACTATTTGTTTTACAAATAAAATGTATGATAAAATTAGTTTTTGTCTTTGTTTTGTGCTAATGGTATGTTTCAAACTCAAATGTTATGCAAATTCAATTTTCAAATAAATAAGAAAGACTCCCATGGGGAACTAAACTTCCCTTGGGAAAATTATCTTCCCATTGGAAAGTCATATTCCCAAGGGAAATAATCCGCCTTTTTCTCTTCCCATGGGAATTCTTTTTTCCAATTGGAAGATCACTTTCCCATTGGAGGTTGGTATTTTCCCATTGGAAATTATGGATTCCCATTGGAAAAGAAAATTTCCCATTGGAAAATATTAAATCCAATGGGAATATCATGTTCCCATTTTCTTTCAAACCCAAATTTTTAAAATATCTCCCCCCTAAGGCCAAAAAGGTTAATTGAATCTTGTTTCCCATTACAAAACTAACATTTTGGTATGCAATTCAATATCACGACAAACCAAACGAAAAAAATAAAATATGCCAAAATTAGAAATGTGAATTAAATTTAGACAGAGTTTATGGAAGATTTTTTTATTAATATGGAAGATTTTTTATTAATATGTAAGATTTTTATATTAATATGGAAGATATTTTTATTGATATGGAAAACTTTTTTTATTAATATGGAAGACTATTTTTATTAATATGGAAGACTTTTTCATTGATATGAAAGACTTTTTCATTGATATGAAAGACCTTTTCATTAATATGGAAGGTTTTTGTTATTGATATGGAAGGTTTTATATTGATATGGAAGGCTTTTTGATTAATATGGAAGGTTTTTGTTATTGATATGGAAGCCTTTTTGATTAATATGGAAGGTTTTTTTATTGATATGGAAGACCTTTTCATTGATATGGAAGATTTTTCATTCATATTTCATTCCATCGGAACGCTCCCTAGAGGCAAGCGATGATCGATATAAGGCCTTTTCTCATTGGTTGTTAAGAAAACACTAATGACGCCTTCCATGTATGACCACATGTATGCGGTCTGATGCCAGTGATGGTATTATATTGCCCCTAATAATTGTGATTAGCGGTAAGAAATCACGGGTGTTCATTTTTTACGTCTCCTTCTTTAAAAAGGCGATTGGGTACCTGCGGATAAGGGAAAAGGGAGTATTGCCGCATGGGTCTCTCTGCGGATCCTCGAACTACGACAAAGGGGAATCAAAGGACCTATTTTACAAACAGGTGCCCTTTCGCCTTATTTAAGAGGGAGACGTAACAAATGAACACCCGTGATTTCTTACAGCTAATCACAACTATTAGGGGCAATATAATACCATCACTGGCATCAGACCGCATACATGGGGTCATACATGGAAGGCGCCATTAGTGTTTTCTTATGCCCCTGTCACACTGGATAAAGTTCAGAGTACGTTCTTGCTAAGTCCTTAAAAGTCTTAAAACGCGGAAGGAACTTGTTGAACGCAGTAAAGACGTGCTATAAACTTGCATGGTCGTAGTGCAACTTGAATGGACGTATTACGAACCTTATTGGACGTAATACGAACTTCAAGAACGTGAAGGACGTGGAATAATTTTGAACATGTTCAAAACAAACGTAATAAGGGCGTGGCGAAGTCAAAACGTAGTAAAGACCTACTAAGAACGTATTGAGAACTTCATGATCGTACCATGAACGTAGAAGGAACGTGTAACAAACTGAATGGACGTGGCCCGGACGGTAGGATATTTTGTGCCGTTTGCGTTACGTTTTCACTACGTCCTAAAAGTTTGCACTACGTTCGTGGTACGTTTTCACTACGATTTCATATTACGGTATGTTTCCTTCACGATTGTAGAACGACCATAAGGAAGTTTTTACTACGTGCAGTTTTTACCACGTTGATTGCATGTCCAAGCAGTTTTTACGCCGTTTGTAGTACGTTTTTACTAGGTTTTCTAACAGTTCACATTCATTTGCTCATAAAATTTGGACATGCATGTAAATAAATCCATAGATGGATCCAGAGGGGGTGGCTGAGGGCCTGGGGCCCCACTTTGGCGGAAAATTTGGTTGGATATATAGGAAATCATTGAAACGTGGCCACAGCGGGCCCCCTCTTAGGCCAGTCAGTTGGGCTCCCACTTTTCAGAATTTCTTGATCCGCTACTGACTGAAATCTTTTGTGTCTTATCCGCTTGAACACGATTTTTTTATTTTGCACTCTCTAAGGACATGATACATCTTGAAATTGATATTGGACTTTTACAATAATAATTAATTAGTTAATAATATTGCCAAAATGTCGCCACTCGTGCCATATACAGCTACATGTATGTAGATTCTGCATGTCTACATAATTTAAGAACTAAATTTGTACATCGATGAAATTTATATCATGCAAACTGATAATTTAAAATTTGTTTATCACGGAACCATAAAAATGATTTTAAGTCGGATTGCTCAGGTTGTCCGGACTGATTTGCCGTGTCGCTTTTTCTTTGTTTTTGTTTCAGTTTTATTTTTGTTCCGACTGTTTATTTTTTATGCTGTTCTGCTGAATTTTGCGTTTTTCCTGACGAATGAGACAATCATGGCTTTTGATGTTAAGTTACCCCATAGCTACATGAAACACCAACAAATTAAATGAGTGTTTCTTTTATTTGGGCTGATCGTTGACCATGCAACAAATCAAATCTTGAGCTTAGCAACTCCTTGACAAAGCTTTTGTTTGTCCTTGTCTTTTTGATGTTTTGTGTTCCTTGTGTATGAAGGGGATCTATCTTTGACTATTTTAGGACTGAATTTGAATTGTGTGCATTTTATTTAGACCTTGGGCCAAGTGCAGAACGGCGAGCAGCGCTTTCTGGTCTCTTTAAAGGCTGCTAGCGGTTTTACATTGTTGTTTTTCTAAATTACCGCTTGTCATGTGAGCTGTGTCGCGTACACTTATTCCACATCTCATTTATTTCTTTAATATCGTTAAAGTATCAAATTGTGATAAATTCAGTGTTTGGACACTATATTATATTTTTAAAGTAGCATTTAGATAAAGAAGAAATGTGTCCATAGAACACGGATAACCCCGCTGGCCCCAAGTAGGAAGTTCAAGTAGAGTGAACCATCCTTTTAAGTTTCAAATCATTCTCATGTACCGTTTCTGAGAAAATCTTGGCGGAAATTCGTAGACACACGGACATAATATCTGCTCGTTCGTACCCCAAACAGGAAGAAGAAGTCCGATATGTCTGAAAGTAGCTTAGAGCGTAAAGTTTGTCATACTCAACCATTCTACCAAGTTTCACATAGAGATATATAAGCAACATATCTGAAATGAAATCTCGTGTTATGGATGCTGATGCTCCGTAAAATCTTATATTGAACGCGCACTCTATGCGTGATTCGTCTATTTCTAAGACCTATAAGAGACACACAAGACACAAGTTGTAAAACAATCCTTCCTCTCCATAAAAATCGTTTTAAACTAAAAAAAAAACATAGAGTGTTTGTATGTATATACATGTACTAACACATTTATTTTTTAGCAGGATTCTAATTTTAAAACCTATTATTCAAAATAGAATAATTTTCTGGTTGAAATAACAAAAAAGTACGTACCGGATCGTGCTAAGTTGAAGTAGGCAAAAAGATTTCTTTACTTCACAAAAGACCTTGATTTTCTTCGCCCTAAATTTTACTATATATAAGACCAGAATTTCTGGGTCTCCACCAAATGCAAAAAAATCTAAAACAGCTTGTTCAACAGGAAGTGAATAAGTGACAGACCTGAAGATAAGACCCCTTACTAAAACTTCATGCAAAATGTAAAATAGTATCTGAGAAATCTATCAACAATTGTTTTCAATTTTTGACCCTACAGAAATTCTAAGACGGCTCGTTAAAAAGGAAGTAAATAAGCTACAAACCTGAAACCTATCTTACGAGACCCCTACCAAAAGTTGAATACCAAATGTCTAGAGCCTTCGTACAGAAATATGTTACGAAACATTTTCAAATTTCGAAAAAAATCTTTCAGCAACAGACCTGAAAATGCAGCCTACTATGCATATGAGACATATGAGACTTGAAGCTGCATACCAAATATCGAAAGCCTATGAATAATTTTAGCTGAGAAATATATTTTACGAAACAAAGGGTGACGTACCCACATATATACACACACGTTCCCGCTCACGCAAGCACATACGGACGGACGACCGACATAAATTTCTATTTCTCCACTTCGCCTTTTGGCGGGGGACAAATATAAGAATTCAACTAATAAAGGTTATGACCAAACAGGAATGACCAATCTCAAACGTCCAAGAGAGTCGGTGGTGTATTGGTCAACGCGTCGGGCTACTAACACCAAGATTCGTGGTTCGATCCTCGTCTGGTGTGAAAATTTCATGAACCAATTTTTCGACTCTTGACATCATTTGCGAGGATTGTCTTAAAGAACGATGCTAGTCCTTCGAAAGGGACTAAAAAAGGTTGTCCCGTGTATGTGCATAGAGAGCAATACCCCATGCACATTTATGATCCCTTTGTAGAATAGGCTCAATGGGGGTCGCTACAAAGGCCACACTCGCAAACTGCTAGCTGGAGAGCGATTCACATGAGCATTAAACTTGTTTCCCAATCCAGTTTAAACTAAACGTCCATGAAAAAACGAGCAATCAATGCAAAGAAACTCGCAATGGTCCTGACTCGTGGTACTGGTTGCTAAAACTACTTAACCTGAGTTGAACCAGGTTTTGTTACACTAAATTTCCTTTTTTTATTGCGGTTCAAGGGATTAGGGATCAAGTCAAGTAAGTCAAGGGATTAGGAGTTACAAAAAACAACAAAAACATAAATAAATTGATGCAATTTTTACTGTACATCAAGTTAGTATAAGTTAGTATGACAAAAATAAACGGCTAGCAATTGGTAAATCCCAATCCAGTCAGTATTTGAGAGGTTTAAGGCGGCTAGTATAGACGAATTAATCCGGTCATCGTACTGTCTTTGGTTTGAGAGCTAAAAAGCAAACTTATTAAAGACGTACTGCAAAACAGATGGTCGCAGTATAATCGTAGCAAGAACGTAGTTAAAACGTAGTGAAGACGTGATGAATGTAGAAGAGATGTAGTAAAAACGTGATACACCTAGAAGGAACTCGGTTGTAGACTTTGAAGACTCTGTATGGTCCTTCTAAGGACGTAGAGCAATCGTAGTAAAAACGTGGAAACAATATGTTCATCCCGTTTTCACTGCGTTCTAAGAACGTACTATGAACTTGAAGGTCTTAATTCGTCCCAGTGTGACGGGGGTATAACAACCAATGAAAATAGGTGTTATATCGATCATCGCATTCCTCTAGAGGGCGTTCCGATGGAATGAAATATGAATGAAAAATCTTCCATATCAATATAAAAGCCTTCCATATTAATAAAAAGGTCTTTCATATCAATGAAAAGTCTTCCATATTAATAAAAAAGTTTTCTATATCAATAAAAAAATCTTCCATTTTAATAAAAAAATCTTCCATATTAATAAAAAAAATCTTACATATTAATAAAAATCTTACATATTAATAAAAAAATCTTTCCTATTAATAAGAAATCTTACATATTTATAAAAAAATCTTCCATATTAATAAAAAAAACTTACATATTAATAAAAAATCTTACATATTAATAAAGAATCTTACATATTAATAAGAAAATCTTACATATTAATGAAAAAATCTTCCATATTAATAAAAAAAATCTTCCATATCAATAAAAAATCTTACATATTAATGAAAAATCTTACATATTAATAGAAAATAATCAATTTAAAAGTTACTATTTATATAAAATTTTGCAACATATTACTTGCCATACACTATAACCAATAAAATTACATTTCAATGTATGGTTCATGTAATAGTTTAATGACAATTGTCGAAAAAGTATCAACACAGTTGTTAATCTATTGATGTGTAGCAATTTTATCGACAAAAGTAGTTAAATTATTTTCAAAAATTATGAGCTAAATTTTGCGACTTATGGATCTGTAAAATTTTAGATCGAATGCTGGTGATAATCACACGGCAGAACCATTACGGCGAAAAACATTGTTAACGGACGATACATGCAATTTTTTCACGGTTTATGTCAATTTTCAACTTTTAATCTCGAAAATATCAAAAATATGAATGTAATAAACTTTAAAAATATGCCCAGTATATAAACAAGAACGTGTTGTATAAGGATTTAATTTCTTTTTGTCGAACACAATGGTATATTTTTAAATCATTCACGAACGGTGTGCTCGATTTGAGTACATTGACACGGACAATTCAAACTGGTTAGTATAAACAGGCCAATATAGAGTAAAAATCTGGCAAGTTATGCTTCTATATAGGTAAAAGAAGTTAATAAAGTTTTGTTTTAATGAAAATATCAATATCCAATGATAACGTTCAATATTTTTTCATGTATTAAAATGACTCTAAATACATGCAATAAAACTTGGGAACGGACCGATACATGCAAAATAATTGCGTTGCAGTCAACAGGTGTAACTGAAATACAATTGAGAGGTACATAATTTGACAGTGTTATGATGATACAAATACAAGACAGGTCACTCTTGTTATGTTGACTGCAAAAAGTAATACATAATGTCATCGTTAATATTAAAAATTATTTAAATCTAGAGTTTATCAAAAACTTTAGAGTCATAAGCAGTTTATACCAAGCATTTCACATTATAGAAATATATACTGCAACTCTCCTTCAGTAGTTTCTGCTTGTGTGACTGTATTCTTTTGAATAAAAATTGATGTGATCATTGTGGAATGGCTGCAGTTGTGTGCCATTGCTTTAAAAATTGGTATGTCGTTCTGGAATGGCAACAGTTACAAAGGCAATAGTTATGCGGTGACCATGCTGGAATGGTAACATTGGTGTGACCATGCTGGAATGGTAACATTGGTGTGACCATGCTGGAATGGTAACATTGGTGTGACCATGCTGGAATGGTAACATTAGTGTGACCATGCTGGAATGGTAACATTGGTGTGACTATGCTGGAATGATAACATTGGAATGGTAACTTTGGTGTGACCATGCTGGAATGGTGACATTGGTGTGACCATTCTGGAATGGCTACAGTGGTGTGACCATGCTGGAATGGTAACATTCATTTTAAATTTTGAAATTGTCGAAAGCCCCAAGCTTCTTTCTACCCAAGACAAAGGTTGATCTTAGTCATAATTTGATGTCCCATTTCGATATATTTTTTGGGTTATTGCTCATGCTCTTCATGATTTAGATTTAATGTTTGGCTTTTTCAATATTTTGGTAGAGCGCCTGCGATGACTTTTAAAAAGACGTAGTCAGGCGTAGCAAAATTTATTGTCTGGAACTTTGTTGTAATTTTTATTTCCAAAAATATTTTGTTTAGAATTTTTTTTTTAATTTCATACAGCTATTAGCTAAAATAACGGATATTTATTATAAATGTGTGTTTTACACAGATTTACTTCAGCTTTTACCAGAGGAACACAATCTTTTTTTTCATTCCAGATAATTGCATTATTAAACTGTTATATTTAATATTAACATGGACATGAAGCAGTCGCACATAACAGCAAATCCTCTTTCCCGTTATATTAAAGTCTAAAATACTGCCAAAGTCTGGAAGGGTCCCGTCGGCAAACATCTAAGTGTTTTCAGAACGGTATTAGTAAAAAGTTGTTTTTCAGTTATTGTTCACTAAGTCCAATTTGAAAATCCGTGATTTTCTATGACATTTTTTTTCAAACAAATTTTATGGATTTGCATGAAATATATTTTAATATACTAATCATGACATGCTACACTGAACCTACCCTGCAACTTTATCAGAAGGATATTGTAAATAGTTTGACGTTAAAGTGTTCATATTTCAAAATCTATCAAAATTATATAAGTTTTTCCAACTGTACAGAACTGTATTGTTAGTAGTTTTTAGTTTAAGGTATATTTTTCACAAGAGTTGTAGACGGGCAATAGGACGGACGGACAACGTGAAAACTTTAGGGCGACCCTCTACCACTTGCAGATTCTTAGCTATGGACAGTCATTTACCAAAAACTGTAACCAAATCAGTGATAATTTAAATATGGTTCACATCTTAAATAATCTTTATTTAATAGATTTTTTCATTCTTGAAAAAATGTCTTATGCATGCAAACTAAAGACCATATATGTATAATTAAATTTTGTTATACATGTATCACTTAATATAAATTGTTCATTCATGCAGATTTACTGCAACATCTGATGAAAATGTCCATATAAGGTTATGAAGAGGGTGCAGCAGACCTGCTGCAAACCTAATTTGAATGGTAAAAAGTCGCAGCAGACTTACGGCAAAGTTCGCAGAAAACTTGATGCAGGTTTGCAGCTAGCTGCGATGTTCGCGAGAGTTTGCAGGTGCATGCCCATATAAGGTCAAAGAATTTATCTGCTGCAGACTTGCGGCAAACCTAATTTGCATGGTAAAAAGTCGCTGCAAGTCTGCAGCAGACAGTTTACCGCTAATTTACAGCAACTTTGCTGCAGATCAGCGGCAACAGGTTGCGGAAGACCTCTTTTTTTGGTAAGGGACACATTAGTAACACTTTGGATACATGTACGATTGACGACTTATCCAAATAAACAGAAAACGCAAAATTATTTATTTTCTATCCAATCTTAAATCATGATTAGCCAATTCACTTGCAGATGAAGACATTTGAACCATCTAAAAAACTTTAACTTGAGTCATTTATGTGGCAATGTATTAAGTCATGCTGACAACCATTACAGGTGTACATACCCCTGACCTTTAAGATACATGTATATGGTTCTGCAGCTTTTGGCATAACTATAAACCATTACGTACATGAAGCTTCATACGAACGAACACACCAATAGCCATCTTACAATTATAAAAAAGGAGAAGGTTGTTGCATCAACCTCGCGGCACCAGAACTGATATTGATACATTTTTTATTTAATATTAATAGATTTAACTCAGACTGTCGTTTGCAGTTAAGACACGACGTTCATACGACAGTCGCTGACATAATATATACACGCACCATTTGTCTGATACATTATAAATCATGCATGTATTCGTCCGTAAGGTAGATTATTTGCATGTACCCCTTTTTCTTGGACAACGACATGCTTTGCAGTCCATGGCTTCGTGAATAAATTGATGAACAGCCTATACAATTTCAAAAATCATTTAAAGAGCACAAAACTTTTAAAAAACACAAAAAAGTGGTTTTTGCTACACGTTGCTCGTATTGAAAGTGTAATATGGTACGAGGGTAGGCTATTGGTTTGCTAATGTTCTCAAAAACTACATGGCCGATTTCAATGTTTCAAACATAAATATTTAGCTAGTTCATTTTTCTTTATACTGTACGCTTCAGTTTTTCTATTTTCATTTGTAAACAAATAAAATGTCTTACCTTTTCTGACTATATCCATCCCAAATTGTGTATTTTACCTGTGTTTTAATCCGTTTCAAGGATTTTACGTCTATGTCCCGTCCGTCAACATTATTTTTCGTCTTAATGGTTCTGCCGTGTGATAATATAAGCAACGAAATGTGTGCCATTGATGTTTCGTTTGATGCAGGTTGGCAAAAGAGAGGCAGTGGACATTCATATAATAGTCGTTCAGGTAATCATACATGTACATGTACATGTTATACAAGTATAAAAGTGTCATACCAATACCAAATCATTCTTTTCAAACAATTTGTTTATTATTAAATTGTCAAAAGACAAGTTTAAAGGTTTATATTCCGTCACATTATGTATATGTATATACGTGGATAAAACACCTCTCTTCAACTCGACGGTATGAGAATATTGCATGAAAACAGCATATTGACACAAGAATACGTCCGAAGGACATGATTCCCCGTTTTGCATCAAAAATCATATTTCCGAAATGAACGAAACATTAAGTTAATGCCAGGGGTATAGTTTATGTTGTAATATTTTTGGGGCATTTTTTTTAATCAAATCTAATATTCTACCGGTTTTCCAAGTTTTCTACTCCTAGCGTGTCTGATGAAGGTTAATCCAGAAAAGCGCTTCACACGCAGTGAAATTTTGCTTTTGTACATTTATTAAAATCATTTCAATATGTGGATCATGTCTTTTTGGCACATATTCCATATTCTTTCGTTTTTAATATTATGATGGCTTTTGTATGCACATATCCTGATGTATATCTGTATAAAGTTTCTTAATGATATCATACTTCTAAAATAGAAAATACGATTACTTCCTTTACGGCTAAGTAACTTCAACCTGAAGGTAAACTTGATGGGACGGAGAGACGGACGGACAGACGAACAGACCAAACTCTGTATGCTCCTCAACTTTCGGAGACGAGGCATAAATATATTCTTAATAAAATTTAAAAGAAATATGAATGAGTCTATTTGAGTTGAGCAATCTTTTATTCCATAATAAATGAAAGATACGGATTGTTATAATTTCAGCTCACGGAACAATGATAGGAAGAGAGACCGGAGCATGTGTAGCATTTGGATTGGTCAATACAGACTGCCGAAAATGTCTGTTTGATCCAGTAAAATTAGATCATGATTGTATTAAAAATTACGAAGGGAGTTCAAAAGCTATGGAGTCAGCATTAGCTATTGATTTGGCAAAACGTTTAAGAGAGAAAGGCTATTCGATAAGCAATCTAACAATGGACGATGACACCACCACTATTTCTCGTCTCCATGAATCTTCCGACATAAGTATACAGAAGAGAAGCGACAAAAATCATGTCCGAAAAAATATTTCAAAACAACTTTTAAATTTAAGGGATAAACACAAAACGCTTTCTTCTAAGGTTGTCGACTACTTGAATAAGGACATAAGTTATGCAATTTCACAAAACAAAGAAAACGAAGAAAATCTCAAACTGAATATTAAAGCTATTGTTCCGCATTCGTTCGGAGATCACTCCTTCTGCAACCTACAATGGTGTGGATTTTTGAAAGACAAGGACCAGTACAAACACAAATCCTTGCCTTATGGCAAAGATCTATCAGATGATGAGCTTCGCAAAGATTTAGACGATCTATTCAAAATATACCATGACAATAGCAAGAAGTTGGCAAATTTAGGCAGTACCCAGGCAAATGAATCTCTTAACCAGATTGTAAATTCTAAAGCGCCAAAATTCAAACATTTTGGAGGTTCAAACTCGTTGGAATTGAGATTAAACGCAGCAGTTGCTCAGAAAAATGAGGGTCGAAAATACATACACGAGGTAATATGAAAATATTCGTAAAAAGTGTTATCAAAAATATAAAATTCAATGTTTTAAAAGCAGGACACGTCTTTAAAAGGATCACCAGGAACGCTTAAGTAAAAATATTAATTGCTTGTAGTAAACTAAGGAACAGAGAACCATTATAAAAGCCAAACACAAAACAAAACTTCCGATGAATAATTTTATGATTAAAGCAATATGAGAATTTCAGTGCAAATAGAAATATGTGATGATATAAAAACAATGTTTGTGTTGGTTTAAAAGTCACGTACCAATTCAGTATTTTTTTTCAGTTGATTAAAAATTGCCCCTTGATTATAAGCGTTTATACCTTTCTGTTATTTTACTGAAGTCTGGGTACTAGGGCCTGCAACATAGTCTCGGTAGCCCTATTGTAATGTAGCCTGTCCCCACGTCCGTCCGTAACAATTTGTGTCCATATCTCTGCAGTTTTGAGCTGATATTTTGTATACGAGTCAAGTAGGATGATTTACAGATCGAGTGTATATATTGTTTTGCTATACTAATTTGTACCAGAATTACACTCTTTTAAACCTTGTGGGGGTTGCCCATGGAAGGCCCTTTTTATTGTCAGAATTAAACTAAAACCGCTATTTATTTATTATGAAATTTAAATTTTGATTATTTATACAACCATTTGTCTGATGTGTTGACTATAGCGGGGCCCGTAAAGGTGTGCCATATCTCCACGATTTCTAGTTAAGTATTGTAGTTAAATTGTTGCTCTCCTTTCAATAGGTTAATGCAAAACATGGTTTATCACCGGGAAAGTTTACCTTGAGCCACTCTTACAAATTAGATAAAAAACGAAAGGCAGAAAAAGAAAAAGAAATTACCAAACGTTATAAAAGACTTCGCTTGTCGAGAAAGAAGTCAAGATGCTGCAAGCAGAAAGCCAAGAAACAAGAGAGGGAGTTGCCTATAAAACGGCTATTGACTTGGAAAACCCAGATGAAAATATTGACTGGATTCCTGAACATATAAGCCAGTTTTTCATTCCCAAACGATTGTTTTTGAATTTATTTACTTAATAAACAACATTACCGTAGAAATCGGGATGGGTTATTCCCTTTACAATCAAAGTTCGACGTGTATAAGATAAAACTTATTAAACGACTTTACTAATTTGTGCTAACGATATCCTTGTTTAAGTATTTTTTCTTATACACCGGTTTCTATCATTTAAATCAGACACACCACTGCAGATCCGAATTGTAAAATATATATATATATAGACTCCGTTAGACGGAGCAAGTGGTACATCTCCCTTTAGAAAATTAACAATAGGAAATCAAAAGTCATCCCATTTATCATATATTTTAGTGTGTAATTTTCCATTGATAATACTGAAATCTAAATCTTAAAATGGGCATCTATCACCTGTAAGGTTATATTTACTCCTTAAGATATATATCTTCGTAATAAAATTAGAAAAAGTGGGATTTTTTAGTGAAAGAATGTCGTCTAAATATCTGTATGTATTATTAAAAGTTTCAATGATATGTTGTTTGTTAGGGTCTTTTTGAAGTTTTGTCAGAAATTGGGATTCATAACAATATCAGAAAAGGCCAGCAATAAGTGGAGCACAATTAGTTCCCATAGGAATACCAATGACTTGGCGGTCAATTGTTCTCCCAAATCAAATATTAATATTGTCCAATTAAGACTAGTTATCATTTCTGCATCATTCTTTATGAGTCTAGCTGCAAAAAAAAAATGATTTTTGAAATAATTAAGAAACTTAAGAGCTGATAAAGTCACTTTTAGATTTATCGAAACCCCTTTTAACTAGATATTCAAATTGGTTTTTTAATAGGATAGTGAGGAAGGTTTAGTGGACAAAGTAGAAAAATCGTAGCTATCAACTGTATGATAAGTACCTTCAAAAGCACAAAGTTTGTCTAAAACATCGAGCAAATTTTGCACACTCCAAAAATGATCTATACCACTGTTTTCAAATACCTTTTCGCAGTATCCAATGATAAATTCTTTCATACAAGTAAAAGCAAGTGATAAGACTTGAGAGAATGTAAAACTAGATTTAAAACTTAAAATGTATCTGATTGGCATTAGTTTTCGGGGATAAACGTTTCTTTTGTCCATGAGAATATTGTTACTTTCTAAAACCCTATACACTTGAAATGTTATATACTGGCCCCAAAAAAGAAACGATATCAAATTAAAAACGTCATCTTTTAAAAAACAATAGATAATTGTCGCACAATATTTTGCAAATATCGAGGGAATAACATATTGGACTACATCTGCAGAAAAAATTATGAATACAAACCAGGACAAATGATGTAGGGCGCTTGCGAGTTTAGGTCTGTAGAAAATGAAAGTTGAAAATTTGGTAAAAATCGCTTACACATTGGTTTTGAAGGTTAGTAGGGAGCTTAAACTGATTGTCAGAAGATTAAAACAAACAAGTTTTGCTGCAAAGACCTAGAAGATTACAACACAAGAGAAATAATAAAAAAAGTCATTTAACAAACCAATAGTAACCGAAATATTCTACTCTTCTGTTTATTGCACTTTTGGGGCAAAATTCAGGGTTTTATGCACGTAAGTTCAAATTTTTCAAAATTTAACGTTACAAAATTTAATGGAAATGTTTTGGATGATTTTGGCTTTCAATCAATCCAGCTTTTGATGATTTAAACTTTCAATCAAAAATTGGTAAAAAATGGCATTTTTGCAATAAAAACTTAAAATGTTTTTAAGGCATTTGGGAAAATTATTCTCTTTCACCTTTCGTCATCCATCATTTCAAGAATAACTTTATGCCAAAATGTTTACCATTTTCCCAGTAAATGGTGATTGGCATTTTTTCAAAAAAAATTAACAAAATTTTAAAGACGTCTTATGACGTCATATTCGATCATTTTCCAAAACTTTTTTCATTTAAAGCATTGGTAAAATAATGTTTATACATGTATATTTTGTACATAATATTTCCCTTACAGATATGAACTAAATTTTTAAAAGTAACTGGGTATCGTTTCTTTTTTGGGCTAGTATATATAGAAACATTTGTCATCGAATAAATGTCATTTCAAAGAAAGTAATATGCATCATGTCTATACATAGGTTTAAGCTCAAATATGCATAAGTAGAACTGAGGCTCGATGATCTACATATTGGTTTAATATTCTGGGGAACTGTCGATTATTTTAATCAGAATACAAATTAATGAATGAGTTATGGTTGTTTGAAACAAACAAAAATTATATATGTATGACTACAGAGACGAAAAAAACTAAAAATTAGCAGACACAAGCCACGTGAATAGAATGTTCGATCTTTCAGATGAGTGGCGATCTTCCTTTACCGGATTTGACACACTTGATTTACTGTTTGCAACGCGATGGATGTGCTATAGCAAACAGGAACTGCTTACTCCTCCGGAGCAACTGACATCACTCTCCTTACGACTAGAGTTCGCGTTGTAAATTGATATTCAGTAGTTTTTGTGCTTCCGTGTTTTAAATCTTGTCTATTTTTTTCCCGTTCTTGTTGGTGTTTACTGGTTTTGTCTCTGCACTTTCGGACTTTGACATTCGGATGCCGCAAAACCAGCAAACACCAACAAGAACGGGACAAAAACAGACAACATGTAAAACATATATGCATGGGAACACAAAATAAATGAATATCAATCAACAACTCCAGTCGATCTATACCAAACCACCACAAAAAACTACTGTTCCTCGGAGTAAACATTAATCTCGAAAACTATCTTTTTATTTAGGTTTTTTTCGATTTGTCTGATAGACTTAATCTTTTCCCGTTAAAAATAATCATTTTTTGGTGGTAAAAATGTTACCTTTGTTGGCATTTATTTCTACTTTCTATTTGGCTTCCTTATATTGCCGGACAATTTTTTGGAGTACTTCTTTTTGTACCATGTTCTAAATTTGTACAAGAATCGCAAGAAAATTTGAACAAAGGTATGTGATTGCTTCAGAATTTCATATTACAAAAACATAGGTACTCTTATTGCAAAACAAATGGACGGACAGATAGACCTGTTGGCCAAAGTTTGCAACGCAATTGAAACCTTGTGATCAAGAATTATAAATAAATGCTGAGTGCTAAAAAACTTTAATAATCCGCCTTGTTTCTTTCAACTACCTTGTACAAACTGAACATCTCATGTACTTATTATTTTCATACGGCGGACATGGCAGTGAGCCACATGATGTCAGAGTAGGATAAAAAATTCTGCCATTATTATTCGCTCGCCTCCCTTAAAAAAATTGAGGATTTCCATCTATACAGCTATACTCGTATGCGCCTGCGTAGTTATAGTGATTGCTACAGAGAAGTCCGTCGTATTGTTTTCTCCAACCAGTCGGACAGACTGATTTTCCCGGGAGTGTCATCACTGTAGTAGCTTTGTTGTCTAAACAAGCTGCACATGGCATATCATCGTCCATTCTGACGCCAGAAAACGAAAACTGGTATTCAGCTCCGTAGACATATGCAAAATTGTTGGATACAGTCGATATTGGTTCTGATAAGTCCGATAGATCCGGATCATGAGGTAGGCAGAGGTTATCTGCACCACCTCCAGGATGATTATAACTATCTCCTCCCGCGATACCTTTAAACGAAAAGGGTTAATGGATATCAAAAGTATGATTTAGTGTCATAGAAAAAAACTGTGATTATCAATTAAAAAAGCCTATCAATTTTATATTTGAGTGCATTATCTGGTTTTAAAATATATTTTTCATTATCGTGTTGTTTTTTGTTGTTGTTGTTGTTTTCGTGTGTGTGTGTGTGTGTAACTACCGGACTCTAAGGTTGCAACGCCCTATATAAGTCTGTACTTACTAAGTACCACTGTTATCTTCAATCCGGAGTGTCTTTGCCTTATTCTTTTTTTACTTTGGGCATCTGCCGAATATCGTTAGTATTCCGTTGCTTATGCTTATGTGTTATTTCAAACTCCTTCGCAGTAGGCTTATCCTTCCCGACATAAATAGGTCAGGATTATTCCACTGCTACAGGCTTGCATGAATTCCATCAAGATTCTTGATATTTTTTTTTTGTTTTGTTTAATAAATATACAAAATTTTCATATAGTCAGCCATGAAAAATTCACGTTTTCTGTAATATTTTTTATTCTTAGAAGAATTAATTCAATTTGTGGTAAAACCGGTTTAAATGAGTACGCACTATTTGAATGTGAAGTAAAGTAGAAGTATTTAGGATATACTATAAACAATGTGGTTGCGCAATGCATTTTGTATATGTGAGTACTTTTCATGGTTTTTAATTTTGAGAGTAGGGGTCAAAAAGAAGTTGTTGAAAAGATGCCCGGAAAGCCTGGAGCAGTGATTAGTGTACGGACTGATACGGACGGGAACTGGAACTGTTAGGAGCTTGGAGTTATTTGTGTAAAAATACAATTCACCCGAGTACACCATTTCCGTGCCATTTACAGAAGGGCAATCCTTTCTTCCCCATCTAATATATACAACGCCTGTGAATACAGTACAAATTTATCAGAACGCAATCCTTCAAAGAATAGCATTATCAGTTACATCACAGAAAAACGCATATACATTGTATTAGCGAGCACAGCTCGGAGCGTGCCTCAATAGCGGATAGATCTATGGCAAGTTCCCGCAAAAAAATTGCCTCATGCTGATATTGATTCTTTTTCGTCCAGATATGCTTCTCAAACTTACAGGTGCGACGTGAACATTGATGAATAAATATATGCTTCAAAAATACTTTTTGTGTTTCAAAACATTCAACAAATTAAGAAAGTATGAGTAGGCCAAATTATTCAAGCAACGTAATTCATCTGCCTTAATTTAAAAACTTTGTAATTTTCGTGTCGATTAATTTTATTTTATTATTTTTGCAAAATCGGTCTGAAACGCCCCCCTTTTCGTCCACAGTGGCCAGTTTATAGCCCTACCCACTTTGTTTGATCCGCCCTGAAACCATACCTTTCTGCTGGTCAATTTGCACCCTCATCAGCGACATCTCGGACTTCACCTCTTGCAGCTTTGTTTCCAGAGCATGAACTTGTGCTAGCAAGACATCCGGGTCGTTGATCAATAGTCTCTTGTCCCGGTCTGGGCTCTGGTCACCGGACTCAACATTTGAAAACAGAAACACCAGAAGTGTTAGTCCAAGAAAGTTCATTGTTAAGTATAGTTCCGAGATAACGATAAGGAGGTCAATGTGAACTATCTGTTATGCTATCTTAATGATCGTCTGCATATATGTTTGCTTTGAATTACAATTTTAAAAATCAAAAGATTTTTCGTTGTGCCTTTTTACATATTAGATTAATATTTTTTTAATTTTTATCTCATTAAGGGGGTATTCTTCTGAGGTTTCAGTCTCGTTAAAATCTCGTTTGTGAATAATTTTTAAACATTGCCTTATAATTGAAAACTTTTGGTGGATATATATCAAATGATGATCCATCTAAATTTTGTCAAAAAATTATGAAGATATGATAAGTAGTTTTTGAGATTTGCAACATGTTAATTTTTGACCAAATTTGACCATTGATCTCAATCTGAATTTAGCCTATTTCAGGGTAGGGGTAGTAAAATTAATTTTTTCCAACAAAATATTCATGCCATTCATATAATTTCTTTTCTAAATTCAAAAAGATATATTTGTCCAATTATTTCAAACAAAATGGAGAGTTTTGAGGTTTTGGTATGATAGAAAATTTGAAAAATCTTGATTTTTACCGGTTTTATGGTGTCTTGAAAATGACCTAAAAAGACACATTTTTGGGACTAAACTTTCTTATATCATCACGGACATATACTTTTTTTAAGTTAAATTTGTTCAGGTTCATGGCATCTATCAATATGGAAACATTGAGAGAAAACTTGATTTTGAAACTTGATATTTTAAAAGAAAATTACCTCAAAAAAGGCCAAAAATGATAAAATTTTGGGAAAATTGTCAAAATAGGCCCTTTTAAATGGCTGTAGCGAACTAAAATGCACACGGACATATTGTTTTCTTAGTACATTTGATATTCTCAGGGTCTTAGCATTTCAAAAATGTAGGTTTAGGAAAAAACTTGATTAAGAAAAAAATTGACCCCTCAGAAGAATACATCCTTAATTTGGATGTGAAGCATGGAAAGAAACAAACTAGATCGAACATGAACTCTAAGTTTTTGTAAACAAAAATTTCAGACAGCCCCCGAAAAAAGATGGCATGAGGAAATATCAAACCTGCACTATGGAAAAAGACATACCATAAAGCATCATCAGGCCTAGTTTAACTTCAGCATTTCCTCAAATTTAAGTATTTTCTCAAAATTAACACAGGATTTTTGCACAGGCGTTTATATCAGGGGTTTTATAGTTTTTCTTAATTTACATGTGTCTATATAAAAATTCTGACCCTCTCTATATATTATTGGTGGAAATAGTAATATAGCGAGGATAAGGCTTTTTTTCTGGTGGAATTCTGTTAAGAGTTTGAGGATAAGGAAATCCTAAATTTAGAAATGTTTTATTAAAACCAGGCACAAATACAATAAGTAAAAGAAAATGGCGACGAATTAGCCACATCCTATGACTAGAATAAAGAAACGTCAGGAATCCTGTTCTAAACTGGTACTCACAGGAGATGGCGTCCACTAACAATTTGACTAAGACAGCAAACTGATGCAAACTGAGGTTGATCAACATGTCATTGGGAGAGACCAAACGAGCTGCACACGACCGGGACAGATAGAGCTAAAATCTTGTCGAGGACTTATTCTCATTTAAGGGAACAGAGGATTCAGTAGAGTGGATTAAAATTACGGAACAAGAAACTTTAGTAAACGAAAGAATCTATTTTCAGTGAAAAGTACATTTTATAAGAATAAAGGACGCAAGAATGTCTTTACCAAATCACCTATTGTTGGAATACAACCGATATGTGTGATTTTTAACACCAGTCGTTTAATGATTCTCAGCTATCTATTAGTTACTTCGAGTGTTCTCAAGAGAGTTCCTCTACGTCCCGTTTTTAACGCAAAACAGCGAGCAGCGCCTGTAGGTCTCGTTAAATTCTGCTGACAGTTTTTATTGTGGCCTTTTTAAGTTTTTGCTTGTTAAAGTGAACTGCGTCGCGAACACTTTTTCCACGTCTTAGTTACTCCCATTTAATATCTGTAAAAAGGCATTACAGTAACTTAACATCTTCAAGTTATTTTGGAAAATTTAAGACCTTTTTATAAATGTATTTTTTACCTTTTGTACGTTTTGATTTAATAAAAAGAGAAATCATTACTACATGTACTAGATGTAGATAAAGCAATCAAAGACTGCGAACTGAGATTGGCAAACATGAACGGACACCAAACATTTTTATTTCAAAATAAGATAAATAATTACATCGTATAAGTATTAACAAATTGAATCTGTTTAATATATTGTAGAAGATGAAATTCACTTTTAATTAACATGTCCTTTATACTATAGATCAAAATTTAATTTTTGAGCATTTTACAATTGAAAGTAAATTCACTTCATTGATAACCTTTGTTCTTTTGGTTAATGGCAAATGAAAACTATGATTTCAGCCGTAAATCAGCCAAATTTTTACAAGTTCTATTTGATTAAAGAGGTAACTTATAATAACAAATATTGCACTGTATGAATACCATTTATACACTTTGTAATGTTTGTAATGAACAATCTACTGTTCTGCATTGTTATAAAGTGATTGTTATCAATGCTCTATAATGGGCCCAATTAAAGAAAAAAAAAGAAATAATTATCATACATATATTATTGTCTATTGACATAAGGAGTAAACATCATATAAATAATAAGAATTGTAATTGATGAAATGTTTTAGTCCTTTTTTCACTTCTTTAGATATGTTGATTTTAACTGAATTTCTATCATGAACTACAAACATCCCCCAGCACAACCTTTCACACGCAGTCAGTCAGATCGACTTCACTATCACTGCCATTGTTACACTCTCTTCCTTCGTCACATTCTCTTTCATTTTCTCCTCCTTTACAATCTTTCATTTTCTCCTCCTTTACAATCTCCCCTACAACAAATCGGCATTCCAATGGGCACAAACTGTGCTCCTCTCCTCGCCGATTTGTTTTTATACTCTTACGAGACTGAATTTCTTCAAGGACTCGTAAAGAACAAGAAGATGAAAGAGGCAAGGTCATTTAATCTTACATTCATATATATTGATGATGTCCTTTCTGTCAATAACACTTCATTTGGTAGATGGATTCCTTCAATATATCCTCCAGAATTGGAGATTAAAGAGACCACCGAATCAAATTGCTTCACGTCTTTCTTGTATTTGCACCTCGAATTTGGCCCAGGTGGTCATCTCAGTACAAAAATTTACGATAAACGAGACGATTTTAATTTTCAAATTATTAATTTTCCTAATCTACAGAGCAATATACCTACTTCCCCTGCATACGGTGTTTATATTTCACAACTTATTCGATATGCCAGAGCTTGCACAAATTTCACAGATTTTTTTATCAGACACCGATTTCTTCGTGACCGACTTTTGGAGCAGGGCTATAAGAAAATACGTCTCATACGATCCCTAAAAAATTCTTTCTTCGTTATCAGCCAATAGTAGAAAAGTTCAAAATTGACTTAAAAGATATGATAGTTAATTGTTTTAATTAGTGTTTGACTGGTCTGCTGCACTGAGATGATCACCGCAATATCCCTATTGTGTCTCACAACTATGTTGTGTTCTATGGTCATTACCGGATCCTAAGATCGCAATAGAAGAGGAAGGTTTGGCGCCATAAAACCTGGTTTAACCCACCATTTCGTTTGCAATGCCTGTACCAAGTCAGGACCATTGCGATCCACCAATTCTCCGGTATGACTGATTCGTTTTTGTCATTTTCTCTGGACTATGAGATTGATCATTCAAGTTCGGTAGTTTTGTTATTACCTTTATTATCTACTGACACCATTTCCACTACAGCTCTCTCCTCCATTAATTTTCTTTTGCTCTTCCGAAAAAAACTTCCATCACATCCTCCGCAACCACAACCATCATCGATGCCACAGTCGCCCCCAGTCTCCACCAACTCCTCAGCTGTCGCTGCCGTCATCGACAATACCACAGTCTCCACCATCATCGCCGCAATCTCCTTCACCAACATTTTTTGCTCCTCCTTAACAACCTCCACCAACTCCTTCGCCACCACAACCACCTCCACCGCCGCCACCGCCGTCGCCACCACCACCACCACCACCATCGCCGCAATCTCCTTCACCAACTTTTTTTGCTCCTCCTTAACAACCTCCACCGCCTCCTCCTCCACCACAACCACCGCCACCGCCGCCGCCGCCACCGCCGCCCCCACCACCACCACCGCCACCGAAACCACCAGTATGCCCAACTCGTCCCCCACTATTTTTATTTGGACAAATAAAAATGATTACTACCGTGAGTACCCCAACTCCGCCAATGACTCCTAGCATGATCCAAAGCACCAGTAGATTGTTGTCACTGCATGAACCCTCTTGCAAAATGTTTCTGTAAAGATAAGATTTTCACATGCAAATACACACAATTAATCAATAGGATAAATGCCTCTATAGAAAAATAATGTACATTTGTCGGGAATGGGTTCTTTCATTACTTTTGATTCAACTGCTGCTCATAGGAGGTTTCTCTTTTAAAATATACATTACCATCATAACAAAATTAAGCGTTTCATATCTGCTATGGCATTTTATCTTGAAAATGTTTTGACGTGAAATTTTAGATTTTTCAACAAAAAAGTTATAACGAGGTTAAATCTAAAAAAATGCAAAAAATCTCGACAAGAACCTATTTTCATGCTTGTTTTGAACATTTGAACTGAAATATACATTAATTGATCATGTCTCCTCGTTTTCCGGGTTGATTCAACGCTGATTCAATTAATATTTTGTACCACTTACTTATACTCCTGTATCATGTACACTAGTCCCTCTCCGAACTGATCTGACTTCATATATTTATCCCGTGTATCTTCATAAATGTCTTGTATACAATCTGATTTTAAAACCTTGTAAGCCTCTGAACCAACTGATGTATAAATCTGTAATTAAAGAAAGGAAATCCGAAAATAAGTCTGTGCCGTGTATACGTGACCATCTTATTTTATTGAATCTTATGTTCAGACCTTGTAAGCCTTATCGGGGTTACACAGAACCGCGAGCAGTGCCAAATGACCTCGTTGAAGGCTGCTGGTGGTTGTCCATTGTGGATTTTCTAAATTGCCGTTTAATTGTGGGCTGTGTCGCGTACACTTATTCCACATCTCATTATTTTCTATTACTGACAACCATAACTACACCAAGGCGGGATGTCCCATATTTAGACAAATAAAAGCGAAGACTTTTGTAGTCTATAGATTTAAGATGGTTTTTGCATTGTCATTAGTCTAGTAATATTCCTGCTTCCGGTGTGTACAATATATTTCATGCATGTGGTTCTGAAGATCATAATTTTTATTATATGGGATATTATTTTATTTATTATTAAAAAAAAACACATAGAATATTGTTTGCGCAGGATACTTGCACATGTACAAAAGTGATTAGTTCTACAATGATTAAAATGAAAATCAGATACAAAGTAACGGTATGCAGTAATAAGTCATAACTGTCTTTACTCTGACACAAAAAACGAACCAGAGGCTTTGGTTTTAAATATTAATGAATATTCATCAATTCAATCAAACAAAAATGGCCAATTACTCTGTGAATTAGGGGGTATATCTACCTGTCTATCCTCTTCGGAAAAGAAAATAATAATGCTGTTTTCACAATCCCTGTCTCCAAAATCATATCTCAGTCTTAAAGACTTCGTAAATGATGCAGCATGGGATGTACTTGACCTAATTGAAATAAACATAGAAATCAAAACTTCAACAAAATTTAAGCTAGACAACGAATTTTGATACGCTTTTTAAGGGAGTCACGTCTATTCAAGCCTCGTCAGAGGCGCTCTAGACCAAACGAAAAACAAACAAAAAGAAACAAAACAAAAAACAGATGCAAGGATGAAGCAAAGAGGCATCACTGGGGCATTGGAGTGTCAAAAGTCCGAAAGGGCAACGACAAAACCGGCAAACATAAACACGAACAACACGAAGAAACACAAAACACAAAATCAACCGAACGGAAATTAACAGCGCGAACACAAATCGTAACAAGATTGAACTCAAGTCCCAGGAAGAGTTCCTGCCTGCTATAGCACACCAGTAACTTTTATCTATCGTAAAACCAATTATGAAACTGCCCAGGCTCTTCAAAGTACTTTAGACCTCATTCATAAAAAAATCAACACTTACCCTGTTGCCATCTTGTTGACAAGTGCAACTGCCATTTTGTAAGTAGACTCCCTTTTGTTGCATATCGTTTCATGTGCAAGAATAGAGAACAGCTGTCTATCAATTCTGTCCGCTAAAAAATAAATATACATTACATAACAATGGAATAATTAAAATTAATGTGCTTCATTTATCCTGGATGGGGAAACAAGCTTGATCCTTAAATGTATATCAACCCCTTCCCAATTTGGGAGTATGACCTTTGTAGCGACCCTCATTGAGGCTACATTTATCTAACTATACAAAGGTTCTATGACGTGTAATCATCTTTGTACCTTCTGGACAGGTGTTTGTGGTCTTTCGAAGAAAATACCCCCTTATTTTGCGCAGTGGTCTTTCGAAGAAATTACCCCCCTTTTTTGTGCAATGGGCCGAATTTTTCATATGTTTGAAACAATAATAATTTAAAAACGATTGGTGGTCGTACAGCATCAGTCTGAAAGCACCATTATTGATTGATCGATTGATTGATTGTTTAAAACATGACAATATATATATACAGCGATCCATTAATTAACAAGAGGATATGATTTTTAGTGTTATAAAGTGATATATTTTTGAAAAAAAAGAGGATATGATTTTCTTCGGAAATCTTGCAATTAACATATAGGTTTTTGAAGGAAAAAATAACATAAAACCCAGTTATTATTTATATTTTTATTATTTTATTCATTTTATTATAATTATTTTTAATGAAAATTAAAGTTAACTATACCTGAAGACTGACTTATCACGTGACACGGATCACACACCCAGCTGGATTGGCTACAGTTTCGACCACACTGCCCACTCTGATATTTAGGGTTCGGGAAATCTTTAACAAACCATTCCGTAGGACACACTGGTTTTGGACATGTCTGAGATTTTACGAACGCCAAACAAAAAAGACTTAGTACAATTTTTACCAAATGAGCCATAATTAACGTGTACACTCCATTTGCTGATGGATTTAAAATGATCATTTTCATTATTGATTTTCAAATAAATGGGAAATTTACATCCGGCATATTTCGAAATACCTCATGGAATTATACAGTCAGTTGTTTTATTTAATTAACCAAACGTGACGACCTTCCGTGTGAGTGCATACACCCAATATGGAATTTTTTTCCGCAAAATTCCTTCATTATTATATCTGTACTTTATGTATTTATGAAATATGTAGGATTTATAAATTAATGCGTAAATTATAGTTTGATTGATGTCCATAGTGATAATATCTCGTTTTGGGCAACAACAAAAAATATAAACAGGGGGGTCGATGAGTTATTCCCTCTTTGAAATCCACTGAATACCTGTGCTACATGTAGCACTTTAATTAATGTCAGCGAATATTTTGACAATAAAATGACATCAAAAGACCCTCTTCCCAAATAAGAAACAAAAAGTCAACGAAGTTCTATGAAAATATATATACAATCTATACATACTTAAATTTTAAAATTGCCATCGCGCTCTTCAACGTTTCAGGTTGTAAAAAATATTAATTAATGCGACATGCACCTGGTTTCTATCATTACACAAACTAAAACAATAACTAGGTATAATTAAATTCGTGTCACATAGAGTGTTTATTCGTACAATAACAAAGGCCGTTTCCTTGTATGTAACCTGAAAGAGTGCATATGTCACTGTTGTAAAACCTAGAGGATTCATCTGCTATTAACATCTTTTTTTTTGGGGGGGGGGGGGATTTGATAAATCATGTAACAATTGTGGTATATTTTTACATCTAATACATATGTATCATTCTATGTTTGAAGTATGATATTTAGTTTGTTTTTATATGTATCAACGGTGTCATTTATGTTATGCATGCATTAAGGCTATGGAAATTTTTTTCCTGTCTTTTTTTTCGAAAAAATCGTAGTCTGATTTTATTTTAAATCATTCTATATAAATTTTACCCCCCCCCAAAACACTATCCCGCCTTTATGAGGTTAAAGGACTTTACTACTTTTTTATTTCCTGTTTTGGTATTCTGCCCTTTCATTTCTAATTTCACCATAGCCCAAATGTTTCCTCACTTAGCGATTTCAAGTAATTCATAAAAATAAAGTTAAAATGAATTATAGTAACACAAACAAACAAACAAACAAACAAAATGTCATTCTCTATCACTTTTCTAGAATTCATAACAATTGAGTACTAAATAATACATACAAAAAATTTAAAATCCGGATGGTCTTTTTAGGTTCAATGCTCGTCACAGTCGAATACAAGAAAAACTAATTTTAAAATAGCCAGGTGACCTGCAGACCAAGTTATTTTTTTCTTCAAATTTTTATCTTAATTAATTTCTTTCTTCGGTTATTATGACTGGAATGACTAGACTTATGCATGTTAAACTTAATATCTGGATTTTAGTGTTAGCAAATTCTCAAACTTGTCCGACTCCTGTGTGTAAAGCAGCCTTGACTGTGTACGATTTGCCCGACCCTAGATCACAAGGTGGGCTTTGTGGGCGTTTCTGTAACGAAACATTGGTTTGTGACCCGTGTCATGTGCTTAACCGATTGGAAAGTAAATATATGATAGATATACTTTGAGGTACCGGTATCAGTTAAAGATCAAACGACCCGCTATCCGAAAGCGCCTTAGATATCAATTTGAATAAATAAAGCAAAATATTATTTCCATTTAAGGTAGCAACAAAACGATCTCTAATACCAAAGAAAAGCAGGTACTAGCATAAGTATGCATGCAAATACAAACCGAAGAATCGCAATGTGTTTTTAAGTGTCGGCGAAGAAGAAAAAATAAAAACATAAAAAAAAACAGTAAAAACGGTACTTTGGACTTCGAACTTCCATTGTGGATGTTTTAAATTTACGTTTATATTGTAGGTTGTGTCGCGTACACTTATTCCACATCTCATTTTCCTCTATTATAAAATGATAAATTTACCGGTGCGGTAGTAAATTGATCATTCTGGCTTTTCATTATGTCAGGATCAATGATACACCAGGAGTGGTGTGATAGCTTATAAGTCCGAACTGAAAAGTAATCATTCCTTCATTTTTTTTTATCAAATCATATCTGAAAACCTAATTGTTTTCAATATTTTCAGCTGACAGCTAAACCTTTTTCAAATTCCATCTAGTGAAGACCCGATGAAAATTTGTGACGGAAAATCATCTTATTATAAAATTGCAGTTGGTCTGATGAGCAAGATGCATCATGGGTAAGACAAAATGTAAGAGATGCCGTTACAGTCATTTTAGTAGAGCTGTTATAAAGCTCAATAACACTTTATTGTGTGAAACTTTAAATTTGTTAATAATATCTTTAATACCTCTCCTTTGCAAAGATAGTTGGAAGAAGCAGAGTGGTAGCAATGGTGCTTTCGAAAGTCAAAAGTCCGGCAAAGACAAAATCAGTAAACGAAAACAGCACAAAGAAACAGACAATATAAAAAAACACAAAACAACTGAACAGCAATGTCTTCCAGAATTCCGACCAGTACCTCCCCGTGGTGGAAGAAGGGCACTGCTCCAGCGACAACAAACCCAGTAAACAATATGACGTCGTCCTAATGTTGTCAGTACGTTGGGATTTACGTCGTGACAACGTTAGAATATTACGTACCCACAACGTAATTTTGTAGACTCCCCAGCACCGTCCGGCGACCATCCAGACAACGTCGTGACAACGTAATTTATGACCTTAGATAAGACCAGCAGCCGACGAAAGCAGACCGTTGTTGATTAGATTTTTCATAGAATTAATAACTTTTAAAGATATGTACTGAAAATAATTAATCTTATCTCCTGTCCTCACCTTTATTTTTTCCTGGTTGTTACTAAAATGTCAGAAGAATGTTCCATTTTCCTATCTTAGAAATGATCTGACCTGACTCTGAACACACATCAAAATCTGACCATTTCCATGACAGTTACGGACGTAACTATGTAGAATGTCCCTATAAAACCATGTTCAACTGAATACACACATTTAAAAGATTAGTGAAAAGCTGTTTAAAATTAAATCAGAAAAAATTATTAATTACCCGAAAGAGAGCATTAATTATATAATTTAAGTAACAATATCAGCAAAAGAGAATATCATGCATTCTGAAATAGGTTTTCACAAAGCTTAACCTAAAAATAAAATAGACCACATGTACCTTAAACATCGACATTGATCTTAGGTACACACAATTACTTTAAGATTTGTAATTTTAATACAACAGATCGATCATAACATCTCGCCTTTTATACCTTAATGATATTAAATAAATAACATAAATAAAAAAGCTTACCTTTTTAATATAGCACATTTAAACATTTAATTATATCCAAATTCTTAATTTTATTTTCAAAACGCGCACACACATCCCACGCGTCTGTTGACCTTCTTTCTCTGAGATAATTATCCCGCCAAAGAAATACGATACACCATTTCCCCTTGCTGATTAAACTTGATTGTGTACACAACGCATATGAGGAGTAAATTGCTTTTTAATTACTTGCTGTTTATTATCTACGATGATAATACGATAATACAATTTTATTTAAAGTATTTACACATAAAGAAAATGTATGGATTGTTTACGGAAAAATTATATTTAACATTCTAACAAATTCTATAAATATATTAATTCAATTAAACTTAATGAAAAACACAATACCAAAAAAACAAAAAACAAAAAACGCTTTCCATACAAAACGATAGTAAATATGACACGGCAATTAACAGAAGCCTAAATGACTAACTTAATATCATTTGCAAATGTTTTCAAAATGATAACATAATGCATGGCCATGAAATAAAAAAAAAAACGTTTGTTTGATCAAGGGCTAATTTCATCCGTAATTATCGCACGTGCTAATTACGTTGGTACTACGTAATAAACCAACGTTATCTGATGGTAATAATATCACGTTATTATCACGTATTTTCACAACGTTATTTCCACGTAAGAAGTATTACGTTGTGATTTGACGTTTTTACGACGTTGTGACGACGTACTAACACAATGTTACGTTCTGAGCACGAATCCCCAACGTTGTGAGCACGTCGTGTGTTTATTGGGAAGGATACTCTGTAGAAGCTTAGACTGGCAGTGGTTTGTCATGGACTGGACGAGCCATGACACTAACGAGTCTAAAACAGTCGCTGCAGAGGCTCTTTAGCCTATAGTCACGACTATGAAAACCCATCAGTGAACAGCAATTACAGTTGAGATCTGTTCTAACATCTTTACTGTCAGGCTCTCATGACAGTTCAAGGGCTGTTCTAACCCAGGACACCAACTGTCATAAACTGTCAGATCTGTCATAATCTGTACCAACCCCTGACACTAAAACTGTTCTAGGCCCTGGTAGCTTCGAACTCCTTTAGTTCCTGACAGCTTAGAACTCCTTAAGTCCATGACTGTTCTGCGACCGGACAGTTCTGGACTCTGACAGATCCTGACAGTTCTTGATGACGTCATTTGTTGTTTATTGTAATGTTTTGTCAGCTTTGTTAAAATTTTGTTTTAAAAAAATATTAGCTTTCATATGGTAACTCTAAGCGTCAAAAGGGGTGCCCACCATATATTGTCTTATAAATGGGCAATACTGTCATATATCATGTATACATGTATGTGGGATTTCTTAAAGTATATAGTATTATAATAGTATAGTATATCAATAATTAAAGATTTTTTTTACAATTTTCTCTCATATCAGTTTTCTGTCTAATTGATAATCGATATTTCTGCAAAAATGTCTTTCGCGGGAATATTTTTATTCCTATAAATACGGAAGTCTTCGGTTTTTTGAGTAGGATAACTAGGTAGTACCCGAAGTAGTACCAGGGACAGATTAGACAGACAGTTTCAATACGTCCCGTATTTACATGTCCTCTTTAACCATTTGAGTGGGACTTTTGTCGATTTTATGTTTACAGTACGTGATTTTTGTGCATATGTATAGGGCGCGGGAACGGTTCGGCCCATAAAACTAATAAAACCGAGCCACATATCATTTGTGCCTATCCTAATTTAGCACCTGAGATCACTCTCGTTTCAACTTAAGATGATTTTCGTGATTGTTTGGTTTTTTAATCTGTGTTTTTGTTTTTGTTTTGTTTCTTTTTGTCTGCAATTTTTTACTTTGTCTTTTCAGATTTACGACATTTGATTATCCCACTGACATGGGTCAATTGATACAGAGAGACCAGCGACCCACTGGTCACATTGAAGGCTGTGGATCATTGATAGGTTACCAATGACTTGTGTCCCGTGCGGGGCCCGGGAGGCGAATAGGCCCGCAGCAGCGCTGAGCTTGTCGGTAAAAGTCCACTAAAGAGCGCTCAGAAACCTGACATCGGGGTCAGGCCGCTTTGCCCACAAAGCGACTGGGATGTGTGCCCCAGGTGGTTGAATGGGGCAGCCCTGACATCGAGAGATGCGGGGTCGTCAGGCGATAATGCGGAAAACCTGACCGCAAACCATAGTGGTGCACCGTGTTGGGAAAAATGTCACGTTCCTCACACGTTAAAGAACCCTGCTGCAGGTCTCGGTAAGAGTAGGACCCGTAGGATCCCCATGCAGGAGGCAAAATTTCCCGTCCCTACCCATCACTCCTTTTTCCAGTGGCAGTCAAAATTATCCTACCCGATTGGCCTTGTGTCCCCATTTCCTCCACTTCATCATCATTTCATGTTCATTGTATCACCATTTTCATGTTCATCTCCCGGATATAGCCGAAATCGTGCTGCTTGGGAGTAAAGCAATAACTAACTAACTAACTAACTAACCAATGACTTGTGGTGGTTGTGTTGCGTACATTTATATCACATCTCAGTTATATATATATTGAGACAAAAACTATGTATGTTAAGAAAAGAGTTCAGGCATGCTATCGGGTTTTTGTGTGGTGGATTATTATCCTGGAAAATTTATAAATCAAATAAGGAAGTTCGTTCCCGGGAGTTCGTTACATCTGAATGAAAAAAATGTCATTTCATTAGGTATTTCGAAATATAACGGATGACAAATTTTACTTACATTTGAAAAAACCTGTAAATAAAACTACTGACAGAATAAATAGGATTTGATAAAACGTTTTTTTATTACTTCTTTATAATACATTACATGCCTGGGTGGCCGAGTGGTCTAAGGCGCTGGTTTAAATACCACACTAATGATCACTAGCCGATCACCTCTCAGCTGTTGTTGAAGTCCCGTTTGTACATGTATTTAACAAAAAAGGGACTTCCTCAACTGTATGTGATTAGGTTTTCCAGTTACCTGCCCAGAGTCGGTGGTTTCCTCCGGGTACTCCGATTTCCTCCACCATTAAAACTGACCATCCTACATTGCCCATGTGCATCGATAAAGGGCGTTAAACACCAACACACACACACACACACAAATAATATTTTGATCAAAAGAAAATTTGGTGTTATTAGGAAAAACATTTAACCCTATTTAGATGGTAAAACTCAGATGATTCCGAAAAATGACAGAAATACCAAAACCAGACCAGTGAACACAATTAAGCGTCCAAGTGCTTTGACAGATATTTTGATAAATATTTCATTCAGTTTTTTTACTATCTTTTTTGTCAACTTACATACCAGTGTGTTTGACTAAATGGATTGTTAACGAGTCCCAATTCCCACTCTAAACAACACGGGAGTCGATTCCAATCAATTTTGATAACGCTGATAAATATTTTCATATAACTTAACTGCATTATCAATACCAAGTTAAAGCGAAACGAATATTTTTTCTTATGACAATAGTGCTGAACCACATATGAATAATTGAATATGAAAAATTCTTAACGGGCTTGTAAAAAATATTGGACTCTATGTCAATGTGCCATACTCGATTCAATTGTTCCTAGTGATCCCTAAAACGAAATATCATCTATTTAAAAGTCATATTCTACCATTGTTTAAAAAAAGGTTTCTTTCGTCGTATTACACAAGATCGATATTATCGGTCCTGGATATATAGGGATTCCCCGTTCGAATGATTTGGATACGCGAACTTTCTTTTTTAAAAAAAAACTTCTTTTTTTACCTTGCAATTATGATTCAAATGCTCCCGATGCTCCTTGAATTGTGCATATACAGTTTAACCAAATAAAGAGTTTTTATTTTGCTTTGGTACTCGGGGGAGGGGTCACGTCCTATCCCCTTCCTATGTAGAAGGTGATTAAAGACATGCCGCTAGATAAACACGTAAATCTGTGAGCTAATGCTCACTAGTGATACCCCGCTCCCCAAACTATGCCATGCATACAAGTTTAAATACTCGGTAAACAGGAAAGAGTTGACCTAGGAACATAAGACCGCTATACACCATATGGGACTTTAGTATTAAGCTATATGCAAAATATCAGAACTCTATCCCTTGTACTTGCTGAGAAAACTTTGACGAAAATTTTGCATTCATGTTCACTATGTGCAAAAACCTAAGTATTCGGTAAACAGTAAGTAGTTGACCTAGGAACATAAAAACGCCATACACCATATAGTACTATAGGAGAAAGCTATATGCAAAATATCAGACCTTTATCTCTAGTAGTTACGGAGCGACCATTTGATTTTTAGGGGGGGTGGGGCTATGGTGAAATTTGAAATAAAAAGGCAGGATGGCAAAAATCCAGAAATAAAAAGCCAGGACAGTGCTTTGAATTAAAAAAAAGGCAGGATGATATCTTTGGTTAAAAATTTAATAGTAGCTTTAAAAATAAAAAAAAAATGCGCGCTAGCGCGAAAAAATAATCCAGGCCCTGCTTTTTTCCAAAAATAAAAAGGCAGGACGAAGAAAACCTCCATAGCCCCCCCCCCCCCTACATAAAAATCAAATGGTTGCTCCCTTACTGAGAAAACTGTGACAAAAAGTTTGAATGTATGTAAACTATGTGTAAAAACCTAAGTATTCGGTAAAAAGGAAGTAGTTGACCTAGGAGCATGAAATCGGTATACACCATATGGAACTATAGGAGAAAGCTATAAGCAAAATATCAGACCTCTGAGTCATGTAGTTGCTGAGAAAACTGTGACGGAAATTTTTATTAGCTTGTTCCACACAAACACACACATGCATTATATATTTTGCATCACAATTAGTTATATATAAACAATTGCTAGTATTGCTAAGCTATGTCTGTTATGTACTGTTTTAAATCATAATTGTCATTGCCTGCAAAGGTCCTTGATTGGCTGAAATAAAATAATGTCTTTAATATGTCCAATCATGTTCAATGAGAGTTGCCTCCCATTGTACGACATTGACAACTAGTTCTGTTTGACGAAAATAGTGCTTGATTATAGATAACAATGAATGGAGTACAATACATGTACAAACACTTGAAATCAAAAGCACCAAAATCCAAAACGAAGTCGCCGAACAAAACAAAAACAACAAAAAAAGGAAAGAAATAAAATTTAAAAAAAAAAAGCAAAACAAACACATGAACACTCATTCAATGAATCAATCAGTCAATCCGTCTGCGTAAGATGGAAAGATCGATATGCAGGATACTAAAGTCTTTAAGAAAAGATTTTACAACCAAATATCTATGAAATGAAATTAAATATAAAAAATAACACACACAAAAAAACAAAAACAAAAACACTTAGGGTACATTAATAATTGAACATTAGAAAAACACAACTTACCAGAGGGGATACATAGAATGACAAGGACACCCTTACACGTAAAACCGGACACAGAAAAAAACACACGCTCTTTACGAGGGGAAGCATTAAATAACATACCCACTGTACACAATGGGAAACACACCTTAAACTAGAGGGGAAAATAGAAAATAAAAAACACACCCGTCGTAGGGGGGTACACAGCTCGAACTAGAGGCGAACATAGAAATAACAAGCACACCTCAAACTAGAAGCGAAATATGCAATAGCATACACACCAAAAAACAGGGGGAACTCATCTCAAACCAGAGGGGGGGCACAAAATAACAAAAAAAGGAAGCAACTTATTCCATCTCACCACATGGCATATATTGGGAATACAAAATAAAAGGGAAAGTAACAGGGTCTGTCCTATATGGGTCATTCTCAAAAAATGTCTATATTTCGAGGTAGGCAAACTTGAATATTAGAATTGCTCACAGAAAGTTTGTAATTTACTTATTGGTATCCTCTATCATTTCAGTAAACAAAACAAGCAAAGAGTAAAAATCAAATCGAATATATTTTGATTTTTTTAGTCATTGTTCTTCAGGGTTGATTTGGCTGTCCTTGATGTTACCACATAAAAAACGTTGCAATGAAAGAAAGTTTTAATCTTTTATTTAAAAAATCATGCATAACTTGCCACATAAGGACAGAACAAGCACTTTGCAAGCGTCAAAAATAAAGTTTAGCCCAAAAATTTGTTTTTAAGAGCATCTTCAATCCCTACAAAGTGCGACACGACAAAAATGTTTTTGCGTGACAACAGTAAGGTTTTTGCGGTGATAGGTAAATTTTACATACGACAAAAATAAAAACCTATCAATTATCAGTGTCTTAATGAACGAAATAGGTCTTTAAAAAGTATTGACATGTAACCCTGCATTCTAACGAATCGCTAGGTATATTTTTTTAAATAAAAATGTTTACTAAAGAAGAAAAAATATAAGATTTCTATCTTGTAAGCCTTGCTTTTCTACCTTCAGACGATTTATGACAAGGAACCTCACCGTAATATAAGTTTATCTATACCTATATAGACTTTACTTATTTGCCAAAACTCATGACTTGGAATCAGTCTTCTGTCACAAAGCAAAAGAACAAAAATGCCAACCAAAATATTTTATTTTGGTAAGGTTTTTTCGTGTGTTACCTTTTGCTATATAAGGTTTTTTAGTGTGTAGGCGACGGTTTTTGATGAACAAAGCAACTGTTTTTTGGGGTTAACGTTGATTTTTTTCGGTTTTAAATTGGACTTGAAAATACAATTAAAGAGCTTTTGGCTGTTTTTTATTAAATAAATAAACTACAGACTGATAAATGGGTATTTTACTGTTAGTTTTATAACGAATGCGTGCAACAAATATAAAAATCTGTACAAGAATAGTATTCAAATATTGTACCGTCTATTTATATAAAACTTTAGAAATTACTGTAATAAAAATAGAAGCGGAAATACCGAACAATTTTATATAGGAAATGTTGTTCACAACCTCATGCATACATATTCAACAATATAAAAGAAGCACGGGTACCAATGGGAAATCCGTATTTATACATCCTAAATATAAATGTATAGACGTTGGGTCACATTGGAACACGTAGGTACATTTAAAAATCATGAATAAAACATACATGTCTGCTTTAAACTGTTATGAATAAATGATATAAGATAAGTTTGACATCTACCGTCATTTTGACAAATTAAGATTGCTCCGTGAAAATCGTATCGCTCCGTAGTCGCTGTATCGAGAGACCCGGTGTGGACCCCGGCTTTCATTACGACAGGGCTGCCCCATTCAACCACCTGAAGCACACACCTCAGCCGTTTCGAGGGCAAAGCAGACTTCCCACATGTCAGGTCTCTGCGCGCTCATAAGTGGACTTTTTCCGCGCTGCTACAGGCCTATTCGTCACCAGGAACCCGCACGGGGGGATAAAATATTGGTTTAAGATTGAAATTGTTTAAAATTTTAAGATATAAGATATAAGTATATATTAAGCATAAATTAATACAATTTCAAAAGCATTCATGGATTTTGTGTTAGTGTAAAGTTAAAGGGCGTACTTCCGATTTTTGTAAAAAAAGAACAACTGAATAAAAATACAGTAATACAACAGATACTAGCGGTGGGTGTATAGTTTTCGTTTTTTTAATCGTTTTCTCCGAAGGGAAAATATTTGACAGGGACATATTTGATTTTTACCCCCTTTTGGCCCGTAATTTCTAAACGAAAAAAGAGGGGACACATAAAATCAAGCCTACCCTTTCTTTTATGGCAAGTGACATTACTGTAAAGTTTCATAGCATTTGATCAACCACAACAAAAGTAATTGTGGAAACTAATTAAAAATCGTTTTTTGGTCAATTTTGGGCCCCTTTTTCTAATCGAAATTATAAAATGACCCATAAGGAGAGGTGCACATCTTCAATATATCAGTAATCACTGTGTAATATTTCAAAAAGATCCAGTGTTTAGCTTTGAGATTCTGATTACACAAGACAGGCAATCCTACAGTGCGACGGACGGACGGACGTATAGACGGACGGAGTGACCCAATTACTACACATGTTTTCTCATTCGGAGACGGAGGTAAACACCTAATTATAAGGAGGAAACCGTCGCAGTCTTAGGCTGTGTCACTCAAAAACCGTCACAGGTTCCCCAACAAACCTTACAGTATTCACGAAAAAACCGTAACGTGTTTGGAGGAAAATGTAAATTACTTCAAGGTATCTTTATAACTATTTGTAAGAAAGATGCTAAACGTTTCAGATTTGACAAAAGAGTCACAAAAACTTTTTTTGTTCATTTTTACAATTGTTTTTTGACGAAATAACGATATTTTTTGAAAATGGTAACAATGTTTAATTTTGACAATTAAATGATTTGCATTGTGTCAATATTCATTAGATATATGCTCTATACATTTTTAAAAACACTTGACATATTTTGTTACAAATCAATTAGTCTATAAACTAAACTGACCTTCAAAAAGCCAATATCGTCTTAATTTTCCTCTGTTTTTCCCACAATGCATTTAGGAGATCATCAAAAACCTTACTGTTGTCACGCAAAAACAAATTTATCGTGTCGCACTTTGTAGGGATTGATCTTAAGACAATGATTTTAAACAGTTCAGCAAACAGGTCAAAACTAACTAACATATCAAATGCAATATATGACATTTCACTTTTTCATTGACATTATGATGAACAATAAGGTTAACTAGTTTCCATTGCAAAATATCATTGTTCAGAGGGTTATGTATTAGACAACAATTGAGCAAATTAGACTGGTAATATCAGGGACAATGCGTAACATCACGGACAACTAATAGCAATAAATAAAGACTTCTTGACAATAAATGTTTATTTTAATGCAATAAATAACATGTTTTGGGGCGATATCTAATAAATTATGTAGATGGGCTATCTTTATCATTAAATTTCGCATTTTATAACTGGTTAAACTTCACTGAATGTCCACTATGTTACCGGCTATTTGTCTCTGATGTTACCACTATTTTAGCAACAAATACAATAATTTTTCCCCCAAAGTATTGACACAATTGCGTTTCGATATCTTAAGCTGTTGTGTTAAAGTATTTGTGCCACTTTATAACTAACAGAATGCAAAACCAGATGATTTGTTGTACCTTTACAAACATGTCCTGTATGTTACAAAAAATGTCCCTCCTGTTACCGATTCTCAGGTTGAAATATTATTCTTAAACCATGAACTCTGAGAAAGAAAATATATTTATAACACTCTATATGGCTAAAATCAGTGATTAGAGTAATTGTAGCGCTTTTAAATCATAAGCCATATACGAAGAAGACGGATTCAAGAATCTTTTACTTATAATTTGTCTGTCCTGTTACACTTTTGAACAGTAACATCAGGGAACAGTAACATCAGGGAATTACGGGAACATTATTTGCTTAAATTATTAAATGATCGTGTCTCCATCATTCTTTTGGGTCTCAGATATGATTGGTCAAGATGTAAAATTTACCCATAGCAGCTACAACCACATACCTCTATAGTCTCTGAGATATCGCGGTAACATTATGGACAAGGAAAAAAATTACGCCTCCAATTCAGCTTACATTCTTTACATTGTAATGAAGATATTGTAACGATTTTGACTTTCAGTGTTCACAAGTTTCATGTTATACTTGTCTATTTCAACGTCAAAATATATTGTTTACATAAATTGACGTCATTCTATTTTTAGATTTTACTTTCATTTTCCGTATTTCAGAAAAAATGGCATATTATCCTAAAGTTTTAATACTTTTTCGAGTTATTACAGAATAGTTTTATTTGTCAACTGGTTATTAATTTATAAGAGTATAATCATGTTTGAGGTCTGTTTACAAATACAACGTACGACTCACTTACGTTTTGCTTACGTTTTCAATATATGTTTTTCATGTACCATACATTATGTATCATTTTAACAATATTTCACCTATTTAGATCGTTCTAGTCTTAAAATGTAACTTGTGTTATGCATTTCTATCTATGTAAAAGGTTTAAGATATTTGAATAACTTGCACAACAATGAAGGAACAGAAAACGTCATTTTTACGCTCATATTTTCACAGTGAGTCACGCTTCATCTGACCTTTTATTGTATTTCTAATGAATGCAAAATCATATCACTTTGTTATAATATTATCCAAGACAGGTATGTTATGTTAGAATTAATACTTTAATTGTAGAAGCATTTATTTTGTTGTAAATAACGATTTTCGGGTATCAAAGAAACACAAAGTGCAAATCCAACGCCATTTGTAAACACTGCCGTGAATGAGATTTTTAATTGACCAATCAGAAATGACGTCGTGGTATAAATAGCGGCGAGGATGACGGGTTTCTTCAGTTGTGGCCCTAGGCCAACTCCGACCTGAAATGGTCGTTAAATATAAATCTTCTCCAGATGGAACCTAAAAGGACTCCAGTATCAAAGTCTTTAAAAAGACTGTATCTGAAGACGACTCAAGGAGACTTTTAAAGAACTCCGTTAAAAGAGACTCACAAGACGACTCAAGGAGACTTTTAAAGAACTCCGTTAAAAGACTCAAGGAGACTTTTAAAGAACTCCGTTAAAAGAGAGTCAAGGAGCCTTGTGAGGACTCACTTTAATATCAAAGTCTCTGCGAACTCTGAGTATACAAAGTAAACTCAAATACAGTATTCTTTAAGTCTTTCAGAAGACTTAACTATATCAATCTGCTGACTCAGTCAATCTCATTCAAATACCTAAACGGCACGGCGTTTCTATCATTTAATTGTTTGGCAATTGTATCAAAATAATTCTATTCTCTTTCATAGTTGAAAATACTTTCTTACTTTTACATATTTGACGTTTAATATTTGTAAATTAAATTGTTTATTGTTTAAATTATTTCATCTAATAAATCATTAACTTTTACGAATTATTGTCTTTCAAAGCCATTTGAATGAAGTCACGTAAGGGGTCTCTTGAGTCTCGAGTCTAGCACGACTCCAGAGTTTTGAGTCTCATATAAGTCATTGAGTCTAAGACTTCATCTATACATCCAGTCAACCAAGTTCTGTCGTAACGAACCTTGGCGGGTCGTTACATTTGGTGGCCATTGTGGGGATCCACTGTTCCAATAGTGGATATCTTTGACAGAGCTTGGTTTTATTATTTTGCAGAACAACTGGACAGTTCAATCTGAGATACGTCTACACGGGTCACAACTCCCCGCATTTGTTGGCGAACACATATCAAACATGTAGCGAAAATATCTATCAGACACGGATGCGGGTTATTCAACCATCTGATCAATTGCAATCAAAACATTCAGCTGTTACGATAGTCATGTATGAAAGATCATAATATTAAAGATTAATCAAGTAACTGCATGCAATATTTAAGAAAAGCAGGATTCTGCTTCTTAAAATCCAAATCCAGAAATTTTCAACTGCAGTGAAGAACAAGAAACAAATATCATGAATGTGTCACAAGATGAATCGAAGTTTATGAAGAACGCTACATGTTCAAATGAGATGTTAAGAAAGACACATTCTCAAGTTGACATTTCGGTTGATGTCTCAGTTAGGGATGGGTCGGGAATAAGTGCTAATCAGGCGCCTCAATTATCATCTTATGTCCTGCGACCGCACTATCTTGAGCAACCGACGTCTCGACTTGTGGTCGAAAATGATGATGTTATTAGTTTTAAGGGACCTGTTGACCAACACGGCAAGTGTGATGGCGCCAGGATACAATTTTTATATGCTGGTTCAAATAGTAGTTATTCAGTTGGGTTCGAGTTTAGCTCGGTATCGCCTGAAACTACAGGGGTAAATGAGACTGTTGGGCTTGAGTATACCGGTAACTTAGTGCCGCCTGATCTCATTACAAATGACAAGGGTTCTAGATCTGTTGGGTTCAAGTGCAGCTTGGTACCGCCTGATCTAGGGTTAAATAATGTAAAGGATGGCTCAGTTGGGTGCAGGAATGCATTGGCACCGCCTGATGTCATGGGTACGCAAAATGTTGATCATTTCCGGAATGATGTAAATACAGAGATATCTAGTAGATCTTTTTGCGAAAAGATTGAAATATTTGATGGTACCACTAATTGGGAAGACTACATCACTTATTTTGATATTTTATCAAAATTTAATGGTTGGACTCCAGAACTGAAAGCTTTTTATTTGGCTACTAACCTACGTGGATCAGCTCTAATGGTTCTGTCTAATTTGTCACTAGAGCAACGTACATCATACACAGATATAGTTTCTGCTTTAACAGAGAGATATGACCCAAGTGGCTTAGAAATGGTTCACAGGTTACATTGGCGAAACATGCATAGACAAAACAATCAGACATTACAAGAACTAGCACAGGACGTTAAGAGGGTCACTAGGAAAGCTTTTCCATCTTTCCCACCTACATTTAGGCGAGAGTTAGAGAAGGATTGTTTTATTAATTCACTTGATCAATTTCAATTAAAATGGGAAGCTCTTAGACATAACCCTTCAACTCTCGAAGAATGTTTACAAATTTGCCTGAAATATGAATCATATTTTGAAGCATTTAATGTTGCTTCTGGTAAACCAGAAGAATTACAAGTGAAAAGTGAATCAGAAATTTTAAATCCTGAAAAGAATGAAGATCTTATTAGAAGGTGCAAACCTTCAGTAAATATCAAAAACAAAGATAAAGTATGTCTATTTTGCAGAAAAAGTGGCCACAAACAGAAAACATGCCACTTATACTTCAAATCAAGAAAATAGCATTGCTATTCTTTCAAAAAGAGACATGGAGTTTGTCAAGGATCATATATTGTTCATATGCATTTTAAAATCTTTATTGCCGAAACAGTTTTTTCTAGTAGTGTATTAAAATCAATACATGAATTTATAGACATGATAGATGCAAGAAATAAGAAGTGAATGTTCAAATATCTTTATTGGCTGGCAAACAATGTGGCATATAAAGAAACGAGTCCAGCAAAACATGCAAAATGATTTCTCCAATGTTATCAGCGTATGCTGTGCAGTCTGTGATATACTGTTTACAACATAGTTCATGTCCAGTTCTGAAATAGAAACTTATAAAAATGTCAGTAAATTGAACTTGAATATGAGATGAGCAAGGACTTTATTGGTTAACTTCCCCCAGGCCTGATCAACCTGTTTGAAGTGATGATTGATGTCCATGAGAAGCAAAATGAGCACTAACTTATATATGGCTTACACTGTGCTGTAGGTGAAAGTCTTCTTAAACATTTTCTTTCACTGTGCTGTAGGTGAAAGGCTCATAACTGGAAAATGTGTAACTTTCACTGTGTTGTAGGTGAAAGTCGATACATGCACTTACATTCGCCCTGATCTACAGAAAGATGTACGCGGCAACTAGAGACTTTTAATGGTGACAAATACAGACAAATGCGAAGAAGGCTTTCTTGAAGATAAAATGAACTGTTTATATGGACAATTTATGTTAATGTTTAAGTGTTTTAATGTTTTATGTGTGACTTGATTTTATGATTGACCAAGATGTATACATTTTGTATTTTAAAGTTTAATATTGTGGTTTATTTACCTCCAGTTCTTAACATTAAGAATTTTTTTTGTAGACTTAATTGTTCTTAAGAGTTGTTCATGTTATTATTTTACCAATTCATATTAGTATTAGTCTATCAGCTAGGTCCAGAAAAAAATGAGGTTGCATGATACCCATGTAGACCACATTTTTATTTCATAATTCGAAGATTTAATGTTTATAGATTATTTTTCCGTTTGTTGTAGTCCGAAAAATTGCGCGGAAAATAGTACAACAAGCGGCCCTTTTGGGGTACTGTACGTCTAAAAAAAAATCTTACATAAATTCAAATTAAACAATACTTTTTATTTCTCACGAAAATTTTGTATTAAGCTTTTGGTTTTTTTTCTTGAGACTTCAACTTAACTAAACATGTTGAAAATCGTCGAAACGGCCGTGTAAAATAGTAGAAACAAGGGGAAATAGCTCTAAAAGTGAAAAATAAGCTTTTTTTCAAATTTTATCAATTAATGTGCTGCTTTTAATACTGTTAATCTTTATTATATTATATATTAGAATCGTTACTTAATATCTAAAGAACTATACATACATTCAAATAGACAGCTATTTCTCTACCTGAGAATTAAAAAATGACAAAAATACGTCAGAAGCCATTTTCCGCTATCTGTCTAGATCGTGTTCTATATTTATCATTTAAGTTCTTTTAAGTTTATTTCGAAAACTTTATCAATAAGATCGCATTCTAAAAATATTATTATTGTGCTTAAGCTATCAAATGTTGAAGTGTAAGATCTGAACTCCTAAAATAAAGGTTATAACAAAACTACAGAACTTGGAGGATCAATCTCAAATGTCCAAGAGAAAAGACATAACTGAGAAATTGAAGATTGCAATGGTCTTGACTTGGTAAAGGCATTCTAAAAGAAATTATGGGTTTAAACCAGCTTTTACGGCACCAACCCTCCCTCTTTCATTGTAATCTTAGGGTCTGGTAGTAACACTAAACACAACACGGTTGTAAGACAAAACTAATGATGAAAATTTTGAATAAAATATTAAGAATCATGTCTTTGCGATTGCTTTAGAATCCAGAAACCATACCGCATAATATATTTTGTTCAATTTAAAAGTATAAGCGCAGAAAAAAATCAAAAGGTTTCTTCGCACTGAACATGATGCCATCCCTCTTTCCTGAGACATTTTTTTAACTAAACCCACTTCTTTCTAGTCTAAGTTATTGACGAACTGTATATGCACATTTAACTTATCATTAAAGTAGCTTTTAAATCACACTTTTTCCCTAAATTTAACATCATGCATGTTATAGATTTACATGTATATGTTCATTTTTAGAAGTTCAACATAAGAGATTAAGCCTCCCTCTTTAATGTACCATGGAGAGAATAAACTAATATTATTAACAAAGATAACCACAAAGTGGCCATGTTTATCCATCTGCTTGGATTAATTTTCGTCTAGATGTCCGTCCATATATTAGGGTTTCAGACTGACTATACGTGTACCAATAATCTGGCACAGGACCGTGAAGAACAAAAGATTTTATATTTTACAACCGGACCTTAAGATCTTGACCTATGAGCAGTGGGGCACCCGGCACATTTTGTAAATGTTGAAAGCTGCATAACATTTTCGTTTAATACTTATGGCTTTTGACCTTCCAATATTTTATTCAAATGCTGCTGATGAGAGGTTACACCTTGAAATATACATATACAGCATAACCAAATGTGCACTTTTGCTAAATAATAAACATATTGACAAAACTTTGTCTTAGTCTGTTGCCATTATTGAATTCAACAGTGACTTTTCCATATTATGTTTAATAAATATAGAACATTTAGGCATATTTTTGTTCTTTTAAGCATTGGACTCCTTTTACAAATTTATATGCTGTCTATTCACAATCAAACAGGAAAATCCGTCTTACCGATATAACAAAGAAGCTGGAAAAACTGAAATGTGTCTGTCTTTCTAGCATAATGATTCGTATTTAAACATTCGATAGAAGTACTTTTGTTAATTTAAAAGCATTATTAAAGTAATTATTATATATTTTTCCTGAATTCTATACTAATTATTAACTAAGCCCCCTAACTTGAAAAGTGCATGGTGGTATATAATGATAGGGGTGTTTGTCCGTGTGTCCATCCTTTTGTTACACACCAGGGCCCCCTCTCGTATCAGCAACTCCTCTGAAGCCACTTGATGGATTTTTATGACACTTTTACACAATCCTTATGAAATTATGTGGATGTATTTTATAATCAATCAGAAAGATATTGGGGGTTCCATACCAAAACATGGACTTTGCTGTTTGACCACAAAGCGGTTCCCGTCTCTTATTCGCAGCTTCTTCTAAACCCCGTGATGGATTTTCGCGAAACTTTAACACAATCTGTGTGACATTATGTAGATGTGCACCTTCTATTTGAAAATGTGATCCCGTCTCTTATTCGCAGCTTCTTCTAAATCCCGTGATGGATTTTCGTAAAATTTTTACACAATCTGTGTGACATTATGTAGATGTGTACCTTCTATTTGAAAATGTGACCAGAATGATCATTCTCTTATCCGCAGCTTTTCATAAACTTCTTAATGGATGACACTTTCACGCAATCTGTGTGACATACCGTAAACGTGCACCTCTGATTTAAAATTTGCTCAAAATGATTTTTGGGGTTCCAAAAGCAAAACATGGGCTTAGCTGTTGCTACAAGAGGGTGCCCATTCCTGATCCGCAACTCCTCTTAAACACCTCAATGGATTTTGATGAAACTTTCACACAAGCTTTGTTACATGACTAAGATGTGCACCGCCTATTTTAAATTTCTTCTGATAAATTGGAGCCGGGTATTTATTTGTAAGCTGTTTTTCATAGTTTTTCTAGTCAGCTTGATGTTGAGTATAGCGTTTTATCTTTTAACATTAAGTAATGAAAATATATACCATATGTTATTTTACTAAAACGAGCCCAAAGGATGTTGGCACAGCAACAAAAATAAGCAAAATTAATAAATAAGCAAATTTAATTAATTGCATATAAAAGAAATCCTATGATCAAGGAAAAACAAAAGTTTTTATTTTATTTTATTTTTTTGCAAATAAGTGCTCAACCAATCAAACCGATTGAACCAAAATTTTCATGCTTAAATATCTTTAAAGCACGCATTCAACAAAAGGACTTAAGTGATTATTTAATAACATAGTGATCTTTAATAAGCATACCATATCAAAAGTAACGGATTATTGTTTATTAAAAGTCAAACACACCATATGTAGAATAAAATCGAACGGGCCGAAAGAAAACGGCTTTTTATAGCTTTAGGTTTGATGAATTAACAAAACGTTTAAATTATACAAGAACTAAATATGCCCTAACTTTTAAAATTACATATTTGATGTCTCGAAAAAGCAACTTAGAATGTAATATTTAATGACCTTGACCCGAGTGATGTTAAAATCTGATCCGGACCGGTGTAAGCTTAAAGTTCCGTTAAATCATTAATTGACAACAAAATATGTTATTTTCCATTTTTTATTAAAATATAACGACTTAAAAATATGGGGTCGTATGTTTTGAATCAAACAATTCATATGCAAAGTTGTTGTGACAATACATTTTAAATATTAAAAGACGATTTCTTATTAAAAGTGAAAATATGTGTTAATTTTGAATAAAACTGGACCATATTTGTTTAGATTTTTCAGGTATTAAGCTTGCTGTTATTCTATCAACAAAATGGTGTGATTTGTTCAATATCTATGTACATTTCATAAATTTGTTTTAATTACATATACAGCAAGAGGTAGCCACAAAATCCATTGTCAAAAGTTTGACCCTCTCGTATACATAGATGCATGGTTTAAAATAAATAACTTTTCACAAATTTCCGCATCTTTTAAATTAGTACAACAAACAAATTTTGAAAGATTTGATATTACACTTTGATATAATGCAATAAAATTTCGGTCTACAAGGGTATCACACAAACTTTTAAATAAGACGCCTTTTTCGACTTGGCTGATGGACTATATTGCTTGTTCGAGGACGAACAAATTTTTAAAGGTGGGGGCAATGTAACGATTTTGACTTTCAGTGTTCACAAGTTTCATGTTATACTTGTCTATTTCAACGTCAAAATATATTGTTTACATAAATTGACGTCATTCTATTTTTAGATTTTACTTTCATTTTCCGTATTTCAGAAAAAATGGCATATTATCCTAAAGTTTTAATACTTTTTCGAGTTATTACAGAATAGTTGTTTTACTTTTTATTTATTTGTCAACTGGTTATTAATTTATAAGAGTATAATCATGTTTGAGGTCTGTTTACAAATACAACGTACGACTCACTTACGTTTTGCTTACGTTTTCAATATATGTTTTTCATGTACCATACATTATGTATCATTTTAACAATATTTCACCTATTTAGATCGTTCTAGTCTTAAAATGTAACTTGTGTTATGCATTTCTATCTATGTAAAAGGTTTAAGATATTTGAATAACTTGCACAACAATGAAGGAACAGAAAACGTCATTTTTACGCTCATATTTTCACAGTGAGTCACGCTTCATCTTACCTTTTATTGTATTTCTAATGAATGCAAAATCATATCACTTTGTTATAATATTATCCAAGACAGGTATGTTATGTTAGAATTATTACTTTAATTGTAGAAGCATTTATTTTGTTGTAAATAACGATTTTCGGGTATCAAAGAAACACAAAGTGCAAATCCAACGCCATTTGTAAACACTGCCGTGAATGAGATTTTTAATTGACCAATCAGAAATGACGTCGTGGTATAAATAGCGGCGAGGATGACGGGTTTCTTCAGTTGTGGCCCTAGGCCAACTCCGACCTGAAATGGTCGTTAAATATAAATCTTCTCCAGATGGAACCTAAAAGGACTCCAGTATCAAAGTCTTTAAAAAGACTGTATCTGAAGACGACTCAAGGAGACTTTTAAAGAACTCCGTTAAAAGAGACTCACAAGACGACTCAAGGAGACTTTTAAAGAACTCCGTTAAAAGACTCAAGGAGACTTTTAAAGAACTCCGTTAAAAGAGAGTCAAGGAGCCTTGTGAGGACTCACTTTAATATCAAAGTCTCTGCGAACTCTGAGTATACAAAGTAAACTCAAATACAGTATTCTTTAAGTCTTTCAGAAGACTTAACTATATCAATCTGCTGACTCAGTCAATCTCATTCAAATACCTAAACGGCACGGCGTTTCTATCATTTAATTGTTTGGCAATTGTATCAAAATAATTCTATTCTCTTTCATAGTTGAAAATACTTTCTTACTTTTACATATTTGACGTTTAATATTTGTAAATTAAATTGTTTATTGTTTAAATTATTCCATCTAATAAATCATTAACTTTTACGAATTATTGTCTTTCAAAGCCATTTGAATGAAGTCACGTAAGGGGTCTCTTGAGTCTCGAGTCTAGCACGACTCCAGAGTTTTGAGTCTCATATAAGTCATTGAGTCTAAGACTTCATCTATACATCCAGTCAACCAAGTTCTGTCGTAACGAACCTTGGCGGGTCGTTACAATATGTTAATTTTTCTATAAAATGTAACTGTAACTTAGATAAATGGATGTGTTTGGATGTTTCCATGTCCTTATTTGTTGCCTGATAAGGATATACGTACAATTTATCTTCAATTCTATCTACCAGTAACAGCAAAGACATTTTCAGAGGGGACATTTTTTGATTCGCCAGAAAAAAAATTTCAATGATGTCTGTCCCATTTTATTTTATAGATAAGACAGATAGATGTCCAAAGAAAACCCCATCATGATTTCCATAGTCTTCTTGCACATTATCATATTTTTTAAGGACTTTTAACTTAAAAAATTACTCATAGGACAGACGATTTTGGTCAATTTTTGAGTTTTAAAATTGCGCTGTCATGTCATTTTTGAAGGTAGCGTTTATTTGTTTATGTCAGAAGTGCATCTTGGAGCATATTTTACTCAAGACAAAAGATATTGTTTAAACTCAATTATACGTGGAAATATTTTGACTGCCATGTAATATGGACATTTTTTGAGAATGACCCATATGGCAATTTTGTACAATGAGAGTTGCCTCCCATTGTACAAACTTTACCTTAAAATGCATCAAATAAAGCATTCAAGCATCAGAATGTTAATGCATCTAACGAGCCTTAGGTATATACAATTCATATGGTTTTTGTGGTGGGTAATCCCCATTATGTATATTTTGAAATATGCCGGATGTAAGCTTTTACCTCGAGAATTTAACATATGTTTGGAAGATATTATGACGATAAATTCATCATTTAAAAGTCTGTCAATAAAGCACACATGTCATGGCAGATGTTTTAATGAAATTTTCACTCAGTTTTTCTACTATCGTCTTCATCAAATGGCAGACTTGTCCGTCGCCAGTGTGCTTGACAGAATGGGTTGTTAACAAGTTCCCGAACCCTAAATACGAAAGTGGATTGTGTGGTCGAAATTGTAGCCGAACGTGGGTCTGTGATCCATGTCACGTGATTCGTCAGTCATCAGGTATGTGTTTACTTGGTATAACCGGCTATGATAAACTCATGGAAATGTCAAAGAAAGAAAGAAATGGTAGACAACAGTTTTGAAATACAATAAAAAATGATATAGTCTACCATTTTCTCTATTTCTTTGTTAAAAATCATACATCGTATTTTTCTATTCTTGTGTGCTTTAACCATTGTCGGTAATAAGCTTTGATGGCATTCATATGAATAGTATTGTCTAAGGAAGTTTGTTGTGCATTAGAATAGAAGTAAAACAAACTTATACTTTTTGGTTTATTCTTCGTCATATAGAATCTTGAAGTTTGACGGTGTAGCTGTACCAACGGGATTTTTTTACCATACCCCTTTTCCCCTCACCCGCCTCTCTATCGATGTGGCCGATGGAAAATGCCTTATAATTCAAATATAGAAAATTTTGTAAATGCAAGCAAATTACGTTCAACATGAAACTTCTTACAACTCTAAGGTCGCATGATCTATGCCAGTATAAACTTGGACAAAAGTTAAGGTTAGTGGTTCCTATTTTATTTACAAGGTTGGGTGGAGCTTAGGTGTCTCTGTGTTTTGATATTAAGAGTTAAAAGAAGAAGTCCAACATAATTGACCCGTGACAAACCCGGTCAATGAAATAGAGTAAATAATAAGTTAGCTATTCTTTTACTCCCAAGCAGAAAGATTTCCGCTACATCTGGGAGATATATACATGAAGGGTTGATACAATAAAGATGGTCACAAGGCCAATCGGAGAGGAGAATTTTGGCGTAAGAAAAAAAGAGTGATGGGTAGGGACGGGATATTCAGTCTCTTGCATGGGAACCTTACGAGCCCTTCTCATAATTATCGAGACCCACTTCACATTTTTTTTACTGCGAGAATCAGAGAAGATAGCAAAAGACAGATATATGACTGAAATCAATAAATGATAACAGTGCAAGTATTTCACACGATTCAGCGAGAAAAATTCAAACAGAGAATTGGAAGTTTGATATGAATTTAACTAGTGATAAAAAGAGGTTTTCAGGGACGAAACTTTTGAAATAGAAGAAAATGAGATGTGGAATAATTGTATGCGACACAACCTACAATATAAACGTAAATTCAAAACATCCGCAATGGAAAACAGCAAGAAGCCTTAAATGTGACCAGCGGTCGCTGCTTGTTGTTTTTTTCAAATGGCCCCTGGATTAAAAATAAGCTACATATGATTCAAGTCCAATCCTAAAGACCCTCTTCTTGACAAAAACAATTGACATAGATTCGACAAATTAATACAAACATAAGCTTTAATAAAGATTCCTGGCTTTGGACAGGCACATAAAAAATGTGGCAGGTTTAAACTAGTTTTTTGGCGCCAACCTTCCCCCTATTGATAATCAATAACAAAGCACAAACTAACACACAGTAAAAATCAAATCGATAGAAGTTCAATTCAACAATAGAGTATCTGAGACAAAAGGACAACAAGTAATTACATGTAACGGGACGTAGAGATACTCTCTTGGGATCACTCGAAGTTACTGACACCTGTCACACTATAACGTTTTAGCCAACGTGTGCCGAACGTTCAAATAATTTTCTAAAACGTTGGAACACGTTGGCAGTCGCTGTAAAAAGTTTCAAAAAATATCTCGGTGAACGACCACAAAGCGTCACACTAACTACCTGCAACGAACGACAAACTTATTCAAAACTTATATATAGCGTTCGTCCGGCGTACTTGACGTTTGCCTAGCGCATGTGTGACGACTGCAGAACGCTTTCATAACGTTCGTCTAAATTATAATCTTTGCTTTCGGTGAGAAGCCAGGAATTCTGTTCTTTTTTAGCTCACCTGACCCGAAGGGTCATGTGAGCTATTGGCGTCACTTGGCGTCCGTCGTCCGTCCGTCGTCCGTCGTCCGTCGTCCGTCCGTAAACTTTTTCAAACGTTAAATCCTCTGACACCATAAGTCCAATTGAAACCAAACTTGGTGTAGTTGTTCTTTAGGGTATGGCCTACAAAACTGTTGTTCGGATTTTTGATTTTTAAAAAAACATGGCCGCCGTGGCTAAAAACAGAACATAGGGGTAAAATGCAGTTTTTTGCAAATAAGAAGATTTAAATTCTATTGATTTAAATCGTTTATCGAAGTGGCCTGTGACTTTTCTTTGTATTTGGTTTTTATACCCCGCCACACGAAGTGGCAGGGTATTATGTTATACCCTCAGTTTTTTTCGGTGTCTGTCCGTCCGTCCGTCTGTCTGTCCGTCTGTCTGTCCGTCTGTCTGTCCGTCCCCCGAAGGTTTCCGACCAATAACTTGAAAACGCGTCAAAGGATTTGAATGATATTTTACACAGCTGTTTAATACAATAAAATACAGGTCAAGTTCGATTTCCAGCATGATCCAAAAAATAGTTTTCGAGATAGGCCACTTTGAAAAATCAAATTTCATGAAATTTTTAGTTTCCGACCAATAACTTGAAAACGCGTCAAAGGATTTGAATGATATTTTACACAGCTGTTTAGTACAATAAAATACAGGTCAAGTTCGATTTCCAGCATGATCCAAAAAATAGTTTTCGAGATAGGCCACTTTGAAAAATCAAATTTCATGAAATTTTTAGTTTCCGACCAATAACTTGAAAACGCGTCAAAGGATTTGAATGATATTTTACACAGCTGTTTAGTACAATAAAATACAGGTCAAGTTCGATTTCCAGCATGATCCAAAAAATAGTTTTCGAGATAGGCCACTTTGAAAAATCAAATTTCATGAAATTTTGAGTTTCGGACCAATAACTTGAAAACGCATCAAAGGATTTGAATGATATTTTGCACAGCTGTTTAGTACAATAAAATACAGGTCAAGTGTAATTTCCAACATGATCCGAAGAACAGTTTTCTAGATAGGCTACTTTGAAATTAAATTTTATGAACTTTTGATATTATAACGTGGCGGGGTATCATTTAATGTCCCATTACATGCCCTATTTTTAAAATATGTATTCGGTTTCAGTAGAACCGTTTTTAGTAGAACCAAAGAAACAAAAAGTGCGCATGAGCTTTACAACTTCCTTTTTCTTCGACCAGCGAGACGTAAAATTTTAGCTCCAACAACATCCGAAAAAATCATGTCCTTTATCGTCAGAATTTAGCGCACAGAAGTTGATGTTTTATTAATATAAACATCTTAAATAATTTGAGTGCAAAAAAATGAACAACTTGTATGTAGCGAGCAATCGGACACGGAATCAATTAATGTTTACAAAATGCATTCGAAATCAAATGAAATATAATTTATTAAACAGTAGAAAAAAAAATATTGCTGCGTTATTCAAACAAAGATATACATGAAATGCAGTACATAATACAAGTCTCGTAACTAGGCAACAAGAGAAATATACACTTCCGTTTAAAATGAAAGTAGAAGATAAACAACTGGTAGCATTGACAAAATTTACATGACATGTTGCTGTGATAATTGTCCCATAGCAATTCTGCAAATTTATTCATATAATAAATACAAGTCCAGTGTGTACATAAATCGACCACGGTAATTTTATATATTTATTAGTTAATTTTAATTACACATACTGTAACTAATTTGTCAATAGTTGTTTGCATTTCAGTGACAGTAATAATACTTTAGCTACCTCACTGCTATAAGATGAACACAGAGACTTAATGGGCTAGGAAGAAATTGTTTCATACCATGTGGATAGAAACCTACAGTTATTTTTGTTATTACACCAGAGGTCGGGCAAGTTTTTGTAAATAATCTTAATGCAATCAAACTTAATTGTTAAAAGAAATACATGTACACTGCATTTATCTAAGTAATTTAATCCGTGTAAACTGTTATTCGATGGTTATCATTATTCGTCATTTACTGAATCAAGTAACTAATTTATAATCATGTACGAAGGTAACATACACATGTACATGTGTAATGAAAACAAACATTACAATTTACATGAAATTGTTTTTATTTTCTATGTATAGTATATGGATCAAAGCGAAGTAGCAGGGGTGAATCGAGTCTATAGACACCTATTTCTATTATGAATGTTATGTTTACACAACAATATACAGCAGGCTTAAAGTAAATATATATCGACATGATCGTCTGTGTAAGTGGGGACAAAGAATCAATGAAACCTAAATATTAAAGTTTCCCTGAACTGACAAACAGCTAACAGCAGGATTTCAATTATAATTAATTTTTTAGATCACAATTGTTTTATTTATCAGACTACATCCTTTTGTTAGTACAAATACGTATGGTTAACCACTTTTTGCACGTTAATAAATCACAATTATTTTATTTATCAGACTACATCCTTTTTATAGTACATGTACAAGTATGTATGGTTAACCAATTTTTGCACGCTAATAGAGGATTTGATTTAATGTCCGTTAACTGTTAATTTCATATTTATTGCTGTGCTCGTCAGAGATAACAGATAAGCATTATTTATTTTATTGTAATTATTTGACAACCACTAGTATGGGTTACATGGTTATTGAGGATTTTGAACTTGGGTTATAGCTAATTGTACTGTAAACATATCTAGCAGGTTTCGTATGCATAGACACATATTATAAAGCTTTTAAAACCACAGTGATTAAACTTGTTTAGATTTAGGAAAATAATTTGGAAGACATTTGGTATCTTTATTAGTATGTTTTTCTGAGTTTCAGCTATTAAAGCTACATGTATTTCGAAAGTTTAAACAGGAACTCGGAAGTAAGTATTCTGCACCTACAAGGAGCATGAAATTGATGAGCAAAAGGAGCACAGCTACAGAGATGAGAGGTAATTTTAACCTATACAATTGTATACATGAACAGCACAATAATTTTCATATAGAATTTAAGGATTATTTTAATTTAAAGGTTAATATTAAATGTTGATTCATAGTTATTATCTTGGCTGATAATGATAATACATATTTATTTTGTAGCCAATCCAGGCTTATAATGCCGATACATATTTATTATCTAGACTGATAGGGTTATCACATAATTATTACCAAGGCCAATAATAACTTAAAAATTTTTACAAAACAATATTAGTTAAAGTCTTCACGAAACGTGACGAACCAAACCAGTAAAATTTATAAGTTTATAGATTAGCCCTTGGTTGGTAAATACAATTGAAACAATAAGACTGCCCTGCACATAAAACTCATGTAACATTTATATACATGTACTGCCAATTTTTCATTAAGACCTGTGAAATATTTGATGATGATTACATGTCAATAAATTTTTCCAATCAACTAAAGGTGGCATTTTCCAATTCAACTTAAAAAATTCCTAGGTTTTTGTCCTTATGATGGGTGTAAGATCGCCGCCAGCACAATAGGCAGACATCAATCAATCAATCGATCATGTCAAGGGATTGTATTCAAATCACACAGGTGTGTTATTATTGCACTCAACTTATGATATTTCTTGAGATCTACAACCATGCATGCCATAAAGATCATATTGCAATTTGAATTTTGGCATTGATTCAAAAGCATTTAACAGCCGGAATGGCATGCTTACAAAGTACATGACTATATTAAACTACAAGCACACACATAGAGATGATTGGAGAAGCAAAATGGAAGAACTAGTAATTTTGTTGTTGTAACTGGGGTTTTGGTTTTAATTTGACATTTTTCTTCATTATTTTCAATTATTTACATCTGACTCCTGTACAGTTGCTGCTCAAAAAGTTGTATATATGGCAAGTGCAGTCTCTCAACATACACATAATAATCAGACATACATACAAAGTAGTGCCCTCAGGTTTTTTTTTAAGGCTGCTGTTTGTTTTTCATTGGGGGTTCTAAATTTCCACTATTACGTAGGTTGTGTCGCAAACACTTATTCCACATGCAGGTACCATAATGGGGACCTGGAGTCTTTATTAATTTTTTGCATCAGATAGGCAAACCAAGGCACAGAAATGTTAATCATGTTAATATATAAAGGATAAAATCAATTGTCATATGTGGGAAAAGAATACAGGCACTTTTTACAGATGGGGAGGGTAGTCCATACGAAACAATTTGGGTTAAGGATATTAGGAAAGTTTTTACTCCAGCAGAGGCCATTAATAAATTATATTAGTTTTTCAAAGCAGTCATTATTTTGTATAGTCATGAAGTATTCAACGCATAGTTTTGAGTCTCATATAAGTCATTGAGTCTAAGACTTCATCTATACATCCAGTCAACCAAGTTCTGTCGTAACGAACCTTGGCGGGTCGTTACAATATGTTAATTTTTCTATAAAATGTAACTGTAACTTAGATAAATGGATGTGTTTGGATGTTTCCATGTCCTTATTTGTTGCCTGATAAGGATATACGTACAATTTATCTTCAATTCTATCTACCAGTAACAGCAAAGACATTTTCAGAGGGGACATTTTTTGATTCGCCAGAAAAAAAATTTCAATGATGTCTGTCCCATTTTATTTTATAGATAAGACAGATAGATGTCCAAAGAAAACCCCATCATGATTTCCATAGTCTTCTTGCACATTATCATATTTTTTAAGGACTTTTAACTTAAAAAATTACTCATAGGACAGACGATTTTGGTCAATTTTTGAGTTTTAAAATTGCGCTGTCATGTCATTTTTGAAGGTAGCGTTTATTTGTTTATGTCAGAAGTGCATCTTGGAGCATATTTTACTCAAGACAAAAGATATTGTTTAAACTCAATTATACGTGGAAATATTTTGACTGCCATGTAATATGGACATTTTTTGAGAATGACCCATATGGCAATTTTGTACAATGAGAGTTGCCTCCCATTGTACAAACTTTACCTTAAAATGCATCAAATAAAGCATTCAAGCATCAGAATGTTAATGCATCTAACGAGCCTTAGGTATATACAATTCATATGGTTTTTGTGGTGGGTAATCCCCATTATGTATATTTTGAAATATGCCGGATGTAAGCTTTTACCTCGAGAATTTAACATATGTTTGGAAGATATTATGACGATAAATTCATCATTTAAAAGTCTGTCAATAAAGCACACATGTCATGGCAGATGTTTTAATGAAATTTTCACTCAGTTTTTCTACTATCGTCTTCATCAAATGGCAGACTTGTCCGTCGCCAGTGTGCTTGACAGAATGGGTTGTTAACAAGTTCCCGAACCCTAAATACGAAAGTGGATTGTGTGGTCGAAATTGTAGCCGAACGTGGGTCTGTGATCCATGTCACGTGATTCGTCAGTCATCAGGTATGTGTTTACTTGGTATAACCGGCTATGATAAACTCATGGAAATGTCAAAGAAAGAAAGAAATGGTAGACAACAGTTTTGAAATACAATAAAAAATGATATAGTCTACCATTTTCTCTATTTCTTTGTTAAAAATCATACATCGTATTTTTCTATTCTTGTGTGCTTTAACCATTGTCGGTAATAAGCTTTGATGGCATTCATATGAATAGTATTGTCTAAGGAAGTTTGTTGTGCATTAGAATAGAAGTAAAACAAACTTATACTTTTTGGTTTATTCTTCGTCATATAGAATCTTGAAGTTTGACGGTGTAGCTGTACCAACGGGATTTTTTTACCATACCCCTTTTCCCCTCACCCGCCTCTCTATCGATGTGGCCGATGGAAAATGCCTTATAATTCAAATATAGAAAATTTTGTAAATGCAAGCAAATTACGTTCAACATGAAACTTCTTACAACTCTAAGGTCGCATGATCTATGCCAGTATAAACTTGGACAAAAGTTAAGGTTAGTGGTTCCTATTTTATTTACAAGGTTGGGTGGAGCTTAGGTGTCTCTGTGTTTTGATATTAAGAGTTAAAAGAAGAAGTCCAACATAATTGACCCGTGACAAACCCGGTCAATGAAATAGAGTAAATAATAAGTTAGCTATTCTTTTACTCCCAAGCAGAAAGATTTCCGCTACATCTGGGAGATATATACATGAAGGGTTGATACAATAAAGATGGTCACAAGGCCAATCGGAGAGGAGAATTTTGGCGTAAGAAAAAAAGAGTGATGGGTAGGGACGGGATATTCAGTCTCTTGCATGGGAACCTTACGAGCCCTTCTCATAATTATCGAGACCCACTTCACATTTTTTTTACTGCGAGAATCAGAGAAGATAGCAAAAGACAGATATATGACTGAAATCAATAAATGATAACAGTGCAAGTATTTCACACGATTCAGCGAGAAAAATTCAAACAGAGAATTGGAAGTTTGATATGAATTTAACTAGTGATAAAAAGAGGTTTTCAGGGACGAAACTTTTGAAATAGAAGAAAATGAGATGTGAAATAATTGTATGCGACACAACCTACAATATAAACGTAAATTCAAAACATCCGCAATGGAAAACAGCAAGAAGCCTTAAATGTGACCAGCGGTCGCTGCTTGTTGTTTTTTTTCAAATGGCCCCTGGATTAAAAATAAGCTACATATGATTCAAGTCCAATCCTAAAGACCCTCTTCTTGACAAAAACAATTGACATAGATTCGACAAATTAATACAAACATAAGCTTTAATAAAGATTCCTGGCTTTGGACAGGCACATAAAAAATGTGGCAGGTTTAAACTAGTTTTTTGGCGCCAACCTTCCCCCTATTGATAATCAATAACAAAGCACAAACTAACACACAGTAAAAATCAAATCGATAGAAGTTCAATTCAACAATAGAGTATCTGAGACAAAAGGACAACAAGTAATTACATGTAACGGGACGTAGAGATACTCTCTTGGGATCACTCGAAGTTACTGACACCTGTCACACTATAACGTTTTAGCCAACGTGTGCCGAACGTTCAAATAATTTTCTAAAACGTTGGAACACGTTGGCAGTCGCTGTAAAAAGTTTCAAAAAATATCTCGGTGAACGACCACAAAGCGTCACACTAACTACCTGCAACGAACGACAAACTTATTCAAAACTTATATATAGCGTTCGTCCGGCGTACTTGACGTTTGCCTAGCGCATGTGTGACGACTGCAGAACGCTTTCATAACGTTCGTCTAAATTATAATCTTTGCTTTCGGTGAGAAGCCAGGAATTCTGTTCTTTTTTAGCTCACCTGACCCGAAGGGTCATGTGAGCTATTGGCGTCACTTGGCGTCCGTCGTCCGTCCGTCGTCCGTCGTCCGTCGTCCGTCCGTAAACTTTTTCAAACGTTAAATCCTCTGACACCATAAGTCCAATTGAAACCAAACTTGGTGTAGTTGTTCTTTAGGGTATGGCCTACAAAACTGTTGTTCGGATTTTTGATTTTTAAAAAAACATGGCCGCCGTGGCTAAAAACAGAACATAGGGGTAAAATGCAGTTTTTTGCAAATAAGAAGATTTAAATTCTATTGATTTAAATCGTTTATCGAAGTGGCCTGTGACTTTTCTTTGTATTTGGTTTTTATACCCCGCCACACGAAGTGGCAGGGTATTATGTTATACCCTCAGTTTTTTTCGGTGTCTGTCCGTCCGTCCGTCTGTCTGTCCGTCTGTCTGTCCGTCTGTCTGTCCGTCCCCCGAAGGTTTCCGACCAATAACTTGAAAACGCGTCAAAGGATTTGAATGATATTTTACACAGCTGTTTAATACAATAAAATACAGGTCAAGTTCGATTTCCAGCATGATCCAAAAAATAGTTTTCGAGATAGGCCACTTTGAAAAATCAAATTTCATGAAATTTTTAGTTTCCGACCAATAACTTGAAAACGCGTCAAAGGATTTGAATGATATTTTACACAGCTGTTTAGTACAATAAAATACAGGTCAAGTTCGATTTCCAGCATGATCCAAAAAATAGTTTTCGAGATAGGCCACTTTGAAAAATCAAATTTCATGAAATTTTTAGTTTCCGACCAATAACTTGAAAACGCGTCAAAGGATTTGAATGATATTTTACACAGCTGTTTAGTACAATAAAATACAGGTCAAGTTCGATTTCCAGCATGATCCAAAAAATAGTTTTCGAGATAGGCCACTTTGAAAAATCAAATTTCATGAAATTTTGAGTTTCGGACCAATAACTTGAAAACGCATCAAAGGATTTGAATGATATTTTGCACAGCTGTTTAGTACAATAAAATACAGGTCAAGTGTAATTTCCAACATGATCCGAAGAACAGTTTTCTAGATAGGCTACATTGAAATTAAATTTTATGAACTTTTGATATTATAACGTGGCGGGGTATCATTTAATGTCCCATTACATGCCCTATTTTTAAAATATGTATTCGGTTTCAGTAGAACCGTTTTTAGTAGAACCAAAGAAACAAAAAGTGCGCATGAGCTTTACAACTTCCTTTTTCTTCGACCAGCGAGACGTAAAATTTTAGCTCCAACAACATCCGAAAAAATCATGTCCTTTATCGTCAGAATTTAGCGCACAGAAGTTGATGTTTTATTAATATAAACATCTTAAATAATTTGAGTGCAAAAAAATGAACAACTTGTATGTAGCGAGCAATCGGACACGGAATCAATTAATGTTTACAAAATGCATTCGAAATCAAATGAAATATAATTTATTAAACAGTAGAAAAAAAATATTGCTGCGTTATTCAAACAAAGATATACATGAAATGCAGTACATAATACAAGTCTCGTAACTAGGCAACAAGAGAAATATACACTTCCGTTTAAAATGAAAGTAGAAGATAAACAACTGGTAGCATTGACAAAATTTACATGACATGTTGCTGTGATAATTGTCCCATAGCAATTCTGCAAATTTATTCATATAATAAATACAAGTCCAGTGTGTACATAAATCGACCACGGTAATTTTATATATTTATTAGTTAATTTTAATTACACATACTGTAACTAATTTGTCAATAGTTGTTTGCATTTCAGTGACAGTAATAATACTTTAGCTACCTCACTGCTATAAGATGAACACAGAGACTTAATGGGCTAGGAAGAAATTGTTTCATACCATGTGGATAGAAACCTACAGTTATTTTTGTTATTACACCAGAGGTCGGGCAAGTTTTTGTAAATAATCTTAATGCAATCAAACTTAATTGTTAAAAGAAATACATGTACACTGCATTTATCTAAGTAATTTAATCCGTGTAAACTGTTATTCGATGGTTATCATTATTCGTCATTTACTGAATCAAGTAACTAATTTATAATCATGTACGAAGGTAACATACACATGTACATGTGTAATGAAAACAAACATTACAATTTACATGAAATTGTTTTTATTTTCTATGTATAGTATATGGATCAAAGCGAAGTAGCAGGGGTGAATCGAGTCTATAGACGCCTATTTCTATTATGAATGTTATGTTTACACAACAATATACAGCAGGCTTAAAGTAAATATATATCGACATGATCGTCTGTGTAAGTGGGGACAAAGAATCAATGAAACCTAAATATTAAAGTTTCCCTGAACTGACAAACAGCTAACAGCAGGATTTCAATTATAATTAATTTTTTAGATCACAATTGTTTTATTTATCAGACTACATCCTTTTGTTAGTACAAATACGTATGGTTAACCACTTTTTGCACGTTAATAAATCACAATTATTTTATTTATCAGACTACATCCTTTTTATAGTACATGTACAAGTATGTATGGTTAACCAATTTTTGCACGCTAATAGAGGATTTGATTTAATGTCCGTTAACTGTTAATTTCATATTTATTGCTGTGCTCGTCAGAGATAACAGATAAGCATTATTTATTTTATTGTAATTATTTGACAACCACTAGTATGGGTTACATGGTTATTGAGGATTTTGAACTTGGGTTATAGCTAATTGTACTGTAAACATATCTAGCAGGTTTCGTATGCATAGACACATATTATAAAGCTTTTAAAACCACAGTGATTAAACTTGTTTAGATTTAGGAAAATAATTTGGAAGACATTTGGTATCTTTATTAGTATGTTTTTCTGAGTTTCAGCTATTAAAGCTACATGTATTTCGAAAGTTTAAACAGGAACTCGGAAGTAAGTATTCTGCACCTACAAGGAGCATGAAATTGATGAGCAAAAGGAGCACAGCTACAGAGATGAGAGGTAATTTTAACCTATACAATTGTATACATGAACAGCACAATAATTTTCATATAGAATTTAAGGATTATTTTAATTTAAAGGTTAATATTAAATGTTGATTCATAGTTATTATCTTGGCTGATAATGATAATACATATTTATTTTGTAGCCAATCCAGGCTTATAATGCCGATACATATTTATTATCTAGACTGATAGGGTTATCACATAATTATTACCAAGGCCAATAATAACTTAAAAATTTTTACAAAACAATATTAGTTAAAGTCTTCACGAAACGTGACGAACCAAACCAGTAAAATTTATAAGTTTATAGATTAGCCCTTGGTTGGTAAATACAATTGAAACAATAAGACTGCCCTGCACATAAAACTCATGTAACATTTATATACATGTACTGCCAATTTTTCATTAAGACCTGTGAAATATTTGATGATGATTACATGTCAATAAATTTTTCCAATCAACTAAAGGTGGCATTTTCCAATTCAACTTAAAAAATTCCTAGGTTTTTGTCCTTATGATGGGTGTAAGATCGCCGCCAGCACAATAGGCAGAAATCAATCAATCAATCGATCATGTCAAGGGATTGTATTCAAATCACACAGGTGTGTTATTATTGCACTCAACTTATGATATTTCTTGAGATCTACAACCATGCATGCCATAAAGATCATATTGCAATTTGAATTTTGGCATTGATTCAAAAGCATTTAACAGCCGGAATGGCATGCTTACAAAGTACATGACTATATTAAACTACAAGCACACACATAGAGATGATTGGAGAAGCAAAATGGAAGAACTAGTAATTTTGTTGTTGTAACTGGGGTTTTGGTTTTAATTTGACATTTTTCTTCATTATTTTCAATTATTTACATCTGACTCCTGTACAGTTGCTGCTCAAAAAGTTGTATATATGGCAAGTGCAGTCTCTCAACATACACATAATAATCAGACATACATACAAAGTAGTGCCCTCAGGTTTTTTTTTAAGGCTGCTGTTTGTTTTTCATTGGGGGTTCTAAATTTCCACTATTACGTAGGTTGTGTCGCAAACACTTATTCCACATGCAGGTACCATAATGGGGACCTGGAGTCTTTATTAATTTTTTGCATCAGATAGGCAAACCAAGGCACAGAAATGTTAATCATGTTAATATATAAAGGATAAAATCAATTGTCATATGTGGGAAAAGAATACAGGCACTTTTTACAGATGGGGAGGGTAGTCCATACGAAACAATTTGGGTTAAGGATATTAGGAAAGTTTTTACTCCAGCAGAGGCCATTAATAAATTATATTAGTTTTTCAAAGCAGTCATTATTTTGTATAGTCATGAAGTATTCAACGTATTGGAATACACGAATTGCATTTTTACTGATTATATAGTAATTTGTCCAGTTATTTTATTTTAAACATGTTTCATTAGATGTCTCACTAGATGTAATGGACATTTGCTAATATTACCTTCCAGTCTAATTTGGTATTATATGTCATAACAGGTACAAATGTACTAAATTTTTTCAGACCCTACAATACAAATGTTGTGATGACTTTGCACTCTTAACGTGATTAACCATAGCAATGCATGCAAAAGTGTTTCATTGGCCAAATGTAGTAATAGGCTTGACTATATAAACAACATAGGGAAATTTTGGTTACTTACTCTGTGTTTAAAAATTAATACCAAATATCAAAAAGAATGTTAGGGACATTCACCCTAAATTGTGTAAGTTCATTAGTATTAGTAATAAATTCAAAAGAGGGAAGATTTTGTGTGATTAGTTAGAAATAGCTGTTGTTTGTTTATCAGGGTCTTACTCCCAGGCAGGCTATTACGACTATTTCCTAGAGGTGAACATGAAATGGATGATACTTGAACATGATACAAGGGTGAAGTGAATGCAATGGGGTTTAAAGGCTAGTCAGGTTTGGGAGTTTTGACTGTCACAGGAAATTGGTGTCCGGTTAGGCAATTTAGTCTCCTGCAGGGGATCCTACGGGTCCTACTCTTATCGTGACTTGCAGCAGGGTTCTTCAACGTGCAAGGGACGTGCAGATTCCCCCAACACAGTGCACAAATAACTTGTGTGTTCTAGCACCACCATTTAAGCATGAACAGGCAGTATAAAAATTTGAAAATGGACATGTAGTATAGGTGAACTATTTGGGTGATTATAGTCGCAAAGATTAGTAAGATCTATTAGCTTTGTTATAAAATAACAGGCATTGTATGCAGGGAATAACTGCCATGATTCTGATCCTTTTCAGCATAATTGCATTGAGACAAATTTATAATTGTCTAACATATTTTACAAGTTGAAACTAAGATCATTGAAATGCCTTGCAGATATCTCACTTTACCTAAAAGTCTAAATTACAGGTTACTCATGATTTTCGTGGATAAGTTGAAGGATTATTGTTCAGAATTTGTCGTAAGAGATAATAAGAGCTTCTAAATCTATGAATTTAGGAAGTGATATCACATGGACATGATGTACAGTTATCAAGTGTAGTTCAATTACGGTAATGCATAACCAAATTAACAGTTTATACCCGTCTTGGTATTTGTATTTTCATATTATGAGAAGCAAGAATTACATTTGGGGAATTAATTGTTAATTAAATTTAAACCAGCTCTGGAAAGATGTTGTGCAGTTTCATTTCAAGGAGTTATTTGACATTATGTACTAGTAAATATTTTTCATTTATAATATTGGCAGTTGACCACGGGTTTTTGAATGCAGCTCCACCCCCAATTCATTGACGGTTGACAGGTCCATCATTTTCTGCTACTCACTGATTTCCCTGTCAATTTGGCACTTGTCGCTGCATAAAGGGATTAATTTTCATAATTAGGACTAACACAGAAATACAGAAACACTGGACTGTGGCAATGGCCTCTGATCTTCCAGGGTCATCTGCTTCTGAAAAGTCCCAATTGCTCATTTCTCATTTGTGATCTGCCATTTATTTGTCGGCGATCAACCATTTATCATTTTCAATTGCATTTTACATTTACATACATGTATATTTATACATGTACAATTGATTTGCATTTGACATTTAAACACTTATACATTTATTTACCAAAAATTTATATTGGACATTTTAATTTATTTAACTAAACATTTATATTATTTACCGTGGTCAATGTTTGCCAAACCTGTAAAAATTCTCTAATTATATTATCAAACTTTATACTGTTTGTTTTAATTGATGATAAACAAGGTTTCAGTGTCATCTGTCGTCTTAAGTTTTCACAATGTCTGTCAAATTTGAGATGTGATGAATGTACCTGATACATTAGAAATACTTATGGAGGCTGATACTATATAGATTTTATGGATGTTATGAATGTACATGACACAATATTCTAGACACAAAAATATGGATAATGTAACAATGGGCATTGTTTCAATTGTTCCTTTTGTTATTTTTCGTGAGGGCAATCTTGGATAAGAAGATTTAAATTCTATTAATTTAAATCGTTTATCGAAGTGGCCTGTGACTTTTCTTTGTATTTGGTTTTTAAAATATGTATTCGGTTTCAGTAGAACCGTTTTTAGTAGAACCAAAGAAACAAAAAGTGCGCATGAGCTTTACAACTTCCTTTTTCTTCGACCAGCGAGACGTAAAATTTTAGCTCCAACAACATCCGAAAAACCCTCCCACCCCCCTCTTTTAGAAACAGATACTTGCTTTGTGTTTTTTATTTTTATTTTCAGAGTGTCCAGGCTTATATTGGTGGGACATTTAGCATTGCGGGTACAATTGATGCATAAAGACTACTCAAGTTCGAATAACTACCTGGTAGAGGGAATTCAAGCTGTGTGTTGGATTAGCACTTGTCGCTGCATAAAGGGATTAATTTTCATAATTAGGACTAACACAGAAATACAGAAACACTGGACTGTGGCAATGGCCTCTGATCTTCCAGGGTCATCTGCTTCCGAAAAGTCCCAATTGCTCATTTCTCATTTGTGATCTGCCATTTATTTGTCGGCGATCAACCATTTATCATTTTCAATTGCATTTTACATTTACATACATGTATATTTATACATGTACAATTGATTTGCATTTGACATTTAAACACTTATACATTTATTTACCAAAAATTTATATTGGACATTTTAATTTATTTAACTAAACATTTATATTATTTACCGTGGTCAATGTTTGCCAAACCTGTAAAAATTCTCTAATTATATTATCAAACTTTATACTGTTTGTTTTAATTGATGATAAACAAGGTTTCACTGTCATCTGTCGTCTTAAGTTTTCACAATGTCTGTCAAATTTGAGATGTGATGAATGTACCTGATACATTAGAAATACTTATGGAGGCTGATACTATATAGATTTTATGGATGTTATGAATGTACATGACACAATATTCTAGACACAAAAATATGGATAATGTAACAATGGGCATTGTTTCAATTGTTCCTTTTGTTATTTTTCGTGAGGGCAATCTTGGATAAGAAGATTTAAATTCTATTAATTTAAATCGTTTATCGAAGTGGCCTGTGACTTTTCTTTGTATTTGGTTTTTAAAATATGTATTCGGTTTCAGTAGAACCGTTTTTAGTAGAACCAAAGAAACAAAAAGTGCGCATGAGCTTTACAACTTCCTTTTTCTTCGACCAGCGAGACGTAAAATTTTAGCTCCAACAACATCCGAAAAACCCTCCCACCCCCCTCTTTTAGAAACAGATACTTGCTTTGTGTTTTTTATTTTTATTTTCAGAGTGTCCAGGCTTATATTGGTGGGACATTTAGCATTGCGGGTACAATTGATGCATAAAGACTACTCAAGTTCGAATAACTACCTGGTAGAGGGAATTCAAGCTGTGTGTTGGATTAGCACTTGTCGCTGCATAAAGGGATTAATTTTCATAATTAGGACTAACACAGAAATACAGAAACACTGGACTGTGGCAATGGCCTCTGATCTTCCAGGGTCATCTGCTTCCGAAAAGTCCCAATTGCTCATTTCTCATTTGTGATCTGCCATTTATTTGTCGGCGATCAACCATTTATCATTTTCAATTGCATTTTACATTTACATACATGTATATTTATACATGTACAATTGATTTGCATTTGACATTTAAACACTTATACATTTATTTACCAAAAATTTATATTGGACATTTTAATTTATTTAACTAAACATTTATATTATTTACCGTGGTCAATGTTTGCCAAACCTGTAAAAATTCTCTAATTATATTATCAAACTTTATACTGTTTGTTTTAATTGATGATAAACAAGGTTTCACTGTCATCTGTCGTCTTAAGTTTTCACAATGTCTGTCAAATTTGAGATGTGATGAATGTACCTGATACATTAGAAATACTTATGGAGGCTGATACTATATAGATTTTATGGATGTTATGAATGTACATGACACAATATTCTAGACACAAAAATATGGATAATGTAACAATGGGCATTGTTTCAATTGTTCCTTTTGTTATTTTTCGTGAGGGCAATCTTGGATAACTCAAAAACGGCTACAGATATCAAAATTCTGGCATAGGGTAAAAGTGATCAGCACCTCAAGATCTACCTACCCTGAAATTTTGAAGAAAATCCAACGACCCATGTAGGAGTTATTGCCCTTTTTGTGGATTTTTTGCAAATTTTGCACCTGTTTAGCTCAATATCTTGAAAACTATACTAGATATTTGAGAAATTTAAATTGCATATTGTTAAGCACATCAAGATCTACAAAATATGTAACAGGGTCAACGTTGTAGGACCTTTCCTTTTAGGAGTTATTGCCCATAGAACGTCAAAATTTAGCATTTTAACAGCATTTCCTCATTACATTGAAAACGTTAACTCCTCTGACACTTTAAGTCCAAATGGAACCAAACTTGGTGTACTTGTTTATTAGCATTAGGTGTATAGAACTGATGTGGGGATTTTTTATTGGTCGTAAAACATGGCAGCTGTGGCTAAAAATAGAACATAGGGGTAAATGGCAGTTTTTTACAAATAACTCTATAACGGTGACAGATTTCAAAATTTTGGTTGGGAACAAAAGTGATGAGCACCTCAAGATCTACCAGCTCTGAAATTTTGAAGAAAATCCAACTACCCATGTAGGAGTTATTGCCCTTTTTGTGGATTTTTTGCAAATTTTGCACCTGTTTAGCTCAATATCTTGAAACTATACAAGATATTTGAGAAATTTAAATTGCATATTATTAAGCACATCAAGATCTACAAAATTTGTAACAGGGTCAACGTTGTAGGACCTTTCCTTTGAGGAGTTATTGCCCTTGGAACGTCACAATTTAGCATTTTAACTGCATTTCCTTATATTGAAAATGTTAACTCCTCTGACACTTTAAGTCCTAATGGAACCAAACTTGGTATTATTGTTTATTATTATTAGGTGTATAGAACTGTTGTGGGGATTTTTGATTGGTTGTAAAACATGGTCACTGTGGCTAAAAATAGAACATTAGGTTAAACTGCATTTTTTTGCAAATAACTCAAATAGGGTGACAGATTTTTAGATTTTGATTGAGAACAAAAGTGATGAGCACCTTTAGATCCACCATATTGTCAGATGACCCCCTTATTAATCTTATGACCCTTTCAACGTTAAATAGATTTTGCCTTATAACCTTTACTTCAGGCACATATGTCAGGTGAGCGATTCAGGCTCCTGGGAGCCTCTTGTATTTAAGTATTTCTTCACAATAGCCCAAATAGATCTATAATCTGTCTTAAAATATTGTTGGATTAATTAATTAATATTGATGCATCATGTAAATTTAGTTTCGTTATAAAAATATTGGTTTTCAGTGCTCTGGTAATATGAATGTATATAATTATTCTATAGCCGTTTTTTAACCGATAGTAATGATTTTTGCACTCAGTCTAAAAAAAAAATTTAAAAAAAAAACATTATAGATTTTATATTTTGATATGTCAATAATATACAGAGAGGAATGCATGCGCTTGTTAACAAACTCTCAAAATCTCAAATGAGCTTATACATATAAGAAATACCGGTCTGTAGAGTTTGCCTAGCATCCTTTTTTACAGCACTTGACTAATCCAAAATGATCGCCGAGAGCATGACGGATGTCCATTATAGAGAAAAACGCGTGTTCTTAATGAATATTAAAAATACACATGATTCCAAATGAGTATACTGAAGTTAGACTGTCGTTACTCGTTGTATTTGAGAACTTTTCTCCCAAAAAATGTCCACTGACAACACGACAGGTGTATTACAATTTGCAAGAATTACTTTCCATTACAGACCATCTTAGTTATCTTTGTTATCTTTAAGATTTGTTTTGGCTTTGTTCATAATTTTTTGTAAGAAGACTTTTTTTCAGGTTTGAATTAGTATTTTAAGCTTTTGAAATTGACTTCCCCCCCTTGTAATTCAGTTTTACTTTTAAAATTCCGTGTTTATACACTACACGTTCGTTACAATGACGCTCTGTGCTGAATAGGTTTCTTGGTCGTTAGACTGACGCTATAGACGTTCGCTAACATGTTTGTAACGTGTTCATAACTTAAACAAAACTTACGCAACGCACATCAGCGTGTTACAAATATATTCTAAAACGTCGGCACACGTCGGCTAAAACGTTATAAAGTGACAGGGTCATAAGAAGCATCCATCGACTGATGTAAAAAAAAAATCTAGAATATATGTCGATTTTAAATCCGACACAACACGTCAAACAAATCATGATTTGATGATGCAGTAGAGTTCTAAAATGAAATTCCAACTAATGAAAATTAATTGCAGTTGGAGTTTACAAATGTGTTATGGTCTCATGCTCATTTACTCCATATCCTTTCATAAAATATTTCTAGTAATTGTCTACTGATGACGAAGACGGTTTCATTGCAATTATACCAAAATGTACAATAATATAACATATAAAAGTAGTATGGAAATGGGAATCCAACCCTCAAAACGCTATCAGGATCTACCACAGACAAATCTTTGTCAAAATGTGTTAAATTTTGAATTGTGTTTCGTTATGTTTAATTTTCAGCTGATATAATTGACGAAGAGTTATTGAACATTCCCAGTCATGAGAGCATATGCGGTGGAAGGGAGTCCTCGTATAAAATGGCAGTAGCCCTTGTCAACAAAATGGCAACGGGGTAAGGTGTTAATTGTATCTATGTCGCCTGAAAGTGTCGCAAAACGACATATAGGAGTTACTACGACAATGTCCGTCGTCTTGTGTCGTCCTGCGTTCTGTGGCGTCACATAAATTTTCGTCGCATTTTCCCGACAACTACATGTCACAGCCTCTTGGTATTTGGCATGTAGCTTTCTTCTATAATACTACTAGTATATGGTGTTAAGCAAGTTCATACTAGTAATTCATCTACATCCTAATTACCGAGTATTTTAAGACACAGTCGACAAATGTCTTTCATTGAAAACCGCCATTCTAGTTCAACAAGTAGTTTGTTAATATTTCTTTCGATATACTTTCTCATCACTATACCTCACTAAACTGGTCAGAGTTGTTCCACGATACACGTTAGGAACAGGCAAAGCCAAATTCATGATTCATTTCTAAAATCAAAGAAACAATTGTCTTTGATTGGTAAGAAAAAAAACAGAAACAAAAAAGAAGCTACAAGGGTTTCTGTATACAGAACAACAGGTTTGACTAGTATAAATCTCACTGGAAAGGAAGGTAAAAATTTACATTGAAAATATCAAATGAATCACCATTCGTCAAACCCTTGAAATCTTTCGTTTGTCCAAAAAGGTTTGATTTTAGACGACATTAACGTGCATGTCCTTTTCAGCTACGCCAATCATCTGCGTTTTTTACCTTTATAATGGTTATATGTATATTTTATTCAGGTCAAGTACCTCCCATGCCGAGTCTTTTGCTAACTCTTTAAGACTGATGTATGACTTTGGTGACTGGCGATGTGAAAACAGCATTATCGTTTTCTTTTCCAAAGAGGATAGGCAGGTAGGATATACTCCTCTAATAAAAACAGAATAGGCATCAATTTCAGTATCATTGAGGTGATGATGAATATATTACAGGATGTTATAAACATTTATTCTGGGTCGTTTCTATGTAAGAAATTTAAAAACCGGAGAAATATCGAACCCGAATATTTCTGCAGCCTCTATCGCCTAGGCATGAAGCGAGCAATAACGGTATAAACAAAACTACCGAAAGAAACAAAGGTACCAAAGGGGTAATCAAATATCGTTAGACCGAAAAGACAAAGACAAAATCGGTAGACAAAAACATCACAACGAAACAAACCACACAACAACAAAAAACACAAACAAAACATCAAAAACGCATTCAGCAACGCGAACTCAAGTCGAAACGAGAGTGAACTCAGGTGCTCCGGAGGAGTTAGCCGTTCCGGCTTGCTTAATCATACCCAAAGACCAAACTATGATAAAACTCAAATGTCGAAAAAGAAAAGACAGGGCAAAGCAAAGACACAACGGAGAAATTTAGAAAACGCAATGGTTCCGAGTTCAGATTGACAGTTAGTGTAATGTATGACTGAGTAATACATCGGACTTATGAAATAATCACATTACCATACAATGTTAGTTTAAAAAATCACACGAAGAAAGGTTTGAAAATATTTTGTCAAAGATTCACTTTTTGGGATTCTTACTTTTAAAGACTGTACGAAATAAATAAAGATAGAGCTGATATTAAAAATTATGTTTGTGTAAGGCGAAAAGGGTGGAATAACTGTTTAAGCTTTACAGAAAAAAATATTTTTTAAAAGAAATATGATTATACCTTGAAAGTAGGGCTTGGTTTTTTGTTCTGGTCATATGATTTTTTAAGATGTCGAGACAATTTTCAATATCTAATGTTATTTAATACGGCAGTATTCTTTCTTCACCCTCTGCTGCCAGAATTTATTTTTCGTCAAAAATCATATTCAGAATAATTTTTAAGGAAAAGAAACCCTTCAATTCAAATGGTTTTTGTCGTTCCTTGAGACCATCCTCGCAAGAGAGGGTCGGAATTTTGGTACATGAAATAACATTCCCCCTTATATGAGGATAGAACCATGTATACATGTATACTCAATCCTATATTTTGAATAGTGCAGATATCGGACCATTAGACCACCGGTTCAAAGTCAGTTAGTAATACTACAACGAACTAATACATATAACGTGTGACCCTTCCTTAATGCTATGAAATGATATCTGGAATAGTATACTCAATTAAACCTTATTGCAAGCTTACTGTCACCAAAAAAAACTCATTTTCTTTTGAAACAAATACGGAATTGGAATTCAAGTTTTTCCTAGGACAAAGCTAGAATTTTAATTTGCACTAGATTAAATTCAGTTAAAATCAGAATTTCATTTCTAGTTTTGGCGAAATTGAGATACCATGATTAGGCACGCGATAATAACAAAAACCTGATAAACCACATTTATCGACCGTAAACTATAGTTTGCTGTTGATAAACTGGGTTTATCGCACGTTAACTATAGTTTACGTTCGTGAAACCAAGTTTATCAGCGATAACGTTAGTTTGCGCGGTGCAAATGCTATTTTATCAACGCAAAACAGCATTTATCGACCGTAAACTATAGTTTGCGGTTGATAAACTCAGTTTATCGCCGATAAACTCAGTTTATCACCGATAAATTCGGTTTATCACCGAGAAACCCTAATTAGCATTTGAAACCCCCTTTATCGACCGCTAATGATAAATTTCAAACAACTGAATTTATCATTAGCATCAGCAAACTATAGTTAGCGAGTGATAAACCCAGTTTATCGACCGCTAACTACAGTTTACGGTCGATAAACTCAGTAAATGGGGTTTTGTGACTGTCGCATGCCATGCAGTTCAGCACCCAGGAACCCTAATTAGCATTGAAAATTTCCATAGTCGACAGCTTATGTTAATTAAACAAACTTGGTTTATCAGGGTTTTATAACCTACAATGCAAAGTTGTTTTTGACTGACTCGAGCGTCAGCCCATCCCACCCGTCTGTAATCATATTTTATGGACGCAAATCCTCTGAAACTACTTAGCAGAAATAAATGAAACTTGGTATGCAAGAAGTACTACACTTCGTAAAGTTGTGCATATAATTAGGAATTTTTTTTCTGTATTTTTTTTATAAAAGGTGCGACCCTTTTGACTAAGAAAATCTTGAATTCTGCATTTCATATTTCTAAGTTTAACGGAATCTTGTTATGGCATTCAGATACATGCAAATTATTTTTACAATGCTTGTTGTACCTCAATAGGTATTCCTCAGGGATAATATTAATTGAACTCGTAGGGTATGAAAGCACGCTTACTTAGATTCTGTTATTGATACTTTCCAAACCACATGACATATTCATAGCATGCAATAGCAACCGCATAATAAACTATTTTATAAAACGTAAACCATAGTTCACTCGGTTACTTTAGTTTGCGCGGTGCAAATGCTACTTTATCAACGCAAAACAGCATTTATCGACCGTAAACTATAGTTTGCGGTTGATAAACTGAGTTTATCGCCGATAAACTCAGTTTATCATCGATAAACTCAGTTTATCGCCGATAAACTCAGTTTATCACCGATAAATTCGGTTAATCACCGAGAAATCCTAATTAGCATTTGAAACCCCCATTATCGACCGCTAATGATAAATTTCAAACAACTGAAATTATCATTAGCATCAGCAAACTATAGTTAGCGAGTGATAAACCCAGTTTATCGACCGCTAACTATAGTTTACGGTCGATAAACTCAGTTTATGGGGTTTTTGTGACTGTCGCGTGCCATAATATGGCATACATGATTACAAAAAGGATAAGAAGAAATCAGAATCCTATTAAATTTCTCGAAGGATCTGGAAACTTTTTTCGTAAATGACCAAGTTTCAATGCACCAACTAATTTAAATATTTATTTTCTTTCTATGAAAATAGATATACAGATCAGTCGATCACAAAATATTCATATTAGATTTGATAAAACAAAAAATGACTTCTGCAACCAAGTGTCATGGTACCAAAACGCACTTTACAGCCATTTAATCATTTTTTTTTTAAAATACATATATATGTTGTGTACAGGTTACAATATTGTACATGTTGCAACATGTACAAAAAAGTTTTACATGTTGCAACATGTATGATGCAATCATACAAGTTGCAACATGTACACTAATTGCTGTACATGTTGCAACATGTACAAACTTTTTAAAGAAATTTGTTCTAACTTGTACAATTGGTCAGTGAAGACATTTATGTCTTCTTGTTTTATAAATAAAAAGCGTCAAATACATTTATTAATAAAAGTCAGTTTGGAATTAATTGTGTTTGTTTTTGCTTTTAAAATTTACCCAGAAACTTGTGTAAGCCCCTTGGATTAAACTGAGAAAATTATAACTAAATTTAATTATTGTCTCAGGATTAGATTATAATAGAAATGATAGAAATTAAATAGATCGCAGCTGAAACTGATCATGAGAAGATTTTTAAAGGTAAAACACTACAAGGTTGCAAAAATGAGTGAAACACAGCAGAAGGTTTATCAAGAGATTGTCCAGCTTGCCAAGAACATTCTGCAACAAACAATGCCTTTAGTGAGGAAAATATACCAGCTCTCATACAAGAATTTGAAATGGCCCAAGCAAGCAGCAGCGTAAGGGACTTGCTCCTCTCTTTCAGCATTTTGTTAAGAGTCAATATGTCATGCGAAAAAAACATGGCACACTGACTTATAAAATATTGATAGAGGGGCGCAAATACCTTTGCAGCAGCTTACAACTTAACTGCCTTAGATAGGAAAGTTCTAACGCTGTTCAGCATGATTAAAATTGAATCTTTTGAGAAGCTCATTTGGAAAAAAAAGAAAGAAGCTCATTTGAAGAAATTGTTTTGAATGGTAAATTTACTACAGATTATGATAAGTGTCCATAGGAGTTATCAACTGTGAACGAGAGTAGTCCATTATGACAAAACGGTTACATGGGAAGGACACAAATTGAGTTTACAGGAAAGATGTGAGTGTCCCAAAACACAAATTGTAATGTAACTTGAAGTGTCATTCATTTACATCTTGCAATAAAAAGTTGACTGGTCAATATTGCAAACCATTGTTCTTGGCATATTTCTGAAAAAAATATCCTTGATAACATTTGTGTTTGTAAATAAAGAAATGAAGCAGTCACACAGGACATTAAGATTAAAATGTAAGTGGAGGTGACCTAAATCTGGAACAAATGTCAATCATAGGCGGATCCAGGGGGAGGGGACCTGGGGGCCCGCCCCCCCCCCTTTTTGCGGAAAAATTTGGTTGAATATATAGGAAATCATTGAAGCGTGACCAAAGCGGCCCCCTCTTAGGCCAGTCAGTGGGCCCCCTCTTTTCAGAACCTCTGGATCCGCCTCTGTCAATTACTTTCCAAAATATACCCACTTTCCAAAAATCATTCCTCTACTACTTGTTATTGCCAAGATTTTCACTTAACCCAAGATAATGACAAAGCAAAACCCATTACGTACAAACGTATGAACAAACGAACCAAAAGCTTTATCCCCTCCTCAACTAGGAGGGCTAGGGGATAATAAAGCAGAATTTCAAGCAAATTACATCAGTAAATCATATAGCTAGCAATTAATCCTTATATGTCATTTGTACAAGTTAGAACCTATTTACTTCAAAAGTTTGTACATGTTGCAACATGTACAGCAATTAGTGTACATGTTGCAACTTGTATGATTGCATCATACATGTTGCAACATGTACAACTTTTTTGTACATGTTGCAACATGTACAATATTGTAACTTGTACACAACATATACACATCAGTTGGCTCAGAGGCTCACAGGATCAAATTAACAAAATCGCATCTGCTACTAAGTTTTACGGCAACAAAATTATCATTTCTTTTAATCGTACATGTTACTGTATAGAGAAGAGAGTTCTAAGTGTATTTATTTATGTATTAACAGATTTACACATCAGTTGGTTCAGAGGCTCACAATGTCTTAACATCAGATTGTATTCAAGACATCTATGAAGATACAAGGGATAAATATATGAAGTCAGACAGGTTTGGAGAGGGACTAGTGTACATGATACAGGAGTATAAGTAAGGTCATCTCCCTTTTAATGCAAAGGCGTTTGAAATTCCTTGAAAAACAAAGACTTGATAATTTGATAAATGCACATTTTGATTGCTATTCAGTTGATCATTTTGTTTATGTGCTTTTGTGTTGTCTACTTCTATGTGCTGTTTTCGTCCGTGGTTACTGGTTATGTTTTTGCCTTTTCAAACCTTTGACATTCAGGTGCCCCATTTGGAACCTCTGTTTCTTTTAGAAAAGGCATTGTAAATAGTTATAGGGTGCTTATAGAAAATTAATTGATTTTAAAAAAACACGCCATTCAAGGCGGTACTGGGTTATAGAATAGAAAACAATAAAAAAAATAAATAACACTTTGTTAAAGAAAACATACATCCTAATGATTCATCTTTAAAAAAAAATTACGGGACATGCTTTTGAAAATACAATACAACTAATAAAAGCTGCGGCTTCTTTCAAACTTTATTTTCTTAATTTTTTAATTATTTATATATGTTAAACATCACCTTAATAATCGATTAAAAAGCTTTTTTTTTCTTGCATTCGATAAAAATTTACTGCGTGCTTAGATAACATGTTCAGTCCTTATTAGTAAGCTTGCAATTGATACTGAGTTCGCAGCATCGTTTGTACGAATGAAGAACTGCACTGGTGTTATTTTAATTTTGAGGTATAAGCTCAGCGAAATAGTAAAAAAGGCTGCTTTACTTTCTAATATCTCAGCTTCTGTCTCGTTATAACGAAGAAGCTTAAGTTAGATAGTCTATTCAAATATCTTTTACCTAAAAAAAATTACTCCCTAGTTTTTTCTTAAAATTTGTTAAAATCTTTGCCTTGTATGGATTATTGAATATCCTAGATAAAAAAGTCCACCATCCAATTTTTGAAAATAAAAGTAGAAAATGTGTTTTTTCCCTATTATTTCCATACAAATTATCTCCCCTTAGATAGTAAGGGAAAATATTGAAATTCGTAAAGAATGTGTATTTAATCTAAATGTTTGTTATAATTATCAATTTTTATGTGACCTAGCCAAATAGAAATCAAGTAGAATAATGAGCATTATTCTTGTTTTAAATTTTATATTTCTGATATATTTGCAAAAAAGATACTCAGTGAAAGACACCCCATCTACCTTAATTATCGTTATAACGAGTATAATTGACGTAGGAGTCACTAACTTAGTCGTAACAACAAATAGGCTTAGTCGTTATAACGGCCAAGTAAATTGTTAAATACGACTAAAAATAAAACTTTTCATAGCAATAACGGGCTTCCGTAGATTCACAACAGTACAATAGATAGAAATAATTATTGACGATGTAATGACTTTAAGTGGTTTCGTTCTGGTCTTCTTGTTGTCCTGGCCACTATACACGTTACAACTGCCTTACAAGACTCTTTTGTGTGTCAAATGAACTTTAAATTCAAATTAACCATTATCTTTAACCATAATTTCTTTAAAATGCAGTTTTAAAAACGATCAATTATTTGAGAAAATATGATCGGTAACAATAAAACCCTATTAAAATATCCGGTAAGCTGATGTTTAATATCAATATGTTTTTAAAATCTTATATTTATAGAAAAGTTTTGAGAAAGGGACCATGCTCAAGCAAACCATGGAGATGGACGCCTTTGATCGTTTTCGGAGGTTTTATAGTTGTTAACATTTTGATAAATTCGCACGAGATCCTATAAGAATACCTTCTATGGTGGACCAAGGTTAAGCGGAAGTAGTGGCGGCGGAGGCGTTTACAGTGGTGGCGGAGGTGGTTACCGTGGTGGCGGAAGCAGTTACAGTTGTGGCGTTGGTGGTTACAGTGGGAGTAGTGTTGGGGGCGGTGGGGGTTGTGGCGGTGGAGGAGGAGGTGGTGGCGGTGGTGGTTGCGGTGGCGGCGGTGGTGGGCCATGTTGATGCTTGAATAAAATTTATGAATAAAGTTTCTTCCTTTCAAAAAAAGGTTTTAATTTAAAGTACTTATTGTTTGTTCATCTATTTTCATTTGGGCATTAACTGACTGTGCACAACAAAAACACAGATAACAAAAGAAGTCTATGAAAGAAGCAAGGGTACCAATGGGGTATTCGAATGTCAAAGTCCGAAATGGCAAAACCAGTAAACACAAAAAAGGACATGACAAAAAAAAACCAGACAACATATAAAACGCGGAAACACAAAAACTACTGAATATCAATTAAAAACGCGAACACTAGTTGTAATGAGAGTGAACTCAGGTGCTCCTGAAGAGTAAGCGGTTCCTACATGTACCTTCTATAGCGTCAAGCTGCGAATTTACGAGTCAATATTTATGTTTACTTATGACGAGTGCATATCACAAACAGTTTTAAGTTGAAATGGTAAAGTTAACTAGAATATGACGATGAAATAACAAACAAGAAATAGGACATGGGAATTGTTTTTGTGGTCCTTTCCCAGATGTGACATGCACTGTATTGATATATAGTCTATACCATCATGTAACGATTTTAGTTTGACTTTTTCTTCCTTTGTATCAGCTAATCTTGTCTTTGTCTTCCTCATCTCCGACATTTGAATGTCCAATTAATACCTCTTTGAGATTTTTCAAATTAAAACAAAAGAAGCATTTCAACGCACACAAAACTACAACAACGTGTTTACAATGTATAACTTTCTTAAGACTTATGCTTGAAGTTCGAATAACTTTTTTTCCAACACGCGACAGGACCTTTTTATTAGTAGCGATCTATTAAGTGTGGGCCAAATCTTATATAGTGTGGACGACAATACCAACGTTTATTAAACCTCTATGTAAAACCAACATCTGTGCTCATCTGAGAGATAGAAATCCCGTAGCTATCAACGAGCACACGATGTCTTCCGGTTCGTAAAATTTCATGAAAGAGACAGCATGGACCTGTCAAAATAATTTTCTAGTCGGACGTGATGTGACGCTCATAGAAATATCAGAATATTTCCACAAGCTTGGGAATAACAAATCAGTTGTGAGCTATCTTCCATTCCAATCCGTCCAAAAAATCATAAAAGTGTTCGTTATTAGAAAAAAAAGAATCGGTTTCACTCGAACAAATCAGTTATGGCAACGGGAACTCCATAAGTGGACGAAATATTCCTGGCTTCATTTGACTTCCTTTTTATCTGTAGTGTCCTTTATTTCAAGTTCTTGGGGATGTATGGGATATAATTACATGTAGCCACAATATCGAGAATTGTCAGGACAAAGAAATAGAACAACTCAATATTACGATAGAGCAAGTCGAACATTTTTGCCTACAAGTGGTTCGCAGGTGACTGTAGGAAGTCCGCTTTGTATTAACGAGAAATGCGCAATGACGCACAATTCGTACACAATGGGATGTCATTTGTCTACCGAAAAGAACCAACAGATACATCCACAAAACTGTTTCAAAATCTTTAAATATCTAAATACAATATTTGTATTTTTGGTCATTCGTTTTTGTTTTGTTTTTTTGTGTATTTTTATCGAATACATGTAATTCTAGTTTCTTACTTTCACATTATTATTAGGCAGTACCTGTATTGGATATGAAAAGAGAAAGAATTTTTTTTTTTGAAAATCTACTGTTCATATGTGTGTTCTGAACACAGGCTTCAATATGCTTGTCACATAGTTTTTCTTTCAAGGGATACGTTTTTGCACCCATTGAAATGCAGAACATTTAAAGTAGGCACAATAAAAAAAACAAGTTACAAATGTCAATATTTTGATGTATTAGCATACAAAGAAGAAATATACGTACTTGGACATAGAAATTATTCTAATATAGAATAAAAAAATCATGCTTGCTGGATCGACACTTTCTAAATTAGTTAAATTGTCCTTTTGCGGTCAAAAATTGAACTGTCCAAAAATTGTAACGATATTGATCAAATCTGACATATGCTTGATTGCTTTTAACATGTTTTATTGACAGCAACAACGCTGCTTTAAAAGTAAGCTGTCATATAAGATTCACATCGACCAAAATCTTTTCAAACAAGTTAAATGTGTCAATAAATGCAGTCATTCTTTGCAACATGGTCAAATCATAAATAGATTGCAACGGAAGGTTGTTTGGGCTCATTGGAAAGGTAAGAGACTTTTCAAAAACACACTAAAAGTCTTCATAGATACATTTTGAAATCTTGCAATATGTTGTAGGCGGTGATATTATAATTTATTTGAGTACATAGTGTTATAAAACAGTAGTATCCTGACTAACCTTGCGTCTTTCAATTTTACAATAAATTGTATGGCACGTCATTTTAGCATAGCTAAGACACAATAACAAATTTGAGCTATTAAATTCCAAGTTTTACATTTTTGCCATGGATACCATGCATGGCAATTTCCTTTCTGGCATTTGACATAGAAAACTGAACATAAAGAACCCAAAATATTTTCATTTTGCAATTTGTTTATAATTGAAGCAAAGCATGACTGGACTGTAGTAAAGAGGTAGTCTCCAGATTCGCACTTTATATTTCATAAATTCTTTCAACCAGCGTTTTATGTTATACGCCAATGGGAACGCACTGGTTTATGTATGCTCTGTTTTGTACACAGTCTAACATAAATCTCGCGACATCTCGTCTCGGCATCTGCTTGCTGATGTTAGGGATAAAGGTTCCTTCTCCAACACGAATAGCTCCGCCTTAAAAAATAAGACATGCATTTGTACTCGCCTGAGAAACGAATGGACAAGCGTAAGGATATTAAATTACAAGGCTAGTTTAACCCTGTGCATTTGATCTACATGTGTCTGTTGTAAGCAAAGAGTGTTTGTCAAAGCTCATGGTTGTTCCTGCCATCTTTATGTTGATTTCTCTCTCTTTAGAAAGAGGGCTTTCATAAATAATTATAGGTGTATCAAATTAGTCGCAATCCTGGCAAGATTAGTGATAAGGAATTACTATAAATTTGTTTTGAATCGTATTTTACTTTCAATACGCAGCCCATAAAAAATGCTAATAGTAACCACTGTTGACATTAAAGACTCAAGGAGGCCTAACCGTTTATCGAGAAATATGGTCCGTTAAAAGGTGTTTCACGGTTTTTATGGTCCGTTAAAGTCGCCGTGACAGTCCGTTAACCAGGTATAATCGAGAAAAAACACTGAAGGTCAGTAATTAATTTGTTCTATCATAATTAATACGCATTTTTGATTTATAAAAATTACAACTGTCAAAATGAAAATGAATGACTGTTCGATACGATTTGCATTTGTGTAAAAATAGTTCTATAAAACTTCATAAAATGAAAAGGCGTGTGGCTCCTTAGTATTTTAAAGGTCGAAAATGTAAACATGTTTACCTCATTTTTATCAATTTATCTTTTTATATAACAAAACATATGTTTTGGTTGATATCCATAGAAAGTACAATAATGTATCAACATTCTGTTTAATTTTCAATGCTCTATGTTATATAATAATTTTGTAATAGGGGAAAAGTAATAAAATATGGTCCGTTAAAGGCTGATGACATATTATTTTGTCCGTTAAGTTGGTCCGTTAAGTGTCTGTGACAAAATATTATGTCCTTTAAATAGCATAAATAGATAGAAGATTAAAATAGTTTTGTTTGATATGACATATCATAATTTTACTATAGGACTGAACGCTAGTATACAGGGTACTAATTACTAAATCAAGCCCCCTCTTTAATCAACTAAAAAATCAGTTTTTCAAAACCCTCTAGTTTACCTTGAGTAAAACCTCTTGACAAGTATATATCCTCAGAATCCTTAACATATATTTGTGTACAAGTTTTCATAACATATTTTAAGCCTTATAGAGAAAAGCTATCTCCTTGTAGAAGAGCGGCCTAAAAATAGAAACGATTTACAGACAGCATTTTCAAAAAGTATAGGTCCTGGGATACCCCCTTTAAGCAAACTAAGGTCTTCTAAAAATTTAATAAATTTGGGTTGGACATGTTACAGAGATGTCCTATGTTCTAAAGATATGCAGATATTACAAAACTTTTACATTTTTATGAAAAATATTGAACCTTGAAATCACTACTTTGGGAATTCTAAGCACTATTTTCACGTACGTTCCAAATCTGATTGGCCGATTTAGTAGTTGGTACCCTACAGAAGAAAAGACAAAATTCATGGGGATTTATCGAAACTAAAATACATATGTCCGTTGCTACTGTTGTGTATCATTAGTTAATATTTGTGTTGAAATTAATGCTTTATAGCTCAGATGCTCTATCTGTTGACCAAAATAATGAACTGCTCATTAAGGAACAAGACTTTGTATTAAGAGGTAAACGTTTTATTGATCAGTAATTTAAAGCATTTCAATATGTACATATCCCAATTAGCAAGGTTTATCCTCTATCTATTTTTTTCAATATCTCTCCTGTCGCTTTTTATATTTTTTTCATAAATAAATGTAACACTATATTATTCTATTTGTATCATATATGTAAGTATTTCCAAATAAAATACATTTAGATAAAATTAATAATTGTGTTCAGATTTATTATACCCCCCGCAAACAAAGTTTGGAGGTATATAGGAAACACCCTGTCTGTCTGTCTGTCTGTCTGTCTGTCTGTTTGTCTTTCTGTCCGTCCGTCCGTCTGTCCACATACCTTGTAAGCGCTTCTTCTCCTAAATCGTTTGAAGGATTTTTCTGAAACTTAATATGAAGGAAGTACATCATATGTAGATGTGCATGAAGAATTTTCATCGCACTCGGACATCATTCAGGGGAGATAATTGGACTTAGACTTTTTAAATACATTATTCAATGGGAGACCTCGTAAGCGCTTCTCCTCCTAAACTGCTTGAAAGATTTTGCTGAAACTTAATAAGAAGGAAGAACATCATATGTAGATGTGCATGAAGAATTTTCATCGCACTCGAACATCATTCAGGGGACATAATTGGACTTAGACTTTTTGAATATATTATTCAATGGGAGACCCCGTTAGCGCAACTACTCGTAAACCGCTCGATGGATTTTGATGAAACTTTACATTAAGGAAGTACATCATCTGTAGATGTGCATGAAGAATTTGTATTGCTCTTGGTTATCATCGAGGGGAGATTACTGGACTTGAGATTTTTTTAAGAGTCCAATATGAAGCGGAGGGTATCCTTTTGTGAGCTCGCTCACAGTATTACTTGTTTCTTTTGCCACAAACTCGTGTAAATATTTTAGGCATTTATATTATATTAAAAATAATACAATAATTCTGGGAAACCAATCATTACAATCTTCTGACAAAGATATCATTGATTTTGCCAATTTTAATAATTGTGATTCGCTATATTAAGGTTTATTTTCATCAGACCTGCATTTTCAAAATGTGAGACATGCATCATTAACGGACCTAAAAAGTGTCACGTGCCTCTTAACGGACCATGTTTCCCAAAGTAATACCAATTTTGACATTTTTGTCCCAATATTGATATTTTAGTCCAGAAAATCCTTCTCTTATGTTTTTTATTGTGTAAGTAGCACAAGACTTACTACAAAAAAAAATGTTTCAATGACGAAAATAACGTATTTTAATGCATTTTTCGTCATTATAAGGACACTTTTTGGCAGAGGGTAGGTCTCTGCCTTTTCGTTTTGCGAAGAAGTGTCAAATCAAATCAAAATGGTTTTTGCGGGAAGTTTTTCGTGAATAAAAACCATTTGGACACATCTATCACAAGTTTCACTTATTCACTATATTTTAGCCTCAGAGTTAATTTCGTAAAAATAAATGATTTTTTTTTTCATAAAACTACTTAACGGACTGCCTCATGCAACATATAACGGACAAAACCGTAATGTTAACCTATGGTAGAAACACGTAACGGACAAAATGCCTCGATAAACGGTTAGGCCTCCTTGAGACTGATGTCTGCATGTTTTCCATATTTTAAATTTTCAAACTGCCGCTGTTTTTTAATAGAATGTGTCCCGAAAACTTAATCATTCCACAACCCTATCTTTTTAAATGACTTCTCTTCGCGTCAGATTTCGAGCCTTTGGATACAGCTGGCATTCATGGCACTTTGTGACTTTATCCCGACTTTTTAAAGGGCAAAAATATACAACAGAAGAGATGACTCCGATTTATATGTCCTGACCACGTACCCGGGTCGGACATATAGTTTTACTCTTGTCCGTTCGTAACCCTTATGTGAAGTTTTTGGTTAAGGTTTATAAATTTGATACTAGATAATATTTCACTGCTAGATGTTGCTTGGGTAGCACTATAAACCACCACAAAAAATAAGGTCACTGCAACCTTTATTTCACACATGAAGATCTTAGGTTAAGGTCCATATCCCAGGTAGTATATGTTGGGAGTCAGTGATATTTCATGAACGGGAGGGCCATCCCGGGACTCATACACATTATATATACTCTCAGTGTTTTTTTATTTGGAATACGTGTATTATTTTAAACCAAGAAAAAAGCAATGACAGACAACCGTTACATTTTGTTATCTACCATTGTACTTGTATCGATCTTAAGTGTTTAATTTATCAAATTGTTCATGGTTTCAATTCTTTTGAAGGGCTGTAACAAGTCAAGACCCTGGTTGTATTTTTGTTCTGTGAAACCAGATGCACGTATGAACAGCAAGACTCGTTTTTCGACATATTGTCTGTGATATCTATGGGTTCATTGATCAGCCGCATTCAGCATTTTATCATTACCAGTTCTTACTGTTGTGTCTTTCGCTCAACATACCTTTGGTAGGATCATTCGTTAGGATGGCACACCTCGCTGATGTAAATTCCATATCAGAACACTCCTCCTTGAGGTATTCCTCCATGGCGTGCATATCATTGTAAACCTTCTTCAGAAGACATGGTCTTATCAAACATTTGATGAAGCAAGGGTCTTCACTGTGCGCTAAAATGGAAACAAAAACGTTTTAGGTTTAACGTTAATTTTCTTTGTCGAATTATGCGAAGTCAAATGTTAAACACTTTAACATTGTAGCTCAATTAATACGGATGGATCATTAATTTTTAATGTTAAGTAAATGTTAACAAAATGGCCTGTATATAGAATGATGTTGACGTGTTTACATACATGTACGTGAAGGGTGCCGTAAATGTGCATTTCCATTAAGTGTACAAAACAGTACGATGCTGACACATGTTTATACATACGTTGGGTGTACCATGCTGACATCACTACGAGTCTTTTGATGTTAGCTTTCCTCATGGCCGCCGTAATCGCCATAGCGGTCTCGGAGTAGAATGTTACGGGGGTACTGGAGCACCACGTCCTCCGGGTATACCCCAGACATGATACCACTCCATCTACACCGTCAAACTTGGACGCTAGATCGTCTGCGTTAAATATATTCGCTTTTACTGGCTGAAAGAGTTGAGAAAAGGCTATACGAAAAGCTTTGTAAGCTTAAACTGTAGAAAATAATGGAATAAGTGTAACAGACACAGCTCAAATAAAAAGAGGCAATTTAGAAAGACCACAAGCAGCCTACAACGAGGCCATCAACTTAGGCGCCGCTCGCTGTTTTGCAATTTGCCAAAGGTCTGCAAATCAAATCCAGTCCTGAAATAGTCACAGAAAGACCTGCTTCCTAAAAAAAGGAACGCAAACATCAAAAAGAGTAGTTAAAACAAAAGCTTTGTCAAAGATTCCTGGCTAAGGACATGCATATGAAAAATATGGCGGAGTTAAACTAGTTTTTGGCCCCAATGGGTCCAACCTTACCATTTCAATAATCCAATACAAAGCAAAAAAAGTAACACACATAAAATCAAATCGATCACCGTTCCACCATGGTTTGATAACTTTATAAAATTCAAAGTATTTTTATCAATTATGATGGTGCAATTGAAATAGATGAAGGTTCTGCATGTTAAAGTTTTTCAAAAAGGTAACACTGGTCGTCTGCCTCCTTTGTAAGCTATACCGGTTGTTTTCAAGTGCATTTTGTAATTTCATTTTTTAATAAGTTTACCTCAGTCAAGCATCTATAGTAAATATAAAAGTTAAAGCCATAATTACTTGTAATAGTTTATTATTAATATCACTTAATGCGTCTGGGTTTCTCACGACAGCCACCACTTCGACTCCCCTCTCTATGGCCTCGTTTATGACTTCCCTTCCGGAAGCACCAGTCGCTCCAAGTAGTACGATTCTCATAGTGCTATAAAACAAATTCTCAAATATAACAAAATTACTTTAGATCAAGACCAACCTGGCCCCAGTTTCATAAAACATCTCAAATTTGAGATTTCCTCAAATCTATCATCAACTCAAATATTGACCAATGAAATTGCAAGAAATCTTAGTCGAGTAAGGATTTGAGGAAATAGACAGAAAAAAAAAACATTTTGGTCGTCTATAACTATTTTATTTAAATAAATATGATATTTAATAATTATTTGGTCATTTCCGGGTGCTTTTAAAAAAACGAAGGGCTCCATATTGTGATTCTGATCTTGAACTTCGTGGTTTAACAAAGTTTTAAGTTGTCAGCAGATTACTTTTCTAATTTTTAACGTCTATTGAAGGATTTAAAAATCCGGTTTAGAATGTTAAAATGTAGGGCGTATTATTACAATGAATTAAATTGTACAAGGTTCATTCATAGGATAATAATATATGGAAAGCAATTATTTTTCAGTTGTCTTACTAGACTCAATGGTGGATCCAAGGGAGCGGTCGAGTGGTCCGGAAGTTAGAACAACCTTCTTTCCAGTGACTATTAAAGTTAGTTTCGAAGTTGGCCTGATTGTGCTGGACCCCTACCCCTTGAATCCTCGGTTTTCTGTAGTTAGAATCCACGCCCTTAATTTCTGGATGTGCCACCGAGAAGTATATCAAATTTTTACTTTAAACTTGTTTCTTTCATGTTATATAGGTAATGCATTTTAAAATACACATTGCTAAATTTACAATACATTTGATAACTTACACATAAACCGGTTACTTTTGAACTAAATATGTAATTTTAAGCATAAAGATGCTATTTTTAGCATCACTATGATGAAGTTGTTTCGGTTTTGTTTATTATGATGACGGCAAATCCCAAAATCATCAAACGTTTGAAGTGCTGTGTTAGATTTAGAGTATATATTCATCTGCTTTTACATCATTTTGATATATCTCAAAACACTATCATGTTTGGAAGATATATTGTTTTACTGGTTACACGTCTGTAGTCCGACAGCCCAATAGTCCGACAGCCCACTAGTCCGACAACCCAATGGTCCGACAGCCCAATAGTCCGACAACCCATTGGTCCGACAACCCAATAGTCCGACAACATACAAGATTCCAGTTGATCAGACCGATATGGAAGAAAAAGAAAATTTAAAAAATTGTGAGCAGCTGTTCAAAAATGAATAACCCTACCCACCCACAATCAATCAGAAGAAATGTTTAGATAAGTGGTGCAGATCTACATTATATAACGAAGATTGTGTGAAAGTTTTATGAAAATCTATTGAAGGGGTAAGGACAAGTAGCGTTTAAGAGATGGGTACCCCTTGGCGTCAAATGACAAGTTCTTGTTTTGCTACGGGAAAACCTAAAAATTATTTTGATCAAATTTTAGAATAGATGCACATCGATCATGTCTTTATTATACTTCAAACATCATTGTATGAAAGTTTCATGGAAATTCATTGAGGAGTTTAGGAGCAGTTGCGGATAAGGGATGGGTAACCTCTGGAAATCGAATGGCTCAGACTATACATTGCTAGGGAAACCCAAAAATCATTTTGATCAATTTTTTAAATAAAAGGTGCACATTTACATTATGTAAAAAAGATTGTGTGAAAGTTTTATGAAAATCCATCAAGGGGTTAAAGAGGATTTGGGATAAGAGATGGGTAACTTTTAAGGTTTAAGTGACTTTTCAATTAAGGGTAACATTATATGTTACATACGGGAGAAGAACATGAAATGGTTGATAAAATGATCATGAAATAAAGAGAAATATGAGTCCGGTGGGAAATAATGAAACAGTAAATTTTGAAAGCCACTAGAAAATTGAGAAGTAGTAAATGTGCACCCAGACGGGCATAATACCATAGCTCTCTTAACACAGGCTTTCAGTGTTATGACCTGACAACTCCCTGAACACATGAGCCAACCTATTCAGCCACCAAAGTACAAAACCTGATCGCTCTGTGGGAAGAGCACTGACCCATCGTCACAGAAAACCAATTATTCGACTAACTGGGCTCTGTTGAGTACACCGGGACCCGCATAATTAGTGAATGACATTGTTCATGAAACTTTACAGAAATAGGCATATGTATACTTTTAAGAAATAACAAAACAAAACATCATAAAATTGTATATGTACCCGTCCTATTAACTACATGACGATGGCAAACGGTGGTGAAGTTGTTAAAGTGCAGTGCTACGAACACCATGGGTCGTGGTTCGATCCTGGTCAGGATTGAAAATTTCACAAACCAAGTTTTCCGACTCTTTCTTCATAACATTTGCGAAGATGATCAAGAATTGTAAGCGAAGAAAAATTTGACACACATTAGGCTCCGTGGGGAACGCTAAAAAGAAGAGGGTTTGTACATGATAGGGAAAAGCAGCTTATTGAGTCCATCTCTTCCAATCACAATAACAGTCAGTGTGTTACCAATATAAAATTGTTTTAAATCATGCAGCCTCCTGACATACGGTATTTCATTGTCAGGAATGAAGTTGGGGCTGTAATTTACTCAGACTTGGAAGTTAAATAGAATGAAGCTAAATGCCAGGTATGCTATTGCATGTAGTTGCCAGGAAAAAACTGTCGCAAAAAGGTAATCAAGTTAATTATGATAATTAAATTAAAGTTTGTTTTTGCATGCAAAAACGATGTCTCCCCCCGCCCCCTAAACTTCCAATTTTAAAGGTCAATAACTTCTACAAAAATTTGAGGATAAAAATTTCCTTGCATAATAGAACATATGCACGACTACATAATGGTGTCCGTCCTATATATACCAAATTTCATTTAATTCGGTTCAGTAGTTTCAGAGGAGTTGCACTAGTTGACAGGATGATAAATGAGGATTTTAGCAAATTTCTAAGTTCAAAGGGCCATTACTTCCACAAAATTTGAGGATAAAAATTTCCCGGTTATATGCACAACTACATATGGTGTTCTTCTTATATACAACTTGTCGCTGATATTCGGTTCAGTAATTTCAGAGGAGTTGCGCTGACAATTGTGACGGACGGACGGACAGGACAAAACAAATATGTCTCCACACAAAAGTGAGGGGAGACATAATAAAGGTAACACAAAATTACCAAAGCATCATGTCAAATATAAGGCGTGTAGTCTGTATATATGTTACAGGGCAAATTAGAATCCAGTGCGATCCGGAATCCTCCTAAGGCAAATTCGAATTCTGTTTTCTCCTAGGACAAATTGGAATTCTGATTTGCCCTGGATTAAAACCAGTGCAAATCAGAACTCCAATTTGTCCTAGGTGAAATTGGGATATCCTGATTTTTCCTTGGAGGATTCCGGATCCCCCTGAAATTCTGGTAAGATCTGGAATCACACTAGAAACTTAAGTCAGGATGATTCTGGATAATACTAAAATATTTGTTATAGAAAAATGTAAATTTAATGATTTTATTTGACAAAAAGCAAAATAAATACAAATAATACACATAAAAAAAACCACAACAAATATCCATGTAGTACTTAAAAAAATGGAAAAGGTAGCGATTTCATGAATTCTGAACACCAATTATAAGGGATGGGTAACCTCTGGAAATCGAATGGCTCAGACTATACATTGCTAGGGAAACCCAAAAATCATTTTGATCAATTTTTTAAATAAAAGGTGCACATTTACATTATGTAAAAAAGATTGTGTGAAAGTTTTATGAAAATCCATCAAGGGGTTAAAGAGGATTTGGGATAAGAGATGGGTAACTTTTAAGGTTTAAGTGACTTTTCAATTAAGGGTAACATTATATGTTACATACGGGAGAAGAACATGAAATGGTTGATAAAATGATCATGAACTAAAGAGAAATATGAGTCCGGTGGGAAATAATGAAACAGTAAATTTTGAAAGCCACTAGAAAATTGAGAAGTAGTAAATGTGCACCCAGACGGGCATAATACCATAGCTCTCTTAACACAGGCTTTCAGTGTTATGACCTGACAACTCCCTGAACACATGAGCCAACCTATTCAGCCACCAAAGTACAAAACCTGATCGCTCTGTGGGAAGAGCACTGACCCATCGTCACAGAAAACCAATTATTCGACTAACTGGGCTCTGTTGAGTACACCGGGACCCGCATAATTAGTGAATGACATTGTTCATGAAACTTTACAGAAATAGGCATATGTATACTTTTAAGAAATAACAAAACAAAACATCATAAAATTGTATATGTACCCGTCCTATTAACTACATGACGATGGCAAACGGTGGTGAAGTTGTTAAAGTGCAGTGCTACGAACACCATGGGTCGTGGTTCGATCCTGGTCAGGATTGAAAATTTCACAAACCAAGTTTTCCGACTCTTTCTTCATAACATTTGCGAAGATGATCAAGAATTGTAAGCGAAGAAAAATTTGACACACATTAGGCTCCGTGGGGAACGCTAAAAAGAAGAGGGTTTGTACATGATAGGGAAAAGCAGCTTATTGAGTCCATCTCTTCCAATCACAATAACAGTCAGTGTGTTACCAATATAAAATTGTTTTAAATCATGCAGCCTCCTGACATACGGTATTTCATTGTCAGGAATGAAGTTGGGGCTGTAATTTACTCAGACTTGGAAGTTAAATAGAATGAAGCTAAATGCCAGGTATGCTATTGCATGTAGTTGCCAGGAAAAAACTGTCGCAAAAAGGTAATCAAGTTAATTATGATAATTAAATTAAAGTTTGTTTTTGCATGCAAAAACGATGTCTCCCCCCGCCCCCTAAACTTCCAATTTTAAAGGTCAATAACTTCTACAAAAATTTGAGGATAAAAATTTCCTTGCATAATAGAACATATGCACGACTACATAATGGTGTCCGTCCTATATATACCAAATTTCATTTAATTCGGTTCAGTAGTTTCAGAGGAGTTGCACTAGTTGACAGGATGATAAATGAGGATTTTAGCAAATTTCTAAGTTCAAAGGGCCATTACTTCCACAAAATTTGAGGATAAAAATTTCCCGGTTATATGCACAACTACATATGGTGTTCTTCTTATATACAACTTGTCGCTGATATTCGGTTCAGTAATTTCAGAGGAGTTGCGCTGACAATTGTGACGGACGGACGGACAGGACAAAACAAATATGTCTCCACACAAAAGTGAGGGGAGACATAATAAAGGTAACACAAAATTACCAAAGCATCATGTCAAATATAAGGCGTGTAGTCTGTATATATGTTACAGGGCAAATTAGAATCCAGTGCGATCCGGAATCCTCCTAAGGCAAATTCGAATTCTGTTTTCTCCTAGGACAAATTGGAATTCTGATTTGCCCTGGATTAAAACCAGTGCAAATCAGAACTCCAATTTGTCCTAGGTGAAATTGGGATATCCTGATTTTTCCTTGGAGGATTCCGGATCCCCCTGAAATTCTGGTAAGATCTGGAATCACACTAGAAACTTAAGTCAGGATGATTCTGGATAATACTAAAATATTTGTTATAGAAAAATGTAAATTTAATGATTTTATTTGACAAAAAGCAAAATAAATACAAATAATACACATAAAAAAAACCACAACAAATATCCATGTAGTACTTAAAAAAATGGAAAAGGTAGCGATTTCATGAATTCTGAACACCAATTATAATTTCTCTGGTAGTATTTGATTCAACATTTTTATGGAACCTTAACATTACAGCACAAACATCTGAGCGTGTTGCATTTCCCATTACAGTCTTCATTAATTGAGTGATTTTTTTTAGCGACTCATGACGAACGCGACGGCGTTTTGCTTCGTGCATATAGTTTACCATTGGATTATCTGGAATAACATTATGTCTCAACTGTTTCCAAAGCATCTTGTAGTGCCCAAGCATCAAATTGTTCAGAACAAAGAAATTTATTAAACTAAATTCAGGAATAAGCATTGTTTGGTAAAAAAGTGAAAAGATTAAAGATCAATACATGTAATATAAATTGATTATTTTTTTGTTATTTATTATATTTTTTATTTTATTTTTGTTTGTTTGTAGTAAAGAATGTATCTTATCAAAATTTATTAAACATAATAAGGCCTTAGATTAATTTATTTTCAAAATATAGTTTTTGATTTTGAATTTAAGAAAATCACAGTATGTGCTTTAAGAAATTCAAACAATTATTTTAATTTCAAAATATAACTTTTCAATGTTCAGTCAGTGGGATCCGGAATCCTCCTTGATCTTTCTGAGAACAAATTTGAATTCTGATTAGCACTGGTTTAAATCCAGTGCAAATCAGAATTCCAATTTGTCCTAGGAGAAATCGGAATTCAAATTCGCCCCAGGAGGATTCCGGATCGCCCTGGAGATCAATTTACCATGTAACATACATATATTTTTTGCTTTTTATTTCTCTTTTAACTCACCTGGACCTATGGTCAAAGGTCCAGGTGAGCTATTGCCATCACTTGTCGTCTGTCGTCGTCTGTCATTACAATTGTTCTCAAATCTTCTCCTCTGAAACTACAGATCAGAATTATATGAAACTTGGTATGAATGATCTTTAGGGTGTCCTGCACCAAACCTGTGTTTTGATTTTTGATTCGTAAAAAACATGGCTACCTACTAAAAATATACCAGGGGGTCAGACTACTGTCTTTGGCCTGTAAATCAAAAAGTAAAAGAGATAATAAATCTGATGCAATCCTACTGCTTCAGCATCATAAGTTCTACTAAAGTCTCTATTTGGTCAAAGTTGTCAGATGATCCCTTATACGGGTTACAGTTCCTAAAAGGTGAAAAATAGCGGGTTTTTTTTTCATGTTTTTTGCTTACAAAATGAAAACTATTGTTGAAAGAAAAAAGCTAATGCTTGCTTAAATGTTCAGCTTATCTAGCTCTACTAAAGTTTCCATTGGGTCGAACTTGTCAGATGACCCCTAATAAGGGTTTCGCCCCTTAAAGGTGAAAAATAATGTTTTTTGTCTATAGAATGAAAACTTTTGCAGATAGAGAAAAGCTGTTGCTTGCTGAAACATTCAGTTCATTAAGCTCTACAAAAGTCTTTTTAGAGTCGAAATTGGCAGATGATCCCTTAAAGGAGTTATGAACCTTTAAAGGTGAAAATTAGTGTTTTTTCCTTATAGAATGAAAACTATTGCAGATAGAGAAAAGTTTTTTCTTGCTTAAACATTCAGCTCATTTAGCTATACAAAACAAAAGTCTTCATAGGGTTGACATCAAGACCAGGTGAGCGATTAAGGCTCCTGAAGGCTTCTTGTTTAAAAAGAGAATGATTCATAAGATAAGTACGTTAAATATTGATTGAAGGCATGATTTCTTCAGTTTATATCCACAGGCACTTGTATACAGGATAACCCTTCACCCCCCTTTTTTTCAAAACCGATTATTTTTCATTTTTTCTGTTACATTTCTCATTTTCACTCATACACATGTCAAATATATGCAAATCTCAGTAACCCCATATGGATAGTAGATACTGTTTGATGGTGGATTTGCATATATTTGACATGTGTATGAGTGAAAATGAGAAATGTAACAGAAAAAATGAAAAATAATCGGTTTTGAAAAAAAGGGGGGTTGGGGCACCATAAGGGTTATCCTGTATACAAGTGCCTGTGTTTATATCTTAATTAAAGTTAATTATAAGTAAATGAAATCATTTTCAATATTCATATAATTTAATTTCTATAAAACATCCATTTGAAGTCAGGATTGTATGCTTAGAGGTTTTTTTTTTATTTGGTTGTGTTTAAAGTTTTATTGAACATTAAATACATGTATATTAGCATTGTCGGACTATCGGGTTGTCGGACTATTGGGTTGTCGGACCAATGGGCTGTCGAACTATTGATTGTCGGACTACCGGGATGTCACCGTTTTACTCTAAAGTTTTAAAAAATTATTCCGGTCATGAACATGTCCGGACGGTTTCTCAAAAACTACTCATTGGATCGTTATGTGATAGAGTGGCACTCATAGGTGTGAATGCTAAGATCATAATTTCAAATATAGCTGCCGTACGTTTTCATGGAAACAGGAAAAGGATCATAATATAGGACATTGAAAATATCTCGATAAACTATTATAGGTGCGAAGGGTTCTGAAATTTTGAAGGTTATAGAGCAAAAGGAGCTCTTCAATAATATGGGAAAATATTGAAGTTGTATTTATGGTTTTCGAGTTATTTGCGAAAATGGGATATTTAAGGTCCAAAATGGGCAATTTGTCAAAATCATTCAATCTCAATAAAACTTGGCATTTAGGGGTTTTATATGATGGTGAAATAGGAAATGATGTCAAAATTTAGATAGAACGTTTGGGAGATATTTTGAGTTGGGCATCCCCAACACAGTCAACACTTGTTCAACTAAATGTTTTCTTAGCTCAAGCTAACTGTCAGTACCAGCGAGAGTTATCTGAAGAGTTCTCCTTAGTCTTGTTTGTTCTTATGGTCTTTTGGTCTATTAGCTCTTTACCGGGTTGAATAAAGCAATAATCGATTAGAATTTATGCTTTGTTATGTAAGAGAAGAATAGCCCACAAATCCCCGTGCATTACATGTCGTATGTACCTATCCTATCCCAAGCTTATGTTGGTACTTGTCGTCTTAATGCTAGGTGATCAATCTCCAAAAGTGGTTCTTTCATGTTGTTTTTAAATCATATATATGCATTTTAATCAATTGCTAGACGGCGAGCAGCGACCACTGGTCGCATGGATTTAAGACGGGCATTTTTTTTCATTTTGGATTTTCTTATTGTCGTTGAGTTAATATGCATGTTGTGTTAAATATCATTATCCTTTATAAATCAATCAATCAGCAGCTATACGCACGTATACTTTTCCTACTAAAACAGTAAATGCTTAGATATTTGTTAAATCTTATTAAAAAAAGAATAACAATAATATTTACCTGTTTTGAGAGAAAATGCTTTTACTGTCCACTTGTGCACTAGATATATTAAGTAAAATTATTGGTATTTATATCAATTCTGTGTCATATTTCTGACATGAATAAAATCGTCCTAGATTTTCCCCGTCCATTTATTTTTTAAGGTATGGTTTATTATTGATTAGTTTTGTGGTGAGCGAGTTGTTTTGCTTTGTGTTGGCGTTTAAAAGGGTGTAAGGTTACAACTAGTTTGGTATGAAAATGAGCGTTAAGAGCTAAATTTTTAAAAAAAGGGGGGGTCCCGATGGACTCCTCTACGAACATGTACATCTACGGTTGCTGGAGGGCATTTTATGAAAGGAATTTATAGTTGAATTGTTATTATAAATAATCTAAATGACCTATTTCGAATAAATGGGTCATTGATTTTCAAATTATATCGTATATTTTAGAATGACCTGTATATTTCGTTACGGCAAGGAGGCCTAACCGTTTATCGAGGCATTTTGTCCGTTACGTGTTACATTGCGGTTTTGTCCGTTATATGTTGCACGAGGCAGTCCGTTAAGTAGTTTTATGAAAAAAAAATCATTTATTTTTACGAAATTAACTCTGAGGCTAAAATATAGTAAATAAGTGAAACTGGTGATAGATGTGTCCTAATAGTTTTTATTCACGAGAAACCTCCCGCAAAAACCATTTTGATTTGATTTGACACTTCTTCGCAAAACGAAAAGGCGAAGACCGAACCTCTGCAAAAATGTGTCCTTATAATGACGAAAAATGCATTAAAATACGTTATTTTCGTCACTGAAACATTTTTTTTGTAGTAAGTCTTGTGCTGCTTGCACAATAAATAACACAAGAGAAGGATTTTTGGACCAAAATATTAATAGGTCATAAGTCATAAGTCATAAGTTTATTGAGCAAATTACACCCCAAGGGGTCAATAGCTAAGTCAATAACAAAGAAACAATTAAGAAATAGTATTGCCCCCTGTCCTCAGAGAAAGAGACTGTTTCAAAATATTGGGACAAAAATGCCAAAATTGGTATTACTTTGAGAAACATGGTCCGTTAAGAGGCACGTGACACTTTTTAGGTCAATGTCAGGCGCGGATTCAGGCGGGGGCGCACCCCCCCCTAAAATGTGAAGAATTTTTTTTTACCATGAAATCAATCAAACAAGAGGCTCCCAGGACCTGAATCACTAACCTGACTAAAATGCCTAAATTATAAGCCGAGTCATAAACTATAGGGTTTAACAGAATGCTGCATAATTATATACTATCGGTGTTTTGCAACACTGCAAATTTGAAAGAACATAATGTGTTAACTTTCAATTGAACATATATGAAAATGGTCAATTTTGACGTTTTAAGGAAGAAAACTCCTAAAAGGAACAGTCCAGAATTGACTGCCTTCATTTTTTGAAGATCTTGATGTGCTAAAATGCGATTTATTTTTTTTAAATTACTTTATTAGTTTTTAATATATTGAGCTTAAAAAGTACAAAGTTTTGAAAAAAAAATCTGAAAAAGGGCAATAACTCCTACATAAGTACTAGTAATTGGATTTTCTTGAGAATTGCAGGGCTGGTAGATCTTGATGTGCTGAACACTTTTGCTCCCATCACACTTTTGATATCTATAACTTGCAAAAACTAGAGTTTACCCCTATGTTCTATTTTTGCCATGGCGGCCATGTTTTTTTTAAGAATCAAAAATCAAAACGATAGTTTTGTAGCATTTATGCTAATAAACAACTGTACTACGTTTGAATGTAATTGGATGTATGGTGTTAGACAAGTTAATGATTTTATTGTAATGATGAAATGCTTTAATAATGGTCAATTTTGACGTTCTATGGGAAATAACTCCTAAAAGGAACAAAGCATTGACCTTTAATATTTTTTGTAGATCTTGATACGCTGAACAATATACAATTAAAATTTCTTCAATAACTTTAAAAGATTTCATGATATTGAGCTTAACATGTGCAAATTTTGCAAAAAAAAAATCGGAAAAAGGGCAATAACTCCTACATGGGATATTGGATTTCTTGAATATTCAGGGCTGGTAGATCTGGACGTGTTGATCACTATATATAACCTTGCCAGAATTTGATATCAGTAATCGTTTTTAAGTTATTTGCAAAAAACTGTAATTTGACCCCTATGTTCTACTTTTAGCCATGGCGGCCATGTTGTTTTACAAATCGAAAATCCGAACGATAGCTTTGTACACATAATGTCGGACAAGTTAACGTTTGAAAAATTGTTAACAGACGACCACGACGATGACGACGGACGCCAAGTGATGGTATAAGCTTACATGGACCTTCGGTCCAGGTGAGCTAAAAAGGCCAACAATTTTTAATACCCCTCTAAACAAAAATCCTGGATCCATGCCTGAATGTCCCTTTTTTTTGTGTGGCAACATTCCGTCCATTCCAGATCATCGATGATTTCTCTCGTGAATTTAGCGCCACATCTGACATACAAATTGCTTACTCAAGGCCATGTTACTGGAGAAATTTTACGAAAGGCATCATATGCTCCTAGACAAATACGAGCTTCTTTTTTTTTTTTTTTATCATTCTATGTAGGTGTAGGTTACCTATCTAGACTTACTGTTAAACATGCGATTTAAAGAAGGTGAATATCAATTTAAAAAATCTTCCTATATTTTCACCTGTTGAAATATTTTTGTAACTGCATTATTTCATGTAATCACCCGTGGAATATATCGAAAATTAAAGAAAGGCTATTCTCTTCTTTCATAAACTCATTTTTCGGTTGTTCAAGTTCAAATGTTTTGATTTCACAAGACCCCCCCTTTTTTTACACCTAGACATTCACTTATAAACATTTTACTTGTCGAACGCAACAATTTACGGTTTTCTTATGGTATAATGTTTTTATTTTCATTTGCAACGCCTTTATATTTAAGAAATGTACAGCCACAGCCAAAGTTTGTTAGAAATTATCAGGGTGAAATTTCCATTGGAAAAGAGGTTTCAGAGAGAGAGGGGGGGGGGTCCGGGGTGAAACCCTCTTTCTTTGGTAACCTTCAATATTTTTTTTGCAAATTTGGTCTGGTTCCCCTATTTTGTCCTAGCTCGATGGACCCCACGCCTTTTCTGAATCCACGCTGTAGTGTAATGTAGGGTATTTATGTGTATGATCAATCAGGTAACTTGGCAGAAAAAAACAATTGGGAAATAAGAGTACACATCCCATATAAATCAGCGGTGATTAACCTGGTTATGTTCGAACGTTTTGGTTTTGGTACTTCTCTTCTGGCCTTCCAATGTTGTGATTGAAATGCTGTTGCTGAGAGGTTACTCCTTATTTTATGCATATTACAAGGTAACTAAATTAACTGTTTTTGTACATTTTTGGTGTTGGTATTTTGAAACCACTTGACTTGGTAGAGATTTTCAAATGGTGGACTATTGGTCCTCGAGGGTAATAACGAGTCTTGTATTCAGACTTGTCCAACACTAATTAATGACCGACCATTTATTTTAGGGGGGGGGGCTATGGTGAAATTTGAAATTTGAAATATAAAAAGGCAGGATGGCAAAAATCCAGGAATAACAAAGCAGGAAAGTGAATGCTTTGAATTAAAAAAAGGCAGGATGGTAGTTTTGCCTGAAAATTTTATTATAGCTTTATAGCTTTAAAAATTAAAAAAATGGTGCGCGCAAGCGGAAATATCCAAAAATAAGAAGGCAGGACGAAGATATATCCATAGCCCCCCCCCCCTAAACATCAAGTGGTAGCTCCCTTAGCTATTTTTTTATATTTTTTTAAATTGAATTGATTGTGTAAATCTAAAATTATTTAAAACACCGGGTTTCTTTAAAGTTTCCGAGTCGATATTATCGATTCTGAATTTGTCTTCCCTGTTCGAACGATCTGATTTTGATTACTTTCTTTTGAAATATTTCGTTTTTTACCTTCCAGTGGTTTGATTCAAATGCTGCTGTTGGGTAGTTATTCCATGCAATATCCGCATACAGCATGGTCAAATTTTACTTTTTTTACATGTTTTAGTATTTGTATACTGCCAAATACAAACTAACCAACAGCCTCAATGTGAGCAGTGTATGTTTGATGCTGACCTTGCATTTAGCCTCAGATGAAAACTACATGTATATAAATTGACACATTTGATCAAAATCGAATCTCGGTTCATGAATGAAAGACCCACTTCTTGACATTTAACAAAAAACATAAATAAATCCATCTATATTCAAGTATACACTACCTTGAAAAAAAATTAAAAGGAACAATGGAGTTGTCTTTCGTTGTACAACTTTTACAAATTGTTAGCCGGTTTCTACTTTGGTCGAACAAGGTCTACAATTTCAGTTTCATTCTTTTAATTAAACATTTCATTCTATTTTTTTAAAAGAAAATGCCAAGTTAAACCTTACGTGAATTTTTGACAGTTGTGCCTTTATAGGGGACCAATAGGTTACCCTACACTTACCCTTTACAAAGGGTAATAAATCACTTCTAGGCAAAAAAAAAGATCGTAGACTAACTCTTTCTTTTAATCTCACATTCCGTGTTATTGATGAAGTCATTTCGATGAAAAATTCTCTGTTTGGTGAATTTCTCCACCTTATTTGTCCTCAGGAACTAAAGATAAAGGACATTACTGATTCTAGGAAGACTGCTTCATATTTGGACCTACGTCTCGAAATAGACTTTCAAGGAAGACCATCATCAAAAATAAGAAAAAAGTGATGACTTCAACTTTCAGTTCTTGTGTAGCAACATTCCGCCTGCTTCAGCTTTTGGAGTTTATGTATCTCTATGGATTCGTTATTCTAGAACTTGCGGGAATTACATCGATGCATATTCTTTGGCAAAGAGTCACCTCTGACAAAAAAAATACGGATGACATCATGCGCTCGTTGACAAATATGGGATTTCTATCTCTCAGATGATGATTTGTCATCAGTTTTGTTTTGTCTTTCTTTCCCGGCACACTGAATTAAATATTGATAACTTTTTCGGAGCACCTGAGTTCACTATCGTTACGACTTGAGTTTGCGTTGTTGATTTCAGTTTGGTTTGTTTTGTGTTTTTTTATGTTCTGTGTTTCTTCGTGCTGTCCTCGTTCATGTTTACGCTTTTTGTCGTTGCCCTTCCAGAATTTTGACATTCGAATGCCCCATCGATACCGCTTTGCTTCTTTCTGAAATGCTTTTTTGTACGGCTTTACAAATGAAACTATATTGTAATTAAAAGTTTCTCTTCAGCTTTAGCGATTTGCAATACAATAAGAGAGGCACTAAAAATGGTAAATTTTGGCGTTTCACGGAGAATAACTTCAAAAATGAAGGTCTGTTACAGAGTTTTTAGATCTTGATGTGCTTTACAATTTACAATTTAGATTTCTTGAATATCTTGTAAAGTTGTCAAGATATTGAGCTTAGTTAGTGCAAAATGCTGACTACAAAAAATCCACAAAAAGAGCAACGACTTCTACATGGGTGGTTATAGATCTTCAAATTGTCAAGACAGTCAGGAATTAACTTAATTGCTGGACAAATTTTCTCCAATGGGAATTTGATATCTGTCATTTTTTTTTATTTTAGTTATTTGCCCAAAACTAAAATTTACCTCTATGTAATCAGCAGCCAATGTTTTGCAATAAAACTTTAATCAAAACAACAATTTTGTACCACGTATACTAATAAAAAAATATTACCAAGCGTGATTGTAATTGAACTGATGGTGTCAGATGAGTTATATTAAGAAGCAAAATAATTTTGGCGTTCTAGGGGGGGATTAACTCCTAAAATGAAGGATCCCATAACTTTGATCATGCTAAATATTTTGTAAATCTTAATTTGCTGAACAATATGCAATTTAATGTTAGTGAGGACACATGTCATGCGACCAAATACAGCTAAAAATGCAAAATAACAAGTGAAAATGTCACAAATAATATAAAACTTGTGTTAAATAGTTTCACTTATTACAACTCAATCAAAATAAATAAATTTTAAACAAATACATCAACCATTCCATAATAAATATAAAACAAGGAAGCTCATTCACTTGAAATTAATTGATCCAAGAATTACTAAGGTATATATTGTAGACAAAAATATAAGCTGGTGACCCCCTGTTTTTATTGTTTCATTTTGAAGTATATTGTATTAAATTAATTTTGATCACATGACAATTTAATTTAAATTCGTAGATTTTTTTTCTGAGACGAGATTTAATGCTAATTATTTGGCCTTTCCTATATACTCTATAGTAATTTGGGTAAACTTTGAGCCGTAGTTTTGGGAAAACAAGCCTGGATAGGGGTTCAATATTTTTACACAAGAAAAAGTATGTATATGTTAGAGGCAATAGGTATAATTAGGCATTAAGCTTAAATCCTAGGCAATAAGATAATACCTAGTCATTAGTGTTAATGCCTAAATAGAATTTGGCATTAAGCTTAATGCCTAGGAGTTAGGTCTAATGCCTGATTTTTTTCCATGAAAATTATTCTTATTGCCTAACCAGATTATCTGAGACATAATGAAAAGACAATTTGAAATTAAAGGTTCAATATTAGTAAGTTTAGCTGAAGAAGTATTTCTTTGGATACTAGTAGGTAGCCCAATTTTAAACAAAATCAAATATTATTTATTTCTAATATTTTTGTATTTTAGCTCACCTGGCCAAAGGCCATATGAGCTTATGCCATCACTATGTGTTCGTCATCGTCCGTCGTCCGTTAACAATTTCAGAAATCTTCTCCTCTGAAACCACTGAACCAAAGAAACTGAAACTTTGCATATTGGCATAACGATAAAAAACATAGCAAAAAGGTATCAATTGGGCATTCAACCATTGTCAAAACACCGAAAGGGGAGGACAAGGACAAAATCAGTCACCACAAACAAGAACAATGTGTACATTTTCCTAACCACCAATACAGAAATATAAGAGGGTGTGGATAGGGTTTCCAGAATAGAGAATAATGGCCAAATAATTTAATAGATAAAGAATAATGACAAAAAAACTAAAGAATAGAGAATAATGACCCCTACAGAATAACGAATAATGTGAAAATTAACTAAACCCCCACCAAACCCTTTACAGAATAGAAAATAAAGGGCAATTTTTATTCCAGAATATAAAGAAATGAGGACACCTCCGTCCATACCCTCATATAAATAAACTGGTATGCGACCTACTACAGAAAAAAGCTTACATTATATATTGTTTACTACAGATAATTTTATGGAAAAACTGCAAATCCATAAGGTAATTCTTTGATATTCTGATTTGTTTGGAATCAGTTGATTTTTTTTACATCACTGACCACCAATACGACGAAAGCATCAACATTATGTACCTTCAGCAGGTAATTATTTATGGTTGTTTTGTTGTTGACATAAATATTTATGGATTGGTCCATCATATTACGTACCAAAAACTCTGTTTTTGTTTCGCTAAATTTTATAACGGCTTTTTAATATTTTGACCAAAGTTATGGCAATTCTCACAGTTTCCTTAAGATTTTAAACTCCAAATAGAAATTTACCTTAATAATTATGTTCCATATTAGTAATAGTGGCCATGTATTTTATCATCTTGTCAACATCAAAATAAAATAAACAAATAAAAAAAATAAATTGATTTTGCTTGAAACTGGGCTAGCCATCCAAAGAAGTATTTTTTTTTTCAGTTAAACTTATTAATATTGAAACTTTAATTTCAAATTTTCTTTTCATGATGTATCAGATTATCTGGTTAGGCAATAAGAATAATTTTCATGGAAAAAAATCAGACATTAGACCTAAATTCTAGGCATTAAGCTTATAAATTGATTTTGCTTGAAACTGGGCTAGCCATCCAAAGAAGTTTTTTTTTTTCAGTTAAACTTATTAATATTGAAACTTTAATTTCAAATTTTCTTTTCATGATGTATCAGATTATCTGGTTAGGCAATAAGAATAATTTTCATGGAAAAAAATCAGACATTAGACCTAAATCCTAGGCATTAAGCTTAATGCCAAATTCTATTTAGGCATTAACACTAATGACTAGGTATTATCTTATTGCCTAGGATTTAAGCTTAATGCCTAATTATACCTATTGCCTCTAACATATACACCTTTTATCATTATATACTAGGCAAAAAAAGAAACGTTACATTGGTTTTCTTTAAAGATTTTTTCTACACATATTTTGTTTTCATTTTTAATATTATGATTAGAAAAAAAAAACGAGTTTTTCTATCAAATTTGCGTATTGAAGGCGGATTTGAAAATGACGTTACGTCATTTTTTTAATTTTGACAAAAATTGCAACTTTTAAAATTTTACGTGACAAAAATTCAATTAGGCTAGTGATTGTGGTCGTTAAATGAAGCTAATATCACGGCTAGCAAAAGGTCGACCTTAAATGCTGAAAAAAATGTAAGTCAGGTACTTTACGTTAACGTTAAAATAAGAATGAATTCTCTACTTTCGTGTTGGATACAGGAATGACCAAAATACAGGTGATATCGGACGAAGTCCGACTAAGTGTAGAATATAGGTCACATGACAAGTGTATTAATGTTGCAAACCGGATGTAGCATTTTGTGAATCAATCCCATAATCCCCCGAAGGCCAGCTTTAGCTGTGTTTTCGCATAAGAAACTTAAAAGAAATTATGTTTTGGCGAAGCCAAAATATAATTTCTAAACCAGTTGAATTTTCAAACGATTTTTTTTCAAGTTTCTGTGCGAAATTGAAACTTTATTCGAAACGTTGGTCAGTGACCTACAAAAAACACCATAACAACGGATTCCAATATGGCGACGTGTTTACATGACGACACACTATTAAATGACGTCACCTATAACAACATGACACCATGACAACGTAATTAAAAGAAGCAGAGGTACCAATGGGGTATTCGAATGTCAAAAGTCCGAAAGGACAGAGACAAAACCAGTAAACACCAACAAGAACGGGAGAATGTTTACATGACGGACGAAAAATAAATATTTTTTCTCTAATAATACATTATGTTAAATAAGATTGATGTTCAATCATCCTAACTATGATAAAAAAATAAAAATTGTCTTACCTCAGTGTTTTTTTTACATCATTATCTGTATCAACAAGTATTTAATCCTGCGGGAATATTCTTCAAAACATGTCGTTATTTTCTGTTAGGTTTCTAAATCAATCTTTAAATTGATGCCAATACAGAAAATGATAAATATTGACACAGAAAGCTTTCAAAACCTGGCAGAATAAAATGGTGCATGCATGTTGTTCGTCTGCAGGAAACGCGAAATTCTCTGACAGGGAAATGACGTCACGGAACTTGTAAAGGGGTGTTATTTCGTCCCCGCCGAATGTTGTCCCTAAATATTTATATTTGCGCAAATAAATGAGGTTTCAATAATCATTGACGCAATGTTTCTTTAATTAACAAGAATGCAAATGTCATGATTTTTCTTTTTTCTTGGGGGGGGGGGGGGGGGAGGGCTTGCACATAAGTACATTATCAAACATTCTTTGAGTTTTCGAAGCTCGCTTAGATTGAATAAGGAAGGCATGGTTTTCATCATTGATATAATTCAAATTTTATTTCATTAGAGAAATCTATGAGCAATTAACTTCGTCCGATTTTAGGCTAAAGCCTACTCCATATTAAATCATTTAAAAGACTTAAGAACAACTATCCATAGTTCAAAGACTCGTGTCCGAGTTAGCAGTACAAAAAATGATGAGACCGGAAGTGGCAAAACACCATAACCAACGCGATTTTAGAGCATGCGTTACAGCTTTATTTTTCTTCGTAATCGCTTTGAAAATGGTTGAAAAAAATTAACTCATGTTAATGGATAAAATTTCAATCGAATAATCATAAACACTGTACATACGGGGTCACGCCAAGCTGACGTCATAATTCAAAAAGACGTCCTCTAATGTACGTTTTTTGGCGTTTTGGCGTAAATGAGTGACTAAAATTGACAAAGTTAAGTAAGACGCGCCCTTTTTAAACCAAAGATTCAAATTTTTACAGAAATTTTGAAATTATCAACATTTTGTCATTTTTAATTTAACTGAACAACGTTTTCAGAAATAACCAAAACCCACCGGAAGAAGTTGAACAATATCCCATCCCTGTAGTTTTACGGGTTGTTAAGTATCCCTTAATACTGAATTCAACTTTAAATTAATCGAAATACTGTCAGATATGCAAAATGAATGGTTATTCAGGAACGATAATGCTTTGTTAACTTGATTTTCTACAATATCTACGTAAAACTGTAAAGAGATGTAAAATTCGATTGAAAATTAGGTAGACTGGATTTTTGTCTCTTCAGTATGACCAAAGATACGTTTATTCAATGGAAGTTACAACTTATCGTTTGTTATAAAAATTTTATCAAATAAAATATAAGTTTAACGTTTCTTTTTTTGCCTAGTATATAAAGAATTAGACATTTTAAATTCGGCATTATTTGTTTTTGGTCAGGTGTCCTCACTAACCTTATGGCCCTGTCACACTATAACGTTTTAGCCAACGTGTGCCGAACGTTCGAATAATTTTCTAAAACGTTGGAACACGTTGGCAGTCGCTGTAAAAAGTTTCAAAAAATATCTCTGTGAACGACCACAAAGCGTCAGACTAACTACCTGCAACGCACGACAAACTTATTCAAAACTTATCTATAGCGATTGTCCGGCGTACTTGACGTTTGCCTAGCGCATGTGTGACGACTGCAGAACGCATTCATAGCGTTAGTCTAACTTATAATTTTTTCTCTCGGTGGGGATACCTAGGATTTATGTTCTTTTCTTTAGTATTATTTCACAATAGCCCAATTAGATCTATTATCTGGCTTCAATGTATTGCTGGATTAATTAATAATTACAGATACATCATGTGAATTTTGTTTCATTATAAAAATATTGGTTTTCAGCATTCTGGTAATATGAATGTATAGTTATTCTTAAGCCGTTTTTTTTTACCAATAGTGATGATTTTTGCACTCAGTCTAAAAGAATAAAATATAGTGTAGATTTTATATTCTTATATGAAAAAATATACAGAGAGGAATGCATGCGCTTGTTAACAAAATCTCCAAATCGCAAATGAGTATATACATGTAAGAAATACCGGTCTGTAGATTTTGCCTAGCATCCTTTTTAAAGCACTTGACTAATGATGGCCTTAATAGAGAAAAACGCGTGTGCTTATTGAATATTAAAGATACACATTATTTCAAATGAGTATTGAAGTAGGCTGTCGTTACTCGTTGTATTTGAGTATTTTTCTACCAAAGACATGTCCACCGAAAACATGACAAGTATTACAATTAGCAAGAATTACTTTCAATTCAAGACCATCTAAGTTTTCTTCGTTCTCTATAGATTCTTTTGGCTTTGTTCATTGTTTTTTGTAAAAAGATTTTTTTTTCAGGTTTGAATTAGTATCTCAAGCTTTTGAAATTGACTTTTCCCCTTGTAATTCAATCTTACTTTTAACATTTTTGGGTTGATACGCTACTCGTTCGTTACAATGACGCTCTGTGCGCTCTGTACACGTTTTAAACACGTTGAATAGGTTTCTTGGTCGTTAGACTGACGCTAGACGTGCGCTGCATTATCGCTAGACACGTTCGTTTCCATTTAGTTTAGCGTTCGTCAAACGCATTTCAGCGTGTGCCCAACGACCACATAGCGTACATCGGCGTGTGTATAACGTCCTTCTAACTTATGCCTAGCGTTCGAATAATTTATTTCTAACACGTTGGCGAACGTCGGAAATTTTAAGCATGTTGAAAAATTTGCGACGCACTCGGCGTTCACCAACGCACGCTGACGTTCGCTAACGTGTTTGTAGCGTGTTCATAACGTGTACAAAACTTACGCAACGCACACCAGCGTGTTGAAAATATATTTTAAAACGTCGGCACACGTTGGCTAAAACGTTAAAGTGTGACAGGGCCATTAAATGTATTAAATATATTGTAAATTAACAAGATATTGAGCTCAATGAGTGTAATATTTCTATTTTTAATCAAGAAAAAGAGCAATGACCTACATACTAGGTGGTTTAATCAGTGGCGGATCCAGGGGGGTTCCTGGGGTCGGAACCCCCCCCCTTTTCCTCCGAAATTCTTAAATTTTTGTGTAGATTTTCAGCAAAATTGGTTTGGAATCCCCCCTTTGGCCCACAGAACCCAGTATGAGGAACCCTCCTTTTCGAAAATTTCTGGATCCGCCCCTGTAGATCTTCTTTAATTTTTCAGGACAGATTGATATTTAAGTGGGGGCGGACAGGGGAAACGGGGATACGGGGGTTGAGGAGGCGGGGAGCGGGTGTAGAAAGGACGGTGAGCGGTGGTAGAGGGGCGGGGAACGGGGGTGGAAGAGGCGGGGAGCGGGGGTACAGGGGCAGAAAAGGGGGACGGGGTACCGGGATTGAGGTGGCGGAGAGGGGAGGTGGAGAGGGCGGGGGTGGAGGGGGCGGGATGCAGGTGAACAGTACTCTGTCCACCCCCATATAAACACTCATTTCCTCAACCTGAATTTTGATTTTGTCACCGTTTTTAGTTAATTGCAATAAACTACAATTTACCTCTATGTTTTATTTTTACAACAGCAACTACGTTTTTTAACAATTCTTAAATCCAGGAGACAGTATTGTACCACTTAAGCTAATGAACAACTATCTCGAGCTTGGTTGCAACTAAAATGATAGTGTCAGAGGAGTTAACGATTTTACATAATGAGCCAATTAAACGACAATTTTTCCCCCAATTTTGAAATTATTAAAATGAGCTAAAAGTATGTGATGTATACTTTAGATTAGTTTACCTTTACTATATCAGCATTATTTTGATTCAAGTGATACACAATGATGTTAAAATAGTTACCTAAAGTGGCTTTAAAATCGTGATTTGATGAAAAACTGCAAAAAACCTGCAATTTTAATGTGGTTTTCATGAAATTTAACTATGAGCCACACAGATTACCACTACAATAATTTATGTAGATAATCATTTTTAATATAGAAATAAACCACAAAAATATCTTTGTGGTACTCGGTGTGGCTCATAGTTAAATTTGCCAAAAACTACTCAAACTACTTAAAATTTGCATGATTTTAACACTTAAAATTTCACAAAAATGTCTTTTTTTTACATAATTTGATGACGTCACTATGACGTAATAAACAAGATTTAGTTAAAATTAATGTTATTTTACTATACCTTGTTTATCTAAGAACTGATTTAGAACCATTCAACCTTAGTTCAATCATTTTTAAAAAATGGTAAATTAGGGGGCCAGATTTAGCACTTATCATATCTTGTGCTTTGTAAATTTTGACATGCTATACGGAATAACTCCTAAAACAAAGGGTCCGTCAACTTCCAGATTTTGTAAATATTGATGTGCTGCACAATTTGCAATGTAAATGTCTTTTTTAGAGTTCATGATATTGAGCTCAAAAATGCAGAATTTGGAAAATACCTGGAAAAGGGTAAAAACTCCTGAATGGGTAATTGAAACTTCTTTTCTGGGCAGTTGATCTTCAGGTGCTGAACACTTTTATCCAGTCAGTCAGAATTTTGATAACAGTGACCATTTAGTTTTTTTTGCCAAAAATCCCGCAATTTACCCCTAAAATCTATATTCAGCCATGTTTTTTCACGAATCAAAAATCCAAACATCAATTTTGTAACACTATTGCCAAGAATACCTGTACCCAGTTTGGTTGCAATTGGACTTATGCTGTCATGAGTTAACGTTTCAATAACTTAACGGACGGACGACGGACAACAAGTGATGAAAAAATCTAACCTGAACCATCCAAATCTGCAAAAACGCTATTTCTTACCTTTAAAGGGCACTGACGGGTCCTCTGACTTCGACCCTATGGAGACTTTTTAAGAGCTTTTGGCTTAAGCTTTAAACAAGCTTTTCTCAGTCTTCGGTGGTTTTTATTCTATAGGGCTAAACATGAAAAAGGTTATTTTTGACCTTTAAAGGGTCATAAGGGCTCATGTTTCAAGTTTTAAAATAAGAATCGTTTGATGCCAACATTTCATATATCTAGTTGTATTCAGTTCCTTACCGAATTTTCTAGTCAAACGGGACGGCGATAGCTGGGTTTTTAATCCGCCTTTGCATTTTCTTGTGTTTTGTGTTATTATATTGGACCCGAAGAGTGAGGTTTGGAGCAAAACAAACCAAGTATTTTCATATTTAGTAAATATAGGGTCAATTAAAGTCAAAATGTAGGACTAGTAAATCCAATTCAATGCTTTCTTTCAAATGAAAATTTAATTCAGTACTTTGAAAAAGATGATGACCCATTCTTTTTTCAAAAATGCTTTTGATTTTGAGCAATAAAATAAGAATAAAACATTTCATAAGTTTCTAGCTTGCCAATGTTAATACATTGTTTTACCTTGCATCCATGTTATCAACAGGAACATAGCTTATTTTCAAGCCTTGGATTTTTTTGATTTTTTTTTTTAGAAAATAACATTGAAAATACATCTGCTAGATTTTGACTCGAACGGATAGGAACCTTAAAGGCTTTGACTACAATTTAGACGATCAAAAAAAGAGAAAGAAATAACATTCAAAACATTGTTACTGTGCCCAATCCCATCCCGTTGTTGCTAATCATATTTTGGAAAATATTTAAATATTCTACTGGCTATTTGAGTAAAAAAATAGGTTTCGAGGAATAACATTTATGCAATTTGTAAATAATTGGTACATGTGTATCCCCTATTAGCATTGTCCTTCTTGGTCATCTGAAGATATAGTTCAATGTACTACATACTAGGTAATTGTTCGGTTAGCAAATACATACATGCATCTTACTTTCTGCAAAGACAATTTAACTATTAGAAGATAATGGGATGTGGAATAAGTGTTCGCGACGTAACGTTCAATATAAAACGATAATTTTACAAAAAAAGTCCACAACGGAAAACAGCCAGCAGCCTTAGATGACCAGTGGTCGCTGCTCGCTGTTTTGCAAGTGGTCCTGGATTAAAAACAAAACTACTTATGATTCAAGCCCAATTCTTAAGTGGCAATGAAAGACCATCTAATAAGTATTTAAAAGTAGCACCTAAAAACTGGGCGGTTTAGTCAGAATTGGGCCTTAATTTCTTTAAGATATAATTGATTAAGGAGGTATGGAGAAACCTTAAAATGTCTACCATCCTCCACTTTAAAATAATGCTTTGTAACAACCGTTTTGCAATAATCTCCCCAATTTGCAATAAAAAGAGTTTTTTCTTTGTTTTATTATTATTTATTCATTATACTTTAAACCAATAAGGTGACATTTTGGGACCATTGTATGAATATAAAATGATAAAACAAAGAAAACATTTTTATTGCAAAACGGTTAAAGTGCTTTCTAAAAATTACAGTTTTTACAATAAAACGTTTTTATGAGCCAAAATAAGAATTTTATCATCAGTTTTTTTTAGCTTTTTTTACAATTGATTATTCACTTAAAATCAATTTTCATCATAAATCTTGGTGGAAAATGTATTTTATCAGGAAGAAAAAGGTTATGCAAACATTTGACATATGAGTGATACTTTAACTGTTGTGGGATAATATGGACCTTTTTTTTTATTGGGACAAATGAGCCTTCTGCGAGTAATAAGCAAAAATATGGCATACTTTTTAAATGGTCATCAGCATTGTGACGTCAGCACACAAATCGAACCATCATAATTATTTTATAGACGTCGTTCGATTAGCATTGGTGTTATACGAGGTCAAACATGACGTTTTCATATCTCTCTGATCCAAAACTGCATAATAATTGAGTAATTATTTCCACATATTAGCAGTACATGACGTGTAAATAAAAAAGTGGTATACACGACAATGCCCGCAATCCTGAGCTCCATCAATCAACATTAGGACAATGATATTACTGGTAATTATTGCAATAAAAATAATAAATGTAACGTGACATTAGTTTTAAAGCGAATAGCATGGCAAATTTTCGCCTTTTAAGGTTCATCTTCACATTAGGAATGAAATGACTGGTAATTTACCTCCTATTCTCAGTCCACGAGTAGGTATAACATAAGAAATTTTGTAACTCCTAAAATAAAAAGATCTGCCATGCAATTTTTATCTAAAGTCTTATGTAAAAAAATGTTTGATTTCTGCATGGGTTTTATCAGCCATAAATTTATTCAAAGTGTACCATGAACCTTTTTGGGTTCGTCGCATAATTTGAAGTTGCCTTTTTTCTGTGTCCTACATGTACATTAAGAAAAGATTCATTGTGCCAGTTGAACATTGAACCGCACATTCATAATCAGTTTTAGTGTCTATTTCTTGTGTAACTTGACCTGATAGTTCTTAAAAGGAAGGGCTACCCCTTAACTGTCAGCATTGACGTGCATTGTTTGAGCATGTCCAGTTATTTTTTCAAGTGATATAAATTAACTATTTTTCTTATCTAAAGATTCATTTTAACACAAAGACGCTACATACTACCGGTAAGTCATTAATGGAATGAAGAAGAGACGACAATTTTCAACATCTATAGTGTTTTAAAATTACACTTATTATAATAACCAATCAAAAACAACAACAAAGTGCCTGACAGATGGGTTTTATCTCTGAACAAAAGTAGACAGAAAAAGGAGTAGAATAGAATAGAATAGATTAGTTTATTAAACCAATTATGGGCCCATCACTGGGCATATATATATATATATATATACATGAATACAATTGAAAACATCAAACATATATTGATATATAAGTATGATTTGAGATGGTTTAGTGTGACTTAATTTGCCTCAAATAGATGAGATTTCTCATTGACTAAGGAATTATAAGACATAGTATTTTATTACCTTTGCCTTTTTCATATTTTCTTCTTAGACATAAGGGATTGATAATCAAAGCTCGGTTATTTTGTTTCTGTATATATATGTATATATCTATCTGGATTTCTTTTCAGGACAAATGATGCTTGAAGCTTAAAGTCCAAGAAACACAGACAAATCAAACAATCTAGACGATTCAGCGACAACACGTGTAATGACAAATCTCAATGCCAGCCAAAGTAAAACGAGATAAAATAAGCTGCCACTTGGGAAAAGTATCTGCCTATTGCAACATAACTTAATTGTGCTTAAACATGTTAAATACCAGAATAGGTTAAATCCGATAAAGTTGAAAAAATGGCACTGATAACTACGAATAGGATAAAATTCTCCAAACTCCAGACTTTTGACACTTGAATGCCCCATTGGTGCCTCTTTGCTTCTTTCTAAGCTACACTTATAAAATAACACAAAACCATCTGCTCAGAACAAAGTAGTTAACCAATTAAGAAAGATACACAAAAACTAAGTATTTTATTTATTTTATTCTTCATTAAGCATGCACTGCATATTTATTTTGTACATAGGCCTGGCACACTATTTTAAAATAACAAATAAATTAACAATACATTTTTAAATTGAAACGTTTCAATTGAAAGACAATGGTATTTAATAGCACTTTACACATGTTACAACATTACCCGTCCCACAGAGCATTGACAAAGTCTGATCTACAGTAAGCTTTTACTTAGCAAGATATATAAATTGTCTCCCTTGCTTTGGTTTGTCTATGCGATCTATCTAAAGTGTAACTAACTAAATGTGGAAGACTGCAATCATTTCATTTTACTTTGCAGGACGAGTCTGAACACCGATTCGATCATTAATCTCAGGACGGATTTTCAGTATTTGAAGTTTATATATATACGACATTTTAATATCACAAATTTGATTCCTATGGATTAGCCGAAGATAGATCGATATATATTTCTCTTAATCGCTCCTCCTCCAGGCTATCCGTATTGTCCATGTTTATTGAAAATACTTTATTTTGGTCTATATTTGATACTTTGCTGTTTTCCTGCTCAGCGCCCTGCGTCTCATGTTTTCGAACTGCTTCCCGCATTTCAAACATAGACACGTCTATTTTGTCACTATTATTATCTATCTGCTCACTAGCAGAAGTGTCAAACCGGGAAACAGTATTGACAGGAGAATGATATTGGAAACGATCATCATTATCTAGACCAGAGTCCGAAGATGGTGCTTTACTATCTGGTACAGATGGTAAAGATTCCAGCGATATTGCTGTTTGTAGACGCCCTATTCCTCTTTTACTAAACAATTCTGAAGCATTCGTCTTCTCAATTTTACTTTGGTCAAATAAAGGATTCGATTTGTAATGCTTTTCAATTTTAGACATTTCTCTAAATTCGTTGCGTTCTGAAAATGCCCTCAAAGATTCTAGCGAATATGCACTTTTTAGACTGTGCGGATTGGTAGCGCTTCTTCTCATAGGCGGTGAACCTGCCTGGCTGTCTACTTCCGCGACAGAATATAGAGTACCGACTTTGTTTATGTCTGTTGAACTCTGGCTGTGGTGACTTTGTGCCAAGGAAGGTGCTGACTGTCGTCTAAAATCGTTCTGAAATAAAACCAAAAGTTGACTTTCAGAAATGAATGATGGGTTGCCCAAACATGGGCAATCAATTAGAAATTATGTACATTTTGTTAAGTTTGATTGTTGAAATATTCAAAACATCATTAAGTAGATTTTGATACCAGGGCATCCTTTTGGATATACATTACCAAACTAAGAGCCAGTGGATACTTAGTAAGGACAGGCTTAATTTCTAATTCAATATAAAATCAAATTTTCAGCTGTATTTGGTAAATATTTTTGTGAATTACAAAGCGCCGAATGATTGTTGTAGAACGGTGAAATCTTGCAAAACATGAGAAAGAACACAAATGATTAGATGTAACCCAAAGTGAATTGGTAATTGTCAGGTGCGCTTTAGAAGGTAGAAAAGACAGAACGATAAATCATTTTCACAAAGGGGGTCACCGTTTTCTGATTTCTGATTTGAAGATTTTTTGGATCGTTTTGCCTTTAAGTCAGAGGGCAACATCTTGTACATATATTTTTATTATTGAGCCTACCTTTTTATACAATGGAGTATTTAGAGCTAAAGAGTTTTTCTGTTGAGCTTCATAACCATCATCTATTTCATCGTTATCTTCTACAAGGAAGAATTTCTGAATGGTCTTTGGCATCTTGGAATCCATTACCAGAATAACTAGTCCTACAATTGTAGCCAATATTCCTGCAAAAGGAGAAAATAAAGAAAATGTTTCACAATTTATATATCTTAAACTTTCTTTTTGTTTTACTCTGTTGTTATTAATGTCTGATTTGTTAAGACAATGAATATACAAGATTCATGAGTAATTCATTCGCATAATCCAATTCACGTTTTTTAAATATTTTGAGCATGCATAAAGTATATATACATTTTATTACCCACTAGCTTTGTTGCTGTTAAGTGTCTGAAATTAAATTTTCTTATTTGTAATTTGTTTGTTTTAGGGAAAATCTCATTTAAATCAAATTAAGAATTTTTAATAATATCTGTTCATGAATTGCAGACATATATCATCGCATTTACCATGTAATTTTCTCTGTAAGTATTAGCAAATAACACGTGGAAGTTATCCTCTGCCATTTACTCACCCATTAACATGATCGACCAGAAACAAATCCCATAGAACAGATGAAATTCACTTTCTGAACAGAAGAATTTGAGTTTCGTAGACGGAAGCAGGCAGTGGTAAACAATAGAGGAGGAAAACATTGTTACGCCCGTCAAAGTGAACAAGGCACCACCATAAAATACTACACTGCATATCATAACATTGGCCAAAATCCACAACGAAAAAGATGTTCTGAAAGATAGACAAAACCTAAGTTAGTAATGGCTAGTTATGGGGGTACCAAACACTAAGGCTAAAATATAACAGTGTCGATTAATTGTCTTAAAATTTTGCAGAAATATGTTCTTTGATAAGATAAAGTCAACTGCTTAAACTCAACAAAATCAAACCATAGGTTTCTTTGGAAATTTTTCATTGAATATAATGGGGTTTCAATTCTGATCAACGAGAAGCTTTACAAATTTGTATAGAATTGCTATACTAAAACGTTCTAGTGATATTTAAGGCATATTTCCCTTAAGTGTTCTGTACCCCCCCCCTGAAACATTATTATGATAATATGTAATGTACTAGTATTTGTTGTCGTTTGTGTTTTTTTTTTTTTTTTTTTTTTTTTTTTTTTTATTGTTTGATTGGTTTTTACTGTTGAAATATTTGTTCGCAGTTTTGTCCTTTATACATGTAGTTCCTAAATTTCCATGACATTTTGTAGAAAATACCGGTATAACTACTTCCATAAATGATTTTATTAAAATGATAAATTAAAGATATCTTGAAATGCACCCTGATATAAACTACATCGTAAGATTTCAGAGTTAAGATCCAAATTTAAAAACACAAAAATTCTAACATGGAAGAACGTTCTATTTTCAATAATTTAAAAATCCAATACTTACAAAAGTAGAATTTTTGCAATATATCCAGCTAAAGCATAACTTCTACCCCATCTAAAACCTCCTACATCAACGCTGAAGAACTCTACCACCGTTAAAACAGGTTGAGGGAGCCCTCTTTCTAAATAGTGTCGAAAATCGGTTATTGAACTGATAGCTGAAATAACAATGATAAGTTTAATTTATGAACAACGTCTTGTTTTTGCATTAAAATCAACACTGTTTTTTTTATTGTTTTTTTTTTATTATTTTATTCCGTTATGCATATGCATGGACACCTTTTATTTTTATTTTTTTTTCTTTATTTTACACCTTTTTACTTTGATTTATTTATTTGCATTCTACCTTTTAAATGTGGTTTTACTTTCCAAGCAATCCGTTTTCTCATTTACGAGCCACAGAGCAACAATTTTTTTATTATTATTTTGCTTCTGCATATACATACTACTGCATATCCATTACTTTTAAATTCTTAAAGTGCTTTAGTTTTGCATTTTATTATAATTAACGTTTTACTTTCAAAATTGAAGCAACTTTCATTTTGGTTCCCTATCAAGCATAATGTTACCATTCCATAATTTTGCTTTTCAACTATTTCATGTAATTAAATCATAATTTTTTATATGTTCTTAAAATAAATGAAAGTTTCAAAATGCATTGTTATTAACCATCTTATTTGGTCACGCTTGATTTGATACCAATTTTTATAGATATAGCACATTTTCTGTGGTAATACAACTATTTAGGTCAAAACATTTCCATAAAAATTGACATTTATTATAGAAATTTGACTGACGTAACAATTAATAACCTAACCCAATCGTTAAGAAAAAACTTGATTCATCATTTTTGTTTGATTTTATTTCGTTAACACTTGTGTTATGACAAGTTCGGTATTACCAAGAAAAACTGCTTAGTTTTTGACAACTAGCTGGATATTTTTTCTTAGAGGCGTATATAGGTGTGCCCCCGCTCACCCATAGTGTATATTTAAAAATATAATTTGACGAAACATCCTACCTCCATTAAAATCTATTGCCTCATTGTATTTTACCGAACTTCGAGAGTTTTCAAAATAACCTGAAAAGAAAAAATAAATCATAAATACAAAAGGCTGTCCAATTCTTGCATTTTGACTGTTAAGGTATTCAGCTTTTTTCCCTTTTGTAAAGATATTTGAAAGAATTGGCTTTATCTCATATTTATCAAAGGTAATAACAACATTATTGAACTCGAAACGAAGTCAAAGAAGAAGAAGAAGAAGAAGAAGCAGAAGAAGAAGAAGAAGAAGAAGAAGAAGATGATGATGATGATGATAATGATGATGATGATGATGATGATGATGATGATGATGATGATGATGATGATGATTGGAAAATTAAAAATTATAGAAGCTTTTATATTCAGACAGCATCAAATTTGCGATGCCTTCAACAAATTTGAAAATGATGATTTTTTTCACACTTTTACTTAATTGTATGTATATTTATGTGTAATATACAATTATAATAATTGGCCAGCTAATTAAGTGATGTATGTACCTTTTAGAGTAATGTTGATCTTCTGGAGTCCAATATTGAGGCCAACAGTTCCTGAAATTTCAGCATCAGAACGATAGATGTAAGGGACACTGACTTTTCTGTCAATTCCTTCCACCCAGCAATCACCGAAAAGGCATACTGAAACAGCAAGTTAATGAAAATTGATACATGCAATCACTAATAAGCCATAATGATACAGCAAAGTAAGTAATTATTGGTACACATATACATAAATACAAATGTTAAATATTAGCAGCTAATGATGATCAATCCTTTGTTGTTATACCACATTATATATAAACAAATTTGGTTTGAGGTGTTTTAATTAAGGGTGGTGAAACATTAACATATCGCTGTATCTTTGGGGTAAAAAAAAGTATGTTCTTTTACTGTCGAGTATTATTCGTGTGTACTCATATCACTATTTGTTTCATTTAATAAGACAAAAGGGGCAATCTAATCTACAAACACAAGAAAGAGTGGTTTAAACACTTGTATTAAGAGAAAAGGCAATCGAATGAAACTTTTAATCTAAAGAATTTATGGAATCTTATAGAAAAAAAAAACTTAACTTCTTGCAAATGCATTTGGCGAAGACTTGACCTTATGAATTTGCGATTATATCACTGTTATCAAATTGTGTTAGATTCATAATAATTATAATTTATCACGTTCAATGCCCACGTTTAACATTTGAAAAGGGAACTAGAGTAGGTGAATCATACCATGCATAATTCTCATTTCAACATCCAAATTTTTTTTAATATGCTTAAAGTGGAATTTTAATATTCATTTAATGGAGGTTTTTGAGTTTAAGATTGTTGATTGTGATTGATCGATCCTCATACCTGTCTCGGCACTTTCTTACAGTAATAATTTGTATGAAGAAGATTGATAATAGCTATAGAATATCATTAGTATTTTCTTTTATTATAGGTGCAACATTATGTTCATCATGTAGGCACTTTGTTCATGTCTATGTTCTAGACTTTCCTCATGTATTTTTATCAATTTGAAATTAATCTTTCTGTCATTAAACTTCAAAGAATATGTCATTGATATTGAAAGATTTATACATGCTTGAATATTTATTAGCTTTTAAATGTCAGGATCAAATTCGATTTTTTTATAATTCCTAGAAATTGTTTCATTGTCTCCATGTCTTATTCCATTGTGTTCTTAAGGGTGTAATTTATGAGGCAGAGTAGAACTAATGTACATTTTAAATCCTAAGAATCTCCTTTTAACAGATTTGAGTTAGTTTTAGTCTCCATTTGGCACACTATTTAACAATTTAAATTTTACAGAGAACTCTATATATAACTTGCAAATGTTCATCGGTCAACTTTGAAAATAAAATTTAATAAGATGTATTAATTGTTGAATAGTGTGCCAAATGGAAACTAAAACTATGTCAATTCTGTTAAAAGGAGATTCTTTGGATTTAAAATGTTTTCTAGTTCTAGCTGATAATATGATAATAGTAAACATGTGCTTTATTTAATAACCCAACTAACCAATATTTTTTTTACAATTAAAAAGGCCATGCAGCAGTGTATCAAATTAAAGTTATCACTAATCAACGCCTGGGAGTAGAATTTTTTTCAAAGATGTGTATTAAAACTTCATTTTATGCACATTTTGACTCTTGAGTACTCGTCTACTTCTTGACTTTAGAATGAAGTACAGCAATTAAAAGGTTTTTCCTTTGCTTTGTATTACATTAATACTTTTAATGTGATTTTGTGTCATGCATATTTATTTAATATCCCTCTTTTATTAGATTATAAAACCAAAATGTATGGAACAGAGTGCCAAATTTAAACTAAGACTAACGTATGCATGAAAGTAGAATAATCTGAATGTATTAGTGATTTAGAAACGCCCGTTTTGTCTATATTTACTGACTAATCAGATATCCTCAATCCAAATCAAGGAAACCATAAAAATAAACGTTGATCCAATTCAAATGATATTTTAGAAAAAAAAACTATTCAAATTGATCACTAGATTTAATTCAATTCTAAGAAAAATGATGTTTGACATATTATTTGTCTCACTTTAATTGATCTTGTAAAATGGTCGGCGTGACTTTTTACATGCAAGTTACTAAAACTGTCACCTTACAACCTGTTACTCAATAACATTAATGTTTAATTTGATTTTTTCATGTTTCCTTTTTAATACAATATTTCCGTGACAATGTCCTAGTTACTGACAGTGTTTTCAATAAATAGTTCAAACAAAATCTGCTGACGAACAAATGTATATCTATTAACCCACCAGAAATTATGGTTATGATTTTTAAATTGTGGTCTCTAACTCTATTTTTTAAATGACGTAATTCAACCTAATTGTATTTAAAGTGACAGATTTTTCAAAAATACATCATATATAATTACATTTTATGAAATAAAAGAACAATTCATAAACTTTATCTTATTATGCTTTTCTATGAAATTACTGTATTTTGTATTTTATATGTGTTATACCGCGATACATCAACTTTAAGAGTACAAGACAAAATTGTAGAAAAGTGTTACAAAAATTGATTTAATTAACAAAATTTCTTGATCTATTATTTTCTTTTTCATTCATGTTTTAAGGAATGTTTTTGCAAAGAAGTAAAAAAATGATTTCGAATAGCAAATACCTCTGCACATTCAATACCTCTATGTCAATACATGATAATGGGTGCAGGGGGACCAGAATCCTCCCATATACTAGTAATGTCAAAACGAAATTCATTGCAATGTAGTAATTATTTTCATTTTATTTTTGGTAAACAAAAATACAGTTCAATAAAGATCCACAGGTAGGGTTATAAAAAACGTCTAGTGCCCATTTTGGCTTTAGACAAATGAACCAAAAACAAGATACAACATCGAAATTCAGCTGATTTCATGTTTCTTATTGCTTTCATTGATGTTGCCCGTGGAAGCAAGGTTTTTTGTCTCCTTTCGGACTTTTGACATTCGAATGCCCCATTTGTACATTTTCCTTTTACTGGTCTATGTTGTTTGTTACGTTTTATAGGGATCGACAAAATCATAACAGTACACAGTGTTTAAGGTGTAGGAAGTGAGAGGTGATTTTAGGATCAATTATGTCATGATATGGAAGGATTTTTTTATGTATCTTATTTATCTTTTAATCCACTTTTAAATATTTATCAGGTATATGCACCAAACGCACTTATCTGAAAAGCTGACAATCACTGCAAGTTACTAGGCTTAGAAAATATTTCATCTTTAGCTTACGTATGAATATGTAAAGTCCAAATAAATTAATTAAGAATGAGAAACCCAACGTAATATTTTTTTGTAAATTCCTTTGTTTTCCCCCATGTTTTTGATAGTCCAGCGACTCTTTCAGTGCACGATATTTGTGCATGTACAGAACGTTGAAATAAATTGCTTTACGAGATTTGTTAATCAGTAAATTTCATTATGTTGTATATGCATAACTAAATGCACATCAAAAGCATTTGAACTAAATAATTGGAAGGTGGAAAACTGGACGTGTCGATAGAGATTAAACCTTCCCCTAAAATTTTTAACATGTAACCTGCTAGATTCATAACGTACCAAATCTTTATTATATTATATAGTCCCCTATAGAACAAGCTTGATTATTTTCCACAGAAATTATTGTAAGAATAATTATATCAAAATGTAAAACTTTAGTTGGAAAATTATTTTCCCGCAAAAGTAGGGAAGAAAGCATCTGATGAATTTTAATCTATTGACCTGTTTCCTATTAAAGATGCTGTTTTACATGCTATTATATTATCTTTCAGTTTAATTTTTAAGTAATGTTAATTTTCCTTTAAAACCTTTTTCATGAACTTATATCCGTTACCGAAAATGCAGTACTAGAAATTTTAGTTTAGTTTGTGCAAAACTAAGTCTTCAATTAACAATTATATTATTTGTAAAGTTACTAAGATCAACAAATAGTTAAACATCTCCATAAGATTGTCGTTGTTTGTGCACTATTCGAACACAAACTTAGACTAGCCATTAACATAGATGTTTAATCTCTATATGATGTAGTACTTACATAATATGGTTGATCCGACAGATAAACTATAGACAACACGGATAAGGGTATACCATCTCTGAAATCATAATGAAAACATTGAAAAACTAGACAAAATGTGAGCCACAGTTCACAAATAATACGCATTTAGGCATTGTACATTCTCTGCAATCGTAAATAACTAATGATAACTATTAAAAATAAGAAAACTGTGAGTCTCAGATCGCAAATGAAGACCCTTATTTACCAAAATCGTTCATAAGATCAAATTCGATGTGTTCCCTGTCATCAGCAGTAATGGAATCAAATCATTTGAAAGAAGAAAACTAAAAGAATAAAAACTATACTCTTTCCCTTAAAGCTCAAAGCTTTTTGTTTTTTGTTTTTGTTTGTTACCAGGTGTTTGAACAGTATTTTCTAAGAAGCAAAGGGGAGAAAGTGAGTATTCGAGTGTCAAAAGTCTGATAGGGGAATGACAAAACCAGTCAACATGAAGGAAGAAACACAAATCATAAAAAAAGCACATTTAAACGAACAGAAATCAGCAACACTAAGTCAAGTCGTAACAAGAGTGACCTCAGGTGCTCCGAATGAATAGGCAGTTCCTGCTTGCTATAGCACACCCGTCGCGCTGCCAATTTTCAATTCAGTGTGTCAAATCTGGTAAAGAAAGACAAAACAAAACCCCAATGACAAACCAACATCTGCAATGCAGCCATTTAACCTTTTTAATATATGATTCATAATCTTTCCCTAACTCTTCCCTATATCTATCAACCTATTAAGTCTAATCATGGTAGCAACAGTTCAGTGAGGTAAACGTGTCAATTTTCACGTTTTCCTCTGAGATTAACCCAACTGATCTTTCTATATAATCTAAACAGTCTTAAATTCTCTTAAACCAAGAGCTTTACCATAGAAAACAAAAGCAAATGACTGTTGTTAGAAGAATTATCTACATCACTGTTTATCATAACAACTTTATTTTATTCTATTTCATTTGTTGAATTGTCAACATTGGACCATTCTGGCGATTTGGTTAATATTGCTGACTCATGTTGGCATACTTTTTGTTTGTTTTAAAGTGGGTTAAGATGGTTGAATGTGACATGTTTAATTTCCATAGTTTTTTCTCCGTTTTAATGATTTAGCTATTTTATAGAAACATTGATTAAAAGTAGTTCAATAGGTCACATTAAACATGCGGTTAGACTTTTTTTTCTATCATGGATTTTGATGACATTCTCATTTGAACATTATAAACGATAAGTTCAGATATTCTTTAATTTCAATTTGTGTAGTAAATGCTAATGGGTTTAATTTTAGAGTTGACGTATCTACTCTTCCTGGATTGAGAAATAAGCTTGATGCTAATTTGATTCGGTATCAATGTTTATTTTTTGTGTATCTTTATTACACCTGGATTGAGATACAGACTTGATGCCTATATGAACTCCTATCCATGTTATACCGCACATATCCTTAATCCTGAATTAGATTTATCTCTTCATATAATCAGAGTTTTGTTAAAGTGTGGCCCTCCTTTGATACTATTGGTAATTTAGCTTTCATTTGAATTGATCGAAAAATGCTGATGATAGGTTACTCCTCGAAATATACACAGTTAAATTCAGGAATATCATTTTGTCTTTTCTCTTGAACAATGAGATTGATCCACCAAGTCATTATCTTTATTAAGTAACAATTTTAATTCAATGTCCACTTTTTGGTTTTTGTATAGATACAAACTTCGGAAAAGTGTTTCAACTAGAATAACCCACGAATAAAAACTTTTTGATCAAGGTGCGCAATTAGAATATGTGATATATTGTGTGAAAGTTTCATGAAAATCTATCAAGTGCTTAAAGAAGAGTTGCAGATAGACGAAGTGAGCCTTAAGATTTAACGGACGTGCAGAAAGACAGACACAAGAAATCTCAATCATGGAAGAAATCAAGAGGAAATCGTGGTACTTCCGACTCTAATATCATTACACATGCTATTCATGTTTAACATTTATCTAACATTATCTTTCAATCATAATTCGTACTTTTAATTTTTATTTGAACATTTATACCTTGTAATATTATGATTCATATGAACATTTTAACAAGTTAAAATTAAATTGACTTTTTGTTACATTTTGTAATAGATGCTAATTTTGTTATAATTTGTAGCAATGATGATTGTGTTATTTTGTAATAAAGAGTGACTTAAATGTAATAGGTGTATGTTGAACATTTTATTCAACTTTTGTTATCAAGTATAATTTAACAAGTCATTATGAAATATTTTGTTATATTAAAGTATTTTTGTATTTTTAACCACTTTGTAGTGGTTTGTCATGGTAATAGTTGTTACTGATATAATAACTGGACACTCTGTTATATTCTAAACACTGCAATTTCTTGTTATACAAATATAACGGTTCTATGTAACATATAAAGGTAATAATTACTATTATTTGTTCATTTAAATTATACTTTATCATATTGTATTTGTAAGTTAACCCTTTTAATAGGAAAAAGAGGCTGTTTTCTTTTGGTGCATTTAATCAAAGATTGTGCTTAATTTTACATTTTTGTGAATGTAAAAAGCTTTAAAAAAGATACTTACAGCTTTTCCTCGAATACCAATAGCAGCAACAATGGTTGCTATGGAAATCAAGATAACAACATACACAACAACTGCAAGTGGGATGTCAACAGATGCCGATGTTCTTCGTTCACCATAATAGGAAAATCCAAATTCTCCTCTTAGACTTTCAAACATTCTTCAAAATTACTGTAATTATAAAATGTCTTCATATTTGAAATAACCTTTCAAAAAATTTCAACTAACTGAAAAATCATCTATTGCACCACGTTTATTGTTCCATATAGATGGAGAGAGACAGACATAAAGATTGTTAGGAAAAAAGCTGTCGTTAAAATCCCCTATAGTTTTAAATGTTTATCTTGATGTTTATCCTGATTTTTAAATTTCGTATTTCTGTTGCTATAACGGTAATTCAATGATAGTTAATCAATTAAGAGAGTGGGGAAAGTCATATTACTTTTGTAGATTAGATTTAATAATGATTTTCGTACTTTTATTTTACGGATTATTTTATTGTAACGGAGTGTCGGTACTTCTTATTTCTTTTTTAATGGTTTATGTGCTTACTGTGGTATGTTATTGACCCATATTCTTTACATTACATGCGGTTTTTTAAAATTATTTTAAGAAAACGATTATCCAGCACATATTTCACGTATTTTGTGGTTGATTTTATATTTTACACTTTATATGTATACAGAAACTTTTACAAGGCCAAATGTGTTATAGCAGTGTATAGATGTATATATAGATGTATGCCTTACAGGCATTTTTAAACATATGCATAATTAGCTAAATGAAAATTACATGTTAATAAAGGCATGTGTATATAATAACAAACACTATTATTTCCCTTTTGTACAGTTTAAAAGAACATCAAATACTGTATGCAAGTCACAAGCACATTTAACAAATTAGTATAGTCTACTGATATATAAAAATATTACTATTTATATTAACAATTGATAGTTTGTAAAAATCAATGTATAGATCTAAAGAATGCCCCCGCTTTAACTAAGGTTAGAAATCTATTACAACAAACTTTATCCGAAAGAATAGAACTTAACCATTCTACAATGACTCTTTATAAAATTTCGATTTTCTGTTATTATATGCCATGATTGAATGTGTTTTGTTCTTGCTAATTTTTTTTAAAATTTGAAAATGCAGGTAATGCTTTAACACATATCGTTGAAACCCTTAAAGTCCCTACCTTTATTATGTGATATGACTGCAAGAAGTCCCCAAAACAAAACTTTGTTAAGAAAGCCTCTTAGACTATTTGCAGCCACACGAGTAACCTCCATTGAATTATAAAAGCCTAGTTAGGAGAATTGTAAAATTCCATTATTTTGTCAAAAGCCCACGTTACTTCGGGTCCGTGGCTTTTATGAACGACAGATCGCAAGACTCCACTAAGTGCCGATAAAACAAGACAAATATAGAATAGAAATAATTGCTTAGTCAACCGTGAACAACTAATAATAGTTGGAGATTTCAATGTACGTCATCAGAACGACCTATCACGCGGTCTCTCGCAGACGACTAGTAATGCTTTCTGACTTGTTCATGTCACTCATTACATGAAAAATGTGTTGGGACATCTTAACCTCCCGCCAGTTACTAACACTTAACATATACTTATACTAGGTTATTGAACTTCTTAATAGTCTTAATTAATATTTTCCTTTGATGAATGTTTAACAGTGATTCAAATTGAGACGTACAAATGTATTGTACATGTTTGCCAATGTTAAATTTCATGCTCAAGATGTTTTGTCCTTTTACTAGGTCTCAGCTACAGCAGATTTTCTGCAAGCCTTGAACAAAAAAAAATAGCAGTTTGAGTTCTTATTAAAACTTTTTTAAGTTCAAAATTGAATTCTGTCTCTCAGCAAACACTTGTAAATTGTGTTACAATGTTTTTTTTTCATGTCATAAAAATGACAAATCATTTAATAATTTGACTTATTCCTGTTTTCATTATTGTTATTTATTTATTCATAATATTTTCATTGATAAAGCTGACATCGCATGATTGGGACGAACTTTGAAAATATATAAAAGCTAACTCGTACACTTAAGATAACAAGTAAGACTATAAAAAATGTAAAACTATTTCGATATGATTACATTTATTCAAGATAAAGCAATTCAAAGTTGTTATTTTTCATAAACATTCACAAAAAATATCTTAAAATACGTTCTTAGTATCATAACCAAGAAGTGTAATTAAAATGAATCATAGATTTAGTATAAACACAATTATATACAAAACATAGCAACCTACCATTGCTGAATGTATTAACCAACACATATGAATATACAACGAACTGATCTTATGGCATGTATGAACCACTGTTGTTCTCTTAAACATTGTATACCAATATATACAGAGAGCTATCTAATGTTATCTCAAAAATCCGCAATAGATACCATTAACAACAATTGTAATGAAATAAACCACAGACTTGTAACCAAAGAGCATAACAAAACAAACCACCTACCATCGCTTGGTATAGCTACCAATATATAATCCAAAATGTTCTTATGAACCGATGTGTTTCTGTAAAACTTTGTATACAAACATACACAGAGACAGTTACTAAGGTTATCATAATTAACCCAGAGACCTCTACTTTGATTCGTTTGATTTTACCTATCATCAACAAGCTTCCTGAACAAATTGGAATTTACTCCATGTAAACAAAGAAGGCCTACCAGGAGGCTGGTACAAATGGAAATAGGGTGGAATTTGCTCCACATTTAGTTTGTTAAATAAGAAAGTCTGACACAACGAAAATGTTAGGGTTTAGACAGTAAATTACACAAGGGCTTACATAAACGTTACCTCAGCGATATAAATTAAGCTCGATGAACACTAATCTTAATGTTTTAAAACCTCCTTATTCGACGTTTTATGAAAGTTAGTCAAACGTAAATAGTTAACGTCGATTTCTTTTATCGATTATTTTAACGTTATTTATATGTTAAACTTCGCTTTAAGAGCAGGTTAACTAAACAATATCATAATTGATGTTTAAGGAAAATTGTACGTTGAAAAAAAGGAAAGAGTACTTGACACTAATTCATTTTGTTTTATTTTTACTTAAATTATATCATTTTCGATTTATATATAATATATATATGTTATAAATAAATGTGAATTTAACGAACTTTTTTATTCTCCATTTTATTTGCCTATCCTTCCATGATATTTCCATAATTTAAGATAAATTTTAAATCTAAAAATGAAGAAAAGACAGACATAAAATTAATTTATATAACTTTAAAAGTACATATAAACGGTGTGAACGAATGGAATATTCTTATATTTGGAACTCAGATCGCTCAAAACTTTAAGCAGACATGACTCATAAGTCTGAATTTTATTAAGTGATATTTATATCATTTTAAATATCAAATGTAATAACTAAGCAAATGTTCTTATATAACTTGACATAATAAAATTTGATATTATTAAAATCTCATTAATAAGTACGCGCAATTTAGAGATTATGGAAAATGAATACTAGTATAAGGAATCGAGTTTACAAATGACAATATTCAAGATTTTTTAAGTCAATTATTTTTATTTTTTACAACTATGCTGTAGCATCAGTGATAAATCTTTAAAAGACATACCAGGATTGGAACATTAATGTTCATTATTTTTTTCAATTTTTCGTACTTTTATTTGAAGAAAACAGATAAAATGAAAATGAAAAAAAAAAACACTTTGTAGTCTACACTTTGAGTCATTTCAAGCATGAAATGCGTACATTGTTTCACATTAAGTCTTGTTTAAATGAACCCTGTATGGTTTGTCAAATCGGGACGATAAAGAGCTACTTTTTATATATAAAAACAAGCAACAATTAACTTAACTTTTTGTTAATAAAGAAACGTTTCTCGTCCAATAAACTACAATAGATTACTTAGATTAAAACATTTGCATCAAATGATATAATAAGGGTAAATGTGGGAAACAGAGAAAAACCAATGGGGCAATAGAATGTTAAAAAGCCAAACCTAGTAAACACAAAGAAAAACAATACCAAGACAACGGACAAAATAAAAACACACACAATCAACTAAAATTGACAAAAATGCGAACTGAAGTCGTAACTACGGTGAACTTAAGTGCTTGTTGAACGAGAAAAACTCTTGATGAATAAACGTTACATGTATTAATGATTTTTTTACATGTATTTATTTATTTCCACGTTGAAATTTGTATTATAAATTAGTGTCGTGTGGTGGGGCAGACACCGTGTACAGGTTACAGTGTGAAAATGTTACTATGTCAAAATTTCAATCGAGAGACAATTCAGAAAAGATAATTAAGATATAAAAGGTCGTTCGTGGTCAAATAATTATTGACAATATGACCCAGAACATAAAATATTACGGATTTATGAATAGAAATGGTCTCATTATACACGTTTTATGACATATGCATTCCAAATATCTGTAATAAAACCAAATTGCTTCCGCAATATTCACTGAAACACCTTGACAGATGTCAGCAAATTGAAAATATTAAACTAAAGATTTCGAAATTGCCTTAGTTAAAGTGATAGGTTTAATTTTCTAATAAAGTTGAAATTAGATCCACAAATGTGGACGTAGTGTTGAAGTCAGGTCCAATTGGAAACGTTTTGTACACTCAGATTATGAGTAAGGTATGAATTGGGTAACAACAAAATTACAACAACAAAAAATAATAATCAATGGTGTTATAAACGTAAGATTTATTTTATATCCGTAAATACACATCAGTGATATGTACACAGCCAAACAACTAACATAAGCTCTCGGCAGAGCTTTTGGCCGACGGCAATGTCTAATATAGGCACTTGCATGGCCGCCAGGCTTGTGTGAGAGGAGAGCCCGATATTCCAAGCTGTAAAATCAGTATCGACCTGTGATTTAAAGTCAAAAGTGCCTTAACCTCTCAGCCACAGTGCGCTCCCTCCGCGCAGTACGAATAGTAATCGGTTGCTTTAAACAATACTTAATTTGTTAAGCTATCGATCTATGCAGTGTTATTGTAGATTACTTAAGTGCCGCTGGTTGCTATTTATTGCAATTGTTGAAGGCGATAGATATTGGCTGAAAACAAGCAGGCATATAATGTATTCACATTGGCAAACATTTGTACAAATGAATTGAAATCGTCAGGCATTAATCCTTATTTTTCTCAAAGTCATAAATGACGATGCAATCTGTACAAATGTAAATCCAGACGTATTGCACAATTTATTTTTTCGTGTTTGCACTGTGACTTGCATCTTGTTTAGCATTTCAGCCTTCAACTTAAAGAGTTCATCCAGTAAAATTTCCTTCATATTAAAGTACTGCAAAACGTTTTGTAACTTTTTCTTAAAATGGGGTTGAAAATGAGGATTTCTATTATCGTACATCTGAACTCGACATGCTATCTTTTCCATTCCAATTTATCTTTTTAAGCAAATTTGCATAAGTTTATAATCGCTTTAATCCCCTTTAATCGGGCAAAAGGTAAATTAAACAATTTACTTAAGAACAATCACCAATTTCCTCCGTGTAACAAACTTGAAGCATAGAGAATAGATAGTGGGCACTTCGATACCATGATCAAAGGAAGAAGAAAACACAAACACGCGAATCGTTATCAAAATGTTAATTTTCTCTCTTTATATTCTAATTAAACTGTTTAAATGAGCACAAAGAAGATGGGATGTCAAAGTAAAATGTCGGTTTAGGGTGAAACCTTTAAAATAAATGTTATGAAAGAAAGAAAAATGTCCGACTTCAGAAAGTCGCGAAAAACTTAAACGATGTAAAACCAATTAACGAAGTTTCCGGTGTCTACTTCAAGAGCATTATAAAATAATTGATTCTATTGCATTGCCCCAAGTTGTCCATAGATTTATAGGCCAGAAACACACGAAAGTAGTTCAAAAGCTTATTGCTATCAGCCTATAAACGAATGATGCCTTGGAATATTCTGTAGTAAGTTACATCTCAAAGCTTCTGCTCAAACGTCGAAGAGTAGAAATAAATAGAAGAAAAACATTTGTCGCATGTATAAATATTGATATATCTTCAAGCCATGTCTTCTATACTCTGCTATTGTATATTTTTGTTTATATAAGCATAATATTTTACACCTTTTTAAATCTTCTACATTCATGTTTAAATCAATATGCTAGTATTACATGTACATGTTGAACAGAAAGTTGTGAACTATATTTATAAATTATTTTTAAAAAATATCATCATATAAATTAATATTAAACATTTTTAACAAATTACAACAATATATCATATTAAATAAAAAAATCGACTTACACTAAGCTGTAAAATTCGGGGATAAACTTATCTTCAAAGCTTGCAATTTTTTTTTAATTTTCTTTAATTTGGGTCTTTTTATATGTCATTTGGAATAAAGAAAATTTCTGAATCCGGAAAAGCTCCGTCATTTGATTGGTTAAAATCATAATGGTTACATTTTTAGTATTTTTGTTTGAAGATCCTTGACTTTTGAACCGCATGCAACATTTGTATACATGATCTATACGTGTACGTGTAATTTAAAACGGATACTTAAAATGAGGTTGAATTCAATACCCGCTTCCGTCAGCAAAATTAACCAATCAAAATATGCGTTTCTTTTGATTATTTTGCAACCAATGCTGATACAACAAGACGGTTGAATGATGAAAAAAAATGAAAATTTAAATAAAGATGAAGTTGTTCAAAATTCATATAGTTATAAAAAATTCGTATTAGAACTTAACTGTTTCGTTGTACCTTTTAAATTATTTATTCATATATAAACTCTAAATGAATATGTAAATGTTTAATATGATAGATTAAAGGATCTTTAGAATTTACTGCTAAATACATGTAATGCTTTCGTACATTTCAACTTTCATCAATTAAAATTAAAGTCATTTTAAAATATTTCAAAGACATAGATAAAACTAGGTTACTTTAGTAGAAAACAAGACCCCTTTTAAACATCGAAAAAATATAATCTAACAATGCCAAGCAAAACCATAGCACTGTTTACAGGTCTATAACAATACAAGTAAAACGAATATCAACATGCACTTTGATCTTTTATATTTTTCAAGCGTTAATCGAGATGTTTTAGAATTTAAAAGGATCAAAACCATGAATAAAATTCCATGACATATATATAAATATTTTGTTATGATCCTGTATATCTTTAAACATGTTTTTGTGGAAAAGAAATCTTCGCAATTACAGTTCATCAAATAAACATGAGATTTTAAATTTGTGGTCCTTTGACTAAGAGTTTTATTTGTAAGAGTTTTGCTTTAAAAGTCCTCTACTTAAGTAAATGTAATCAATGCTGCATTGCATAAGATTAAAATAAGAATATTAAAAACAAATTGTTTAAAAGAAAAATCCCATATTTTTCAAATATGTCTTAGGTCGTTATTTCGTTTCAAAATTCATTTACGATGTTAAAAATGAAAATCCAATGTTGAGGTTTTTAATACTTAACATACTACACATTTAGTCTTTTATTATTTCAATAGCAATAAAAAATGCAGTAAAAATTCAACTTTGTCGTCGAATTTAAGTTATAAGGTCAAAACTTTGAAGACCTTGGGCCGGGTTAAAGAAACTAGGTTCGTTTCATAACGCTATTGTGAACCTAGATGTACGGCCAATAGGAAAATGTTAATATGATCAGTCCATGACACCAGTGACATGGTCTACGATCTTAGGGGTGCAGTTAAATAGGCCATCTTAATATCACCCGACTTTTAAACTAACACTGGATTATGAAACATGCAAGTTTCTCTGCGAGTTCACTCTTATCGAACTCTACAAAGGGACCTTAACGTGACGGGGTTACTCGTTTGATACACTACGTTACAAAACGTTGCTCTCTATTCCTCTTTTTTGTCCTCTCTCTCTCTCTCTCTCTCTCTCTCCTCTCTCTCTCTCTCTCTCTCTCTCTCTCTCTCTCTCTCTCTCTCTCTCTCTCTCTCTCTCTCTCTCTCTCTCTCTCTCTCTCTCTCTCTCTCTCTCTCTTCTCTCTCTCTCTCACTCTCTCTTTTCATTAGGTATTTTGTGATAGTTGCAATCAGTTTAAAAATTCTACATTTATTTTTCATTTCGTTTGAAAAGTTGTTTAATAGATTGGTTAAATAGAGCAATGTCTATCAAGCTTGTTACAAATGCAAACCCCGCCATTCACTGCAATGCACGTGCACGAGCAAAAGTTTGACTTACGAAAGGTCATGAAAATGACCATTTTAAAATCAGAATAGCGAACACAATAGATTTATGTTCATTCAACAACATTAAGATATTTTTACGACGTTTTTGAGGGTTTCTTTTGTAATGTTAATGTATTGTGGTTAAAGTGTACGTGTAAAACGTTTGTCCAGGACGTGTATTTCGGTTCATTAAACAATTCATTGTTTAAATTGTTATTGAGACCTAAAGTAAACTAGTCTATCCAGACAAGGAAGATCCGTGATCCAACGAGGGAATATTTGATCATTTTTGAGAAAAAGAGTTATAAAAAATGCCGATCCCACGAAAATGCCCATTGTGTAAATAACTTTAAGGGGACGAAAGATCGTATAAAAGGATAGTGTTTATTTTAACAAGTTAACAATACTTCAAAATGACAATATGGCATTTTTTATATATATTTGGGTTTGTATCCGGGTTAACATGATAGGCATCATATTTTGCGACGAATCTTAAAAAAGAAAGAAAAACATTACTGCTTTATACGTGCGATTTTAGTAGACTGGATAAACACCCTTCAACTTCGTTTTCTTTCTTGGCTCGTATCAAAGCCAATATCAGTAAAACGAATAATTAGATTATGCTATATATGTATTATATTTCAAAAAGAAACCTTTCGTCATCAGCATTTGAATCAAAGCAAACGGAAGGTATAGAAAACTAAAGTGTCTAAAGAATGCATGCGTACTCTTCCCCAAAATTTTCGAACAAGGAAACAAAAAGCAACACCGAACATCTCGACCATATTATATGCATTCCAATGATAACACCCTGTTGTTTTAATAATTTTGAATTTACGCAATAGGATAATTTCCAAACTTAACATACATACTCATTTATATAAATATATATCTAAATGGTAACTTCATTTTGTTCTCGTTAAAAATACAGAATGATTCATATCAGGAAGACGAAGATTGATGCATAGAAACGATTGATTGTTGTCTGCTTCAGCTCTTATGAAGAGACAATGGCTAAAAACTTGGTTCAAATTGACTTTTCATGTTACACTTACTGAATGCACCAGCTTCAACAATTTATTCATTTTAGCGCAAGTATTAAAAAGGTAAAATACAACAAGTACCAGGCAAAATATCAAAATATACGGTGTTACGTGCGTTTTTTCTTAGCAATAATGACTCTTTGAAACCATGGTAATGCCAAAGAAATCTAGTCTAAGTATTAAACTTAATCAACTTTACAACCTCCGACTTATATTAAAAGAAGTAATGGTTCGTTGTGCTTTAACTGCAAGCGTTTAATTAATTGAATCATATAGCAACTTTCACAAGACGGAAAAGTTTTATGATGCACGCACGGCGAACACCGTTTGATGCAATATATTATGCAGACACTTTTGAAATAAGAAACAATTAAGATATTTACTGAAAACTTACCTATGAAATATACTTCATCAGCAAAAAAATGTGTTCCCATGGTCAGAGATAGTCATTCAATTTAAGAAAAAAATTAACTTGTAATACACCTCCATTTCTATGTTTTTTGTGTCTGAACCTATGTTCAACAAGAATGGTGAATGTTCGTCGGCTTATTTCTAAGTTATTTTTACCTAAACTTCTATGTCAAAGGTTCAAACAAGCAAGGGAAGTCACACATCCCCTGATGTCAATGTGTTATTGGTCACATAGAACCCTTTTTTATGATGAATTTATCCAGTTCGATCTTGGCCAATGACCAAAACATTTGACTTTTCTGAAAGAAGCAAAGAGACACAAATGGCGGGGCATTCGAGTGTCAAAAGTCCGAAAGGACAACGACGACACCAGTAAACAGAACGAAGAAACACAAATCACAAAATAAACCGAACGGAATTCAACAACGTAAAATCAACTCGTAACAAGAGTGAACCCAGGTTCTACGGAAGAGTAAGCGGTTTCTGCCTGCTGTAGTACACCCGTCGTGTTGCTAATTTCCAATAATTCAGTGTGTCAAATCCGGTAAAGGAAGACAAAACAAATTTCTACGACAAACCAACAAAACTTAAATGATTTTTTTTCTGTCTTTGTCGTTATTTCTTTGTTGTTGTTTTTTTCCATCAACATTTTGTTGTTTAGCTATGAATATGCACAAAAGAAGTGTTACTATATGCAAATCTCGAAGTCCAATCAACAAAATAAAAAAAAAACTGAGACAACACCAACTAAGCCAGGGGACAACATTTGACGATAAAACTTCGCAATTGTAGTTGATGGCATAATGCACCCCTATCCGGTGACAGCAAACACCATAAAATTATGTCGGAATCGCATCTATCAAACTAAAGGATGCATAGCAACAAGTCATTTATTCGTATCGCGCCTAAGGACTATTCTGCGATAGATAGCACGAAAATACGCTGTTTGCCCGGCCGTTTACTGAGCAATCTCTTCTTGTTGCAGCATATTCAATGCGTTACCTAATATGGGATAGCCTTAATTAAGTCTTAAAACGGACGAGGTCCATAACACTAAAATGAAAATATTCATTAATGTCATATCATTTTTTACAAATATTTTGAAATTTTGAACGCCTGTTGTACTGCAATCACTCGCACATACCAAAATTGCGTTGCTATGGAAACCTTTAAATTACCAAAAGTAAATATAGCGCATTGCATCGTTAGGATTGATTTAAAAAATGCTACTTCCGGTTTGAGTCTCTACTTTACGGTACGTCGGGCTTCGCACGATATTTTCTGTTGAAGGCAAAGTGTCAAAGGAAAGCTATACGACTTTTTTGAGACAGATATCGGGTCTCGTAACATTTTTTTATCAAGCTAAACCTATGCATTAAACCATGAAAAAAACTTATTCTTAATCTGAGCTAGCTTAATATTATCAGTTCTACTGTTTCATCATTTCCCCGGATTGTACTTTGTGCTGTTTTATGCTGGTCTGTCTTCGATTTTATGTTCACTTTATGCAAAATTGGTTATTGTCCATTTTTCGCCTTTGAGTTTATTTTGGACACATCTTTTGCATGGTGTATATTTGCTATTCGTTGATCATGTATATTTGCAGTCTTGTTTACTGATAGTATTGTGTAAAATGTTTCACTTGCCTTAACTTGAAGCTTTATTCTTCTTTAAATTTAGATATCACAGAACAGATGCAGTGTCTATTGCAAACATTCGACATATGCTTGTGTTACTATTTATATACAAACATTCAAATACATTAGTCATAGCTGTCCGAATTTCCAAATTGAGCTCAGCCCGTAACAGGACGAAAACAAATAAATCAAATAGTTTAATAATTGTATGTTTGCGATCAATTGTCTTGTATTTTGGAATTTTTTGTAGCGATAACCGCAAAGAAAGCATACATTAAATTGCAAAGCATTTGTTTTTGTTAAATTCGTGCATGCTTTTATACGTGAAGTGCTGCTACAAGACCTTGAAATTTTCAGTTAGGTACTTTTTGGTTTATAGATTTTACATTATGATATGTCCTGATGCATGTAGGTGCTGTCACAATTTGTCACATATAAATCGATCTTTTCCATCCTGATCAGTAATGGAAAAGCCGAAGCCACAGAACTTTTTTGGTGTTTTTTTTTTAATCATGTTTGGAATAACCAAAGCAATTTGTGTCAACGCCCATGCATGTCAATAGGTCTTAAAAAGGAATATTAAAATAGTACAGATGGTAAGAAACAAAGCGTTCACATGTTAACATAAAGATGAACTTTTTTGACAACCATGCACGCCTTGGTGGTTGTTCATTGTGGGTTTTTTTCAAAGTGACCGCTTGTTATGTGAGCTGTGTATTCTACATCTCATTATTTTCTGTTCCAAATGTTCTAGAAGGGGGTGTACCTTTTAACTGCACATTTAGTATGATGCGCCAGGACTTTGACCTGTTGTAATTTTGGTGTCGGTTACAGCATTTATATATTTTGGGTCTATAAAAAATCAAAAAATATCAGATGAGACATATTTGGAAGAAGCAGAGGCACCAATGGGGCATTCGAATGTCAAAAACCGAGAGAGACAAAGCCAGATAACACAAACAAGGACAGAACGAAAAATACAGACAACATATAAAACACGGAAACACAAAAACAACTTAATATCAATTAACAACGCGAACTCTAGTCGTAATGAGAGTGAACCCAGGTGCTCCGGAAAGGTAAGCGGTTCCTGCCTGCTATGGCACACGTGCCAATTCAGTGTGTCAAATCCGGTAAAGAAATGTAAAAACAAAACGCTATGACAAACTAACATCTGCACTCCTCTGGACAATAGAAACCATGCTTCTTTACAAGACCAAAAAAACCAGGTGCCAAATAACCGGAAGTGTTTGTTTTTATCCACAACAGGACAACTATAACACGGATCGATGAGGTTAATGTCCTTTAATTTCCGGTATAAAGCCATGTCTGGATTAACTTGTCATTGAGTTGTTTAACATAAATTGAAGTGTTTTATTAAACAAATGATACAAAGTCTTAATGTTATTAAAGATCTAGAACGTTGAACGATGAGTCGTTCTCTTCGGGTGATATGATGCAATTTAGGTTACCATTCACTTTAATTGACAAATACATGAACATGACACAAATTGAAAAAAAAAGTTACAACAACGGCAAGCATTTTAATTACATATTATCCTACTTTATCAGGAATTCCGAAAAACGGGCACCCTGGGAAGGCCACTGTTTCAACGAAAACGATTATCATTGTACCGGGTTCTCAATCACACCTCAACGTTTTGAATTTTGCAATTTGTTAAGATTTTGTTCTGTTTTGTTTTGATTTCATGCGGGTGTCGGGTGTTGAATAGGCTCGCCATAGCCCAAAATATACCGATAAAAGTCCACTAAAGTGTGCGCAGAAACCTGTCATCGGATCAGATCGTTTTGCCTAGACAAAGCGATTGAAATGTGTGCCCAAGGTGGTTGAATGGGTAAGACCTGTCATAATGAAATTTGAGGCCATCAAGCCATAATGCAGAAAACTGGCCGCAAACCGAAGTGTTGCACCATTTTGAGAAAATGTCACGTTCCTCGCATATTAAAGCACACTGTTGTAGCTTTCCGATTCCACCCATCCCACCAATAGACAGTGCCAACTCGATTTGCCTAGTGTCTCCCTTTTCTCCATCATTTAATGTCTTTACCACCCCTTTCATGTTCATCTCCCTGATATTGCCGAAATTCATGCTGTTCTGGAGTATTTAAAGCAATAACTTACTAAAATTTTTACAATGTGTTTTTTTTTCACTAATATAAAAAATATCTTAGATCCTCATCCCCTCCCGCCTTAATTTTGTTAGCCCCCTCAAAAATTTTTATTTTGACTTTTAAGCAAATTATGTTAATTTTTTGTCAATTTCTTTGAAATTGGCAGTATATTCTATCAAATTGGATAACTTAAAAATTGAATTCGCCCGCCCGGGCCATATTTTGAATAAATAAGGATGAGAATCTAGGAATTATTTTATCATGACCTAAGGTTTGGATAGATTTGTCGATGTTTAATATTGGTAAATGTTATGTCATTGTGGTTCCTGTTGTGGTCACAAATTGAAAATCATAATGTTTTCCATATTGACGACATTTGTTTGATTTTGTAATGATCCATATTTACATCATCGTTTAATGGATAATATTATGTAATTTGTATAGAAACAAGTTTGTTTATAAATAATAACAAAGAACAAACAAACCTGACTCGCATTTTGTCTACATAAGATTCACTGTGTTCTGTTTACGAATCGAGAAATTCTTTCCTTGTACGTATTTAATTTTCAGAAATAACGATCTACTAGTCTGAGTTTTTTTATAGTTGCTATCAGCCATATTTGTTTTTAACTATAATGTCTTGTGGCTATTAACTTATGCCTTGTAGCTATTAACTTATACCTTGTTTTTATCAACTTATACGTTGTAGCTATTAACTTATGCCTACATGCCTAGTTGCTGCCAAAATGATGACCGAAAGACAGACCAATTCACGTTAAAAATGTTATCACAAAAAATCACAAAAAATTCAAATTACTTTTTAATCAGGAAGAAAAACACTTTATTATACCAAATTTTTAGTAAATCATCCGAAAAATTCGAATAAGAATTTTTAACACAGCGCCATTTGCAATATGTTATGGATGATACTCATTTGATTGATGACACACAAAAAAACTTTTCACATATTGGTGTCAAGTTGTTAGTTTTTGAAGGTTTCATATGCTTTTTTTATCATTATTATTTTCTATTGCGGATACAAAAATCTGATGGATCCAATAGTTTGGAATTTGTTTCAGGTACTAAAAATTTGTATGTACATTAAGATGTCATTGGTGATTAAGGTCTAGGTGAATTGGGTGACGGGTTTGCAAACCCATTTCGACGAACATTGGACAAAAAGCAAAACGGAGTAAACGGCGGAGAAACCGGCCGACATTTGGCAAGTAACTACAGTCCTAACGGCATACAGATGTACAAGACATAGAGTGAAATTCGAACCTTTAAAAGCGTAGTCAACCCAGGTTTAAGAAATCGTCATTGAACTTGTACGATCTTCTATTGTCCCTAGTTTACCATTGGAAATGCAAGAAAAATATTAACAAAATACTGCTGTAGGACTGCGATTCATATTTGTTTTAATCCTAAGAATTATTATAGAATTCCTTTGTATCCAATCTCCAAAAATGCATTTTGTATTCATAATAAGATGGGTTTTTTTTTTATTTCTTGAATTAAAAACCGTCATCCTTCAAAAAACAACCTTGTAAAATCTAACATTTAATAGAGGCTAGACTGCATGGTGATCTATTTCTAAAAAAAGATTTTTTTCATTCAAAGTTACGATTTTATAATTGGTACAATTGCGGAACTTCATCAATCACAAATATAATCTTTGGAGTTGCAAATATTTCACAAGTTCAATCTAATGGATAATAATAAGGAAAAAGATTATACTAAAATATTCATAAATTGCCCTGACCTACTAATCCTGTTTCAAAAACAGCAAGGACTAGCATGTATGAACTAAAAACAACTTTGATCATACATATTAAATTCAGCTTACAAAACTAGTTTATTCCCGCCATATTTTTGTGGTCCAAATTGAGGCCTGTTTACAAACTCCTCACAGGTTTATCCATTCGGGTCTTTCCTCGCCTCAAACGTCGCGTAGCGGTGTAGTTGCTAGCCGCTGAGTTTCGGAGCTTAGTTTCTTTGCTGATTCCAGTTTGATTGTTTTGCCGGCTTTTTGGGAGGGGTGGTTTTTTTTGTACATGTATTTGTGTTTTCTTTTCATTCGTACGGTTTTCTTTTTTTTTTTTTTTTGCATGCGTCTTAGACTTCATGGCCCTTTTTTATTTCTCTGCTTATTTCATTTATATTATCGTTTTTTTTTTTAAATCTTAATAAAGAAGTAAGTTCGTCCGGTATTTAACATAATTGTTCTTTATATAAAATTTCTGGTTCTCCCATAACAATTCAATTAAGCAATACAGTAAAATACAGTGTTTGCTTTCTCTCTTGGTAGATTCTTCGATATTTGCAACCTTTATCTCGGTTTATACTATTAAACGAGCCACAGACGTAATTTTCATACAATAAAAAGCCAATTTACTAGAATTTATCCATCGATGTTTTCGCACATTTTCTTATTGTTTAGATTCAAAAACGTTCAAACACCGGGTTTCTTTCTTTGAAATGAGGATGGACGATCACCTGACTTCCCTGTTTGATCATTTTGGTCAAGAGAAAATTTTCCTTCATTTTTTTTATCTTATTATTTTGAGTCAATTCTACTGATGAGATGTTTCTCCTCAAACTTTGCAGCATCATCATGGGGTCCCATACCCTTGGATTTGATTTCAGGCATGTCGATTAGCTACTTTCTGTTTAAGAAACGCCAGTCAATTTTAAATTTCAATTGACAATTTTTTTTTTTAAGGTGCACTTATTTTATTTGTTTACGTAAATTAAGGAATGTTACAAAACAGCTCACGGGACAAAAGGCCAAGCATCATTCGACTTTGGTAGTGCAAGTCTGATACAAATTCAAAAGTCAGTAGGTTTTTACTAAATAATAATGGTAAATTCACATCCTCACGCAACGGGTGTCTTGAACATTGTGATTGTTTACATGTAAATGTTATACAAAAACAGTTTATGATAATAGTGTAATGATATGTAAAGCGCAAAGTATTAAAAACATTATATCATTTTTATTTAAAAGTATGTAATAAAAAAGTTTTAAAGAAGTTCAAATGTTAGTAGGATAAGTCAAACATTCAAACAAGAACTGAAAGTTTTTATGTATTCCAATGTAGTGCTAAGGATCTAATTTGCTCTGCATGATTTTTGTCCACACGTGGTGGGTATAAAAAAGTATTGACCTTGAGTACAACTGTTACAGTGTCACATAAGACAAAGCTGTAAGCAAAGGATGACTAAGGTCTTTTTAGAAGTACAGGTGTACCAATGGGTTATATCTGAATGGTGTAATTACAGAAAATCTAAAATAAACTAAGTGGACAGAAGAAAAACACGAAAATATTCCCCACAAAAAAAAAAATATCCCAAACAACCCCCCCCCCCCAAAAAAAAACAACGTACAACCACTAAACTGTAATTACAGGTAGCAGGGTGAAGCCGAAATTAAGTAAAAATGATTGCTTTAAAGGCTTGGTAAAAGTTCAAAAGTCTTCAAATAAGGCATAAAGGTGTATTTTGTTGTGTAGAAAATTAAGTGTACACCGTTCACTTTAGAGATTTGTTGTCCATATATGACAAAAGAGGCGTATATCATGTAGAATTATTGCCAATCTTTCTTAAAAGTATTTTTAAATTACTTTTAAAAAAGGGGGGTTAAGTCGTTAATAGTTTTCAAAACTCCAATACTTATTTTTTTTTCTTTTACAAAAAAAAATCAAATAACGAGGAGTTAGGAAGTACTAAAATCCAAACAAACATCGAACAACAACAAAAAACTACGGAAAAACACACACAAACGACAATGTTGTATCGGTGCACTTTATTTGAGCGAATTGATATTTCAATTGAGCGAGAAAAAAAATTCATTTGAGCGATTTTTTCTTCAGGTAAATTACAGGTAAATTTTGCTTTTACGGGTATTTCTGTAGAACATTTTCCTTAGTACTATTACTACAAATATGCAAACAATATGTTTATTAGAATAATTTTTCACATAAGTGGCGACCGCCAGATAATTATGTGGCGGTCGCCATATAATTATTGGCGCCCACTTGATAATCAAGTGGTGACTGCCATATAAATTATATGGCTGCCGCTAGATAAATTATTTGGCGGCCGCCAGTTAATAAGTGGTGGTCGCCATATAATAAGTGGCGGCCGCTAGATAGCAAGTCGCGGCCGCCAGTAAATTATAATTAATTAATTAATTAATAGTAATTAACTGGTTGCCGCCAATTATTAAGTGGCGGTCTCCTGATAAATAAAAATGTTTCAGTCTTATTTGGCAATAATGGGCTTCCATAATTTTCCTATATTTACCTGTATTTACATGGAAAAATATTCGCTCAATTGAAATAGAAAAATTTGCTCAAATGAAAGCAGGGGTCATTTTCAAATTCACTCAATTAAAATGCGCCCCTGTGTCGGCAACGTAAGCTTGTCAAAATGAAGAAATATAATGGTCTTATGTACCGTGAAAAAAAGTTGACACATTTTGTTATCACTAAAGTTTTGGTGAATATGACCATGACAGTGAGCACATATTTTAGATGTATCGAAATTGGGTGTACATTGGTTACTTGCGCATTAACAATAATAGGGGACAGTTGGCATATTTCTGAGAATGTGACTGTAAAACTCTCCGATTCTCAGAAAAGATGATAAGGCGACCTTTCAAACATATTTTAAATGTACATTAAAATTTTGATCGATTTTTAATTTTCTAAAAAAAAAATGTAATGTTGACATGAAATTATTCTGTACAACATGTCCTTTTCGGCGTACATGTAGGACGAATTGATGTTTATATAGAAATTAAATTGTCATAAATTTATGATTTATTTCCTCTGAAATTGTTATATCTTTCTTGTCGAGTTTTTTCTCTCTCCAATTTTATAAGTAATATCCTTGAATTTTCATTTTTTATGTTGATGACTTGTGATTTCTGTAAAATTGGAAATGAATCCAATGAGTGATTTGCATCTAAAAGACATTAGTATAGAAAATACATGTTCAAATGTTTTCTGCGTTGATTTCTATTCATTTTTTTTTTTTGTATTTCTGTGATTTATGCTGTCTGGTTTTTTTTTTTGTTCGTCCTGTTCTTGTTGGTGTTTACTGGTTTTGCTTCTGCCCTTTCAGACTTTTGACATTCGGATGCCCCATTTGTACCTCTGCTTCCTTTTATATTAACTGGACAATGAGATAATCGCCCCCAATTTATAACATCACAAAATATGAAAAAAGTATTTTATTTACCCTGTTGATCTAAAAAGACGTATTACCTAATTTCCTATTTGAATATGGCATATTAAATAATTTTAAACCTATTTTAATGTCAATAAAACCATATGGAATTGGTCACAATTAAAAATCTTACTTACGAAATACAGTTTTACAATAGATAGACGATAAAGATATATGGAATAAGTGTACGCGACACAACCAATATTAAAGAAACGGCAATTTAAAAAATCACAATGGAAAAAAAATCAGTAACCGAAGATGCATAGTGATTATTAATTATATAACAGTAATGAAAAAAAATCGCAAATATGTACATACGAAAAGGGTAAAAAAAGAACACCAAATAAGATTTTGAAGCCTGACATTTTGAACAGAAACTACCCTAGCTTTCCCATTCCAATATTAATCAACAATTAACTAGAAAATGGAATGAAGAACGTACTTGACGCTTCTTGACAATAACGCTATAACCAATGCTCGTCCATCACCCTTCTCTATGCTATAATGGTAGACTGTACAACTTTTGTATTAAATTCAAGGGTATGGCTAATCATGTTCTAGGAAAAGTTAGAAATAAGGAATTGGGGTACAATTTACAGGACAGAATTTCGACCAGTTCCCCCCCCCCGCCCCCACGTGGTGGAGGACGGGCCCTGCCCCAGCGACAACAAAGGATTCTCTGGGTCAACTAACACTGGCAGTTGTGTGCCATGGGTTGAACGACCCATGGCACTTATAGTGTCTCAATAGTCGCTAAAGAGGGGCATTCCCGTTTAGTCACGACTATAAAAGCCCATCAGTCAACTTACAGGGGTTGTTTAATAGGTTTACTATTTTTGATTTTACAGGAGAGAAATTGTCCATTTCATTCCATATCTTTATCGGTAAAATTCGGTCCGATACTTTCAGCGCACTGCTACCACTTAGATGTTAAATTTGTTAAGTTTCAAGCTTTCCGGCTGCGGTAAAAAATATGAAACAACTCGTGTAATTTAGAATTTTGTCCATTTGACATCTGTTTGTTTTTATTAAATACAAGAGCTGTGCGATTAAAGCACTGTATGTTTTACATACCATTGTAATCTAAAAAAAAAAATCAAAATAATCAGTTGCTTGTTATGTAATCTAAGATGATAAAGATAATGCTTAACGACGAAAGATTTTTGTTTATTTGTTTATTTCCTTAAAAATCAAAATAAATCTACACACCCAATCAATTCTGTGTTAAATTCAATGCTATCGTATAATTTTACTGATTTTCCGTTTAATTTTATAGTCAAAGATCATTTACAGATCCTTGTATTCCCATTAACCACAGGTTATGAGGTTTTATTCACCTTTTTACAGGTAAAAACCATTTCCGCAGTAAATGAGCTTTAACGATAGATAGGTTGATAATTACATGACATCAGGACCGGCTTCGGGAGACGAACCCGGATTCAGGGCGAAGAACTATCCAATGGACTCTCGGACCTCAACTGTAACCACTTGAAAATAAGTTAAAAACTACAAATTGATGAAATCGACCAAAACAACAACAAAAACATACTAAAGGTGTTCGCTCTGATAGCAGATGTTCCTTTACAGGTAAGAAAGAATATACATACATATATTATTTATTGTACATGAATCGGACGAAATAATGTAGATTTATTGCATGTAATTAGTACAATTAGACAGTGGTTGACCCTTTATGTTAAACTGTTTTAATTAAACATTAAATTTGTATTAGTATACGTCTATGGTAGGAATGTTTCTAGATTCATTCGGAGTTTAACTATTGAAATCTCCTCATATGATAGAATAAAAAAAGGCTTTGCGGAACGCGAGACAAACATATGTAAAGATATTTTTCTATAAAGTATTGCGACCGTCCAAAGCATATTGTTGGGGGTAAATATTACATTTGAGACAATATGAATTTAAATTATTAGATTTACGCCCCCTCTTTTATCTTTTTTCATATGTCATTTTGATTATAATTTTTAAAACATAATGACCATAATTAAAAAAAAAACATGTTTCAAGTTAAGGACACATAGGTACTGTGAGTGCCCCGAAGTTACATGTAGTAACCGTAATTTATAATGTTAATGTAATATGATTATGATTTACATGTAGCTAATGATCGAACAATAAACCGAGTCATTTAACAAGTATATATCAAGTGTTTAAACGTAACCACTTCACTATGATATGCACATTTCTTAAAAGATTTTAAAATGAAATTAGGAAGGATCGCTTCCCTTCCGGAACATCTGAGTTCATCGTGTGGCAATTTTAACTATGTGCTCATTTAGATTTTGCAGTTTGAATCACTGGGTCGGTAACCGTGCTGTTCTTGGACCAGATGTTTCCTTGAGTAAACACAAGTCTGGTCGTCAGACTTTTTTTGAAACGAAATAACCAAAACATTTACATGTATGTTTTCAAAATAGAAATTTAAGATTGCTAATTCATTCGAAATTGTTTAAATCACCAGATTGCTTTCCTTGTATGTTTTGATTCTTAAGCTGCCGGTGGACGGTTATTCCTTGAAATGCTAGTATGCACAAATATCATATACAATATACATGATATACTCTGTTTTATACCAATTTTGGTATCTGTACTAAGACTAAGTTTTTAAATAGTTTTAACTTAACTTCTGCTTTGAATTTTTGTTTCTTAATTCGAAATAAATGTGTAAGTATTTGGAATTACTTGTATTGCTTTTTTTGTACTTCTATTTGAAACTCCTCGCATGGTTTTCAGTGTTAGAGGATATCCTATCAATACGGGGAAAATCCTTAAGTTGTCTTGTCGCAGAATTTGCCAAGCGCTGCTTGACCAAAACCAGACCATAGAAACATACGTCAGAAGTATCACAGATAGAACAAAGCTTAAAAAGAAATCTTTAAGAAAGTCACTGTTAAAGACGATTAAATGAATTATAAAACTAGTAAACTTTGAAAAAGTTAAAAGTTGAAACCGGTGTAACATACTAGTTTTTCCCCCTACTCATCTTTCCCCCCGGAAAAATCAGTATATACTGAGATTTCCCCCCGGAAATATTAGTATTTATATACTGAATCTTCCCCCCTAAAATTTTGGTAGGAAAAATGAGTATATACCAGATTTTCCCCTTTACGCACATCAATACTGATCTTTCCCCTTCATATTAAGGCTCCGTTTAGTCTTGCTTGATTTAATTCTATAATTTTTATCACTATGTCAATGTTACACTTTGAGAAAAAAACTTGATCTTTTTGCAAGAATTGCTTTTATATTCATTTTATTTTTCCTGAATATTTGGTTTAAACTTCAAAATTGTCTAGATGCTTTTTTATTAAACTAGTCTTATTTGGCTTTTTGTTTCATAATGTGACATATTAGAAAAAGCATAAACATCAATTTGAGTTAAAAAATTATCAAAACAGGCATTGTAAATGAAGCTTTCAGGAATTAATCAAATACAAGAACATATCTTTTTGTCTCCCCAAGAGCAAAACATTCTACGTCGGTTTGTTAAACAGGAAACAGATAAGCGACAGTCCTGAAAACGCATCCCACCATTTGAGACTCCAACCTAAAGCTGAATACCAAATATCAAAAGCCTGTAAATAACAGTTACTGAATACATAAACTGTGACGGACGCACAAACAAACGGACGCCAGTGCATTTCTATGGTCACGGTCCACGTTATTGGGACACTCGAAACAATTCTATTTGTGCAATTGCTATAATTTGTAGAAGTGGTTCAACAGTAATATTATAGCATTTAAAGCTCTCTTTTTGAGATGATCATGAATAGGTTGATAGATAGTTATTTTTCTGTGTCACGTTGACTACGATATTAACCATAACATGTATTAGGGATATTCCTAATAGACTGAATTTTTTTTTTATGAAAACTGAAATCCACATGGTCTTTACATTCTTAAATCTAATGGCCCTGTCACACTATAACGTTTTAGCCAACGTGTGCCGAACGTTCGAATAATTTTCTAAAACGTTGGAACACGTTGGCAGTCGCTGTAAAAAGTTTCAAAAAAATATCTCGGTGAACGACCACAAAGCGTCAGACTAACTACCTGCAACGCACGACAAACTTATTCAAAACTTATCTATAGCGTTTGTCCGGCGTACTTGACGCGTGCCTAGCGCATGTGTGACGACTGCAGAACGCATTCAAAGCGTTAGTCTAACTTATGTTTTTTTCTTTCGGTGGGGAGACCTAGGATTTCTGTTATTTTCTTTAGTATTATTTCACAATAGCGCAAATAGATCTATTATCTGGCTTAAATGTATTGCTGGATTAATTAATAATTATAGAAATTTTCAGCGTTCTAGTAGTATGAATGTATGATTATTCTAAAGCCGTTTTTTAACCAATAGTGATAATTTTTGCACTCAGTCTAAAAGAATAAGATATAGTGTGATTTTATATTTTGATATGTCAAAAATATACAGAGAGGAATGCATGCACTTGTTAACAAACTCTCAAAATCTCAAATAAGTATATTTATGTAAGAAATACCGGTCTGTAGATTTTGCCTAGCATCCTTTTTATAGCACTTGACTAATTCTAAATGATCGCAGACAGCATGACGGATGTCCTTAATAGAGGAAAACGCGTGTGCTTATTGAATATTTAAAATACACATTATTTCAAATGAGTATTGAAGTTAGACTGTCGTTACTCGTTGTTTTTGAGTATTTTTCTACCAAAAAAAATGTCCACCGAAAACACGACAGGTGTATTACAATTTGCAGGAATTACTTTCAATTCCAGACCATCTGTCTCAAAGTTATCTTTGTTATATTAAAGATTTTTTTTGGCTTAGTTCATTATTTTTTGTAAAAAGATTTTTTTTCAGGTTTGAATTAGTATTTGAAGCTTTTGAAATTGACTTTCCCGCTTGTAATTCAATATAACTTATAAAATTCTGGGGTTGATACTCGTTCGTTACAATGACGCTCTGTGCGCTCTGTACACGTTTTAAACACGTTGAATAGGTTTCTTGGTCGTTAGACTGACGCTAGACGTGCGCTGCATTATCGCTAGACACGTTCGTTTCCATTTAGCTTAGCGTTCGTCAAACGCATTTCAACGTGCGCACAACGACCACATAGCGTCCATTAGCGTGTGTATAACGTCCTTCTAACTTATGTCTAGCGTTCGAATAATTTATTTCTAACACGTTGGCGAACGTCGGAAATTTTAAGCATGTTGAAAAATTTGCGACGCACTCGGCGATCACCAACGCACGCTGACGTTCGCTAACGTGTTTGTAGCGTGTTCATAGCGTGTACAAAACTTACGCAACGCACACCAGCGTGTTGAAAATATATTCTAAAACGTCGGCACACGTTGGCTAAAACGTTATAGTGTGACAGGGCCATAAGCACAAACACTAAAGATTTCCCTTCTCAAATCTTATCAAACATCTATGATATCACATCCGCACTATATATAACAATAAAAAAAGGATATTCTTAAACAAAATTCATTGTAAGTAATTATCTTAAAGATATTGAAAGTCTCACCTATTTCACAGTTAGTAATAGTGCAACGGTCTTGAATACTGGGCGGAAAGACTAGCATGGCGGAAAAATGAGTATGTGTTTACACATACCAGATTTTCCCCTGGGGGAAAACGTAGTATATACTCATTTTTCCCCAGAGGAAAATCTATTATATACTAGATCTTCCGGGGGGAAAACTCAGTATATACTCATTTTTCCGGGGGGAAATTCTAGTGTGGGGGAAAACTAGTATGTAACACCGGCATAAATTGACTTCTTTTTGGTAAAGCAAGGTATGAATTGAACACATGTTTAGGATTTTTAAAACTGAAAAGTATACCCAAGGTTGTTTGTAGAACCATGTAGATCATCAAAGCAATCACCATAAGACAAATGGACCATAAGTTGCTGCTATGGTGCTTATAGATTGGACAGACATTTGATGTTTCACTACCACGCTGGCTATATTTTTTTCCCGTTATCATTTTTATATGTGTTCTTTAATAAGCATGGTTGTAGCGTATTGTTTCAAAAGGTTTGAAAATCTAATTTTTCCTGATTAATGGCCTATGGTTACAATCTGCTTACTCTCATCTATGAAGATAATTGTTAGGTTGCCGTTACCCATGGCTTGCAAAGATGGCTTAAATTGGGAGCGAAAAAAAGCACCAAGTTCAAGCCCAATTAGATTTAGGTCAATCGTATGGTGACATAGGAAATGTTAATCAAATACGGTATGTTAACGGTTCGTTAACAGGTCACATAAATATGCCAAATGTCAACGACAAATGTTCCCCCAAAAAATTACAAGTCCGATGCTGTCGCCATGACCTTCATGTTTCGGCTCATTGGATTTTGATGTTGAAAGGTTTTGCAGACGACACGAAGACCGTGACAAAACATGGTCTCTTACATGCCAATTCTCGTGTGGTTTATTCTCATACATTGATCCACTCGACCTGTCGTCAATTGAAGGACAAAATACTGCTTCTTTTTTATGCATCTTTGATAAAAATGTTGATTTTTTTTCCATGTTGTCCTTGGGTTTTATTTTAATGACATAGTCGTTTGACTTATAAATACTTTTATCGATTTGATTTTTAGAGTATGTTTTGGGGGGGCTTTGTACAAGATTAGCAATAAGGGGAAGGTTGGGTCCAAAAATTAGTTTAACCTCGTCACATTTTTTATGTGCCTGTCCTAAGCCAGGAATCCTTGTCAAAGTTTTTGTGTTTGTCCCTGTCTTCTATCTGTGTTTGTTCTATGTCCAGAAATGGGTCTTTCGTTGATAATCAATGAATTTGTCTTGAATCTTATGTACTAGTATTGTATTTTTGGCGAGCAGCGACCTCTGGTCATGTTGTAGACTGCTGACTGTTTCCTCAAGAAAGTTTCAAGGTCATATTTACCAGGTTGACTAAGGGCGTATTTTTTTCATTTCAGACCAAATAAGATCTAGTTGAATCCGATGTTGATACAAACAATTTGAATCATATGTATGCCATACTACAGCTCTTTTTTCCCAGACATATATTATATGCCAAATATCAACGAAAAATGTTCCCCCAAAAAATTGTGAGTCTGATGCTGTCGACATGACCTTGATATTACGACGCATTGGGTTTTGATGTTAAAAGGTTTTGCAGACGACACGGAGACCGTGACAAAACATGGTCTCTTACATGAAAATTTTCATGTCGCATTTCTAATACATTGATTCCCTTTAACCTGTCGGTTGATCTCAATGACATGTGTGATGAAACACTGTTACGTTTTTCTGCATCTCAAATGAAAAAAAACATTTTCCCCACTTTTTAATTGGGTTTGATTTTAATGACAAACTCATTTGACTTTTATATACATACTTTCTCAATTGTGTTTGTCCAGGTGCATTTGCTTGGAATTTTTTTCCGTTTTAATAAAAAGAAAAGCATTAAAATAACTTACTAATCCCTGATCTAAAACTTTGATCTTGTTTTGATCCCATACGTTCAAATCAAGTTTTTATTCTTTTTGTTAAAGCATTGTCCTTTGTGATCGGTTTCCTCAAGACAGTTTCAAGGTAATTTTTATCAGGTTTACTAGGAGCGTGAAAACTTTTTTATTTCAGGCCAAATAAGTTCTAGTTGGATCCGATGGTGATATGTAAATCATATACGCCACATTGACAGCCCTTTTATCGCAGACATATACCGATATGATTTGCCAAATATCAACGACCAATCTTGTCTCAGACAAATTACAAGATTTATATATGCTGTCGCCATGACCTTGGTGATATTGATGTTGAAAGGTTTTGCTGAAGACACGAAGACCGTGACAAAACATGGTTTCTTACATGCAAATTATCGTGTCGTCTCCATACATTGTGTCCCCTTGACCTTGCGATTTTTATGCATAATAATTGGAAATCAGCTTTTTTTACAATAACATCGTCTTTGGGTTAATTAAAACTTAATTCAATAGATGATATTTGGGTGTGGAATTAGTGTACTGTTCGCGACACAATCTGTAAAGCCGCCAATCGTCTCCCATTGGCCCCAGATAAAAAAAAAACTATTATAAGATACTATACCAATACTTAACTTACCAACGAAAGCCCCAGACGTAGAACAAGTATCATAAAGACGAAAATGACAAACTCAAATTTTGGCAAAGATTCCTGGCTTAGGACAAGCACATACTAGTATGATATGATGGGGCCAATCTTGTCACTTTTGATAAAATTGAACGCACAGATAACAAAAGGTAAAAAAGTTTAATTCAACAACCGAGAACCAAGACAGAAAGACAACTATAAGTTAAACTAAGAGACCTAGAAGAACTCTCTGAAGAACACTCGCTGTTACAGACTGATAGCTAAGAAGCATCTATCGACTGAACTTAACTAGAAAAATCAAATAAATCGATTGTAAATTTCTGTTGACTTTTACCTTCTTTTTTACATTTGTTCATAGAACCTTTTATTGTCATTTTTAAGTAAAAAGCAGTACTTTTACACTGTACGCCAACTCTGATCTCCTTTTAAACTTACTAGTTTCAATTGTATTAAGATTATGCATTCTCAGATTGCAGCGTTTTAAAAGGCTTAGCATGGTCGTCAAAGAAAAATGTTGTCCAAGACAAATAACGAGTTTGACAATGCCGCCATGACCTTGGTGTTTCAGTTCGTTGGATTTTGATGTTGTAAGGTTTTGCAGACGACACGAAGACCGTGACAAAACATGGTTTCTTACATGCAAATTTTCGTGTCGTCTCCATACATTGCGTCCCCTTGACCTTGCGATTTTTTATGCATGATAATTGGAAATCAGCATTTTTTTTTACAGTAACATCGACCTTGGGTTTATTAAAACTTCATTAGATGATATTGAGATTTGGAATTAGTGTACTGTACGCGACAAAATCTGTAAAGCCGCCAATCATCTTCCATTGGTCCTAGATAAAAAATAAAGAAAGAATGTGTCCATGGGACGCGGATGCCCCCGCTGGCCCCAAAATAAAAAGTTGAAGACCGACAGGTCTAAAAGTCGCTTAGGACATATAGTTGGTCATGCTGAACCATCCTACCAAGTTTCAAATCATTTCCTTGTACGGTTTCTGAGAAAAGCTTGACGGAAATTTTCAAGTCAATTTTCATATCAGTCCAGCCATAAACAGGAAGTAGAAGTCCGACAGGTCTAAAAGTTGCTTAGGACATAAAGTTGGTCATGCTGAACCATCCTACCAAGTTTCAAATCATTCCCATGTACGGTTTCTGAGAAAAGCTTGACTGAAATTCGTACGGACGGACGGACATGAGTAAAACTTAATGCCCCCGACATGTCGTCGCGGGGGCATAAAAAAACTATTATAAGATACTATACCAATCCATAGCACCAGGCGTAGAGCAATTAACATAAAGACGACAATGACAAACTCAAGTTTTGACAAAGATTCCTGGCTAAGGACAAGCACATATATACCAGCATACACTATGGTGGGGCCAATCTTCTCCCTTTTGATAATCTTGAACGTGCATATAACAAAAGGTGAAAATCAATTCGCTACAAGTTTAATTCAACAACCGAGAACCAAAACAGAAGACAACTATAAGTTAAACTAAGAGACCTAGAAGAACTCTCTGAAGAACACTCGCTGTTACAGACTGATAGCTAAGACGCATCTATCGACTGAACTTAACCAGAAAAATCAAATAAATCGATTGTAAATTTCTGTTGACTTTTACCTTCTTTTTTACATTTGTTTATAGAACCTTTTATTGTCATTTTAAGTAAAAAGCAGTACTTTTACACTGAGCTTCAACTCTGATCTCCTTTTAAACTTACTAGTTTCAATTGTATTGGGATTATGTGAGTCTATTTCAAGTTTGCAGCTTTTTCAAGCATGGTCGTCAAAGATATGTTTAAGACAAAATGCCGCCATGACCTTGACGTTTCAGTTCATTGGATTTTGATGTTGAAAGGTTTTGCAGACGACACGAAGAACGTGACAAAACATGTTTTTTACCTACAAATGTTGTTCTTTCCTTACATTTGGCTCCCCTTGACCTGTCTATTGATCTCAATGTAAAAAAAAACTGTAATTTTTTTAAAGAATTTTGAATGAAAATCGGCATTCCTTTGCCTCATCTTTGAGTTTAAGCTTTTGTGATACAAAATCCGTTTGACTTATATAAGATACTACTCTTTGCGTTTTTTTTTATTGTCCAAGACCGCAGTATAATATAAAGAGCATGTAAAAATGATTTAAAAGATGAATTTTGCAAAGGTCATTCAAAGACTAACCAGCATAAGCACCCAAGCACCCTGACCCTTCACCCTGACCCTTCACCCTAACCCTTACCCTTTACCTTTTATCATAACGCTTAATTCAACCTAACTCTAACCCTATGCATGAACTCAATAACCCTAAACCTCGTTAGACATCTACGGTATCGTCACAGCAAAGATGGACTGCTTGTTCTTTGGCGCACCCTGTGTCCACGCTCCTTTAAATGGCTTTTTCCGTTTGCTGATTGCGTATATGATGTGGTATTGGTTTCTACTGATTTTATTCAAGTTTTTTTTCTGTTTTCTATGATTGCGAGATATTCGAATGCCTGTTAATGTCTTTGAGCTTTTGATACGATGGTCATGTTCACTCTGCTTACGCACGGGCTCGTAAACTACCCCTCGATTGAGCGCAGTCTTGTACAAGTCACGCCTAGCTTACACACGGGCTCGTAAACTACCCCTCGATTGAGCGCAGTCTTGTACAAGTCACGCCTAGCTAACACACGGGCTCGTAAACTACCCTTCGATTGAGCGCAGTCTTGTACAAGTCACGCCTAGCTTACACACGGGCTCGTAAACTACCCTTCGATTGAGCGCAGTCTTGTACAAGTCACGCCTAGCTTACACACGGGCTCGTAAACTACCCTTCGATCGAGCGCAGTCTTGTACAAGTCACGCCTAGCTTACACACGGGCTCGTAAACTACCCCTCGATTGAGCGCAGTCTTGTACAAGTCACGCCTAGCTTACACACGGGCTCGTAAACTACCCTTCGATCGAGCGCAGTCTTGTACAAGTCACGCCTAGCTTACACACGGGCTCGTAAACTACCCCTCGATTGAGCGCAGTCTTGTACAAGTCACGCCTAGCTTACACACGGGCTCGTAAACTACCCCTCGATTGAGCGCAGTCCTGTACAAGTCACGCCTAGCTTACACACGGGCTCGTAAACTACCCCTCGATTGAGCGCAGTCTTGTACAAGTCACGCCTAGCTTACACCCGGGCTCGTAAACTACCCCTCGATTGAGCACAGTCTTGTACAAGTCATGCCTAGCTTACACACGGGCTCGTAAACTACCCTTCGATTGAGCGCAGTCTTGTACAAGTCACGCCTAGCTTACACACGGGCTCGTAAACTACCCCTCGATTGAGCACAGTCTTGTACAAGTCACGCCTAGCCCGTTGTTCCGATCGATCACTGTCGAACAATTCAAATATTGCATATAAATTACGTATTAAATTGACGTAACAAATGGTGTTTTTGATCGAGTGATTGATACCGAACATAAATTATTTTAATTACTGATCGTGTAAATGTTTAATTTGAATTTAATAAATAAAAAGAAAATAAGTGATTTATATTTGTATTTTTTTCTTTAATTAAAAAATTAAAACAAATGTATTTTTGAAAAATAATCAATCAAAAGTATGAAAAATGGGGATTTGATAAATTAATGACCTAGTCCCGCTCGTAAAATGTTGTATTTTTACATATTTCTTGTTGGCGTTTCTTTGTAGGCTTATTATTATTAATTAAATATTTAATATCAAAAATGTCAATTTTAGCAGGTTTGTACAAAAAAAAACTCACCAAACTTAGAGTTGAAATGTTGATGAAATGCAAATAAAATGTACTTGTCACTATCTTTTTTTCAATTGAAATTTATGCTTACCAAGAGGAAATTGCTAATTGCATAAATTAGAATTTCAAGGTCTTTGTCAGTTAACGAAGACAAGTTCGAACACCTATGTTGCAATATTTATTTCATATATTTAATTTGACATCCCTCATTTTTGACATGCAACGGTAATTTTAACACGTATATCTAAGCTATTTCTAGATTCTAAAACAATTAAATTGCCCATTTTATCCTTGAAATATTTTTCTAATGCTATATTCTGCAAAGTTCTTTGTCTGAAGCACAATTGTTTTTATAGTCGACTAAATATAAGACGAAACGGCAATTTTCGTCTGGCTTTCAAATGAGCTCAATGAGAGAAAAACATTGGCATCAGGGTAACGAAATTAGAAAATACAACGTAACAAACTATGAAAAAAGAACATTGAAGACCCACAAAACACATAAAAGGAAACCAGTGTTCTGCAACAATAGATTGAAAAACAACTACTTGATAAAACTACCGAACTTGGAGGATTAATCAATGTGCGTTGCGAAAAATATTTTATAAGATGTTTTTTTTTTTTCGTACCGCACATTGACTCTAACAAATATTGATAGAGGGGAGCAAGTCCCTGTGGATTAATCTCAAATGTTCGAGCGAAAAGACAAAACAAGGCTGACATACAAGAGAAATTGAAGAAAAAAAAGGCACACACAAATTGTAAGAGGTCAAGACATTTACAGTATTGGTGTTAAATAGAATGATTGAAATAAATATCTTCCAGGAAGCCGACCTACCACTTTAATGGTTGATTGTACATTACTGACAATGCAAAGAGCAATTCGTTTTAAGATTGAAAGTATAAAACTGATAATAAAAAATAACTTTATTTCCATTTTCAGAGACATTCCCAAGATGTTACCATTATTCCTGCTTTCTGTGTTCATATTTGATTACGGTAACTTATTTTAAACTTATAGAATAACTTATTGTTGCTGTCTTGTCCATTTTTTGAGTATTTTAGCAATAAATTTGTAAGAAGTAAACGATATTAATATATTGATTGCTGTAATAGCGTGAAAGTTTGAGACACTAAACCAAATTTCCATTATATGTAGTTTATATAGAAACGCGTGTATCTTCCTATCTTAATTCAATATTAAAACTACGGTTTTATATATTAAAAAATTACGGGAGCTAAAATTTGTTGATTTGTTTCATCTGCAGTTAAAAGCGAGGATACTGCTATACAGAGGTTTGATGGATGGTACAACAACCTGGCTTATCCGAGCTGGGGTACTCAAGGTAAACTAAATGTCTGTAGATCCGTTAGTTACTTAGAAATAAGAAATATAATCAAAGCTTAAGCCCTTATATGTAAATGTACATGAATTACAAGGTTATTGTTTGTCACTTTTGTGAAATAGAAATATAGATTTGAATTTCAGTAGAAAAGTAAAAGTGTTTGACTTTTGTTCCCATATCACTATGTTGTACTCGAGAACCCTATGAAACATTTGAGGATTATCTTAATAGTTAAGTAAACTACTACTTGAAGAGTCTTTTGATAAGATACAGTAATGATATCAACTTAAAGGGCTGATGGTGGTATTGAAGTGTCTGACTCAAGCTTTGACAATGTTAATTTTAGGTTAACCTTAACCAAGTCGTGGGCAGGGTCATATATATTTTTTCATTACTACATATCTTTCTTTGTTTCTTTTTCTTCTATAATAATGTTCACCAACGAAAGTAAGGGGCATACAGTGTTCAGGTCCGTCGATCCGTATGTCCGTACCTAATAAGGTTAATCTTCGGGGTGAATTTACTTTTCCATCTTGTGAGGTGATGCATTATGTCTTTGGACACATCTGTTTTACAAAGTATTTTTTATCAAAAATTTAACTGCTATACATTTCCATTTTCAGGAGAAAATCTTATACACAATATCTCATCGGTGTACGAAGATCACACGTATCAGCCAACGAGCGCCGGGAAACCAAGCGCTCGGCTCGTCAGTAATGCGCTGTTCAGACAGAACTCCAGTCTGGATTCAGGTGGCTCTTACAACAACAAATCTGCCTTCTTTGCCTTTTTCGGTAGGTAAATGAGACCGGGTATTTATGCTTAAGTTTTTTGTCTTTTCTTTTTATTTGTATTTTTGTCCGTTTTTTTTTTTTTTTTTATAAATTTAATTTTTTTTTCTAAGGGAGGGGGTATTATATTTTCAGTTAAAGGGAGCCGTTGGTACCTTTCGTGTCTTACATGGTGTACTAGTATATACTTTTCTTACATGATACTATGCTTGTAACAGCCTACAGCGAAACAAATGTCACCCATTGTGAGGTAAAGTAGATTACAATACTAAAAAACATATAAGAATACAAGAATATCAAGCCGTTTTTATACAATGAACAAGATAATCGAAATCTTGAATTTACATTTAAAAAAAAATTGAAAAGAGCATTGGATTTAAATAGCTACAAATTAAATATACTCATATTGATGAAATAGACATGTTATATAACAAATTACTTTGATATTAAAAGTGATAATTTATCCTTCCTAGACCAGGAATATACTTTGAAAGCCAGAATAAAAGGTTTTGAGCATTCACGGCATATTCGTATATATACACTTCTTTTGGAAAGGTTAAAATATTTATAAATGATTTCCGCCTTGGTATAATTTATTTACCATAAATCTTTCAAATTATATCATTTTAATGAATTATTGAGGAATCAAATATCTGAATAACACACATTTTCTTGCCCCAACGCACTCGTTCGATTGATATGCTTAAAATTATGCTCTATTCATGCATTTTTTGAATAATTAATGGGAAAATCCTGATAGAAATGAATTCTTGTGGAATAAAAAAAACTATATAACACACATTTTCTAAATGTACATATTTGATTGATATGCTTAAATTTATGTTTTAACATGCAGCCAAGTAATGAAGCTTTTGATTTATTATATTCCCTAGTTATTTTTTTTTGGTGTGATTGAAAATTGGATCCATAAGAAATTTTGATATTCATATTTAAAAATGCTGAGGCATTGTGGTCTTTGATTAAACCTTATGAACCCAGAGAAAAAGTATGGTATTTTCGAGTTTTGTATACTAATTCGTGAAAATAGTTCGTGATTCGTGCTCTAAGTTTGCTTCTATGACAAATCCATATAATCGTTATCTATGATTAATTGATTGATTAGAGTTTTCAAGAATTTTGTGGTATCTTGAAAATGTGATGCCTATTGTTATTCATGTTCATTGCGTTTGATAGATTTGTTTCAAAAATCTATTGTGACTTTTGCTGTGTAATTCTGCATTTCATTGCTTAATTTGTAATTTACAGTCAGAACTATGTGGTCTAGCTCTGACTAAGCTAAGCGGTGATAGACTAGAGACTCATACACATTTTCGAGTTCGGTTTGTTAATTAAATAGGACTTTTTTTAATTATAATTCATGTTCCAAACTCGCATCTTTGACAATTTCAAATTTCGAGATAGTACGAAAAACAATGTGGTTTGAAAGCGAACTAAATCAACTAAAGAGAACGCTTTAGATTTTCGTGCTTCTGATACTAATATATATAATTCGGCTTGTATGAATCACGACATGTGCCCCCTGTGAATAAAATTTTGATAGCATGCACACTGCTCATTTTACATATAAAGTCTGCATCTATATATCTTCTACATGTAGCGTCTTAGGCTGATCTGAAGGAAAGAGACTTTAGTTATCACATATGTGAATATGGAGTTCTAGAGAAAATTGGTTGGTTCCTGTGTTAGCCTTTAAAGAATTGAAGCTTATCATAAATAATAAAACACGATCCCGTCCTTCCATGTCTGTTTCCGCTAGTGTTTATTGTTTCTTTAGTCAGTTGTTTAACCTCGGCTATCTCTTCGGCAAATAATAATCAGGGGGTATCCTTAGGTTGAGACGATATAATTGTTTTAAGGGAGTTTGAATTGAGCATATTACATAAATCATTATTAGACAGGACAATAGATTCTTGCATCACTATATATTTGTCTTTTTTTCTAGTTTCGATTGTATATTTCCATGCCCTTTTAAAGTTCTCGTCAAGATCGAATCGGTCTCTAAAAATCAAACATTTAACTAGCCCAATAGCAGGAATATGACATAAACAACTCGCATCATTGTAAGATCTAATTATGTATTTTGATAGGCCAGTTGGTATCATTCGAAGTACTGGATACAGATGATACAACATGTCCAATTGAGTTGCTAGATATTCCTATCCCAAAATGTGACCAAGACTTTGATGTCGAATGCAGTGGTACAAGAAATATGCCATACGAACGGATCAAATACAATAAAGACACTGGGCAGTCTCCAAACACTCCTAGACAACAGGTAAAATTTCTCCTCGACGTTAAATAAAATTTTAAAAATTTGCAGTAAAAATATTCAATATCACTAAAAGGAAAATATATTATTCTGTTGATCTCAACTTAAAGTTTAGTAATTCTTCGTGTTTTTTTTTCAAATGGAAGAGATTAATCCAAAATAAGAATAAAAAGTGTTTATCATGAAAATAATTTTGTTTTCAAAACACTGACTCGGGACTGTGTTTATAGCTTATACACAGCTTAACTTTTCCGCAATGACATTTCATTCCCCTAGAATTTCCTTCCCTAAAAAAATCTGGGAAATTTGAAAATTCGTTTCAACAAAAATCCATCTCATTCTGCTGCATATGATAGAGAAGTAAATATAAGTTTGTTTACACTTGTTTTGAACAACGAATGGGTATTTGATATCACGATTTACAATAAAATGTATGTACATCTCATAAGAGATTTTTTCATTTGAGATTTTTGTTGCCCCAAACACAGGGGCTTGGTACCTGTGCCCCAAAAGAAAAAATGTCTGTCTCTAAACTGAGTTTTTCTTTTCTTTTGTTTTTGTTAAAACATGACAATAAAGTTACTGTAACACAATGTATACCCCAGCAACACAAAATCTGTATGTTTCCAGGAAAAAAGAGCAGCTGAATAATAAATATATCAAATCATTGAACAGGTTGGATGTAATAGCTCATTTGCGCTATATAGCTGATTTGATGGTATTTAGTATCAAATGGACTATTTTTTTATGAAGTAAAAAAACAAAAATTAGATAATCAATTTTTTGTTTGATTGTCAATAATTGTATATATCGCTGATCTTTTTTTTTTTTTAAGAAACATGGTAGTTATTTCAAATGGTTTTTCTTGGACATAGTCAGGGAAATTTGCAAATTTTCGTAGTCTCAATCAGGAAAATCATAAATATTTCAGACCATGTTCTTTTACAAAAAATGTTGCTCATAACATGGACAAATGGGACAATACAAATTTCAAATCTAAATTTTTTTATACTAAATACCATCAAATGAGCTATATAGTACAAATCAGTTATCACACCCAACCTGTTGAAACAAAATAGGCCTTTTCACGGTTATTGGAGTCAGGATAGGGGGCAAAAATACGGGAAAATGTCATATAAACAGCTCTTTTGCTTAGCTACACACATATATTTTCCTGATTTTGTATATTTATCTCTCTTCCTTTCAAAAAAATTGCCCCCTATCCAATGGCGCAGATAACCATGAAAGGGTCTAATTAGAAGAATAAGGATGCAAACTAAAAGATGAAAAAAACCAACACCATATAATGTGATATTGTTTGTTTATAACACAATGGTGCTCAGAAAGATTGAAGAATAATGTTTGTGAGAATCTCAGAGATTCCCAAGGATGTCATGGATGTTGGACCGATGGACAAATCCAGTAAAAATTCAGTCGGTCTGGAATAAAATCATATCTGCCGGATCAGAAGTCTGGTAAAAATTTCGCTTTTAAATTGTCTTCTCTTTTTCAGGTCCTGTTTAAAAGCTGTTCGGTCTGGTAAAAGCAGAAGCTTTACCAGACCGAATGTCTGGTAAAGTCATTTTCACCTTTGGAATCTCTGGAATCTACAAGCTTTGTCAAGCAATTGAGTAGGAATATTTTGTTATTTAGAGCCATTTCTAATACATATATGGTATATCTATTTTTTAGGTGAATGGAGCTACAAGTTTTATTGATGGAAGTTTTGTTTATGGGCCAACTATGGTCAGAACCAATTATTTACGCCAAGACAAGACTGGACATTTGGCTTCAGGGGACAGTTGGGGAAAATATCCAGAGCCTAATGCTGAAAGACTTCCATACATGATTTTTCCAGGCTCGAGTGGAAAATTCACAAATGTTGACAAACTGTGGAGTAAGTCAAATAGCACTATATACATTATGTATTCATTTTACGGTTTCTGATGTACATCATATATATACATGTAATTGTGTACAATATACATCATGTGCATGATGAAGTACAATGTATAATAGTTTCAAACTGATTTCATTTTATCAGCATACATTGTAAACCTTTTCCCAACATCTCAATGATTTTTATCTGTGGCTTTCGCTTGAAAAATAACTGGTACATTGTACATGTAATAGTCACTATACTAATCATAAGGATGTCTGTCTATTCTTCCATATAAATGTTACAATGTCAGAGTTACAACCTTCTCTTATCTGCATCTCTTTTAAAATTACTCAACAGATTTTCATGTTTGATCCGAATTAAATAAAAAACTTTTGAGAAGGATGTAAGTATTAACATGCTTTGACTTACAGATAATCAACTTATATTCGATTTTGATTGTAAGAAATGATTGATTCTTTTCTACATTTTTGCTTATAATCAGGCAATATCAATTTTCTCATTTCAGAAATGGGAGATAACCATATTCATGAGAACCCAGCAATTCTCTCCCTTGGAATCCTTTTCTTCAGATGGCATAATTATTTGGCCACCAAGCTTCACCATGAACATCCTGACTGGTATTACAGAAAGGTTTTCTATAACTCACGAAGGAGAGTTATAGCTTCTCTGCAGGCAAGTAAAGAGAAAACTTGCTATGTAATTAATGACATTTCTTTCAAATTCACTTAAGATGTTAATGATATAAAATAGTAGAATTTTTTAATTGTTTTATAATTTCTTTTGTTTAATATGTATATTGTACATTATTGAAGAAATATTTTGTATATGCTAAATAGAATGTAAAAACTTATGTAAAAAAAAAACTGTCTCCTCAGCAAGAGGAGCAGTTTTTGGATGGCTTGGTTTTTTGAAAATTTTAGAGTCATTGGTATATGAAAGTATTACCACACAAAGAAAGATTTTGAAATTGAATTCAATAAAAAATCAGAAACTTTGCAAAAAATAAATTTCCCAAAAAGATTTTAAAGCATCAAGTGTGCAATGTATATTACACCACACAAAATTTCCTAGATTAATCTAGTAATGACCATTAGATGGATTTGATATTTTATTCAGTCATTAAGTATACATATATATATATATGATTGTGTCTCTTGCAGAAGATAATCATGTATGACTGGTTACCCGAGCTGTTAGGTGTCGACATCAAACCCTATACAGGTAACAGACTATACATTGTACATGCACATGCAATTTCATTTTGATCATACTTCTGAATTTAGTAGTTTAACTTTTAGGACTGTTAAAGTGCAGAGGGAGTGGGGGAGTTGAAGGCTATTTTAGTTGTCACTTACTACTGATAGAGTTATTTCCTAAAGCTATAAATAATAAATTGTTAAAATATGATAAAACACCTTTCACATATAGAAATAAATATTGCCTTTAAATCCCCCTAACATTTTTGTTTTACAATGCATATGTTTGATGTAAGATTTAATTCTAGTGAAAATATTTCTATCCATATTTACATTTTCTATGCTTAGGTTACAGATCAACATTAGAACCAGGGATTTCATCAGTCTTTGACGCTGCTGCCATTAAATATATAATGACTCTGATTCCTTCAGCTGTTATAAGGAGGTAATAATCCCCCCTTTTTCTGAAAGAAACCCTAAGGTAATTCCTTGACCCAGTCTTCAAAATTATCCACCAGCTTGACGCCTGTGGCTGTTGAAAGGCTTTGGGGGCATGTAAAATGTGTGTTGTTAAATGCCTGCCTGGTTTGTGAAATTTTTAGAAATGGACTATATCTATTTTGTAGGGCTTGCTTGTTTGAAAATTTAACAAGCCCTTCAGGTCTGTGCTGTGAAATTTATAAGTCTGTAATGCCCCATAAAAATGATAACAAAAATACAAAACTGACAAAAAACCATAATGGATGATATACATTAAAAACTTTATAAAACATGGGTTCTCTAAACCAGTTAACTCAGAATACAGAGGAAAAGTTAAACATCTCAGAATGCAATGCAATCAAAAATGCAAAATTTGGCGATTTCATTGAAATCGGATCAAAATAACCTATATAAAAAGAAACCTGTGTGAAAAAGAAAATGATAAAAAAATATGAGTTTCTTAAACTAAGAAAATAAAGTTATATACTGTTGATCAAATATGACTTAGTAATGCTGGCTTTGCTTTCATGTATCTTACGAACGAGCAGACTAAGAAACGATGTTTTCACTTATACATGCAGGAATACCCGTAAAGCTTATGATAAAAGCACATGAGAGTATAAAATTTTTCTATGAAGCTCATTACATTGTTATGTCCCCTGCAACGTGTTGCAAAGTGACATATAGATGTCACTGTGTCATCATCCTGCGCCGTCATAAAAACTTTTGTCACAGTTTTCTGGGCAATTGCATCCCACAAGCCTCTTGATATTTGCCATGCAGCTTTAACCTATGGTACAATTTGGTTAAAAATGATTTTTATGTCTGAAAAATAACTACTTCCTGTTTACCCAGAACTTAAGATTTCTCATACCGGTATATTGGACATATATATAATATTTCTTTCACAGTTTTCTACATGTCACAGCTTTTTAGCTCACCTGGACCGAAGGTCCATGTGAGCTATTGCCATCACTTGGCGTCCGTCGTCGTCTGTCGGCGTCTGTCGTCGTCTGTCGTCGTCTGTTAACAATTTTCAAAAATCTTCTCCTCTGAAACTACTGAACAGAATTTAATGAAACTTGGTATGAATGATCCTTAGGGTGTCCTGCACCAAACTTGTGTTTCGATTTTTGATCCAACAAAAAACATGGCCACCATTACTAAAAATAGACCAGGGGGGTCAAACTACTGTTTTTGGCTTGTAAATCAAAAAGTATAAGAAATAGATGAAATCTGATGCCACCCTACTGCTTCAGCATCAAAAGTTCTACGAAAGTCTCCATTTGGTCGAAGTTGTCAGATGATCCCTTATAGGGGTTACAGCCCTTTAAAGGCGAAAAATAGCAGTTTTTCATGATTTTGGCTTATAGAATGAAAACTATTGCAGATAGAGAAAAGCTGTTGCTTGCTTAAATGTTCAACTCATTTAGCTCTACAAAAATCTCCATAGGGTCAAAGTTGTCAGATGACCCCTTATAGGGGTTACAGCCCCTTAAAGGCGAAAAATAGTGTTTTTGGCCTATAGAATGAAAACTATTGCAGATAGAGAAAAGCTGTTGCCTGCTGAAATGTTCAGCTCATTTAGCTCTACAAAAGTCTTCATAGGGTCCAAGTTGTCAGATGACCCCTTATAGGGGTTACAGCCCCTTAAAGGTGAAAAATAGTGTTTTTGGCCTATAGAATGAAAACTATTGCAGATAGAGAAAAGCTGTTGCTTGCTTAATAGTTCAGCTCATTAAGCTCTACAAAAGTCTTCATAAGGTCGAAGTTGTCAGATGACCCCTTATAGGGGTTACAGCCCCTTAAAGGTGAAAAATAGTTTTTTAGCTCACCTGGCCTAAGGCCATGTGAGCTATTGCCATCACTTGGCGTCCGTCGTCGTCGTCGTTAACTTTTCTTCAAACTTCTTCTCCTCTGAAACGGCTGCACAGATTCAAACCAAATTTGGTCTGGTGGTACTTTAGGGTATCCCCCACAGAACTGATGTGGGGATTTTTGATTCGTCGAAAAACATGGCCGCCGTTGCTAAAAATAGACCAGGGGGGTCAGACTACTGTTTTTGGCTTGTAAATCAAAAAGTATAAGAGATAGATGAAATCTGATGCCACGCTGCTGCTTCAGCATCAAAAGCTCTACAAAAGTCTCCATTGAGTCGAAGTTGTCAGATGACCCCTTATGGGAGTTACGGCCCCTTAAAGGTGAAAAATAGCATTTTTTCATGTTTTTGGCCTATGAAATGAAAACTATTGCAGATAGAGAGAAGCTGTTGCTTGCTTAAATGTTCAGCTCATTTAGCTCTACAAAAGTCTCCATAAGGTCAAAGTTGTCAGATGACCCCTTATAGGGGTTATGGCCCCTTAAAGGCAAAAAATAGAGTTTTTGGCCTATAGAATGAAAACTATTGCAGATAGAGAAAAGCTGTTGCTTGCTTAAATGTTCAGCTCGTTTAGCTCTAGGGTCAAAGTTGTCAGATGACCCCTTATAGGGGTTACGGCCCCTTAAAGGCAAAAAATAGTGTTTTTGGCCTATAGAATGAAAACTATTGCAGATAGAGAAAAGTTGTTGCTTGCTTAAATGTTCAGCTCATTTAGCTCTACAAAAGTTTCCATAGGGTCAAAGTTGCCAGATGACCCCTTATAGTGGTTACGGCCCCTTAAAGGCAAAAAATAGTGTTTTCGGCCTAAAGAAAGAAAACTTTCGCAGATAGAGAAAAGATGTTGCTTGCTTAAATGTTTAGCTTAATTAGCTCTACAAAAGTCGTTTAGGGTCGAAGTTGTCAGATGACCCCTTTAAGGGGTTATGGCCCTTTAAAGGTGAAAAATAGTGTTTTTTTGCTTTGGAATGAAAACTATTGCAGATAGAGAAAAGCTTTTTTTGCTTAAACACTCAGCTCATTTAGCTGTACAAAAGTCTTCAAAGGGTTGACATTAAGACCAGGTGAGCGATTCAGGCTCCTGGGAGCCTCTTGTTTGGTAATTCACATGTCCAATACTCAAAGTTATTTCAGTTTTGCACAAAGATTCTAATTGCTGTTTTTGTTTTCTAGGAACAACAACTGCAAACCAATAGGATGGAATAATCACAGAGCAGTCAGATTATGTAATTCTTACTTCAATTCTCAGGTAAAAAATTATATAGATTTTGTACAACATTGACAAATGTTTTGCTCAATTATGATGATTACCTGTAAATGAGGCTCTGACAGGGACACACATGACTTTTGTTTGTCCCTTTTTATACGACCGCAAATTTTTGCGATCGTATTATGTTATGGCGATGTCGTCGTCGTCGTCGTCGTCGTCGTCGTCGTCGTCGTCGTCTGGGGACATTTGGTTTCCGTGCGATAACTTGAGTAAATGTTGACCAATTGTTATGAAATTTTAATATGATGTTTGTAACCACTAGAGGAAGGTTCCTATTGTATTTGGGGTTGGTGGCCCTTACCGTTTTGGAAAAAAGGGCCAAAAGGGGCTAAAACGGGTGTATTGACAAAACTGTTGTAGAATGTTTATTATTCAATAGATTTTGAAAATTCTTTTTTTATTGAATTCCTCATTAAATTCTGTCAACAAAATGTGTCAATGGTTTTGATGTATATTGAACCGTTACATTGCTACAGGGGGTCGAAAAGGGGCCACACCCCAAAAAATGACTTTTTTATTTGTGGTCCGATTTTCAAAATCTTTTTTTCATTGGAATCCTTGTGAAAATCCCTGCCTGCGTTTTTCAATCAGATTTGCAATATCTCTTACGGTTTTTGAGAAATTAGGGGTCAAAGGGGCCAAAAACACCATTTTTAAAAGTTTGTAAAGGCAAATAATTTTATACCAAAAATTTACTTGTACTGGGCCAGCCAATTGTTATGATGTTTTGATATGATGTTTGTAACCACTAGAGGAAGGTTCCTATTGTATTTGGGGTTGGTGGCCCTTACCGTTTTGGAAAAAAGGGCCAAAAGGGGCTAAAACGGGTGTATTAACAAAACTGTTGTAGAATGTTTATTATTCAATAGATTTTGAAAATTCTTTTTTTATTGAATTCCTCATTAAATTCTGTCAACAAAATGTGTCAATGGTTTTGATGTATATTGAACCGTTACATTGCTACAGGGGGTCGAAAAGGGGCCACACCCCAAAAAATGACTTTTTTATTTGTGGTCCGATTTTCAAAATCTTTTTTTCATTGGAATCCTTGTGAAAATCCCTGCCTGCGTTTTTCAATCAGATTTGCAATATCTCTTACGGTTTTTGAGAAATTAGGGGTCAAAGGGGCCAAAAACACCATTTTTAAAAGTTTGTAAAGGCAAATAATTTTATACCAAAAATTTACTTGTACTGGGCCAGCCAATTGTTATGATGTTTTGATATGATGTTTGTAACCACTAGAGGAAGGTTCCTATTGTATTTGGGGTTGGTGGCCCTTACCGTTTTGGAAAAAAGGGCCAAAAGGGGCTAAAACGGGTGTATTAACAAAACTGTTGTAGAATGTTTATTATTCAATAGATTTTGAAAATTCTTTTTTTATTGAATTCCTCATTAAATTCTGTCAACAAAATGTGTCAATGGTTTTGATGTATATTGAACCGTTACATTGCTACAGGGGGCCAAAGACTGGCCACACCCAAAAAATCAACTTTTTTATTTGTGGTCCGATTTTCAAAATCTTTTTTTCATTGGAATCCTTGTGAAAATCCCTGCCAGCATTTTTCAATCAGATTTGCAATATATCTCACTGTTTTTGAGATATAAGGGGTCAAAGGGGCAAAAAACACAATTTTTAAAAGTTGGTCAAGGCAAATGGTTTTACACAAGAATTTAGCTGTAGTGGGCCAGCCAATTGTTATGAAGTTTAAATATGATGATTACACTGAAGGAAGCTTTTTATTGCATTTGGGGTTTGTGGTCCTAACCTTTTTTTAAAAAAAGGGCCAAAAGGGGCTAAATTGTGTAAAAAATGTCAATGAATTTAGAACTAAGATTTTTTATCTATTAAATGTTATTGTAAATATATATGTGTCAAATATGCATTTTAAAGTCCACCATAGGATGCATGTGTAAAAAAGCTTTGTAAGTCCACCATGGGCTGCATGTGACCAAAGCAATAGACTATCCATATTGGGCCTCCAATGTACAGGGTTCATCTTGTTGCGGTCGTATCATGCTGCGCTCGGCGTAGCTTTTTATTAAGGATTGGTTTTGAATCTTATGTATTGTATTTTTTATTGTAATGCAAGACAGGGGAGCAGCAACCTCTACTGCTGGCTGTTTTCCATTGTGATTTTTTAAATTGCCATTTCTTTATGTTAGTTGTGTCACATACAATTATTCCACATTTCTTTATAGTCTATTTCAACCTTTTTGGGAGACTTTTGATCACTTTTCAGTTATATTGAAGTAGCTTTTCTGTTGGTCAATTGTAAAAGAGTTATATTACTTTGAACAATTGTATAGGTGACATGTGAACAGAATTGAAATTTTATGTGGAGCTTTTAGGAAGTATATTGGAAACTCCCTGTTTGTACACGTACATGTATCTCAAATCCTCCTTAAACCACTTAATGGATTTTAAGAAACTTTCCAAGGAGTAGTGCATTACATGTACAAAAATTTGGTTGCTCTTAGGTAATCTTTAGGGCAGATAATTGGACTTTAGTTTCTTTTGTTGAAATTAAGATGAAGTTAATAATCTTCTTCTATGTATTAGGATATTCTAATGAGCAGAGAGGATGGTGTTGAGGAAGTATTGAGAGGAATGGCTTCACAGAAAGCTGAGAGAGAAGACATGGAGATCGTAGAAGATTTACAAAGTAAGTAACTTCTTAATTGTTGAGAAACTATACATGAAGTAAGGTATACACTATAGAAAGCTGAGAGAGAGGATGTCTAAAAGATTTACTAAATTCCCTCATAACCAATCTCAGATGGCTTTAAAAAGTAAACAAAATATTAAAATTCAGTACCAAAGATGTTTAAGACCATACTTTTCTTGACTGGGTGCACAAAATTCCATAGAAAAAATGGTTTGAACCAGTTGATATGGTGGCAAACGTTGATTTCCGTTCAGATGATTTTGTGTTTTGTGTTCGTTTGTGCTTTACTGGTTTTGTCGTTGCCCTTTTGGACTTTTGACATTCGAATGCCCCTCTTTGCTTCTCCCATCTTGGAATGCATTCTAAGGGTAGGGTCACAAATGCCACTGAGTAATGAAGTAAACTAATATTTGCTGAGTGGGACATGTGGGAGGTAGTTTCTTTAAAGTGTGTGTGTCTTTTAACTTCATCATCAATATGACTTAACTTAATTTAACAAATAAATCACTGTAAATTTATTTTTTTTTCAGGTAAATTTTATGGACCTTTACACTTTTCTCGTCATGACTTTGTTGCCCAGACAATCATGAGAGGTCGGGATTACGGACTGCCAGACTACAACACAGTGAGGAAGGCTCTGGGACTGGCTCCTGTAACTACCTGGGCAGCAATTAATCCAGAACTCAACAGAACTAGACCTGAGGTAATTGAAGAAACATTTTGTTACAAAAAGGTGTTGGAAAGTAGTAGTCTATAATTCTTATGTACATTGAAAAAAAAAGCAGCAAAAATGAAAACAATTTTCACCTTGATACACAATCACTCTGGATGCTTGAAGCTGAATACTGACTTAATAATGTCAACCTTTGTTTTTTATATCTTATCTAAGCTAGTACACTGTACTCAGAATATCTCCACCATTAAAACTGGTGGCCTTTTGAAGGAGCCTAAAACCCATAGCTTGCTCACTTTATGTTGTAAAACCATCAAATTTTGATGGTACGTTTCATCTTTTTGTTTGAAGATATTTGAGACTGTACGAGATCTGTACAAGGAATTGAAACACTTGGATGTATTTGTTGGGGGCATGCTAGAGACCACACCCCAAGGCCCAGGGGAGCTGTTTAGGACCATCATTTTAGACCAGTTCTACAGAATCAGAGATGGTGATCGATTCTGGTTTGAAAACAAAAATAATGGGTAAATATGCTGTAGATATATCTGTAACACAATATGTAGCGCTTTTATATAAAGAATTAGTCACATATCAGATTGAAAATTTTGATGATGCTTTCTATCAAAATCTTTATTGTTTGGCATGATTTTTTGATTGCTTGGTGATACCGGTAATTGTAGATATATTGCAATACTTTTGGGTTGCAAAGATTAAAATTCTGAAAAAGAGACCTGTAGATAAAATGACATTTGGGAAAAACAAGTTTTAAGTTTTTAATGTTACAGGACAAAATGTACATATTTTATTACTCTTGAAGATAAGGTATTCTGCTGTTCCTGTGCCTCTCTGTAGGTATGAATTCTATTTTCTGTATAGTTAAGTCACTCTTTTTTTTTACCAACTTTTAAACTTACCTGGTTTTACTCTGATTTGGTGATATTAACAACAAGCTTCATTTGGGTCTAAATGTTTTGGTATTTTTTGGACATCTACTTCCTGTTTGCTGAAAACTGATGATTTTACCTGAATTATGTTTGTAAAGATAAAGGGATTTGTGAATGAAATTTTTAGATAATCAAGTTTTGGCATTTGGTTGAACTTAATGATTTTAATATTACTTTTAAAATTCCTGTTAAAACTAATAATTTGTGTTTTCAGGCTGTTTAAAGATGAGGAAATAGAAGAAATAAGGAAGACAACTCTGTATGATATTATAATAAACTCTACAAAACTAGAGGCTGACCACATTCAGAGAGATTTGTTTACTGTATCAGAAGGTACACAATAGCAGCCCTTTGTTTTGATTGTCTGTCCATCTGTTCTCCGATGGTGTCCATTTCTGGGATTCATAAAACATCTTAATTTGAATATTTCCTCAAATTTAAGAATTTCCCGGAATATATGCAGGGACTCCTTATGAGATTTGAAGATGAGGAAATCCTAAAAAATAAGATGTTTTATGAAAGCGGGCACTGAAGGTTAAAAAAAATGCCTCACCACACTTAAATACAATTTTGCACAGCTACTCAGTATAATAAATGAAGTTCTGAGGATATTTAGGAAATGCATATATTCAAAACTGTTTAAAGCCATAGCTTGAAATTTTTCAAAAAGTCAGATTGATATAGCTCAGAATTATTATGTCACCTGCAAAATGTTGCAAAGCAATATATAGGAGCCACATGTCACAGCTTCATGATATTGGCATGTAGCTTCTGGCTATAATATTATATATGATGTAAAGTGATTCTTTGTCTGTAATTCATCCTCCTGTTTACTGAATATTTTAAGATTCAGGGGACAAACATCTTCCATAGAATACTGCCATTCTACATTACATTATAGAGATTGCTAATGAAATATGAAATGATGTTTTATTTGGGTTTATCATTTGTACATAGATTGTAGAATACCATTAACAAGTCTAGATTACTAGTGTTATAAATCAGACAACTTTAATGGGTTTTTTTCAAATCTGAATTTTTTTATTTACATGTACTTATTTCAGATATGCCCTGTTCACTCATGCAAATTTCAACCTCTGACCTTGAATCTTGTGGAGGTCACCAAGGTTATGACTATTTTGCTGGAAGTGAGGCTACCTATATCATTGTATGGACATGCTTTGGACTCATCCCTCTTGGTATGATAAAATGTATACATGCATTAAATGTGTAAATGAAATGCATATATAGATTAGCTAAAAATAGATATATTCTTTGTAGCACATCTTGCAAGGATGGACATTTTTCTGTAGTTATATCTGAAGTCATCTTTTTGGCTTATACATTTATAGCTATGAAAAAGATAAAAATTATACAGTAACCAGATCATGTTTAATGTTTATAGCTGAATTTGTTATTTCTCAAAATTTGATGAAAATATTGATACTTGAAAGACTGAAGCTTATAACATGTACATTGTATACAAAATACAGGACATTGTTATCTTAAAAACAACTTGTGGTGTCATAGTGAAAAAGTCTAGTTTGCCTTAATTTTAGAAACATACACATGTATATATCATTGAAATTGCTGTTTATTTAACTACAGCAAAACCTGTCTAAACTTTAGCCCTTTAGGACTTAATAATTTATTTTTTGCCGGATTTCACGGAGTGAAAAATTCGGGTTATAAAATAGTGAATGGCGGGCGGGCGGCGTGCTGGCGGGGAAACATTTTTTGTAACAGTTTTCTCAGCAACTACTAATCACAGAAACTTGATATTTGGTATACAGCATCAGGGTGGGGTCCCATAATGTGGGATTCGATTTTAGGTCTGTCGCTCACCTACTTCCTGTTAAATGAAATCCGGCCATTTTTGACTTTGACAGATTTTCTATCAATAGATGGTCAGATGATACAGCAATGTACAGTCTCTAGCATTTTATATTTGTGGATTTTGCAAGGAACAGACTTTCACATAAATAAATTGTCAAAAATTGACTCATTTTCATAGTAATAATATTGTTTTAATGACAAATTGTGAAAATAAATACATGTACCTGCAAAATAGCCCTATGACACAAAAACGCAAAATATTGTCAACAGTAATACAAAGACAGGATTATTTTTTCGTGGATTGGAGTAGACTAGTTTTAAGTTGTTTTGTTATATTTCAGTTTGTGTACTCTGTGCCTATGTAGCAGCTAAATGTCGTCAGTGGAAACACAACAGACACGTGAAACGTCAACAACATTACACTGTCAACCAGCATAAAAATAATGATTCATCAGGTAAAGTCAGTTTAACGTTGTTTTGATATCTGTGCTATTTAGAGATAATATTTCATACATTATGGAGTAGAAAAATATTGGAATATAATCAAGCATTAAACTGACAAATCAAAGACTTCATGTATTTATTAAAAAAAACTTGGAAAGAACTAATTTGGGTTTGAGGGAAAATAAGTTTTGCTTCATTTATGTTGATCTTAATATGAGGACAAAAGAAAACAGGAACACCAGATTTATTTTCAATAGATTGGATGAAAAAGAGAGATTAAAGAAGGGTTCTACATAGAAATTGTTACACCAATTGCAACTATCAAAGGAAGAGAAGTACACTGTACAAATACATACATATCCTCTCTTGGCCCTTACATATCAGACTAGAATACACCATGGAGGAGTAAAAATTGGTATCCTAACAATTTTTTTGCCGGATTTCAGTAGTGAAAATCTGGGTTATATAAAATGGTGAATGTCATGGGGGTGGGGAAAAAACTTTTGTAACAGTTTTCTCAGCAACTACTTATCACAGCCATTTGATATTTGGTATACAGCATCAAGGTAGGGTCCCATAAAGTGGGATGCAATTTCAGGTCTGTTGATCATCTACTTCCTGTTAAACAAAATTGGGCCATGTTTTTGACCCATTTTTTTCTCAAATATTTTCTATGATTCTATCTTATCCTTTTCCAGTGAATGACCTACAGTACCAAGCCAATGAATGGTTGGGGGCCAAAGAAGAGACACGTCTGGTGCTGGTCAAGCTGGGGACTAAATGTCAACTGAGTGTCCTGAGCAGCAGGGGGACCCCACTGAGGACCATCAACATGGACCTGATCGATGAGGTCCAGATTTGGACCAGTTCTAACAAAGGACAGAAAACACTTGTTGTCAAGATGCCAAAAGAATATGACCTTGTGAGTCAAAAAAATATGGAACTGTTTTAAGTAGTCTGACTTTAAAAATAGAGGGCATAATGAAACCTCCACTCGTGGACATTATCCATCAGTTTACAATTTGTTGTGACAATGTTTAGTTAAAAACTTGGAAAAGCCAACTTAGGACAGAAACATCTGTCAGGACCATTGCGATTCATAATTTATCTGGTATGTCTTCTATGTTATGTCTTTTCTCTTGAATGTTGAGATTGATCCTCAAAGTTTGGTAATTTTGTTATTACCTTTATTCAACACATGAGGAATATAATTTAGAAATTGATTTTTTTTTAAATTTGATAGTTACCGGTATGCTACATTTAAGAAAAAAGTATCTTTAGTATTCATTTTTGTAGAGCTATAAGAATCTTCTCTTTTAGGACATTTCATCTAACTTCATTATTTTAATCATATCTTAAGTACTGCATGACTTTCATTTGAGTTTCCTAGATACAAAATTTACATTTCAGATATTGATATTCCCAAACTACAACATTAGAACCTCCTTCCTGACAAGTTTGACAAATTCCCTGAAGATCTACGGAAAGAAGTTCACCATTATGGAAATGAGACATAAAGTGATGCTAGACCAGGCTATCACACAAAGAAAGAGAAACATGCAGCTAGAAAAGTTCTTCAAGAATGTATTTTCAGAGGTATCAGTGTTATTCAAATGCAATGAATGTGATTTGGTTTTCAAAATATAATGGAATTACTTTTTAGCTCACCTGGACCAAAGGTCCATGTGAGCTATTGCCATCACTTGGTGTCCGTCGTCGTCGTCGTCGTCGTCATCGTCGTCGTCCGTTAACAATTTTTCAAAAATCTTCTCCTCTGAAACTATTGAACAGAATTCAATGAAACTTGGTATGATTGATCCTTAGGGTGTCCTGCAACAAACTTGTGTTTCGATTTTTGATCCGTCAAAAAACATGGCCACCGTTACTAAAAATAGACCAGGGGGGTCAGACTACTGTTTTTGGCTTATAAATCAAAAAGTATAAGAGATAGAGGAAATCTGAGGCCACGCTACTGATTCAGCATCAAAAGCTCTACAAAAGTCTCCATTTGGTCAAAGTTGTCAGATGACCCCTTATAGGGGTTACACCCCCTTAAAGGTGAAAAATAGCATTTTTTCATGTTTTTGGCCTACAGAATGAAAACTATTGCAGATAGAGATTAGCTATTGCTTGCTTAAATGTTCAGCTCATTTAACTCTACAAAAGTCTCTATAGGGTCGAAGTTGTCAGATGACCCCTTATAGGGGTTACGGCCCCTTAAAGGTGAAAAATAGCCATTTTTCATGTTTTTGGCCTACAGAATGAAAACTATTGCAGATAGAGATTAGCTGTTGCTTGCTTAAATGTTTAGCTCATTTAGCTCTACGAAAGTCTCCATAGGGTCGAAGTTGTCAGAAAACCCTTATAGGGGTTACGGCCCCTGAAAAATAGTGTTTTTTCATGTTTTTGTCCTACAGAATGAAAACTATTGCACATAGAGATTAGCTGTTGCTTGCTTAAATGTTCAGCTCATTTAGCTCTACAAAATTCTCCATGGGGTCGAAGTTGTCAGATGACCCCTTATAGGGGTTATGGCCCCTGAAAAATAGCGATTTTTCATGTTTTTGGCCTACAGAATGAAAACTATTGCAGATAGAGATTAGCTGTTGCTTGCTTAAATGTTTAGCTCATTTAGCTCTACAAAATTCTCCATAGGGTCGAAGTTGTCAAATGACCCCTTATAGGGGTTACGGCCCCTGAAAAAAGCGATTTTTCATGTTTTTGGCCTACAGAATGAAAACTATTGCAGATAGAGATTAGCTGTTGCTTGCTTAAATGTTCAGCTCATTTAGCTCTACAAAAGTCTCCATAGGGTCGAAGTTGTCAGATGACTCCTTATAGGGGTTATGGCCCCTTATAGGTGAAAAATGGTGTTTTTGGCCTATAGAATGAAAACTATTGCAGGTAGAGAAAAGCTGTTGCTTGCTTAAATGTTCAGCTCATTTAGCTCTACAAAAGTATAGGGTCAACATCAAGACCAGGTGAGCGATTCAGGCTCCTGGGAGCCTCTCGTTTGTAGGTGCTTTGTGTTTGATAGGTAAACCTAAAGTAACATTACTAAAAAAAGATAGAAATTAACTTTTTAGCGCTAGCTGTATTAGAATAATTAAAAGCATTTATTAATAGTAACATTAAAAAAAAACAATCAACATGACCCAGGTAATGGTGTGAAAAAGATATTACAGCAAATTAGAAGATACATTTAAGGCCAGGGTTTAAAATCAAGAAACTATAACAAATAAGAATATACATTTAAGGCCAGGGATTGATGCAGACAAGGTATAAGGAATATAGCAGTACCTAAAACAACATTTGTCATCACCCAAAGAAATTAAGAATTTAAGATTTGAAACAAAATTGTATACTCTGGTTAATTTTGTATCTATTTCTCTTGAAGGTTTATGATGTGGACTTTGAATCTGCATCAGCAACAATTAAAGCAAGTTGCTTACTTATCTATCAAATAATGAAATAGAGTACAAACTGCTTGTTCTCTGATACTCAATTTGTTTAAACTACAGATTTGAGAATATGCTTTGATCATTATGCTTATTTAGTAAGAATGTATTGTGAAAGTACTGTAAATTAACCTTGTTTTTCGGGTAATTATTTTCAGGATTATACAATTTAAAACTAATTCATGAGTTCTGTATTTCCAGTTTTCCTAACACTCTTTTTAAATTCCTTTCAACAAGGTATTTCTTAAAACCACAAATTCATGAATCCATAAATATGCAGTTTATTCCCTATCAGCAATAAAATATACCCACAAGTTTATGTACTTTCAGTCCCGTGCGGGGCCCGGGTGGCGAATAGGCCCGCAGCAGAGCTTAGCTTGTCGTAAGAGGCGACTAAGGGTCTTGGGATTCTGACGTCGGGTCAGTGCTCAGCCCATAGAGCGACCAAGTGTGTACCCTAGATGGCTGAATAGGGTGGCCTTAGTCTGCGGGGGTTGTCAGGTCTATAATACGGAAACCCTGACCGCCGACCATAGTGGGCAAACGTGTGTGGAGAGTGCCACGCTTCATGCACGTAAAAGACCCCTTTGTGGACCGCCAAGTAGTGCACCACATAGGCTAAATTTTCCGCCCCTGCCCATCTCTCCCCTTTTCCTGTGGTTCTTAAAAATGTGCCGGTCCTTTGTGTCCCACCCCACCCCCATATTTCATTTATTTAGTCCCTACCGGCAAAAGCTATAGGTTTGCGCTCTGTCTGTCTGTCTGTCCGTCTGTCTGTCCGTCTGTCACGCCTCAGTTTTCCGCACTTTTTTTCTAAACGCTTATAGATAATGAACTGATGTTTGGTATGTGAGTTAACCTTGATGAGTTACAGATCAAGTTTGAGTTACGTGCCGGTCCACAAATATTTATGGGAGTTATGGCCCTTTGAACTTTGAAAATTCACTAAAATTTCAGTTTTCCGCACTTTTTTTCTAAACGCTTATAGATAATGAACTGATTTTTGGTATGTGAGTTAACCTTGATGAGTAACAGATCAAGTATGAGTGTCGTGCCGGTCCACAAATTTTTATGGGAGTTATGGCCCTTTGAACTTTGAAAATTCAATAAAATATCAGTTTTCCGCACTTTTTTTCTAAACGCTTATAGATAATGAACTGATTTTTGGTATGTGACTTTATCTTGATGAGTTACAGATCAAGTTTGAGTTTCATGCCGGTCCACAAATTTTTATGGGAGTTATGGCCCTTTGAACTTTGAAAATTCAATAAAATATCAGTTTTCCGCACTTTTTTTCTAAACGCTTATAGATAATGAACTGATTTTTGGTATGTGAGTTTATCTTGATGAGTTACACAGATCAAGTATGAGTTTTGTGCCGGTCCACAAATTTTTATGGGAGTTATGGCACTTTGAAGTTAGAAAATCCATTGCAATTTTATTTTCTACACTTTTTTATTGTTCCTTGTAGATATTAAACTGATCAAGTTTAGGTCTTCATTTGTTTGACAAATTGTTACCAGTGACTGAAATATTAGGCCTGTAGGGGACTATGTATTGTTTTGCAATACTCTCAGAATGCTTGTCATCATCATTTCATGTTCATTTAATCATCCTTTTCATGTTCATCGCTTGTAAATAACCTATATAGCGTTGCATGGGCGTAAAACACCAACTCACTCACTCACTCATTATGTACTTTCATGGCACATCCAATTTTTAAAACAGTTTGTGTTTTATGCCTTGTCAATGAAAGCAAAGAGGCATATAGTGAATGGGTACAGCCATTTGTCCTTCTTTTCAAAGTCAAGTCAACTTTACCCTTTGGTTTAAGTTACATATCCCTGAAGAAAGTATGATATCATGAAACTTTACACACATACACATGTATGTATTGAAATATGTATGAAAATTTTCGTGTTTTGATGACTGTTGAAAAATGGACATGTTGCCAGGCATGGTAACTTGTCATTGAACCTGTTCTTGTTCGCTGAAATGTTGAACTTTTTACTCAACTAAGCAAATACATGTATGTACAAGGACCATGACACATTTTCAGGCTTATGATCAGTCTAATGTTTTAAAAAATTTCTTTTGCAGGCTTTTGATGTTGACTATGAACCAGATTTGGTAGAAGGTGGAGTTGAGAGAGCACAGCTGAGGGAGATGTTAGAAATTGAGCTGACAAAGGTTAATTATCTATATATTTCCTATGCTAAAATTCACTTTTTTAATACATTGTATGTGAAAGCAGGAGGGTATTCAATTAAACTTTCTGTCATTCTGACAAAAATTGATTTCCATGGCATTACTTTTAATACCTTGATATAATTTTATGATACTTTTCTTTTATTCACCGTGTTATTTAGAGCCAATTTTTTTCTGTGATTTGGTACCATTAAATTAAGAATGATTTTGAGAAGTGGAATAAATGTACGCTACACATCCTACATGTACATAAACAAGTGGCAATTTAAAAAATTCACAACGGTAGACAGCCAGCAGCCTTCAGTGTGACCAGTGGTTACTTCTCAAGATCTTGCATTTGCCCTGAAATAGTGATATAATACATGTATATAGGTACAATACCAATCCTAGAGTTATCAATCAAAGACCCATTTCCAGACATTTAACAATTAACATAAAGAAGACAGGGACAACGTAAGTTTCGACAGGCACATAAATATATAAAATGTGGCAGGATTGAACTATCAGGTAGTTTTAATGGTCCAACCTTTCCTTATTGATAATTTTGAACAAGGAACCAGGATTCGACATTAACGGTTGTCCTATTGCCCGGGACAAGTGAAATGCGAAGTCGGACAACTAAAACTTAAATCCAGCTTGTCCGATTGGGCAAGTGAAAAAATATTTATAATAACTCTATTGATTTCCTAGTTTCATCATTTCCGAAGTTGATTTCTTTAAAAACTGTGATTTGACACTTCTTTTGTTGTTGTTTTTCATTAAATGGTCACCATTTCGTATTTATTTTCTCAAAAAGGAAAACCCAAGTATAATTATAGAACATTCTATTTAAAACCCTATTCCTATTGGTCAATTAAATATATCATATCCATTTGGAGATCAGTTTTTCGAAACTTCTCTTGTATAACCGATAATACATATTAAGATACCCGAGCACTACGAAGTGATGATCACGCATTCCTTTCATGGCCATTTAATTATCAACCAATCAGATTGTTGATCGATATTATAGTTATATAAAAAGTTCAATAATGCTGTAAACTGAAAGTAATCATGGTGTATTGGAGTCATAGTCAAAAGAGGACAGTTTCTTCATAGAAAATTGAAAACCCAATTAAAATAAAGTTTGTTAATATGGTTAAGGTGTCCATTCTATTGATATTTTTAAAAAAATTCCTTTAAATATATATTCCTGTACGTTATTCTAAGTAAAAACTGGGACAAGTACTTTGTACTTTGGGACAAGTAAAACTTAGCTGTAACTTGTCCGACGGGACAAGCAGATTTTAAAGTTAATGTCGACCCCTGGGAACAAAAATGACACACAGTAAAAATCAAATCAATTTAAACTAATATGCACATTGTCATTGGTAACATAAAAATCTATTTATTTTGAGGTCTAGGTCACTCAGTAAAGAGACATACAGATTTTTTAGTCACACATGTTTTCACCATTTTACAGGAAGAATTCGCCCATGCCCTTGCCTGTAAGCCCAACTCTGAGTTTGTACAGAACATGTTTAGTCTAGTGGACTCAGACGGGAATGGTTATATCTCATTCAGAGATTTCCTTAATGCTGTTGTTCTGTTTTCCAAAGGTAAACAAATCTGTTAGAAAAAAATAGATACATTTTGAAGCAAAGGTTAATAAAAGCATAAATACTATATATATACTTAAGTATATTACGGTCTAAAGAAAACCAGAAAACTCTACTTAACCATCGAGAGACAGACTGGATCTAAAATTTTAGCAAAAATGTTTTAAAAAATCATACAAGTATAAACACTACATGTACCCTACCATATCCATTATCTATTCATATGTTTGTCAAGCTGTGTGCCATTCTATTATCTCTATTATACATATACCATATGTGTTTACAATGGCAACCACCATACCTTGTGTATCTTGGAGTCCGCCGAGGAATGATACTGATTTACCAACACCTTTTTTTTAACGGTGTCCGTGGTTGTGTGGAATCCTAGATGGACTGGAGACTGCTAGACAACAGGTGCCGCAGAGGTATGGGTTTGAATCCAGCCCACACCCTGGGATTTTCCAATGTTATTTGCAGTTCAAAGACTTGGAGTCATACTGTCAAACATAATATATATTCCAGTTTGCAGCTGTACCCTACCATCCCACCTACCATATCCATTATCTATAAACATTACAGAACAGACTGACAAGAAGGTATTATGCTAGGAGAATATTTCAACATAGGAATTTTTAAGTATACATCATGAAAACACATGAAATAAAACAAGGCTGCAGATGAGTATGATTCATCCTGAACATGGAATGATTAAAAGAATAAAAATTCTTAAATATATGATATATAATGTATGTTTTACAGGAAGTTGCCAGGAAAAGCTCCACCTGTTGTTCAGAATGTTTGATATCGATGGTAAAGGCTGTCTAGATAGAGAAGAATTATCAAGAATGTTTGGGTATGGGTTCAATATTTAGGACAAAAGACCATACATAGAGATTCTGACATTGTTGCTATTTGGTTATTATATTTCTATAATCTATGATTACTCATAAGCACAGTTTCTAAATGCTGGATTTTGATGAAACTTTTAAATATGAAGAAAGTATGTACATGAAGAAATTTCATTGCTCTCCAAATAATTCAAGGGAATTAATTGAGCCTTTTTAAAATAAAAGTTCAATAAAGCTCATGAAGCTGGGATATCCTTTTGTGAGCTCACTTGCAGTTTTCCTTGTTTTTATCTGGGTCAATTGCAACAAGGTGAACAGCATCCTCTGGTCACATTGAAGGCCGGCTGGCTGTTTTCTATTATGAATTTCTGAATTACTTGCTCAGAATATAAAAGGTTGTGTAGTGTACAATTATTCCTTATTTCTTTTCATTTAAATATCTGTCATTCATATAACTTTTACCTCATGCAGGTCCCTTTTAGAGATGGCCCACAGTAATATTAGCAAGCCTGATGTTGAGAACTTGGTAGAGTCTATCTGTGAGGAGAATGGACTTATGGACCAGAACTCCTATAATTTTGAAGACTTCTGTCAGCTGTTGTCCCCTCAGATGGATAAAATCTGGAATGCTGGCCTGGAATGGAAAGGTATGTAATCTAAGCAAATAAGTTTGTGTCCACTCTTGTTTAGTTTCATTCCATCAATTATATTACAAGTAGGCCTCTGCAAATTAGTTCATTGTTTGTCAGATTCTCTGCATTTATTTAAGCCAAGATTCAAAAATTTTTTTCGCTTCACCTGTTCAATTTTAATGTTGTAAAAAAAAGATTGTTATTTTTGTGCTACATGTATGTTTAGAGCAACTTTTGGCTAGATTGCTGTTTTTGAGTTGTTTACCACTTTGAAATTTTGCTTCAGGTTGTCCAAGGAAAAAAGGAATGAAATTGTCATGGTCATTGTATTTGTTTTCTTTACAGGAAGAAAGAATTGTTACCCTGTTAATGAAACCAAAAGAAAAATGTAAGTATCAAATGTTAGAAAAATCTGTTGATTGTTGGTGAATTCAAATGCATTCTTGTATTAATACTTGTATGTGAGTGTCCATAGGGTACATAAAACACAGTGAAAAAATGTATGTCCATTGCAGTAAAATAAAATTCAGTTGTAGATTTTGCAAAAGTCTAACTTTAATAAAGTTTTGATAACTTTACATTTTAAAAGAAATTTGTGTTGCAAAACATATGAAATCTGAATTTTTTTAAGTGATGCTAAGAATAAAGAATATTTTCAATTGTTCTGTAAATTATTTTGAATACTATTCTAATATGGGTCCCCGGAAAGAACAATAGGAACCATGGCGACAAGCCATGTTTAAATTCCAATAAAACACAGGTCGACGTCACTGTTCATTTTGCGACGTCATTAAATGATTTTACGCTGAAATTGCTGACTTCATAAAGGATCATTTGCACATAAACGTAACAAGAAACAACAAAATGGCTTCTGTAGCATTGTACACTATAGGCCTTTGAAAACACAAAATTGTCATATTAGAATAGAAATAAATATGCTGAAAATATTAGCTTCAGTTTTAAGTTTTCCAATGTGTTGCAGATTATGTTTTTCACTATCAGTGTTAAAATTTGATTTTCAGTTTTAATTTCTCTAAATCTTCATCTCCAACTGCTAAAAAAGAGCAGTAAGTAAACTGCACAAAAATTCATTGACATTTTTATATTTTTTTCATTGCCTGCATTTCACAAAAGCTACGTAATAGGGACACTTGTGGGATTGACAAAAGTTTCTGTCAAAGTTTTCACTGCAGCTTCATGCGGTGATATTTAGCTTGCAGCTTAATATCATGGTGTTATAACATTTAGTGTTTTTTATGGTCCTAGGACACCAACTACCAGTTAAGTTAAATTGCAGGTGACATGCTTCTTTCTACAATGTCTGCACTTAATGTTATTTTCACATGTAAGCATTATTTTGTTTATTGATACCTTATTACAACAAAGGAATTTACAGTACTAATATTTTATTTCATATATAACACTTTGGTATTTCAGACGTTTGTTTTGTGGATGGTAAAATAGATCTTTAAATTAATTTTCTTCCTAAAATTTGCACTGCTAGCCTCATGAGTAAGATTTTAGTATATTTTCCACGTTGAAGTATATGTTGTCCCTTGCCTTTTGCAGAAGCATGGGGTAGAAAATTTGACTTTCCGTCCATCTGGCTGTTATTCCAATTGTCAGATGCTAGTTACCTTGGCTTGACTTTTAAATGCTGTGATCATATTTCGTTGTTATTAGATATAGATTTTGGTGTCAAAAGGTCAAGAGTCAAGGTCACACTAAATCAACAAATATGCAAGGCTAGGATTTCAAGCACTGCTCTTGTTACATTAACAACAAAATGCTTCCCTCAATGTCACTATTTATTTTCATTGCACACTTGATATTTCTTTCAATATGATCACAAATGCTAGTCTTTTGTATCAGAAATCTGAGTTTCTTTGTGATTGCACTATAATTTCCTAGCAATATTTAAGGCCTATTTTTTTTTATTTCTAGGCATTAAATGTGAATGAATGCATTACTTGACATCAATTTTACCTTTTTCAGATCCTTGTTTAACTTTTGTAGATGGTAAAAAAAGTCTTCTTCTGTTGCTTATATCTTTTTCTTTGGCTTATAAAACATATACTTACACTCAACTTCTATCGTTTCTTCACAATGCATATAATATATATATATATACTGCTGTTCACTATTTTAGTCAAATATCTGTTTTTATATCAGCTTTCTATTATGCAAATCTTTCTTAGAAAAAAATCATTTCTTTCGTGTGTTTTCTCTATATTAAACAAGAACATCTAAGTTAGTTCTATATAAATACAGAGTGATCTACTTTGCTATACAGTATGTTAATAAATGTGTTCTTCAAATTTTTAATACGATAAGCAGTATGAAATGCCTAAGGCTGATAGAAGATTAAAGATTGCCATTGTTTAATGAATTTTAACTAATATCATTGAATTTTTGTTAATAAATATGGAAGATACTGTAACAGTTCTAAAATATGTGGCATCCATTTTGATGGGTTGGAATAAAATGTACATTCATACATGTATTTCATGAATTCATGGTTTTAACAAATTTATTCAAGAAATCAAGACAAAATTTCTTGTTTATTTTGAATCAAATTTCAAGGTTTGTTTGACCCACATAAAGCTAGAAAAATATAACCCGCCAAAAAAGGATAATTGCAGAGTATTAACTGTGCAATATTACATATACCATGCTATCAAATTCTATATATAAACTGTATTAGATGTAAGAAGGCCAGTATAGACAGCTGGTCAAGTTGAAGTTTGTTTGGTTAATTTGTTTACACTTATTCATTTTTAAATTGCCACTGATTTATATTGGTTGTGTTGTGTACACTATCGTATAGCGGGAAATTTTCAAGAGATTCTTATTTTTGCTTTATTCGCAATGTTGGAGGAGTCGCCAAAATCAAAGATCGCGAAAGGTTATATACTATACATGTTACATTCTAGATTCTGAAACTGAGAAATATTAAGACCGCTAAAATTAAACAACCCCTTTTTGGATATAAATAGCAAAATTTGCACCTCGCTAAAATTACCCGCTATACGGTATTTTCACATATCATTGTAAACCTTGTAACACTAAGCTTGTGTTCAACATTAAAACCCAGGGAACCCTAGGTAGGAAAAGAGTCCCTCACTCTGGACAGAACGAGAACAACCTGGGTAATGACGTAGTAATGTAATATGTAACCTAGGTTGTTCCTAATGTACAGTTTTATTTGTTACAAAGATCATTTACCCATACAGAACAGAGGTCACCCGCGTTCTGTTTTATTATACCCCACGCAACGAAGTTGCGAAGGGTACAATGTTTTTGACTGGTCCGTCCGTCCGTCCGTCAGTCAGTCCGTCTGTCCGTGATAAAAATTTTCGTAACAGATATCTCAGCTATTATTAATCGTAGGCTTTTGATATTTGGTATGAAGCTTCAGGTAGGGGTCCCATATGGTGGGATACGTTTTCAGGATTGATTATCTACTTCCTGTTTAATGAGTTGACTTAGACTTATTTCACCAAATTTTCAGGGTTAAAAATTTTCGTAACAAATTTCTCAGCAACTATTAATTGTAGGTAGCTAATATTTGGTATTTAGCTTCAGGTAGGTGTCCCATATGGTGGGATTCGTTTTCAGGTCTGTCGATCATCTACTTCCTGTTTAAATAGCCGACTTTGACTTTTTCACTAAATTTTCAGGGTTAAAAATTTTCGTAACAGATTTCTCAGCATCTATTTATGGTAGGTATTTTATATTTGGTATTTAGCTTCAAGTAGGTGTCCCTTATGGTGGGATTCTTTTTAAGGGCTGTCGATTATCTACTTTCTGTTTTTCACGAGCCTACTTAGATATTTTTCACTAAATTTTCAGGGTTAAAAATTTTCATGACAGATTTCTCAGCAGCTATTAACCATAGACTTTTGATATTTTGTACGTGGCTTCAGAGAGGGATCCCATATGATGGGATACATTTTCAGCTCTGTCACTCATTCATTTCCTGTTTAATGAGCCGTCTTGGAAAGATAACAGCTAAGACTTTTTTATTCCAACTCGAAATAGATAATCTCTGTCCATAATGTGGACGCGTGGGGTATGTGAGCATGCTCACTAAGGTTCTTTCATTTTTTAACCCATGAAAAAGTCTACCTAGGGTGCCCAAGGAAGGAATGTTGAACGCCCCCTTAGTGTTTATTTTTCCATATCTTGTTTGAATGCAATTTTGAACTTTGACCTCTAAGAGGGTTGTTAAAATTGTATGTTGTAACTCACTTTTAACCTGTAGTTTGAACTTTTTATACTAATGTATCACTTAGTGAAATTGTAATGACTTGTATATTTGGAAGTGTCAAATAATTTTGAAGTATTTACATTTTAATTTCAGGTCTTTTCTTTCGATCACAAGATCATAAACTTACATGTAATTGTAATTAGAACCAGTTTTTCTGCCATTTTTTTCTAACATTTGTGCGGTTTTATTACTAGGAGCATTGATATCATTGGAAGAAGGAAAAACAGCACAACTGGTGTGGACAATCGTAGAAAGTCCAGCGCACAGCCTTCTTCAAACAGTAGCGAGGATAGCCGATCAAACAGTCTGAAATCAACAAACCTCAGCGAGCATCTTCACAAGTTCGTGGCAGTCAGAGAGAAGTATTCACCTTTCAAGTCCAAGCTTAAGACCATCGCTCATTTTATCGAGAACAACAGACAACATATCTTTTATCTGGTGTTATTTTATGGCATATGTCTGGGACTTTTTACAGAAAGATTTTACTGTAAGTATAAACTGACTGCAATCAAAAAGACCTGCTGTCTGAATGCTTTAAGGGACGACTTTCAAACTTTAATTTGGTTGAAACCTTACACAAAGAACCTGCAACCTATATGACAATGTACATTTGAATTGCTATAAAATGTTTTTGCAAGCATTCTCATGACCTGAGGAGCACCTTGCCAGAGCCATTACAGTGTTCACCCAATATGTTTGTCCAATGCCTTTCTTGGATGCTATGATCTTTAGTATGTGCTATCCTTCACTCTGAAATTAGTATCTGTTGCACAAATTTTAACATCTTAATAAAATTTTATAAATGTTACATTAAATAATAATGCTATTATTATGATTTGTTTTGTGTTTATTATAAATACATTCATTATATCATTATAGACTATACAGTTGAGAGAGAACACAGTGGGTTACGGGCCTTGATGAGTTATGGTATTAGTACCACTAGGGGAGCTGCAGCTGTCATGAGTTTTACATTTTCTCTACTCCTGCTGACAATGTGTCGTAACATTATTACATTCCTACGAGGGACGTTCCTAAATCTACACATCCCGTTTGACTCTCATGTTGCCTTCCATAAGGTTGTAGCTTGGACTGCTTTGTTTTTTACATGTAAGTAAAAAAGTGATCATTTTGGGAAGATTGCAAAAATGATGTAACAGTAGGGTCAGTACAAAGAAGATAAGATTTTTGTTTTGTTTTAAATTTCTACAGAAGATTTAAAGAAAGAGGTAAGAAGTAATTGACCTAAGACCAACCAGGTAAGGAAAGAGAGTAATAAAATGTAACTGTTATTTATTTGAAATTGACCAATTATGAATTATTTTAATTATTTTTACCTTATTTATTTGAACAGGTGTACATGTAATAGGTTACAGTTTTAACTTCTATCAGCTGGCCACTCAACCGACCAAACATCTCTGTGTCTTTGATTCCATTGTTTTAAGGTAAGTTGCTGAGGGTATGAAAATTGAATCACATGAGAATATTTCTAGAAAATATCAGTTTTCAAGAATTTTATCCTAATTTAGAAGATTACTTTTGGTCGGAATTCACGGAGTGAAAAATCCTGGAATGTTGGGTAGAGGGCAGGCTGACGGAGAAGAAATTTATGTAACAGTTCTCTTAGCAACTACTTATCACAGCCACTAAGTCTGATATACAGCATCAGGTAGAGGTCCCATAACATGGGTTTCGATTTTAGATCTGTTGCACACCTACTTCTTGTTGAACAAAATCCTGTCATTTTTATTAATCTTTGAATTAATTAAAGATGAATCTAGCAAAAAAAATTAAAAAGAAATGATACAAATAAAAACATTGAATAAGATTTGAAATTACAAGCTAAGAGTGAGTTGGCAGCACTATATATAAAGTTGTATAAGATCAAGATGATAAATGAACATGGAGGATGATGAAGAAATAAGGGATGTGATAAGAAACAAAGGAATAGTTATTTTTATGATTGCTGGAATAAAGGGTGAATGATTTAGCCAAGTGGTGCAATACTTTGGGTCCACAAAGATTTTTGATTGATTGTTTTTATCTTCCATTCTAGGGCTGAGGTTACTCCTGGTTTTCAGTTTTGGCTGTTTGGAAACATGACTGGTTTGTATGATTATAATTTATGGTATATATATATATTGTATATGACTTAAATGTAAATAAAATGATTAGCAGTCCAAATATCTCAGGTCGAATAGGAGGGTGAGCAAATTTTTTTTTTTAATCCATTTTGATAAAATATTCTGTCATTTTGAAGGAAATTGACTGAAAATGAACATAAAAAATCTTAATAATTTTTTTTTATGTGGGAGGGCATTAAATAGTATAATATTTTTTTATTGGCCTAATACACTTAATTATTTTTTTTTATCTTTATGATTTAAATACCCTATAAACTGGTTCCCTGTTTCAGGTTTAACTGGTGTCCTACTGGTAACCATCATCTGCATCATCTATGTGTTTGCCACCCAGACTGCCAGGAAGTTTATATTCAATGGATTCTGGTTGACCCACAAACTGATCGTCGTGATGTATATCCTGACCATTTTACACGGAGCCTCGGTCGTGGTACAGAAACCCCTGTTTTTTGCCTACTTGATCATACCAGCGGTCCTGTTTGTTACGGATAAGATGGTTAGTCTCAGTAGGAAGAAGACGGAAATCACGGTGGTCAGAGCTGAAAAGCTACCTTCAGGTCAGTCCAAATTTGAATTTCATAATATGAAAAAAATATAGTTTGAAAAATCAATGTTTTACTAAACATGTACTGCAGATTTCATTGAAGGTATTTTAATCATATATGTATCCTCAGTTCACAAAGTCCATAAAAGTTGGCAAACAAAAAAATAATACCAGCTATATAATATAGAAATGACCATTTCAAATCCCAAAATGATTCAAAATTATCAGAAGCATTTTTTTCAGTGACACTTATAATGATAACAGTTACTTGTGTATCTGTAACTTGCATGCCCATCTTTGTAAATGATAAATGAAGTTACAAGAAATTTTAATTAAAGAATGCAAATTTTTTTTACTGAAATCCTGTCTCCTCAAATTGGACTGAGCTGTTTAAAGTTATGCTTAATACAGTATTAAATAGGACAGATAGATAAATCACTTTCTATGTTCTCCCTAGTCTAATAGTCTATCATGCCTACCCTAGCATTTTAATACCACTTACGCATCATTAAACTTGAAATCTAACCCCCATTCACTCAAGGTAAAAAAAAGAAGAAAATAAAAATAAATGCCTACTTATCTAACCTATTTTTTTAAAGCATGAATCTGGTCAAAGGTCAAATCTCAAGGTCAGAGGTCATGGTACAACTTGTTTGCAATATAGCTCAAAAACCATACAAAATTGAAGCAGACATGTAATGGGGAAAATACTTGTCTCATATAGACCTTTATTTGATATTAAGGGTCCAACACTGTACGACAAACCGTTTTTGTCTCGCCTGCGAAGCAGAGCGGGACATAGGTGTTACTTTACCGGCGGCGGCGGCGGCGACGGCGGCGTTAACTTTTTGGAAAAGTTTTATGAGCACCTCCATATCTCAAGAACTATAGGTCCTGGGTTGATGAAACTTGGTATGCATATGCCCCAGTAGTAGCTTACCACAGTTGCATCCCCATCTTTTGACCTTGACCTTGATTTTCCGGTTGAGTGACTTTGACAATTTTCAATACATATAATAGCAATGAAAAAGTTTTGCGAGCACCTCCATATCTCAAGAACTATAGGTCCTAGGTTGATGAAACTTGGTATGCATATGCCCCAGTAGTAGCTTAGCTCAGTTGCATCCCCATCTTTTGACCTCGACTTTGATTTTCCGGTTGAGTGACTTTGACAATTTTCAATACATATAATAGCAATGGAAAAGTTTTGCGAGCACCTCCATATATCAAGAACTATAGGTCCTAGGTTGATGAAACTTGGTATGCATATGCCCCAGTAGTAGCTTACCACAGTTGCATCCCCATCTTTTGACCTTGACCTTGATTTTTCGGTTGAGTGACTTTGACAATTTTCAATACATATAATAGCAATGGAAAAGTTTTGCGAGCACCTCCATATCTCAAGAACTATAGGTCCTAGGTTGATGAAACTTGGTATGCATATGCCCCAGTAGTAGCTTAGCACAGTTGCATCCCCATCTTTTGACCTTGACCTTGATTTTCCGGTTGAGTGACTTTGATTATTTTTATTGCACATATTTGCAATGTTTAAGTTCTATAAACATCTTTTGATTTCAGAAACTGAAAATCCATGTAAATTCAAAATATAGTGGAAGTAAGAAAGAATAATTGTTTCTGATGGTGCCGGCAGGCGAGACATACTTTAGTGTTAACTCTTGTTGAGTTATGGCCCTTAACGCGTGTTGGCTTATTCGTTTTTGGCTTATAACTTTTAAACCGTCAAAGATAATAAATTAAACATATGGGTTTTTTGTGACCGTCATTATGGGTGGAACACACATACTTTTTTATTTGGCCTAATAAACTATTTTGTTTCCTTACAGATATCACATTTATCGAGTTTAAACGCCCATCAAAGTTTGAATACAAGTCAGGTCAGTGGGTAAGAATAGCCTGCACCGCCAATGGGAGGAATGAGTACCACCCTTTCACGGTAACGTCAGCCCCACACGAGGATAACCTGTCCCTCCACATAAGGGCCCTGGGACCCTGGACATGGAATATCAGGAACCTGTTTGATCCTGAAAACTTGAAAGATGGACCATATCCAAAAGTTAGTGATACCATTAGAAAATCCTTCTAATATTTTACTTAAATGAATTTCATATACCTTTGTGTTATATCTTGTAAGCCCAACTGCTTTTAAACAGCTTGATTGATTTTGATGAATTTAAAGATGAAAGAAGAATATGCAAAAAGAATTCTGTGCAGTTGTGGAAGTAGTACTGGTCTCAATCTGTCACACTTAATTTTTTTGGGGTGTTTTTTATCAATCATCTCTTATTTCTAATGTGAAATCTTTTCTTTCAGCTATTTTTAGATGGACCCTATGGTGCTGGACAACAGGACTGGTACCAGTATGAAGTCTCTGTACTGGTAGGAGCAGGAATTGGTGTAACACCGTACGCCTCCATCTTAAAAGATTTTGTTCACATGGCAACTATTGGAAGTACTTACAAGATGAAATGTCAGAAGGTACAAAGAATTTATAATGCTTGCCGCTGATTCTTGATTTAAATCAATACAGTTTGCAGAAAAGTATGCTGCAAATTTATTTATTTTCGTGGGGATAAATTTTTTGGGTCCACCAAAAAGACATTTCTTTGGATTCTTATGTAGTGGTCTGCAAATGGCCCTGGAAACAACTTATAAAAATTTTCACTTTATTGGGTTCTTATTTTTTGTGTTTGTCTGCCAAAAATGTAAATCACATAAATGGGTACCCCATGAACATTAATGAAACCACAGTATACAAAGTTTGAACTTGGCATTAATTTTACTCACATAACACAAATAATTTTCCTTCTTACAGCATTGCCAATTCATTTATCTATACTGGGAAATATCAGTTTAGATATAATTAAGAATCCACTTTTTAAAGTTATTTGTCCTAAAATGGACTCAAGGGTTATATTTCAACAAGGAAGTTAAAATTAAAACACCTAATTTATCTTCTCTGTTCTTCTTTAAACGTTTTTCATTAAGATTGGTGCATTGCAACTAACTGAGATAGCTTACTCTTCCAGAGAACATAGGTTAACTTTTTTTTTAACTTGATTTTGATTTGCTGATTGAGTTAAGTTGATCTATGCGTTATGTTTAAAATGTTGTGTGTTTTTTTCATGCTGTTTTATATTGTTTCAGATGGCTCTTTGGATTTCTGACATTTGTCCTTTGAATGTGCTACATTTGTAATTAAGGTCTTTCCCTTCCACAGAAGGAAAGACCTTACTGTATTTCTTATGATTATTAAGGTCTTTCCCTTCCACAGAAGGAAAGACCTTACTGTATTTCTTATGATTATTATTTTTTTTTTTTTTTTCCGCCACAAAAAAAAAAGAAGAAATACTTAACGTAACATTACGAAACTTCATACCATTAACCGACACTATGAGGGCATGTCTTGAGTAACCCTGCGAAACCGATCTATTTTTAGTAACGGAGTTATCTGCCCCAGACCGAAAACCCTTGTGCACAGATCTCCTCCTAAAAAATATACTCGGAAAAATACTCGTCTCATTTAGACCTTTTAGGGTCGAACACTGTACGACAAACCGTTTTCGAGTTATGGCCCTTAACGCGTTTCGGCTTATATGTTTTTGGCTTATAACTTTTAACCCGTCAGAGATAATATAGTAAACATATGGGTTTTTTGTGACCGTTATCATATGTCCTTAAATTTAAGACCAAAATCGAATGGTTACAGGCAGCCATTTTCAAAATGGCCGACACCGTAAACAGTTTTTATGAAATAACACTTGAACCGTACAAAATTGAAGCGGACAATACATGGAAAAAATGTTCGCCATGTCGAAATCTACAAAAAGTGTTTCAGAGGCGAAAGTGTAAAACTTGTCGTTTTTGAGTTATCGCCCTTGATTCGTATTTTAAAAATGATTTTTTGTTTATAACTTTTTAACCGTAAAAGATGGTGAATGATACATAGGGTTCATTTGAAAAAAGATTAAATTACCTACAATTTGAACCCAAACAGTACATGATTCGGTTGAACGGTTCCAAAATGGCGGCCAAAACAAGTTTCGCGAAACGCGTTTTTTGCCTATAACTTGAAAACCATAACAGATAGTATAGTAAACATTTATACTTAAATGAATCAGTATATAAAGAGCTACAATTTGAGTCAAAGGTCAAAGGTCATAGGTCAAGGTCATTCCCTAGCAAGAAGGTAACATTAATGAAAAGTCCATAGCAACCATATATATTCTAAACCAAGACTACTTTCTGAGTTTAGATGTAAGTTTTTGCAACTGGAAGTGACATTTAGTCCATAGCAACCGACATAAAAGTCCTTAGCAACCATACTTTTTCTGACTCTAGGACCCCCTAATCTTCATTTTGGAGCCTATATCACAATAATTGGCAACATCTTGTCATAAACAAAGTGACTCAAATGTCTTTAGTACTTAACGAAAACATAAGACAGGGAAAGACCTCACATTTGTTCTCTGAACAAATGACTTTTTAATTCTATCCTTTTTTGTAATATGGTAATTGAAATCAGTTTACATTGTTATTTCAGTTGTATTTTATCTGGGTGACAGGAAGTCAGCGACATTTTGAATGGCTGCTGGATATCATACGAGAGGTAGAGGAAGTAGACGAGAAAGGGATTGTCTCAATTGATATCTTCATCACACAGTTCTTTCAGAATTTTGATTTGAGAACTTGTATGCTGGTATGTAATCATAGAAATAAGATAATATTGCTCTCTTCATAAAGTAACATTATGAGGCTAAGATAAACTCCAATAAAAAAAGTATATCAAATTCCAAGAAGAAAAGACAACACAATGCAAAGACATCGTGGGAAAATTAAAAAGATCGCAATGGTTCTTACCTGATACAGGCATTACAAAAGAACTTGTGGGTTAAACCAGATTTTATGTCCCCAAACATGCCTCTTTTAGAAGTACAAAAAGAAATTATTGCTTTTGCACTCTTGGGAGAAAATTTGACTTGCTGTAATTTTTTTCCAATATAAAATCTGAGGTGAATCTAAGGAATAACTCAAATAATCATTTTTGCAGTTTTAGTTTTTTTCTTCTCTTTTTTACAGTACATATGTGAGGAACACTTTCAGAAATTATCTGGTGGAAGAAGTTTATTTACAGGGCTGAAAGCTACAACACACTTTGGCCGTCCACAGCTGACAAATATGTTCCAAGCTGTTCATAAAACACATCCCATGGTTAGTATGCTGAAAACTGGTATTTTGTTCAGCAGGAATCCATTGTTTTAGCAAAATATATGTTATATAATTAATTATATTTCTTATTGGTCATATGTTTATGTATTTTTCATATCTGAAATCATTTGAAATTTTGCCACTTTTTCAAAAAGCTGATCTTTGCCCCTTTTTCAAGCTAGAAAAGAAATGCTTTTTAAACTTTGGTTATTGCTTTCATTTCCCTAATCGATTTCTTTGATATTGATATACACATGTAATGTTTGTTCCTGAATGAAACTTGGACAACTTCATAATTGAGGACTGGTCAACTATTTAAGTGGGATTTATGCCCCTTTGACCATAGAAATAAATCCTTGAACTGCATTTTAATATTTTTGCAGGTAAGAAAAGTTGGTGTGTTCAGCTGTGGACCCCCTGGACTGACTAAGGGTGTTGAAGGTGCTACAAAGGAAGCCAGCAATACAACCAAAGCCCAGTTTGAGCACCACTATGAGAACTTTTGATTGAACTACAATAGCTTTTTTGTGCCATATAAATTGTATATAAAAAAATTTGCTTATTGAACAGTTTTGAATGGAAAAATATGCTTTTGTGTATCATGTTATGGATTCAAAACCATTGCATTTATCAAATCAATGAACAATGTTTAAAAGGTATTTACTTTACTTTCGAAAGTTTACAATTTTAAGCCAATGTCTTTCAGCTAGTGAATTGAATTAGGTAGTATGTGTAATAAAGAAAAAGTTTAAACAAGAAATGATTTTATTTTTAGTTTACTAAATACGCATCACTGGGTCAGACTAAATTTCCATCTTCTTGGATCACAAATTTGTTGTATTTCAGATATAGCCATTGGGGTCTCAACTGTCAAGCAATTTCAAGGGACTTGTTTTCATTAGGTGTGATCTGAATTTTTCTTTTCCTATCTACTATCATGTTTATTGTTGCTTAATATACCTCCTGCTTGACAAGTCAAAGGGTTGTTCATTGTATACTATGGTAGGGTGTCCTTCTGTGAGGCAAAACAAAAAAAAAATATGTGTAATTTATAATTAAAGTTTTAAGGTGCTTAAGCAAAAGTGGCAATAAAAATGTCAGGGTAGGCATGACAAAATAGGTAGGGTAGTAGGAAACACAAATGTTTTTTATGTCGCCTGCAACGTGTTGCAGAAGCGACATATAGGAGTTACTTTGGCACCATCTGTTGTCTTGCGTCGTCCTGCGGCGTCACAAAAATTTCTGTCGCAGTTTTCCAGGCAACTACATGCCACAGCTTCTTGATATTTGGTATGTAGCTTCATCACATAGTACTATAAGGTGTAAAGCGATTTTATGCCGGAAAAATAGCTACTTCCTGTTTGACGAATACTTAAAGTTTTATATATAATGGACATAGATGCCAAATTTCCGTCGCAGTTTTCCAGGCAACTACATGCCACAGCCTCTTGATATTTGGTATGTAGCTTCATCTCATAGAAAATCATATGCCCGAAAAATAACTACTTCCTGTTTGACGAACAAACATAGATCCGCAGGCGACATATGCCTTCCAGGGAGGGCTCCATCTAGTTTTGTTTTTGCCGGACACGTTCCATTCATCCATCTTTACATTCACTTGAGGGTACCCATCTCCTCAACCATTCAATGTGTATTTCCACACTATTGTGATAAAATATTATAGGTGCGCACCATCTATTTCAAATTAAATGTGATGGATTTTGGGCTGTCCAATAGCAAACCATGGGTTTAGCTATAAGGACATGGGGTATCCAACTCCTAGTCTCAATTCCTTCAGAACCACTTGATGGATTTTCATGAAAATTTCACAAAACTTTTGTGACAATGTAGCTATGCACCTTCTATTATAAAATTTTATGGATTTAGGGGTATTCCTTGACACGACTTTGCCATTCAACAACAAAGAGAACCCACTCCTTAAAAACCCCATCGATCATTTTTCAAACATTTTTGCAACTTAATGTAGATGTACACCTTCTATTTATAAATTTCATCTGATAGGCTTAAGGTGGGCAGGGATATTTATTACATAAATACTACAAAGTGTTGGTGTTTTACATGCTGTTTTCTTTTGTTGAAGGCTGCTAGCTGTTTTGTTGTCTTGCTATGATGAATGTCTTAGGTATGGTGTTTTTAGCTCACCTGACCCGAAGGGTCATGTGAGCTATTGTCATCACTTGGCGTCCGTCGTCCGTCCGTAAACTTTTTAAAACCTTTACTCCTCTGACACCATAAGTCCAATTGCAACCAAACTTGGTATGGTTGTTCATTAGCATTCGGTGCTTAGAACTGATGTGGGGATTTTTGATTCGTCCTAAAACATGGCCGCCATGGCTAAAAATAGAACATAGGGGTAAAATGCAGTTTTTTGCAAATAACTCAAAAACAGCTACAGATATCAAAATTTTGGCATAAGTTAAAGGGATCAGCACCTCAAGATCTACCTACCCTGAAATTATAAGAAAATCCAACATCCCATGTAGGAGTTATTGCCCTTTTTGTGTTTTTTTTGCAAATTTTGCACCTGTTTAGCTCAATATCTTGAAAACTATACTAGATATTTGAGAAGTTTAAATTGCATGTTGTTAAGCACATCAAGATCTACAAAATGTGTAATAGGGTCAACGTTGTAGGACCTTTCTTTTTAGGAGTTATTGCCCTTAGAATGTCAAAATTGAGCATTTTAACAGCATTTCCTCATTACATTGAAAACGTTAACTCCTCTGACACTTTAAGTCCAAATGGAACCAAAATTGATATAGTTGTTTATTAGCATTAGGTGTATAGAACTGGTGTGGGGATTTTTGATTGGTCGTAAAACATGACCGCTGTGGCTAAAAATAGAACATAGGGGTAAATGGCAGTTTTTTGCAAATAACTCTAAAATGGTGACATATTTTAAAATTTTGATGGTAAAACAAAAGTGATCAGCACCTCAAGATCTTCCAGCTCTGAAATTTTGAAGAAAACCCAACAACCCATGTAGGAGTTATTGCCTTTTTTGTGGATTTTTTTTTGCAAATTTTGCACCTGTTTAGCTCAATATCTTGAAAACTATACAAGATATTTGAGAAATTTAAATTGCATATTGTTAAGCACATCAAGATCTACAAAATATGTAATAGGGTCAACGTTGTAGGACCTTTCCATTTCTTCATTACATTGAAAACATGAACTCCTCTGACACTTTAAGTCCAAATGGAACCAAACTTGATATAGTTGTTTATTAGCATTAAGGTGTATAGAACTGATGTTGGGATTTTTGATTGGTCGTAAAACATGGCCGCTGTGGCTAAAAATAGAACATTAGGTTAAACTACATTTTTTTGCTAATAACTCAAACAGGGTGACAGTTTTTTAGATTTTGATTGAGAACAAAAGTGATCAGCACCTTAGAAGATCCACCATATTGTCAGATGACCCCCTTATTAATCTTATGACCCTTTCAACGTCAAATATATTTTGCCTAATAACCTTTACTTCAGGCACATGTGTCAGGTGAGCGATTCAGGCTCCTGTGAGCCTCTTGTTTTAAGACCACAGGGGCAATACCACATTTGTCAAGTTTGTTTTATGTGAAATAGTTATGGTACACCACTGATATTTGGCATGCAGTTGAATTATCATTAGAAGAATTAAAATCAAGAGTGCTATATGTATATTGCCCTGCAGTCAGTCTACTGATTTATTGAGATTTTATACTGATTTTGCCAACGTTAATGGTTTTTTTTTCTTTCTCTGTTTAATAACATGAAACTGTAATGACAGACCCTTGACATTTGGTAAGAAATTTTATTACCACAAGTTCAGGTCATATTTACCGTAATTGTGTTTCAACTGTATTCTCCTGCAATCACTGGCTAAGAACTTTGAGATTTTAAACTGATTTTGCATTGTTAACCTATTTTTTTGTGTGTTAATATTAAGCATTATAAATAATACACCATTGATATTTGGTAGGCAGTTGCATAAGCATTACTACAGATCAATATTCAATAGCCTATCATCCATATGGTGCTGCAGTAATAGTACCCTGAAGTTACATTAGCATCAGTGCAGATCAATTTCAAGAACCATTCATACATGAGTTATTGCCAATTTTGTTATTACTTTCCGTCCATAGCAATAAACCTGTGAGATGCTGCTTAGTCAGAACATAATCAGTAAATAGGAAGTAGAGGTAATACAGTCTTAAAATATATGAACCTTAAATAAAATTGCCATTTGGTTTCTCATTTTTTATCTACAAAAGTAGGAGCATATAGTGTTCAGGTCATTTTGTCTGTCCATCCACCTTTTTCCTGTCTTTCCCAAATGTTGAGATTTTTATGTTTTGTGTTTCTTCGTGCTGTTCTTGTTCATGTTTTTAAAGGTTTTGTCATTGCCTTTTCAGACTTTTGACACTTGCATGCCCCATTGGCGCCCCTTAGCTTCATGCATGGGGCATATGTCTTTTGGACATATTCTTGCTTTGATAAAAGGTGTCAGAGCAATACTGTCCTCATCTGCCATGTGTACCTAAACATACACTGAACTGAATATTCATAAATACAAAACAAGTCTATGGAATATTTTATTGTTTATAATTAAAATTTTCATTTATATATATATTATATTTCCAAACAACAATTTTACTATATACAAATTACCACCATTATACAAACATTCAAACTTGAATAAAAAGCTCTCTGCTTCAAACAACAAAACAAATAAAAAATAAACAAAGTACAAAAACTATTTTTCTATTAGAAAATTTCTAACCATAAAATAGAAACTCATTATCTATTATATTGAATTTATAAAAAATCTACATGTACAAGGATAAAACTTGATGAATAAAATATCTACTTGTAAAATTGTCTTAAAATTGCCTCAACTTATACATGTAACTGAGAATACATGTTACTCTAAAACATATTTTGGAGGGGGGGGTATCCAAATTTTCATTTTTGTATTGTTCGTTTGGTTTGTTTTTTTATTATTTTTTTTTTTTAGGAATGATCAGTGACAAAGAAAACAGGAAGTTTGTCTCCCAATTTAAGGAACCTTAACATTAATGTGAATAAAAGTTAAACAAGAGGCTCCCAGGAGCCTGAATCGCTCACCTGGTCTTGATGGCAACCCTATGAAGAACTTTGTTAAGCTAAATAAGCTGAACATTTAAGCAAACAACAGCTTTTTCTCTTTCAGCAATAGTTTTCATTCTGTAGGCCAAAATCTATAGAGACCTTTGTTGAGAGCTTAATGAACTGAACATTTAAAGCAAGCAACCAATTTTCTTTTTCTACTATAGTTTTCATTATATAAGCCAATGAATGCTTTTGTTGAGCTTAATGAACTGAACATTTAAAGCAAGCAACCAATTTTCTTTTTCTACTATAGTTTTCATTATATAAGCCAATGAATGCTTTTATAGAGCTAATTGAGCTGAACATTTAAGCAAGCAACAGCTTTTCTCTATCTGAAATAGTTTTCATTCTATAGGCCAAAAACACTATTTTTTGCCTTTAAGGTGCTGTAACCCCTATAAGGGGTCATCTGACAACTTTGACCTTATGGAGACTTTTGTAGAGCTAATTGAGCTGAACATTTAAGCAAGCAAAAGCTTTTCTCTATCTGCAATAGTTTTCATTCTATTGGCCAAAAACACTATTTTTCACCTTTAAAGGGCTGTAACCCCTATAAAGGGTCATCTGACAACTTTGACCTTATGGAGACTTTTGTAGAGCTAATTGAGCTGAACATTTAAGCAAGCAAAAGCTTTTCTCTATCTGCAATAGTTTTCATTCTATTGGCCAAAAACACTATTTTTCACCTTTAAGGGGCTGTAACCCCTATATGGAGTCATCTGACAACTTCGACCTTATGGAGACTTTTGTAGAGCTAATTGAGCTGAACATTAAAGCAAGCAACAGCTTTTCTCTATCTGCAATAGTTTTCATTCTACAGACCATAACACGAATTTTTGCCTTTAAGGGACTATAACCCCTATAAAGGGTCATCTGACAACTTCGACCCTATGGACACTTTTGTAGAGCTAATTGAGCTGAACATTAAAGCAAGCAACAGCTTTTTTCTATCTGTATAAGTTTTCATTTTAGAAGCCAAAAACATGAAACAAGAGGCTCCCAGGAGCCTGAATCGCTCACCTGGTCTGGATGTCAACCCTATGAATACTTTTGTAGAGCTAAATGAGCTGAACATTTAAGCAAGCAACAGCTTTTCTCTATCTGCAATAGTTTTCATTCTATAGGCCAAAAACATTATTTTTCGCCTTTAAGGGGCTGTAATCCCTACAAGGGGTCATCTGACAACTTCAACCCTATGGAGACTTTTGTAGAGCTAAATGAGCTGAACATTTAAGCAAGCAACAGCTTTCCTCTATCTGCAATAGTTTTCATTCTATAGGCCAAAAACACTATTTTTCACCTTTAAGGGGCTGTAACCCCTATAAGGGGTCATCTGACAACTTTGACCCTATGGAGACTTTTAAAGAGCTATATAAGCTGAACATTTAAACAAGCAACAGCTTTTCTCTATCTGCAATAGTTTTCATTCTATAGGCCAAAAACACTATTTTTCGCCTTTAAGGGGCTGTAACTCCTATAAGGAGTCATCTGACAACTTCGATCCTATGGAGACTTTTGTAGAGCTGTATAAGCTGAACATTTAAGCAAGCAACAGCTTTCCTCTATCTGCAATAGATTTCATTCTATAGGCCAAAAACACTATTTTTCGCCTTTAAGGGGCTGAAACCCCTATAAAGGGTCATCTGACAACTTCGACCCTATGAATACTTTTGTAGAGCTAAATGAGCTGAACATTTAAGCAAGCAACAGCTTTTCTCTATCTGCAATAGTTTTCATTCTAAAGGCCAAAAACATTATTTTTCGCCTTTAAGGGGCTGTAATCCCTACAAGGGGTCATCTGACAACTTCGACCCTATGGAGAATTTTGTAGGGCTAAATGAGCTGAACATTTAAGCAAGCAACAGCTTTTCTCTATCTGTCATAGTTTTCATTCTATAAGCCAAAGACATGAAAAAATGCTATTTTTCACCTTTAAGGGGCCGTAACTCCTATAAGGGGTCATCTGACAACTTCGACTCTATGAGAACTTTTGTAGAGCTTTTGATGCTGAAGCAGTAGCGTGGCATCAGATTTCATCTATCTCTTATACTTTTTGATTTACAAGCCAAAAACAGTAGTCTGACCCCCATGGTCTATTTTTAGTAACGGCGGCCATGTTGTTTAGACGGCGGTCACCATTTGTGCAATCTTGGTAGAGGACATCCCATAGATGAAGTGTGCAAAGTTTCAAAGCAATCCCTTCAGTGGTTTCGGAGGAGAAGATTTTCAAAGAAAAGTTAACGACGACGACGGACGACGACGACGACGACGGACGACGACGACGACGGACGCCAAGTGATGGCAATAGCTCACATGGACCTTCGGTCCAGGTGAGCTAAAAATGCTATTTTTCACCTTTAAGGGGCCGTAACTCCTATAAGGGGTCATCTGACAACTTCGACTCAATGGAGACTTTTGTAGAGCTTTTGATGCTGAAGCAGTAGTGTGGCATCAGATTTCATCTATCTCTTACACTTTTTGATTTACAAGCCAAAAACAGTAGTCTGACCCCCCTGGTCTATTTTTAGTAACGGCGGCCATGTTGTTTGGATGGCGGTCACCATTTGTGCAATCTTGGTAGAGGACATCCCATAGATGAAGTGTGCAAAGTTTCAAAGCAATCCCTTCAGTGGTTTCCGAGGAGAAGATTTTCAAAGAAAAGTTAACGACGACGACGCAACGGACGACGACAACGGACGCCAAGTGATGGCAATAGCTCACATGGACCTTCGGTCCAGGTGAGCTAAAAAGAAAGCAGTGTCCATTTGGGCACAGATGCCCTTACCATATAAACAGGCAGTTCCAGTTTGTTGCAAAACCTCAACACAAAATTTACGATCATACTTGTATACAGTTTTATAAGGACAGTACATGCATGTATGCAAGTAAACGTACCTCCCCTCTCCCATTGGACCAGAAAGCCCAAGCAAGATTTACATGTTTAACAACAGATTTCAAAGCATTTCTTAATCCAATACAACAGGATAAACTTAAAAGACAAATATGAACAGACTGACAACCCATAAAGTACTTTAGAAATTGAAATTTTTGACATTGCAGATAGCTGGACAATTGATAATTTGAAAGTCACTGCAATCATTAGGTCACTTTGCAACATGTTGCTGACCATTATATGAGAAGTGCTTTTACTATATATCAGATATTTGAACTTTTATTAAATTACAACTTCAAAAAAATTGACCCAAAATATATTTTCATAAACCCTACAAAATAATCAGATTTAAAATTCAAAATTTTTACTTATCATTTGGTTGGCAAGCAAAAATAAGTTTCAATGGAATTATCTTATTTCATATCACTCATGGGAATTCAAAATTTGATGTTTAAATGCAGCTTGTTTCAGGTAACAGTAAATCTTAATACATGTACATGCATTTTCACCAAAATATTTCAAACTTCTATACATTGTAGATTGAAAACACAAATACCAAAAACATGAAAAATGGGTATTAAACAGTTAAATTTGGTTATAATGTATATCAATATTACAAGGAGTAACCTCTCATCAGCAGCATTTGAATCAAAACATTGGAAGATCGAAACCCAAAATTATCGAACGAAAAGTTCTCAAAACAAACAATTTATTAAAGTACATTACATTTAAAACAAAACAAAAATATTTTTAAAGTACATGTAAAACAAAACAAAAATATTTTGAAAACATGTATGTGGAAACATTTGAATATGTCCAACCCAATAATTGACAAAAATGCACATTATAAAAATATGTTGAAAAAGTTCCAGTTTCTGAATCTTGAATTTGTTATTCTTCTTCTTAAATTGATACAAGTGTGGCCACTAAAAGTATGTCTCGCCTGCCGGCACCATCACTAAAATCAACTACCTAAGTTTTCATTTCTTGATATAAACACAAAATGTGTCTGTATAACTAATAACAGATGCCTAGTTATCAATCCATTGTCCACACAAGTATTACAAAAAGCTTTGTCTGAAAAAAAAAGACCTAAGTTCACAGAGTCACTGGAGCGTAAAAATGGGGTCATGGTCACATGGCATGGTGACAGTTGCATTGTCCATAACCGCAACTGTCTGTTTACCCAATATCAGATGCCTAGCTATTATAACTTTCCAGCAATTCATCGTCCACAAAAGTCTTACAAAAAAGTTTTTCAGCCTGAAAAAGACCTAAGTTCACAGAGTCACTAGAGCGTGAAAATGGGGTCAGGTTCACGCAGCATGGTAACAGTTGCGTAGACCATAACTTAAACTGTCTGTATACCTACTATCAGATGCCTAGCTAATATACTTTTCCAGCAATTCATCGTCCACAAAAGTCTTACAAAAAAGTTTACGACCTGAAAAAAGTTCACAGAGTCACTCGAGCGTGAAAATGGGTTCAGGGTCACATGGTATGGTGACAGTTGCATAGACCATAACCTGAACTGTCTGTAAACCAAATATCAGATGCCTAGCTAATATACTTTTCCAGGAATTCATCGTCCACAAAAGTCTTACAAAAATGTTTACGGCCTGAAAAAAGACCTAAGTTCACAGAGTCACTGAAGCATGAAAATGGGGTCAGGGTTACACGACATGGTGACAGTTGCGTAGACCATAACCTGAACTGTCTGTATACCAAATATCAGCTGCCTAGCTAATATACTTTTCCAGCAATTCATTGTCCACAAAAGTCTTACAAAAAAGTTTACGGCCTGAAAAAAGACCTAAGTTCACAGAGTCACTGGAGCGTGAAAATGGGGTCAGGGTCACATGGCATGGTGACAGTTGTGTAGATCATAACCTGATCTGTCTGTATACTAAATATCAGATGCCTAGCTATTATACTTTTCAAGCAATTCATCGTCCACAAAAGTCTTACTAAAAAGTTTACGACGCCGCCGCCGTCGCCGTAAAGTAATACCTATGTCTCGCCTTCCGCGACTATTTGTCGCAGGCGAGACAAAAACCACTACATGTATGACTAACATAATGGCATAATATCAAACATTTTCTGCCAAATCCTTTTAATGCAAGCTCAATGATTACATGTAATTGTTAAAGGAAACAAGAAATCTCAAGACTTTGGTTATTTTCCAAAGTAAGTAAAGATTGTTTAAGAAGGGGGTCTTTCTTTGACTATTTCAAGACTGATGGGCTTAAATAAACTTGACTCTTAAAAAAATTGAAATAAAATTTTAAACATTACATGTACTTTCAATATGAAAGAGGAAAATCATTGGAATACACATGTAAAACTGTAAGTTTAACACTTTGACATTCTATATAAAATTCAATTTGATCTATGTATAATTCAAGCAAAATATAAATAATAATATTGAATATGGTGTTAATTTATCATATTATCTTTATAAATTAACCATAATTTATACAAATGTATACATGTATAATATAAAATCATTGGAATACACATGTAAAACTGTAAGTTTAACACTTTGACATTCTATATAAAATTCAATTTGATCTATGTATAATTCAAGCAAAATATAAATAATAATATTGAATATGGTGTTAATTTATCATATTATCTTTATAAATTAACCATAATTTATACAAATGTATACATGTATAATATTTAAGTTCATTCAAAGCAAATACAATCACATGAAATTTTAAACTTCCTATCGAGCTGAAACAGACATGCGGCTCAAATTTTAGAAACCCAACCCATTCATATACCTGATAGACTGAAACTATAAAATGAAAATTATACCTATGAATATTATACCCACTCATTCACCTTTATTTTCAGCAAATAACAGTAGTATAACCTTTACTTTTATGTAAATAGAATTTTCAATAATTATCTTGTCAGTTAATTTGCTTAAAAAAATAAGAAAGATTAATCTTGTTAATACCAACATAAATTCTGTGGAAATGTATCTAATCATATACTTTCATTTTTAATTTTCCAACCAAAAATATACTTGAACCAAAAAAAAGCCCCAACTGTACACCTTTAGAACCCATTCCAGCCCCACATATATGTAAATACCAATACATAGGAAGTTCTTCTGCTGATAAATTGAATCTATAGCTTATGTACGAACAAGCTGAATCTATAATACTTGTATACAAACAAATTGAATCTTTAATGTAAAAACAAATTGAATCTATAGTGTACAAACAAATTGATTCTATAATGTACAAACAAATTGAATCTATAATGTACAAACAATTACATCCTTTTATCTACTTACAATTAGCATCATGTACATTGTACCATGAAAACTTTACTGAAGCAGGCTTTATAACTTTTGACCCTGAGTTTAAACATTTCAACTTTCAAAATTTAATTTCCTAAACACATGAAGCACATTTTATATTTATATTTACATCATCATTTGAATATAATTTTGTTCTAATAAACATATATTTGTATAAAGCAAAACAACTAAGATTTCATACTTCAATTATTACATAACAATATTTCAACACCTACAAATGTAAGTTTATCATATACTGTGGTTTCATTATCATTTGTGGAGTGTCAATTTTCGTGGTTTCGTGAGTGGCCTTAACCCATAAACTTTGATACTCTGTGAATAGGAAATTTAACATTGAAATGAATGCTGCAGACTTCAAAACCATAAATTTAAGAATCCACAAACTGATCCTTTTTCATCTAACTTTGAAAATTGGTAACCACGAAAATAAATGAATCCACAGTATACACTTATCTAGATAAAAGCATAAACACTAACAATAATATCAACATTAATATATACAAAAGTTAAAAACAGCACCCTACAATTCACATGAATATGGAATACATTTAATAGTAAAAACTTATTTTCAAAAGGTACAATGTATGACAAAAACTTAAACTGTATTTTTCAGATTATAAGTTATTTTTCTAACATTTGATGTGAAGATTTAATCTGTTGGGACATGTTTTACATACCGGTACTGTGGTTGCATTATTCTTCGTAAGGTACCATTTTTTGTGGTTTTTCATTGGTGCCTGCAGTCAACCATGAAAATAAGATTCAAACAAAGCTCTATTTTTACATTGATTACATAATTAGGTATCATACATGAATGAAAACCACGAAATTAAAAATCCAATAATTTTTTTTTTGGAGAAACCACCAAAATTGATACCCACAATAATAAATGAGTCCACTGTAACAGAATATTTAAGGGCTGTTCCAGAATTAAACGTGCGGAGAGGGGGGGTCGGGAGGAACTTCTTTTACATATATTGTTGGGGGGGGGGGGGTGTTAGAAATATTTTTTGAAGAAACAATGATAAAAATTAATTATTTTTTGATGGGTAGTGGAGTAAAGAAAAAAGTGCCTCCCCCCACATTTCATTCTGGAACAGCCCTTTGTTTCTTTACTGTTTTGAACATTAAATTATTTGAAAGTTAAGTACAAACAAAAACTAAAATTTTTCTTCTAAGCTTATGATTTTTTTATCACTTAACATGTTCATTTCACATGTTCAATTAAATACAAAATTAAGACACTTCTTTTTTTCCATAATGTTCAGAAATGATCAGTAAACTGACTCAATACTAATGATTGCACAATAAATAGTAAACATACTTAATGTACATTTGTAGTTCAATGAATCCAATTACACACATATGTGAACAGAAAAGATTTATTTTTAAATATTAATGTAAAAAAGGTTTAACAGCTCTAAGTGTAAATAGTTATAAATTTAACACTCCATTGTGACTGAATTTATCACATGCACATCTGCATTTTCTACATTTTGAGACAACTCATTATTCAAGGGCAAGAATGAAATTATCAATAAATAATTTATCTTCACATATCATCCTGAGGTTCTATTTTAACCTTGACTTCATATTCACTAGAATCCTCATCTAAATTTTGACTGGTTTTGCTGCTGAAATTCATCATAGCGCTGCTGTCGCTTTCGTCAGCTGTTGAAATATTTCCGCCAAAAATGGGCAGTCCTGTTTCTTCATCAAATGTCATATCTTCGAATCCTGCTTGGTCGTGCGTCATGAGGTGACTTTCGAGTGTTGACTCGCTGAAGAATCTGGCACTACAGACATGACAGGAGAATGATCCGGTGAGACTGTGTTTGACGACCATGTGACGTGTCAGGCTGCTACTGTCTCCAAACTGCCGAGGACAGTGGGCACATTTGTGTGGTTTATCGCCAGTATGTGTACGAACATGACGAAGAAAGTTGTAATTTTTCGTGAATTTTTTCCCACAGACATCACATTCAAGAAGATTTTTACCCGTATGGAGGCGGAAGTGTGTAACAAGAGTTCCCTTTTCACTGAAACTTTTGTCACATTCACTACATTGATATGGCTTCTTTAAAGTCTTGTCCTTTTTCTCCTCTTTCGTATGTGTTTGCATGTGACGCTTTAAAGTCTTTAGAGAAGGAAAAGTTTCTTCACAAACATAGCAAGAATGAGGTGCATTTTCCTGACTTTGTAAATAGGCATTGAAAGAACTTTCGTCACACATATTATCACTAGTATCTTCGTCCTTCATGGGTTCAGAACGTGTTCTTTCATTAAAACTAGTATTGCTAGCATCAAGCAAAGAAATGGACGCAGCAGTTAAAGAATTAGAGTTACTAACAAGTGAACGATCATCTGGAATTTCTTTGAGTAACCCGTTTCTGCATGACTGAATGTGTCTTTTAAAATTGTACAATTTGGGGAATTTTTTGCCGCAAACAAGACACTCGTGAACATTTTGACCAGTATGAATCCTAAAGTGTTCTGTCAGCGAATATTTGTTGGTAAAACTTTTATTACACATTGTGCATTGATGAGGTTTCGGCTTTTTAGGTGAGTCAGAGTCGTGATCTGTGCTTTCGTTCAATCCATTTTTACTTTCACACGACTTGATGTGTCTTGTGTAGTTGTATTTCTTGGTGAAAACTTTGTCACATATTTTACACTTATGTAAATTTTCCCCTGTATGTATCTTAAAGTGTGTGGACAGTGAACTTTTAAGGTGGAAGCTCTTATTACATTCTGTACAGGGATAAGGCTTGAGTTTTATTGTCATCTTCAAACTTGGAAGTTTTTCTGGCTTGGGAGCAATCTTTACTAATTTGTCCACATTGTCTTGGATTAAACTTGGATTATCTCCCTTGTCAAAAAACTCTATGCTCTTATCAAAACTATCTGTATTCAAATCAAAGGTTTCATTTCGTGGGAAAATCGGAGATGAAAAAGAATTCTCGCTGAAATCAGACACAAAGCTAGAATTGAGTTGAACGCCAGAAATAAATTGCCTCTGATTAAAATCTTGACTCATCTGGGAAGACTCAGGTTCTGATTGCTCCGTTGAGGAAAGGTTGGAGTTCTGATTTGTGTTCTCATTCTCAGGGATTTTAACTTTTGTCAAGCTCCCCATTAAACAATCATGCTCTTCAAGACTTTCCTTGTCAGGGAACATGTCTCCACAATTCTTACAAATTTCAAATTCATCCGGTTCTTTCTCAGTTTGTGTTATAGATTCAATGTTAATCGGCTTAGGCCCCAGATCTACTGCAAGTCGTCCATATTTGTGTGCCTTCAAGTGACATTTCAAGTGGGCTACAGTCATAAAGAATTTCCCACATTCGCTACATTGAAGTCGTTTGGGACCCTTCAAATTATGTGTCTTGTGATGACAATACCAGTTACCATAGCTACTAAAACGTTTGTCGCAGATTGCACACTTATAAGGTTTCTCAACCATATGTTTGGTCATATGAACTCGGAGACTATGCTTGCTGTGAAAATTCTTATTACATGTGGAACATTCATGCAAATTCCCTTCTGAATGAGCTTTGAGGTGGTTTCTATAATTTCTACGATATCCAAATTCCTTGTTACAAATGTGACATTTGAATTCTTTCTCGTGTGTGAGTGCCACACCATGCGGTCTCCCAGCAAACGTTTTGACATGACGTCTAAGACTGCTTGGATCATTGAACTGTTTCCCACATGCATCACACTGATGAGGTTTTTCCCCTGTGTGTGTTCTTATATGTACACGTAAATGTTGACCTTTGATGAAAGATTTTCCACAAATTTCACATTTGTGTGACCTCTCATAAATCTTCCTTGGTCTGATTCTACGTATCTTTTCCATTGCTTCATCAGTCATCCCGTTAATTGCTGCTTCCAATATGGCTGCTTCTTCTTCATGGATTTTTGCATGTCTCCGCATGCTGCTGCGGTCGTTGAACCCTCGGCCACATTTATCACAAATGAATGGTTTTTCACCTGAATGTATGCGCAGATGTCCCTTGAGATGATGACGGAAGCCGAACCCCTTCCCACAGGTCGGACAAACAAAAGGCTTTTCACCTGTATGTGTCCTCATGTGACCTATAAGCTCTGCCTTCCTACCACACTCCTTCCCACATAACTCACACGGGTAACGCCGTGGACCAAGATGGATTTTCATATGCTTCTTATACTCAATCTTTTTGGAAAATTGTTCACCACATTCTGAGCATTTATGAACAATGTTTTGCCTGTGTATTTTAGCATGACTAAAAAGCTTCTTTTTGGAACTGAACTGTTCACCACAGACTTTACATATGTGAACGACAGGATCTTTAGTATTGTGTGTTCTCATGTGCCCAATTAAATCTTTCTTCCTCTCAAATCTAGCATCACACATGCTACAGGTATAGGCCACTAATAGATCTAAAATCAAATTACACAAAATAAATTATAAGTCAAAGTTGGAAATGAATGTTTGGACTTAAGTAAATAAAAAGTAAAGAACACGAAATCATTAAAAAGTTATTTAAAGTGGATTATGGCAGTCAAAACTTTTAGTCCATTAAAACATGTATAAAGAATTCATCTGATTTCATTTGAGCTTTTTTTTCTCATAAAGCTAATGGAGTAGGTGCTTTATATGTGCATTACTTCATGAACAGTACATGTTTTTGTGCCAGTATCAGGGGCCAATCCAGTAATTAGTTAGGGGTGGCTTAAAAGTTTATTTGCTGAGCAAAGCATGACATGAATTTTTTTGTGTCTTTTACATGGATTTTGCGCAAAAAAAATAATTTCATCAGTTCTAGGGGAGGGGTACGCACGGTTATCCCTTTCCTTGGATCTGGTTCTGAGTGTGTCTTTTTTTAAATTTACTATGTAAGCATTACAAATTATATTTTACCCCAACAAAATACTATGAATATGTCATTCTAATGTGCACAATCTAAATTTTCATGTGAACCTATATATGTGAATCAAATGAAGTTGTTATCTACAGCTATCAACAGCAAGAAATACCTGACTCAATTTCATGTTTCACAATTTTCTTGGGAACAGCTCCTTTTCTTTTCCGTCTGTTTTGATTGGTAACCATGGGAACAAGAGGACTTGGTGCAGGACTATCTACATTCAAGATGTACATGGCTGGAGCATTTTCCTCTGTATCACTGCAGGAGTTTTCCTCATTTTTAGACACTGTTATCAACCCATTTTCTGTGAGATAATAAAAATATATATTGTATAATTAAAATTTGGACATTTAATTTACAAAGGGAAATTCAATTAACTTAAGTATTTTAAGCCTGGTCTTTTTTTTATTATGTATCAAAATTCAAAAAGGAGCTTAACTTTGATATCTTTTATGTTGGTGTGATATTTTTGCATATATTTGTAACTTACATGTACAAGTATTATCATTCATATTAGGGATTTAACTTACTTTAGTACATGTAGCTCAAAATGGCTAAAAAGTGTAAACCCTGCATCAAGTTGGATCTATATACTTTTCAGGAACAAACATGTTTGTATTTTTGCTGTTTATTTGTTTCTAGTGTTGATTTCCGTTATGTATATATTTGGGAACTAGCATGCCTATTTGTCACAGGCAATAAAAAAACTTTTTTATTGAAAGAATAGAATCATGAATACACGTGTATATACATGAAAATATACCATACCCATAACATCATCTTTGATATACATGGTTGGTTCTGTTTCTGGGCTTCCCTGCTGTTCATCATTCAAACCGTTAGTTTGGTTCTCAGTAAAATCTTCATGGCTATACAGCTTGTCTTCCTTTTCATCTAAAATTAACAATTTTCCGGGGTTTGGCATTACATTTTTGCCATTCTCTGTGTCTTCGCTGTCTTGGGAGTTATCTCCACTTCCATTATAAGAATCCTCTCCTTGAATGTTGTCCTTGACCTTAGCCTCATTCTGAATTTGTGTACTCATTACATGTTCCATTTCCTGTTTTACTTTTCTGTATATTTCATCTTCTATGTTGAAGTGATGATTAGAGGCTACATCATTGTTTTTGTACCTTTCCATGTGTAAATCTGCTTCCATCTTGATATCAGGTTGTCTTTTATTTTATTCTCTTCATGCTGTTAGTTTTTATCTAAAAATAAAATAAAAAATTCATTGAATGTTCAACATGATACAGATGAATTAAAACAGTCTATTGTTTATTATTTAATGATTGTTTTTTAATCATATGCATTTTTCATTTTGAATCCTAGCCACCAATAACCAAAGGTCACACCTGAAGAAGTGGCAGTTCAATAGCTTTTTTTTTATTTGGCAGGCCATACAAACATGTAACATAGATGGTCTGCCAAATCAGAAAATTTCAAACAGTACCAAAATCAGCTATGGAACCGCAGCAAACATTGAAACTGATTAGATGGCTCTTTATACATATGTACATGACATATTTTCAACTCATGTTGATTTTTTAAATTTCCCCTGAATTATGTAGGCTGTTTCCCAAGGGGTTGTTTCATACTTATTCCACACCTTAATATAAATTCAAGATAAACAAAAATATGTCCAAAAGACAAAATTTCTCATCTTGCAACATTTGGGACAAATGGACGACACTTTATGCCCCCTACTTTCGTAGATGGGGCATAAAAACACCATTCATATATAAATACAAATGACAACAAAGTTCCAGACAATAAATTTTGTTACGCCTGACGCGCGTTTCGTCTATTCAAGACTCATCAGAGGCGCTCTACCAAAAATATTGAAAATGCCAAAACACTGTATGAATATGAAGAGCATAGAAAAGTATAACCAAAAATACGAAACTGGGGAACCAAATTATTACTAAGATATTCAACCTATGTCTGGGGTAGGAAGAACCTTAGGGTTTAGACAATTTTGAATTTTAGACGGATAATTTAAAGCTTTGATGTATTCTCCAACTCAAAAGTGTTGGTGTCAGAGCGGGCTAACCTCGGGGAATTTAAACTCCAACAGCAGTGCTAACCTTCATGTGTGTTCGAAATACAAATGACAACAAAGTTCCAGACAATAAATTTTGTTACGCCTGACGTGGTTTCGTCTATTCAAGACTCATCAGAGGCGCTCTACCAAAAATATTGAAAATGCCAAAACACTGTATGAATATGAAGAGCATAGAAAAGTATAACCAAAAATACGAAGTTATATGTACACTTATCTATGTAATTAACATGATTAGTTACTATTATAAATGCTACTGTTATTACCATAATTACAGTTATGTTATTACACGACCAATAAACTAAGAAAGTTCATTTGTTCAAAGTTGTTTGTTTTCAATTTAATCATGTTTACTTCTCTTGTTGTTAGCATTACCTGAAATTCTATATTCAAATTGATTAATGGTCCAATGGGACGGGTGTGTTAAATTTGATTATTTTTGTGTTTGTATATAAATGTCATTAATGTACACATATCACTATAATAAATAATTTAGTGATACATGTACATGTACTTATTTATTTACTGTTTAGAAAAAAATAATATGAAATAAGAGGATCACGAGCTTAATTATTTGTCTTGATTCATATTTTAGACTTATGCATGTACTGATTTTTTTCATATACATGATATATGGCTTGTATGTCTGATTTTAATTTAAAATGACTTTCAACTAAAGAAAGTACAAGAAAATTCTGTGCAGAAGTTAAAGTAAAACCATAACTCAAAAATAATCCAATTATACCATGTATACATGTATATGAATAGGAGCATTTATAATTTTATAAATGTTGAAGGGAGTGACCATTCAATTTGTATTTGTGTGGGGGAGAGGAGGAGGGTTATTGTTAAATTTGAAATGAAAAGACAGGATGATGTTAAATTGAAAAAAAAAACATGATAACCACATGCACTTTGTTGAAAATAAAGACAAGATGTAACTACTAATGAGAATAAAAATTCGGGACAGAGTTTTTTTTAGAGTCAGGAGAAAATAAAATATCCATAACCCCCCCCCCCCTTCACCAAAATTAAATGGTTGCCACCCTAATTGAATGAATCAGGATGATCATGGTGTCGAACACACACAGTTACTTGTCACTAAATGATTGGTTACATTTCCTTAAACATATATCAAAGACCATATCTTGATAGAAATTGATGTTCTATCTTTAATGATTTAAGACTGATTTGATAACAGGGGTGGATCTAGGATTTTAGTATAGTCATGATAGTGGGCAAATAAAAGATTGTTTTTCATCAGACAAAGTGACACACGAAATCTTTTAAGTTTGATTATGTTGATATTGTGCAAACTAGAAAATTTTTATCCATTTAAGGGCAGTGGGGGGCTTTCTAACAATCCTCGGATGGAAAAAAGTAGGCTACTCACCATTTCTTAATACCAAAACAATAATACAACAATTCAGAAGACCATTTGGACCATGACCAGCATTGTTCTACAGCAGACCATTTCAAACCTATTGTAATTATCTGGATTAGAAACAATGCTGATACTGTTGATAACCATCAAATGTTCTCCTAAGTGGCAAATGAATATAGATGTATCTGCATGAAAGTACATGTAAACTGTACATTTGAATATCTGGTTAAATGGTGTTTCGATAAATCTAAAAGTGACTATATCTGCTCTAAAGTTTCTAAATTATTTAATAAATCGTTTTTTAGCAACGAGACTCATAAAGGTTACGTCAATTGGACTGATGCAGAAATGATAACTGCTCTAAATTATCTTTTGGACAACATTTATATTCGTTTTGGGAGAACAATTTATCGCCAAGTCATTGGTATCCCTATGGGAACTAATTGTGCCCCACTTATTGCTGACCTTTTTTTGTATTGTTATGAATCCCAATTTATGGCAAAACTTCAAAAAGACCCCAACAGACAACATCTCATTGAAACTTTTAATTATACATACAGATATTTAGACGACATTCTTTCACTAAACAATCCGACATTTTCTAATTTTATTACGGAAATTTATCCCAAGGAATTAACTTTGAATAAATCTAACCTTACTGGTGATAGATGCCAATTTTTAGATCTAGATTTAAGTATAATCAATGGAAAATTACACACTAAAATATATGATAAACGGGATGACTTTTCATTTCCCATTGTGAATTTTCCTTTTCTAGAGGGAGATGTACCACTTGCTCCGTCTTACGGAGTATATATTTCACAGTTGGTAAGATATGCTCGGATCTGCAGTGGTGTGTCTGATTTTAATGATAAAAACCAGTGTATTACAAAAAAATTACTAAAACAAGGATATCGTTACCACAAATTAGTGAAGTCGTTTACTAAGTTTTATCATAAATATCTATACCTTATTGGAAAATTTAACTGTACACGACGACTTTTGATTGTAAAGGGAATATCCCATCCAGATTTCTACGGTAATGTTGTTTATAGAGCAAATAAATTCAAAAACAATCCGTTGGGAATGCAAAATTGGCTTAAAACTTTATTAAATAAAGGTTATGAAATGGATATTTTAGTAAAATCTTTGAATTTAGTCTTCTTTGGTAAAAATATTGATAATTTGATACTTACTTTAAAATGTTAATTGCCTTTTTATACTTTTTATACTTATGTCATTTTTGAGCATTACAGCGGTCAAGTGTGTCGGTTTTGTGTGATGATGCATCATCAAATCAAGTGTTTGACGTGTTGTGTCGGATTTAAAATCGACATACTTGATTTTTTTACATCAGTCGATGGATGCTTCTTAGCTAGCTGTCAGTAACTTCGAGTGTTCTCAAGAGAGTATCTTTACGTCCCGTTCATTAACTGTTGTCCTTTTGTCTCTGATACTCTCTTGTTGAATTGAACTTCTATCGATTTGATTTTTACTGTGTGTTAGTTTGTGCTTTGTTATTGATTATCATTAGGGGGAAGGTTGGCGCCAAAAAACTAGTTTAACCCCGCCACATTTTAATGTGCCTGTCCTAAGCCAGGAATCTTTATCAAAGCTTATGTTTGTATTTAGTCGAATTTTTGTTAATTGTTTTTTGTCAAGAAGAAGGTCTTTCAATGCACTTTGGGATTGGGCTTGAATCTTATGTATTTTATTTTCAATCCAGGGGCCAATTGAAAAACAGCGAGCAGCGACCGCTGGTCACATTGAAGGCTGCTGGCTGTTTTCCATTGTGGATATTTAAAATATACGTTTATAATGTAGGTTGTGTCGCGTACACTTATTCCACATCTCATTTTCTTCTATACTATAGCCACCTTTGTTGTATCAGAGGGGAAAAATTTGGTTGGATGTACAAATCTGTAGAAAATCATTGAAGCATGACCAAAGTGACCCCCTTTGCATGTCATTGCCCCCCCCCCTTTCGAAATTTCTGGATCTACCACAGTCTCCCTATTAAAATTATAAGGACTTTAATGGACAAAGAATACCAATGATGGCAATGGTAAAAGTATTCTTGTACATTTTTGTAAAACAGGGAGGGGCTAAGAAATCTCAATCAAAATCATTTAAACCATGTAACCATGGTTTACTGAGAAAATTGCCCCTACAGCTCATTTGGGCCAAAGGCAAACTGACTGAATTAATTTCTTCATCAGCACAATTAAATATTGTGGTTTGTCTTCACATTATTCAAAAAAATCAAACCAGGAAATGGATTTGAAAATGTATAAAACCCAGCTCCTTGGAGCAATAGGGGCCAAGGTTTTATTAACTACATAAATTTGATCTTATTAATGATATTAAAACCACAAAATAAAGAGAAAACAAGAGAAATCTTCCTAATAAAGATGTGATGAATTGCAAATATTGAGGTCGGGCAACGACTCAAAAATGGCCGACCTGTTGCCCTACATAATTTTGGCTCGACATTTTCGAGCAAACGTCGGTCCTCTTGACATACAATAGATAAAATATAGATTTTTTAAGGTATAAACAACTACAATAACTCACGATATATGAAAAGTTTGCTGATCACAGTAAATAAATTGTTGTTTCTTTTGTGCCCATTTTTGTACCTGGAAAGCTTTTCCCGGAAGTATTAATATTACATTAATGCAGGACCAAATTCGGGATTTTTGGTCTCCGGATTATACTTTAGAAAAGGGGGAATTCAAGTATATACCTCCAAAAAAAGATTTATACACAATAGAATATTATTTTTCATTGTTATACTTATATCTTTTTTTATTTTATTTATGCAAACAGAATAACTCAATAATTATGTTTATCAAGAGGGGACCGTGAGGTTAATTGGTACGCTCCCTTTTCTTATAAATTCACTTTTAATTTGCTTTTTCGTGTATCTTTTTGGCAATATTGGTCTTGACCCCCTGTACTTTCTCAAAAAAGTTACGAGGAACTCCACTTCCTTACTATCCTCGTAACTTGAAAATGATATATTGGAACCGACAGACGGACACGTACAACCTATATTAATTTAGCTCCTCTGGAAAACTTATATTTTTATTTGACTAAAGCCATAAGCTTGTAAAATTGTTTATATGACAATTAAGATTGATTGCTAAAGCAAAAAGCTAGAATTAATAATATGTAATATCTCATTTATATGGAACGCCAAATTAACATATATTCAATTAATTGTACCTATCTTCAAATAATTGAAGATATGTTCAATTGAATTATACCTATCTTCAATTGAATTATACCTATCTTCAATTCAATTATAGATATCTTCAATTCAATTATACCTATCTTCAATTCAATTGTACCTAGGTACAATTCAGCACAATTAAAGATATCTTCAATTCAATTGTACCTATCTTCAATTCAATTAAACCTATCTTCAAAATTGAATTGAACCTATCTTCAATCGAATTAAACCTATCTTCAATTCAATTGTCTCTATATCTATAATTGAATTGAAGATAGGTATAATTCAATTGAAGATAGGTGTAATTGAATTGAAGATATCTTCAAATGAATTGAAGATATCTTCAAATGAATTGAAGATATCTTCAAATGAATTGGAGATATCTCCAAATGAATTATGGAGATGTTGTAATTAGACCTATCTTCAAGTGAATTAAAGATTTCTTCAATTCAATTGAAGATAGGTACAATTGAATAATACCTAGGTGCAATTAAATTGCACCTAGGTGTAATTCATTTGAAGATAGGTTCAATTGATATGAAGATATCTTTAATTATTTGAAGATAGGTACAATTGAATTGAAGATATCTTCAATTTATTTGAAGATATCTTCAATAAAGGTAATAACAAAACTACCGAACTTGAATGATCAATCTCATAGTCCAGAGAAAATGACAAAAACGAATCAGTCATACCGGAGAACTGGTGGATCGCAATGGTCCTGACTTGGTACAGGCATTTCAAACGAAATGGTGGGTTAAACCAGGTTTTATGGCGCCAAACCTCCCTCTTCCATTGCGATCTTAGGATCCGGTAATGACCATAGAACACAACATAGTTGTGAGACACAATAGGGATATTGAGGTGATCATCTCAGGACAGCAGACCAGTCAAACACTAATTAAAACAATTAACTATCATATCTTTTAACTCAATTTTGAACTTTTCTACTAGTGGCTGATAACGAAGAAAGAATTTTTTTAGTGATCGTATGAGACGTATTTTCTTATAGCCCTGCTTCAAAAGTCGGTCACGAAGAAACCGGTGTCTGATCAAAAAATCTGTGAAATGTGTGCAAGCTCTGGCATATCGAATAAGTTGAGAAATATAAACACCGTATGCAGGAGAAGTAGGTATATTGCTCTGTAGATTAGGAAAATTAATAATTTGAAAATTAAAATCGTCTCGTTTATCGTAAATTTTTGTACTGAGATGACCACCTAGGTCAAATTCGAGGTGCAAATCCAAGAAAGACGTGAAGCAATTAGATTCGGTGGTCTCTTTAATCTCCAATTACGGAGGATATATTGAAGGAATCCAACTAACAAATGAAGTGTTATTGACAGAAAGGACATCATCAATATATCTGAATGTAAGATTAAATGACCTTGCCTCTTTCATCTTCTTGTTCCTTACGAGTCCCTGAAGAAATTCAGTCTCGTAAGAGTATAAAAACAAATCGGCGAGGAGAGGACTGGAGCACAGTTTGTGCCCATTGGAATGCCGATTTGTTGTTGAAAAATCTTTCCTCCGAAGGTGACAAATATGTTGTCAATGAGGAAATCAAGCATACTACAAACTTGTTCCAGTGTGTAACAAATTTTATCTTTGAAAGATGTTTTGGAAAAGAATGTAGAATTATAACCCAAAACAACAAAATTCCTTGAGTTTGAAAAGGCTTTTTCGAGAAGTTTTTTTCAGGCGACATTTTAGTTTTTCGTGTGGCAAGGTAGTGTATAAAGTTGATTATACCGCAACTATTCGTCGCAGGCGAGACAAAAACTGGGCACTGTGACAAAAATTACCATAGATGTTTTTGAATGGATACCTGCAAAATGCGGACAAATTAAGATAATTTGTAAACATATCAATTCATAGAGCCACCCAAAATGAAAATGATTTTTTTACTGCATGTTCAGTATATTTCACTATTGATGATAGATTTTAATGGATCTGATTTGATCATCTAAAATTATCAATCCCTTTACACACTCTTTAGAACTGCATGATTTTATATTTTCTGCAACGTCAAGGGCTGTCAAAGTAAAAATATGCCAAAATTTCGTTAAACATGAAGTAAATAAGTGACAGGTCTAAAAAATCTAGTCCTACGGTATATATTGAGACCCAATGATGATACTGCAGTATATACTAGATATTAAAATAATGCCATTACTGTACTTGTAGTTGCTGATGAAACCCTTTTTGTATGTTGGAGTGGGGGGGGGGTCTTTGTTTTTTGTATTTCAGAGAGAATTGTATTTAAAAACGCTGCCTTCGGCATGAGTTAGAGTAAAAAGTCAAGCATTTTGATAGTTTAATTGTTAACGTCACCTTAAGGATTTTAGGGTAATAGGGTAATAGTATGGAAGCCCATTAGTGCCAAATAAGACTGATACATTTTTTATTTATTAGGAGACCGCCACTTAATAAATGGCGGCCACAAGATAATTATCTGGCGGCCGCGACTTACTATCTAGCGGCCGCCACTTATTAACTGGCGGCCGCCACATAAATAATCTGGCGGCAGCCATATAATTTATATGGCGGTCGCCACTTAATTATCAAGCGGGCGCCATTTATTATATGGCGACCGCCACATACTTATAGTTATATGGCGGCCGCCACTTATTATTTGGCGGCCGCTACATTATTTATCTGGCGTCCGCCACTTATTATATGGCGGCCGCCAGATAAATTATGTAGCGGCCGCAAAATAATAAGTGGCGGCCGCGGCCGCCAGTGCCGGTTGCCATAAAATAAGAGGCAGCCGCTAGATAGTAAGTCGCGGCTGCCAAATAATTTACTGGCGGTCGCCACTTATTAAGTGGCGGACTCCTGATAAATAAAAATGTTTCAGCCTTATTTGGCACTGATGGGCTTCCATATAATAGACTATAGATTGGGAATCTTAATATTGACGCTTTGAAGCTTTCCTATTCAACTTTTGATAATTGAGAGATAAACTGGACAAATTAAAAAAAAAACTTCAAATAAAGTTAAAGTATGGAAGCCCATTAGTGCCAAATAAGACTGAAACATTTTTATTTATCAGGAGACCACCACTTAATAAACGGCGGCCGCCAGATACTAGTAATTATTTGGCGGCCGCTACTTACTATCTAGCGGCCGCCACTTATTATATGGCGACCGCCACATAAATAATCTGGCGGCAGCCATATAATTTATATGGCGGTCGCCACTTAATTATCAAGCGGGCGCCATTTATTATATGGCGACCGCCACTTATAATATGGCGGCCGCAACTTATTATTTGGCTGCCACTACATAATTTATCTGGCGGCCGCCACTTAATTTATCTGGCGACCGCCACTTATTATATGGCGACCGCCACTTAATTAAATGGCGGTCGCGAGATAAATTATGTGGCGGCCGCCAGATATATTAAGTAGCGGCTGCCAAATAATAAGTGGCGGCCGCCATATAATAAGTGGTGGTCACCAGATAATTATGTGGCGGACACCAGATAAATTAAGTGGCGACCGCCATATAAATTATATGGCTGCCGCCAGATAAATTATGTGGCGTTAACTGGCGGTTGCCATATAATAAATGACGGCCGCTAGATAATAAGTCGTGGCCGCCAAATAATTAACTGGCGGTCGCCATTTATTAAGTGGTGGTCTCCTGGTAAATAAAAATGTTTCAGTCTTATTTGGCACTAATGGGCTTCCATATTAAAGCTTTAAATTCAATTATTCAAATTGTTTTCATATTCATCCATGCAGATATACTGGTAAAAACCCGTATTCCAGGTTGGCAAACTTTAATTTTCCGAGAAAAACAAATTGCCAAAAGAAGTGTTTAGTTGAACCATCTCTTTAGTAGATATAAAGTTTGGAGAAAATTGCATGATTTCCCCTGCACAAATGCTCTGAAACCAGATGAACTTTTGAGTAGTCACTTTTTGGTTTTAGGGCTAGTTTGGGGAGGGATACCAATATCCCGTATCACCATAAATTTTTCATCAAATACCCTATATCCAAAGATTTTTTCCCAATTAATCCTTCATCCTTGTAAATAAAATAAACTTAAATCCCACATGCCAATAGGTTTTGCCTCAAATATCCCGTATCCCATGAATAAAATAAATATACATGTATATGATATGAATATCCCATATTTTTATATTCCCCAAAAGATCGGTTTGATTCCAATCAAATTTTCTAAAATATGAGGAGAGGGTAAAAAAAGTCTATTTAGGATACATGATTTATTCACTGCAAAAACTTACTCCACTTCATCTATCGCTTATAAAAAGGTTCATAAGTTACAAAGCTAAACATTAATAATTTGGGAAAGAAGTTTTCCTATCATCTTTATTAAAATGCCTAGCCAAAAGGCAACGTGATCGAGCTATTGCCGTCGTCTGTCATCCGTCTGTACATTAGAAAACTCTTCTCATCACAAACCGCTTGTCCAAATGCAACAAAACTTGGTATGGTTGTTGTTTAGGATGTCCTTTTCAAACAAACGTTTGGAATTTATGATTTGACAGAATGAACACGACCACAGTTGCTAAAAATATAACATTGGCAGGGTAGAATCACATTTGAAGCCCTATAAATGAAATTTAACATATACCGGTTACAGATAGAGAGCAAAACTGTTGGATAATAGGCTCTTTAAGATCAAAAGCTCTACGGAAGTCTTCACCTAGTCAAAGTGGCCCTTTTTAGGTCAGAAGTCACATTTTTCATGTTCTTGCCTTATATACTGAAAACTTTTGCAGAGAAAAAACTTGTCCTTGCTTTAATGTTCAGCTTGGGAAGCTCTACCAAAGTATAAATAGAGTAAAATTTATCAGATGGCCATTTTAAGGTGTTAAGGCCAATAAAAGGTCAACTACTGAAGATGGAAAAAGCAAACAAAAAGAAAACTCAAAAGTTCAGCGCGAGCTCTACAGATTAGTCCATTGGGTAGAAGTCGTCTTTAAGGGGTAATATCCATTATTAGAAGGTAAAAAATCATATTTTTGGCTAATAAAATGAATAGAAAACTATGTTCTGCTTGTAAAGCTTTACAAGGTTAGAACTGTAAGCACTCATAGAAGTAAGTTGTTTTTTGTCTTTGCAATATAGACTGAAAATATTGTAGATTGTTTCCTCATTAAGCTCTACCAATGTATTGTTTAAGACCTTTAGTCCATTTTATTGAAGGATTAATAGTTTTATTAAAGAAATTCAGGCTCCTGGTATCCTAAAGCATGTTCAAGGTAAAAACGTGAATCTTTTAAGTTTTTTTTAATTCTTACCTTTATACTAAGTATGCAACAATTCTGGTCCCTAAAAGGAATTACTCTGACGAGTCAACATAAAGAGGTTTCATTACTGATGAAATCAGATGTTTGTTTAGAATCATCTCTTTCTCTTATACATTTTTATTTTTTGATCCTGAAACTGTATCTTACCTCATTGCTCTGTTTTAGCTTAATTCAATTTTTTTCAGAAGAAATGGTTTGTGATTGTTTCAATTAGTTTTTTAGCAGTTTGTTGTACTGAGATGATCATCTGCTTATTCCTGTAATGTCTCACGACCATTCTGTGTTTTGTGTTACCAGACTATAATATGCCAACAGAAAAGGGATAAAACCTGGTTTAACCAACCATTTCTTTTTAAGTTACTTTACCAAGTCAGGACCATTGTGATCTTCAATTTCTCTGGTTTATCTTTGACTTGTTTTGTCTTTTCTTCTTGGATATGGGAGATTGATAACCCCAGTTCAGCAGTTTTGTTATTAATTTATTAAGCAGTGGCTGCTTTATTGGCTGGTGTGTGTGTTATCTATGCACCTGGGTCATGTAGGGCAGTTTTAATGGTGGAGGAAACCGTAGTACACAGAGGAAACCACAGACCTTGGGCAAGTAACTGACAAACCTTATCACATACAGTTGGGGAAGTCCCTTTTCTGTTATATACAAATGGGACTCGAACACCCGCTGAGAAGGGATCGGCTAGTGATCAATAGTAAGGTATTTAAACCAGCGCCTTAGACCACTCAGCCACACAGGCCCCTTTATTGGTTGGTAAAACTTTAGATATGCAGTGTACAATATTCCAAGGCAACCTAATTAGCTGTTTCAGGTTTAGAGAAGTGAAGTTAATGACAATGGATGATGAACAACATGCATAATTAATATAAATTTATAAACCAAAACTTTAGTCAGACCCTCTTGTTCTATTTTAGCATTAAAGCTAAGTTGTCTAATTGGCACTCATCTTAGGTAAGAGAACCCCAATCATGTAGAAAAGAGTGTGGTAAGTTTCAAAGCTATCCATCCTGTTGTAAAAGAGAAAAAATGATTTTTGAAGAATAAAAGTAAATAACAAAATACTGAGCTTGGAGGGTCAAAAGAAGACATACCTGAAAGATGAAGACCACAATGGTCTTCACTTTGTACAGGCATTTCAGGGTTAAACCAGCTTTTATTGCACCAAACCTTCATCTTCTGATGGTAGGGTCAAAAGTCAACAACAGAGATGTTTAGTGATTGCAAGATTTTGTTTTTTAGGTAATAGGTGAGTGACAAGACATGAAATAATTTTAATGATATAAAATCGTTGCAATAATACCTTCCCCACTCTATTTTTGTAACAATCGAAAGTTTGACAATGACAAATTTTTAAATACCTAAGCATGTGAGAAATTTTACTACGACTTTAATTTAATGTCATGTCATAATATACCTGTTGTTAGTTACCATCTAAAATTGTCCAACCACTAATTTGATTTGGTTGATAGCACAGTTCATTCAAAGGTAGCGAGTTTTCAATTTATTATGATATTGATTGGTTCGTGGTGAGCGACCCAGCTTACATGGGGAAGGATTTATTTAAACAACAATATATTTTCATGCAGAAACTGTGATAAGTAGTTGATTAGAAAACAGATACAAACAATTTTTTTGCCAACCAGCACAATGTTAACCATTTTAAAACCTAGATTTTCACTTCTTGAAATCCAGCCAAAAACTACATGAACTACTGGTATACACATATCAATTTTGTTTAACTTCATAACATACTTATTAGATACAATAAATAATAAAAGAATAATTTTAAATATCTTTATTTTGGACAATAATGTAATAAATTAAATAATTTCTTTTGATAAAATTTAAACATACATTGCAAATGCAATTTATTAAATTGACTGGTAGCACTTTTAATACTATAAAGCTGTGGAATTATTAAGAGGTTAATGTGTACAATATATCAGACAAACAGTATTGCAAGTCTCTCAAGTAAGCAAGTTTGATGCCCTAATACTGAAGCAAATATTATTCAATGCATTAAATGAAAAACTTCATTAACATGAACATAATAATTTGTTGATCACATTTTAAGGAGAAAGCTATAAATTTAGTACTTTTAAAATTGCTTTCAGCAATGTAATGATTACTTAAATTTAGTAAATGCTTTTGATAAATAGTTTGACGTTCTTTAATATAATTAATCCAAAAAAAACTACAATGATGATTTTGAGTTATTCTGTTTCCCAGTCATCCTTCGAAACCCAGGTGTTCTTCTCTCCCTTACTCATTCATCACACATAGAATTTCTCATTTTTGATAGTTTTATATCGAGCCTTCTGATTGGTTGCATTTCATTTTTCAATTGGGATTTTAACATGTTTCTGTATTAAAATTTTATGAAGTTAAAGATCAGATCAAGCACGTGCAAACTAGCAAAATCATATGAAATGACCCAGGGGTAATGAATGAGGATGTCTCCCAGTATGTGAACTGTTTTAACAAGCTAAACAACCTTACTACATGTAATCATATTATCATCAGAATTGATTCTCGTTGATATTTAACACAATTATATAAAAGTTTTTTCACTTCCAGCATAAAAGTATTAAAACTTTTATTGAGTAGGATGAGATTTTCATGATCAAGTATTTGCTTTGAACTACATTAATTGCAGAAGCTGAAGATATTAGTCAGAACTAAAGGACTGTCAGGCAAGTGTTCAATGATTATTCCATCATTCCAAGCTGTTCTATTGCTTTTGATAACTTTTCTATTTCTATTTCAGTCTCACTCATCTGAAAAAAAAGGATAAATATATAGGAATTTACTACAAAATCTACAATTATAATCAAATTATATATTTCAGAGAAGTATTACCTTTTTAACAAACACTGAAAGTTAGTTAATGGCAAAATTCTAATATGACTGAAACAAATTCCTAGCATGTCTTCATGGTCTTAACTTAGATTACTCTATAGTATAAACATATGTCATCATGACATCTCTAAGATTAAATGCACCACGACTATTAAATTTCTTAGCTTGATAAATACATATTAAAAATAACTGTAATCTTTAACTGTAATACCTTGAATAGCTTATCTGACAAAGATAATTCTAAGCTTATTAACATCATATCTACGATAAATCTTAGCTTATGTGCATATTCAAGACTTTATTTCTTAACTAACATTGCTTTTGCATCTTCAAAATGTTTAGTTTTAGCTTTTGCGCTACTTACACTGATAGTTCTCACACTGATATTTCTTTTACATCTTCATACTTATTCCAATTCCCCATTTATAAATTACCTTCTGTGAGTTCTGTTGTCGGACCTCCTCCGGTACTTTTATACTGTAATCCTCCTTCCCTGCGGCATCCTTTAGTTTCTGTAACTGTCCACATAGTCTCTCCTTCTTACTGTTGAGCTTACTGATTTCTTTTGGAACATCAATTATACCCTAAAATAAATATAAGCTCTTCTTCATCATAGTGAGTACAAAACAATCATCTGGTGTATCCTCGTACTAAGCATTGGGACTTATTAAAACTGTTCTCTTGCTTTAATTAGAAAATGGCTAAATTTTACATGGATAAATTGATATGATCTTGATTTAATGTTTTGCATGAGTAGGAGATTTACATAGGAGAAATAAATAAATTCATATGACATGCCAAGAGCTTTTATTGTATGATATGGAAAAGCTACCAGATGTGCTTGAAGCACGTTCATTGGGATAAATATATGTTAAAAGATATCTTATTGTTAGACAGCTATATTTGGGTTTTCTTGATGATTGAAAAATGTAACCTTAATGTAGTACAAGAATTTGATTTATATTGTTTAAGAAACAAAAGAGAACCAAGTACCAAAGTTTTCCTTATGGACCAACTTGCTTTCACCAAGAAATGAGGACAGCTCTACCCAGTCACTGAATTATTCGTGCAAAGATTACCTGAGCAGCATTTTTTTTTTAAATTGACATTCAACCCTTTTTGAACATGCACGTTCATTTTTCTTTCAACTTCAGTTCACATCGATGATTGCAATATGTTTAACGTGTATGTGATTTTTGTTGTTGTCTTTTATGTTTACTGATAATCTTTGGACATTCAAATGACTAATTTGTTTTCCTTTGCATCAATCTTAAGTATGATGACCTCATTTTAAACATAACCCCTGTTACCCATCCCTCAACCCCCTATCCCGTCCTTCTCATACATTTATAGGTTCTTACATAAGTTCTTGGAAAAGACCAGCAGATCTTTCATGAGTGATAGAATTTTTCAGTCTTTTTGCGAGTGGAGCGCAGCAGAACGAGTCAAAAGACCCAAAAAATTCTATCACGAGTGAAAGATCATGGCCGGTTGTCCAAGAACGCGTGTAAGTACCTATTTCTTCCTTAAAAATCATTTTTTGTATATTCTGAAACCTTAGGTGACATCATTCTAAAAACCGAGAATTTAAAATAACATTGCATTTCATTGGTCGACATCATCGATCAATATCAGTACCGGCGGTTATTATTGGTTAATTGACCAGTGTGAGATCGCTGCACGTGCTCGCATCTCAACCTGGTCATCTCGCATTGAAAACAGTCATTTTCGGAAGAAATGATGATCTCACCTTTAACATGACATGTGATTCACACTTAGCCGACACAGTTTGGACAGCACATCCCTTTGGTGGACTATCACTGTGTAATATTTCTATCTTTTTAGAAAACGTCAAGCCTTCGATAAGACCTTTATATCTTTCTAATGAAGAGGCCGTTTCTGCAGTATCACATTTTAAGTACACTGCAAAGAAAAAGATAATCGGTCGATCAATCAATCAATCAATCATTCATTCAGATCGTTGTACCTTTTGGCAGGAGAATTTGTTTCTGAAGTATCACCTTTAAATTTATTTTTTGTTTTTGATCTTTAAAATAAGTCAGCTCAGAAATCAGGAATGACCTATAAAGGGGAGACAAGGCGAAACTTATCATACTAGACATGTGTGCTAACTTTGAAATTTGGAAGCCAAAAAATTTGTTTAGAAAAATTGTGAAAAGATGAACAGACAAGACATCAACCTCTCTCTCATGAGTGGGAGGTTATTATGTCAGGTCTAACTTTTAACAATTTAACTACTTTCATAAAATCGAATATATTTCAACCTACCATCTGTTTTATTTTTATTGACTAGGTTATAATCAGCTCGTATAGATCTAATACTTTTCACCACATTCTGGACCAGATCAACTTCTCCTTCTAAACTTGTGTTTCTGTGTTGGTACTAAAAAATACAACATTTTCAATGAATTAGCAGATTTCAAAAATTCTTATTGTGCACTACATTATCAGTTGACAGCTGTAAATAATTAAAATACACCATTTAAAAATATTCTATATTTTTTAAAGTCTTTCAAAGAGCTCGTTCGAGATTCCCTCCCTAGGCAGCCTTGGTAGATTATTTTTCCTGGGTTGAAATTTAAAAGTTTGGAACGTGGGTGACCTCTGTTTTGTATTGGTCAATGATCTTTTTAACTAATAAAAGTGTACATTCATAACAACCTAGGTTATTTATTATGTTACTATGGCATTACCTAGGTTGTTCTTGTTCTGCCCCATGTGAGCAAAATTTTTCCTACCTAGGGCTTCCTGGGTTTCAATGTCGAACACAAGCTACTGCTTTATATTCAAACATACATTTGTGTAAAGATGCAGGTTAATTCATATATGTGTTTCAGAAACACCTACATGTAGTATATAAATATTTAGATTTACAATGGTTAGACTTGAGAAAGTTTATCACAAATCAGATTTTTACTGTACTTGAACCATCTGTCCATGGTGACCTTTATGTTGCTGACCTTTGACAAGTCTTTATATACAAGTTTTACTGCATGGCAGACTTTTTACAAGGAGAACTTCACTTTCTTTGCTTATCAGGACTTACTGTATCAACATGAGGGTATGGTGCTATACAAATACTGGGTGCATGTTTATCAGATCTCCTTGGTAACCGCTGGTAGAGCTCTTCTGTCACGAAGGGCATAAAAGGATGTAACAGTCTAAGACCAACATCAAGACAGGTATACAGTACATTTCTGGTCACTGTTTTCTCTTCTTCATTGCTCCCATAAATTAATGGTTTAATGTATTCCTGTAAAGATAACACAAAGATGACCCATTAGTACACATATCACCAACACACATGATATCAGCGTTTTCTTTTGTAATATCATTGATAAAATTATCAAAATCCCTTGACAGAAAATTAAATAGTGTGAAGAGTCACGCTGAGATTAAGCGGTTCTCCAGAAAAATTAAAAAACAAATCATCTGTATGCTAAACATAAATCAGAATGCTTTGCTTACAAATTTATGAAGTCAAATTCAAAAGCTTAGGTTCATAGTGGTTAAGGGAAGTGTGCTCATCAGTTACTGGTTCAAGTGTGTTTTGTTTCTCTGTAATTGAAATTTCATTATATTCACGGCAAAAACCAGGATACAAATTTTAGAAAAAAAATCTCAAGTCAAGTTATCTCCCCTCGATGATAACGAAGAGCAAAACAAATTCTGCATGCATATCTACAGATGATAATGTACTTTCTTCATGTAAAGTTTCATCAAAATCCATCAAGTGGTTTAGGAGAAGTTGCGCTTGCGGGGTCTCCCATTGAATAATGTATATAAAAAGTCTAAGTCCAATTATCTCACTTGAATGATGTCAGATTGCGATAAAAATTCTTCATACACATCTACATATAATGTACTTCCTTCAAAAAAAGTTTCATCAAAATCCTTCCAGCAGTTTAGGAGAAGTTGCGCTTACGATGTCTCTCATAGAATCATGTATTTAAAAAGTCTAAGTCTAATTTTCTCCCCTGAATGATGTCTGATTGCAATGAAAATTCTTCATGCACATCTACATATCATGTTCTTCCTTCCATTTTAAGTTTCAGCAAAATCCTTCAAGCCGTTTAGGAGGAGAAGCGCTTACGAGTAATGCGGACAGACGGACGGCCCCCAAACTTTGTTTACCGGGGGTATAATTACATTTTGCAAAACAAACCTTTTTTTTTCGACAACGAGAAAAAATAAAATTTCCACAACCGAGAAAAACACCTACAGGGGTATTAAGCAGATCCTGTGGTTCTATAAAACAATTCATTACAGGTTTCTGTCTTCATAGCTGAATGAGTAGCTTTATTACACAATGTCTCTGGCTCATATTCTCTTAAATCAATTGCTTGATAAGAATCATATTACATAAAGTACAATTGAAATCTTATTAAGTACCAAGAACAAAGTCCATACAACCAGAAGTTATAACATCCCGTCATGGAAATTCTAGTTATTTGACATATCTTCTCATTCTATGGCATATGACAATAACTTACCAAATACCAATCACAAAGTTCGTACAACCAGAAGTTATAACATGCTGTTGTGGCTGTTTGGAAGTCATAATTATTGAACCCTATATTAGCCTGTTCTATGGCATATGACATTCTACTTAGGATCCACATATCCATTTCTTTCTCCTTACCACATAACTGAAAAACAAAAACAAACAAATAAATAACCAATCATAAATTTTTGTTTTTTCCTGCCAAAAAAAAAATTAAAATTTTTCGGTACAATTAAAAATCAATTTTGAGGTTCCAAAATCTTTTAAGTACAAAGGATTTCAACTCAAGTAAATTTTAAGGATCAAAGTTTCCTATTTGTATACACATTGTTAACAGTGTTCTAGCTATCAAGCTCTTTGCTTAGTAGTTTCAGAGGAGTTGAATAGACAATGTGTTTGGGGTTTTTTTTGGAGGAGACATTTTTGTCAAAAAGAGTTATTTTTTCATTAGCTGTACAGTATGAAGAATACAAAAATATACATGTACATTATGAATTTCTTTTTAGCTATTCCTTACTTGATACTACAAAATATCTGTTATTAAAGATGTATTTGCTTTAGCATAATTCTGATTTTTTTAATAAGGACAGTATCTTTTCTTCTGTTATACATGTACCTCTCTTCAGTGTGAAATGACCAGGTTGAGATGGGAGCTTGTGCAGCAATCTGACACTGGTCAATTAACCAATAAATTTGTGGGTATTGATATTAATTGATGATGCCGAACAATGAAATGAAATGTTATTTAAAACTCTCAGTTTTTGGAATGAATCCAACTAGGGGTTCTTTATATTAAAATTTATTTTGCGACAGAAATAGGTACTTACAAGCGTTCTTGGAAAACCAGCAATGATCTTTTGAGCGTGATAGAATTTTTTGGATTTTTTGGCTTGTTCCCCTGCACTCCACTCCCAAAAAGACTGAAAAATTCTATCACTTGTGAAAGATCAGCTGGTCTTTCCCAAAGCTTATGAAAGAACCTATAAATCTTAAAAATTGCCCAGGAAGTATTCCTTGATTAAATTTTTGTTACCTGATGGTCAGCCTGCGGTTGGAAAGAATCCCCTAAAGCAATCATGGCAAATTTGGTAGCATTCCATAACTTATTACAGAAAAATCTGTACCCTTGAACTCTCAGGACGTCTAGGTTTATATCTCTCCCTATAAAAATTAAAGTCAAATATATAAATAAAACAGGACCTCATACTTTAGTCATACATAAAAAAATTTAAGTGGCAATAATAAGTAGTTGCTAAAAAAACTATTGTAAAAGTTATCTTGTAGGCAGACAGAAGGACGAACAGATGTAAACCAGTATATGATATATTTCTCTCTTTTTCAAAGGGGGGGGGCTAATAATGAATCACTATATGACTTAAATGGAAAGCTATTATACCTTGAGATGTATAGGCCACCAGTGCAAATCTAAGGGCATCTGTTCCACATTCAGGTATACCATTGGGATAATCAGCTTTCTGTCCTGCTCTGGCTTTTACTATCTCTTTTTCATCCAAGTTTCCATCTTCTAATCTCTTGTGTAAATCCTAGAAAATAATAATAAATTTTGTGGAAATATAATTTTGGAACACTTTTTCACAAATTTTTTAAAATGTGGGGATACAAAATAAAATCACCAAGAATATTTAAAGAATATTTTTTTCAAGTAAAATGTACTTGTTTACTTTCTCTTTTTCCTTTTATCTTTAACATACTCTAATTGCTTAATGGTGTTTGATTGTGAACCCTAAATCTGGGTTTTTTTTTAATTACAATATAATTTAACATTATGAGATTTTCAAAACAGTGAGCTTGGTTTTCAAATGATATTTTTTTCTGTTGGGTTTTCAATTGATATTTTTTTCTGTTAAGTATGCATTTATTAATTTCAGTTTAACATTTTTGCCATTTTCATATAAATATTATAGACTTTCTTCTAGGAGGTGAGAGCCAACTAAATTTTAGCAAAGTCAAACTGAAGGCTCCTATAGGGTAACCCTCTGAGGTTGCTAGGTCCCTTTAAACACCACTTTGTGGTCAATTTTTTAGGCATAATTTTAATAAAGTTGCAGTGCAATTCAATAAATCTTAAAGGTAAATAGTTTTTAACCAAACGGAAGTATGAAGTCACCACTGAGAGGTTGCAGGTTGTTTTTAACCCCATGGAAGCCCATGAAAAGATCCACTAGGATTTAAAAAAATATATTTTTTAAAAATAAATATTTCATTAATTTGCAAAAAAAAATTTTTTGAGGGAGGGGGAAATTACTTATTTATGAATCTGCTCCTGAATCAAAGTAAACAATTAATAAGTTTACTACTATTCATGAGAAATTGATTACAAATCAGTTACAAGCCAGGAAACTTTGCCAAAGCCTTTGTTTGTCCTTGTCATTCTATGTTTACTGTTTTATGTCAAGAATTGAGTCTTTCGTTGATGATTTAGGGATTGGTTTTGATACTTTTGTATTGTATTATAAGTCTTGGGCGAATGCAAGACGGTAAGCAGTGACCTATGGTCATGTTGAAGACTGCTTGCTGTTTTCCGTTGTGATTTTTTGAATTGCTGTTTGTTTATGTTTGTTGTGTCGCATACACTTATTCCACATCTCAATATCGTATACAAAGTCCCAATGCAGAACCTTATTAATTTAAAATTTTAAACAACATGACTTACTTCTAGAGAGGTACCAAATATGACATCTAAAGGATCTATAACATTTCCTAATGATTTACTCATTTTCCTTCCATGAGCATCTCTCACCATTGCATGTAAATAAACCTACAAAATAAAAAATACCTTACAACTGATAATTAGAGCTTTCTCAGACTCTTTAGCAACATCTTAGTTAGTTTTCTTAACATAACCATCTGTTCAGATATATTATCTTTATTTATTCTGGAATAAAAAAAAGCTTAATGCTTAAATGAATTCCTATCCAGTTTACAATTTGTGAATGTTGTCTTTGTAGCCGCCTCCATTGAGCCTACTCTTATGGAACCCTAAAAAGGGGTCTTTACAGTGAATGGAGTATATATACATTTGGTACCTTCTGGTTTTTTTTTAAAATCATTACTCTTTCTTGATAAAATATTTAAGATTATTTAAAATCTGAATTAAAAAGTATTTTTAAAGGTAGTTCTAGTTTTGTTTTTTGGCACTTATTTCAATGTATTTAGTTTTGATACTTCTTCATACATTGATAAGTTTTTGACGTTATATTTTGGCAAGATTTCTCCGATGAGTCTTTGATAGAAGAAATACTTATCAGAGTGAGACACAGTTTTAAAAAAATGTTTATGTCATTGCCTTAAGTGCAGTTCTCTGTAAGAATCAAGCAATATTGAAAAATTTTGAATCATGATTATAAAAACGCACCGATTTGACAATGAAAGGGCATTCAAAAATAGCCTTATAATGAAGAAACAGTCATTAGTTTTTGTCTTGAGTGTCAGAGGATGGAGAAAAAATTATGTCAGAATAATGGAGATTTTAGCTGACTTTACAGAGTTATCTCCCTTTAATTGAAATTTTATATGCATTTCAACCAAAATATATCTCAAATTACTGACACTTTTGAGTCGTGCCAATGCATTTTTGGTGTCTTTTAAAGCATTTTGAACAGTATTGTGAAGTCAAACACGTGTGTTTTTTTAAATCATGATTCACCCATTGCCTGATTCTTACAGAGAAAAGCACTTAATTATTACTCTATTTTATTCACAAGGTTGGGCGGAGCTTAATTTTTTGGTGGGTTTAGGTAGGATTTAAATGAAGAAAACCGAAATAATTGACCCGTGACCAACCCGGTCAATAAAATAGAGTAATACTTTTTTAAATGGTTTAAATACCTCTTTAAATGGAAGTTTTCCCATCAGCTGTAGTCCCATCATAACCATCCTGGCTACCCAGAAAAATAAAATGTCATGACCTGTCTCTAGAAGTGCACCAGGGTAGAAGGCCTCCAACTCTTTAGTCTAAAATGGAACATGTTTATTAATTACATTATTAGTAGTGAAACATAAATATTTCTTTTATAAAATCTGAAATGCTTTTAATTGCTGTAACTTAACAGTCTATGTACAACCTTTAACGTTAGATATTGTATTATTCATGAGTGACTCTGCTAAATCAGTGAATATTTTTACACATACAGAATCTTTTTTTGTATTTATTCTAAACTATACAGAATCTTTTTTAAATATACTATAACAATTCAATTCTTGAGAAAAGAAAATGTACATTTTTTTCCAATGTAAATTTTTTGGTCTTCTTTTAATTTAGAAATGTTTTGATGATTTTTTGTTATTAACCAGTAAAATCATTTGTCCAAATAAACTGAGCTTGGATCTGTAAATATTCAATACTTTATGTAATATACCTGATCAGGCCATCCAAAAATAGAAAAGGGGAAAATCCCTGATGAAAACCATGTGTCTAAAACATCCTCATCTGAAAGAAAAACAAGAATATGCTTAAAGACATAATGCCCATCTTGCAACATTTATTTTTCCTGCAATCACCAAACCATAAAACTGATTCAAGAAGTATACTTTGTGATGATTTTTGTTTGTTTATATCATGGTATATAAGGGTATAAAGTTTAATAATGAAATCAGTAAACCTTAGTATAACATCCCCCATATTCTGTGATCAATGACCATAAAGTTTCTATTATATTTTTGTTTAGAGTAACATTTCAATTTACCAATGAAAAAACCTTGTTGCTTATGGTTACCATGGTGTTATATGACGTCACATTTTGTAAGCCTACAATTCTACTTAAGCTAAATAATTTCTATGTAAAATTGTCCTGATGACGGCAGGTAACTGCTGAAACTAGTCGATCAAATTAAATAGACTTTGCATTTTGGGAAGTGTTGTTGTCAACTTTTAACTATGATAATAATAATAAAAGTCAGGAAAGACACCTTGGCAAAAAATATAAGTTTTTTCAAAATATTAGACAGATTTTCATACAATTTTAATATGCAATTTCTCAAATGGAAATTTCAAGAGTTTTGGAGTTCAACTGATCACAAACAATTATTGACAGATGAACAGTCAAAGTGAAAACAATAAGGCTTCCCTGTCCTCAATTTAGGGCCTAACAATAAGACTTTCCTGTCCTCAATTCAGGGCATGATTACATATATCTCTACAGCAATAAAATACATGTATATGTCTAACCTTGTTTTAATGTAATCTTCTCCACAGGGACATTGAATTTCTCAGCAGCTTGCTTTTTAGCCTCCTCCTCACTTCTGGCAACTATCCAATAATTGTCATCTGTGTCCTAGAAGTAAGAACAAAATATTCTTATTATCTAAATTAAATGAATTATCTGAGAAAAATAATGTCTCTGTTAATGCAAAGAATGGCTAATGCATGCATTAAGAAAAGGATAACCTACATTTAAAGTCTTATTCATATACAAAGCTTGGCTTAAATGGCTCTAGGAATACTTCAAGCAAGCTCCCAAAAGGATATCCCCTGGTTTATATATAAGTCCATATAGGAAAAAATCTAGGTCAAATTATTTCCCCTGAATGATTTCTTCATATGATAAAAGGTAACCTTTAAACCATGTCCGTGTGACCAGGTCAGAATGAATTTTCATTGACAGATCTAAGATACAATACTGATCTTACTGTTCCTTGTGGTACATTAGGATCATCCACAGTAACAAAGTAGGCAGGTATACGATGCCCCCACCATAACTGTCGGGATATACACCAATCTCTGAAAAAAGACATAATGTTTAGTATATTAAGAATATCACTGAAAACAAGCAATAATGAAGAACATTAGGAGAATGAAAATTTTGATAGATTACATCAACTAACCTTTTAAAATAGAATAATATATTTTGAAATAGTTAGTTTAGTCCAAAGGGGAACAATACAACCCATCCTATTTAACTATGGACTTTCGATTGTAGCGTAAAGTGAAGTGTTCAAACTCAACAATGAAAATTTACGTCGTCATGAACAAGGCAAAACGTTTACAAAAACCACAAATCGTTACATTTGATTACATAAAAATACATTGATTGAATGAATGGGTCGTGCAAACATTAAATCTGATTGGATATTGATGAATAATCTGGCTGACGTTGGTTTTTCCCACTGTGATGATTTGCGATTTTTGTTACCGATTGGCTTGTTCATGATGACATAAATTTCATTGTTGTGTTTGCACGCTTCAATCGAAAGTCCATAGTTAAATCCGACGGGTTGTATGCAAATTGTGTTATATCAAAGAGATGAACATGAAAGGAAAATGATTAAATAAACATAATTTTATTTCAAGTCAGTAAGGATTAAGAATCTTAAGTTTTCCTGGTTTGAAGAAAAAGTTTCAGATCATGAATTCTTAAAATTCGTGGTTCTAAAGTCTCAGGAATAAGATCAATGTAAAATTTCCTTATCATTGTGTTAAGCCCACCCATGAAAACAACGAAAATTGGTACCCAAGGAAAAATAATAAATTAACATTAAATATGTGTCTTGTGCATTTATTTGTTTTTAGTGTGTTCTCAAAACTATCTGCTTCATGGCATCACAAATGATTTTCCTTGTACTGCACATGGTCGATATCCTCGGTGCTGGATTTTTACCTTGAGTTTTCTAGCCATTTATACCATGTTGTATGATGCATATCTGGGATAATCTTCAGGTCTCCATCTCTCACTGCCTGTGTTAAATATAAACCATAAGTGAATAAGTATGTTAAACCCTTAAATAATTACCCCCCATTAATACATCGAAAGACACTGTATTGTTAATGGGGTACCAAATTTTTCTACAAGAGAAACCAGATTTGATATCTTTTAAACTTTTAATGAAACCTTTGATCTACATGTACTTTAAGTTATATTAATATCACAGCATGGAATACACCACTTAGTTAGTACCTCAACAAAATACAGCACTAACCTTGACAGCAGCTTCTGACATTGTCTGCATGCTGACATACCATTGAGGCTTCAATAAGGGTTCTATAATATCTTTAGATCGACTGTAAGTAATGGAAAGGAATAAACATCAAGTTAGGTGCTGCACATGAATAAATGTTAATAACATAAAACCTATCAATTTTGCAGGTTTATTTTTATCTAAACTCTGAAAAGATTAACCCTTTGTTAAAAGAAGCATATATTGTAAACAAAAATCTACACAATGAAGGAATGTACTCGTGGTACACCCTTGCTTCCAAAATTTTTGAAGAATTTGAATTAGATATCACAGAATTTGAGAATTTGGACAAACCCTTTTTGAAAATTAAAAATAAATTAAAAAGTAATTTTAAACAAAAAATAGAAGATAACTACAAAAATATAATAATGCAGAAATTAGCCAGCTTGACCGATGATTCTAAATTATTTTTATACAAACAATTAAAGACTGAATTTGGTTTAGAAAAATATTTATTAAAAGAAACAAGTTTTAAAAACAGACAATTAATAACACAATTAAGAGTCAGCGACCACAAATTAAATATAGAATTAGGAAGATACAGAAATATTAAAAGAGAAAATAGACTGTGCTCTGTATGTAAAGTTGTTGAAGATGAATATCATTTTCTTCTGTATTGTAACAATAACAAACAATTAAGACAAATTATGTTTAATAAATTAAATTTAAATCAAAACATTGACTTAAATAATAAAATTATACATATGCAACGAATTTTGAATCCCGATATAGAACTGATTCCAATTGTATGCGACTACGAAAATAGGGTCCACATTGGTCAAAATGTTCTCAAAAATATAACTCCATAATTATGTTAATATTCTGTATACTCTGTTGTTTTCTGTATATGTTTTGTATTTTACATGTTTTTGTTTTTGCTTTGACCCATATGGGTGTATTTTGCAAATAAAGATAAAGATATATAATGAAATACATATCATAAGCAGAGCAAAAATTCCTAAACTTTATTTTGTTGCCAAAAAAAAAAGGCAGATTTTTACAGCTTTGTATAAAATTATCATTCTAAATAACTTTGAATAATTGCTATTCACACAAAAAATAACTTTGGCTGACTAGAAATTCAAAATACACAAGTACAAAAAATAGCTGATTCAGGCTACATCACATAATCAACCTATAAATATATTATGTTGATTTGTCCTTCTTTCTGAGGGATACATTCAGTCAAAGAAAATAGGATTTGAGATTCACTTTCCTGAATCCTTGATTTTTTAGTTTTTGTTCTATTAATCCAATACAAAATTCCTCAAAATTTCACTTGCCTGAAAGGATTTTTACTGGCAAGGGGCAAGTGGGCCAGTCCTAATTTCTCAGACTGTGTAACATTTTAAAAGCCTCCAGTACCTTACCTGCAGATGGGAACCACCATAGGATTGTCCTTAGTTTCTCTGTACAAGCCTTTGTCCTGCAAAGCCTTCAATACAGCTTTTCTGGCATCAAATCTCTTCATACCCTTATAAAGATAAAAATAGTTGACAAGTGAAAGTACTATTACTATGCAAAGATATAAATGGATTACAGAAGTAAAACAATAAAATCACTATTTCAAACCAACTGAAGGCTTAAAAACATTAAGTAAACAAGAAATCTGTGAGCCACTGATCAAGCAGTATACCCCTGCTAACTCCCAAAGTGACAAAGTCAGAAAACAGGAAGAAGATATTTGACAGACCTAATTTCAATATTCATGATATTTGCAATAAGTAATTTATACTGAACATGCTGAATCCATATACCAAATTTGAATTCACTATGATGTGCGGTTGCTGAAAAAACTGTTAAGAAAGCTATGATGTGGACCCATGGAAGGACAGACAGACAGACAGACAGAGGTAAACAATGCAGAGGTGTAACAAAGGACAAGGTATGAGATAAAGCCAATACCGACACTAGATTTTGGAATCAATAAAATGATCGCAAAATGTGCATACTATACTTTGAAAGAGCTCAAATTTACTGCATTTGAAAATCAGCATGATTTTTTAAAGTTGACAATTGTGATATTAAGATAATTAGCCAAAGTGGCTTTGAATTGAGAATTGGTGAAAAACTGCTAAAAACCAGCAAATTCTGTTTTTCTGGGGGACAAATAAAACCATGAAACAAACAAAGTACCGCTACAATAACTTTTGTTCATAATCACTTAAAATAAAGAAACTAACAACTAAAATATCTTTGTGGTATCCTGTGTGGTCATGGTTAAATTTGTCAGAACCACTCGAAATTTCCATGAACTTTTATACTTTTCTAATAAGAGTACAATTTTTGAAGAATTTGTTGATGTCATTGTGAAGTAATAAGTAAGTTTTTTTTACTATATCTTGTTCATCCAAGAACTGAGCTAGAATAGTTTGACCACAATAATATAAGTTTGCTTAATAAGGCGCTAAATTTAGTCTTTATCATATCTTATTTTTGGGTATCTTGTTTTTATATTTTTTTGAACCTACACTAAATTCTCCACAGTCATTTGTGATGTTTCCCTCATCGTCAATCATAGTGATAAATGGAAGATTGTGACGTTTACCAACATCATAATCATTTGGGTCATGAGCAGGAGTAATCTTCACAGCACCTATACAACAAGCACAGAAATAAAAAGAAGCATTATTAGTTATTTGAATTTATTGAAAATTTTATAGTAAGAACAATATAAAAATTAAGCCAATGTAGTCAAATTGTTTTTGCTCTGAACCTTTCTAACATTTTTGTGCATATTATCATGATTATTCCCACAGTTTAACAGTTTTTGAAGTCACAGATTAAACACAATGCTCAATTTTAAATTTTTTAACAGTAAATGATTAAATATGATTGAATACATAAACATGTTCATGTAGAAAACATTTTCTCCTTTGGTTTCTCATGGATGATAATAAGTTTTTGTCCACATCATTACATGTATTTAATGTTAAAATTTCATACCATCTTAAGGGCTCAGTTAAATTTTATAGTGAATTCTATTACCTACCTGTACCAAAATCCATATCACAAAAGTCATCACACACAATGGGTATGCATTTGTTAATGAAGAAATACATAACAACCTTTCCATGTAAGTTTTTATTAAATTGGTCTTTACTAAACAACTCAGTAAAACTGCCGTCACAGTGTAGAGAACCTACCTGTACCAAACTCCATGTCAACAAAGTCATCACACACAATAGGCATTCGCCTGTCAATGAAAGGATGTTTGACAAACTTTCCATGTAAATGTTTATATCGAGGGTCCTGTGGGTGAACTGCCACAGCTGTGTCTCCTAACATCGTTTCTATACGTGTGGTGGCCACAACTAGTTCAGTATCTGTAAAAGATTTGTATACATGTGATTTTCAAACAATGACCTTTACAATATATTTTATTTAAATGCCCTTACAGGATATATAAGTCTGAAAGGTTTCAAAATGTCTTTTTCAACAATCAAATGTGTTTTGAACTTAACTTTCTTACTCAAGTTTTAGTACTAAATGAACCAATTTACAAATTTGTAGTAGGGGGAAAATGATTCCATGTATGTACCAAATCATGTTATTTTGATCAACAGTTCAATTGTCAAATGCCAAACTGTAAACGATACAAATGATATTGTTCTCTTGTTAAACTTTACAGTTCAGCATAATATATCTTGTTGCTACTCTTTTATTTTATGACAGCCGATGTATTTTGCTTTAATATATCAATAAATAAAACTGGGTTTTTTTTTACAGCTGGGGAATGAAACTGTCAACAAAATTTGCTGCACATGCGCAAATGAGATCAAATACAGAAAACCCTTACCAATTTCCAGGAATTCACAGTCAAAGAATTTTTTAAGTTAACTAAGTTTTTGTATCACGATACATACCGAGATCCAAGTAGAATATTGTAATACATATTATTTGCCAGAAAAGAGTATATCGTTACACCCCTAATCTCTAGCAAATCAAAATGATAACTCTAAAAACAAAACAAAATGTGTTTAATGGCAGGAGGCAGGATGACAATCACATGTCTTATCGTTGAATTTGAACGTAAACATTTTTATCTACATGTGTAGAAGCTAAATAGTCATAATTTGGCTTGAGAACATTTGTACCTGAATCTTCAACCTGATAAGCAAATGACACAATGACACCAAACTCCACCTTGTCTTTATATCCTGGGACTGGTAACAAGGTTCTTCCTGTCAATTCCTTCTTGTCAACCTGTAGGAAACAGTCATATTTCATAAAATATCAACCAGAGTGGAGGTTTATACTGCATAGCTAATTTTTCATTTCACTTATTACATGTATATAGAATTTAGATATAACTTATACTTGCGAAAACCTAAAAAACATAACAATACCATGATACGACTTCCATGAGGCATTTTTTGATTTCTTAAATATAACTGTTTTGTCCATGCATACCAAATCATTAACCATCTATGGATGTATTTATGAATCAAAACTTTGAAACTTCATTTTGTATTTTATTCACATGAAAATAGGCAATGGTTTTTATGTTAAATGATCTAGTTATCTATAGATATTGGTTTTTATGTTAAATGAACTACATGTAGTTATCTATATATCTGATATGGCTGACTTAAGTGTATAAGACCATTTGACTAACCATATACATGTAGATCTGTAAGTTAATTTTTATTTTGGGCATGAAAATAAATGATGGTTTTCATCTTCCATGTGCAAATTACCTCAATATCTGATATAGCTGACTTGAGTGTACATGACCAGTTGACTAGTCGCACAGATCTGTAAATCAATTTCTGTTCATGTAATCTGACAAAGGCCTCTTGCACTGCCCTGTAAAGTTTCTGTAAAATGTAATAGGTACAGATTATAATGATGGTATAAAACAAAGTACATTGTACATGTATATCCTTTTTTGTCTCCTCCAAAATTTTGTAAGTCAAATAACTTTATTTTTCAGAAGCTATTTTGTCAGAAGATGGCAGTGTTGAAATGGTTGTTGGTAAAACTAACCTCAAAGATATTTTATTTCTTAATTCCTTTGGGTGTATCATGTATTTTTCTTCATGGAATATTTAAAAAAAAAACAATCTTTCGAAATTAAATGACTGTTTACACAAAGTCCTCTTAATGTATGATAGAAGACAATGAGATGTGGAATAAGTGTACGTGACACAGCCTACATAAACAAGGGTTAATTTCAAAAGACCACAATGAAAAATGAGGCCAGTAGGCGCTTTTTGTTTTGATTTTTTGTTATGCAAAACCTACTGAATTGGTGAAAATCAAAATACCATAAAATATCAAATGATAGCTGGTATGAGTGAAGGATTTTTTGGCAACATGTGTATGAGACATAGACGTTTTCAAAACGTTGAAACAGAAAACTGGCAGATCCAACATTCAACATTTTTAAATACTTCTGACACATTTCAATATAATATAGAGTAAATTGTTACCAAAGAATTCGTAATTACTAAAAGGATACTGTGCTAAACTTTAAGTAAAACCTACCGGGTCCATAGTAAAACAGGCTCTGTCCCAATCATAAGATCCTCCCAGACTCTTCAACTGATGGTAGATCCTATCACCTTTCCTGATGAAAGAAATTAATTGTTAAGCAGTTTGCATTAGGCTATGAAACATGTTCATTTAGGATCACAAAATTGTGGACAAAGGGACCCAAACACTATATTTGCCCTCTACTTTGTACATGTAGATGGAACAAAAAGGAGAGATTTCTTCATAATGTAAAAGGTGTCAGTGTTACTGCTGGGGGTTTTGTTTTTCAGCATATCAACATTTTTGTGTACCAATCATTTATGATTTACATTCAATTGTTGCTTTATTATTTGCTCGTTGATTAAAGTTAGCTTTATAATATACCCTAAAAAAACCTAACTGAAGTTTTGTGTACCTCGTTAACCATAAAATCTTACTCATTTTTCCATTTCCAGACCTCGTCTACAAATTTCTTTCTTCCCAAATCATGTCTAGATAATTTCTTCTCCCTCATCAATTTTTTCTCCACAACAACCTGTGTAGCTATACCAGCGTGATCACAACCAGGATTCCATAATACAATCTTGCCATGCATTCTATGCCTAAAACATATGTACAATTTGTGTACAATATATATATTCTTAAATATCAATGTAATACACATCTATCATATTCGAAATTCAAGTCTAGTAAAAAGTCAATGTTTCATCACTTATCTATAGCTGTAAAGATTAGTGAAAAATACTGTTTATTATGTATTATTGTCTATAAAAGAAGATGCACAACTGAACACTCCATGAGCAGACATATCTATGGATGTATACTGCTCTGTCTAAAAAAAAACAAGGTATTTTTAAAAAATCAAGGTGGAGGTACAAAACAAGCCAAAAAAAAAAAATCGTTTTTTTTTAAATAATTAGACTAACAGAAAAAAATAAATTTGGTGGTAAAAGGCTATATTTTGACTTTTTCATAGGTTTAGCATTTAATAGCCTACTTTGAATGTAAAAATGTGAAAAAATCAAAAATTGACCAGCATTCATCCCTTAGCAGTTTTCGGACCTGCTTTAGTAATGTAGGCAACAAAACCTTACCATCTAGTAATAGCATCCTCTACAGCATTGGTTAAGGCGTGGCCTAAATGTAGTGACCCTGTAACATTAGGGGGTGGTATGACCATCACAAACTTATCCTCATAGGCAGCATTAGTGAAGTCCCGTCCCTGAAGAAAAAAAAATAAAAGGCAATGTAAGAGATATGCAAAAAAATTAAGACTGACAATTGTTTTTGGAAAACAGTTTATCAGTCTTTAGCCCCTAACATCATACAAATTAATTGTGAGCAGTAATAATGACTATATGGAGAGTTGGTATTTTTCCTGTCACAGTTGAAAATGCATTTTAGATTAACTGCAGCTGTTTTACAGAAAATGTTGGCATCTAAAAATAACTTCAAGTTGTAAATGTCTCATTCATACATCTGATACAAAAATACTACACTTACGCCATACTCTGGTTTAAAATAGCCCTGTTCCACCCACCAGTCATACCAGGCAGCTTCAACATAGGGAGGGCTGTAAGCATCGGGCATGGTGCCTGATATATCTGAAGAGAAATAAGATGGAGACATTTCAATTAAAGGGTACTACATGTATTGCTATGAGTTGTTTTTTAGATTCAAGCATTTGTTACTAAATTTTTGTGTTTGTTTTACATCCTATAGGAAATACATCTATGCAATACACACTTTTACACATAAATCATGTGTTAATACACCATTTTAAATAACTGTCTCTGAAATAAACACTGGCATGTAAGCACTTTTAGTGCTAGATATAATTTTTTGTAAAAAATTGGCCAATGGCCAATTCAAATAGAAAATAATGAGATGTGGAATAAGTGTACGCGACACAACCAACAATTAAACGGCAATTTAGAAAAACCACAATGGACAACCGCCAGCAGCCTTCAACGAGGCCATTTCGCACTGCTCGCGGTTCTGCAATTGGCCCATGGTCTAAATAAAATGTATATAATTCAAATCCAGCCCTGAAATAGTCACAGATAGACCCCCTTCTTAAACAAGGAACAGAAAACATCAAAAAGACAAGTACAAACAAAAGCTTTGTCAAAGATTCCTGGCTTAGGACAGGCACATGTAATATGTGGCAGGGTTAAACTAGTTTTTTGGGCCCAACCTTCCCCCTATCAATATTCCAAGACAAAGCACAAAAACTAAACACACAATAAAAATCAAATCGATCAAAGTCTAATTCCACTAGAGAGAACCTAAGACAAAAAACAAGAACAAACAAAAGGACGGAAAAGGAACTCTTTATAGAACACTCGCTGTTACTGACAGCTAGCTGAGAATCATCAATCCACTGATGTAAAAAAATCAAACGTATCAATTTTAAATCAGACACAACACTTCAAACAATAATGATTTAGTGAGGTGTCATCACACAAAACCGACACGCTTGATCGCTATAATGCTTAAAAATGACATTAGTAAAAACGTTTATGGAAGTTTTAAAGCAAGTATCAAGTTATCAATATTTCTGCCAAAAAACACTAAATTCAAAGATTTAACCAAGATATTTAATTCATATCCTTTCTGTAATAAATTTTGAAGCCAATTTTTCATTTCTAATGGATTGCTTTTAAATTTGTTAGCTTTATAAAAAACATTACCATAAAATTCAGGATGTGATATTCCTTTCACTATAAGAAAACGATGTGTACAATTAAATTTTTCAATAAGAGATCGATACTTGTGGAAGAATTGGGATTTAACATGCCTTTATATGAACAAAACATGTCACCACTATCATGTTGAAAAATTCAATACCGGCAAATTCACTTGTCCATCAGGCAAGTGGTTATACATGAAGACCTCAAGCTGCCCCTCTCAATTTCAGCTGTGAGAGCAAACAGGCAAGCACTTAAATGTATTTCTAAAACTGAAAGACTTTAAACTATTTTCATGAATATACATGTATATACAAATATATATACCTTTCTTCTCTCCTGGTTTTGTATTCCCTTCATATTTAATGACAACTTTTTCTTTTTCTTTCTTTTCCTTCTTCTTCTGTAAAAAAATAAACATAATTATGACTTTGAAGCAAGTGCATATGTACAACATGTATTAAAAGATGCAAACTGTAATATGAAAGAGAGGCCAAATAAACAAAGTTTTGCACTTAGTCATGCTAAGGATACCCCCACTTGACCGTTCGGAAAATAGGAAGTAGATGCCTGACTGTCCAGGAGAGAGGAGGCACAGTACATCTCATCATAAAAAAGTTTTGTACACATTTTTAATCAATCATCCCAGTAGAAGCCGAGAAATATGTTACGAAAATATGTGTATTATTGACGCTTAAAAAGTCTTAGTCGGAAAAGAAAACCGGAAGTAGATGTGCAACTGACCTGGAAAGGGAAGGCAAGGTACAACTCATCATGCTTTAGCTGTTTACCAAATTTCAAATCAATCCCTTCATTAAAACCGAGAAATCTGTTACGAAAGTTTGTTACAGACAGATGAACAAACAGGTGATTTCCCCTCCCTTATGAGTGGGGGTTGAGAAATATGTGTGTTTCTAAGTTTTACCAACCCTATCCTTCTTAATGCCATTTGTGCATCAGTGAAATTATCTACCTGTTCTTGAGATCAACATACATGTAGGTCTGTGCATTTGGCTCTAAGATCCACCAGAATTTCTAAATCTAATTTTATATGATCTATTTCCCATGTTACCTGACCATCTCCTTCTTTTTTATTCTGCTGCTCTTGTTGCTGTTTAAGCTTTTCTTGTTTTGCTTTGAACTTCTCTAGCTTCTCTTGCTTTTGTTTTTCCTTTAACAATTCCTTTTCTGTTTTTACTTTTTTGGTGCCATCCCCGGAAGCTGATTCGCCATTTTCCATCTTAAAATGGTGGGGATCTTAAAGAGTGTAGAAAGACAACTTAGGAATAGAATATATACTACTATAAATGATGAAATTTTATGTAATAATGGTAAAATATGCAGATTTTTATCAATTTTGGGATTGCAGCAGACACACAGGGGAGACACATGGACAAACGACTTATAATAAATATATAGAAACGTGACAACAACCACTATAAGCACCACCGTCTTATTGGTTCTTTAAATCATGTGACATGCGGGATGTACCTAATACATGAAAAGTGTCCCGAAAAAGATGGAAAAGGAATAGTTAAAAACACATTGAAAATGATTCAAATTCATATGTAATAAATTCAAAATAATATAATGTTACCAAAAGAATATTCTTAATAGAAATTTAAATGTAGAAACCTCAAAAACATTTTACGTTAGATAGGAAGCACCATGAAAAACGGACTAAGCACCACTAGACCCGTTGGTCACTGAGATTGTAAAAATCTATGATCATCTATCAAAATTGTGGTTAAGCATTGAATATTATATTTTGGGTCCCGGGTAAATTAATGGACCATTGTTTGAAAAAGAAAAAGAAAACTTGAGAGCCCCCTTCCTCTTCCCATATGGCTTAAAAGCATGGTTTAGAAATCTTGCAAGCACCACTGCCTTGACAAAAAAAGGATATAGCACCACGGGACCTTCAAATCTAACGAAACTGTGTTAATGGGTCCATTTGAGTTAGGTCTATAATTCAAAGCAGGTCCGGGGTCCATTATGATACTTTCAAAGAAAATTTCAAATTTCTATGTATAACATGGCTTTACATATCTACCATTCTTGCACCATGAAAAGGAACCTTGCACCACGGGGCATATGGACCCCAGGGGATAGTTCAATTCTATAAAACTTGTGTATGCGGGTCCATATGAGTTAAGTTTAGAATTTTAAATAGGTCCAGGGTCCATTGAATCACTTTCAAAGAAATTTCAAACTCCTACGTATTATATGGCTTTAGGTAAAAATCTTGCACCATGAAAAACCAACCTTGCACCACGCGGCCTATGGGCCCCATAGATAGTTCAATTCTACAGAAATTGAGTATGTGGGTCCATATGAGTAAGGTTTAAAATTCTAAATAGGTCCGGGGTCTATTATATTACTCTAAAAAAAAAAATCGAACCCTCGATCGTGCATAACATGCATGGCTTTACATATAATTTTTGCACCATGATAACGAACCTTGCACCACGGGTTCTATTGGCCCATTGATAGTTTAATTCTATAAAAATTAAGTATGTGGGTCTAAATGAGTTAGGTTTAGAATTTTAAATAGGCTCGGGTTTCCACTAAATCGCCTTTCAGAGAAAATTTCAAACCTCTATGTAAAACATGGCTTTACATAGAATTATTGCACCATGAAAACGAACCTTAAACCACGGAACCTTTGACCCCCATGTATAATTCAATTCTATAGAAATTGTGTGTGTGGGTCCATATGAGTAAGGTTTGAAATTCTAAATAGGTCCGGGATCCATTGTATTACTTTTAAAGAAAATTTGAAAATTTTAAATCCTCGTGCATAACATAGCTGTACTACGTGGAATTATTGCACCATGGGTACGGACCTTGCACCACGGGGCACATGGGTCCCAGGGATAGTTCAAATCTATCTAAATTGTGTATGTGGGTCCATATGAGTTAGGCCTAATTTCTAAACATGTCCGGGATCCAATGGATCACTGTAAAAAAAAAATTCGAACCTTCATGCATTTCATGTATAACATGACTTTATATAGAAATCTTGCACCACCATGGAAAGGGACTTTGCACCACGGGGCCTATGGATCCCAGGGATAGTTCAAGTCTATCGAAATTGTGTATGTAGGTCCATATGAGTTAGGCCTAGCATTCTAAATGGGTCCGGGATCTAATGGATCACTGTCAAAAAAAAAATTCGAACCCTCATGCATTTCATGTATAACATGACTTTAGATAGAAATGATGCACCATGGAAAGGGACTTTGCACCACGGGGCCTATGGGTCCCAGGGATGGTCCAAGTCTATCGAAATAGTGTATGTGGGTCCATATGAGTAAGGCCTAGCATTCGTAATAGGTCCGGGGTCCAATGGAGTACTGTCAGAGAAAATTTTGAACCCTCATATATAACATGACCATATATAGAAACTTTGCACCATGGAAAGGGAGACTTTGCACCACGGGGCTTATGGGTCCCAGGGATGGTTCAAGTCTATCGAAATTGTGTATGTAGGTCCATATGAGTTAGGCCTAGCGTTCTAAATTGGTTCGGGGTCCAATGAATCACTGTCGAAAAAATTTCGAACATTCATGCATTTCATGTATAACATGACTTTATATAGAAATCTTGCACCATGGAAAAGGACTTTGCACCACGGGGCCTATGGGTCCCAGGGATAGTTCAAGTCAATCAAAATTGTGTATATAGGTCCATATGAGTTAGGCCTACCATTTGTAATAGGTCCGGGGTCCAATGGATTACTGTCAGAGAAAATTTTGAACCCTCATATATAACATGACCTTATATAGAAATCTTGCACCATGGAAAGGGAGACTTTGCACCACGGGGCATATGGGTCCCAGGGATGGTTCAAGTCTAACGAAATTGTGTATGTAGGTCCATATGAGTTAGGCCTATAATTCTAAATAGGTTCGGGGTCCAATGAATCACTGTAAAAGATTAAATTCGAACCTTCATGCATTTCATGTATAACATGACTTTATATAGAAATGTTGCACCATGGAAACGGACTTTGCACCACGAGGCCTATGGGTCCCAGGGATGATTCAAGTCTATCGAAATTGTGTATGTGGGTCCATATGAGTTAGGCCTAACATTCTAAATAGGTCCGGGATCCAATGGATCACTGTAAAAAAAAATCGAACCCTCATACATTTCATGTATAACATGACTTTATATAGAAATCTTGCACCATGGAAACGGACTTTGCACCACGGGGCCTATGGATCCCAGGGATAGTTCAAGTCTATCGAAATTGTGTATGTGGGTCCATATGAGTTAGGCCTAACATTCTAAATAGGTTCGGGGTCCAATGAATCACTGTAAAAGATAAAATTCGAACCCTTATGCATTTCATGTATAACATGACTTTATATAGAAATGTTGCACCATGGAAAGGGACTTTGCACCACGGGGCCTATGGGTCCCAGGGATGGTTCAAGTCTATAAAAATTGTGCATGTGGGTCCATATGAGTTAGGCCTAGCATTCCAAATAGGTCCGGGATCTAATGGATCACTGCAAAAAACATTTCGAACCCATATGCATTTCATGTATAACATGACTTTACATAGAAATCTTGCACCATAGAAACGGACCACTTGCACCACGGGGAATATGGGTTCCAGTGATAGTTCAAGTCTAGCAAAATTGTGTATGTGGGTCCATATGAGCTAGTCCTAAAGTTTGAGATAGACTCGTGATCCCTTGGATAAAGGGATCACTGTCAAATAAAATTTCGAACCATCGTACATTACATGACTTTATATAGAAATATTGCACCATGGAAACGGACCTTGCACCACGGGGCATATTAGTCCCAGTGAAGGTTCAAGTATAACGAAATTGTGTGGGGGGGGGGGTCTATATGAGTAAGGCCTAAAATTCTACTAAATAGATCCACAGTCTATTGGATCACTGTCAAAACATTGTCAAACACCCACATATAACATGGCTTTACATTGAAATCTTGCACCATGGAAACGGACCTAGCACCACGGGCCATTTATAACCTAGGGTTGGTCCAAGATTGTCTAAACTATGTTTATTAGTCCATATAAGTAAAGCCTACAATTTTTAATAGACCCGGTTTCCCTTGGATCACTGTCAGAGAAAATTTTGATACCCACGTTTATATACGTGGGTACAGTCATCTTGCACCACAAAAAAGGACTTGGCACCACGGGTCTTATAGGGGCCATAGGGAATGATCAAGTCTATCGAAATTGTTTTAGTTTGAGTTAGGACTGGATTACTAAATACTAGTAGGTCAAGGTTCACTGAATTACTCCCAAGAACATTTTTGAACCCCTATTTATTCGGGTTTTTTTATAGCAATCTTGCACTATGAAAACAGAAATAGCACCATGGTGCACTCAGGGATGGTTAAAGTCTATAGAAAATGTATAATATGTGAAATGGACCTACAGCTATAAATTGGTTCAGATTTCATGCAACCACAATTTGGAATCCACCAAATATGGAGTGTATTTTATACAAGTCATAATAGTCATTAGGAATTTTTTTATGATATTTTCAGGCTACTGAAAGATAGGTCTATAAAAGAATTGGGTGATGATAAAGGTAGATGAAAAAAAAAGTATTAAAGTTTCAAAGTCGGCTTGAAATTTTCAAAATAAAACGAAAAAGTTTTGTAAATTTTGTTTTCAGGAAACTGCATGCACACTAAAGCATTTTTTGAATAGATGCTAAACTAATAAATGTTGGAAACAGTACTATATTGTATCTACAAATTTTAAACATTTTTGTGAACTTAAGTAAAAAGAGGAGGAAATGGACCTTTTGCTTATGATTAGATCTAGACAAGCGACCTGAACAAAATTACTTCTATGTTTTAGAACTCTGACGCACGAGGGTTCGATTCCCTCCCTAGGCTTTATTACATATTAGTTTTAGGCTGGTGCAAAGTTGGGCAGAACGCCTAGTGGCCCCACGTCAGAGATTCTTTACTTGTCAGTCTGTTCGTACGTCATACACCAAGTGCGTTTTAATGAACTGATTTTCCTTATATTCATAAAATGTTGTACATTTACATGTATCTATAACCTTAAAGTTTTGGAATTCTAACATGCATGTGTCATTGAAGACTCAATTGCCTGTTGTTGTTCTTTTAATATTTCCACCCATAAAATGCCATTCCTTTTGTTCATCTTCTCCTATGATAAGACTCAAACATTTTTCAAAAATTAGAGAATGTGGTACTTTATAATATTTCTAACTATTCATACTAAGTTAATACACGCACTCAGTAACTATGAAGTTAAGGCTTTTTTTGCTTTTCTTAATAATTGTTTTCGTTAATAAAATTTCATGATAAAAATCTCACGTCAAAAACTTTTCTTTTCTCAAAGCCTTTTTTTTTCAGAAAAAAATGTAAGGTGTCAACATTTTAAAGGATGGATAGCGATAAGGCCTTAATTTAGACCATCTAAAGGCGGAAGATAAAAATTGTCAATTTTTATTTTCCGCCTTTAGATGCGCCAAAATATTTGTTGCACAGCCTTACACTTTTTTTGTAGCTAAATAGTTTGTTCTTTCATAAATAAATAATCTTTTGTAGTTGTGCAAAAGAACAAGATGCAAAAGTGTAATAGAAGAATAGATTAATTTTTCATGCAAATCTTTATTTTGAATAAGAAAAAATACTAAAGATCACAGGCGCCTTTCCGCGCCTGAGTCCAGGATTTTTTTTAAATATAATAACGTGTATATAAAAGAATTCATCTCCTCTATATACTATGTGGAAATAGTATATAAATAGAGGAGATGAAAATTTTTATATACACGTTATTATATTAAAAAAAAATCCTGGACCCAAGCGCCTCTGCTAAAGATAAAACCTTTATAAAAATGAAATTGTGTGATGAATTACTAGAATACAGAGCTTGGCATTATATCTACTATATCTATTTTTTTTACATAAAGTCCAAAAGAATAACACAACAGTCGGGCGATAAGGTGTTTTAACACTAGAAGAATCTTTTTTGTTTTACATGATAATTTTGAACTTGAATTTATTTATTATGCGTTAAAAAACGAAAGGAATTTTAGATATTATTAGCTATTGACTAAGAGGTAAAAAGTAAAGTCTTAAAGACTTTTTAATTTTTCAGTATGTCTTGCAGCTTTCACAAAAAAAAAAGTGTTTTCATGTTTTAGTAATGCACGCTTTTGAAAAAAAAATATGGAGTTTGTTCCGCCTATGCAAGACCATGCTTCTGGAAAGGATATACAACACTCTTTTACTTCACTTTCCGTTCGGCTCAATGTTAAAACATTTTGTTTCGGGTTTTTAAGCATCATTTTCTATAAAGTAGAATAAAGTATATACTACAGTCGACTTTGTCAATTGTATAAAAATACAAGCATTCAAATTTAATACGAGACATTTGGTGACACTATTCACCTACTATTTTTATGCCCCCGCGACGACATGTCGGGGGGGGGGCATTAAGTTTTACTCATGTCCGTCCGTACGAATTTCCGTCAAGCTTTTCTCAAACTTGGTAGGATGGTTCAGTATGACAAACTGTACGTCCTAAGCAATTTTCAGACCTGTCGGACATCTACTTCCTTGTTTGGGACTAAGGCCGATATGAAAATATGTAAACATGACTATGAAAATTTCCGTCAAGCTTTTCTCGGAACCGTACATGAGAATGATTTAAAACTTGGAAGGATCGTTCAGCATGACAAACTGTACGTTCTAAGCGACCTTCAGACCTGTCGGACTTCTACTTCCTGTTTTGGGCCAGCGGGGGCATCCGTGTCCCATGGACACATTCCTTCTTTATTTTTATTTTTCTATGGTAGGCTAAGAGGCTTATCGCAACTCATCCTTTTTGTGAATTGTAAAATTACTATGGTTTCATCGGCATTTATTCTACATCTCAATACTTTAAGCATTTAGGTTGCAGTTTTCTTTAGGACCAACAGCAAAAGACCTCACACAAAAATGCAGCATCCCTATAATTTTCTCCTTGTCAAAGAGACCGTCTGTCTGTCGGTCCACCCACAATGCTAAAAACGCCAAAACTTACGTTCGAATTTGTCAAAAATAAGGTTACATTTCTCTAGCATGCATCTATATAATATGTTAAGTAAACAAAATCTGTACATCTACAATATTTAAGGAGCTAATATTCATTTTCTGCATGCACTTTTTTAACGCATGCTTAGATATGGATACATATTGTTCAGTCTAGCTGTCGGAAGTTGCTTCTCGTTTACTTCCTGAAAAGTACTCAAGATGTTATACAAAAATCCACAAGAAGACTTGCGGACAAGGTTTCCGCTTGGAAAGCATCGTCACCCCTAGAACACCCGCGGACAATATTTCCGCGAGGAAAGCATATTATCCCCGAGAAGACCCGCGGTCGGAACTTTCGCAGAGAAAACATGTTTCCCCGCTATCCCCAGTATTAACTTTTTCAGTGAACAGGAAGTAGATATCTGACATGTGGACCTACTTTTGATACTTGCAATACGTCATATACCAAATATCATGTTCCTGTGATGAATAGTTTCCGATAAAACTGTTACCATGTGTTACGAACATTTTAACCAATTGACCAATAGTGTTGAAAATTCTCAAAGTCTTAACAGAAAGTATATGTAAGACAGACCTAATTTTGTTTTTGCGATAAAGGACCTCATGCTGAAGCCAAATATTAAAATTTCAAGCAATTGTGATTTGTAGTTGTTGAGACAACTGTTAAGAAAGTTATGTTGTAGACGGACGATGGGAACGGAAGGACAGAGATAAACCAGTAAACCCCATTCATCTTCAAAGCGGGGTATAAAAATCCACTTTAAATTTATTTGAAAAAAAATATTACCATCACGATTGTCACAGAGCTTTGATGCAATAATCTGCACTAGTTTTTAAATTATAATGCAAAGACAAACAAAAACTGTGTTTGACATTTTTAGGGCCATAACCCCAAAAAGATATCATCTGACAACTATGACCCGATGGACACTTTTATAGAGCTTTAGCTGAACATAAATAATTCAAAACCTTTTCTTTATCAGCAATCATTTTTTTTATGCTGTTAGTCAAAAACACGATAATTTTCCGAATTAAGGACCGCAACCCTTGATAAGAGGCTCCTAGGAGCCTGAATCTTAAGGTCATTCTGAAGAATGACAATTTTACCCAATACTGACTTTTGTAGAGCTTAATAAGCTGAATGTTTAAGCAAGTAACATTTTAACTTTAAGGAGCCACCAGACATCTTCGGCTAAATGGAGACTTTTGTAAAGTGCAGTGAGCTAAAGGTTTAAGAAAGCAACAGCTTTTCTCCCTAGTCCACAATAATGTTCATTCTATAGGACAAAAACATGAAATATAAAGAAGGAATGTGTCCATGGGACACAAATGCCCCCGCTAGGCCCCAAACAGAAAGTGGAAGTCTCACAGGTCTGAAAGTTGCTTAGGACATACAGATTGTCATACTGAACAATCCTACAATGTTTCAAATCATTCTTCTGCGAAAAGCTTGACAGAAATTTTCAAGTATTTTTCATAGATTTCATATCGGCCCTACCCTAAACAGGAAGTAAAAGTCCGATAGGTCTGAAAGTGGCTTAGGACGTACAGTTTGTCATACTGAACCATCCTACCAAGTTTCAAATTATTCCCATGTACGGTTCCTGAGAAAAGCTTGACGGAAATTTGTTCGGACAGTTGGACATACGGATTAAGTAAAACTTAATGCCCCCGACATGTCCTCGCGGGGGCATAAAACGCTATTTTTGACATATGGAGAGAGAAAACCACTATAAGGGGTCAGCTGACATCTTCGACCCAATGAATACTTTTGTACAGCTTCGGTCCAGGTCATCCGAAAACTTCCATCAAATGGAGAGGTTTTTTTTATTTTAAGAATTTCTCAAACTGGACATCCGTCTGTCTGTAATGGAATTCATTCTATGAGCCAAAACCCTTCTTTGGCCATAGCCCCTTACAGGGGTCATCTGACAACTTCGAACCATTGCTGAACATTTAAGCAAGCAACAGCTTCCCTCTATCTGCAAAAGTTTCCATTATAATTATATAAGGCAAAAACATAAAAATCGTGATTTTAAACTAAAAGGGCCATTACGTCTTAAAGGAATTACCTGACAACTTCGACTCAAAAGAACCATAGAGGCATCAGATTTGTTCTATCTGTCATATTAATTAAGTTATAAATCTTTAAAGGTGATTCTACCCCAATTAGATATTATATCACATGACCTTTGTCCAAGTGAGCTAAAATAAAGATATGTCCAAATTAAATGAAGACATGATGCCCTCCCATGCAACCAGCATTTGAACCGTAAAGTCGATTACATGTAGTGGGCATAATATGTAATAAAGACTTTTTATGCTAATATGATTGCGTGCGAAGGTTCTTGATTGGTTTATTGGTTTAAAGAAACTATAACAAATATCATTCATAAATTTGATGGTACAGCTACCGTTTTTCTAAAAAGATTTTGCGATAATATCATATTTCCTTTATGGAAAAATAGCTTCAACCTGTTGGTATAACCTGATTTGGAACGGACGGACCAACGGACAGACCAGAACACCATGCATAAGATATGCCCTTCTACTTTCGCAGACAAAAAAAGCCTTTGATGATAAAGGTCCTTCAGAAGGAATTCAATTTATAATGTGGGAACCAGTATAGAAAAAGAAAGCAAAAAGGACATGAAGAGACAAAACTATATCAAATTGTCTGGCAAACATTTTAAAATGCATCTGATGCGCGTTTTGCTTTGAAAGAAACAATCTAACTCTGGATGAAAATTTCAAGATTTTTAAGAGCAAAATGATAAACCAAAAATTTTAGCATTATATCCGTTTGATTACAAGAGGGAACCAATAACTTATCCACAACTCCTACTAAATTACTCAATAGATTTTTACCACTCAATGGATTTTCATGAAATTTCATAGAATGTTTGTGACTTAATGTAGATGTGCAACTTCCATTAAAAATCTGGTCAATTCGTGGGGTGCGTTGGGTATATATTTGTAAGCTGCAGTTCGCAGTTTTCTAGTTTTACACTAAAAGAAAGGATATTTTATATAAAATAGCAGGGATTTAAAAGAAAGCAATTTTAATGCAATTACCCAATACAAACAGCTCGTTTAAACTGTTGAGTTGTTCCGTTTTGTTTACAACACTAAACGTGAATTTCTTGGTAAGAAGGGAGCGGTAATAGTTCAAAAAGTACTTTGTAAATAAAAGAACTTCTTTTCCGTGTACATGAACATGTAACGAATAAGACTAAGATCTTACAGGTCAATCCTGACTAATAACGATATACATCTATTTAAAAAGAATTTAATCAACTCTTGGGCCAATACAAGGGCAATATAATGCTTGGTTCGTTTTTGTGACCATTATTGAGGACAATAGGCCCCACGGGACCCGTGGTGCTAGGTCCGTTTTTTTTGTGTATACAGGATTTTCATATAAATCATAAATAAACGGAGTTTTAATCTAAAAACAGTGATCCAAAGGACACAGGACCCAGAAAGGCCCCGTGGTGGTAGGTCATTTTTACGTTGCAAGATTTCTATATTAACTCATGTTATATACGAGGGTTCGATTTTTTTTTGACAGTGGTCCATTGGATTTCCGGACCTGTTTAGAATGTCAGGCCTAGCTGATATGGACCCACATACACAATTTCGATAGACTTGAACCATCCCTGGGACCCATAGGCCCCATGGTACAAAGTCCGTTTCCATGGTGCAACATTTCTATATAAAGTCATGTTATACATGAAATGTATGAGGGTTCGAATTTTTTTTGACAACTATAAAATGATCCAATGGATCCCGGACCTATTTAGAATGTTAGGCCTAACTCATATGGACCCACATACACAATTTCGATAGACTTGGACCATCCCTGGGACCCATAGGCCCCGTGGTGCAAAGTCCATTTCCATGGTGCAACATTTCTACATCAAGTCATGTTATACATGAAATGCATGAGGATTCGAATTTTTTTTTGACAGTGATTCATTGGACCCCGGACGTATTTAGAATGTTAGGCCTAACTCATATGGACCCACATACACAATTTCGATAGACTTGAACCATCCCTGGGATCCATAGGCCCCGTGGTGCAAAGTCCGTTTCCATGGTGCAACATTTCTACATCAAGTCATGTTATACATGAAATGCATGAGGATTCGAATTTTTTTTTTGACAGTGATTCATTGGATCCCGGACCTATTTAGAATGTTAGGCCTAACTCATATGGACCCACATACACAATTTCGATAGACTTGGACCATCCCTGGGACCCATAGGCCCCGTGGTGCAAAGTCCATTTCCATGGTGCAACATTTCTACATCAAGTCATGTTATACATGAAATGCATGAGGATTCGAATTTTTTTTTGACAGTGATCCATTGGATCTCGGTCTTATTTAGATGTTAGGCCTAACTCATATGGACCCACATACACAATTTCGATAGACTTGGACCATCCCTGGGACCCATAGGCCCCGTGGTGCAAAGTCCGTTTCCATGGTGCAACATTTCTACATCAAGTCATGTTATACATGAAATGCATGAGGATTCGAATTTTTTTTTGACAGTGATCCATTGGATCCCGGACCTATTTAGAATGTTAGGCCTAACTCATATGGACCCACATACACAATTTCGATAGACTTGGACCATCCCTGGGACCCATAGGCCCCGTGGTGCAAAGTCCGTTTCCATGGTGCAACATTTCTACATCAAGTCATGTTATACATGAAATGCATGAGGATTCGAATTTTTTTTTTGACAGTGATTCATTGGATCCCGGACCTATTTAGAATGTTAGGCCTAACTCATATGGACCCACATACACAATTTCGATAGACTTGGACCATCCCTGGGACCCATAGGCCCCGTGGTGCAAAGTCCGTTTCCATGGTGCAACATTTCTACATCAAGTCATGTTATACATGAAATGCATGAGGATTCGAATTTTTTTTTGACAGTGATCCATTGGATCCCGGTCTTATTTAGATGTTAGGCCTAACTCATATGGACCCACATACACAATTTCGATAGACTTGGACCATCCCTGGGACCCATAGGCCCCGTGGTGCAAAGTCCGTTTCCATGGTGCAACATTTCTACATCAAGTCATGTTATACATGAAATGCATGAGGATTCGAATTTTTTTTTGACAGTGATCCATTGGATCCCGGACCTATTTAGAATGTTAGGCCTAACTCATATGGACCCACATACACAATTTCGATAGACTTGGACCATCCCTGGGACCCATAGGCCCCGTGGTGCAAAGTCCGTTTCCATGGTGCAACATTTCTACATCAAGTCATGTTATACATGAAATGCATGAGGATTCGAATTTTTTTTTGACAGTGATCCATTGGATCCCGGACCTATTTAGAATGTTAGGCCTAACTCATATGGACCCACATACACAATTTCGATAGACTTGGACCATCCCTGGGACCCATAGGCCCCGTGGTGCAAAGTCCATTTCCATGGTGCAACATTTCTACATCAAGTCATGTTATACATGACAAGTCATGTTATACATGAAATGCATGAGGATTCGAATTTTTTTTTTGACAGTGATCCATTGGATCCCGGTCTTATTTAGATGTTAGGCCTAACTCATATGGACCCACATACACAATTTCGATAGACTTGGACCATCCCTGGGACCCATAGGCCCCGTGGTGCAAAGTCCGTTTCCATGGTGCAACATTTCTACATCAAGTCATGTTATACATGAAATGCATGAGGATTCGAATTTTTTTTTTGACAGTGATTCATTGGATCCCGGACCTATTTAGAATGTTAGGCCTAACTCATATGGACCCACATACACAATTTCGATAGACTTGGACCATCCCTAGGACCCATAGGCCCCGTGGTGCAAAGTCCATTTCCATGGTGCAACATTTCTACATCAAGTCATGTTATACATGAAATGCATGAGGATTCGAATTTTTTTTTGACAGTGATCCATTGGATCCCGGTCTTATTTAGATGTTAGGCCTAACTCATATGGACCCACATACACAATTTCGATAGACTTGGACCATCCCTGGGACCCATAGGCCCCGTGGTGCAAAGTCCGTTTCCATGGTGCAACATTTCTACATCAAGTCATGTTATACATGAAATGCATGAGGATTCGAATTTTTTTTTGACAGTGATCCATTGGATCCCGGACCTATTTAGAATATTAGGCCTAACTCATATGGACCCACATACACAATTTCGATAGACTTGGACCATCCCTGGGACCCATAGGCCCCGTGGTGCAAAGTCCATTTCCATGGTGCAACATTTCTACATCAAGTCATGTTATACATGAAATGCATGAGGATTCGAATTTTTTTTTGACAGTGATTCATTGGATCCCGGACCTATTTAGAATGTTAGGCCTAACTCATATGGACCCACATACACAATTTCGATAGACTTGGACCATCCCTGGGACCCATAGGCCCCGTGGTGCAAAGTCCATTTCCATGGTGCAACATTTCTACATCAAGTCATGTTATACATGACAAGTCATGTTATACATGAAATGCATGAGGATTCGAATTTTTTTTTTGACAGTGATCCATTGGATCCCGGTCTTATTTAGATGTTAGGCCTAACTCATATGGACCCACATACACAATTTCGATAGACTTGGACCATCCCTGGGACCCATAGGCCCCGTGGTGCAAAGTCCGTTTCCATGGTGCAACATTTCTACATCAAGTCATGTTATACATGAAATGCATGAGGATTCGAATTTTTTTTTTGACAGTGATTCATTGGATCCCGGACCTATTTAGAATGTTAGGCCTAACTCATATGGACCCACATACACAATTTCGATAGACTTGGACCATCCCTAGGACCCATAGGCCCCGTGGTGCAAAGTCCATTTCCATGGTGCAACATTTCTACATCAAGTCATGTTATACATGAAATGCATGAGGATTCGAATTTTTTTTTGACAGTGATCCATTGGATCCCGGTCTTATTTAGATGTTAGGCCTAACTCATATGGACCCACATACACAATTTCGATAGACTTGGACCATCCCTGGGACCCATAGGCCCCGTGGTGCAAAGTCCGTTTCCATGGTGCAACATTTCTACATCAAGTCATGTTATACATGAAATGCATGAGGATTCGAATTTTTTTTTTGACAGTGATCCATTGGATCCCGGACCTATTTAGAATGTTAGGCCTAACTCATATGGACCCACATACACAATTTCGATAGACTTGGACCATCCCTGGGACCCATAGGCCCCGTGGTGCTAGACCCTTTTTTCGTTGGGTATATAAACCGTTTTACTGATGGTGCTCGATGGTGCTTATAGTGGTTGTTGTACGTAAACTGGTTCCTTTTTATAACTCGGACAAACCGGAAGTTGACGTTTGTTTAAACAATCGAGAAAAAAGTAGGGATAGACATAATCTCCGGGTTTTGAAATACGAATACGAAAACTTTATTTGAATTCGGTACATTTATAACAGTAAACATAAGCTCTATTGAGCTTTTAACCGGAAAATCATATAGATTTTTTTTCTATATAAAAAAACATAAAAGAAAATTTTGAAATTCGTGACATTTAAGGAATGACTTTAAGAGTTGGTCATTTTATACGGGTATAAAATGGGTAGGGTCGTTTTACGCTTAATAAAGCGCGAATGTAGAGCGTAAAACGACCCTACCCATTTTATATCCCTATAAAATGACCAACTATTAAAGTCATTCCTTATAATTTAATTTCGTAAGATTTATATTAACTATCGAATATTCAACAACAAAAAAATCATAGGGACTATTTCGAAAATGCTGTGGCGGATGAAGATGTTAGTGACGTCACAAGACCAAACCATATTATACAAAATAATATGGGTTGGTCTAACCAATCAAATTGAGCGTTACATACAAAATTAAATTATTTGAATTTGAATCATAACCACAAAGGCATAGGTTCAAATGACTCAGTTGATTTTTTTTTATTTTTTTCCCTTTTGCCTTTGACTTTCGAGAGTGTTAGTTACGATAACATAACCCTTACTCCGTTACTCTCCGTGAGAGTTACGATTCTCGCCCATTGACCTCAACGGAGCACAGCGAAAACAATTGTTGGCGCTCAATTCCGGACACAAAGAGACGATTTTTTACACATTCTCTCTATTTTTTTATTAGTATATGTTATTTCAAACCATGATAGATCATCATGTTAATTTTCGAATGTGTAATTACTATACAAGTAATTAAGGTAATTAAATTTTTGATCCTGAACTTCACAAAGTTCAAGATCAGTAAAAAAGTGAAAATATCCTAGTTAAACCTAAGGTTTACGATATATCTGAAATTTATAAACACATTTGATTCAACTTATCCAAAAACACATTGTTCCTTGTGAAAATATACAAATAGACTAGTTAAAGTGTGTATGAAAGAAAATTTCTTTGCTCTGTTGAGGTCAATGGGCGGGAATCGTAACCATCACGGAGAGTAACGGAGTATAGGGTTACGTTATCGTAACTACGAGGGTGTTTATTGAGTCTCAACCTTGGTTGATTCCGTTCTTCAATCAGATTGAGAAAGAGCAGCGGACTCTATCTATCTATCTTCAGATTTCAACACTCAGTCATTTGGTTGACTATAACGTGCCGTTGCATGCGTGGCTATATACAAAATAAATTTAACCCCCCCAGTGGATATAATGTGAAAACTTGGGTATTTACAGTGAACCCTTTTTTGTTTATTATATTATTTTTTTTTTTTCATGAAACTATTTACATGGGGCCTATTTAAATGAGGTGAGAAAGAGCAGATTCCAGCCTCTGCCTTTTTAAGCAGTCTACATATTTGGTCAGGTCCAGTGGCTTTATTTGGATTAATATTATGCAGGAGTTTTTTTACACCCTGCTCTGATATTTTGATGTTATGCATATCTGGGTTATTTGATGGTTCTTTTACTGGCATAGGTTGTGCAGATGATTCAGTTGTGAAAGCTTTTTGAAATTGTTCGTTTAAAATGTTCGCCTTTTCCTTGGTTTTTAGTTTAAGCATACCATCTTTTTTTTAGTGCTGCAACCCCTGAGTTATTGTTTCTCATGCTTTTGATGTATATGAAAAAAAGCTTATGAGGGGTGTTTTTCTACTTGTATGTTCATTTTAATCAATTGGTATGTCAAAGATCATTCAAGTTCTCTATGTATTGCCAGTAGGTAGTTCTCATGTCTGATTGGAGTGACTTTTTGAGTTTTTTGTATCTTTTTTTTTCAGATCTGGGTTTAGATTTATTGTGTTGTCGCTTTGATTTGTTTATTTTAATTCTTATTGTATCTGTAACCCATGGCAATTTCTTTTTATTAGTTATTGAATTTTGTGGAATGTTTTTATTTATAGTCTCATTTTGTCAAAAAAGATCAAAACAAAAATAATTGAATATAAATTAAACACAATTAAAAATTACCGCAGGCAAAAACATTTTCAAAGAAAAGAAAAGCAACAACTAAATGAAATAATAAAAAAAAACATTGCACCCTGCCAAAAGTGAGCCTCAAAATACTTATCCTTTATACATTTCAGTCATACAAACCCACACTAGAAAAATATAACGACTTATTTGTTTCTAAACCGACTTCATGAAACAAAAACCAAATAAAGCAGAAATATTTCAAATTAATATTTATGTGTATGTGCTAGTTTATGCGAAAAGTTATTTTACTCTCAAGTTGACGTCAAGAAAAAAAAAATACCAACCAAATATTTTGTCCTGTACAATAAAGGAACAAGATAAACTCCAAAATTTATTAAACTACAAAGAAAATTATTGTAATGGACCGATAATGGCAAAGGGCCGATTTCTAAAATCAAATCTTTACGGTAAAGGGACAGACTTTCATAATACGCCGTGATTGAAACATATATTTATCATATTTTCATTGATCGAACTCAGCTTGCTATTTTTTTTTAATTTTCCACGGTAACTTTCAATGGTTTTCATTAAAAAAACTGGGCCTGTTAGTTTTTTTGGTGGTGTTGTTGTTGTCGTTGGTTTTTTAGCTCACTTGTTAGTTTTAACATTATTTTGGCCTAAGAATAGAAATTATTGCAGATATATAGAGAGAAGATATCTGTTCCTTCAACCTTAAGTTCATTTAGCTCTAAAAAAGTCGCCACTGGGTCGAAGTTGTCAGATGACCTCTGCCATGATAGGGTCATGGTCCTTTTTATGTTAAAATTGCTTTTTCTATGTTTTTGGCCTGCTGGAAAACCATTTCAGATTTCAGATAGAGAAAAGCTGAAAGTCTTCAATTTGTCGTAGTTGCCAGATGATTCCCTACAGGGTAAATGGCAATTCAAAGGTAAAATATAGTGTTTTTATCATGTTTTGTCCATTTGAATAAAAACTTTTTGCAGATAGAGAAAAGCTGTCGATTTCTTATATTTACTTTTGATCCTTCTACTCGTTAAATTTGACAAAATTCTCGATTGGATCAGATGAATTTGTTCCCTCAATTTAGTCGTTAGATCCCTATGGTTTAAGGACCAAGTGAGCGTTTTCGGCTCTTGGTGCTTCTTGGCTTAATTCACAGTTAAAGCCCTTTTTAGATGTACTTCAAAAGTAAACACTATTATATTGTCCACTTCTTATCTTTCAACTTAATATTTAATCTGGTCGTTATTTTGAACTTCCACATTTTATACCTTTTCATTCCTTGGTTTCTAAAACAAGTACACGTGGACTTTAATGTGCAAAAGTTGGAGTCATGTGCGGCTAATCTAATGTTGCATAACCCTCAGATTTGATATATAAGGCACGAACAAACGAACTTGTCACCATTAGAACTTTTCATTTTACCGGATTTCACAGCAAAGGTAAGCAGGTATTACGCTTCATGATAGGTAATTTTTAGTCCCCCTTTGGCTTATTCTATTTGCCTCGGGAATTGCTTGGTCTAAAATATTTTCTTCTTCTCTATTATATAATAGTAACTATGGATTGTATTGTTCATATTGAATCACAATTCTCTTTTTGTTTATCTTAATTGGCAATTTTAAGAAATGTAACGAATTAATATATTCTTACCAATTCGTGGCTATTTTTCTTTTTTAGCGAATGAAAATTTGAACAGAATGTTCCAAAATAAGAACTTTTTGCTATTAGGTCGGCATTTACCTTTAACTGACGAAATAATGATAAATACAACATTAATCTTGTTGTTGAATTAAAAGTGCAACAAAACATCTATTGAACAAAAACTCTTAAAAACTTTGCTTTTTTTCAGATTAAAAATGTTGCTGTACATAGCACTAGCTTCATTACTTGGATTTGTATACTCAGGAACAACACGGAATCACCACTCACTTCCTAAATTCTGCCATGGGCTAGATTGTCCTGAATTCACTACTCTGCAGTCAAATAAGGTACTACATGTAATACAATCATATTTATAAAACGCAAACGTTGCATTTTAAAATACTCGTTGATAATTTTTAAATGAAAAAAAAGTTATGTAGTACATTTTCTAGTTTTAGGTAGGTATATGTAGCGTGCGTCCCAAGTTTTGCCATTCTTTTGTCAATTTTTGCTTACAAATTGCAAGCGGTTAAACACACAATTCATGAAGGTTCCACTGGATTAATAATACATTAAATCACACCTTTCAGATTAAGAAAAGGAAATGGAATTTTCAAAGTAGCAAGTGTAGTGCGGGTTGTGAATTCAATTCGGAAACCTTAATCGTGTCTTTTCGTGTTATTGTTCCCATCTGTTTTCAGCAGAATCCAAATCGCCAAAGTTTTACATATATGTTTTAACCATAAAAAAAAAGTAATGATATATAAACATGTTGGGTATTTTTACTACAGAATTACACATTGAGGAGATACGCCGCCTCTAAATGGGTGGCTACCAACATTACAACTATACAGTTCACTGAAGAGATCAACAGAGAGCTGTTTTACCGACTGTTTTATTACATTTCTGGAAACAACACTGCACGTAAGTTTATGATATAACATGATTTCAAAGACCCTCTTTAAAGGTGTTAATACTTTTCGTATTAGTTTATGATGTTCAACGATGTTTCATTTAGATTTTTACATCAGTCAATTGGTGATTCTCATCTAGCTATCAGTAACAGCGAGTGTTCTAAAGAGAGTTCCTCTACCGTCCGTTCGTTTGTTCCTGTTGTCTTTTGTCTAAGGTTATGTGAGCTTATTCCACATCTCATTATTTTCTATTCATAACTTTGGGGGGGGGGGTCTTTTTTTCGCTGTAATCGAGAAACCTTTTTTCAATTTACACTTTCTTAGATTCTCGATGTCACATTTTCGGTTTTATCGGTTTTGGAACTGGAGTGCCAGATGAAAAAGAAAAGTCAAAATCAGACAATACGGGTACAAAAAAGTTGCCACATCCAATCGCCGAACCGAACTATAATTTGAATCGCCCTGAATACGGACAGATTGATGAAATTATACAAATTTCATGTGCAATACAGGTCAAGCTATTACAGATGAAGTGCTGACACAAACCTTTTAGGGATCTTATAGTTATTTTCAACGGATTACAAACTGTGACTTTCAACTATCAATAAAAGATGCCCTCTTGTTTCTTCTAGCTTTTATCACACTGACACAGGTTTAGTTCTTTATAATTCTGTATATAATCCCCTAATTGTAGACACCAAGATTAACATGACAGCACCAGTTTTGAGAACTGTGACACATGGCCAAGGACCAGCATGTGAAGATACATTTATTACTCACTTTATGGTACCTTTCGGTAACCAAGACAACACACCAGAACCTTCAGACCCAAAAGCATATTTGACAACATTGCCGCAGTTGGACGTTTACGTAAAGTAAGGGTATTAACCGTCGTCGTAACTTTTTTCTATAATTTTGTCATATTTTGGGGTCTTTTTCTATCATTTTCCTTGATATCACTGGAACATAGTAGTATTTTTATGTAGTTTTTCAAGTTCTTCAGCGTAAGCAGGTATTTGTGCCAAGGTTTTACAACATTGTGAGTCCACAGCAGAAACTAAAATAGATATCTAAAATGAAACAGCATACAGACATCGTATTCGTATTCGTACATTAATGATACCGTCATACTAGTCTTGCGGAGAATTAAGCATAATTATAGTTTGCTAGTCTGACGTAATGTTTCGTTAGCATTTTCAACCATTGTACTAAAGCGTTTCTGATGAGTTTTGAATAGACGAAACGCTTGTTAGGCATAGCAACATTCGTTGTATGGAAAGTTGTATTTTTATCTTTTCCTTTGCAGAGTTTTTGGCGGCAAACCAACAGAGGACGATTACGTAGCTAAGGTCACAGAACTTGCGATGGAAATCGGAGACCCCAGCAAATACCGCGATGATTACTTCTTCTTTGCTGGATACGATGGTCCATATGTTTTAGACCGCCATAATGAAGTTTGGTTGGTTGCAAAATCATAAACTTTAGAAGATTTTTTTTTTAATGGAATAGAGAGGAGAAACCTAAACAATCTTAATTGATATAGGTATAACTAACAAATCAATAGACTTGCATGCTTGGCTATAATGTTTAAAATGTCATGACAAAGTCTAATGTATACTAGTATACAAGGCCCGATATTTCTAGAAAGTCGGCTCTGCTTGTAAATTTCAGCTGATCCCGACTGTAATAAGTTGCATTTATTCTATCATCATGTTTTCTTTTGTTTTTACTTTTTATTGTTATTTATAAAAATAAAGAAAAATATAACAAAATATTTATGTTGTAAAACCTATATGCCAAACGCCAATTTTGCATGCCTCCCGTCCACTCAGTTTGTCTGACAAGCTTACACAACTAAGTTACTTGTTCAAGTGTGTTTCTTGATGTGGCCGATGGCACACGCGTGTTGTTATTTGGCTCGATGGAGCAACTCATGTTACTTGTATTAAATTATTTCGATTCAGTGATTTGACATTTTTCATCAGAAAAAAACACAAACAGTTACATTGTTATTTCCCCAAGTTTTAAAGCTATATGAGAACATCTGCTTCGTCTTAAGATGAAGAAGGTTTTTTACAATCTTTTACCAGTGCTTTATGTACTAGAGTTAAAAACAATATCCAAATGAAGCACGAGAACTAGACCTATACGAAAAAAAGGTCACGTGTGGAATGCAGGTTACAAAACTAACAAGCAACGAACAACGCTCCAAAAGAGACAAAAAGCATCCCCAAAGCCAATGTCCTTGTGACCACTGCACATTTAGCCTGTAAATATCTTGACAAAATGTTTATATGACCAATACTGCTTAAAAGGGAAATAAGTTGTCTCATTTATGTTATTCTACTCGGCTGTGCATGCACGTACTACATGGATTAAATGATTGCCTAGGAGGAAGTGTTTTTAAACTTAGCTTTTAAAAATCCTTTTCGTAGTTACACGCAGAAAAATACACAAGCGTCATTCTAAAATACAACAGATTTTACATGCCTTGCTGGTACAACAACTCAATCGACATGAACCCCCTCGTCCTGTAATAATGATTCATCTAATTCAGTATCAAAGTCTTATAGTTTTGTATCTTTTACAGTCGATGTTTAACCATTTTTATAGCCTTGTTAATTTGATGTTACAATTCTAATACTTTTCAATTGACTGGGCATCTCTGATGAGATGAATACAGACGAAACGCACATCGGATGCAGCTTTAAAGACTGACTTAGTAAGATAAGAAATATAAAGGATTTTTAACAAAGTAATCAGGAAAGTGAATTCTATAAGTGTGACACGCGACGATCACAAAAACTGCCCGCAACAGTATATATATATATAGTTGAAGCTACTGAAAACTAAGGTTTCGCCTACTCTCTCAACTAAAACATAGTACAATGTATCAGCGAATGAGACAGAAAACATGATTGTGGCTTCTCTACGATTCTTTGAAGTTTGAGAAATCTTGAAATGATCCCAACACCAAATTTCATGCCCGTTCCTTTGTATTAGCCATATGCATACGTAGATGGGCGTGTCTTGATAAACATATTCAGACAGACCGGTGAATACTGCATGACTTGCCCACCTATTTCTATGACTAATCGTTTACCAATTTTGTAAAATTCCTATATTGAAAAAAGCATACAATTCTTGTATATGTATGGGAAGAAAATAGGTCATAATTGGCAGGTTGTTGCCAGAAGGAAACAAAAATATGAGGCTGTTTAAAACATGTACTAGTAATTGCTTAATGGAGGTGGCCGCTAAGGCAGTCTGACTTTCTTTTGCGCTATCAAGCACAGGCGTTTGGGTCCAGGATTTTGTTGTATTATAAATAACGTGTATATAAAAATTTTCATCTCGTCTATATACTATTTCCACAAGGCAAGAATGTTTGAAAGTTCTAAAAATGGTCTATTCCCACTTACTGACAAGTGCCACATCAACCATATTGGTATGGTATGTGCGCCTAGTGATGCTAAGCACAATGCATGCTTCGGATGCTGGCTGTGAGCTATACCACGGTATTTTCCGCATGAATGACCACTTATAGAAGAATGGTTCAAGTCCATTCCTTCATACTGACAAGTGCCATAGCAACCATATTGGAATGGAAGGTGCACCTAGTGATGATTAGCACGATGCTGGATATGACCAATTTTTTTCGCATGTATGACCACTTAAAGAAGAAAGGTTAAGGTACTGACAAGTGCCACATCAACTATATTGGTATGTATGGTAGGTGCACCTAGTGATGCTATGCACATTGCATGCTTCAGATGCTGGCTGTGACCTAGATTTTCCACATGAATGACCACTTATAGAAGAATGGTTAAAGTCTATTCCTTTTTACTGCCATGTGCCACATCAACTATATTGGTATGGTATGTGCACCTAGTGATACTAAGCACAATGCATGATTTGGATGCTGGCTATGACCTATATTTTCCGCATGAATAATGACCACTTAAAGAAGAATGGTTAAAGTCCATTCCTTCTGACTGACAAGTGCCTTAGCAACCATATTGATCATGTTGATGCTTTAGTGATAGCTGAAAAAAAAAATGTTGGAGATGGGGCATTATGTCTTTTTGACATTTTCTTGTTTATTTTTAAAAAGGTCACTCCTATTAGGATTTTAGTTTGTGTTACTAATGTATGTTAATGTTTGGTTGTTTCTGTTTGTTTTATTTGTGTTGCTCTAGTTTGTGTTGGCTGATTTTGTCTTTGCCCTTTCAGACTTTCGACATTCAAATGCCACACTAGTACCTCTTTGCTTCTAAGAAATAATAATATTACATGGGTTTTTCCACATTTCAAGAATAAATCAGATAAATTTTGTACAAACAATAAATTTTATTTTTATATTCTTAACCCAATCAACATCATTCAGATATACAACAATGCATACACATTCAAAATACAGTCATCCTCAATTTTAATTTTACCTCTATGAGTTCTGGTAGCTTGTTTCCTAAGAAACAAAAATCATCATCATAACATAAACATACATATTATACAATAAATTTCATCACAATTCACATCATTTACTCAAAACTTTTTCAGTACTATGCTGTCTTTTGATAACAATTTTTTTCACTTATTCTCATGTTTACCATAATGAGCAGCAACAATTATGTCTCATTAGAAACAATTCTGAAATTTTAACAAATACTGTAGATTCATTCATAAGAAGAAACCAATTTTGTGGTTGGAAAAAAAGTTGTTGCTTCAAGGATGTTAAAAAATAGTTTCATTGTTTGTTCCTATCGAATATATATAAAATTGCTCAGATGTTTCATTGCACTGAAAATTGGTCCTTCTGTAAATGAATGAAACCACAGTTTCATATACAGTTACACAACATCAATTACACCCTTTTTTACTCAGTCACACACTATCTCAAGTTCACATATTACAATAATAATTCTGGCCTGTTTGCATGTGCAAGCTGTTTCTTTTCCTTACAAACAAGACAAAATGATAAATGAAAATACAGTATAATATAAAAATACACAACACCAGTTACTCTTTTTTACACACACACACAATCTCAATTTCCCACACTATTTCAGTTTAACATGAATTCAAGTTGTATGTGTCGGTTTCACTAGAAGCAAAACAAAATAAAAATGAATTTTCAGATGAAAAAATAGCACTAACTATAAAGGTCTTTCCCATTAACATGATACTTCAACATAACGTAACAAACATATTTACATCTTTAATACCATTTACACATAATAATGGAAAAAAACAGTGAAACAGTCAAACTAAATAGGCCATCAAAACAATGTTAATAAAACATTATATATTCAATAGAAGATACTGTTTATGATCTACTGAAGTGAAACATTATGATTAAATGACCCCAATACTATATGCATTAATGCAATGTCAAAAGTATGTATTGATGCACAAAATGAGTGATAGAAAATGCTAATTCAAGGTCCCTTAATTGATGATAATAACATTCAATAAAACTTAACTTTTTCAAATATATATGTACAAAAATTTTTAATGTTTCAAACAAAAGGGTAAATGTGTCTTTTTGGATAAATAACATATTACAATTTAACCTTGATAATGAGAACATGGTCCCAACTTAATTTCTTATTTTAAACATTAAAATTATCAAGAGACCTTTTGTATGAATATAATACAGAGAAAACCCTATCACAATTGAAAGTCATTAAATAAATAAAGTTCCTAAAATCCACCACTTTTATAACTCGTCCTTTTCTGCACCATCGTCTTCGCTGCCAGGTGGGGGAGCGCCTCCGGCACCTTGATATATTTTACTAATAATAGGATTAACAGTTTCTTCTAACTCTTTCTTTTGTTCTTTAAGTTCTTCTACTGTAGCATCAGGATTACTGTCCAACCATTTGATTTTTTCATCTACGGCATTTTCAATCGTTGATTTGTCATCATCGCTTAATTTTCCTCCCAATTTTTCTTTATCACCAATCTGGTTTTTAAGGTTGTATGTAAAGCTTTCAAGTTCGTTTTTGGCTTCTACTTTTTCTTTAACTGCTTTATCTTCATCAGCGAATTTTTCTGCATCGTTGATCATACGTTCGATGTCCTCTGGAGACAATCGGTTCTGATCATTCTGGATGACGATATTATTTTTGTTTCCAGTACCCTTATCTTCAGCGCTTACTTTCAAAATACCGTTGACATCAATTTCGAAAGTAACTTCAATCTGTGGTACACCTCTTGGTGCTGGTGGAATTCCAGTCAAGTCGAATTTTCCCAGCAAATGGTTATCTTTGGTCATTGGACGTTCACCTTCAAACACCTGGATGGTTACGGTTGGCTGGTTATCGGCAGCAGTGGAAAAGACTTGGGATTTCTTGGTTGGGATGACAGTGTTTCTTGGGATAAGCTTGGTCATGACTCCACCAACAGTCTCAATACCCATGGTCAGTGGGTTGACGTCAAGCAACAAGAGGTCCCCAGTGTCTTCCTCTCCTCCCAATACACCAGCCTGTACAGCAGCACCATAAGCAACAGCTTCATCAGGGTTTACTCCTCTGTTTGGTTCCTGTAACATAAAGTTATAACATGAAAATCATTGGAATATCAAAAACAATTGTTAGGGCATGCATGCACAGGTCAAGAACAAACTTTTCAGTTCCTAGAAACAAAGTCTTAATTCAACTTGCATTTGTCATGTTTGTAGCATTTCTGTTGAGTGTACCTTGTAGTCAATGGTAGTAATATTTGTAGGTTGAGGGAGGATTTCTTCATTCTTACTCAGTAATTTTTTTTCTGGCTACCTGTACTTACTTCAAATGAAATATCATGCCTCAAGTTGATCAGCTTTTTCAAATGGATTTTTAAGCAACTATAGTTTTGCTTGTGTATTTTTTACTTTTCTAGTGTAGGGAAGTGTCCACCTTTAGTTGACAAATTTTTGAAAAGAAAAAAAAATAATATAACTACCTTTCCATTGAAGTAGTCTTTGACCAACTGTTGGATCTTGGGAATTCTGGTGGATCCTCCCACAAGGACGATTTCATGGATCTCATCTTTCTTCATGTCTGCATCCTCTAATACTTTCTGTACTGGCTTCATGGTTGATCTGAACAAATCCTGCAAAGATAAAAGACAAATATAATATTTGATTAAAGAAAACAATATTACTTGCAATATCTAAGTCTGCTTTTTGGTCATTTAAACATATGTCACATGTATGTGGAGTAAGAGTAAAAAAATTTAATGGCTTTAAAAATTACATACATGTATAAGCATTGCCTTACGCTTGCACTCAATCAGGTTTGAATGCTCAGTTGTTTTCCTTGGTTAAACAAGTTAATTTTTAATGGATATAAGTAAATTTACACATACATGTAGCTTTAACATGTTATACAAACAATTTCTGTAAGTTTCAAAGTTCAAAGTCAGAAACTGTCAGTGTCAATCAACTGGCTCTGCCATGACATTTTTTTGTATTATGAAAACTTACCATATTCAATTCTTCAAATCTGGCTCTGGTCAATGTTTCAGAGAAATCTTCTCCTTCGAAAAGTGATTCAATTTCAATTCTGGCCTGATGGGCTGAGGACAAGGCTCTTTTGGCTTTTTCAACTTCACGTCTAAGTTTCTGGACAGCTCTGTTATCTTTTCTAATGTCTTTTCCCTTCTTCTTCTTGTACAATTTGATGAAATGCTCCATGGTTCTCTGATCAAAGTCTTCTCCTCCCAAGTGAGTATCACCGTTTGTTGAGACTACTTCAAACACTCCATTGTCAATGGTCAAGAGGGAGACATCAAAAGTTCCACCACCAAGGTCGAAAACTAGGATGTTCTTTTCTCCTTCTTTCTTGTCCAGACCATAGGCAATAGCGGCTGCAGTTCTGTGAAAAGACAAAAAATTTTTTTTTTTACTTTACAAATTTGATAAAGAAAATTATTTAAAAACATTTTGGAAACTACAATCATTCATGTTTTATAAGTTAATGTTGCAAATGTTAATGTCTTGTATTTTTTCTTCAATTTACCTGATTTAAATTTGAACAAGTAAATCAAATCAAATAATATTTTAATTCACTTACGGCTCATTAATGATTCTCATGACATTAAGACCAGCAATCACTCCAGCATCTTTGGTAGCCTGTCTCTGGGCATCGTTGAAATAGGCAGGTACAGTAACAACAGCATTGGTAATCTTCTTGCCCAAAAATCCTTCGGCAATATCTCTCATTTTGCCCAAAACCATAGCAGAGATTTCCTCTGGAGCAAAGCTCTTCTCTTGGCTTCCAATGTTGACTTGGATGTGGGGCTTACTGTTCTTGTTGATGACTTTGAATGGGTAGTGCTTGATGTCACCCTGGACAGATTTATCTCCCCAATCTCGACCAATCAAACGCTTTACGTCAAAGACTGTGTTTTCAGGGTTGGTGGTCAGCTGATTTTTGGCAGCATCTCCAATAAGACGTTCCCCTTCCTCTGTGAAGGCTACATAGGATGGAGTGATTCTGTTACCTTGGTCGTTGGCAATGATTTCTACTCTTCCATTCTTAAACACACCAACACTGAAATAACAAAGGTGATAAAATTGTATATCAAGTACTGAAAATTCAGGCAACTAAAAGCCTGCCATGCCTAGGCTACATTAAGGTCTAGTTTACCCATTAATTAGGGTTTCCACCTTAAAAACTATTGAAATGAGTTAAATAAATTATCACCTTTTCTTCCAAATATAACCTTATTTTACCAACATTTTGACATGTTTTAAGTTCTTTTCCTGAATTTTCTAGCTTAGACAACATTCTTTTGTTGAAAACTACATAATTAATAGATTTGTAGATCCTCCTCAAGTTTTCTTTGTACACATGTACAAATGATGTTTAGTACATCTCCATTTGTGACTATACTAATAGGTCCTTATAAGGGGTATATGCTTACCATGAGTATGTGGTCCCCAAGTCAATACCAATAACTGTTCCAACACTCTCTTTGTCTTTTTTGCCCTCTTCATCTTTGGCAAACACACAACTTAAGCCCAGTAGGGCAACAACCACTAAACAAACTTTCATTTCTGAAAAAGAAAAATGAAAATTAGAATACATTGAATACACCTGTCAAGTCAAGACCTGTGACTGTACATGTGTGTTAGATACATGTACATGTACATTGTAGTACAGATGAAAAATCCTTAAAAGTTGCATTTTTAAGAAATATTGTACATGTATCTGTCTACTTCTGTAAACTTAAAAAATCATTATTCATTTTATTTGACTGTATATCTAAGGAATTAAAGGTGGCAAAAAAGGACCACAACTAGATTCTAAGATATTTTTTTTATACTTTTGGAAAAGCCCTCCCCCTTTTTATTTCTTCATTTTTCAATAAGAATATTTTTGTCATTCACTCACTAGTGCTTAAACACAAGAGAAAGTTTAACAAGATCACTAGGTATTCATTTGGTAAACAGTGAAAAATATCGTAAACTTAAAAAAATATGGCAGATTTAGGCATGCTTGTCAGCTGTGTAACACGCCGGCCGGCACTGAGGTAAATTGCGTCAAAAAAACATTAAACGAATTATAAATGAGTACTCACCCTCTTGTTTATGTTGTGACTTGGATATTTACACTTTTCAATTATAAATTCTTCTACAAAAACTTCTGTCTTTCACTTTGTCCGTTTTATTTTATTTTCTGTCTTCTGAATATGCCGTCACTGCAAGTATGTGTCCTTAATAAGATTCGTGTCGAAATGCAATTGGACGATTATTTACATCCGTATGATTTTGATTGGCTGGTTCAGGGGTTCTCTCCATTCATGGTTCAAGGCCACGTAACCCGTAATTTCTACGTCATTCTCGAATTTTACCGACTTATCGCTTTTCTATTTGTTCGGATTTCGATTTCATCATATTTTGTTTTGATTAATTTCCCATTATTTCTGCTTGTTTATGAATGAAAATAATATCAAAATATATTTTAACTTTCTCTACAGTTCTCATAATTTATTTTCCGATCATATTTTACGGAATTGAGGCACATACGGGGATAAAGATATTTAAAAAAAACTTTACAGTTTATATCTTTAGTGAAATATACATAAAAGTAGTAGTATTTGATATTTAAAAGAGTCTTCTTGAGAAAAATTAATTTAAATTCTTGTTCTATTTTCTATCAATCATTTTCACTGCAACGATTTGCCTCCAGGCGCTCCTTTAACTAAATTGATCCAATAAAGTTCATCATTGTTAATTGAATTCTAATTATTATCACCTTGTCATATAATTGTATAATAAAATATGGGCGTGTCGTTAATTTAATTCATGATTAGAACCTTAATTGGATTTTAATTGATTTAATTATCACGGAAATTCACGAGACTTTTCGCGGCTTCCTTGTCGGACCACCACGTGCAATTTGCCATTTCTGAAGAAGACTCATGCTAGAGAGGTTGTGCTATCGAAGGCATGGAAGATGAAAAGACATGTTAAACGTGGATGCTTTAGAATATGTAAGTTTTAGTAAATAAATTGAACACTGATAATTAGAAAGCTTGTTAGAGAAAAAAAACCACAAATGATTCATCCCATTTTAACTATTTAATGCGTTTTAACTTTTATGCTAAAGCCAAAGCTGAAAACACGTGCTCAAAACATTTTTGCTTAAAACCAATAACCAATGTCTTAAGGATGAAGACTAAACAGAGATTCGGATGCTACATGACGAAACTGTTGTATTAGCTCTAGCTGAAAGACAAATTGAATCTTTTTCCACCCCCAATGGAAAACCGTCACGACAGCAAAACTGTTCGAAACAAAAATCCATGAGCAGGGGCTTGGTATATTTTTAATTTCTCAGTTGCTGCTTTATTTACTTGTGTTTTAACTCTGATTACATATCAGTTGTTCAGACTTCTTGACAATAACTTCAAGATTTTCCTTTTAAAATGGGATGTTATGCCTCTAATAATTTATGCTTCATACCAGTTTTGGTTAGTAAAATGCTGCAACTCGGCTTTTGCACCCCTGTGCATATTGATTTTACTTTTCTTAATTTGGTCCGCAACTTTTTATAAAAAGAATGCACAAATACAATATAAATAGCTATAGATGTTAGGGGTGTAACGAGACATCACGATGCATCGGAATCACGATATTTTGTCATACGATACTGGTATCGGATCATCATCAACTTGATGATTCCAATGTGATCTTAATTTCAGTGTGCCATTCCCCTGAAGTTTATTGTTTTTTGCCTTACATCAACAAATTTTGACTGAAACCCTTTTATTCATGAAAAGAGCTGAGTTAAACATTTAAATGATACTTATCCTGAATATCAACAAATTTTGTGACTGAAACCCTTTTATTCATGATAAGAGCTGAGTTAAACATTTAAATGATACTTTTCCTGAATATTTACAATACATGTAGCTTTTCACTGGTTTAATGTTGGTAGAACATGACATTTCTAAATTGAAATTAGCCAAGCTCAGTATCATGATATGGATTGGATCGTAGGTCAAGAATCGTGATGTGTATCGGATCATGAGTAAGTGGTATCGTTACACCCCTAATAGATGTGCAGCTAGTTTGTATCCAAATAAAGAAATGACTTTTGTTTGGATGTTGAACTGCTAAACTAAAAAGCATTTTGGATTGAATTTTGAAATATTTCACCAGACAAAGGAAATTTTATCTGCAGATAAGACTTAATGAACTTACTCAGACTCATTAATGACTTCATCTTTACCTAAAATATTGGGACAAAGCTTCAAAGATCTTTAATTGCCCTTTATAGAGAAAACCAACACAATTGATCAGGTGACAAATGATCTATTGGGAAGGGAGGGGTTCTAAATCTACTCTATATATTTGAATTGGCATGCTGTGTCACCTTATGACTTGCTTCTCTCCAACTCAGAGTTCTGGTTCAGCTGTAATATGCAGTATTCTTGAAGCTTGCATTTGTGTAGGCACATCATTCATTTTTTCAAGCGTGGTGGTCACATGATGAATATTTCTGCCAAATGATGTTATGATGATTATAACACATTAGCCCAGGTTTCGCATCCTCTAACTATTCTGATGACCATATCAACATATTAGTTTCTTAATACCAGACATATCGAAATGTTCAGGATCACAAGACTCGTCCTGCATTTCAAAAATCTGTTCGGTACTGCAAGATCTGCATGCATGTTTGATCAGACCGTAATTTTGTATGAACTATTAGTAAATTGCAGACAAAAAATGCTACGGTCAGGCACAATTTTCAGATTCACAGGACCGAATATCCTGTTGCTTTAAAAAAATTTTGATGTCTGTAATACATGTTCATTGTTGGCTGTTGTATTAAATTTGGTTAAAATTAGAAAATCTTGATAATAAGCATGACACTGTCTGAGCTTATAAGAACATGAACAATGTAATAATAATTAAGGTTCATCTGTACCTTTCTTTAAAACATGGCTTTATTTTTAATCTATTTTCAGTCTATGCACAGCCAAAACTGCACATAAAACTGAAATATAAAGTGTAGCTGGACTTAGATATTAAAAATTCTTACCTTTTCTCTATGAATTCTTCCCGAAAAAATCCTTTATTTTAGAGATCTCTTTTTTCTCCGCTTTGAAAAACACCCGATTTAAGGCTAATATCATTTTCACCCTTTCTTGTGGCCTCAAATTTCATGCAACTTTCAATAATATGGGATTTAACTAAAAATGTTCACCTCCTTCCATGTAAGAGGCACAATCCTTTTTCAATTTAAAATTTGAACAGGAAAAAAGAGATCTTTATTTTTAAGGAACTTAAAATGAAAAATTGATAGAAATTGAATCAGAAATTACCATATCTAGGTCCAGCTATGCTTTATTTTATTATTTTATTTATAGTTTTTGTTCTGCACATACTATGAAATAGGTAGAAAATTTCGCTATTTTTAACGAAAGGTACAGATGAACCTTAAATAGCACTTTTCATTTTAAATTTCAGAGGAAAACAACAAAATTTGTACAATTAACATACATGTACTTGTCCAGTTGGACAAGAAAAATATATGGTAAGATTATGTCAAGAAACACTACCTGGTACATTGTACCTAAATGTTCTAGACAATTGGAGAGGTACTGAAGAAATGGCTTTTGTTTGAATGTTGAACTACTAGACTAAATTTTGGATTGAATTTTGAAATATTTCACCAGACAAAGCAAATTTTATCTGCAGATAAGACTTCCCTTATTTCTTTGCCCATTAGAGTAGTGTTGTCACTAATGATGTCTAACAATAGATCCTACTTATGTATCAAGGAGTGAGGCAGTGCTCGCCTCTAAACAGCTCTTTGGTACAACGGATGAAAACAGTCCGCTGAAGTGACATAAATATATATATTTTTTTTAATTTAACAATTCTAATGTTACCTGAATACATTGTAGCTAAAGGGACCATTTGACAGTGTCCTGCAATGTGTTAGCATTGGTAGGTTGATTTTCACCCCTGCCCTTGCATTTTTAAGATCAAAGAATTAAAGACAACAAGGTTCCAGGCTCTCAATAGTCAAAACCAAACACTAAACGATTTTGAAGAGCATATACATGTAGATCATATGCAACAAGGTGCATACATGTACTGTACTACTGTATATGTATAGATATAGAATTGAAAAAAAATCTTTCATTACCAATCATGGGGCCTTGGAGCTAAATGTACATTGACACATTAATACAATGATTTAAACATTACATAAACAAAATATTCTAAGCAATATAATTATAAAAATATTCCCAGTAAAGTGAATTAACAAGAATACCTAACAATGTATGCAGAACCCAATCTGATTGAAATCATATCTGTCAATCATTCCCCATTGTCTCTGCATGGTAGGTCTGAAGAAATCCCATTTTAATTTCTGCTTTGATGACCTTTTGAATTGACCAATTGGATTGCAGCTTCCAAGATTTTGGAAGCATTACTTCTTGGTTGTCAGAACAGAGAGCAGAATGGAATGTCTTCAGATCTACCAAGCAGAGACAGGAGGGAACAATTGATAGATCAGATTTTAATCGGATTGTGCAGAACCAGTCCTTTACAGAAGACAAGAAATATGTTATGTTATACTTGAAATAATGAGTATTGACATAAATATATAGAAGCAATACACTCACTGTACATGTGTTACTTGTAGTAGGCTTTAGGGCTCAGGGGATATGTTGGTGATATTTTATCTTGTGCTGTGTTCTTCATGCAGTACCAGGCTAAAAGTATCTTGAATGGGTCCATCTAAGCTATTTATAACATCAAAGCACAATTTTGTCTGAAACAAAAAACAATAAAGACAACCATTTTCATTCATTCATGATATGCTAAAAGAAAAGAGGAACTTGTGTATTTCACTGTGATGATACCAAGTAGACAAGCATATATCTGAAACTATGCTGTTGATATTGTTAATTAATGGTCTGAGTTGTAATTCAAGTTCCTCTTGTACATGTATGTCATTTTAGCAGGTTAAGAAACTTTAAAAGTTAATTAATACAAAATTTTTCAAATCTTAAAAGCAAAAAAAATGTTTGTCTTCTAAAAAGAAATTGCCTGGCATGTAGTTCTTGAGTGATGTAAGTAGGACTAGGTTAGATGTTGAGGTCACAAGATTGGACCTTTGGTCATGATACAAAATTCTTATAATAATAGAAATAAACTTCTGTTAAATAATTTCTGTACATGACAGGTATTATTTTCGCCTCAATATTAAACAATTTGCTTCTTGCTTTTATAGGAACAATAAAATTTTTGCCCCTTGAAAATATTTTAATTTTTATCCCTGTTCTTAAGTGTTACGACCATTGAAAATGTGTTTTTTGACTTCAAATTTCTAAAGTATTATGACCATTTAAAAATGGGTTCCCAAAGAATTTGACTGTTTTACAATTACTGTTTCATTACAGGGCTGCCGGGCATGTTGATGACATTTACAAGCACTGGGCTATGATACAGACTGATTACATTGCTTGTTCTGAATGCCCCATTGGTGTCATTCCAAACTAGAACTAGGCCCTTGCAAACAAAGTTTGGGGAGGGTGGGGGTTGGCCATACGATGTGAACAACGTTGAGCTACGAAAAAAACATCATTTTATTCTTATTGGTTTTTTTGTGTAAAATCCCCCCCCCCCCCCCCGGAATTCAAATAAAACTGGTTTCAAATAATATATAAGATGTTAACATATATTGTAATAGTTAAAAGCTTTGGAAGACAGATTTAAATTGTTAAAATAAGTTGATGGTTATAAGTTAATTTTATTAGACTTCAATATGTGTGGCCGACCTGAAAGATAAAGATAACCAGCTGGGTGTTCACATCCAGAAATAGTTTCCTGTAAAGTGCTATTTTACATCAATTCAATCAGTGGAGATGATTTGGACCTTTATTTTAGAAAGTATATATCCAGTTCATATCCTTATGAGAGCTCACTCACATTAGTCTTATTGTGGTGTTGAGGGATAAAAAATAATTTTCCACCTTTCTTTATGAAAAAATATTGAACATTTAACTAAAGTATTTAGCTTGGTAGATACATATTTTTAACAAAGAGAAGGAAATGAAACTGATCCTCTACCAAATTATGATGAAAATCATATTACAGGTAAAGGTCAGTTATATAACTTAAATCTGCAATTTTTGTCTTACAGAAATCTCAGCTTACTTTGCCAACCCTCTATTGTTTCGCTAAAACCCTGGCTAGATACTTTTAGATAGTAAAATTGTACAAAGATTATATGCAACTGAAAATTGTAAAAAAATTTATATGAAAGATATAATGATGACATTACAAGCACTGGGCGATGAAATTAGAATGATTACTACTGCTTGTACTGAATATCTTTCATAAAGTACAATGTATATAAAGAATGTTTTTAAAATTGTACTGTCATGGGATCAGAATTTTTCTGCATTCACAATTTTTGGCTCCTACATTAAGGTCAAGTTTTACTTGGCAAATCCAATGGATACTGACCAAAGTTGGGTTTTTTCAGGGCAAAGCCGCAATTTAATTTTTTCCTTCCAACACTGGGAATTAAAAAATTGAAAATATATTTGCAAGTATATGAAGTGGTATAGAATTTTCTGAATCATGATAGTTTTATTGGGCGAAATTTTATCAGCACACGAGATGGGGAACGGGGGGTGATGGGAGAGGCGATATGGCTTCCATATGCATGATTACAATGTATGACACACTGCAAGTTTTAACAATTTTCAGACCTTTAACTGTTGAACTTGGAGCTTTCGAGTTAATTTTAGAGTTGATTAACTATTTCAAAAGTTTTTAAAAGCTTCAGTTTGCTGACACAATATGGGTTCTACACAATTGTACATTTGATTTCTTGGTAAAAATATAATCATTCTACCCATGAAAATATATCTATTAATCATAATTTGATTGCCACTTCCTGTGGTTTCATTATTATTTGCGGAGTATCAATTCTCGTGATTCTCGTTGATGGCTTCGACCAAATGGAAATTTAACATTGATGATTTGACATGTGTATGAAACAGACTTTCAAACAACAAATTTAAGAATCCCAAAACAGTCCTTTTGCATAAAACCATGATAATGAACCCACAGTACATCAATAATTATGCTCGCGGCACGAAGTGCCCGCTCGAGCAGAGAGCACTACGGTATTTGTTTCCGCGAGAAATTTGCTAATGCTGATTTAGATTTTTTATGGTCCGGAAAGGGTTATTATTTTTACAGGTCCGGAGTGAATGTTAAAATAATTTATAAGAAAAGAAATAATGCTTAAAAAAATAATAAATTGCGTTTTTTACAAGAAAATAATATTCTTAAAATAATAAATACACATAAGCTGCTCGTTTTGCCTCTTGGTTATATGCACGTACGAAACTAACGTGTCTCGAAGCTTAATCGCCCCATACCATCTCGCCCCAAAATAAGCAAATGGAAATATTGGAAATTAAATGATAGCGATATCCCTGAATGTCGACATTTAGAACAAAAAAACGTAGTCCCTTTTAGCTATGCTCGCATTTAGGCAATGCCTACTCCATATTACTATGAAAGATCTTATACCAAATACCTGGAATGTATATCTAGAAGTAAAATGATGAGATACATTCAGATAGGGACATATGATAAAAATGATTACCCTCTGAATACTGATTGCTTCTAAATAAAATTTCCAATATACACATGTATTTCAAGTTAACTGTCAACTATGGAGTAAGAAGACACATGTTAGTTTTTATGAAAGATTTTTTAGGACTAAAAACATGATGCTGAAAAAGAGTGCAAGACTTAACTTTATTCAATGTTGAATGTTTTTTATCCCTTGCTGGAAAAATGAGGGGTATAAAGTGATGAGGGGAAGGGGGGTCCTTCTGTGGGTTTACCCATCCCATCCTATACATCTTTGGGATAACCCATCTCTTATCCACCACTACAAAACGACTCAATAGATTTTCATGAAACTTTCACAGATTCATAATATATTGTAGATGTGCACCCAAATGTAATATAAGTACTGTTTTGAATGCATGTTTCATGTCTACTGTAACTTAATTAGGCCAAACAAAAAAGTATGTGTGTTTACTGTCACATGCTGAAAAAATTAGGGTTGGTAGGTAGGAAATTATTTTTTTTATATTATTTTTTTTTACCTCGAGTCTATGGGAGCAGCTTTGTGACTTTAACAGTGCTTAATGGAAAATGCTCAAAAAAACTTTAGGGTAGGGGGGGGGGGTAAAAATTAGGTAGGGTCGGGTGACAGTAAACTCACCTACTTTTTTTTTTGGCCTTAAAAGAAAAAAAAGTGGAATTAATGTAGCATGTATATATGATTTGGATTTAGGTTTTGAAAGTTAGGCCAAGGACTGCATAGTTTATTTTCTTTTCTCATTTACATTGTTAATGATGAATGCAGAGGCTGATGAATCTGTGATCGATAGCAAATGCCCCCGTCTGAGACAATGTAAAATGAGAACTGCTGAAGATCACAGGCTACATTCTTAATCAGAGGGCCAGGGTCTCCTGGAAGGCTGGGGGTGTTACCCTATTCCCCAGGAAATTTGAAATTCAATTGTTGTGCAGGTTTTCGTCAAAATTTAGAAAAATTGGCCTGATACCGCCGTTTTTTGGTTGCCAGAACTAAAGACATAGCCCCCTTAAATAATTTCTGAATATCCCCTGAACAAGACATTTTAGATGTGTAGAGATTTTTATGGTTTTGATGCAAGACAATTTCTTTTGCAGAACATCCTATCCATAGAGGTTGCAGCGAACTTGATCAATATAATTGTGGATGGATAAGCCGTATAGAGTAGTCAGACTAGCAATGATATCCAAGTAAATGTAAATATTGTTTCATGCAGGAAGAATTTAGGATTCAACAGGTGGGAACTGCATTACTAATGGATGCAGTGATTATATTGGAAGTATAGGCAACTTTTCAAGTCCTAGATGCAGCAATCAAAGGGACCTAATTATGGGCTGTGTATCCAAAGACGAGAAAACCTGACCATAGGGCATTGGTGTCTTAGAAGGCAACATTACTTTGAAAGATAACCTATCCTGCATGTTGTTTGAACAAAATCTGAGAATGGTTATCACAGACTACAATGTATTGGAAAGTTAAAAAAAAACCTGGCCAAAAGGGCTGTGGTGTATCCGAAGGCAAAAAAAGATGTCCAGTATCAGAAGGCAACTTAATAACTTATTACACATCTCAATATCGTATATTAATAAAACTTAAGGCTGCATATCCTGCAAGTTGAATCCATGAAGGATATCTGAGAGGTGACCACAGACTTAATTATGAAGGTAGAAATAATGCTTGGTTTCGACAGAATTGTGCCTAGAGGTACAATACTCCTAATATTTTTGATTTATTGTATACAAGTTTTTGTAGGGGTGAAATGAGCCCCTTGCAAAATAATTTCTATTTTCCACAATGGAATGGAATCCACCACTGTTTTTTTTTATCAGGAGTGAAATTCATCCATCTTTTATTAAAGCTGAACAAGAACACTCTTTGGAAAAGTAGCTGAAACTGTAAAAACATCTAATTTTGGACTTGTTAAGAATTAACTTCATATTTGGACCAAAAAGTAAAAAGCAGCATTTCTTCATGAAATCCTGTTAATACAAAACTGTTGAAGTCCATGTTGTATACACCACACATGATGAATGCAAAGGCTGATACTTCTGTGATAGATAGCAAATGCCCCCGTCTGAAGTGGTGTACACATGGTACTTATCTGACACAAATATGTTAAAAATTTCATGGTTTTCAAAACTACTGGCATAGTATATGAAAAACAAAAAAAGGCATCTCAATAAATATTTTAAAAAGACTGCACAAGGTAATTGGCTAGCAAATTTTAAAATATATTACTACAACCTCAATTTCAGGCAATTTTTGTTGATGTCTGCTGGTGGAGAAATTCTCCCTTAGGATATCACCAACCCAGTAGCTTAACAGCATGATAATAAGAAACAAAGATGCTGCTTTCAATGAGGATGAAAGAACCAACATAATGTTGGAACGTGTGACTAGTAGAGTTAATGGCTACAGGAGATATTACACAAGTAGAAAGAATTATAACATTTTGGTAGGCATTATTATACACTCAATATATTTGGTACCTTCTCAGCTGAAAAGCACAGGGTTCACATTTTTGCTTTTTCACAGACTGACTTTTTGTAGGGAAGGGTTTAAGCTTTGACACAGACTGAATGATGATTTAAGTGATGGGAATCTCTCTGATAAACTATGTAGATTCACTCATTCTGACATTCTGTGTACTGTAAATAGGAATATTTTGGTGGTGAAAATGGCCATGTTAAATTGTTAATTTTGGTGTGTATTATTTTGGCGCTTTAATAAAAAAAATGTTATTCTTTAATTCTTTACATCAGTTATAGAAAATATATATCCAAAATTAAATCTTCAATATGTATTAGCGTGTTTCATTGGTTTTCAAACCCAAGCTAATTACATGTAGTATTAAAAGCAACTCATTTTATGTCTAATAATGATTTGACAAACAAGTGAATATATTCAAGCTAATTACTAAAATTGAGTTAATATGAAATGTTTATTAAGGATCCTTCATTTTGGTTAAGGTCCACACTTAAAAGGCAAAACTTGCAAACTTTGTTGTAAGAATATTGAGCAATCAATTCATTAAAAGTAACATTCTCCAACTTTATTTTTTTTCACATCGAATCTATCTTGATAGACCAAAAAGTACACACCATTGGCTTTTGAAATAAGTTCAACATCTACAAAAGGTGCAACTTTTAACAAGGGAGAAGCAATAGAGGAAAAATCATCATGATTTTTATGGGTGGCAGAGTAGTGAAGACACTGCTTCCTTATCCCCCCTTTCCCCTTCTTACCCACATTTGAGTCTTATCTTTTATTCAGAATCTTTGTAGACACAGAAAATGCTGTTGCAAAGATTTCATCATGATGAAGTTTATTCCTTATCATTCGCGGTTTCCACCAGAGGGCTGGCCTGTGTCTGATGATGGTTTTACCGTCCTTCCTTGGATGTCTGAATGAAATCTTTGTAATATATCCCATCCATGTTATAGGCTCTGTATGAAATTGACAAGGGTTGATCAAGTAAGTACAAATCTGGCAATCTGCAAACTATGGGTGATTTGCACAAGCCAATAGCTTGTTTCACAAAGCAGTATAAGTAAATTTAAACTAACAATAAAAAATCCATGATTCTGACAAAAAGATGAAGTGAAACTACTATTTTGCAATCAGTGTGTCAGTTTAACACTTTACTGAAACTTAATAGTTAACTTTTGGTCCATTTCAGAGTACAGAGAAACACCACATACTGTTTCATGCTAGAGATCTCATCTGTAGAGTTAATAAAGAGGAGTGCTTAGAAGGACAAAGTGCAAAGAACAACCAAGGGTTTTATTTTGAATTTGTCAGATGAACAAGATCTGGCAATAGAAAAATCAAGTTCATGAAGTTCACCACAAAATCTTACAATTTGCAGGTAAATAAAAACAGATGTTCCAAACAGACTGAGGTCCAGCAATACCTTCAACAGCACAAGAATGGGAACTGAACTGGCAATGTCTTATGAAAATATCATTATGGAAAAACTTGATTAGTTTTTGGCTGGATTTCATGGAGTGAAAATCAGGGTTATAAAATGGTTAATGTCCAGAGGGTGGGGGAAAAAATTGTAATACTTTTCTCTGCAACCACTTATCAAGGCCCCTTTATATTTGGTATACAGCATCAGCATGGAATCCCATAATGGGGGATTTTATTAAAGATCAGATGCTCACCTGCTCTCTGTTTAAAGAAATCCAGTGATTTACGACTGGCAGATTTATGACCAAAATGAAGACTAGAAGATATTAACTCTACTCTCAATTTTTGCAACTTAAAGCATGATTTCTTTTACTGTTGTGTAAAGTAAGGATCCTTATCCAGAGACTTTGGGGTTTTTGGGACCTTCCTGAGCTAACTACATGTAAAAAAAACCTTGCACAACTGTTTTACATGCAAATTTTGTTATAAAATGAAAACTTTTGAAAAGGTTTTTAAAAATGGGCAAAGATTTCATGATGATGAAGTTTATTCCTTATCATTCGCGGTTTCCACCAGAGGGCTGGCCTGTGTCTGATGATGGTTTTACCGACCTTCCTTGGATGTCTGAATGGAATCTTTGTTTCTTTAGAAATCCTTTTTAATCAGCAATTCAGATATTTTCAGTATCTTAAAACCAACCAAATTTTTTTAGAAAATATCCCATATACATGTAAATGAAATATGATTTCTACTTCATAGACTTATAGCCTTTGGGCTTCATGTCTACATTAAAAAGTCAAGAGGTCTGATATCTTAGATTGTAAAATTTTATTTCAACTGCTAGTGATTCCTAAGGTCTTATGGATTTTACAGGTCTAAATCTCAATCTATATTTGGAACCATATTATCATGGGGACACAGGAGGAACAAAGACATACAAGGTAGTTAAACCTTTGGTATCAAGAGATGTACGGTTTACAGAGAAATTTTTGCAGCAGTTTTATTTCGACATTGCTAGCCTAAAAATTAAACAGCGCTTATAAATTTGTCCTGCATTATTGTCTATGGACAATAGCCTCACAGCACAAATTTAAACCTGAGTGAGCTAAAATGCTAAAATTTGTTCGTCCTTTCACAGTATACAGTAACCAGTAACCACTTGCCCTACTTGTATTCTGAAATATTCCTTACAAAGCAGGGATGGGTTTCGGATATAGTGTTGGAAAGGACATGTTTGCCAAATGCAAAATTTGCAATGAAAATTTTGTACAATTGCTTAAAATATGAATGAAAGATGTTTTGGGCCATTTCTGCCCTTCTTATCTGAATCTTTCACTGCAAAGCATTCATACCTACAAATAGAACTAACTTGAACTTGAATCATTTAATAATAATTTATACTAAGTAATGGTATTCAATTTAGTGATGATGAAGTTTATTCCTTATCATTCGCGGTTTCCACCAGAGGGCTGGCCTGTGTCTGATGATGGTTTTACCGTCCTTCCTTGGATGTCTGAACTAAATCTGAATGCCATTAAACTATTTCTTCATAATGTTCAATTTTATCAAACTCCATAAACACTATTTTAATGTTAATGTATCAAATTAATGTTGGAATTACATACATGTACATGTATAAACTTTGCAACATTTTCCTGTTGAATTTTGTAATGTAAAAGTTAAACATTAAGTTAACAAAGATTAATAGCTTTAACAAAAGTCCTGACATTGACAAAATTTTCTGTGTAGTTTGATAAATGTTTAGATAAACTACTTGTACAGCAAGTTCATATGTTCAGAAGATGACCTTTTAAACTTGACAATGGTACAATTTAGTGGCACAAACATTTTGTAGTATTTAGATAGAACCCTTTGTATGATGATTAGCTTAACTTGAACTCTCTTTCTGATTAACATTGATGTTTTAGCTGCGGATGTCTGACAAAGGGTTCTCCAAAAAAAAAAATTCAAAACTTAAAATTTTTATTTTATTAACAAAAAGTTTTATTGTGCTTTCAGTAAACAAAACTTTCATTTAAAACCTCTCTAAAGGTTTGCATACTTCAAGATTCATCATACAGGTGAACAATGCTTTCCTTAAATTTGGCATCCCTCAATATTATATTGATCATGATATCTCCTATATATGATTTTCAATTTAATAATAGGTTCAACAGACTTGGTTCACCCTCTACTTTTTACTAAGTTTGTCCATGTTTTGGGTATGTCCATTGCTAAAACTTGAATCAGGAAAGGGTACAGATTGGAGAAAAACATAAGATTTTTGCAGACGGGGTATCTTAAGTCTGAAATTTTGATAATGATCCTACATGTATGCTTCTTCTTTGAATGATGATGAGCTTGTCTGATTCAGTTTGATGAATCGCTGCGGATGTCTGACAAAGTAAGAACCATACTATTCAATTTAATAAAATTATAAAAAAACATAATTTGTTAAAACTGAAAGAAAACTGCAACCATTTTCATCACTCCCCTTGATATCTTAATTGTATCAGGGTCCTGGAAGGTGATTTAAAGATAATGGTACTAATATTCTATAATTTGTCGAAAACCTATTGCAAGTGAAAGCCTACTAGAAAGAATTTTAACCACAAGCTTGTTTGACACTTCAGATAAAACTGAGGTCTGGGATCAACCCCCAGGGGCTTGAAAGAATTCTTCTAGCATTCATATATACTAAACAAACAAAAAAAGATGCCCACATTTTTTTTGTCTACAGTCTACCATAACAACCAAATTAATTTTCCATTTATACAACAATTGAAACAACCATATTAGTGGTATCATTTGACACACAAAGTAATTGGCATGTGTATCTCAATTTTTAGTCATAACAGCAACAAATTCAGCATCTCAAAATTGCATATTATCTGTATCAAAGGTAACCTTGGTTTGCTGCTTCAGACGCTTGATATAGGTTCGAGATTAGGATTCATTACATTGCTTAAAGTTCCTTAAAGGCTGTTCTACAAGTCCCGAAAAATGCATGTTTAAGCACATGTGCCTTACCTTTTGTAGATGACCTTGAGCTTGTCTGGTTGTCGTACTTGGGTAGTAGCCATTTCGTGTCGGCAAATTAATTTTCCAACTTTTTGTGGTCCAGGTGAGCTATTACCATCACTTGGTGTCTGTCGTCATCGTCGTCTTCTGTTGTCCGTTAACAATTTTTCAAAAATCTTCTCCTCTGAAACTATACTGACCAGAATTAAATGAAACTTGGTATGAATGATCGTTAGGGTGTCCTGCACCAAACTTTTGTTTCGATTTATGATTCGTCAAAAAACGTGACTGTTACTAAAAATAGACCAGTGGGGTTGGACTGCTGTTTTTATGCCCCGCCAACTTTGTTGGGGGGCATATAGTTTTTCGGTCCGTTCGTCCTTCCGTCCGTCCGTCACACTTTAGTTTTCCGCACTTTTTTTCGACATCCTTGCATATATTCAAAAGATTGGTATGTGAGTCTACCATGATGAGTTACAGGTCAAGTTCGAGTTTCGTTCCGGTCCACTGATTTTGACCTAAATTACGACCCTTGAACTTAGCAAATTTTGTAAAAATAAGTTTTCCGCACTTTTTTTCCACATCCTTGCATATATTCAAAAGATTTTTGGTATGTGAGTCTACCATGATGAGTTACAGGTCAAGTTCGAGTTTCGTTCCGGTCCACTGATTTTGACCTAAATTACGGCCCTTGAACTTAGCAAATTTTGTAACAATAAGTTTTCCGCACTTTTTTTCCACATCCTTGCATATATTCAAAAGATTTTTGGTATGTGAGTCTACCATGATGAGTTACAGGTCAAGTTCGAGTTTCGTTCCGGTGTTACATACTAGTTTTTCCCCCATACTAGAATTTCCCCCCGGAAAAATGAGTATATACTCAGCTTTCCCCCGGAAGATCTAGTATATACTAGATTTTCCCCCGGGGAAAAATGAGTATATACTACGTTTTCCCCCAGGGGAAAATCTGGTATGTGTAAACACATACTCATTTTTCCGCCATACTGATTTTCCCCCCAGTACTAGTATTCAAAACCGTTGCACTATCTATACGTGCAACTGTAGAAAAGGCAAGGCTTTCAGTATTTTTTAGATAATTACTAATAATGATTTTTTGTTTCAGAGTATTCTTTTTTTATTATTATATATTGTGCGGTTGGAATATAATAGCTTTTTGTAAAGATTTGAGAAGGGAAACCCACAGTGCTTGTGTGCGCGTTCAATGCAATCAAATACTCTACTTACTTAGATTTAAGAATGTCAAGGCAATGCTAATTTCAGTTTTCATATAAAAAAATTCAGTCTATCAGGCACATCCTTTTCTCGCCTTTCCTTGTACATTTTAATGGTTAGTGTAGTCAACATGACACGTAGAAAAAACTATGTGATCATCTCAAAGTTGTACTATTACTGTTGAACAACTTCTACAAAAGCCGATGCACAAATAGTCTTGCTTCGAGTGTCCTAATAACGTGGACCGTGGCCATAGAAATGCGTCCGTCCGTTTGTGCGCCCGTCACGGTTTATGTATTTCAGCAACTGTTATTTGCTGGCTTTCGATATTTGGTTTTCAGCTTTTAGTACAGTTTCCTGTTTAACAAACCAACGTATAATGTTTTGCGCTTGGGGAAGACAAAATATTCTGTTCTTGTATTTCATTCACTCTTGAAAACTTCGTTTATAGTACCTGGTTTTTATTTTATTTTTTATTTTAACTCAAATAGATGTTAATTTTTTTTTCAAATATATGTCACATTATGAAACAAAAAGACAAATAAAACTAGTACAATGTATAATAAAACAGAATTTAGACAATTTAAAGTTTAAACCCCCCCCAAAAAAAATGAATTTGATAACAATTGTTACAAATAGATCTTTTTTTTAAGTGCATTATTAGAAGTGTTACATTGACAGAGTGATAAAAATAATAGGTATAATATAGAAAGGATATGGTGAGCTGTAAAGTTAGGGGTGTCCGTGTGCCAACAGTGATGAAAATCATCTTTTTAAAGCCATTGACACCGGAAAATCCAGCATGGGGTTGAGCTGGAATCGAACCCATACTCTGTCATCTATGGCAACTTCGCCTGCACTGTGTCCAGCGCCCTAGACCACCTAGGCTAGATAAAAATCTAGCTTTCGGTTGCCTAGTTAAGCCTCCTCGTAGACAATCTAAGGTTGTAACACAGTACACGATGAACATTAGGTGGGTAGGGAGAGAAAGATAGAGAATTGGATCGCAACTGGTATAGTAATATAATCATATATGATAAAAATTATAACACATAATCAAGTAGGACTAAACACAGCCATAATATGAAAGGGGGAAAGATCAGTATGGGTTTGCGAAAAGGGGAAAATCTAGTATATACTCATTTTTCCTACCCAAATTTTAGGGGGGAAGATTCAGTATATACTGATATTTCCGGGGGGAAATTTCAGTATATACTGATTTTTCCGGGGGGGAAAGATGAGTAGGGGGAAAACCTAGTATGTCACACCGGTCCACTGATTTTGACCTTAATAATGGCCCTTGAACTTAGCAAATTTTGTAAAAAAAAAGTTTTCCGCACTTTTTTTCCACATCCTTGCATATATTCAAAAGATTTTTGGTATGTGAGTCTACCATGATGAGTTACAGGTCAAGTTCGAGTTTCGTTCCGGTCCACTGATTTTGACCCAAATTAGGGCCCTTGGACTTAGCAAATTTGGTAAAAATAACAGTTTTATTTTATTTGCCAGCGGGGCATCAGTGTCATCTTGACACATTTCCTTGTTGGTCTGTAAATCAAAAAGTATAAGAGATAGATGAAATCTGATGCCACCCTGCTGCTTCAGCATCAAAAGTTCTACAAAAGTCTCCATTTGGTCAAAGTCGTCAGATGATCCCTTAAAGGGTTACAGCTCCTTAAAGGTGAAAAAAGCGTTTTTCATGTTTTTGGCTAATAGAATGAAAATTATTGCAGATGTTCACGGTAGGTCCCGTGTCCGGCGACAGGATTGTTTTTTCGAGAGGGATTTACAATTGTCCAGGTTTTTTCAAGAGAATAATCAATAAAAATGTAAACTTTGGTGATATTTAGTGATTTTTAACTGAAAACCAAGAAAAAATGCTACCAACGGGTGGGCATATTTTAGTATTATCATAATTGTATAACAACACCAATTCCTGTAAAAAAATTGTGATTCCTAAATAAAATTGTGGGCTGTTTTTTGAGTTTTCACCTTTTTAGCTCACCTGGCCAAAGGCCATGTGAGCTATTGCCATCACTTGGCGTCCGTCGTCGTCGTCGTCCGTCGTCGTCGTCGTTAACTTTTCTTCAAACTTCTTCTCCTCTGAAACGGCTGCACAGATTCAAACCAAATTTGGTCTGGTGGTACTTTAGGGTATCCCCCACAGAACTGATGTGGGGATTTTTGATTCGTCGAAAAACATGGCCGCCGTTGCTAAAAATAGACCAGGGGGTCAGACTACTGTTTTTGGCTTGTTAATCAAAAAGTATAAGAGATAGATGAAATCTGATGCCACGCTACTGCTTCAGCATCAAAAGCTCTACAAAAGTCTCCATTGAGACGAAGTTGTCAGATGACCCCTTATGGGAGTTACGGCCCCTTAAAGGTGAAAAATGGCATTTTTTCATGTTTTTGGCATATGAAATGAAAACTATTGCAGATAGAGAGAAGCTGTTGCTTGCTTAAATGTTCAGCTCATTTAGCTCTACAAAAGTCTCCATAAGGTCAAAGTTGTTAGATGACCCCTTATAGGGGTTATGGCCCCTTAAAGGCAAAAAATAGAGTTTTTGGCCTATAGAATGAAAACTATTGCAGATAGAGAAAAGCTGTTGCTTGCTTAAATGTTCAGCTCGTTTAGCTCTACACAAGCCTCCATAGGGTCGAAGTTGTCAGATGACCCCTTATAGGGGTTACGGCCCCTTAAAGGCAAAAAAAAGTGTTTTTGGCCTATAGAATGAAAACTATTGCAGATAGAGAAAAGCTGTTGCTTGATTAAATGTTCAGCTCATTTAGCTCTACAAAAGTCTCCATAGGGTCAAAGTTGTCAGATGACCCCTTATAGGGGTTATGGCCCCTTAAAGGCAAAAAAATAGAGTTTTTGGCCTATAGAATGAAAACTATAGCAGATAGAAAAAAGCTGTTGCTTGCTTAAATGTTCAGCTCATTTAGCTCTACAAAAGTCTCCTATGGTCGAAGTTGTCAAATGACCCCCTATAGGGGTTACAGCCCCTTAAAGGCAAAAAATAGTGCTTTTGGCCTATGGAATGAAAACTATTGCAGATAGAAAAAAATTGTTGCTTGCTTAAATGTTCAGCTCATTTAGCTCTACAAAAGTTTCCATAGGGTCAAAGTTGCCAGATGACCCCTTATAGTGGTTACGGCCCCTTAAAGGCAAAAAATAGTGTTTTTGGCCTAAAGAAAGAAAACTTTTGCAGATAGAGAAAAGATGTTGCTTGCTTAAATGTTTAGCTTAATTAGCTCTACAAAAGTCTTTTTAGGGTCGAAGTTGTCAGATGACCCCTTTTTGCTTTGGAATGAAAACTATTGCAGATAGAGAAAAGCTTTTTATTGCTTAAACATTCAGCTCATTTAGCTATACAAAAGTCTTCAAAGGGTTGACATTAAGACCAGGTGAGCGATTCAGGCTCCTGGGAGCCTCTTGTTGCATTTTTCACCCCTAAAAAGACAAATATATTGAACGAGATTGCTAACCATTATTAGTGAACATCAATGTTATATTATGGCATCCTGAACGTTGATGCCAAAAAGTTGCATCTTACATATTTTTAAATTAAAATAAAATACATGTCCAGGCTTTTTCAAGAGGCGTCCAGGTTTTTGCAAGAGAGGTCCAGGTTTTTTCATACTTTTATTATAGATAGACAAGTTGTGCGTGTTGTTTACCTCTTAAATCATGTTTTAAAAGACATTGTATGTTGTTAAAAAAATAAGAATACGGTACTATCATTTCAAGGGTTTTGGACAAGTATACGTCAGTTGATGTCAAGAATTCAACCTTATATAGTCTATATAAACAGGCAGGCGCATAAAATTGACGCCTACAACCAGAACCCATTAATCTATTGTCTAAGCATAACTACCAACTGTTATAAATTGAAAATAGCCTCCTTGAATAATTGGCTGGAAACAAAATGTTTGTGTTGCGACAAGCAGAAAATGCTTACAGTTCCTGGGCTACCTTCTTTTAACTTGACTTGTAGTTGTTTCTTGGATGTGTTTGTTTGTATCATAGAGTCGTCTTCTTTCATGTCTGCTGTTTTATCCAGGATTATATAAGACTCAAATGCCCTTTCAGTACGTCTTAATTTTTACACATATGTATTTATTGTATATATTATAGTTTCAACAAAAAACTTCCAAAGAGGCGAATATGTTAGCAGCAGCGCTAAGCTTATCGGTAAAAGTTCACTAAAGAGCGCCCAGAAACCTGCCATCTTTCAATCTAGTATGGCCTCATTTCGGGTAAGGGTTTTTCATTGTCCGTCACCATATGGAAGGGTTCCAAATTGTGCGAAACTTTTGAGGAAGGATTTCGTCACTTTCTGAATGCATTGGCCTATGGTGCGTTAAGGGTACATTGGCCTATCTTGTGAGTTGGTTCGTTTTACTTCTGGTTTGTGGTCGTGCATGTGTCCTTCGAATGACATACATGGGTCTGTGTCCTGTGTGGGTCTACAGAATTCATTTTGGTGTTTCAATTAGCTCTTGTCCTGCTGATTATGACTGAAATAGCGTCGACTGGACATAAAACAAACAAGAATATGAGATTCAAATGTTATTTAAGTTTCTGTATCTTTACATACATATGTATACGTTAAGGGGTTCCAATATCTCATATTCCCTAATGTTTTTATCAAATATCCCGTATCCAAAATAGAGTTTTTTTTCTTATCCCATATCCCTGTAAATAGAATAGATTTAAATATTCTATATCCCAGTTTGTTTTGCCTCAAATATCCGTATCCCAGGAATAGATATGTAAATATCCCATATTCCAAAACACCCTTAAACTCTTGAAATAACAGAATGCACCAGTGGAATGTGCTCTTTTTGTATTTATTTGTTTCTGACATACATGTAGATTTTATAGTTTCCAAGACTTGAAAAGGCACAAAAACAAGATTGCAACTTACCTTTCAAAATTTTGCCCACCGTAACAATCGCTTTTTATGAAACCGGTAATTTATTAAAGCACATCAAGAAAGTCACAAATGTACAAATGTATAAAGTCCGTTTGAGTGTTATAAATCAACGAAAAATGGCTTGTAAATTTACGTCTTGCAAAATATTTTAACTATTTTAGTATGTCATGAGTTTTTAAAGGAATACGAACTCAGGCAAAAAATTTCAAAATTTTTGCATGATTAATAAAAATGTTTTCCATAGACCTTAATAGTAAAAATGGACCAAAAATTCATAGAAATCTATGGGAGTACAACCTAGTGACCAGGAACAGCATTTGCTCCGTATACCTTTAAAAATCCTTTGTGGAGCTAATTGGTCATCTAATCTCCTATTGTTAGTCCTTTCAATTATGTTCAGGTGGGCCCAACACCTGGCTGTTCCGTCAGATAAACACACCATTTTAGGTATTATTAAAATTGGTGAAATATTTAGCAATATTATATACTCATATAAAAATCTTAATTGTGATTAGCTTAGACGTTGTCACGTGGCATGTGATATTTTGCTGGGTCAACCGGCAATCGTTGGGTTGCATGGTAAGGTCACCCTCTCGTGAGAATTTGCACGTGAGCCCACGATTTTTCTTCAACATTGTATTGACTGTAGTTTCTCAATGGAAAAAGGGTTAAAATGTCCGAAATATGTTTGAAATTTAATATCAAATTGTTTCATTTGAATATTCGATATAATATAACAGTTATCACCCTAGATGATATATGACCCGGCATTTCTTTCTCCTCGAAAAGTAAGGTAACCCTCGGGGCAAGCCCTCGGGTGACCTTACTTTCTCGGGGAAAGAAAACACCGGGTCACACACCAACTAGGGTGATAATTGTATATTATACCATACGGAAAACTTTATTGTTTTAGAAGATAACATCTTGGTTTTTGTTATCAGAGTTCGTATACTAATAAAAAGTTTATTTGTGTTTAAAAAATAAATTTTATTTGAGAGACAAAAAAATTTAAAAGAATTTTCGTTGATTTATAGAACTCAAATGGACTATACTATCAAACTAATTTTGTCAAAATACTAATTTAGTCTTCAAAGATAATGCATTTGGGCAGCCTACTTATGCTTTAAAATTAGTAACAAACTTGATATTTTGCATGTAATGTGTTTAAATGTATGTTTATTGAGTACGAGGAATATTAGTTTTCATTTAAGTCGTATAGTTTCCTCAAAACCCAGTGCCTCTCTTTAGTCAAAATTTTTAAAAAACCAGGACACCTCTCGAAAAAACCGGACGAGTTATTGTGCCTCTCGAAAAAACCTGATCAATTTTAATAAATCATTAACTGATGCTTCTTTACGGACTTTTTTTTTAAGAAAAGTAATAATTCGAACATTTTGAATACTTTTATTCCTCTTTTTTTTATTTGTTTCACTAACAATTGAGAATTTTAGCATTTTTTGTAAACGGACAGGCGAAAAAACCTGGACCTCTCGAAAAAACTGGACAATGCCTCTCAAAAAAACAATCCTGTCGCCGGACACGGGACCTACCGTGAGAAAGAGAAAAGCAGTTGCTTGCTTGAATATTAAGCTCATTTAGCTCTAAAAAAGTCTCCATATGGTCTAAGATGTCAGATGACCCTTTATAGGGGTTACAGCCCCTTAAAAAGGCAAAAAATAGTGTTTTGGCCTATATAATGAAAACTATTGCAGATAGAGAAAAGCTGTTGCTTTCTTAAATGTAAAACTCATTCAGCTCTACAAAAGTCTCCGTAGGGTCGAAATTGTCATATGACTCCTTATAGGGATTACAGACCCTAAATTAACATGTTTTCATGTTTTTGGCCTATAGAATAAAAGCTAAAGCAGATAAAGAAAAGCGGTTGCTGGCTTTAATGTTAAGCTCATTAACCTCTTTAAAAGTCTCCGTAGAGACAAGGTTCAGATGACCCCTTGTAGGGGATGGCCCTTAAAATAACATTTTGCATGTTTTTGTCCTTGAAAAAAAATGCTGAAAGAAAAAAGCTGTTGCTTGCTTGAATGTTCAGCTTATTTAGCTGTACAATTGTATCCGTAGGGACAAAGTTGTCAGATGACCCCTTATAGGGGTTACGCCCCCTTAAAGGTTAAAAATAGTGTTTTTCGCTTATTTAGAATGAAAACTACTGCAGATAAAGAAAAGCTTTTTCTTGCTTATACATTCAGTTTATTTAGCTATACAAAAGTCTTCATATGGTTGACATGAAGACCAGGTGAGTCTTTGGTTCATTATTAGACTCTAAAATATAGAATGATAATAAGAACCATGGAAAATCCAAGAAAAATGGAGGAATCAAACATGTTAAGTGATTTAAAGAAAATTGGTTCGGTAAATGTAAAATTTTGAAAGAATAAAGAGCGCCAAACATTTAGTTTGCTGTCACATGTGTCAAGAGATCATTTAGTGTCAAATAAAACTGATATGTTGAAAATGAGAGTTGAGTGTGTAAAATACAGAGCCACCCAACCACAGTAAATCAAAATTTCTGGGCCATCAGAATTCGACATAGACATATCTTTTTTTGGAAAATGAATTTTTAATTTGTGATATTGTTGTATGGAAGGTAATCTCCGCCACCTTCAAAAATTTTATATTTTAAATTCTTATTTTCTGTTTCATTTATTTTATATTCTTTATTTCTTATTTTACATTTTCTCTATTCTATTTTGACAATTCTATATTTTATATTTCAAATTTTATATCTTAAATTACATTTTATTAATTTTGTATTCCTCAACTCTTATTCTATAATTTGTATAATGCCAATGCAGGTATTCTGTATTTTACATTTCAATTCTGAAGAATCATTCAAACAAAATGCATTAATCTTTGTTCCTCTTTCCTTTTTTCATTATTCTTTCGTCTTATTTCTAATATGTTAATAAAAAATAATCCATTCTACATTCTATTCGTTCATGCAACCTACAAACATTACTATTTCTCGCTTTTCTACATTTTGTTTCTTTATTTGATATATTCATATTGATGCATTGTAACAGGTGGCGGATTTTACGCATTTGTTAAAATTGTTAAATTATGACGACAGATGGCGCTGTTAACATAATAATGCTGACACGGATCGAGTAACTGCGTTGTGAAACAAAATTGAAATCGATGAGGCACAGTTTTGATGATATAAGGGACTAATTTATTTAGGGGATCGGATGTCCATGCATGGGACCCCTTCCCCAACAAAAAGGTAATAGGAGTCTGAGGTGTCTGAAAATCGCTATAAGAGCATACCGTTTGTCAAATCTGCCCCAAATTTTTTTTAGGTAACAAGACAAATTACAGTCGACCAACCTGTTATCCCCGCTTCAAATCTCCTCCCTCTATACAACCTGTCTAAACCCCCCAATCATTAGAGGTGACCAAGAATTCCGCACCAGAGTGGGCCAGTTGGTAATAAATTGATTAAATGAGTAAATTTATGTAACCAATCTGTGTTTCACTTCATCGATTGTCAAATCATTTCGACCCACTGACCGAATGGAAAAGAGTAACTTACCAGTCACACCCTTATTTGATTCGTGTGTGTGTGTTGGTGTTTAACGCCCTTTATCGACACACCTGGGTCATGTAGGGCGGTCAGTTTTAATGATGGAGGAAACCGGAGTACCCGGAGGAAACCACCGACCTTGCCTTAGTTGAATAGTTTAAACGTATTCATATAATCATATAACAAGCTTATTGCTTCTATTAATCTCTCTCTAGTTTGCAGTTTGCGATTGTGCCTTTGTAGCGGCTATCATTTAAACTGCTGTTATCGAACTGCAGTGTGTGCGTTGGTGTTTTACGCCCTCGCAACACTATATTATAGGTTACTGTGGATTCATTTATTTTCGTGGGTATCAATTTTCGTTGTTTATCCAACAAGGACATTTCATTGAATAATCAATGTAAAAAGAACAGATCGTTGGATTCTTACTTTCGTGGAAGGCGATGAACATGAAAGGATGATACAAGAGTTAACACTAAAGTATGTCTCGCCTACCGGTACGACCAGAAACAATAAATTGCTTTCTTACTTCCACTATATTTCGCAGTTATAAGGATTTTCAGTTTCTCAGATCAAAAGGTGTTTATAGAACTTAAACATTTCTAATATATGCAATAAAATAATCAAAGTCACTAAACCAGAAAATCAAGGTCAAAAGATGGGGATGCAACTGTGCTAAGCTACTACTAGGGCAAATGCATACCGAGTTTCATTAATCTTGGACCTATAGTTCTTGAGATATGGAGGGGCTCATAAAACCTTACCCAAAAAGTTGACACCGCCGCCGGTAAAGTAACACCTATATATGTCCTGCTCTGTAGCTAAGGCGAAAATGAACATGAAATGATAAAGATGATGATGATATAAAACAAAGGAAATGGCAAATTTGAAGAACCACGGGAAAAAGGGGAGAGGTGGGTAGGGGCAAAAAATTTAGGTACACTATTTGGCGGTCCACAAAGGGGTCTTAGACGTGCATAAAGCGTGGAACTCTCCACACACGTTGGCCCACTATGGTCAGCAGTCATCGTTTTCGAATTATAAGACCTGACAACCCTCGCGGACGAGGGCCACCTTATTCAGCTACCTAGGGTCTACACCTTGGTCACTCTGTGGGCTGAGCACTGACCCATAATCAGAATCCCAAGACCCTTAGTCGCCTCTTGCGACAAGCTAGGCTCTGCTGCGGGCCTATTCTCCACCAGGGCCCCGCACAGAATATAGAACTATATACAAAGGGGTCTTAATTTAAGTGTACCTTAGGGGTCTTTAAGGCACAGAAGGTATTGTTCCCCCATAGATGTACACGGGACAATTCGATAATTCCGAATAACTAGAATCGTTTCTTGAGACCAGCCTCACAAATGGTGTCAGAAGAGAGAGGGAGTCGAACTATTGGTCCATGAGTTTTTGACCCCTGAGGTGGATCGAACCAACGGATTATGGTGTTGCCCGACTCGCTAATAACTTCTGTATCGAAATTCCCTTAATTGCATAACATATAAGACTTATTTTTTAAATTCATTTTGCATCGTCCGAAGATAATGGAACTTCGATCTCTTTATATTTCTTAAAAGATGTGATGAATATTAATAATCTACTAGAAAAATGCGAGTCGCAGCTTACAAAAAAAGCTTGCAAAAAATGCCCGGTTCCACAACAATGAGTTAAATCAAATTATAAAATAGAAGATGCATATGTATGTACATCGATATAAGAATGATTTAGAAATATTTGGAAAATCCACCAAGGCGTTGGAGACAGAGAGTTTGACGGACGGGAGGTAGAGCTTGTAAGGCACGAACCATTTTCTTTTGGGGGGGCTGGGATTTAAAAAAAAATATATTAATTCCAATTTTTAGAGAAAAAAATAAAAATGCTCCTAATGGAGCTGAAAAAAAATAAATATTCATAAATTTCCAAAATAAATATAATATACATCCTTTGAACTCAAATGATAAAAGCCTGGGTTTTTTTCTGGCTCGCTTCGCTCGGCATACATCACCTTATTCATCACTGCCTTTTGCAAAAGTTTCAAATTTTGAAATTATAATGTGCTACAAAATAGTATCACTTTTAATATGTTTAGTACATGCATACATCGATAGTTTTGTTCTGTTATAGTATGAACCTGTTGTCCTGCTTGGCAAATAAAATTATATATATATTAAAAACCTCTCCATCCCACTGGTAGATCCAGAAATGTCTATAAGATGGCATTGGTCAATCTTCACAGATTTCTTATATTTCCAACTGCATTCTTGTGTTGTTTTGTAGTTCATATGATGATTTTTTATAATAATTATGAAATCTAAATATCATGATTAGCTTTCAGGAAATCACAAGAATGGATGATTTTGCATCATTTACCCAAAAGCTTTTGAGGCCTTCAGCGATCCCCATGTCTGTTTAGTATGCTAGTTAGGCAGGATCTTTAACCAAATCAAAAGGCTTGTTTTTCTATGATCCCTTATTGGCTTCTTTGTCTTATTTCAATTCCAAGTTGACTTGCTGTTTCAGGGAAATTAACTTTTGAAAACTTTGAAGCCAAAAGGTGAACCTAAAAGGTAACCATGTGATAAGTCCCCTATATGACAAGGTTACCAGGGCAATTACAAATGAATATTGCTTTAACTTTTAGTTTTGATAAGTTTTAGAATAAGATTTCACATATTGAAAAAAAAAACATATTTATAATAGAAACAAATTTTGGACTTTGGACACCCAGCTATTTGACTTTGTCTATTGTCCATTTAGATTAATATTGCTATATACCGTCTGAATGTTTATTTTGGGGGATTCTGATTTTTAATTATTTTTATTTTTTTTAATTCGTGCTTTCAATAGAGGTTGGTTGACATATTTGCCACGTCTCCCTAGTTCCCATTTTCCTATAAATATATGGCCTAATTCACACAATTGATAAACGACCTGTAAACTTACGAATAGAAAAAAAAAACAAATGTAAAAAAATATATATAAATTTTCTGAATTGGTCTGAAAAAAAAATTATGATTTTGCTTTAGGTAGAAAAAAAATTGAAACTTTGATTTGGACAGAAAAAAAATAATATCAGGTTACAAAATCCCAGGCCCCCCACACCGTATGAAAATGGTTCGTGCCTAAACTGAGCTTTAAAATTAGGTTTGACAAACTATTTATCTGAGGCTTGTCAGTAAACGTTACCTGAAGAGGTAGCTCTGATTTTCACATAGATCAACTGGGGTGTGTGACACTGATATGCAAGTAGTTCAATATCATCAGAACATTATACGGAAAGCCTGACTGGCCAGAAATAATAACTTACTTACATGTACTAACAACCCTTAAGTGAAACTTTACGATAATGATTAAACATCCGTACAAATAAATGTTGAGAGAGAACATTAAATCATAACGTGACAAACCAAATTTGGTATAATATGGCATTTTTAATGCTAACTCAAGTTGATTGCTTAAGACCTGTCGGACTCCTACTTCCTGTAAGGATCTGAGCCGATATGAAAAATTTCGGCAAGTAACATGATAATTTTATTTTATTAAAGCACACAGTAAACCACATTGGTTATAGCTTTACAAAACTTAAAACATATACATGAATACAAAACAAACAAAGAACAACATAAATCATGGTGGTATCTAAATTTTACCATTGTACAGCTAAAATATTTATGACAGGTCTCCTTCTCTCAGTTCTAATGACTGTTTAATAAAAGAAGTCAATTGAAATTTGACCGGCAGATTTGACAAACTGTATGCTCTTATAGCGATTTTCAGACACCCCATACTCCTATTACCTTTTTGTTGGGAAGGGGTCCCATGCATGGACATCCGATCCCATAAACATATAGCTCTCATTAAATATTCCCTTATATCATCGCAAATTGTGCCTCATCCATTAAATTTTCGTTTCAATTTTGTTTCACAACGCAGTAACTCGATCCGTGTCAGCATTATTATGTTAACAGCGCCATCTGTCGTCATAATTTAACAAATTTAACAAATGCGTAAAATCCGCCACCTTTAACAATGCATCAATTTAAAGAAACAAAATGTAGAAAAGCGAGAAATAGTAATGTTTGTAGGTTGCATGAACGAATAGAATGTAGAATGGATTATTTTTTTTATTAAAATATTAGAAATAAGACGAAAGAATAATGAAGAAAGGAAAGAGGAACAAAGATAAATGCATTTTGTTTGAATGATTCTTCAGAATTGAAATGTAAAATACAGAATACCTGCATTGGCATTATACAAATTAAAGAATAAGAGTTGAGGAATACAAAATTAATGAAATGTAATTTAAGATATAAAATATGAAATATAAAATATAGAATTGTCAAAATAGAATAGAGAAAATGTAAAATATGAAATAAAGAATATAAAATAAATGAAACAGAAAATAAGAATTTAAAATATAAAATTTTTGAAGGTGGCGGAGATTACCTTCCATATTGTTGTGGGTTTCTGAACGAAAATTTACAGGAGATTGACACAATTTGATTTTAATTATTAATTATTCGTTATGTGAAATTAACGACAATGAACATCCTTTTTGTGGTTATAGACAGTTATATAATTCTAATATACAGGTCTATGGTGTGGTGAAACCATACCCGTACAAATATTAATTGCAAAAGAAGTTCAAAAGATGGCGTATGAGAGACTACATATATATATACATTTACTTGGAACACAAACAAGGAAATCGGAAAAAACTTCACAGACGTGTTTATAATGTCATTGGACCAAATAATTTTTGGCATATAGACAATAACTATAAGCCAGTATAGTGGCGTATTATCATAATCGGCGGTATTTATGGTTTCAGTAGAATGACACTGTTGCTTAAATGTTGTTGCAATAATTACACATCGGATTTCGTCTTAAACTAGTTTTAATTCATGTGTCGTTAAGTTTGGTGTGCCACTTAGAGTAAGGTCCGACAAAGGAAAATGTTTCAGTGGCAGAGTGGATGGGGGAGTATGTCACAATGTAACAAGTCCTAGTACACATAATCAAAGGCCGAAAAACAGAGACATCTTCAGCAAATGCTTGACAAGGGTGTTATCCAACCCTCAACATCAGAGTGGGCGGCTTGTCCGTCCTGTCCTTACAAGAAAAAAAGGCTGGTCCCATAAGGTAATGTCTAGACTTTCGCGGCCTTAACAGTGTCACTGTAAAGGACGCGTATCCCACTCTCCGCGGTTGCAAGTATAAGTCCAATTTAGATATGACGACAGGATATTAGCATCTAGAGATAGGTAAAAAAAAACAGTGTCACCACGAAATATGGTCTTTATGAGCATGTTCGGTTGCCTTTCGGTATGTCTAATTTTACCAGCTTCTTTTAGTACGGTAAAGCAGCGAGTATATTATGCAGAGAGATTGCGCCATGTGTTTGGGCGGTTCAAAGAATATAACTTGAAGTTAAAACCATCGAAGTGCAATCATTTCCAGATACACGGTAGGTCCCGTGTCGGGCGACAGGATTGTTTTTTCGAGAGGCATTGTCCAGTTTTTTCGAGGTAGGTCCAGGTTTTTTCGCCTGTCCGTTTACAAAAAAATGCTTAAATTCTCAATTGTAAGCGAAACAAAACAAAAAAGAGGAATAAAAGTATTCAAAATGTTCGAATTATTACTTTTCTTCCAAAAAAGTCCGTAAAGAAGCACCAGTTAATGATTTATTAAAATTGATCAGGTTTTTTTCGAGAGACACAACAACTTGTCCGGTTTTTTCGAGAGGTGTTCTGGTTTTTTGAAAATTTTGACTAAAGAGAGGCACTGGGTTTTGTGGAAACTATAGGACTTAAATGGAAACTAATATCCCTCCTATTCAATAAACATACATTTAAACACATTACATGCAAAATATCAAGTTTGTTACTAACTTAAAAGCATTAGTAAGCTGCCCAAATGCATTTTCTTTGAAGACTAAATTAGTATTTTGACAAAATTAGTTTTATTGTACATTTGTGACTTTCTTGATATGTTTAACAAATTACCGGTTTCAAAAAGTGCGATTGTTACGGTGGGCAAAATTTTGAAAGGTAAGTTGCAATCTTGTTTTTGTGCCTTTTCAAGTCTTTGAAACTATAAAATCTACATGCATGTCAGAAACAAATAAATACAAAAAGAGCATATTCCACTGGTGCATTCTGTTATTTCAAGAGTTTAAGGGTGTTTTGGAATATGGGATATTTACATGTTTATTCCCGGGATACGGGATATTTGAGGCAAAACAAACTGGGATATAGAATATTTAAATCTATTCTATTTACAGGGATATGGAATAAGAAAAAACCTCTATTTTGGATACGGGATATTTGATAAAACATTAGGGAATATGAGATATTGGAACCCCTTAACGTATACATATGTATGTAAAGATACAGAAACTTATTAAATAGCATTTGAATCTCATACTCTTATGTTTGTTTTATGTCCAGTCGACACTATTTCAGTCATAATCAGCAGGACAAGAGCTAATTGAAACACCAAAATGAATTATGTAGACCTACCCAGGACACAGACCCATGTACGTCATGTATGTCATTCGAAGGACCCATGCACGACCACAAATCAGAAGTAAAACGAACCAACTCACAAGATAGGCCAATGTACCCTTAACGCACCTAAGGCCAGTGCATCCAGAAAGTGACGAAGTCCTTCCTCGAAGGTTTCGCACAATTTGGAACCCTTCCATATGGTGACTGACAATGAAGAACCTTTACCCGAAAGATGGAACATCTACCTGTGTGGGATATAGCCAACTCTTACCCAGTTTCACATAACCATCCTTTATTGGCGAAAATACAATGCTGAATCCTGTTTGAACCTATTTTCACTGAGAGAGACAAGCGGGGTTGGAGTGGGAAACAAAGGATCTGTAAATTTTGAAGATCGCTGGAAAAGGGAAGAGGTGGGTAAGTGCATGCGGAAAATTTAGCCTCTGGCGGTGCACAATGGGATATTTTACGGGCATGAACCTTGGAACTCTCCACGCACGTTGGTCCAATATGGTTTACGGTCAAGTTTTTGCATTAGTATAGCCTGATGAACCGGCAATTATTATGACAGGGCTGCCCCATCCAACCACCTGTGGCACACATCCAAGTCGCCTTTGTGGGCTAAGCGGCCTGGAAAGATGACAGGTTTCTGAGCACTCTTTAGTAGACTTTTACCGACAAGCTTAGGGCTGCTGCTAACCTATTCGCCTTCCGGGTCCCGCACGGGAGCATACTCTTATGAAGTTTTTTGTTGAAACTATAATATATACAATAAATACATATGTGTAAAAATTAAGACGTACTGAAAGGGCATTCGAGTCTTAATTCATCCTGGATAAAACAGCAGACATATGCATGAAAGAAGACGACTCTATGATACAAACAAACACATTGAAGAAACAACAAGTCAAGTTAAAAGAAGGTAGCCCAGGAACTGTAAGCATTTTCTGCTTGTAGAAACACAAACATTTTGTTTCCGGCCAATTATTCAAGAAGGCTATTTTCAATATATAACAGTTGGTAGTTATGCTTAGACAATAGATAAATGGGTTCTGCTTGTAGGCGTAAATTATATGCGCCTGCCTGTTTATATAGGCTATATAAGGTTGAATTCTTGACTTTGACTGACGTATTCGTGTCCAAAACCCTTGAAATGATAGTACCGTATTCTTATTTTTTTAACAACATACAATGTATTTTAAAATATGATTTAAGAGGTAAACAACACGCACAACTTGTCTATCTAAAGTATGAAAAAACCTGGACCTCTCTTGCAAAAACCTGGACGCCTCTTGAAAAAGCCTGGACATGTATTTTATTTTAATTTGAAAATATGTAAGACGCAAATTTTTGGCATCAATGTTCAGGATGCCATAATATAACATTGATGTTCACTTATAATGGTTAGCAATCTCGATCGATATATTTGTCTTTTAAGGGGAGAAAAATGCAAAAAGGTAAAAATTCAAAAAACAGCCCACAATTTTATTTAGGAATCACATTTTTTTTATAGGAATTGGTGTTGTTATACAATATGATAATACTAAAATATGCCTACCCGTTGGTAGCATTTTTTCTTCGCTTTCAGTTAAAAATCACTAAATATCACCAAAGTTTACATTTTTATTGATTATTCTCTTGAAGAAACCAGGACAATTGTAAATCCCTCTCGAAAAAACAATCCTGTCGCCGGACACGGGACCTACCGTGAGATAGAGGTAAAGTTCCTAGGTCGAGTTGTTAGTGAGGAAGCCATTTCTATAAATCCTAAAAGCAATGATGCTGTACAAATTTGGCTAGTACCAAAATTCAAAAAAGAGCTTGAATCTTTTTTGTGGGTTTTGCAAATTACCACCGTGAGTATGTGACAAAGTATGCAGTTCTAGCAGCTCCACTTCATGAGTTGACAGGTGAGAAAAGATATTTTTATTGGATAGGTGAATACCAACAAACTTTTGATAATATCAAGCAAGCACTAGTGAAACCACTTGCACTAGCCTAGTGCAAGTGGTTTCACTAGTGCTTGCTTGATATAGTAGCATATCCAATTCCGGCCTTGACATTTTATCTAGATATTGATGCTTCAGATTGGCGGATCTTTCACAGCTTTAAAATGGTCAACCAGCTGTCATTTGTTATGCTAGTAAGACGTTAACACCAGTACAACGTAAATATTACACAACAAGGAAAAAGCTGCTAGCAGGAGTAGCATTTACTAGACATTTTTATGCCCCCCGCGACGACATGTCGGGAGGCATTAAGTTTTACTCATGTCCGTCCGTACGTACGTCCGTACGAATTTCCGTCAAGCTTTTCTCAGGAATCATACATGAGAATGATTTGAAACTTGGTAGGAAGGTTGAGTATGACAAACTATATGTCCTTAGTGATTTTGAGACCTGTCGGACATCTGCTTCCTGTTTGGGACTAAGGCCAATTTTAAAATATGTGAACATGACTATGAAAATTTCCGTCAAGCTTTTCTCGAGAACCATACATGAGAATGATTTGAAACTTAGTAGGATGGTTGAGTATGACAAACTATACGTCCTAAGCAATTTTGAGACCTGTCGAACATCTACTTCCTGTTTGGGAATTAGGCCAATTTTAAAATATGTGAACATGACTATGAAAATTTCCGTCAAGCTTTTCTCAGGAACCATACATGAGAATGATTTGAAACTTAGTAGGATGGTTGAGTATGACACACTATACGTCTTAAGCGAGTTTGTGACCTGTTGGACATCTACTTCCTGTTCGGGACTTAGGCCAATTTTAAAATATGTGAACATGACTATGAAAATTTCCGTCAAGCTTTTCTCAGGATCTGTACATGAAAATGATTTGAAACTTGGTAGGATGGTTGAGTATGACAAACTATATGTCCTTAGCGATTTTGAGACCTGTCGGACATCTACTTCCTGTTCGGGACTTAGGCCAATTTTAAAGTATGTGAACATTATATGAAAATTTCCATCAAGCTTTTCTCAGGAACCATACATGAGAATGATTTGAAACTTAGTAGGATGGTTGAGTATGACAAACTATACGTCCTAAATGATTTTGAGACCTGTCAGACATCTACTTCCTGTTTGGGGCAAGCGGGGGCATCCGTGTCTCATGGACACATTCTTTCTTTATTTTCCATTATTTGTTAGGAAATCAGTTTGTTATTCGAACTTATCACAACAGCCTTCGTTGGCTCATGAATTTCAAAAACATAGCGTGACAGTTAGCTCAATGGCTCGAAGAATACGATATGGTAATATGGCGTAAAATTGGGAAGATGCATGCAAAATTAATGCAGATTGATTGTCAAGGTAACCTGATACTGAAAGCTATCGTTCTGACGACCAGGCAGGTATTCCCCGTAAGGCGTTCTGACGACCAGGCAGGTATTCCCCGTAAGGCGATGTGCATGCCTGTGGGAGATGTACATGTTAGTACTGCACTAGGGCAAGGTCACAATGGAAGACTTTCGACGATGACATAGACACCGTCACTCCACTGGCAGTTGGAACCATTTCAAAGGACGCTTTCACTTACTAGCATGCGGAAACATGGCTAAAACACTGTTGCTAAAATAGAATATGGGGTTGAAAGTATATTTTGCAAATAGCTCAAAGCGGTGACAGATATTAGAATTCTGATAGAAAGTAAAAGTGTTCTTAACCTCAGGAAGTACCTGCCTTGATAATTTGAAGAAGATCTAGCCACCGAGGAGTTATTGCCCCTTTTCTTGGTTGTTTCCGAATATTGCACTTATGAAGCTCAATATCTTGAAAACTTCACAAAAATATGAGAAATTTAAAGATCATTTTGTAAAGCCCTTTATGATATACAAAACCTTAATAAGATCAAAGTTGAAGGGCCTTACATTTTAGGAGTTACTCCCCTTAGAACATCAAAATCTACACATTTTCACATCCTTGTCCCCGATGCAGTGACGGAAAAGCTAGAAAAAAAACTTTCAATTACAATATTGCTTACCGTAAAAGGCCATACAGAAACTCAAATATGATGACAATTTTCAAATGACCCCATTTATCGGATTATTGGCCCCTCAAGTGTAAGAGCTGTTTATGCCTTATAGCTGGCAAACTATAGAAAAAAAATCGAAAAAAAATCTTTTAGATTGTTAAAATGTTTAGCTAATTGCAATCTATTCTTTAATGCATTAGATAAGATGATGTTGTCAGATGACCACTTATTTAACTTATGGCCCTTTAAATATTAAAAAAGTTATTTTTGGTTTGTAGCATTAAAGTTCAGGCATTTAAGCCAGTTAAGCGATTCAGGCTCCTGAGAACCACTTGTATTTGGAATAAAAACACTTTTGATAATAGGCGACACCGTTGTCAGCATCAAATTTGATCTTAAGCCCATTTTCATGATTTAAATTCTCTGTAAACTGAAATCATTTATGAGCATATTTTTGGGAAGACTTGTCCAACCTGATCTTTTTGAAAAGTAAACTTTCAAGGCATCTGATATTTTGAGTATAGGTACATTCAATTATGGTCTTTGTGTCTATCACAAAATTATGTGACCTTGACCTTATTTTTACACATTGATGTTGATTCTCTGTTCTTTGATGTTTAATAGGTTATTCGTTTTTTTGTATGTGTGTATTGCTCGGATATATGGAAGCAACTTATTCATTTGTTATTCTATTTTCCTTTTCAATTTTATCCAATGATTTGAACTACTATTTCATCAAATGACTTACTCTTCGCTTGCTCATCTTGCTCTTTTTTAGCAAATCTTGCTCTTTTGCTTGCTCATCTCGTTCTTGTGCAGCTCATCTTGCTTTTTGCTCCATATTGTTCATTTGCTTTCTCATCATGCTCATTTGAAGCTTGATTTTATGCTTCACCATCTTGCTTTTTCCTGCACTTTTTACTCTTTCTTTTATTTTACTTCCAAAACTTCTAAGCTTATTCCGCCCCCTTTCACTCGAATAGCAGCCATGTTCCGATGTGTTATTAATTTTCTGTCAGACGTGACACTCTATCAAAGAAGTTACAATATTCCCCACAATTGCAAGCTCTTGAATAACAAATATGTTATGATACGTAAACTCCACATGTTGAAGCGGACGGAATGTCAATTTCCAGACATGAATCCAAATATAAAGCGGACCTCGTAGAATTTTACTTGTCCTTTTTCTCAAGTTTATGGGGATATTTTAGATGTCATCAAATTGAGGATTGTTTAGTAAATCATTATCAATAAAACGAAATGCAAGATTAAAGTATAAAGCAAGTCTGTGTTCCATTTTGTCTAGAAGTGGTTGTAAGAAGTCCACTTCATAAATCGACAAGCAATGGTGCACAAAACATGCCAATTGTCTGCTGAAAAAACACGTCCACCAAACAGGTTGTCGATAAGAATGATAGCATTTGTATTATTTGATCTTTTGTAAACTTGTTCTTCTTCCTAGACTCATGAATGACAGAATAATTCTTAATAAGACTGGATTTGAATTATATGCATTTTATTTAGACGACCATGGGCCAATTGCAGAACCGCGGACAGCGCCTACTGGCCTCGTTGAAGGCTGCTGGCGGTTGTCCATTTTGGTTTTTCTGAATTGTCGCTTGATTGTGGGCTGCATGTGTCGCTTACACTTATTCCACAGCTCATTATCTTTCAGTTCTTTTTTATTTTTGTTACCCACTGAGCCAAGCGTGATTTTAATTGAGAATGTGGAATCGAAGTATATGATGTAGAGAAATCAAAAGTTTAAATGATCTTACAAGATGGAAATGACTTATGAGAAAATTTCCGTTAGTTCTTTAGAATTTTTGATTGACATCATTTCTAGAGTAACGATATTCGAAATACCTACGAGGGCCTGACTTAATTACCGTCTATTTTGATGTGAACAAAACTGAAAGTGATTTTGTTATACATTTGGACGACCCGGCAATAAAACGTTGCTTGTTTGGATTTTTATGTAATTTTGAATCCAATACAAGGATAGAGTGTCTTTGTTCCGTTCGTTTACAGAAAGGTCAAAGGAAGAAAGGAAAACAAAATTATCAAATTATGATGGTTAATTACCAACTCCTTAGACAGGGTTGTTGCTGTTTAGGATGTGCTTTTGTCGGTCTCCAACCTCAAATTCAGAACAGTCAACATAATGTTTTATTGCAAACAAAAATGATGTTATTTGGTGCTTTGGCTGCAGATATGATAACATAATTGGCATACTAGGGGAGCAATGTCCTAGCAACATCAAGGATGTTGCATTAAGGTAATTAAAATATACCGAACTTTGAGGATCAGTCTCAATCCAACAAGGAAAACATACCGAAAAATACTGAAGACCGCAATTGTCCTGCAAAAGAAATGGTTGGTTTAAACAAGTTTTTATTGCGCACCAAACTCTCTCTTCCATTGCGGTCTTAGATGAAAATATAAATATATGTTGCCTTGGTGCTCATCGAACCTTTTTGCGGGCATTATCTTCACTTGAATCCGTTAATGTTTTGAAATTATGGTTCCAGTTGATTGCTCTATGCTGACAATATTTTGCTCCTTTGGCCAAAAATTCGTGGTGTCGGTCTTTTTTCACGACGTTGAGTTCCCCGGAGTTCCAGCGCATCAATCTTGTTTTCAAAGGAATTGAAAACCTTGATATTTTTTTGTTTTTCTTGCATTTTTGTCTCGCCTGCGACTTAAGTCGCTGAAGGCGAGACATAGGTATTACTTTCCGGCGGCGGCGGCGGCGGCGGCGGCGGCGGCGGCGGCGACGGCGACGGCGACGGCGTAAACGTTTTTGTAAGACTTTTGTGGAAAATGAATTACAAGAAAAGTATAATAGCTAGGCATCTGATATTTGGTATACAGACAGTTCAGGTTATGGTCTACGCAACTGGCACCATGCCGTTTGACCCTGACCCAAATTTCATGGTTCAGTGACTCTGTGAACTTAGATGTTTTTTCGGGCCAAAAAACCCCTTTGTAAGACTTTTGTGGAAAATGAATTACAAGAAAAGTATAATAGCTAGGCATCTGATATTTGGTATACAGACAGTTCAGGTTATGGTCTACGCAACTGGCACCATGCCGTTTGACCCTGACCCAAATTTCATGGTTCAGTGACTCTGTGAACTTAGATGTTTTTTCGGGCCAAAAAACCCCTTTGTAAGACTTTTGTGGAAAATGAATTACAAGAAAAGTATAATAGCTAGGGATCTGATATTTGGTATATAGACAGTTCAGGTTATGGTCTACGCAACTGGCACCATGCTGTATGACCCTGACCCAAATTTCATGGTTCAGTGACTTTGTGAACTTAGATGTTTTTTCGGGCCAAAAAACCCCTTTGTAAGACTTTTGTGGAAAATGAATTACAAGAAAAGTATTATAGCTAGGCATCTGATATTTGGTATATGGACAGTTGGGGTTATGGTCTACACAACTGGCACCATGCCATTTGACCTTGACCCCAATTTCATGGTTCATTGACTCTGTTAACTTTGATGTTTTTACAGGCTAAAAAACCCCTTTGTAAGACTTTAGTGGAAAATGAATAAAGTGAAAAGTATAATAGCTAGGCATTTGATATCTGGTATACAGACACTTTGGGTTATGGTCTATGCAACTGGTGCCATGCCATTTGACCCTGACCCCATTTTCATGGTTCAATGACTCTGTGGACTTGGATGATTTTGGGGGCCAAAAAACCTCTTTGTAGGACTTTTGTGGAAAATGAATTAAGTGAAAAGTATAATAGCTAGGCATCTGATATCTGGTATACAGACACCTGGAGTTATGGTCTATGCAACTGTCATATGTCCTGTGACCTTGACACAATTTCCATGGTTCAGTGACTCTGTGGACTTAGATGATTTTTTGGACAATTAAAACTTTTGTCGAAAATAAATTAAGTTAAAAGTATAATAGCTAGGCATCTGATATTTGACATACAGACATTTGGGGTTTCGGTCTAAACAACTGACACCATGTGGTGTGACCCTGACCCCATTTTCAAGGTTCAATGACTTAGTGAATGTTGGTCTTTTTTCATTGTTTCTCAATAACTATGGTATCTAGAACAAACTTCAGACATTTTTGTGATGGTTAGGAATTCTGTCATCTGTCTGTCACATGACCTTGACCTTAACTTTTCTGAAGGCCCAGCTAGACCTTCAATGAGTTCTGTGATGGTGCCGACAGGCGAGACATACTTTAGTGTCAACTCTTGTCTTACTCGAACGCCAGAAAAGTTGAGCATACAAGTCCGCCACGTCAGAAAATTGTGTTGTCGATTAAAACAAAACAAAATATGTTGTATGATAGACTGTGGTTTTAATTATCTTTATTATATAGATATAGGTGAAATATCGTGATTTCCGAGTTAAATAAATTTCTAGATTTTCACGGAGTTAATTACAGGATTTATCTAACTCGCGTGCGAATTTATCTAACCCTCGTGAAGTTTCCCGCGAAAAATACGTAACATAGATTAGTGCGCAATACACAATTCATCAATCAATAACTTCTTTCGTTTTCATTATTTTGGTGATCTATTAGTCAAGTTTTTTTAAAATTATCTATATAATAAATAGTATAACTAATTTGGGGTGACGAATATCAATTTTAATGTCACTCGTGTCGAATAACGCTAGGGGATTCAACTCGTGCGCGGAACAAGTTCCGCGCACTTGTTGAATCCTGGCGTTATTCGAGACTCGTGACATTAAAATTGATATTCGCCACCCCTCATTAGTTATACTATAATTATCTAACTGATGACACCTTGCCCTTTTATAGTACATTACAACAGGTGATAACCAAAAGAAAAAACTTCATTTCATCTAATTCGTTTAACACCATATTACTTGGATAAAATAAATTCTAAGAAAAATAATGACAATTTATACATTTTCGATAAAGATGAGTTTGAAACACTGTTTAACTGTTTTGACTGTATTTTGTATCATTGTGATGCTAGCATACTACAGCTCACCATGGGACATGAACAATGAATCAACAGGATCAAATCTTCAGACCTTTGACAACTGGCTGAAGTCTAACAGTGAGCATTTTAATGAATTGACCCGGAAGCTAAGTGAAAATCATATCGGGATCGAAGGTCATATTTTTACGGAAAAAGATGGTGCGTTCGATAGAAGACCTCAACTAGAAGCTTATTATAAATATGTGACGAACAATAAGAATAGAATTACCCGCGTCTGTGAAATAGGGTTTAACGGTGGGCATTCGGCCCTAATGTGGGCACTGTTGTTAGGTGGTGACATAGAAATAATATCGTTTGATCTTTGTCCATCAAAATCATGTGATTTGGGCCTTGAAGTAATCAAAGAAATAGTGCCGCACGCAAATATCAAGTTGATTCGCGGGGATTCTACAGAAACCGTCCGAAAATTTCATGAACAAAATACGGAAATAAAATGTGACCTTTTATCCATTGACGGTGGTCATGTTGACGACGTTCCTGGTAAAGATTTGCTTAACATGAAGCTATTGGCTGCGAAAGATCACATGGTCGTGATGGATGATGTTAACTCTGCCTCCGAGATTGTGTGGATGAAGATTCCAGGAATTGCATGGGAGAATGCTGTAAAAAATAATCTCATTTGTCCAATAGACACATGCAAATATGCCGTTCTACAACCGGAAGCAAACTTTCCTATTCGATTTTGCTTCGGACGATATTGCTGAACAAAATGCAAGAACCTAACATCCATTGTTGTTTGATGTTCGTTGTAAAGCTTAAATTAGTTTTTACTGTTTGTCTTTATTTACGTTTTAACTCCCATAGATTGTGACAGGAAGCAAGGACTAAGTACTATGTGTATACTTTACTTCAAGTGCTATAAGAAGCACAGTGGTACCATATGACATTCGAATAACAGATTCTGAAATCGGTAATCACGAACAAGAACAGCACGAAAAAAACCAGACACCATAAAAACACAGAAAAAACCCCAACCCAATAGCAATCAACAAAGCTAACTCCTATCGTAACGAGATTGAAGTTATGCTCCTAATGGTAGCAGTTTCCGCGTGGCTAACATTTAGATCAGTGTGAAATCCTACGATCTATAGGAATCCTACCCTTTTTAGCCGGGATAATCGCTGTAGCGATTGGGCACGGCTATAAACAGGTACGATAGCCTACAGTTATTGACCAATCAAGTCGTGGTGATCACATATATGCAAGCTCGCAATATAGTTCGTTTTCAGGGATTTTATGTTTTCGTAGCTTTACCCGAAATCCAATATTCAATATCTACCTTAATTTTATTCTTACCATAAACAATCATAACAATGACCTCTTTCAGTACTTTGATTATTCGTGGAAAATATTATCACTGACGATTAACAGCACAATCTCAATACAATGTTTTTTGAAGGCAAAGAGAAAATCATAGGCCTTGTTTTTCCTTTATGAACTTAATGTAAAGATTATGTTGCTACGAAAAGAACATTCTGAGTCTAAAATGAAAGGTTTCTTTAGAGGTATTTATTAGTATTTCATTTTTGTTGTTCTTTGACCTCGACTTATTATTGATAGTTTTGTTTCAATCGGAACTCAAAATTGAATAATCCGCGCGGATTATGTAAAATGTGCACCAAGAAAAATTTAGTTTATTGCTTCTATAAACCCCAAAATTATTACAGTTAATACTTTCAAATGAATTTATTGATACATTCGGCGTGAAAATTTGGTAAAATTACATGTTTTCCATGAAAATATTAAAAATGTGGTCAATTAATTCGGCGCATAAATATTTTCAACTGTCAATCACATTGCACGTGGAGTCCGTGCAACTGCAAAGTATATAATCTTCATTGTTTAATCGTCCGAATAATTTCATTTTTAAAGTAATTTGCCATTTTTCGTGTCCATCTTAGCGTAGAACGGGTGTAATACCGGTTTAAACTGGATTTGATAAAAGTTCCTGTACGATAATTGGCGTACTTGATATGATCGTTAATCCAATCAAATTCGTTTGAATTTTTTCAAGTTTATAAGAAAATGAACCAAATTTTCTTTCAATGCAAATGCAACTAATAATTTTCTCAAATTATTTATTATATTATTTATGTATCTGTTGTAACTTTAGAATTATTGACGCATAACGCATTGTATGGTATGTTGAAGCCGCCATATTGAAACGTGTACCCGAATCTCATACTTCTTGGGCTCCATTCATTGTCGCTTTGAAGTTATCAACGAAACAAAAAGTAAATACATTATAAAAAAATCATGGATAACAACTGCAAAACGACAAGTGCAATGTATTACGCTTTCATTTCTAAAATATTTTTTTGTAGATTTCGACCAAACTTTCAGTGCTTCTTGTTAAAGATCTGTTATGATCCATGCTCTCAAAATTAAAACCATTAAAAGAACTGACATGTATAATTTTCTTATTATAACGGAAAATTTGACTTTTTGCAAGTTTTTGCCATTTATTGAAATGAAAAATTCCACCAAGAACCTTAAATTGCAGATGACTTGTAAAACATTTTCTCTTCTTATAGTTTTCAATAATTTCTTGTTTACTAAAAATAACCAAGGAGCAACATAAACCTGTGATAGAAATATTAATTTGTGTACAAGACAAGAAACATTCAATGAAAGGAAGAAAACATACCAAAGACCCTAGGACACGTATCAGTAAACAGAAGCTGAAGCGGACTATATTTTGGTACACAAGAGAACGCTAAGGATCACGACGTTTGTCCCGGGAGTAGCGGATCCATGGAGTGTTAAAGGAGTTGCAACCCCACATTCCTCAGATAATTTGTAATTTTCGTGAATAATTTCTGCAAAAATTGATTTGGATTCCCATTTTTGCCCATAAAGCCAGTATGTGGACCATCTCAATCGAAAATTTTTGGGTCCACCCCTGCCTTATTGTTAGATGTCTGTTTCATAAAAATAAAGAATGAATGATAAAACAATAATGCCCATATAATGCCTACTGCTGAAAGAACACTTCCACTACACCATAAAACATGTTTAGTTTAAACATATTTATCTATCTTGGATTGGGAAACAAGCTATATGCTTCTATAAATTCCTCTCTCGTTAGCAGTTTCCGAGTGTGGCCTTTTGTAAACGCCCCAATAGAGCGTCCTCTTAGCGAACTCAACAAAAGGGTCTTTAACATGAGAGTCAGTGGTGTAGTGGTTAACGCGTCGTGCTACTGGCACAAAGGTTCGTTGTTCGATCATCGTCATGGGTGAATATTTCATGAACCGATTTTCCGACTCTCTTCTGACACCATTTTTGAGGATGGTCTCAAGAAACGATGCTAGTCCTTTGGTAGGGACGAAAATTCTACATTTCTAAAGTAAAATGTGTTATTATTATATAAATACTTATCATACCACTTGCTTATTGACCCCTATTGCGTCGTGAGTTGGAAAACACTCCAAAACTAAAAAAAAATAGAATTGACCTACCAGTATATGGTTACTGACCCTTACCGGAAGAAGGCTTCCATTTATTCGTCCATTTAATCACACATAAAAAGAAAGTATGAGGTGATAATTAGGGATGAAGGGGATGACAAGGGAGGGGCCTTTAATTTATTATGGTAAGTATTTATATTATATAAATGACATGTAGTTTTAAAAATGTTGAATTTTATAGCTATAAATACGTTACCATAATAAATTCTGTTAGAATCTAACGCAAGGCCAAATTCCCAGCATCCGAAGAATCTGGGGCAAAATTCATTCTCTGGGAAGAACAACATGACCTAGAAAAAACAAATTTTCAGCCAAAGAAGACATGAAACGAAGATTATGAGAAGTGAAGGAAATTTCAGATCTCCAGAAACCAGCAGACAAAACTTCATCTAGTGAAGCCGAATAAAAAAGAGCCCAAAATTTCAAAATAGATCTTACATCATGAGCATTGACATTAAAAATGGATGTAGCATCTTCGTTGGATAACTCATAGTAACACAAAGATATAATAGTTTAACATATCCCAGTGGAAATTGTTTTAACTGACAAATCAGAAACACCCTTCTTAGTAGGAATGAACAACCTAGAATTTGAGATTGACCTTAGAGAATTGGTTCTTCTAAGATAGATATCCAGAATTCTGACAGAACAAAGTAAATTACAATCAGAATAAAAAAAGAAGGTTAGGTTTAACAACAGGAGTTGAACTTTTATCTGGTAATTGATTCTTTGCAAGAAAGGAAGGATCAGTCAAAAACGTAACTAAAGATTTTTCTCTATAAAAACGAAGGCAAGATGGAGAAGAAGAGAAGGCGTAAATTTCTCTTCTTCTAACAGATGCTAAAGCTAACAAAAACAGCATTTGTAAGTACATAATTAATGGATACTTCATTAGCTGGCTAAAAAGGAAACAACTTTATAGAATGAAAAACAAGAGATAAATCCCATTGAGAAACTAGAACCCTCTGTCTGGGATGCTCTAAACTGAAATTTCTAAACAACAGAGAAAGAAATTAATTAGAACTAAAATCTTGACCACCAGATAAAAATATTGTCCGAGATATTGCAGATCCATAGAAGGAGCCAGTGTTTCGTTTTCAAAAGGAAAAAACAAAGAAATCCGCTCCTTGTTGAACAGTAGTCTTGAATGGATCATTTTCCGACCATTTGCTTCCTTAGAAAACCTTCTCTGAGTGAGGTTATTCCTGAGAGAATCCAAGCGTGAAGATGTAGGTTTTTTGGATGAGGATAAACTTCTATTCCTTTCAACTGAGATAACAGATCTACCATCACAGGGAGAACCAGATGCTGAGCACACGACAGACGAAGAAGGTTTGGAAACCAACATTGCTTTAGCCAAGCCGGAGCAATAAAAATGATCCTGCAGTTGGACGACTCTATTTTCCGAATAACTGGAGCGAGAAACCTGAACGGAGGAAATGCTTAAGCAAACATATCCTCCCATGAAAGGCCCATTACATAAACTAGATGGAGCCTTACCCGGAAGGCATATGTCGCCTTTGTATCTATGTTTGTTTGGTATACAGGTAGAATAAGAATTAAGAGTATAAAATCGCTTTATAGGATAAAGCTGCATGCAAAAGTATCAAGACCCTGCTGCATGTAGGTGCTTGAAAAGTGTGACGAAAATTTGTATCAAAGTCCTTTATAAATAAAATCTTAATAATTCTTCAAACAGGAAATAGTTACCTTTTCCAGAATGAAATCGCTTAACACCATATACTAACAAGGATGAATCTGCATGCAAAGTATCAAGAGCCTGCTGCATGTAGTTGCTTGATAAAGCGTGACGGAAATTTGTATTAAAGTCATTTATATATAAAATCTAAAATATCCGTCACACAGGAATTAGTTAGATTTTCGGACATAAAATTGCTTTACACCATATAGTACTATAGAATAAAGCTTTATGCAAAGTATCAAGACCCTGGTGCATGTAGTTGCTTGAAAAAATGCGACGGAAATTTGTATTCAAGACCTTTATATATATAAAACCTTAAAGTAATAATAAATAAAAAAATCATATTTTTTTTAAGCTTTAAAAATATAAATTGTTAATGTAAACTTTTATTAAAGCTACAAAAAGTCCATTAAATAGTGTAGTTTTGCAGAATTTAATAAAAAATTGTCTTTAACAACCATTTGCTTCCCGAGTTGTATTATGCAAACTAGATGCATACAACCCAAGTTTGAACTCACTCGGAAGTGCCCGCGCAAGCCCATCTAAAATACTTTAGGAAATGGATGTAAACAAACGTGGTCGGAAAAGGTATGTTCTTGTTTTTGTAACTGTTTTGATTTTTCCTTACTCCGTTCCCCTTTGAAATGATATCAATAACAAGAGAAAGTGGTTTAGAAATCCCCCCAATGAGAATATTGTGTCATTGAATTAATCGAGTTTTCAGTTAAATACGCCCGGTTAATATATAGCACGATGAATGGAAAACAGGTGCGTGTGTATTGATATTATTACATGTTTAACACTTTTTAATCAGTATTTCTTAATAGCGGAAATGTTTAATACTTGTCAAATAAAGAAGAAATATGAAATTATATTAAACCCAGAGCTTTACATGCTCTTACTTCAAAATACATATTGTTTGTTTTGAAATGTTCGGTAAAAATCGGAATGTTGTTCACGAAAGTTAATAAGTGGCCATTGGTATCAAACTTCTTCAAAGATCAGCTAAATTTCTAGCCGGTACACGCACATTATTAAAATTTTCGTCTTCAAAAAAGCGCGAAAACTTTAATTTTATGATTATGCAACAGTTAAGTGATTATTTTTACATTGCAATTTTTTTCCCAAAACTGCTTTATTATTACTTTAAGTATTCGTCAAACAGGAAGTAGTTAATTTTCGGGCATAAAATCGCGTTACACCATCAGTACAATAGGATGAAGCTGCCATCTAAGTTTCAAGAGCCTGCCGCATGTAGTTGCCCGGAAAAATGCGACGGAAATTTTTTGTGACGATGCAGGACGCTGGACGCAAGTCGACGGATAGTGCCAAAGTGACCCCTATATGTCGCTTCTTCAACACGTTGCAGGCGACATAAATAAAGTTTCATTAAAAGTACATTGTGAATTTTTGCCAGTGCATTTATTGAGTTGTGGGTAAGAAGCAAAGGTGTACCAAAGGGGTAATCAGTATCATAAAACCGTGAAGACAAAGACAAAACCGGCAGAAAAAAAATCATCACAACAAAACAAACCACATAAAAACATAAAACACACACACATAACAACAAAACCGCATTCAGCAATGCGAACTCAAGTCGAAACGAGAGTGAACTCAGGTGCTCCGGAAGAGTAAGCAGTTCCTGCTTGCTATAGCACACCCGTCACGTTGGCAAAGATCGATTAAGTGTTGGTCAAATCCGGAAAGGATGACATTACAAAACTCTATGTCAAACCAACATCTGTGCTCATCTGAGAGATAGAAATCCTGTATTTGCATACAAGCACATGATGTCGTCCGTAAAATTTCTTGAGTGATGACAACAACCTGGGAGCAACGTACCCCTGTGTTAACAATTTGCTTGTCAGCCGTGTAGCTCTATTAAGGAAGTCGTTGTACTCCCCACATGCTCTGGAATAACGAATCAATTGTGATACGTAAACTCCATATGCGGGAGCGGACGGAATGTTGCTACACAGAAAGGGAAAGTTAACTATTAATTAGGTTTGAGTATGTTTTAGGTCGAAGGTCATAATTTGGTTATATTGTTTGCTGAATGTCTTAATGGGAAAGGTTTAAATGTTGTCATCTGAGTATGAAATACACACATAACTAAAACACTAGGAGGAACCTGAACAACACAAACAGACAAGAATATAACGGAAATTATTTTATCCTGTTTATTTAAATTGGATTCGAGAGTTTTGCAATGAACAACTACAACACCCTTTAATACAGCCGTTTTCTTTTCTAGATAACGTTCACTGGTTATCACAATAGTGAGGTAAATTACTACAGATAAATGTTTTCATTTAGCTGTTTTCATTTTGGAATTTCTAATTGATATTGGAACAAGTTTCTGAATCTAAAGTTTCTTTGGGCCTATATATCTTAGCGAAAGTAACTTTCACATACAAGCATTTAATACATTCCGGAGCATTTTGATTCACTCTTTTAACAACTTGAGTTTTGGTTGCTTGTTGACGTTTATTGTTATGACTGATTTTGTCTTCTTTTCCTTCTGCTTCTGGTAAAAATTTGACATGTATTATCAGTAACTAGATATATTTTATGAAATACAACATTAACATAATCTACATGTGAACCGGAAATAATCAGCACACTTTGGAAAATCAAAAGCTGACTCTATTGTTCTAAGTGGTCATCTCGGTGGAAGATGTAAACTTTCTAATAGGGGTGGACAGTTTCTCCTGCTTCCTGTTACTTGTTGCCCGCCGAGTTGTTAAATTTGCGATCGATATGAAAAATCCATGAAGCCCGCAGGTGAAGGTGAAAATGTAGTCCAACCATTCAAGTTGATAAATTACTGCTAGCAAACCGGTGGTCCAAAAGATTCCAGATAACACCAACATTCGGAGGTACATTTTTGCGTCATCATATGTGGGCGATCGATGGATCTGAGGTAGTTCTATGCTCGTTACTTGTAATTTTATTACGCTCAAAAGTAAGCAGACTGTATTTATGAAAATCGATGCTATGATGGGACCAGTAAAAAAGAGAACATTACCAGGATATTTGGTCGGGAAACAATCACCTTGGTCATAGCCCGGAGACAGATAAGCCGGACCGACATTGTCAATAGCTACTGCTGGTCCAACAATTAATAACGGTATCAGTAATCCCACTACTGTCATCAGTTTTCTCTCCTTTGATTTGATATTTCTGGTCGGAATCCGCCTCGCTTTCATTCTGAGCAACGTTGAAACGATATAGATAACAGCAAGAGTTGTAAACGAGAAAGTAGCTAACCAAACATAATGTAGAAGAATGCTTATTATGTAGCATATCTTGTAGATTTTTGGAGCTCTTTTTGCAGCCATGAAAAGAATATTTGCCAACATCAATGACACTGCTATGTTCTCTGTATTTGAAGAAGGTACATCGACATAAAGTTTGTGCCTTCTATTGAAAACGACCAGGATAATCAGAGACAGGACCGAAATGCTGCATAAAATGTAGGTCAATACAGCAAGAATGGAAATGCTTTTCGAGTTTCTTGGAGGTTTATCACATTGTAAGTTGTAAACTTCTAATGCTTTGTTCTTTAGCCTTCTGGTTCGAATGATTGGCTTTTTACAAAATGTTTTGACAGATATATCACTTGGAATGATTAAATCATATATTCTATGATAATTCAAGAGTTTGGATCCAGAAATGATCGATGATTTCTGCATGTCCTGATCGAACGCAGTATCTGAAGTAATAGTTTCTGGACCATGCGCTTTCACTGTATAACTTGATTTGTTATCTTGGACTGTAATAACGATGTTTTGAGATATTAAATCCGCTTTTAATTTTAATATTTCTGGTTCAAAAGATCGTTTAAAAATTTTCATGACAGTGGTAATTTTAACAGTGTTGTTAAGATTTAAAACCGGGTTTATGTACGTCATAGAAATCACTTCTGTTAACTGTGGTATCTCCTTGATCCACAAGGTTAATAGCGCCATCTGTCGAATTTCCGTTTCTGTAAAATTGTCAGGAACAATGAGGCTGTATTCTACCATGAACTCGAAGTTGATAAAGCTCGGGATGTGTGTACATAAGTTTTGTTCTTTTATCTGAAATGATCAAAGCCAAATATATGGACGGTGTATTTACTTTCAGTACCCTTAGTGCAATATTTAACATTTAAGATACATTTTACGACATTTAACATGTAGTGCCTGGTTTTTTTCTTTAGTAAGCGGCCATTTGATTTGGGGGTGGCTATGGTGAAATATAAAAAAAAAGGCAGAATGCCATAATCTAGAAATAAAAAGGCAGACCAGTATTTTGAAATAAAACAAATGGAAGGATGCAGTTTTTCGCTAAGACAATTATGGTTAATTTAACAAAAAAAGTCAAGGCTAAGATATTCCTGAAAATAAAAAGGCAGGATCAAAAATGTCCATATCCCGCTAAACCTTAAATTGTTGCTTCCTAACTGTATCTTAAAAGAGTTTGCAGTGACTGTTCAAGACCAACTGGAAAGGCGTAACTAGACTAATGCACTTTGGCAGAAGGAATACAGCATGGGGTAAAATTGTTTATATATATTTGTAAAAACACAAATCTTGTCTCTCTGTCTTGGGCATAGGTTAATTTAAGCCATGTTTGAGTTCTAAATCACAACCCTAAGGTATTATTGTTCTCTGCTCTTTATATTTATACATCCTTTTACACTTTGGTCAGAGTGTTTCTTGTGAGAAATAGATGAATGGCGTGTCAGACGTGGTAAATTTTGTTTTAATATTTATTTTGAAAAATTCCATGATAGTTAACGCTTCTATTGAGATTTGTTTGTTACAATATATTTTGTGTGAAAGAATAAAAGAGGCACCAATGTGGCATTTGAGTGTCAAAAGTCCAAATGTGCAACGACAAAACCAGTAAAAAAGGACAAACAGAATCAACCGAATGGACATCCCACAATAATTACGTCTGACACAATAATTACTAGCGCAGGGTTGTGTTGCTCCTCGGCTGTTCAAGAAATCTTACCAAAGACATTATGTGCGCATACAAAAATATAGTATTTATATCTTTCAGATGAGCGCGGATGTTGGTTTGTCATAGGGTTTTATTTGTCTGCCTTTACTGGATTTTAAAGCACTGAATTGGAAATTTACAGCACAACGGATGTATTATAACAAACAGGAACTGATTACTCTTCCGGAGCACTTGAATTAACTCTCGTTACGACTTGTGGTCGCGTTGTTGATTTCCATTCGGTTGATTTTGTGTTTCATCGTGTTGTCTTGTTCGTGTTTACCGAGTTCGTGGTCGCACTTTCGGACTTTTAACACTCGAATGCCCATCGGCGCCTTTTTGCTTCTATAAATGCTTGCTTAATTGCTAAACGCAAAGACAACATGAATTAACCAGCTTCTAAAAATGGGGGGGATGGAGGGTGATTATGAAAAGTTTATAAATATTTAAACATAAATGTTGATAATGTGAGAAATTTTCCAATACCAAAGAATTACTTGTGCATAATGGTAAAATTTTCTATGGACTTAAACATTAATGATTCAAGCGTTTCATCTGAAAATTTAAATGAATATCTAACCAAAAGTGTTGGCAATGAAACATGTTAACCAAATATATTAACCTGGAAATGGTTAGAGTAATTGTTAAGATGATCCAACTTCTCATAAAAAATAATGAGATGTGGAATAAGTGTACGCGACACAGCCCACAATCAAGCGGCAATTCAGAAAAACCACAATGGACAACCGCCATCAGCCTTCAACTAGGCGATTTGGCACTGCTCGCGGTTCTGCAATTGGCCCATGGTCTAAATAAAATTCATATAATTCAAATCCAGTCCTGAAATAGTCACAGATAGACCCCCTTCTAAAAAAGGAACAGAAAACATTAAAAAGACAAGTACAAACGAAAGCTTTGTCAAAGATTCCTGGCTTAGGACAGGCACATATATTAAAATATTGTTGTGACGTCAACTATTGTTGTACCCGTACTTTAAATCAGCGAATTGGACAAAATTACCTTTAATAGTCTATTAATTTACCTTTTGCTGTCCATTATTTTTAAGAAAGAACAGTTAAAATAATAATAGACAGGTCACAAACAAGGTAAATGAGTAGACTCTTAAGGGTACAGACTGTCAATTTGCTGAGAAAATATACGCATACAACAGAAAAGGGAAGTAAAACATCTGTGCAAAAATATTTATTTATATTTCTATGTAACATTAAAATCGCAAATCAATTTTAACAGTTCCAGTGTCTATGTGGATTGTTTTATGGTTTTCTTTGTTTTCTTGAAAAGGCGTCGAATCATTTTTTGGACACTTTGCGTTTATTACATTGTCAATTTGTTTCAGTTGCTCCTCATTTGTCCTTTTATATCCCCGTACGGCTGATGATCGGTGTCCCGTCTTTTCGGCTATAAGTTGCTCATCTACTCCAGCGGTGTACAGGCGAGTTGCAGCGGTTGCTCTTAAAGAATGATTGGTGTAGTGACCATGGAAACCTGCCTTTTTACAAAGCTCACCGACGGTTTTTTGAAGCTGGTGGACTCCTATTGGCGCATCATCAAACCAAACAGTCTGTGTAAGGTATTTTTTCGGTCTCAAATAAAAAGCGTTACAATTACCATCTTCTGGTCTGAAACGATAAAATGCATTTGTATGTACTGAAAAAAATGTTGACAGGTGAAAGCGTTTAGTATATGCATAATACACAATTTAATGTTTTGAATATTTTTTTATAACTTTTGGTCGGAATTAAACAGGTTATAAAATGGTGAATGTCGGGCGGCGGACGGACGGACAGAGTACTAGTGGAAATGTTTTTAGTAAGTACTTATGGCAGCATTTTGATATTTTGAGATGAAGCATCATCGTGGGATCCAAAGCAATCAATTCTAGTTTAGGTATGTCGATCACCTACTCCCTGTTTAAGGAATTTGGGTCACTTTTGACTTAAGACAGTTTTTTTTTTAATTTGTGTACAATGTCTTTTTAACTTTTTTTTATTTTTTACATGTATGAAACTTATATTTGATCCATGCCAACATAACGAAATTTTCTGTTGAAATAAATTAAATGCAAGTATTACGCAAAATACTCATAACACAGCAGTCAGGCAAGGACAGAGTCTATTCTACAATAAGTGTTATTTTTTTTTTTGGGGGGGGGGGTACAAAATTTTCCTTTACTTTTGGGGTTTTTATAGCAACGAAGTTTGCTCATAGTACCTATTCAATGCATATTTACCTTAAAGACATATATTTCTTGAATATGGTGACGATACATCTGTCTGGATGATCTTTGTTTTCGTAGGCCCTCACAATCTTTGGGTCAATTTTTCGATGGTTCATTCCTCCACAATTGGTCTTTGATACATCTTCTTTATATTCCAAATACTGGATTCCATCGGTTGGTGATTCTTTAATAGTTATTTGGGAATTATTTCCTACACGTAAACTTCTATGCTCTTGGCCGGCTCTCAATGCAAAATTTAACCCGATCATATACAAAACAGTATCAATTAGCTGCTTTGGCGTGTCAGTTCCTAAAACATGTTGCTGCCACATAGCTTCCTCTTGTTCTGTTGTTATGACCTCCGCTTTTCGTGTTGATAGCCCACGCCCGCTTCTACTAAGCTCTTTCATTTTGGCATCTAAGACCTTTCGGACGTTTCTAAAGGCTTTCTCATCTAACAATGACAAGTTTCTATCGTTTTCTCTCAAATATCTTTGAATGGATATTATCAATTCATATACTTTAGCGTATTAGGATAATATTCCTCCCCTTTTTGATTGCGTACTTCTGATATAAAAAAGCACAAGGCTTTCTCTAACATTTTAAGACTTAAGGTTAACAAATTTCCTTGTATTTCTGTAACGGTACCGTCACCTTTTGTTCTAGCTACTCTGTTTCTCTGTTGAAGCCAACTGTCAAATAGTTTTACGGCCCAGTCGGTTTTGTTTCGTGTGCCTTTTGGTATTTCCTTTTGGATTAAGTCCACAAGGTTGTCCTCTGTATTCGGTTGGAGAAAACGTGCTCCACCACATATTTCACTTTGAACCTGAGTGCCTGCAAAATATGTGTATTACAATAAAACAAAATGTGTCCTCCCATGGAATTTTTAAAATAAAATTCATGGAGATAAATATCAGCCATATGTCACCACAGGGGAATGGGGAATTATTACTTTTTTTTTTAATTTAAGAGAGTAGGTCATATATGTGTTAACATAATTATGATCTTTATTTGTAATTTTCAGTTCTGTCTTAAATAGTGAAATATATTGCCTTGAACTTTAATTGTTTTAGTTTTTATATGTAAGTAAAAACAAAAACGTCTGACAACTAGTGCTTTTTTCTATAATCGTGGATCAATCGACAGATTTTTATAACAAAATTATGAAATGGTGTAGGCTTAGAAAAATGATAGTTGCACGAATTTTCACTCGTCTGTGATTTATTACAGTAGCCAAAAATAAGAAAAAAATATTAGCCTTCTGCACCCTGTTAATCCGCTGCTGATGTTCATGCACATGTGTATGAAGTTTAATGATGGTATCATATTTCGTTCATGAAAAATTTACTTTAACTTTGCGTAAAACCCCCTTTCACGTGAAGATCAAAGGAAATGGGTATCGGGTGTACACTAAAACTGACAAAATGTATTTATTTCCCGGCACAAAATTTACGTATTAAACAACAATATCCCCCCCTCAAAAAAAACTTTTAGACCCACCCCACCTCACACGCCTTAAATTAATTTAATTCTTGTATCCGCACGTGTATGCTTAATAATGCATGGATCTTTTATTTTACCCTCCCCTTTTTGTCTAATACCCATATAAGATGATTTTGCTGTTTTCTGCTATCCGGCATAATTTTAATAAAAGTAGTTAAAAATATAGATCATAGTATAAAACAGCAATATTTGGATAAACTATGGTTCGAAATGGCAAGATATTCAAAAGACATAATATCGACATTTTATTTTACTAGGGGTATAGGGGTATTAGAGAAGAAAGAGGCCTAGGGGTCATTCTCAATTATAACATCCATGCTCCAATACGATTATGGTGTTTCCGGGAATTAAGGAAATCTTAAACACATCAAAAACATTTGAATGAGGACTTTTATTTACATAAAAAACGGGTTAACCTGAAAATGTTTAACATATGTAAAAACTTTTAAAGCGCTCATCGACGGTATTATAGGAGTAAAGAAGTCATTGTGAGTTAACTCCCTTGATTAAAGAAAAAATAAAATGAGAAATAAGTTTGTTTAACTTTTTTATTTATAGAGCAATCGTAAACGTAACAATTGTTGAACTTTTATGTAAATTGTACTTAAGGATGCATTGAATGAGTAATTATTTCTTTTTGTTATAAAGTTAGTGAAAAAATACCTTTATAATTTATTTCATTTGTACTTTACCAAGAACTAAAATTTGCACAAAAAGAACGTTTTTAAATGAATTGCTGAATCAGAACAGTTCAACACGTAAATTAAAATAAAAGCTATCATGATGATTAGTGCAACTGCATGTCTTTTTAATAGTAAATTGATGAATTTTGCACTATTTTTTATTGGAAAATTTCTTTCGTAATATAAGGGAAACGTATATGAATGCGAAAATCAATATATTAAGTCTTGGTCTTCGCTAGCACTTATTTCACAATAAAAAGTTCAAGTAGTTTTATCTCATTCATCGAAAAAAATAAAATAAAACGTTTAAGTAAAAGTGATAAAGATTTTTCTGAAACGTCGAACAAAATAAAGCCACAAAACATGAATTTCTGACGAAAACTGAAACCTTTATATCCATTTATTAAGCGAAAAAGGACTTACCGGAATTAACTGATTCCTCATCTTCCTCTGAAATATCTGAATAAATATCCGATTTTATACCAAAATAAGCCATTGCACATTCATTTGAGGAAACAGAATCTTCCTCGGATTGTTGAAATGTGTTTTGAGTGATGAATATAGTATCGTCGTCGTCCATTTTCAAGTAGTGAATGATAGAAAACTAGCTCTGTTATATACGTTTTGTTATGCTAAAAGCGCGTAAATTGTGCACGAACCATGCATGTACATGTGCACACACCATGACTGAGTAGTTTTATGTCACTGTAGATGCACCTTTAGCTGTCCATTATTTTTAATTGTAGGCCGAAAGAAATTGAAAAGGGGTTACATAAAGGGAACCGAAGTGAAAATAAAAGTGTCTGATTTTTCAACAAATATTGACATTTCTTTAAAATATGAACAAATTGCAAATGATTCCTAAGGGTATTTCAACAATGTTTTAAGTAAGATATAAGCCTCAAACAGTCCATTCGGTAAAATATTAGACAGGTCTTCGGCTGCGCCTCAGACCTGTCCAATATTTTACCGAATGGACTGTTTTCGGCTTATATCCTTTACTGATGTCACCAAGTGTTTAGCTCGCTCGTTTGAGTTTTTTGGAAACAGGATTACTGACCAGTATATATTCCAAAAAATGTCTGTCATCTTTTCTTTTAATGATACATTCTCAAGTGATAATGTACAGACATCTTTATGTACTGAATGGAATGAACTAGTGAGTATAAAATTGTCTTCTTTTAGTGTTTCAATGAAAGACCTGCATTTTTACACATTTTTTGGGTAGAATTTCTAAATTAATTTGGTTGCTTGTGATTACTATGAAAAGCATCGTGTATACGAAAAATAAGTGCATTAAAGGCCAACAAACTATTTGTTTTGTCTATTCTTAAACATATGAACAACAAAAATATAGTTTGGGTACGTTATTATTCTGAAAAACGAAAAGCAATTATCATCAAATAATATCTGTAAAGATTTAGAAACATTCATATTAATGAGATGATGAGGTATAGTTCCGCCTTAAGCATGCGTACTATATTTAATTTTGTTCATCAATTTTGACTGGTTCATACATGCGGCCAATAATCTGCGAGGTTTTAGCTCGCGAACGAATCTACACCGCAGCGAAGACACCAAAGCCGCCAAGCAAAGAAAATGACAAAAATGGCTCATAATTAGGTTATAAAGATGATTTAGATATCACATTTACTCTTAAAGTTATTCGATTCTGTCTTTGTTTTGTGTATGTTTTAAATATAAAATTAAAACAAAGTTTGAAAAAGTAACAAGTTTGGCCCAAAAAACTAGTTTAACCCCGCCACATATGTAAAGGATATAAGCCGAAAACAGTCCATTCGGTAAAATATTGGACAGGTCTGAGGCGCAGCCGAAGACCTGTCTAATATTTTACCGAATGGACTGTTTGAGGCTTATATCTTACTTAAAACATTGTTGAAATACCCTTAGGAATCATTTGCAATTTGTTCATATTTTAAAGAAATGTCAATATTTGTTGAAAAATCAGACACTTTTATTTTCACTTCGGTTCCCTTTATGTAACCCCTTTTCAATTTCTTTCGGCCTACAATTAAAAATAATGGACAGCTAAAGGTGCATCTACAGTGACATAAAACTACTCAGTCATGGTGTGTGCACATGTACATGCATGGTTCGTGCACAATTTACGCGCTTTTAGCATAACAAAACGTATATAACAGAGCTAGTTTTCTATCATTCACTACTTGAAAATGGACGACGACGATACTATATTCATCACTCAAAACACATTTCAACAATCCGAGGAAGATTCTGTTTCCTCAAATGAATGTGCAATGGCTTATTTTGGTATAAAATCGGATATTTATTCAGATATTTCAGAGGAAGATGAGGAATCAGTTAATTCCGGTAAGTCCTTTTTCGCTTAATAAATGGATATAAAGGTTTCAGTTTTCGTCAGAAATTCATGTTTTGTGGCTTTATTTTGTTCGACGTTTCAGAAAAATCTTTATCACTTTTACTTAAACGTTTTATTTTATTTTTTTCGATGAATGAGATAAAACTACTTGAACTTTTTATTGTGAAATAAGTGCTAGCGAAGACCAAGACTTAATATATTGATTTTCGCATTCATATACGTTTCCCTTATATTACGAAAGAAATTTTCCAATAAAAAAATAGTGCAAAATTCATCAATTTACTATTAAAAAGACATGCAGTTGCACTAATCATCATGATAGCTTTTATTTTAATTTACGTGTTGAACTGTTCTGATTCAGCAATTCATTTAAAAACGTTCTTTTTGTGCAAATTTTAGTTCTTGGTAAAGTACAAATGAAATAAATTATAAAGGTATTTTTTCACTAACTTTATAACAAAAAGAAATAATTACTCATTCAATGCATCCTTAAGTACAATTTACATAAAAGTTCAACAATTGTTACGTTTACGATTGCTCTATAAATAAAAAAGTTAAACAAACTTATTTCTCATTTTATTTTTTCTTTAATCAAGGGAGTTAACTCACAATGACTTCTTTACTCCTATAATACCGTCGATGAGCGCTTTAAAAGTTTTTACATTTGTTAAACATTTTCAGGTTAACCCGTTTTTTATGTAAATAAAAGTCCTCATTCAAATGTTTTTGATGTGTTTAAGATTTCCTTAATTCCCGGAAACACCATAATCGTATTGGAGCATGGATGTTATAATTGAGAATGACCCCTAGGCCTCTTTCTTCTCTAATACCCCTATACCCCTAGTAAAATAAAATGTCGATATTATGTCTTTTGAATATCTTGCCATTTCGAACCATAGTTTATCCAAATATTGCTGTTTTATACTATGATCTATATTTTTAACTACTTTTATTAAAATTATGCCGGATAGCAGAAAACAGCAAAATCATCTTATATGGGTATTAGACAAAAAGGGGAGGGTAAAATAAAAGATCCATGCATTATTAAGCATACACGTGCGGATACAAGAATTAAATTAATTTAAGGCGTGTGAGGTGGGGTGGGTCTAAAAGTTTTTTTTGAGGGGGGATATTGTTGTTTAATACGTAAATTTTGTGCCGGGAAATAAATACATTTTGTCAGTTTTAGTGTACACCCGATACCCATTTCCTTTGATCTTCACGTGAAAGGGGGTTTTACGCAAAGTTAAAGTAAATTTTTCATGAACGAAATATGATACCATCATTAAACTTCATACACATGTGCATGAACATCAGCAGCGGATTAACAGGGTGCAGAAGGCTAATATTTTTTTCTTATTTTTGGCTACTGTAATAAATCACAGACGAGTGAAAATTCGTGCAACTATCATTTTTCTAAGCCTACACCATTTCATAATTTTGTTATAAAAATCTGTCGATTGATCCACGATTATAGAAAAAAAGCACTAGTTGTCAGACGTTTTTGTTTTTACTTACATATAAAAACTAAAACAATTAAAGTTCAAGGCAATATATTTCACTATTTAAGACAGAACTGAAAATTACAAATAAAGATCATAATTATGTTAACACATATATGACCTACTCTCTTAAATTAAAAAAAAAGTAATAATTCCCCATTCCCCTGTGGTGACATATGGCTGATATTTATCTCCATGAATTTTATTTTAAAAATTCCATGGGAGGACACATTTTGTTTTATTGTAATACACATATTTTGCAGGCACTCAGGTTCAAAGTGAAATATGTGGTGGAGCACGTTTTCTCCAACCGAATACAGAGGACAACCTTGTGGACTTAATCCAAAAGGAAATACCAAAAGGCACACGAAACAAAACCGACTGGGCCGTAAAACTATTTGACAGTTGGCTTCAACAGAGAAACAGAGTAGCTAGAACAAAAGGTGACGGTACCGTTACAGAAATACAAGGAAATTTGTTAACCTTAAGTCTTAAAATGTTAGAGAAAGCCTTGTGCTTTTTTATATCAGAAGTACGCAATCAAAAAGGGGAGGAATATTATCCTAATACGCTATATGAATTGATAATATCCATTCAAAGATATTTGAGAGAAAACGATAGAAACTTGTCATTGTTAGATGAGAAAGCCTTTAGAAACGTCCGAAAGGTCTTAGATGCCAAAATGAAAGAGCTTAGTAGAAGCGGGCGTGGGCTATCAACACGAAAAGCGGAGGTCATAACAACAGAACAAGAGGAAGCTATGTGGCAGCAACATGTTTTAGGAACTGACACGCCAAAGCAGCTAATTGATACTGTTTTGTATATGATCGGGTTAAATTTTGCATTGAGAGCCGGCCAAGAGCATAGAAGTTTACGTGTAGGAAATAATTCCCAAATAACTATTAAAGAATCACCAACCGATGGAATCCAGTATTTGGAATATAAAGAAGATGTATCAAAGACCAATTGTGGAGGAATTAACCATCGAAAAATTGACCCAAAGATTGTGAGGGCCTACGAAAACAAAGATCATCCAGACAGATGTATCGTCACCATATTCAAGAAATATATGTCTTTAAGGTAAATATGCATTGAATAGGTACTATGAGCAAACTTCGTTGCTATAAAAACCCCAAAAGTAAAGGAAAATTTTGTACCCCCCCCCCCAAAAAAAAAGAAATAACACTTATTGTAGAATAGACTCTGTCCTTGCCTGACTGCTGTGTTATGAGTATTTTGCGTAATACTTGCATTTAATTTATTTCAACAGAAAATTTCGTTATGTTGGCATGGATCAAATATAAGTTTCATACATGTAAAAAATAAAAAAAAGTTAAAAAGACATTGTACACAAATTAAAAAAAAAAACTGTCTTAAGTCAAAAGTGACCCAAATTCCTTAAACAGGGAGTAGGTGATCGACATACCTAAACTAGAATTGATTGCTTTGGATCCCACGATGATGCTTCATCTCAAAATATCAAAATGCTGCCATAAGTACTTACTAAAAACATTTCCACTAGTACTCTGTCCGTCCGTCCGCCGCCCGACATTCACCATTTTATAACCTGTTTAATTCCGACCAAAAGTTATAAAAAAATATTCAAAACATTAAATTGTGTATTATGCATATACTAAACGCTTTCACCTGTCAACATTTTTTTCAGTACATACAAATGCATTTTATCGTTTCAGACCAGAAGATGGTAATTGTAACGCTTTTTATTTGAGACCGAAAAAATACCCTACACAGACTGTTTGGTTTGATGATGCGCCAATAGGAGTCCACCAGCTTCAAAAAACCGTCGGTGAGCTTTGTAAAAAGGCAGGTTTCCATGGTCACTACACCAATCATTCTTTAAGAGCAACCGCTGCAACTCGCCTGTACACCGCTGGAGTAGATGAGCAACTTATAGCCGAAAAGACGGGACACCGATCATCAGCCGTACGGGGATATAAAAGGACAAATGAGGAGCAACTGAAACAAATTGACAATGTAATAAACGCAAAGTGTCCAAAAAATGATTCGACGCCTTTTCAAGAAAACAAAGAAAACCATAAAACAATCCACATAGACACTGGAACTGTTAAAATTGATTTGCGATTTTAATGTTACATAGAAATATAAATAAATATTTTTGCACAGATGTTTTACTTCCCTTTTCTGTTGTATGCGTATATTTTCTCAGCAAATTGACAGTCTGTACCCTTAAGAGTCTACTCATTTACCTTGTTTGTGACCTGTCTATTATTATTTTAACTGTTCTTTCTTAAAAATAATGGACAGCAAAAGGTAAATTAATAGACTATTAAAGGTAATTTTGTCCAATTCGCTGATTTAAAGTACGGGTACAACAATAGTGTGACGTCACAACAATATTTTGATCTTCGTTAAACATAAAACAGTGTATATTTCTATAGAATGTGATGGAATCACCCTCTTTACTAATTGGATTAATATATTTCTGACACATATCATTTTCATTGTCCACAAAAGCCAGACAGCGTCGTGTTTTTGCAAAATGAGGTGGCACATATACGTAAAAGTAATCGTTAATTTCACGGAAAAATTCGGTCTTGTTATAATAAATTGTATCAAGATAATGATTCATTTTTATTGCCATATCAAAGGAAGTAAACGATGTAACATTATTACACTGAGCACAATACCTGTTCTTGTAAATCATCGCCGGGTTGTGATTGCTCACGACTGGTGGTCCGGTGTAAACTAAATCACTATCGTTGCACTTTGAACTTAGACTAGAGTTTTCCTGAAAGCATGTGCTTATGACCTGTATACCAGAGAGAGAAATTTCAAGATTTTCAAGCTTTAGACATGAATACATCTTTGGTATGGATAGATTAACTGTATAGTTAGACGAGTAACAACAGTCGCGATATTCTGGACAAAGTTCGTCACATTCACAGTACCAGGTTTGCCTGTCTGGTGGTCTGCATTTACTTACGGATAAACATGGATCACGGCTTAGGGTCGCATATCTTGAGGACATGTCTGATGGAGTCGTATTTACTCCCTGGCCAAAAGGCATAACACTGGTGTTTTGATATTTGTCTCTTATATTGTTACCGTTTACATTATTAGAATTTAATGTCCTATTTTCGTTATAACGAAAATCATCTAATTCGGAATTCGTGCCCAGCAAAATTGTTGAATAAATATTTTTCGATGTCACATGTTTGTTTAATATTTGAGACGTTTGGGAATCATTTTTAATTGCCTGATTTTGGCTTTGGAAAACTACAAAGATACATATTACGAAAAACATTTTTTTCTGAACAAACCTGTATTTTGCTTGTCAACAGTATCTTATATATGTACTTAAAAATAAATTGATGTTTTATATAAACTGAAAATAATTAAAACTTCATTATTTATAACATATTAAATTGTGCTTTGTTCTATTTTGAATCGAATAGACATTATTTCCTTTGATCGTTGTTCATGTCTCACCCCAGGAAGTTTACTCTAAGCTTAGTAAATCAAATATATAAGATATTAAGTTGCTTTTTATTACAGAGTAGTACCTTATTAATGTTAATCATGTGTACTTTTATACATAATTATAATCTCACATTTAAAAACAAATTGTGCACGACTTTAAAGGGCAAAATATGACAAGGACTGAATGGCATTTTTGTGGAAAAGTGTTTGGTTTAAATGATCATTTACACAAACTATTGTTTTGGTACACTGTGTGGCTCTTAAATAAATTTATAAAAAAAAACACTCAAAATTTGCAGGTTTTTCAGTAAATTATACATTTCAGTCATTTTTGATAATTATTTTAAAATCATAAGGGAATCTTTAAACAAAAGAATTTATACACAGTATGTTTTAACTATTGTTAAGTATATATATTGTATATTTCCACCTCGTTTAAATTTTAAATTTGGAGTCCTATTTGGGCCCTTATCTAATCTTAGGAATTTTAGTTGTAATTGACGGTTGTTGGGAAAAAATTCCTATAGGAATAAATGAAATAAGTTTCATGAGTGGCAAAAAAACTTAGATGAGAATCAGCTGAGTGCCCCCAAGAAAGAAGAGCGAAGAAAGGGTTCAACCTCCAGGTAGTCAACGATAAAAACAAAAATTCCAATTTATGTATGAATGCATGCAGTATAACAAAATGAAGAACAAGATTTTAAAACAAAAGACAGCGTCTTAATATCAGATAACTTCAAGGTACGACAGTTATAAATACCACCCTGCACTCTCAGATATCTGTAATGTTCAATTACATTGAATTGCCATCTATTGATGTATTTCATCAATAAACTATTTAAGTTTAAAACGTTTGTTTTCCGTCTAAAATCTAAAAAAAGAACACGGGGGAAAATCATTCCCATGACAAAATAAGAAATAAGAACAAAATTAGCTAAAACTAAGAACATGTTGATAGTAATGAAAATAAACTAAGCTACGACAACATTTAGTTAAACGTTAACCTCTTCTGAGCTGACCTAATTGACGACTGAAGAATATGTATATATCCATGATATCTACAATAACCATCTGATTTCCATCTACCAAGAACTTTAATCATGTGATCTTGTAATTCTGCTTTACCCGCACTGGTAGCACCTCCTAAACTATGTGAACGGACAGAATAATTCAGGGTCGAATCCACATCTTTCAAAATAAGTTTCAATTTTATTAAAAAAAACATTATCATTAAATGTGCTCACAAAATGAAGTTCTGTCAAACTATCTGGAAATTTGTTAATCCTAAAAATTAATTGCTTTTCTAAAATGGTCATTGTACAAATAGATTCCCCAGTTTCGAAAATCTCAATTTCTATACCTTTTCTGAATGGGTCAGTTTTTGATTCCTCAAGTCTCAATACTAAATGATTTTTTGAAAAATACGACATCAGACAAACACAGACTAACTGAAATATCAAAATTTGTAGAATGTAAAACAGTAAATTCACCTCATCTCAAAAATGCAAATATGCTACTGTACATACAGCTTCAAAAAGACATTTTTACATAAAAAGGTAAGCTTTTAACAAAATTATGCAGACATAGTATGTTTTAATTATTGTTAAGTATGTATTGCATATTTCCACCTCGTTAACGCAATTTGAACTTTAGAGGCCTAAATCAGCTCTTATCATCTTTTCCTTTGAAATTTTAACATAAAAATATGAAATGAAATGTCACCAATTCACGTTTCCATAACCAAGTTATTTTTCGTTTGGAGATGCGCATGCTTAGTTCATCTCTTTATAACATTGCTAAAGGAAAGATTAGAAAGAATAATGTTTGCTTGTATTTGTTAAGAACTGACCCAAATGATTTAGTTTCTGCATTTATGAGGAAAAATACTATACAGGGAACTCTTACAGTTTTCTAATGAGTTTTAGTTATTTAGTTATTTAGTTATTTTTTACCATTATATTATTGTGCATTTTCCATCGGCATGGTCACCCACCAATTCCAACCGTGCAACTTTTTCAGAGTAACAACTGACTCGGCAATTTTAGAAATTGCTTAGCAAGATGGTTGAAAAGATACTTTAAATTTATAGGTTTTACCATCTATCCCAGTTTGTAGAGTGTTGTTACCTTTACCAACTAATCACATCGGTAGTTTTGTTGTTACATTAACCAAATAACCCAGTTCGGTAGTTTTGTTGTTACCTTTACAAACTATCCCAGTTCGGTAGTTTCGTTGTTAACTTTATCAACTATCTAAGTTCGGTAGTTGTGTCGTATTCTTTATAACCTATAACGTTTCGGTAGTTTTGTTGTTACCATTTCAAAGAAGCAGAGGTTCCAATGGGGTATCCGAATGTCAAAAGTCCTAAAGGGCAGAGACAAAACCAGTAAACACCAGCAAGAACGGGACAAAAACAGACAACATGTAAAACATGGAAACACAAAATACTGAAAATCAATCAACAACGCGAACTCCAGTCAAAACAACGGTGAACGCAGGTGCTCCGGAAGAGTAAGCAGTTCCTGCTTGCTATAGCACACCCGTCGCGTTGCCAATAGTTCGTTCAGCGTGTCAAAAAAAAACCTATGACAAACCAACATTTGCACTCATCTGAGAGATCGAAATCCCATATTTGTCTATAAGTGCATGATGTCTTCCGTAAAATTTATTGAGTGAAGACAGCAACAGAGGAACAACATAACCCTGTGTGAGCAATTTTTGCGTCAGACGTGTCGCTCTGCTAAGGAAATCGATGTAAGTCCAGCATACTTTGGAGTAACGAATCAATTGAGATACGTAAACTCCATAAGCAGGAGCGAACGGAATGTTCATACACACGAAGGGAAAGTTGACGATTGGAAAGTTGAAGTCATCACATTTGTCATAGAGCCTTGTTGAAAGTTTTCCTTAAGAGTCAATTTCGAGATGTATATCTAACTATGAAGCAGACTTCCTAGAATCCTTTCTGTCCTTTATCTCAAGCTCCTGGGGATATATGAGATGGAGAAAGTCACCAAATCGAGAATTGTTTAGTAAAAGGACATCATCAATATAACGGAATGTGAGGTTGAAAGAGAGGGGTAGTCTACGGTCTTTTTGAATGAAGAAACAAATCAGCAAGCAAATGTGCACAATTAGTACCCATTGGAATCCCTATTGTTTGCTGAAAAACACGTCCACCAAACTGAACAAATATGTTGTCAATAAGAAAGTTGAGCATGTCGATTATTTGGTCTTCTGTATCTTTGTTCTTTTTCTTAGACTCATTGATGACAAAGTAAGTCTTTTTTGTATAATCGACTACTAGATATTTGTACCTGCGTTTTCCATTCTTTTTGAAAAAGCTGCGTTTAATCAGCTGTGCCAATCGCGATTTCAGTTGTTCATGTGGAACAGAAGTATAAAGTGTGGAGAAATCGAATGTTTTGATGCTGTTACACGATGAAACTGATTTAGAGTTTAGAATCTCCATCAGTTCTTTCGAATTCTTCAGGATCCACATTTGATTGATACCATTTCTAGAATAACAACAATCGTAATATTTCTGGAGGCCGGATTTTATTGCCGTAAGTATTGAAGTCAACAGAACTGAAAGAGGCTTAGTTGTACATTTGGATGACCCTGCAATGAAGCGCTGTTTGTATGCATTTTTATGTAATTTAAGAATCCAATACAGGGATAGAATGTCATCATTATTTTCACCAACAGAAAGGCCGAAGGAGGAAATGACATATTTGTGATTGTCAATGATTTCCTCCTTAGACAGTTTTGTAGCCTTGTATGTGGTGCTATTGCTGATACAACCAACCACCAATTCAGCTGTCAAACAGTCAATATAGTCTTTCTTGCACACAAAAATAATGTTATTTGGTGCTTTGTCTGCAGGTACAACAACATATTTGTCATGTAAATAAAGGTAATAACAAAACTACCGAACTTGAATGATCAATCTCATAGTCCAGAGAAAATGACAAAAACGAATCAGTCATACCGGAGAACTGGTGGATCGCAATGGTCCTGACTTGGTACAGGCATTTCAAACGAAATGGTGGGTTAAACCAGGTTTTATGGTGCCAAACCTCCCTCTTCCATTGCGATCTTAGGATCCGGTAATGACCATAGAACACAACATAGTTGTGAGACACAATAGGGATATTGAGGTGATCATCTCAGTACAGCAGACCAGTCAAACACTAATTAAAAAAATTAACTATCATATCTTTTAACTCAATTTTGAACTTTTCTACTAGTGGCTGATAACGAAGAAAGAATTTTTTTAGTGATCGTATGAGACGTATTTTCTTATAGCCCTGCTTCAAAAGTCGGTCACGAAGAAACCGGTGTCTGATCAAAAAATCTGTGAAATGTGTGCAAGCTCTGGCATATCGAATAAGTTGAGAAATATAAACACCGTATGCAGGAGAAGTAGGTATATTGCTCTGTAGATTAGGAAAATTAATAATTTGAAAATTAAAATCGTCTCGTTTATCGTAAATTTTTGTACTGAGATGACCACCTGGGTCAAATTCGAGGTGCAAATCCAAGAAAGACGTGAAGCAATTAGATTCGGTGGTCTCTTTAATCTCCAATTCCGGAGGAAATATTGAAGGAATCCAACTACCAAATGAAGTGTTATTGACAGAAAGGACATCATCAATATATCTGAATGTAAGATTAAATGACCTTGCCTCTTTCATCTTCTTGTTCCTTACGAGTCCCTGAAGAAATTCAGTCTCGTAAGAGTATAAAAACAAATCGGCGAGGAGAGGAGCACAGTTTGTGCCCATTGGAATGCCGATTTGTTGTTGAAAAATCTCTCCTCCGAAGGTGACAAATATGTTGGAATGAGGAAATCAAGCATACTGCAAACTTGTTCCAGTGTGTAACAAATTTTATCTTTGAAAGATGTTTTGGAAAAGAATGTAGAATTATAACCCAAAACAACAAAATTCCTTGAGTTTGAAAAGGCTTTTTCGAGAAGTTTTTTCAGGCGACATTTTAGTTTTTGGTGTGGCAAGGTAGTGTATAAAGTTGAAAAATCGAACGTTTTCAAAGAGTGAACCTCAGAAAATGATCTAGATTTAAAATGATCTAACAAATCTTTTGAGTTTTTCAAAATCCACATATGGTTAATTCTACTACGATTATAAATAGTGTCGCAGTATGCTTGTTGAACTTCTTTGACAGCAGACAAGATTTTAGTTAAATGAACGGACAGCTCTGTAGTTGAACATGATGAAGATCCAGCTATATACCTTTCTTTGTACGGATTTTTGTGAAGTTTAGGTATCCAGTACAAATATGGTAACTCTTTATGTTCCTCTTTCATTGGAATATTGAAAGAGGACATAAAAGAGCTATGGTTGGCTATGATTTCATCTTTGTTAAATGTAGTCCGTGTGTATGTAGCACTAGCGGAAGTATTACCATCAATGCCTAGTTCTTTTATTAGACAATTGTAATAATGTGCTTTACATACAAAAACTATATTATTGGAAGCCTTGTCTGCTGGCGTGACAACATACTTGTCATGTAAGGAAGAGAGACAATTGAGAGCTTCACGATCTCTAAATACAGAAGAAGGCCGGGGGTTCACACATTTGCGAAGTTTGTCTATTCGGCTTCGTACAAGAGATCGGATAGTCCTTACCCAGTCCGACAGTGATTCAAGCTCTGGTTCTTGATCCTTTTCCCTCTTTATCCAGGCTCTAGCATAGTCCTCCACAGCGTCCATGATGATCTTAAAGTTATGATTCCAATTTATACGTTGCGGTTCCCTGAATTTAGGTTCATGGGAAACCACATTACGTAATAAATCATTTTCAATTATCTTAAGATCACCCGTAATGACATGACCAGATGGACCATAGACAAAGGGAGAAGCATAGCAATCACATGTCAGAGGGGACTTTAGATATTCTTCAATGTTTAGGTCCTGCAATGCCTTTTTGTGGTTGAAAATTTTACTACTTATGGTTTTAGTGTAGCGGTAGGAAACAATTGGTGTTGACTGATTTTTGAAATATTGAGGAATTTGAGATGTAACTTCCTTACGATTTAAAATATTGCTAATGTTTATAGCATCTATCCCTTTGTTCTTAAATGGAATATGGAGAAATTTCCTATCCTCAGTAGTAAGAGGCTCACTTCTTACAGGCTTAAAAAGACGGAAAAGAGCAACGTCGCAAATAATGCTAGTAAGCCTGTAAGAAGGAGTAAATGGATCAGTACCTGCTTTTTCTAACCCAAGATCACGTAGGTCTTTAAGTTTCGTGACTCGTAGTGAATAGAGAATGGTACGAACATGATGGACTCCCAATGGTTGTTGTAGACTTGTAACCAGATCATCAAACGTGTCTGAAAGAGATCTGTTGTCAGTTTGACTGGCTCCAGATCTTGGTTTGTATCGTTTGTGACCATGACTACGTTTGTGTCTACCATTAGGGTCAAACAGTTTCATAACATTCACCTCACTACATTGAGGGCTAGAAAGATTTCCTACTCCTTTGATGTTATCATTACATCCATAAGGCATTGCAGTACCTAAAGTTTTTATCCAGTGAAGCTCTCGTTTTTTACGGTGAGGTGTACTAAGATTTGGACTGTTGGTGTCGTGGTAAATCTTTTCGATAAACCGGACTTTCATGTTCAAACATTGGTCATGGTTAGGTTGATTAAAGTGGTTATACAAAACCCGATAATCAGAATTTTTGGTGTCATACCTATGACCATTCATGCGAGAACGCAATGAATTTTTGGTTTCACCGACATACAACAGTCCACACAAAGTACACTCAATTCCGTAAATGACATTTCCGGTAGAACAGTCCAGAGGGTCGTGAGAAAGGGTTTGGTAAACTTTACCGTTTAAGTTACTGGTAAATTCAGGAGAAATAATTAGCATATCACAAGTCTTGCAAGTTGATTTTTTGCCGGTTTTAGATCTGCATGTCGAAATAGGTGGACAATGTTTTAGCAACATCAGTGTGCTGAAAATGGATGTTGACTTAGTGCTCATTGAGCCTTTCAAAGAATTGATTCTTTTCAAACCCAATGACCTCACAGCCTTTACCCATTCTGACAAAACGTTACATTCTTTCTCCTGTGCTTTTTTGGCCCATTTTCTGACATGATCCTCAACTGAATCAATAAATGTTATGAAATTATAGCTCCAGTTGATTCGTCTTTGCTCACGATATTTAGGTCCTTTAGCCAAAACATCGCGAAGTAAGTCATTTTCCACGATGTTGAGGTCACCAGTGATAACGTGGCCAGAGGGACTATATTTGAATGGGGACTTTTCACAAGTACAGTCTGGAGGTTTTGCTTTGAGGTCATTGATTTGGGAATCCCGCCACACTTGTTTATAGTTGAAAACCTATCTTATATTTCGATAGGTGTTTTGTTTTCTTAATCAAGTATCCCAGTTCGTTAGTTTTGTTGTTACCTTTATCAACTATCCCAGTTCGTTAGTTTTGTTGTTACCTTTATCAACTATCCCAGTTCGTTAGTTTTGTTGTTACCTTTATCAACTATCCCATTTCGTTAGTTTTGTTGTTACCTTTACCGACTAAACCAGTTCTGTAGTTTTGTTGTTACCTTTACCAACTATCCCAGTTCGTTAGTTTTGTTGTTACCTTTATCAACTATCCCAGTTCGTTAGTTTTGTTGTTACCTTTATCAACTATCCCAGTTCGTTAGTTTTGTTGTTACCTTTATCAAGTATCCCAGTTCGTTAGTTTTGTTGTTACCTTTACCGACTAAACCAGTTCTGTAGTTTTGTTGTTACCTTTACCAACTATCCCAGTTCGTTAGTTTTGTTGTTACCTTTATCAACTATCCCAGTTCGTTAGTTTTGTTGTTACCTTTATCAACTATCCCAGTTCGTTAGTTTTGTTGTTACCTTTATCAAGTATCCCAGTTCGTTAGTTTTGTTGTTACCTTTACCGACTAAACCAGTTCGGTAGTTTTGTTGGTACCTTTCTTCGATAGTTTGTAGTTACCTTTAACAACTTACCCAGTTCAGGAGATTTGTTGTTAACTTTACAACCTGTCTCATTTCGGTAGTTTTGTTGCTACCTTTACCATCCGTAACATTTCGTTAATTTTGTTGTAACCGTTACAACCTTTGCCATTCCGGTAGTTTTGGTTTGATTTTAACCAACTAACCCAGTTCCTTAGTTTTGTTAATACCTTTATTAACTATCCCAGTTCGGTACTTTTGTTGTTACCTTTACCGACTATCCCAGTTCGTAAGTTTTGTTGTATGGTTTTTATGGTCAATCACATGACATACTAAGTCTCCAAATTTTTTTAGACAATAATGACATCGATACACAGACCAAGACTGTTTTATATGCTGTTTCTCGCATGCATGTATGTTTTTTAACAAATTGTTCAGAATACAACTGTTTAAACATCAAAGAGATTGGTTGCCATGATTTATAAAATGGCAAAACTATTTTAGCTTTGTCTAGAAATATTGATAGCGGTAAGGTTGGGCCCGAAAAAAAAACTATTTTAACCCCACCACATTTTGTGTGTGCCTATTCTGAGCCAGGAACCTTTGACAAAGCTTTTGTTTGTATTTGTCTTTTTGATGTTATCATTTCTTTGTTTAAGAAGTGGGTCTATCTGTGACTAATTCAGGACTGGTTTTGAATTATATGCATTTTATTTGCCAATTGCAGAACCATGAGCAGCGCCTACTGGCCTCGTTGAAGGCTGCTGGTGGTTGTCCATTGTGTTTTTTTTCTAAATTGCCGCTTGTTATGTGAGCTGTCGCGCATACACTTATTCCACATCTCATTATTTTCTATTTTTGCAGACTTTGTCTCCTGTGCCGTGTGCATGCTGTTAAACGCATCCCCGTGCTTGATATGTATGCTCTTATATATTCTAATGATGGTATACTTGTACAAGAAATAACTTTCAATATTCTCAACCACCTCGTACTTATATTACATTTTTATTTATTGCCCACTTCTATAATTAGATAAATTGTCTTGCTTTAATTTACTAATCCCTGTATTTGTTTCATTGTTGTCGCGTTTATTATGAACCTTGCTGGGAATCACTAGCAGTTTTAGCAAGACCTTTTCGACTGTGGTACCTTTTTAGTACAAAATGCTGACTGCATATATTTTTCGTTCCGGTCCTGTTTTGTCATTAAACATTCCTATCTCTTTCCTTACAATCTAAATCATGATTTTACGGAATGGCAAATAACAAATAAAAACCACAAGCTAGGATATCCACATCCAACATTACTCTTCAATCTAATATAAATTCCAGCCACTCTTCCAATACTGAAATTAGCCCGCTCCGGCACCAACACTTTTGAGTTGGAGAATACATCAAAGCTTTAAATTATCCGTCTAAATTTCAAAATTGTCTAAACCCTAAGGTTCTTCCTACCCCAGACATAGGTTGAATATCTTAGTAATAATTTGGTTCCCCAGTTTGGTATTTTTGGTTATACTGTTTAAGCTCTTCATATTCATACAGTGTTTGGTATTTTCAATATTTTTGGTAGAGCGCCTCTGATGAGTCTTGAATAGACGAAATGCGCGTCAGGCGTAGCAAAATTTATTGTCTGGAATTTTGTTGTCATTTGTATTTCGAACACACGTGAAGGTTAGCACTGCTGGTGGAGTTTAAATTCCCCGAGGTTAGCCCGCTCCGGCACCAACACTTTTGAGTTGGAGAATACATCAAAGCTTTAAATTATCCGTCTAAATTTCAAAATTGTCTAAACCCTAAGGTTCTTCCTACCCCAGACATAGGTTGAATATCTTAGTAATAATGTGATTCCCAAGTTTGGTATTTTTGGTTATACTGTTCTATGCTCTTCATATTCATACAGTGTTTGGCATTTTCAATATTTTTGGTAGAGCGCCTCTGATGAGTCTTCAATAGACGAAACGCGCGTCAGGCGTAGCAAAATTTATTGTCTGGAACTTTGATGTCATTTGTATTTCGAACACACTTGAAGGTTAGCACTGCTGGTGGAGTTTAAATTCCCCGAGGTTAGCCCGCTCCGGCACCAACACTTTTGAGTTGGAGAATACATCAAAGCTTTAAATTATCCGTCTAAATTTCAAAATTGTCTAAACCCTAAGGTTCTTCCTACCCCAGACATAGGTTGAATATCTTAGTAATAATTTGGTTCCCCAGTTTGGTATTTTGGTTATACTGTTCCATGCTCTTCATATTCATACAGTGTTTGGCATTTTAAATATTTTTGATAGAGCGCCTCTGATGAGTCTTGAATAGACGAAACGCGAGTCAGGCGTAGCAAAATTTATTGTCTGGAACTTTGTTGTCATTTGTATTTCTAAACCATCAGTTCAATCATCAAAAGCCAAAAAACAAAACAATCTAAATAACACATGCAATACGTTTAATGGCTTATTTCGTCGATATCCTACCTACCCTGTAATGCTTCTAAATGACAAACTTGCAACAGGTTAATCAGAAACACCACTTTTACATCTAGTATAAATTGACGAGCTTTTTTTGCTACAAAATTGACACATGATGTTATTGGCACACATTTTAAATCTATTTGATAGTTTGATCCGAATCCAATTGTAATATTCAGTATGTGGGGGAGACTGATGGGTATTTGTCGAATGGAACATCTGAACATTTCCATCGCTTTCGTCGCTTTTAAAAAAGTATAAATGCTATCTTTATCAACAGTTAAATAAAAATAACCACATCATTTAATATATTAAAGTTCAGTCTCTTGAAATTACTGATAGAGATTTGAATTTAAGTAAAAGACAGTTTCGTAGAGAAAGACGACTTGCTGAACTTGATTAGATACAAAAAAAACTACAGACAGCAAACCCTCGAGGTCTTAAAGATAATATCATGGGACAGGGTAGCATATCTAGATCATCGAATATAAATGTCATGAACTTATGTATCCGTTTGGAATTTAATACAATAGCTCATAGTCCGTTATATGAAGGTGCACTCATCATCTCTTCTTTTTGTTACTAAAGCTGTTTTCCAGAATTGACCGCCCAGACGACCACATTTTATAAATTTAACCTACATTAATCATCTTAATAGAAGACTTGACTTCATATATCTATTTGGTATATTAATGGACCCTTATACCCAAAATCGCATTTCACGTTATTTTTCTAAAACTGAACCGCCTATTGTATCTTATAGATATAAGAAACCTACACGTAACATTTTTTAAGTACACTACCACTACAACTGATGAAGAACTAGACACAAATATTCCTTTATCATGCGACTGTGCCGAATCTGATTTCTACGGAAGCCCGTCAGTGCCAGGTGGTGATTTATTTTTAAGTCGTTATAACGACTTAGCTTACTCGTTATAACGACTTAACTTACTTGTTATAACGGCTTAGCTTACTCGTTTTAACGACTTAGTAACCCGTTATAACAACTTAGCTTACTTGTTATAACGACTTAACTAATTTGTTATAACGGCTTAGCTAACTCGTTATAACGACTTAATAACTCGTTATAACGACTTAGTAACTCGTTAAAACGACTTAGCTAACTAGTAATAACAACTTAGTAACTAGTTATAACGACTTAACTACATAGCTTAATCGTTATAACGACTTAGTAACTACTTATAACGACTTAGTTACTACTTATAATGACTTAACTAACTCGTTATATCGACATAGCTAAATTGTTATAACAACTAAGCTTACTCGTTATAACGACTTTTAACTAATTTGTGTTAAAAATATGAAAAAAAAATCTGAAGGATATTTACGGTTTTCGCGCTATTAGCAAATTTTGATTTTTGGGGCCAAAATTATATATCTTTTCAAAGTCCTTAGATTTTAATGAAAATCGGTACAGGGGATGGATATGGTGGCCATCTGTGCTGAAGAAAATAAGTTAAAATACGGGACTTTTTTGGGGGGTGTGACTTGCTTACAATCACAATTATTACTTGTTTAAATTGAGTTTGGATCTTGTGAGCTATTTGAAAATACATTCATAAAATCAAAGTATTTTTAAAGTTAAAACAGCAATGATTAAACTTTAGAAGACAAAAACATAAAATAAAGTTGCCTCTTTTTATACCCCCGCTTGAAAAATGGGGGTGTCCGTCCATCCTTCCGTTACACCAATATCTTATCCTCAACTCCTCATAAGTTAGTTAAGTCGTTATAACGAGTAAGCTAAGTCGTTATAACGAGTTAGCTACATAGTGTTTATCGATATAACGAGAAAGCTAAGTCATTATAACAAGTTAGTTAAGTCGCTAAAACGAGTTAGCTAAGTCGTTATAACGAGTTACTAAGTCGTTATAAATAGTTAGGTAAGTTGTTATAACGAGTTAGCTATGTCGTTATAACGAGTTATTAAGTCGTTATAAGAAATTAGTTAAGTCGTTATTACGAGTTAGCTAAGTCGTTATAACGAGTTACTAAGTCGTTATAACGAGTTATTAAGTCATTATAACGAGTTATTAAGTCGTTATAACGAGTTAGCTAAGCCGTTATAACAAGTTAGTTAAGTCGTTATAACAAGTAAGCTAAGTTGTTATAACGGGTTACTAAGTCGTTATAACGAGTAAGCTAAGCCGTTATAACAAGTTAGTTAAGTCCTTATAACGAGTAAGCTAAGTCGTTATAACGAGTTAGCTACATAGTGTTTATCGATATAACGAGAAAGCTAAGTCATTATAACAAGTTAGTTAAGTCGCTAAAACGAGTTAGCTATGTCGTTATAACGAGTTATTAAGTCGTTATAAGAAATTAGGTAAGTCGTTTTAAGTCGTTATAACGACTTAAAAATAAATCACCACCTGGCACTGACGGGCTTCCGTAGATTTCAGATATACTCCTTGTGATCATGTTGTTACCGGGGGACTTTTAATCGCCAATGACCCAAAGGTTATGAATTTCTTGAAAAAAACCCCAAAAATTTCGACCTCCCACAGAAATTAAATGGAATTCCCGCCGAAACTGTATGAAAACTGCCCTTCTCACTTATTACAAACCTTTGATTAGGAGAGAAGGGACCGACTCAAAATCTCTAGGCCATTTTATTAATAAATTTATAACAATTGTTCAACTCAGAATCAGCCAGTTTCAACATTCATTTGTAGATTCTAGACCTGATACTTATACAAGTTGAACAAAGTCAAAAATTCATATACTTTGTTTGCGATACGTGTTTGTTCCCGCCGATAAAGCGGCAACTATGTCGTTTTGATATGACGAAAGTATTACCTTGAGGTTTAAATGCACGAAATAAAAAGTTTGAACACTTTCCAATATAATTAAAACCGTACGGAAGCCCGTCAGTGCCAGGTGGTGATTTATTTTTAAGTCGTTATAACAACTTAGCTAACTCGTTATAACGACTTAGTAACTCGTTATAACGACTTATATTACTCGTTATAACGACTTAACTAACTTGTTATAACGACTTAGCAAGCTCGTTTTAACGACTTAATAACTCGTTAAAACGACGTTGCTAACTCGTTATAACGACTTAGCTTACTAGTTATAACGACTTAGTAACTAGTTATAACGACTAAGTAACTCGTTATAACGACTTAGCTTACTCTTTATAACGACTTAACTAACTTGTTATAACGACTTAGCTAACTCGTTATATCGACATAGCTAAATAGTTATAACGACTTAGCTAACTCGTTATAACGACTTAGTAACTCGTTATAACGACTTATATTACTCGTTATAACGACTTAACTAACTCGTTATATCGACATAGCTAAATAGTTATAACGACTTAGCTAACTCGTTATAACGACTTAGTAACTCGTTATAACGACTTATATTACTCGTTATAACGACTTAACTAACTCGTTATAACGACTTTACTAATTTGTTATAACGACTTAGCAAGCTCGTTTTAACGACTTAATAACTCGTTATAACGACGTTGCTAACTTGTTATAACGACTTAGCTTACTAGTTATAACGACTTAGTAACTAGTTATAACGACTTAGCTTACTCTTTATAACGACTTAACTAACTTGTTATAACGACTTAGCTAACTCGTTATATCGACATAGCTAAATCGTTATAACGACTTAGCTTACTCTTCGACTTAGTTACTAGTTATAACGACTAAGTAACTCGTTATTACGACTTAGCTAACTTGTTATAACGACTTAACTAACTTGTTATAACGACTTATCTAACTCGTTATATCGACATAGCTAAATCGTTATAACGACTTAGCTTACTCGTTATAACGACTTAACAAACTTGTGTTAAAAATACGAAAAAAAATCTGAAGGAATTTACGGGTTTTGCGCTATTTGCGAATTTGTGATTTTTTGGACCGAAATTATATATCTTTTCAAAGTGCTTAGATTTTAATGAAAATTTGTACAGGGGGTGGATATGATGGCCATCTGTTCTGAAGAAAAATAATGTCAAATAGGGGACGTTTTGGGGGGGGGGACTTTGTGACTTGCTTACAAATTACAGTTATTACTTGTTCAAATTGGGTTTGGTTCTTGTGAGCAATTTGAAAAATACATTTAAAAAATCAAAGTATTGTGATCACAACCAAAATATTTTTAAAGTTTAAACAGCAATGAACAACATTTTGTTTTCTTAATCTAAAATGATTTAACTTTAGAGGACAAAACCATAAAATAAAGGTGCCTCTTTTTATACCCCCGCTTGAAAAATGGGGGTGTCCGTCCATCCTTCCGTTACACCAATATCTCATAAGTTAGTTAAGTCGTTATAACGAGTTAGCTATGTCGTTATAACGAGTTACTAAGTCGTTATAACGAGTAAGCTAAGTCGTTATATCGAGTAAGCTAAGTCGTTATATCGAGTTAGCTAAGTCGTTATAACGAGTTAGTTAAGTCGTTATAACGACTTAGAAATAAATCACCACCTGGCACTGACGGGCTTCCGTAAAACCGCAATCGGGAACGATGGACAAAAATTTAAGATCTAGTTTTAAGTAGATTCACTCGGGTTAACCCGTGATCTTGAAGTCGGTGGTTATCGTGAACTCGGTTAGGCAAAATGTAAACAAACGAGAATTGACCAATGGGAAAAGAGAATTTTTGACTAAAATGTAGTCGTTAACGCGGTTAATGTCATCGTTCAAACCGGTTTGTTCCTTTTTACTGTTATCGTGAACTGCGAATTTTTATCTCAAAAAAGGGTAAATATATGTAATAACAAAATTACCGGACTATAATGATATATATATATAGTAAGGTTATCACCCATATGCAATTTACCACTATATAATTAATTACAGCCGGTGTTTGGGAAACTTTGGGTATATACATGCATCCGATTATCTATTTCTGACCCTGTTAAAGTACTTTATAAAGATTTATATTAATTTTTTAAATTTACTTTTCCATAACAAATGGGTTTAATTGTTTTGGTCGTGGACCAAAATCTTAGAACTATTTATAAACGGTATGTCAAATTGCAACTCGGGTAAAATTTTTAAGCAAAAAAAAGTTAACCAAATCCTAAGACGGACAGACACACGGACACGAATAGATTTCATTAACATAATAAACCCACCGCTTATTCAATATTTGCACTTATTTAGTACAAATGCACGATCAATTATCTTTGTTTATAAAAAAAATAAACCAGGTCAAGACAAAATGACCGTCTTTTGTACAAAAGAAGTAGATCGAGAGCGACAGACCTAAAATCCATTCCAACGCCATGGGACTGTATACTTATGCTGCATATCAAATACCAAAAGGCTGCGATAAGTAGTTGTTAAGATAATTGTTACAATTTTTTTTCCTGTCATTTTATAAACCGGATTTTTTACTTCCAGCAAAAAGAGGGACATTTGCGACCTTTAATCATATCATTGACCTTTATAATTGATTATCAATCTTATGGCAGTCGTTATGTACATAATATTTAACATGAAAAAGGTCTTCACTTGGTCCCGAACCCGTGCGGTGCACGTGAGGCGAATAGGCCCACAAAGGCACTAAGCTTGTCCACTAAATAGCGCTCAGAAACGCCTGGCATTGGATCCGTTCGCTTAGCCCACAAAACGACTGAGGTATGTGCTTAAGGTGGTTGAATGAGGCAGCCCTGTCATAATGAATACCAGAGTCACCATGCTATAATTCGGAAAACCTGACCGCAAACCATAGTGGGTCAAGGTGAGTGGATAGAGCATGTCACTGATCCAGAAATTTTGAAAGGGGAGGGTGCGCAATTAAAAAAAGTCTTTGGGACTTCTTATTTAATACAGTTCCTAACCAAATTTTCCTGTCAAACGGGAGGGTGCGCGCCTGGCACGCCGGTCCTTTACCCACCTATGGTTAGTCACGCTTCATGCACGTAAAAGATCCCTTTGAGGATCGCCAAGTAGTTCATCAAATTTAGGTTAAATTTTTCGCCCCTACCCACCTCGCCCTTTTTTCTTGTGGTCTTCAAATTAACTATTCTTTTGTTGCCCACCCCAACCCCTCTTTTTTTGCTCAGTGTTTGTAGCTATATAGGTTCAACAAGGATTCAGTAATGTATTTTCGACAAATAAGGGTTGCCTATATGAACCTTGTTAAGGGTTGGCTATATCCCACACTGTTAACCAACTAGTATATGACCTCATTTCAGGTAAGGGTTCTTCATTGTCAGTCACCATAGGTAAAAGTTCCAGATAATCCATTTTTTTGGGGGGAAGGGTTTCGTTATTTTCTGGGTACATTGGCCTATGGTGCATTGGGGGTACATTGGCCTGTCTTGTGAGTTGGTTCGTTTTCCTTCTCGTTTATGGTCGTACATTAGCCTTTTTTGCATGGCATACATGAGGCTGCGCTATGGATGCTGTGTCTTGAGTCACAATTCAATTCGTTGTTTCAATTAGTTCTTGTCCTGATCATGATTGAAATAATATTGACTGGACATAAAGCAAATATCAAACAAACAATCCTTGGCTCCGTGCGAAATAAAACATTTAACAGGTATACATGACCAAATATTTTTACTGGAAGCCTTATTCTTTATATAGCAGAAATCCTTTTCAATGTTTTTTTTTTCTAAACATGTACTGTCTAAACATATTTTTAATAAAAAAAAAGATAAATTTTAAATTGTTTTTTTTGTCACAACAAGTTGTATATTGTATGAATCTGCACACTCCGTTTATTATTTTACGAAGTGTTAACAACTATTAAGGAAATACCTTTTTATATATATTTTTTTAATGATCATAGAGCAAATGCTTCATAAATCGTTTCTGCGCAAATCCGGGAATTTCGTTCCAAAACGTTCATTGTAAACCTTTGTTTTAGTATATCTCAACAGAATAGTGTCATTAAAACATATGCAAAATAAGAAGTCACTGTTGAAGGCATATGTTATGTTGACGATAACTTAAACCGAGTTAAACGATAACAATTTTAATTTTTAACCGCGTTAACGACTACATTTTAGTCAAAATTTCCCTTTTCCCATTGGTCAATTTTCGTTTGTTTACAATTTACCTAACCGAGTTCACGATAGCAACGGACTTCACGATCACGGGTTAACCCGGGTGAGATTGAACACTTGCGTTCCCGTGCAATCGACAGAATCAGGTATTATAGACGATCATATCACAGCAATCACAGCACTTCGAGTTGCCCCGACATACTAAACGCTACCCACTATGTACTGGATACCTAAATTACACAAAAATCTATATAAATCTAAATTTCGTTTAATTTCTGTTTCAGGTAAGGGTTCTTTAACCCATATTTCAAACGTTTTATCTCTTATTTTAACTACTATGAAGGAAATCGTCATTCAATACTGTGAATAAAGGTAATAACAAAACTACCGAACTTGAATGATCAATCTCATAGTCCAGAGAAAATGACAAAAACGAATCAGTCATACCGGAAAATTGGTGGATCGCAATGGTCCTGACTTGGTACAGGCATTTCAAACGAAATGGTGGGTTAAACCAGGTTTTATGGCGCCAAACCTCCCTCTTCCATTGCGATCTTAGGATCCGGTAATGACCATAGAACACAACATAGTTGTGAGACACAATAGGGATATTGAGGTGATCATCTCAGTACAGAAGACCAGTCAAACACTAAATAAAACAATTAATTATCATATCTTTTAACTCAATTTTGAACTTTTCTACTAGTGGCTGATAACGAAGAAAGAATTTTTTTAGTGATCGTATGAGACGTATTTTCTTATAGCCCTGCTCCAAAAGTCGGTCACGAAGAAATCGATGTCTGATCAAAAAATCTGTGAAATGTGTGCAAGTTCTGGCATATCGAATAAGTTTTGAAATATAAACACCGTATGCAGGAGAAGTAGGTATATTGCTCTGTAGATTAGGAAAATTAATAATTTGAAAATTAAAATCGTCTCGTTTATCGTAAATTTTTGTACTGAGATGACCACCTGGGTCAAATTCGAGGTGCAAATCCAAGAAAGACGTGAAGCAATTTGATTCGGTGGTCTCTTTAATCTCCAATTCCGGAGGATATATTGAAGGAATCCATCTACCAAATGAAGTGTTATTGACAGAAAGGACATCATTAATATATCTGAATGTAAGATTAAATGACCTTGCCTCTTTCATCTTCTTGTTCTTTACGAGTCCCTGAAGAAATTCAGTCTCGTAAGAGTATAAAAACAAATCGGCGAGGAGAGGAGCACAGTTTGTGCCCATTGGAATGCCGATTTGTTGTTGAAAAATCTCTCCTCCGAAGGTGACAAATATGTTGTCAATGAGGAAATCAAGCATACTGCAAACTTGTTCCAGTGTGTAACAAATTTTATCTTTGAAAGACGTTTTGGAAAAGAAGGTAGAATTATAACCCAAAACAACAAAATTCCTAGAGTTTGAAAAGTATTCAAAAACTGTGAAATTTTTGGAGCGTAAAAAATTCTCTTGATGTTTTTGACAAGCTTCGTGCATTTGAAACTAATTCTCAGACAGTTGATAGTTACGATTTGTTTTTTATGCTAACCTACATGTACAAAATAATTTTATTAAAAAGAAATTTGAATATCTGGTTAAATGGTGTTTTGAACCATATAAAAGTGAATATATATGTTCTAGAGTTTCAAGTTCATTTATTAAATCATTTTCTAGTACTTAGACTAAAAAGATTTCATTAACTGGACTGGTGCAGAAACTATGACTGCTCTAAATTATTTGTTAGATAATATCATCATACGTTTTCGTAAACAAATTTATCGCCAAATCATTTGTATTCCTATGGGTACTAACTGTGCGCCACTTATAGCTGACTTTTTCCTATTTTTCCTATACTGTTATGAATCACAATTTATGGCTAAATTACAAAAAAAACAACAAACAGATCTAGAACCTGATCGAAACTTTTAATAATACTTTAAGATATTTGGACGACATTCTAGCACTAAGCAATCCTTCATTTTTGTCTTGCCTGCGACGAATAGTCGCGGATGGCGAGACATAGGTATTTCTTTCCGGCGGCGGTAGCAGCGACGGTGGCGGCGTAAACTTTTTTGTAAGACTTTTGTGGACAATGATTTGCTGGAAAAGTATAATAGCTAGGCATCTGATATTTGGTATACAGGTAGTTCAGTTTATGGTCTACTCAATTATCATCATGCCGTGTGACCTTGACCCCGTTTTCACGCTCCATTGACTCTTCTAACTTTGGTCTTTTTTCAGACTGTAAACTTTTTTGTAAGACTTTTGTGGACGATGAATTGCTGGAAAAGTATAATAGCTAGGCATTTGATATTTGGTATACAGGCAGTTGAGGTCATGGTCTATGCAACTGTTACCATGCTGTATGACCTTGACCTAATTTTCATGCTCCAGTGACTCTGTTAACTTCAGTCTTTTTTTTCATTCCGAAAACTTTTTTGTAAGACTTTTGTGGACGATGAATTGCAAGAAAAGTATAATAGTAAGGCATCTGATATTAGGTATACAGACAGTTCAGGTTATGGTCTACACAACTGTTACCATGTCGTGTGACCCTGACCTCATTTTCATGCTCCAGTGACTCTGTGAACTTTGGTATTTTTTTCAAGCTATTTACTTTTTTGTAAGACTCTTGTGGACAATGAATTGCTGGAAAAGTATACTGTGGTTTCATTATTATTCGTGGGGTATCAATTTTCATGGTTTTTGTGGGTGGCGTTGACCCAAGAAATTTAATAGCCCACGAAAAGCAAATTTAACATTGATCTTTATACAGCAGACCTCAATACCACGAATTTAAGAATCAACGAACTTATCAATTTTTATCAAACCACGAAAATTGGTACCCACGAAAATAAATGAATCCACAGTAATAGCTAGGCATCTGATATTGGGTGTACAGTCAGTTGAGGTTATAGTCTATGCAACTGTCACCATTCGTGTGACCCTGACCCTATTTCCATGCTCCAGCAACTATGTGAACTTAGGTCTTTTTCAGGCCGAAAAACTTTTTTGTAAGACTTTTGTGGACAATGAATTGCTAGAAAGTATAATAGCTAGGCATCTGATGTTAGGTACACTTTTAGTGTTCATATCAAGAAATGAAAGCCTAGGTATTTGATTTTAGTGATGGTGCCGGCAGGCGAGACATACTTTTAGTGGCCACACTTGGCTAATTTTATTACAGATATCTATCCTCCCGAATTAACCTTGAACAAATCTAACGTCACCGGTGATAGATGTCCATTTCTGGGTTTAGATTTAAGTATTATCGAAAATTACAAACCAAAGTATATGATAAATGTGACGACTCTACCTTCCCTACTATGAATTTCCCTTTTCTTGAAGGAGATGTTCCACTAGCGCCGTCACACGGGGATAACATTTTACAGTTAGTAAGATATGCTCGGACCTGCAGTGGTGCCTCTGATTTTAATAATAAAACATTTTTATTACTGCAAAATTATTAAAACAAGGTTATCGATACCACAAGTTAGTAAACGAAATTTCTGAATTCTTCCACAAGTATCGATCTCTTATTGAAAAATTTAATTGTACACGTCAATTTCTGGTCCTGATTTTATGGTAATGTTTTTTTATAAAGCTCACAAATTTAAAAACAATCCATTGGATGAAAAAAAATGGCTTTAAGATTTATTATGCAAAGGATATGATTTGAATAATTTGGTAAATCTTTAGTTTTTTCTTTAGAATTAATTATTAAAACTTCCATGATCTTTTTAATAATTGTCATTTTAAAGCATTAAAGCGATCAAGCATGTCGGTTTTGTGAGATGACAACCCCCAAAACCATTATTGTTTGAAGTGTTGTGTCGGATTTAAAATCGATAAGTTTGATTTTTTTACATCAGTCGATTGATGATTCTCAGATAGCTATCAGTAATCAATTTTCCTTTTTTGTGTTACATCATTCCATCATCTCCAGGTTATGGTGTTTAGTAACGTTATTCAAGTGCTTGTGGGAAATATTGTGATTTTGCTTATGCAGATATTGTTGCATTCCAGTTGTTGTGGTAAACCATAAGGCTGATAGACAAAAGTCGGATTTTCATCATTCAGGCGAGCACAGATGTTGGATTGACAGAAAGTTAGCAAGTTTGTCCTTTTGCCGTTTTTTACCTACACTGCATCAGTTTTTGGCAACGTGACGGGTGTGCTATAGGGTTGAATCCAGTATTGAAAGCCCCATTGGATTTAATGCATTACCAACTTTAGAAATAAATTCATAGAAATTTCATCTTTAAAATGCCAAATCTTTCATATTTCATTCGATGAAGATAAGATGCAGGAGGTTCTTTTGCACTTATAAAACCATATACCTATGCGGCATATTTTGGCTTTTCACATGTCATTGTTTGTAAACATTGTAATTTCGCAGTAAATTCCTTTAATACCCATACCTCAATAAATGCACTGGCAAAAAATCAAAATGTACTTTATATCAAACTTTTTTATGTTTTTGAGTCTGTTTATATACTAGAGATTTTTTGAAAAAATATTTGAAAAATTCTCAACCAATCCTGGAGCTCAAAGATGTCAATTACGTACCAGAAAGCTCTCCTACAAAGGGTCGGATCTTAATGACGTATGCATATTTACTGAATTCAACCCTATAGCACGGGGGGTTACTTCCTACATGTATATATTGATATACGGGGACATGTGGCAGATTTGGGGAGTAATTTTTAGATTTTTAATATTTACTTGGGGTGCCATTTTTATCTTCTTGTATTTATTAAGGTTTTATTTGACATATGATATTAATTTTCTGGGTAAAATATTAGTATTAATTCTGGTATATAAATTCATGATAAAATATCTCTTGTTGATTAAATCTATTATCCACGTGCATGAAGTGTCAAAGTTTCTAGCGCTACCACAATGAGTGCATTTTTGCGGTAGTACATGTATTATCATTAATACTTTCATTTGGGTATCAACATCCAGATCTAGAGTATTAGTACTTATTTGGGTGCCATTTGTACAACTGCTGTACGTCGCACGTCCCCGTACTCAAAATTAGAAAGTACAATCCCCCCGGGTGCTATAGCAAGCAGGAAATACGTACCTTCCTGATCATCTACGTTTAACGATGCTGATTGCGGTCAAAGTGTAATATAAGAATGTGATTTGTATGTTCTGCTGTTTGTTTTTTAAATCTTTTTTAGGATTTTCATTTGATCTTCCCTTTGCTATATATTTGCTTCTTACAAATAGTTTTTTTCGTTAATTATCTATTTTATTGTCGTCCAAGTTCTGACATTCATTTTTAAGTATTTAGATCTTCCTTTAGATTTTGTTTTATCTTTTCTAGTATAAAAACAGATTTTGACAAACCAAACTAATTCACATAATCATACCCTATTATACAATTGGATTCGACTACTATTTACCTCAAATATTCGAACATGAACATCTGTTCTCTATGATTTAAAAAAATATTACTTTCTTTTTGTGTCAAAGTGTTTGAGGTCATATTTCATGTGTTGGGTCATATTTATCACAATGCTAAAATGGATACCCATTTATGTTTTACAGGATAAAATGTTCCGTTATATTGATGATGTCCTTTCACTAAACAATTCTCGATTTGGTGACTTTCTCTATCTCATATATCCCCAGGAGCTTGAGAAAAAGGACACAACGGATTCTAGGAAGTCTGCTTCATATTTAGATCTACATCTAGAAATTGACTCACAAGGAAGACTTTCAACAAGGCTCTATGACAAACGTGATGACTTCAACTTTCCAATCGTCAACTTTCCCTTCTTGTGTAGCAACATTCCGTCCGCTCCAGCTTATGGAGTTTACGTATCTCAATTGATTCGTTACTCCAGAGCGTGCGGGACTTACATCGATTTCCTTAGCAGAGCGACACGTCTGACGCAAAAATTGCTCACACAGGGTTATGTTGCTCCTCGGTTGCTGTCTTCACTCAAGAAATTTTACGGAAGACATCATGCACTTATAGACAAATATGGGATTTCGATCTCTCAGATGAGTGCAGATGTTGGTTTGTCATAGGGTGTTGTTTTGTCTTCCTTTACCGGATTTGACACGCTGAATGGAGTATTGGCAACGCGACGGGTGTGCTATAGCAAGCAGGAACTGCTTACTCTTCCGGAGCACCTGAGTTCACTCTTGTTTCGACTGGAGTTCGCGTTGTTGATTGATATTCAATTGTTTTGTGTTTCCATGTTTTACATGTTGTCTGTTTTTGTCCCGTTCTTGTTGGTGTTTACTGGTTTTGTCTCTGCCCTTTCGGACTTTTAATATTCGGATACCCCATTGGTACCTCTGCTTCTTTCAATACAAACTGCATTTTATGTATTTTTGTAAATCCTTTTCTTCTTCGGCTCTTGCAAATATTGTCCTTAGTTGTTAGTTGATGTATACTTTGTGTATGTTTACCAAAATGTAATAAAGTTGAGTATGTTTGATGTCGAAGGTCATGTTTCGGTCTTATTGTTTTCTGAATGTCTTAATGGGAAATGGTTTAATGTAAACATCTAAGTACAAAATTTACATAACTAAAACACCATTTGGAACATGAACAACAGAAACAGACTAGAATACATGTATAACGAAAATGAATGTTAATTGGATTCAAGAGTTTTGCAATGAACAACTACAACGCCATAAGAAATTTATACAACCGTTTTCTATACCAGATAATGTTTGGTCATGAAACATACTCAACTTTATTACATATTCGAGACTGTTTGTGTTGTTTAATAGGATCTTGCTGATTTTTAATAATGCATATTTTACTATCAGATTACTCCATTGAATCATTTCCCATTAAGATAACCAATACAAAATATTACCCAAAACATAAAATGTGACCTCGAACAAATTCATCTTTTCCGGCTATGAAGTAAATTACTACAGATAAATTTTATTCATATAGCTGTTTTCATTTTGACTCTATTGGAATTTCTTATTGATATTAGAATAAGTTTCTGATTCTAAAATTTGTTTGGACTCAAATATTTTAGCAAAAGTTAATCGAGTTAACTTTCACATAAAAGCATTTAATAACTTCCGGAGCATATTGATTCACTCTTTTTACAGCTTGAGTTGGGGTTGCTTATTGGTTGTTTGTGTTGGTTTTATGCTGTCTGTTTCTTTGTGTTGTTATCGTATTTGTTGACTCTGATGTTGTCTTTTCCTTCTGCTTCTTGTAAAAAATTGACATGTATAATCAGTAACTAGATATATTTTATGAAATACAACATTAACATTATCTACATGTTAAACGGAAATAATCAGTACACTTTGGAAAATCAAAAGCTGACTCTATTGTTCTAAGTGGTCATCTCGGTGGAGGATGTAAACTTTCTAATAGGGGTGGACAGTTTCATCTGCTTCCTGTTACTTGTTGCCCGCCGGGTTGTTAAATTTGCGATCGATATGAAAAATCCATGAAGCCCGCAGGTGAAGGTGAAAATGTAGTCCAACCATTCAAGTTGATAAAGTACTGCTAGCAAACCGGTGGTCCAAAAGATTCCAGATAACACCAACATTCGGAGGTACATTTTTGCGTCATCATATGTGGGCGATCGACGGATCTGACTTATTTCCATGCTCATTACTTGTAATTTTATTACGATCAAAAGTAAGCAGACTGTATTTATGAAAATCGATGCCATGATGGGACCAGTAAAAAAGAGAACATTACCAGGATACATGGTCGGGAAACAATCAACTTGGTCATAGCCCGGAGACAGATAAGCCGGACCGACATGGTCGATAGCTACTGCTGGGCCAACAATTAATAACGGTATCAGTAATCCCACTACTGTCATCACCTTTCTCTCCTTTGATTTGATATTTCTGGTCGGAATCCGCCTCGCTTTCATTCTGAGCAACGTTGAAACGATATAGATAACAGCAAGAGTTGTAAACGAGAAAGTAGCTAACCAAACATAACGTAGAAGAATGCTTATTATGTAGCATATCTTGTAGATTTTTGGAGCTCTTATTCCAGCCATGAAGAGAATATTCGCCAACATCAATGACACTGCTATGTTCTCTGTATTTGAAGAAGGGACATCAACATATAGTTTGTGCCTCCTATTGAAAACGACCAGGATAATCAGAGACAGGACCGAAATGCTGCATAAAATGTAGGTCAATACATCAAAAATGGAAATGCTTGTCGAGTTTCTTGGATGTTTTTCACATTGTAAGTTGTAAACTTCTAATGCTTTGTTCTTTAGCCTTCTGGTTCGAATGATTGGCTTATAACAAAATTTTTTGACAGATATATCACTTAGAATGATTAAATCATATATTCTATGATAATTCAAGAGTTTGGATCCAGAAAAGATCGATGATTTCTGCACGTCCTGATTAAACGCAGTATCTGAAGTAATAGTTTCTGGACCATGCGCTTTCACTGTATAACTTGATTTGTTATCTTGAACTGTAATAACGATGTTTTGAGATATTAAATCCGCTTTTAATTTTAATATTTCTTTTTCAAACGATCGTTTGAAAATTTTCATGACAGTGGTAATTTTAACAGTATTGTTAAGATTTAAAACCGGGTTTATGTACGTCATAGAAATCACTTCTGTTAACTTTGGTATTTCCTTGATCCACAAGGTTAATAGCGCCATCTGTCGGACTTCCGTTTCTGTAAAATTGTCAGGCACAATGAGGCTGTATTCTACCATGAACTCGAAGTTGATAAAGCTCGGCATGTGTGTACATAAGTTTTGTTCTTTTATCTGAAATGATCAAAGCCAAATATATGGACGGTGTATTTACTTTCAGTACCCTTAGTGCAATATCTAACATTTAATATACATTTTTACGACATTTAACATGTAGTGCCAGGTTTTTTTTTTAGTAAGCGGCCATTTGATTTGGGGGTGGCTATGGTGAAATATGAAAAAAGGCAGAATGCCATAGTCTAGAAATAAAAAGCAGACCAGTATTTTGAAATAAAATAAATGGAAGGATGCAGTTTTTTGCTAAAATAATCAGGGTAATTTTAACAAAAAGTCAAGGCTAAGATATTTCTGAACATAAAAAGGCGGATAAAAAATGTCCATATCCCTCTAAAATTAAATTGTTGCTTCCTAACTGTATCTTAAAAGATTATGCAGTGACTGTTCAAGACCAACTGAAAAGGCGTAACAGGACTCATACACTTTTGTCAGAAGTAATACATCATGGGATAAAATTGTAATATATAGATTTGTTAAAAATATCGTTTTTCTCTGTCTTGAGCATAAGTTGATTTCAGACATGTTTGAGTTCCAAATCACAAGTTTTGGGTATTAATGTTCTCTGCATTTTATATTTATACATCCTTCTCACACTTTGGCTAGAGTGTTTCTGGTGAGAAATAGATGAATGGCGTGTCAGACGTGGTAAATTTTGTTTTAATTTTCATTTTGAAAAATTCCATGATGGTTTACGCTTCTGTTGAGGTTTGTTCGTTACAATATATTGTAAGCCACCTCGGCCGTGCCCTGTCCGCAACACGACCGTGGCGGTTTACGAATGATAGGACCAATAATCGTACTAACTTGTGGAGTATGACAAGTGGCTTTAAAGATAATGGAGACTGTAATTCAAACAAATGATTATTTATTAACGTTGATTATGTTGACATGTATATCCAAACAGTTTACAATATGACATGAAATAGTCAAAGGTGGTGTCCGACGTGTTGGGAGATAGCGCATGTTGGTTCCATGGGTTAGGTCGTCCTCCCCAGCGGCAGCGGCATTCTTCTATTAGGGTTCCTTTCCTTCCTAAAGTCTTGTGTGTCCAGTTATTCCAAACCCCGAGATAAAGCTATGGATCCGTCTTCCTTATTGAACAAATAACATCTGTTACAAATTTATGTGATTTCTTTGTTTTCTAATTGAGAGTCCCTTGTCCAGAAGTCCTTTATGTTCTAGTCCTCTGACAGCTAATGATCATGAGTCCATGTCCTAAAGTTTCCTTATCCAATAATCCAAGTAAAAGTTCCGAGTCCAAGATCCAATGCTTGGTGGCTTGTGTTCTAGCGTCATCAGGGTAAAGGTTCCGAGTCCATGATCCAATGTTCCTAGCGTCCTCCAAGTAAAGGTCCAAAGCCAAAGATCCAATGTTCCTAGCATCCTCAAAGTAAAGGTCCAAAGCCAAAGATCCAATGTTCCTAGCGTCCTCCAAGTAAAGGTCCCAAGTCTAAGATCCAATGTTCCTAGAAGTCCTCCGAGTGAAGGTCCCGAGATCCTATGTTCCTAGCGTCTTCCAAGTAAAAGATCCAATGTGTGACAGCTTGCTCCCGGCTATTTCTGCTGGATTAGCATAATATTGACGTTACGCTAATAATTCCCTTGATAGTTTCTTTTGTATAAATGTTTCCATATGATCCTCTAATGTAAACGTCTTGTGGTCTTCTATCCAAAGCACCGTCCCTTACGTTCCTTGTTCCAATGTGCTGTTTGCCGCTGGAGAGACGTTCAGCTATCTGCCATTGTGAAGTGCTCGCTCGCTTTTATACAAGTCTGCGACGTCACATGACGTCATCAACCAATCAGCGTTTGTCCTTTTTCCGTAGCCGGAACTATAGTGATCCAAGAGACGTCAGATCTAAATAAATTGGTTGCCCGGGCTTGTCCTCTGCTTGCCCTTTTACTCTAGTTTAATCCTGAAGTTGATTGATATATAAATTTCTCCCAGAAACGTTAGATTAACGTCCCGACACCACTTTTGACGTGCGTAACAATACATAAAATAATTCACTCAAGTTGTCAAAAATACGACATAAAATAGTTCCTTATTTGCCCTTCAATTACTTCATAAAATGAGCGGCCGGCAGTCTATAAATTATTGATTTACTTTTGGTATCTTTAGAGTGACACTCGATCGACAAAATAACTTTATAAAGTGCAATGTTAATATCTTCAAATACGTTTCATTCCCCATATGATTTTAGCCGGCGAAATGTCAACAAAAATGAACATGACTTGTTTCTGCTTTATAAAAGACTTCCTAGCAATAAAATATGAACAGGCATCATATCATTGGCATGAAAATGTGCCTTAACAATAGATCCATAATTGAAAAGGTAAAACTATAAAAATAAACCATGGTACAGGTCTCAAACTTGGTTTCACATTGTGCAAAAACATTGACAAACTAAATCAAGATTATTATCTCCCTATTACTCTGACTGATGCTTAACAAAATTATTATTGCAACACATAATTCATGTGCTAAATGACATCTCATGAACCAGGTTATAAAATACTTAAACAGGGTGAAAAAGGTCTGATAATAAGAAACCCTGTTTCTTACACTCCCCCCAACTTAATAAAATGAATTCTCCTGAATTCAATGCAAAATCAGAAATATTACAATACATATAATGTCATTAAATTGTTCATTGTTTTCATAGTCGCTATCTTCATCTTCATTGTCTATGTTGTCTGTCTCTTCATCTTCATTGTCTGTTCCAACATCAGTATCTTCATCTTGCTCATGGTCATCATATAAATGCTTGTCATCTTTGTTTTCATCTTCTGTCCTCAAGTTAATGTTCATCATCTTCTCCCTCGTCTTCTGCTTCCAGCCTCCTAAGTTAATGCTGACATCAGGTTCATAATGAAAACTCGTAACTCATGTCAGGTCTTATCTTTTCTAGTATTGCTTGTCCATCACTCCTCCTTACTTTTCCCTTCTGATTGACCTGTCTATCCTCCAGTTCCTGTTCCTGAAAGTATCTATGGTTCGATCTCCTGGTTCCTGGTGTTTTTGGCTTATCCAAGCCCTTCTATATGTTCATGACTACTTCTCCATCTGGATGATGGGATCCTCCCGATTTTTTTTCTCATGGCTGTGTGATTCCTCATGATTCTCCCTATACTCCTGAGGCTGCTGTTGTCCTGGTTCAGCATTAGCACATTCTCCTGGCTCTACGGGCCTACCACTACAGAACATTCGTGGTGCCCAAATTTCAAATGTACAAGTCTACCACTACAGAACATTCATGGTTACTTGTCTCAACTGCTTCTTTAGCTACACCAGTGGAGCTCCTGACCACCCAGGGCAACCACTACAGAACATTCATGGTTCCCTTAATCCACAATACAAGCCTACCACTACAGAACTTTCGTGGTTACTTGCCTCTTCTGGTACACAACTGTGCACGTGATTCTCCTGACCACTACAACTCATGGTGCTCCTGACCACTACAACTCGTGGTGCTCCTGACCATTACAACTCGTGGTTCTCCTGACCACTACAACTCGTGGTGCTCCTGACCACTACATTTCGTGGTGCTCCTGACCACTACAACTCGTGGTTCTCCTGACCACTACAACTCATGGTGCTTCTGACCACTACAACTCGTGGTGCTCCTGACCACTACAACTCGTGGTTCTCCTAACCACTACAACTCGTGGTGCTCCTGACCACTACAACTCGTGGTGCTCCTGACCACTTCAACTCGTGGTTCTCCTGACCACTACAACTCGTGGTGCTCCTGACCACTACAACTCGTGGTGCTCCTGACCACTACAACTCGTGGTCTTCCTGACCACTACAACTTATGTTTATCCATAATCAATCCACCTTATCTTCTCTCTGGTCTTCAAAATATGTCCCTGGTTCCTTATATCATCTTTATCTTCTTTGCTGTTAAAATGGCGATCTTCTACTTTCATCTTAATCATGTCAATAATCATTGTTGATGTCACAGGTGTTCACAGTGCTGGAAGTGCTTTGATTTCTATTCCGACTAAATTGGCTGCCGATTTCCTTCCTTCATCCTATTTTTACAGTTCTTGGATTTTGTCTTCATGCTCAATGACTACATGTAGTAAATAGAAATTTCATCATTACAATGTTTTCTTTTTCAGGCATCTTCATGGTGTGAGAAAAGACGCATTTCTTAGATTATCCAATGTTTTTTTTCAAATTTATCTAAAGCATTTTGTCATCTCCAATAAAATTTTATGTTTCTAATTATCATCAACTACAGCAGGTGATGGAATGGTAAGTATGATCCTTAATTGTCATTCAAATAAAATAATATAAAACCAATTGTGTTAGTTATTTCTCCGCTTCGGACATTACTTTATTCATATTGGCATTCAGGTATAGGTGTCACTGAGCTTCACTTGGTATTTGCCTTGGTGTCTCTTTTTGATTCTCCATGTTCTAACATTCAATCTTGTCAGGTGTTTCTTTTTCCTTAAATAGCATCAGATGGTATCAGCCAGATAATCCAGGGATCTCTTGTTTTGTTGTGGATTCATCTCGTCCTACTCTTCCTGAAAGAAACCCTCCATGGTCTTTCCTGGGCGACTTATCTATTGGTACTTAGTCCACATTTTGACTAAGGTTGGTTAGCCACTGGGTGATCAAGCCAGTCCTAACCTACCAGACAGAAAATTAATCTGCCCGGCCACAGGTATGCCTCTTTATACCTGAGTACGTGCGCACGATTTTCCAATAGACAATCCCCGAACATTCCACCATGTGTCCTTTCCAGGTGATGTTATCTTCATATTGATCGCCTTTCTTGCTTTATTGTCCTCATTTCATGAGTATGTTCTTATTGTTACTTTTTCCTTCTAAAAGGTCTTCTTGCACTTCCGTAGTAAAAGTAAAATCTCGATTTTCCGCAAAATGTTCCAATTTCTATAAATGTTTCTTTAAATTCCCTTTAGTCCTCAAACTTCGAAAACTCCTGCTAGATACTAGCATTAAGAATTCCAAAATTTCCCTATTTATTCCCCCGAAATATAATTTATAATTCGATTCTGAGCTGGACCTCTCTAGTTCTAAAATTCCGTCTGGTGAAGGTGTGCTTCAAGGTAGTCATCTATTTTCTCTTCTAAATATATGAGTTTTATGCTGGAAAGTTACTGCTACTTTCTTTTAAGCATAAGGTATGGACAATTCCTCTTGAAATGGCCAAATAAATTGCAAATAAAACATCTTTTACTTCCTTTGTGTTGTTTGTTCGTGGGCCTTCTATGAGTCTTCTCTTCTGTTAGGGGTTTGCTGTCAACATAACTTTTCTTTTTCAAGTTTCTATTACTCGATTCTGTTTGACAATCGTTCTTTTTGTGTGTTGAATAAATAGTTCTTGTGCTTTCTTTGTGGTTATTTATTATTTCTTCATGTGTCTCTATTACTTCAATAGCATCTTCTAACGTCTTGCAATTCCGATCAAAACAGCGAACTTTTATTTCTGGTTTCACTGATTTATATATCTGATCCAATGCTAAAGATTCTTGTGTGTTGACGTCAAAATTACCGTAGGCCCTTCTAGATAACAAGCGTAAATCGTCTGCAAGTGATGTAATGGATTCTCCGAAATTTCGTCTTCTGTTTTCGAATTCCCGTCTCCATTTTAGGATTTGTCCTTTTCTTGTTTCTCCAAATCTTTTCTCCAGTTTCTTCCTTAATAAATCGTAGTCTTCCCTATCTGTCTTCTGTAATCCAGTATAAAACGTTCTTGCTTGTTCTGTTAATGATATCCCTAGTATAAGTGTCTTCTCTTTATCAGTCCATTTTCCGATTTTGGTACATAGTTCAAAGTGTAAAATATATTCCTCCCAGTCTCCCAATCCATTATAAGTGTCAGGTTTAAATGCCATGTTTACTCCGAATCTTCGCAGAGTAAACTTATCGTGTCCCTTCTCTTTTTCATCTTCAAATGTTTCGGCTGATGCCACCCTTTAAATGTGTTTTTATATCAAGCTCTTATAAATTCAACGGCTATAAATGACCCTGCAACATTTCCATCAGCTTCCTCCGGGGCCGTTCACCTTGACTAAATTTTACCAACACGTCGGTCATGCACGTACGTTATCCTTGTAAATCCTGGACAGTTCCTGGGTCCGTATCCTGGATACTAAATAGAATTAGTATCCCACTTCTGACACCAAATTGTAAGCCACCTCGGCCGTGCCCTGTCCGCAACACGACCGTGGCGGTTTACGAATGATAGGACCAATAATCGTACTAACTTGTGGAGTATGACAAGTGGCTTTAAAGATAATGGAGATTGTAATTCAAACAAATGATTATTTATTAACGTTGATTATGTTGACATGTATATCCAAACAGTTTACAATATGACATGAAATAGTCAAAGGTGGTGTCCGACGTGTTGGGAGATAGCGCATGTTGGTTCCATGGGTTAGGTCGTCCTCCCCAGCGGCAGCGGCATTCTTCTATTAGGGTTCCTTTCCTTCCTAAAGTCTTGTGTGTCCAGTTATTCCAAACCCCGAGATAAAGCTATGGATCCGTCTTCCTTATTGAACAAATAACATCTGTTACAAATTTATGTGATTTCTTTGTTTTCTAATTGAGATTCCCTTGTCCAGAAGTCCTTTATGTTCTAGTCCTCTGACAGCTAATGATCATGAGTCCATGTCCTAAAGTTTCCTTATCCAATAATCCAAGTAAAAGTTCCGAGTCCAAGATCCAATGCTTGGTGGCTTGTGTTCTAGCGTCATCAGGGTAAAGGTTCCGAGTCCATGATCCAATGTTCCTAGCGTCCTCCAAGTAAAGGTCCAAAGCCAAAGATCCAATGTTCCTAGCGTCCTCAAAGTAAAGGTCCAAAGCCAAAGATCCAATGTTCCTAGCGTCCTCCAAGTAAAGGTCCCAAGTCTAAGATCCAATGTTCCTAGAAGTCCTCCGAGTGAAGGTCCCGAGATCCTATGTTCCTAGCGTCTTCCAAGTAAAAGATCCAATGTGTGACAGCTTGCTCCCGGCTATTTCTGCTGGATTAGCATAATATTGACGTTACGCTAATAATTCCCTTGATAGTTTCTTTTGTATAAATGTTTCCATATGATCCTCTAATGTAAACGTCTTGTGGTCTTCTATCCAAAGCACCGTCCCTTACGTTCCTTGTTCCAATGTGCTGTTTGCCGCTGGAGAGACGTTCAGCTATCTGCCATTGTGAAGTGCTCGCTCGCTTTTATACAAGTCTGCGACGTCACATGACGTCATCAACCAATCAGCGTTTGTCCTTTTTCCGTAGCCGGAACTATAGTGATCCAAGAGACGTCAGATCTAAATAAATTGGTTGCCCGGGCTTGTCCTCTGCTTGCCCTTTTACTCTAGTTTAATCCTGAAGTTGATTCATATATAAATTTCTCCCAGAAACGTTAGATTAACGTCCCGACACCACTTTTGACGTGCGTAACAATACATAAAATAATTCACTCAAGTTGTCAAAAATACGACATAAAATAGTTCCTTATTTGCCCTTCAATTACTTCATAAAATGAGCGGCCGGCAGTCTATAAATTATTGATTTACTTTTGGTATCTTTAGAGTGACACTCGATCGACAAAATAACTTTATAAAGTGCAATGTTAATATCTTCAAATACGTTTCATTCCCCATATGATTTTAGCCGGCGAAATGTCAACAAAAATGAACATGACTTGTTTCTGCTTTATAAAAGACTTCCTAGCAATAAAATATGAACAGGCATCATATCATTGGCATGAAAATGTGCCTTAACAATAGATCCATAATTGAAAAGGTAAAACTATAAAAATAAACCATGGTACAGGTCTCAAACTTGGTTTCACATTGTGCAAAAACATTGACAAACTAAATCAAGATTATTATCTCCCTATTACTCTGACTGATGCTTAACAAAATTATTATTGCAACACATAATTCATGTGCTAAATGACATCTCATGAACCAGGTTATAAAATACTTAAACAGGGTGAAAAAGGTCTGACAATAAGAAACCCTGTTTCTTACAATATTCTTGTGTGAAAGAAAAAAAGAGGCATCAATGGGGCATTTGAGTGTCAAAAGTCCGAATGTGGAACGACAAAACCAGTAAACAAGGACAAATAGCACGAAGAAATTAAACACAACCGAATGGAAATCACACAATAATTACGTCTGACACAATAATTACTAACTCAGGGTTGTGTTGCTCCTCGGCTGTTCAAGAAATCTTACAAAAGACATTATATGCGCATACAAAAATATAGTATTTCTATCTTTCAGATGAGCGCGGATGTTGGTTTGTCATAGGGTTTTATTTGTCTGCCTTTACTGGATTTGAAGCACTGAATAGGAAATTTACAGCACAACGGGTGTATTATAACAAACAGGAACTGTTTACTCTTCCGGAGCACCTGAATTAACTCTCGTTACGACTTGTGTTCGCGTTGTTGATTTCCATTCGGTTTATTTTGTGTTTTGTGTTTCATCGTGTTGTCTTGTTCGTGTTTACCGAAACAATGGGGGATGGAGGGTGATTATGTAAAGTTTATAAATATTTCAACATAAATGTTGATAATGTGAGAAATTTTCCAATACCAAAGAATTACTTGTGCATAATGGTAAAAATTTCTATGGACTTAATCATTAATGATTCAAGCGTTTCATCTGACAATTTAAATGAATATCTAATAGTGCGGTGACCACAAGTAGAAAAGTCTGACTTTAATGTCCCTACCTGACACACGGCTATATTTGATATCAATCAAAATGGGAAAGTGTGTTCTTTCAGAAAATTCCTGTCGTAAAAATGGGAAGTGGTCACGATTTTTAAAAATTGGGATAAAAGTTGATTTCAGAAATTAGTGAAAATTCTTTAAAAATTAGATTTTACCCTCTTTTTCTATCTTTTGGGCGCAAAATGATACCAATAGAAATATGTTTGTGATATTTAGTTATTCAGGAGTCATTATCAACAAAGTTTTGAAAATTTTCAAAGAAGGGAGGTAAGCAGAGACGCAATATTCGAAGGTACCATTGAAACACGACTTGTTGACTCAAATCCTACATTGGCTATTTGTGTTTTAAGTCAGTCGTTTAATTTTTAATGTTTTATGACCTTTGACTAATATATAAGTTTTTTGTGTACTTTAATTTGTCATATCTATAAGACATTAAGTGTAAAATGATATCCGAAAAAGGGAAAAAAGGACGTATTGGAACCTAACCTTGTTGAACACCATTTTCATTTTATGTACAATGTCGTGATCTAATACTTTTAAATTACAGCCAAATGTGGAATAAACGATTATGATTTTTTTCTAAACATTTATATTTGAAAATTGTGGTGGATTTTTGTTTGTTTCATGCCATATGCATAAGACATGCAATTCTAAAACCACTTATAGCCCAATATTGTCCGCGGTCAGGCTTTTCTTTTATTTTATGACCTGACTGCCCCCGGTAGTTTCCTTACCAGGGGCATTACCCTATCCGCAACCTGGGAACGCGCCGGGTAGGTCTATGGGCAGACCTTCTGATAAATGTTCAGATGTCCCGGTTATATATACATAAACAAAACATACACTATTACAAAGGATAATTTCATAATACAAAAATACATTCAGAAAACAAACACAGGACAGATTAACAAGAACAACGTCCTAGGGAGACATATAATCTATAAACATATAATGTATGTGTATTCATCTTCATTAAACAGCAGTTTCAAACACGAACAAACTAACACCAACTAAGTGATTCAAAAGAATTATAACATTTCCGAAACCCAAAAATGGAAACACATTACCAATATGATTTCACAATTAATACCAGTGACTTATTTCCCTAAACAACATAATTTCAAACTAACTTAATAACTATGAAATTAACTACTCAGACTGGTCCGCATCTTCCTCTACAATGATATGTGTGTTGACGTTTTTGCAAATAACATCGCCTTGACAAGGACAGAGGTCGGTACAAGAAAGGTTTTGTTCAAAACACACACAGCCTTTTGAGCAAACAAGTTTGCCTTTACATGTGCAAACTAGATCTTGTAAAAAATCGGATGTCATTTGACCTTCAAACCGCACAAGCTGTAAACCATTTAGGTTACACCATCCATGCATAAGGGGTGACTTTGGAGGAGGCTTAGCCATGTGTGATGTTATCCAAATACCAGTTTGAAAGCATGCTCGTAATGCGTGTTGCCGAAATGTAGACTCGCATGGTGGTAGCTTTGCAAGGCTTGTGGCTTTACTAGTTGCTAATTTCACGCATAATTTGTTCAGGTTTAAGTGTGCATTTTTGAACTTTCGTTTTTGATCATATAGCAAGGAAACAAATTTTCTTGCTGGTGCCAGTGAATCATCAAAATCGGACATACCGAAAGAAGACAGAGCACTCAATTCATCTGCATTGTAATTGAGAATTTTATATGCTGTTTTTTTACCAATACCAAACATCGATGACGTTGAATCACATCCGGTAATAGCATGTATGGCAGGAAGACATTTGCACACATTTGGATTCAGTAATGAACAGATTTCGTGAACTGGAATATATCGACGTCCATCTTTGGTGCCAGACACAGTTCCTGTTTCAAACCAAAGTTCTTTTGTATTTCGAAGCGACGAAAAGTAATAAATGCAGAGAACCAACACATCAGTATCAGGAGACTTAACAATTATCCTTCCTGGCGACTGTTTAGATTCGTACTTGTTGGTTATCTCTTACTAATGCTGACTGTTTACTTTCAGCATGTTCTAAACCTTCACTGTTTGTGCAGCCAGACCGTATTTGCATTTCAGATGTTATATCGGCTAAGACATGACGTGTAAGTGACCACCTTACGAGTGCTGGTTTTTGTTGCGTTATACCTTTAATGCCACCGCTTCCCTTTGAATCTTTGATAACACTTTTTTCTGTTGCCATGTCACTCCATACACCATTGAACTTTCCTGGCTTTTGGCGAACAGAAAAACGTCCCCTTTCAAACTCAAGTTTCACTGATTCGGGTAAACTGAACATATCCAACAGGTAAGCTGGAATCCACCGGGAATAGTTTACTCTGTTTGTGACAAACATATATGGTAACATTGCTGCAGTAGAACTTAGATGCAAATGCCATATACCGTCACGCTCCGCTCGTACATTTTGGAGAAGTATTTCAACAGCACGAAGAAACATGTCCCAGTATTTGAAAGTCGGAGATTTCTTGCACGCAAATTTTCGAAATTCTTCAAGGTGAGGGGAAATGTAACGCTCGAACAATCCTTTTAAGTCTGAAAGTTTACTTGAAAATGGGGCAGTGGCGTTAAAAGATAGTACAATAGATCTCAGAACTGTCCAAATATTTTCAGGAAATTTCGCAAATAGATCCATTTCCTCGCACCATTTGAAAAATGCTCCTAGCCAGAGGGAGCAAAGTGCTTCGTAAACTAATGTAATGCCTCTTACCGCTCTGTTAAACTGCTTACCACTAAGCATTTGATCAACTGTGGCGGGGGCATACACGGACGAATCAACTAACAAATCACGAAGCCCTCCATCACCCCAAAGTTTACCTATAGTGGCTATAAAACACGATAATGTGTGAAAACCACCTATTCGTAAAATGTGACAATCAAACTCATCTGGCAGATACCACTTTACTTGTTTTGCAACAGCATACAACTGCTGGTCAAAGGTTTGAATAGCATGGTGTTGGCCTACTGCATTTGTCATGTCTAAACACCTTCTCATTGTTGTGTAAACTGTTGCCATGTCAGTAGGTTTTGCATCAATTATAGGTGGATACGTTATAACAGAGTATTCGTCTTTGATTGTTGAAATTCTGCTGTTAAAACCTGTCCAGAAAGGAATGATAGGCATATCAGTTGGAAAGTCGCATGGCAGCTTTACAATATTTCTAGGCAAAGAACGCATCAACACCCTCAGTATGTCCGTCGTGATTTTTAAGTCAGCTGCACATGCTGAAATTTTATCAAAAGCATTTTGACGTCTCATTGGTTCGCCTCGAATCTTAGGTTTTTCAAATGGTAAACAACTCATCATCGTCATAGTATCCTCCGTCGGTTGTAACGTTCTTTCTTGGCCCCGTGTTACTTTGGTTTGTTTAGCCTTCAGCGATGCGTTACCTACCTGAAACACTGCTCTTGCCATAGAATGGAAAGTGTCTTTTCCATCGATGGTTTCAGTGTTAAGATCAATATTATCTGCACCTTCCTGTAGAAGACCACCTCCCTCATCTAAAGAAAATATGCCGTTTGGAAAATAGGACTCACCCTGTATAGATCTGTCAATCTCATTGTTCGCAACACTTGTTAGATAACGCCTGACCTCTGTATATGAGGCGCAAAAGCCATAGGAAAACAATGTCTCGAGTAAATGTTTCGATCCAAAGTCATGATACATTTGCAAAGCTAAACCAAGACTAAATGGTGTGAATGTTCGCCTAGATATTAAAACGATACATTCGGCAAGGGCTGTACATTTTCGCTGTGTATCAACAGAAAGCTGATGAAGGTCTTGATGTTGTTTGTATGCTGTGTCGTCGACAAGATACGCTAGTACTTTCAACAATGAAGATGACATTTGATCAATTGATGATGATAACGCAAACTCGGCTGATGACGGATATTCTTTGTTTTGTAGTTCTAAATTGGAAATGTCCTCTTTCAAAATACCTAACGCAGCGTGCAAAATTTGATCCTTGTTCAATTCTTGTATGCTAGAAATGTTGGACTCCATTTGCGAAACTTTTAACTCTGACTTCAAATAGCTAGCAGCTGCAATTGCGTCAGACAAGGTTATGCCACTGCTGTAAATAATATTTGATTTACCCTGACCTTGCTGGATTTGAATTACAACATTATTGCCATAATGTTTAACAAGTTTTGCAGTAGAATAATTAAGTTGTAACTCTGCTGGCAGGAAAGAGCGATACATTTCAAGCAAGTTTGAAAGCAAAAAATGCTCTATTCCTTACCATTAAGTCGTTGTTTATAGCAGAAATAAGCTTTTGAAAGGCGGTTTCGTGGTGCTGATCTTCAGAATCTGTGGGATTTGGGATTGGATTACTTTTTCTTTTCAACATATATTTGGTGATGCAGGCTGAATGATACACTCGAAGATTCTGATAATTTTCACTGGAAAGAATTTGAATAAGTACATTATCTGAGTTGGATTCTGCTACAAACATTAAACTCCGTAACTGCTCATCTGATTGAAGCTTGTGCAGTTTTATGTCTTTTTTGAAAGATTTTTTGTGACAAAACATGCAAGAATTTGAATCAAACGACTGCAAAACAGAACGTGTCAACACAACTTGTTGGGACGAAGAAGGGTTGACTTGAGCTTGAGGTAAGCCTGAAAGTAAAACACTACAATTTTGCTTGCTTGTATAGCTCTTGTAACAGGAACGATGATATGAAATTTGTAATGCATCAAACTCAGGACTGTCAAGTGAGATAACCTGGTCTAAGATTCTATGATAAACCATATCCTTTCTGTTTTTCATAGCAGATACAAATGTAGGCTTTCCCCTGTTAGTAAGCTGACTTAATGATTCTGAGGTAGATTTCATGCAAATGACACAGTTTTCAGACTTGAACCTTTTCGGGCTCGGTGGGGCAATTTTTGTTGGACTGGGCAGGTTAGACATGGTCAGCTTAGAATAGAACAAATAAACAAAATAAAAAGAATGCTACATTCTCATTTAGTTCAACATGTAATAAAAGAGCAATATTGGTACAAGCAACAAAAGTGGTATTCGCTTAGTTGTCCTAAGAAATTGCCGATATGGTAAGGTCAATATAACAGTAATATATCATAACACTTTGATCCTGAACTTGCATATTTACTTCCATGTCCCTTTTCACACAGAATAATACGTCATAATGATTCAATCTTGAACTTTCCTATTTACCTCTATGTCAACACACACTATACATGCTATATCGATCCTAGTATCTTTAACAGATTTAATGCATATATAATTATACCCGGGTGATTTTGTCCTAATACTATAAGGTATTCTTTTTTATGAAGAAAATTTATATTAAAAGCAATGTTCAGGTTAAAAAAAAAAAATATTAAATTTTGATTTTTACAAAAAAATGGTATTTTTTAAATTTGTCATTTTTAGCCTAAAAAGAAGTTTTATCTATGACTTGTCATTATTGTTCCTGAATCTACTTCTCATGATCTAGTGTGTCCAAAAAGAATTTTTCTATTTTAGAAAGACAGTCTGAAATAATACACGAGAAGAAAATGTGTGTTTAGATAACGAAAATTAGGGTATTCCCCGAAAAACGCAATTTTCATAGGGTTCTGACCATACGAATTTCTTACGACAGGGCTAAAAATGAAGCAGAGATACAGATAAGTCATTACAAAGAAAAGTTAGCCGTGTGTCACATGGGGACATTAAACTCGAATTTTAGAGGCCTTTTCTTTACTTGGTCACCGCACTATAACCAAAAGTGTTGGCAATGAAACATGTAAACCAAATATATTAAAGGGAAAATTCGCAAAAAAATAATTTTTACATATGTTTTTCATCACATTTTACTAAACATAAATATACATGTAAAACTCTTCAATCTTCACTAATAAGCGAGTATGAGAGCGTTTTGTATCGATAAATTAGAACGATGGGTGCAGCCATTTTGTACGGCTAGTAGGCCCTATTGTCACGTGACCATCACCTAATATCCAATAACCACAAAGTACCAAAACGATAACGACACGCAAAGGTCAACTCTATCGTAAATTAAAAATGTCTTGCATGATCATGATGATAGTTTGGTTGTTCTACTCAGCGTAGTAACGGTTAAGTGTTATTCCGTTTTCCTGACCTAAGGAAAAAGACAGACTTGCATCTTAAATGGGTCCAGTCTTTAGATTTGCCATCCACTATCAGCAATGTCAAGTATACAAGAAGACCATTTTGAAGCAACATCTTCAGAGGGTGACTTAATAGTAAGCAGTGTTCTTTTGTCCATGAAAAATGTTTATATCTATCTATATTTGTCAATAATAATTTCTCATTATTTTTATAGTCAAACGTTTCTTACATGTTACATTATTACCTAGAATGCCCGGGCTAGTATGTTACGGTCGAAATCTTTGCTATAAAAATCCACAAATCCACAAGACAAAAATATCAGTTTTGTTTAAAAAAAAATTATAACGGGTGTGCGTAAAATTAAATATATAACCGAAAGCGGAATAAAACTTATCTTTTTGTTTTGTATAAGCGTTTTAACACTTCAGTTATAACTGTGCATTTATTCAGAATATTTGTTTAATAACTAGTCAATATACATTTTAAAACAGACAACAATTTTTTCTTCATTTTTTTTTTTATCCATTCCCTACGCATTCCTTAAAAATGCGCAAATGTGTTTTATATTATCTTTAAAGGATTTCTTAAGCGTTCATTATATAGAAGATAATATTATTTTTACCTATATGAAGATAGTAATTCACAGTCGGGGGCAAAGTATTCAAACTTGTGACACTCCCAGGTATTACTTACTTCACGGGATGGTAATTAACAAGTGGTTGTGTAATGGTTTATGACAGAAAAAGAGATCATTTGTTTCTGTTAATTATTTATTACAAAGTACAACGAAAGACCTACAATTTATCACTCGTGTCTTTGATTTTGTCGACATCTTTATCTTCTTCAGGTGATTTTTGAAGTTTTTTTTATTTACATTTCTCTTTTAAAAAGTAAAACAAAAAAGCACACTATACAGAAAACGCTTCGTGTTACCTTCATGTAGACAGCCGTATGAGTATATACTATATACCACAATCTTGTGTTCGTAAGGTTATAAAACGTATAAATATTTTATCACTTGTATTTCTCTGCATAAGAAGCCCAAACAATAATATATCCAAAAGACATAATGCCCGATCTTCAAACATTAGGACGTACGGACGGACGTACAGAACCAGACACTATATGTCCTCCTACTCCTTCTTTCGTAGATGGGGCATAAGATAGACAACCACACCAACTACTTTAGAATGAAATCAATGTAAAAAAATTCTACATGTCAAACTCTAAACTTTGTCTGACGCCCGTTTCTAATATTTAAAATGTCAGATCGGTTCCAAAGTAAACTGAGAATGCGAAGTGTACTGTAAAAATAAAAGTGCCAATACAAAATTAATAATTTATATCCGTTGCGTTTCGTATGAAAGTTAGAATATTTGAATTTTTTTTGGGAGGGGGGCTTTAGATATATATATTTCACTTCGTCCTGCCATTTTATTTTCGAAAACACTGGAGCCGGGATATTTTTCTAACTATAAAATTTTCAGCCAAAAACAACATCCTACTTCCAGAATTCCGACCAGTACCTCCCCGTGGTGGAAGACGGGCCCTGCTCCAGCGATAACAAAGGATACTCTGGAACAGCTAACACTGGCGGTGGTGTGTCATGGGCTGGACGACCCATGGCACATAGCGAGTCTATACCTGTAGAGGTATAAGTCGACGCAGAGGGGCTTTCCCCTAGTCGCGACTATAAATACCCATCAGTCAGTCAACATCCTACCATGCCTTTTTATTTTATTTTGACATCCTGCCTTTTTAATTTTTATTTCACAATAGCCCTCCCATGAAAATCCAATGGTCGCCCCCTTTTAATCAGCAACAACAACAAAAACCACACAAATAAAAGATGAAATGAGTTTATATGAGGTTATGCTAATACATTTTATAAGTTATGAATGGAAAACAAATTTTAACTAAACTTAGTGTCACCACTATAAAAAAAGTATAAATCATTGAAGGAAAATCTATTCAGAGCCTGTGTCACCAATACACTCTCTAAATCCTTCGTACGCAAAACACGTGTTTTCGTCCTAAAGGTAGACATATTCTGACCCAACATACAAACTGTCTGTATGCCATAAGTCTGCTCTGGCTGCAATTAAGATTGTAAAATCAAATTAATAAATGATAATGTATTTATCAATCAGTGAAATCTTCGGCAATACCTTATCACTCTGAAAAAAAAAGTAAACGTCTATTCATATACCTATTTAATAGGACGTCTGGTGCTCTCCCCCGGTGGTGTTTGTACCACAAGAAACTAATATAACTAGTTTTCAGCACAACCGCGGGTTTAGATAAACTATCTTGAAGTCGTGGTTGCACCAGGGTCGAAGATATCGGTGAATAATGTAAACTCGTGGCAGCATAGGCATTCTGCGAGCAAGGGCATTGGCTCATAGCGATCGGAACATTTGCACCATTGAGTGTAAAATTGGGTTGCTTTGAAATTCAGTCTAGCGATATATCTCCAACTCTTCTATCTACCGGATTTCTTCCTCCGTATATTCTGGTTCAAGTTGATGCCCCTCCTGACCCAATTCGACCAAATCTGCAGAACTAAAGCTGCTAGCAGACACGTCACTCACGTAATCAGACATTACAAATATTTAGAAGGGACATTGGTGCAAGGTATATTATATAGCAATTATTTTTCTCATTCTCTCGAAATTACGATTAATCTTTTACAAAACCAAAAACCTTATTAAACCCCGTTTAACAATCAGGAGACGAATCCGGCTCCTTACCTGGAAGAAGAAGAAGAAGAAGAAGAAGAAAAGGTAATACCCAGCTGAAGTTCACCGTCTATGAGGTGACTATTAGACATGCTTCATTGATTTGAATTAATCCGTTAAACTGATAGCCTTTCAAGGATCAGTTAATCAGTTTAATACCTGTCTAATGAGATTAAAAGGCCGGGGAAAAGGTTCACGTCGAATATACAAAATTCTTACCTGGGGCAAATTACGTAATCACCAATTTGCAATTAACACCTGGGATGTCTGGCCAGGTGACACCTTGTTGTTTTAAAAAGCGTGATTATCATATAAAGGGAAAATTTTAAAATCATTTTAACGATGTAAATCAAAATAGAGTTATTTATGGAAAAGATTCGAATTATGCAGCAGAATTTTAATTATTATCATGATTAAATTATTTAATATTGATGTTTAAAAAAATCATTATTCAAAAATTTTGTTCGCAAATAATGATAAAAATACTTTATATTTGAAAGAAATCTTCATAATAATTATGTTATTGCGTATCGGTTTATCGTTATTAAATATTTTCTTTTGTTTACCAATTAGACCACGCGTCACCACTGTGTTTTATTAAATATAATATTGATATCGATTATATAGCGTTAATCGGATAAAGATGTAATACACAGATATCCGGTCATATCCCACAATGCACTCGAGACCATCTCACTGACGTCACTGAGTTACTTTTGAAATCAGAAAATGCCAAATATCTCTGTTATAAATAAGAATTTTTTGAAAAAAATTTGGATATATATTTTTGATGACATATTCTATCATTTAAGACCATAAGTCAAAATTCGTGAATTTTCCCTTTAACCTGGAAATGGTTAGAGTAATTGTTAAGATAATGAGATGTGGAATAAGTGTACGCGACACAGCCCACAATCAAGTGGCAATTCAGAAAAACCACAATGGACAACCGCCAGCAGCCTTCAACTAGGCCATTTGGCACTACTCGCGGTTCTGATGAGTCTTGAATAGACGAAACGCGCGTCAGGCGTAGCAAAATTTATTGTCTGGAACTTTGTTGTCATTTGTATTTCGAACACACGTGAAGGTTAGCACTGCTGGTGGAGTTTAAATTCCCCGAGGTTAGCCCGCTCCGGCACCAACACTTTTGAGTTGGAGAATACATCAAAGCTTTAAATTATCCGTCTAAATTTCAAAATTGTCTAAACCCTAAGGTTCTTCCTACCCTAGACATAGGTTGAATATCTTAGTAATAATTTGGTTCCCCAACTTAGTAATTTTGGTTATACTGTTCTATGCTCTTCATATTCATACAGTGTTTGGCATTTTCAATATTTTTGGTAGAGCGCCTCTGATGAGTCTTGAATAGACGAAACGCGCGTCAGGCGTAGCAAAATTTATTGTCTGAAACTTTGTTGTCATTTGTATTTCGAACACACGTGAAGGTTAGCACTGCTGGTGGAGTTTAAATTCCCCGAGGTTAGCTTCTTTTTCCATTCTTTTTCAAAAAGAATGGAAAACGCAGGTACAAATTTCTTGTAGTCGATTATACCAAGACTTACTTTGTCATCAATGAGTCCAAGAAAAAGAACAAATTTACAGAAGACCAAATAATCGACATGCTCAACTTTCTTATTGACAACATATTTGTTCAGTTTGGTGGACGTGTTTTTCAGCAAACAATAGGGATTCCAATGGGCACTAATTGTGCACCTTTGCTTGCTGATTTGTTTCTTCATTCATATGAAGCAGACTTCTTGCAATCTCTTCTAGACAAAAAAGACCGTAGACTAGCTCTCTCGTTCAACCTCACGTTCCGTTATATTGATGATGTCCTTTCACTAAACAATTCTCGATTTGGTGACTTTCTCCATCTCATATATCCACAGGAGCTTGAGATAAAGGACACAACGGATTCTAGGAAGTCTGCGTCATATTTAGATCTACATCTCGAAATTGACTCTCAAGGAAGACTTTCAACAAGGCTCTATGACAAACGTGATGACTTCAACTTTCCAATCGTCAACTTCCCCTTCTTGTGTAGCAATATTCCGTCAGCTCCAGCTTATGGAGTTTACGTATCTCAATTGATTCGTTACTCCAGAGCGTGCGGGACTTACATCGATTTCCTTAGCAGAGCGACACGTCTGACGCAAAAATTGCTCACACAGGGTTATGTTGCTCCTCGGTTGCTGTCTTCACTCAAGAAATTTTACGGAAGACATCATGCACTTATAGACAAATATGGGATTTCGATCTCTCAGATGAGTGCAGATGTTGGTTTGTCATAGGGTGTTGTTTTGTCTTCCTTTACTGGATTTGACACGCTGAATGGACTATTGGCAACGCGACGGGTGTGCTATAGCAAGCAGGAACTGCTTACTCTTCCGGAGCACCTGAGTTCACTCTTGTTTCGACTGGAGTTCGCGTTTTTGATTGATATTCAGTTGTTTTGTGTTTCCATGTTTTACGTGTTGTCTGTTTTTGTCCCGTTCTTGTTTGTGTTTACTGGTTTAGTCTCTGGCCTTTCGGACTTTTGACATTCGGATACCCCATTGATACCTCTGCTTCTTAGCCCGCTCCGGCACCAACACTTTTGAGTTGGAGAATACATCAAAGCTTTAAATTATCCGTCTAAATTTCAAATTGTCTAAACCCTAAGGTTCTTCCTACCCCAGACATAGGTTGAATATCTTAGTAATAATTTGGTTCCCCAATTTGGTATTTTCGGTTAAACTGTTCTATGCTCTTATATTCATACAGTGTTTGGCATTTTCAATATTTTTGGTAGAGCGCCTCTGATGAGTCTTGAATAGACGAAACGCGCGTCAGGCGTAGCAAAATTTATTGTCTGGAACTTTGTTGTCATTTGTATTTCGAACTCACGTGAAGGTTAGCACTGCTGGTGGAGTTTAAATTCCCCGAGGTTAGCCCGCTCCGGCACCAACACTTTTGAGTTGGAGAATACATCAAAGCTTTAAATTATCCGTCTAAATTTCAAAATTGTCTAAACCCTAAGGTTCTTCCTACCCCAGACATAGGTTGAATATCTTAGTAATAATTTGGTTCCCCAATTTGGTATTTTTGGTTATACTGTTCTATGCTCTTCATATTCATACAGTGTTTGGCATTTTCAATATTTTTGGTAGAGCGCCTCTGATGAGTCTTGAATAGACGAAACGCGCGTCAGGCGTAGCAAAATTTATTGTCTGGAACTTTGTTGTCATTTGTATTTCTGCAATTGGCCCATGGTCTAAATAAACTTCATATAATTCAAATCCAGTCCTGAAATAGTCACAGATAGACCCCCTTCTAAAAAAGGAACAGAAAACATCAAAAACTTAAAGACAAGTACAAACGAAAGCTTTGTCCAAGATTCCTGGCTTAGGACCGGCACATATAATATGTGGCGGGGTTAAACTAGTTTTTTTGGGCCCAACTTGTTACTTTTTCAAACTTTGTTTTAATTTTATATTTAAAACATACACAAAACAAAGACAGAATCGAATATCTTTAAGAGTAAATGTGATATCTAAATCATCTTTATAACTTAATTATGAGCCATTTTTGTCATTTTCTTTGCTTGGCCGCTTTGTTGTCTTCGCTGCGGTGTAGATTCGTTCGCGAGCTAAAACCTCGCAGATTATTGGCCGCATGTATGAACCAGTCAAAATTGATAAACAAAATTAAATATAGTATGCATGCTTAAGGCGGAACTATACCTCATCATCTCATTAATATGAATGTTTCTAAATCTTTACAGATATTATTTCATGATAATTGCTTTTCGTTTCTCAGAATAATAACGTACCCAAACTATATTTTTGTTGTTCATAATTATGTTTAAGAATAAATAAAACAAATAGTTTGTTGGCCTTTAATGTTTAAAAACTTATTTTTCGTATACACGATGTTTTTCATAGTAATCACAAGCAACCAAATTATTTTAGAAATTCTACCCCAAAAATGTGTAAAAATGCAGGTCTTTCATTGAAACACTAAAAGAAGACAATTTTATACTCACTAGTTCATTCCATTCAGTACACAAAGACGTCTGTATATTATCACTTGAGAATTTATCATTAAAAGAAAACATGACAGACATTTTTTGGAATATATACTGGTCAGTAATCCTGTTTCCAAAAAACTCAAACGAACGAGCTAAACACTTGGTGACATCATCTTTGTTAAACATAAAACAGTGTATATTTCTATAGAATGTGATGGAATCACCCTCTTTACTAATTGGGTTAATATATTTCTGACACATATCATTGTCATTGTCCACAAAAGCCAGACAGCGTCGTGTTTTTGCAAAATGAGGTGGCACATATACGTAAATGTAATTGTTAATTTCACGGAAAAGTTCGGTCTTGTTATAATAAATTGTATCAAGATAATGATTCATTTTTATTGCCATATCAAAGGAAGTAAACGATGTAACATTATTACACTGAGCACAATATCTGTTCTTGTAAATTATCGCCGGGTTGCGATTGCTCACCACTGGTGGTCCGGTGTAAACTAAATCACTATCGTTGCACTTTGAAGTTAGACTAGAGTTTTCCTGAAAGCATGTGCTTATGACCTGTATACCAGAGAGAGAAATTTCAAGATTTCCAAGCTTAAGACATGAATACATCTTTGGTATGGATAGATTAACTGTATAGTTAGACGAGTAACAACAGTCGCGATATTCTGGACAAAGTTCGTCACATTCACAGTACCAGGTTTGCCTGTCAGGTGGTCTGCACTTACTAACGGATAAACATGGATCACGGCTTAGGTTTGCATATCTTGAGGGCATATCTGATGAAGTCGTATTTACTCCCTGGCCAAAAGGCATAACACTGGTGTTTTCATATTTGTCTCTTTTATTGTAACCGTTTACATTATTAGTATTTAATGTCCTATTTTCGTTATAAAGAAAATCTTCTAATTCGGAATTCGTGCCCAGCAAAATTGTTGAATAAATATTTTTCGATGTAACATGTTTGTTTAATATTTGAGACGTTTGGGAATCATTTTTAATTGCCTGATTTTGGCTTTGGAAAACTACAAAGATACATATTACGAAAAACATTTTTTTCTGAACAAACCTGTATTTTGCTTGTAAACAGTATCTTATATATGTACTTAAAAATAAATTGATGTTTTGTATTAACTGAATATAATTAAAACTTGATTATTTAAAACATATTAAATTGTGCTTTGTTCAATTTTGAATCGAATTGACATTATTTCCTTTGATCGTTCTTCATGTCTTCCCTCAAGAAGTTAACTCTAAGCTGAGTAAATCAAATATATAAGATATTAAGTTGTTTTTATTACGGAGTTGTACCTTATTAATGAAAATATGTATATACAGGAATATAAATTGACACTATTTGAAAATTATGTGCACGACTTTAAAGGACAAGATATGACAAAGATTGAATTCGGCAAATTCTAAAACTCATTTTACTGACGTCACCAAATTCTGTGAAATGGCACTTTTGTAGAAAAGTGTTTGGAATAAATGATCATTTACACAAACTATTGTATTGGTACACTGTGTGGCTCATAAATAAATTTGTAAAAAAAAACACTCAAAATTTGCAGGTTTTTCATTACATCACAAATTTTCAGTCATTTTTTAATAATAATTTTAACATCAAAAAGGAAAGCTTTAATCAAAATAATGTAGACTCAGTATTGTTTAACTATTGTTACGTATATATTGCATATCTCCATTTCGTTTACATTTGAAATATGGGCTTTTATCTTACCTAGTCCTTTAAAAGTTTTAACATATAAACAGAATTCATATTGACTTTCTAGTGACCATGACCATGAAAGTTAATAAGTGATCGTCTTATGCTTCGGTTTTTCTTTATCTCGTATCTAAAGAGTGGTGTGTACCACGAGAGTAATAAAATAACAATAAACCAGAACCTCACAGCTTAAAATGGCACACCAGTTAAACAAAGAATGTTTTGATAAATTGCAACAGAATTCCTTAATAGAGTTTATGACATCAAGACCAAAACATATGAGAAAGCAATAACAAGCCAATTCGTTCACATAAGATTAGATGCAATGGGATGATATTTCTCTGCCGTGAAAGTTTCGAGCATTCGTAAAAAGCTAAACAAACTTAAAGGGCAGAGACACACCTGTCAATTAAACAGGTACGCAGCATCTGTATTATTGACGATCATAGCATAGCAATCACGGCACTTCGAGTTGCCCTCGACATACTATACGTTACCTACTATGTACTGGATACCTAAATTACACAAAAATCTATATAAATCTTAATTTCGTTTTATCTCTGTTTCAAGTAGGGGTTCTTTAACCCATATGTCCATAGTTTTATCTTTTATTTTAACTACTATGAAGGAATTTGTCATTCAATACTGTGAAAGGGTATTCGAAAACAGAGTAATTAATCATTTTTGGAGTGTACAAAAATCTCTTGATGTTTTGGACAATTTGAAAATACTTTCCAGACCGTTGATAGTTACATTTTTTCTACTTTTTATGATAACCTACATGTACAACATAATCTTATTAAAAAGAAATTTTGAATATTTGGTTAAATGGTTTTTGAACAATCTAAAAGTGATTATATATGTTCTAGAGTTTCAAGCTCATTATTTGAATCATTTTCTAGTAATTAGACTAAAAAGGTTACATTAACTGGAATACAAATGACAACAAAGTTCCAGACAATAAATTTTGCTACGCCTGACGCGCGTTTCGTCTATTCAAGACTCATCAGAGGCGCTCTACCAAAAATATTGAAAATGCCAAACACTGTATGAATATGAAGAGCATAGAACAGTATAACCAAAACTACCAAACTGGGGAACCAAATTATTACTAAGATATTCAACCTATGTCTGGGGTAGGACGAACCTTAGGGACTGATTCGGAAACTATTACTGCTCTAAATTATTTGTTAGATAATATAAACATACGTTTAGGTTAACAAATTTATCGCCAAACCATTGGTATTCCTATGGGTACTAATTGTGCGCCACCTATAGTTGACCTTTTCCTATACTGTTATGAATCACAATTTATGGCTAGATTACAAAAAAGGCCCCAACAAACATAACCTGATCAAAACTTTTAATAATACTTTTAGATATTTAGACGACATTCTTTCACTCAACAATCCTTCATTTTCTAATTTTATTACAGATATATATCCTTCCGAATTAACCTTGAGCAAATCTAACGTCACCGGTGATAGATGTTCTTTTTTGGGTTCAGATTTAAGTATTATCGACGAAAAATTACAAACCAAAGTATATGATAAATATGAATATGACGACTTTACCTTCCCTACTATAAATTTCCCTTTTCTTGAAGGATATGTTCCACTAGCGCCGTCATACGGGGTTAACATATTACAGTAATTAAGATATGCTCGGACCTGTAGTGGTGTTTCTGATTTTAATAATAAAAACCGTTTTATTACTGAAAAATTATTAAAACAAGGTTATCGATACCACAAGTTAGTAAAATCTTTTTCTAAATTCTTCCACAAGTATCGATCTCTTGTTGAAAATTTTAATTGTACACGTCGATTTCTGGACCTGAATTTTATGGTAATGTTTTTATAAAGCTCACAAATTTAAAAGCAATCCATTGGATATGAAAAATTGACTTTTAAATTTATTACGCAAAGGATATGATTTGAACATTTTGTTAAATCTTTGAATTTAGTGTTTTTTGCATAAATATTGACAACTTAATACTTTCTTGAAAAATTCTAATTGTCATTTTAAAGTATTATAGCGACCAAGCATGTTGGTTTTGTGAGATGAAATCCCCCCAAAGCCATTATTGTTTGAAGTGTTGTGTCGGATTTAAAATCGATATGTTTGATTTTTTTACATCAGTCGATTGATGATTCTCAGATAGCTATCAGTAATCAACTTTCCTTTTTGTGTTACATCATTCCATCAGCTCCAGGTTATGGTGTTTAGTATCGTTATTCAAGTGCTTGTGGGAAATATTGTGATTTTGCTTATGCAGATATTGTTGCACTCCAGTTGTTGTGGTAAACCATAAGGCTGATAGACAAATGTCGGATTTTAATCATTCAGGCAAGCAGAGATATTGGATTGACAGAAAGTTAGCATGTCTGTCCTTTTGCCGTTTTTGACCTACACTGAATCAGTTCTTGGCAAAGTGGCGGGTGTGCTATAGCCCGGGAGGTTACTTCCTATATATTGGTATACGGGGACGTGTGGCAGATTCGGGTATTAATTTATAGAGTTTTAATATTTACTTGGGGTGCCATTTTTATCTTCTTGTATTTATTTAGGTTTTATTTAACATATGATAATAATATGTTTTCAAAACAATTATGGATTCAGTTGAGGACTCTGCCAGAAAATGGGCCAAAAAAGAACAGGAGAAAGAATGTGACGTTTTGTCAGAATGGGTGAAAGCTGCGAGGTCATTGGTTTTGAAAAGAATCAATTCTTTGAAAGGCTCAATGAGCACTAAGGCAACATCCATTTTCAGCAACGCTGATGTTGCCAAAACATTGTCCATCTTACATGACAAATATGTTGTTGTACCTGCAGGCAAAGCACCAAATAACATCATTTTTGTGTGCAAAAAACACTATATTGATTGTTTGACAGCTGAATTGGGGGTTGGTTGTACCAGCAATAGCACCACATACACGGCTACAAAACTGTCTAAGGAGGAAATCATTGATTATCACGAATCTGTCATTTCCTCCTTAGGCCTTTCTGTTGGTGGCAGTAATGATGACATTTCATCCCTGTATTGGATTCCTAAATTACATAAAAAACCATACAAACAGCGCTTCATTGCAGGGTCATCCAAATGTACAACTTAGCCTCTTTCAGTTCTGTTGACTTCAATACTTACGGCAATAAAATCCGGCCTCCAGAAATATTACGATTGTTGTTATTCTAGAAATGGTGTCAATCAAATGTGGATCCTGAAGAATTCGAAAGAACTGATGGAGATTCTTAACTCTAAATCAGTTTCATCTTGTAACAGCATCAAAACATTCGATTTCTCCACACTTTACACTTCTATTCCACATGAACAACTGAAATCGCGATTGGCACAGCTGATTAAACGCAGCTTTTTCAAAAAGAATGGAAAACGCAGGTACAAATTTCTTGTAGTCGATTATACCATGACTTACTTTGTCATCAATGAGTCTAAGAAAAAGAACAAATTTACAGACTACCAAATAATCGACATGCTCAACTTTCTTATTGACAACATATTTGTTCAGTTTGGTGGACGTGTATTTCAGCAAACAATAGGAGTTCCAATGGACACTAATTGTGCACCTTTGCTTGCTGATTTGTTTCTTCATTCATATGAAGCAGACTTCTTACAATCTCTTCTAGACAACAAAGACGGTAGACTAGCTCTCTCTTTCAACCTCCAGAGCATGCGGGACTTACATCGATTTCCTTAGCAAAGTGACACGTCTGACGCAAAAATTGCTCACACAGGGTGATGTTGCTCCTCGGTTGTTGTCTTCATTCAAGAAATGTAACGGAAGACATCATGCACTTATAGACAAATATGGGATTTCGATCTCTCAGATGAGTGCAGATGTTGGTTTGTCATAGGGTGTTGTTTTGTCTTCCTTTACCTGATTTGACACGCTGAATGGACTATTGGCAACGCGACGTGTGGGCTATAGCAAGCAGGAACTGCTTACTCTTCACGAGCACCTGAGTTCACTCTTGTTTCGACTGGAGTTCGCGTTGTTGAGTGATATTCAGTTGTTCTGTGTTTCCATGTTTTACATGTTGTCTGTGTTTGTCCTGTTCTTGTTGGTGTTTACTGGTTTTGTCTCTGCTTTTTCGGACTTTTGACATTCGGATACCCCATTGGTACCTCTGCTTCTTTCATTAATATTCAGGGTGAAATATTAGTATTAATTCTGGTAAATAAATTCCTGATAAATTATCTCGTGTTTATTAAATCTATTATCCACGTGCATAAAGTGTCTAAGTTTCTAGCTCTACCACAATGAGTACATTTTTGTGGGTAGTATGATCACTATATATACTATTTATTTAGGTATGAAAATCCAGAGAATATTATCATTCATACTATTTATTTGGGTATCAACATTCAGAGAATATTAGTATTTATTTAGGTACCATTTGTACATCTGCTGCCGCACGTCCCCGTACTAAAATTAGAAAGTACCCCCCTCGTGGGTGCTACAGCAAGGAGGAAATACTTACCTTCCTGAACATCTACATTTTACGATGCTGATTGCGGTTAAAGTGTAATATTAGAATGTGATTTGTATGTTATGCTGTTTGTTTTTTTATTTTTTTAAGGATTTACATTTGATCTTTGCTATATATTTGCTTCTTATAAATAGTTTTTTTCGTTAATTATCTTTTTTATTATTTTGTCGTCCAACTTCTGACATTCATTTTTAGTATTTAGATCTTCCTTTAGATTTGTTTTATCTATTCTAGTGTAAAAAGAGATTTGGACAAACCAAACTAATTCACAGAATCATACTCATATATGTTTGATATATTTTAAAATTGGATTCGACTATTTTTTACCTTAAATTTCTGTTGAAATTATTCGAACATGAACATCTGCTTTCTGGGATTTGAAAAAAAATATTGCTATCTTTTTGTGTCAAAGTGTTTGCGGTTGTATTTCCTATGCTTGATCATATTTATCACAATGCTAAAATGGATACCCATTAACAGGTCGAGTCTTCTAGGTTTCATTTGACCTATCAATCAATCAAAATTTTATAAAATTGACCTTTCAAATGGGAGAAAATAGAAAAACTTTTTCGACGTTTTTATAGAAAAGTTCTGAACATAAACATAGTTTCTGTAACTTCCTCGCTCATATTTCGTCAATACCAAATAGTTTTGGTTTTCAACGTAGTTTTAGTTGGCATGGGTAAATTCTCCTTAAAAAGTAATGATATGTTCCACATTTTGACTTCTTTTTCATTCAGTGCATTGGTCAATGGACAATAACAAAGGTAAACATAACACTAAAATCTCCCTACTGGACAATGCTCTCCGGGGGAAAATTGGTGTCATTTATATATTAACTTTTTATCTTATATTGATGCAAATAGACTAACGAAATTTTTCACCGCTCATTTTTAACATTTGTTCAGCAAGTCAGTTTTTGTTCAATTATTTCTTAAAAAGCACGTGTTTGTGGTCATAGTTATTTATATACTCTCAAAAAACATTGGTCAAAAGTTTGATGTAAACATTATCCTTAAAAGGTAAAGTCCTCGACCTGATTAATGTTTTACAGGATAAAATGTACAAAACAAATTGCATTTTATGTATTTTTGTAAAACCGTTTCTTCTTTGGCTCTCACAAATATTGTTAGGTGTATAATTTGTGTATTTTTACCAAAATGTAATTAAGTTTGATTATGTTTGAGGTCGAAGGTCATGGTTCGGTCATATTGTTTGCTGGATGTCTTAATGGGAAATTGTTTAATGTAAACATCTTGAGTACAAAATGTACATAACTAAAACACCATTTGGAACATGAAAAACACAAACAGACTAGAATAGAAAATTTTTTTTTTATCATGTTTATGTTAATTGGATTCGATAGTTTTGCAATGAATAACTACAACGCCCTCAGTCGTTTTCTATAATGTTTACAGCTGGTTATCACAAACGGTCATGAAACATACTCAACTTTACATATTACATATTCGAGTCTTTTTGCGTTGTTTAATAACTCATACTAGAGGAATTCGATGATCATGATTTTATACAAATAATGTATGATTACCAGGTACTTTTAGGTAATAACGTTCCATTGCAACGGTTTTCTAATGACATTTCAAATCCAAACAACTTTGGATATAAACTTATAGATTTTTGTAAACGGAACAGTTTATATATCGGCAACGGCCGACTACCGGGTAATGATTTCAAAATCGGCCGAGTCACGTGTAAGAACGTGTCCTTAGTTGATTATATACTACTTGCGTCGCGTTGCTTCCCACTAGTAGAATCTTTTAACATACTTGACTATGATCCTCTATTTTCGGACGTTCACTGCAGTATTTGCGTTTGTCTTCGGGCTTCACTAGGAAACGTAAATATGAGGCGTGATAGGGGCAGTAGTAACGCTACATCACATTATAAGTGGGTTAATGGTAAAGATGCTAAATTCATTGAAACTTTACTGAGCAATGATGGTATTATTGACGAACTAGATACACTACTTTCTCAGCAAGGGGGGTCGCTAGATTGTATCAATAGTGTAGTTGATAAGATAAGTAATATTTTCACGAGTACTGCGAAATCCGTGTTTACGGCAAGAAAATTTAAATCGTACCACAAAGAGGGAGACCAACCATGGTTTACTGATAAATGCCACGTTAAACGAAAGGGGTTTCATCGTGCAAAAAATCGCTATAGTTTTGTGAAAAATAAAGCAAACAGAGCCTCAATGAAGAAGGCCGGACGAGAGTATAAACGTGAAATGAACACAGCGATCGGAAACTTCAACCATACATTTGAATCAGATCTTAGAAATACGTCTAAGAAAGATTCTAAGAAATTTTGGAAAATTTTAAAACGGTTGGATAAACGTGATTCGAATAAAAATGCGAGTATAACTGTTGAACAGTTATATGAATATTTCAGAAAACTTAATGAAAATGTGCATGACGATTCAGACGTGAACATAGATGATATGTTGAATAACATAGATAATCAGGATGTCATTGATGTTCTCGATAAGGAGATAACGGCAGAAGAGATCTTGAAAGCTATCAAGAACTTAAAGAATGGGAAAGCGCCAGGGGATGATGAAGTAGTTAATGAATATATTAAGAGCACAGTTAACTTGTTTTTGCCTGTATATGTTAAATTATTCAATTTGATTTTTGATACAGGGCTTATACCCGAAGCTTGGCTTACGGGTATTATAAAGCCACTGTACAAAAATAAGGGGGATCCTGGGAATTTAGATAACTACCGAGCTATATGCCTCACTTCCAATTTGGGTAAAGTTTTCACCTCGGTGTTGAATACGCGACTGAATATCTTGTCTGACGAAATTGGCATTATCACAGATGCTCAGGGGGGCTTTCGTCACGGATATTCAGTACAAGACAATATATTTGTTATGCATTCGCTTATATCGATGTATTTGGCCACGGACAGAAAGCTTTTTTGTGCGTTTATTGACTTCAGAAAGGCTTTTGATAGCGTGTGGAGAGTAGGTCTTTGGCAAAAGTTGATTAAACGAAATATTGGGGGGAAGATGTTTAAGGTTATACTCAACTTTTACACGGATATTAAGTCCTGTGTAAAAGATGGAGATCTGAGAACAGATTTTTTTCCATGTGAAATTGGCGTTAGACAAGGTGAAAAGCTATCGCCTTTTTTGTTTGCTCTATATCTCAACGATTTAGAAGAATATTTAGTAGATAACGGCGGTGAACATTTATCCTTTGTGTCTGAATTATTTACTGAGAACATTAATATGTACATTAAATTATTTATATTATTGTATGCAGATGATACTGTCCTTTTTGCTGAATCCGCAGAAAAACTGCAAACAATGTTAAATAAATTTGAAAGTTATTGCAGAGAATGGAAGCTTTCTGTTAATGTAAACAAGACTAAAATTGTAATTTTTTCAAACAGAAAGTTCAAACCTAATATTAATTTTACACTTTGTAACCAAGATGTAGAAATACAAGATTCTTATGTGTATTTGGGTATACTGTTCAACTATAATGGAAAATATTTCCAAACTCGTAAAAAACTGGTCGAACAAGGGCAGAGAGCTTTGTATGCGCTATATAGAAAAATTCAAAATATAGCTATACCTGTTGACCTTCAATTAAAACTTTTTGATACTCTAGTTACTCCGATTTTGACATATTCGTCGGAGATCTGGGGGTATGAAAATAAAGATATTATAGAAAAGGTCCACCTACAATTCTGTAAGCGTATTCTCTCAGTGAGAACATCAACTCCAAATTTTATGGTATATGGTGAACTAGGAAGGTATCCCTTAGAGCTACAAATTAAATTGAAGATGGTTAATTTTTGGTATAGATTAGTAAGTAACGAACAAAAACTTTCGAGTAAATTATACTCACTTTTGGTAAAGCTTAATAGTAATGGTAATCAAACATGTAAGTGGATCAACTACGTAAAGTCCATTTTTGATGATTGCGGTTTAAGCGGGGCATGGGAGATTCAACAATTTAATAATATAAATCTGTTAAAGGTAGAAGTTAAACGACGTCTCCAGGATCAGTTCATACAAAAATGGTTCGCAGATATGTATAATTCGTCAAGGGGGGAGTATTATTTATCCTTTAAGTCGTTATTTTCACTAGAGCCATATTTGTTACGACTAAGCCGAGTTCGTCGTATACACATAAGTAGATTTCGAACATGTAACATTAAATTTCCCATAGAAGTGGGTAGATGGAGAAATATTCCTAGGGAGGATAGAATTTGTAATCTGTGTATGAACGGTCTTGGAGATGAATACCACTTTGTTTGTGTATGCACTAATATCAATGTACTTGAGCTAAGGCGAAAGTACATACCTAAGTATTATGTTGAATATCCAAACAAAGAAAAGTTTTTTGGGATTAACAAGTTTTGTAATGTTAGTCTATTAAAAAATGTGTCTATTTTTATTCAAAAAGTTTGTAAACTATTAGAGTAGCTATCATATTTGTGTTGTACTGTCTTTTTCTTTCATATATCAGTTGTGATAAAAAAAAAAAATAAAAAAAAATATTTGTATGTACATGTAGGTATGTAATTAATTGTCTGTATTGCAGTTATATTTGTATTGTATTGTAGTTTGTTTAATTGTGCTCCTGTTACGCAGTTTCTGCGACTGAGCGATTTTCTAAATAAAATATTCTGTATTCTGTATTCTGTATTCTATTTTTAATAATGTATATTTTACAATCAGATTACTCCATCTAAATCATTTCCCATTAAGATAATCAACACAAAATATTACCCAAACCATAACATGTGACCTCGAACAAATTCATCTTTTTCGGCTATGAGGTAAATTAATACAGATAAAGTTAATTCATATACATTTTTGTAGCTATTTTCGTTTTGATTCTTTTGGAATGACTAATTGATCTTGGAACAAGTTTCTGATTCTAAAGTTTCTTTGGACTCAAATATTTTAGCAAAAGTTAATCGAGTTAACTTTCACATAAAAGCATTTAATCCCTTCCGGAGCATATTGACTCACTCTTTTTACAGCTTGAATTTGGGTTGCTTTGTTTGTGTTGGTTTTATGTTGTCTGTTTCTTTGTGTTATTATCGTATTTGTTGACTGATTTTGTCTTTTCCTTCTGCTTCTTGTAATAAATTGACATGTATAATCAGTTACTAGATATATCTTATAAATACAACATTAACATTATCTACATGTTAAACTAAAAATAATCAATACACTTTGGAAAATCAAAAGCTGACTCTATTGTTCTAAGTGGTCATCTCGGTGGAGGATGTAAACTTTTGAATAGGGGTGGACAGTTTCTCCTGCTTCCTGTTACTTTTTGCACGCCGGGTTGTTAAATTTGCGATCGATATGAAAAATCCATGAAGCCCGCAGGTGAAGGTGAAAATGTAGTCCAACCATTCAAGTTGGTAAAGTACTGCTAGCAAACCGGTGGTCCAAAAGATTCCAGATAACACCAACATTCGGAGGTACATTTTTGCGTCATCATATGTGGGCGATCGACGGATCTGACTTATTTCCATGCTCATTACTTGTAATTTTATTACGATCAAAAGCAAGCAGACTATATTTACGAAAATCGATGCCATGATGGGACCAGTAAAAAAGAAAACATTACCAGGATACATGGTCGGGAAACAATCACCTTGGTCATAGCCCGGAGACAGATAAGCCGGACCGACATGGTCGATAGCTACTGATGGGCCAACAATTAATAACGGTATCAGTAATCCCACTACTGTCATCACCTTTCTCTCCTTTGATTTGATATTTCTAGTCGGAATCCGCCTCGCTTTCATTCTGAGCAACGTTGAAACGATATAGATAACAGCAAGAGTTGTAAACGAGAAAGTAGCTAACCAAACATAATGTATAAGAATGCTAATTATGTAGCATATCTTGTAGATTTTTGGAGCTCTTATTCCAGCCATGAAGAAAATATTCGCCAACATCAATGACACTGCTATGTTCTCTGTATTTGAAGAAGGGACATCAACATATAGTTTGTGCCTCCTATTGAAAACGACCAGGATAATCAGAGACAGGACCGAAATGCTGCATAAAATGTAGGTCAATACATCAAAAATGGAAATGCTTGTCGAGTTTCTTGGAGGTTTTTCACATTGTAAGTTGTAAACTTCTAATGCTTTGTTCTTTAGCCTTCTGGTTCGAATGATTGGCTTATAACAAAATTTTTTGACAGATATATCACTTGGAATGATTAAATCATATATTCTATGATAATTCAAGAGTTTGGATCCAGAAAAGATCGATGATTTCTGCACGTCCTGATTAAACGCAGTATCTGAAGTAATAGTTTCTGGACCATGCGCTTTCACTGTATAACTTGATTTGTTATCTTGAACTGTAATAACGATGTTTTGAGATATTAAATCCGCTTTTAATTTTAATATTTCTTTTTCAAACGATCGTTTGAAAATTTTCATGACAGTGGTAATTTTAACAGTATTATTAAGATTTAAAACCGGGTTTATGTACGTCATAGAAATCACTTCTGTTAACTTTGGTATTTCCTTGATCCACAAGGTTAATAGCGCCATCTGTCGGACTTCCGTTTCTGTAAAATTGTCAGGCACAATGAGGCTGTATTCTACCATGAACTCGAAGTTGATAAAGCTCGGGATGTGTGTACATAAGTTTTGTTCTTTTATCTGAAATTATCAAAGCCAAATATATGGACGGTGTATTTACTTTCAGTACCCTAGTGCAATATCTAACATTTAATATACATTTTTACGACATTTAACATGTAGTGCCAGGTTTTTCTTTCTTTAGTAAGCGGCCATTTGATTTTGGGGTGGCTATGGTGAAATATGAAAAAAGGCAGAATGCCATAGTCTAGAAATAAAAAGCAGACCAGTATTTTGAAATAAAATAAATGGAAGGATGCAGTTTTTTGCTAAAATAATCAGGGTAATTTTAACAAAAAGTCAAGACTAAGATATTTCTGAACATAAAAAGGCAGGATAAAAAATGTCCATATCCCTCTAAAATTAAATTGTTGCTTCCTAACTGTATCTTAAAAGATTATGCAGTGACTGTTCAAGACCAACTGAAAAGGCGTAACAGGACTCATACACTTTTGTCAGAAGTAATACATCATGGGATAAAATTGTAATATATAGATTTGTTAAAACACATATCGTTTTTCTCTGTCTTGAGCATAAGTTGATTTCAGACATGTTTGAGTTCCAAATCACAAGTTTTGGGTATTAATGTTCTCTGCATTTTATATTTATACATCCTTCTCACACTTTGGCTAGAGTGTTTCTGGTGAGAAATAGATGAATGGCGTGTCAGACGTGGTTAATTTTGTTTTAATTTTCATTTTGAAAAATTCCATGATGGTTTACGCTTCTGTTGAGGTTTGTTCGTTACAATATATTTTTGTGTGAAAGAAAAAAAGAGGCATCAATGGAGCATTTGAGTGTCAAAAGTCCGAATGTGGAACGACAAAACCAGTAAACAAGGACAAATAGCACGAAGAAATTAAACACAACCGAATGGAAATCACACAATAATTACGTCTGACATAATAATTACTAACTCAGGGTTGTGTTGCTCCTCGGCTGTTCAAGAAATCTTACAAAAGACATTATATGCGCATACAAAAATATAGTATTTCTATCTTTCAGATGAGCGCGGATGTTGGTTTGTCATAGGGTTTTATTTGTCTGCCTTTACTGGATTTGAAGCACTGAATTGGAAATTTACAGCACAACGGGTGTATTAACAAACAGGAACTGTTTACTCTTCCGGAGCACCTGAATTAACTCTCGTTACGACTTGTGTTCGCGTTGTTGATTTCCATTCGGTTTATTTTGTGTTTTGTGTTTCATCGTGTTGTCTTGTTCGTGTTTACCGAAAAAATGGGGGGATGGAGGGTGATTATGTAAAGTTTATAAATATTTCAACATAAATGTTGATAATGTGAGAAATTTTCCAATACCAAAGAATTACTTGTGCATAATGGTAAAATTTTCTATGGACTTAAACATTAATGATTCAAGCGTTTCATCTGACAATTTAAATGAATATCTAACCAAAAGTGTTGGCAATGAAACATGTAAACCAAATATATTAACCTGGAAATGGTTAGAGTAATTGTTAAGATAATGAGATGTGGAATAAGTGTACGCGACACAGCCCACAATCAAGCGGCAATTCAGAAAAACCACAATGGACAACCGCCAGCAGCCTTCAACTAGGCCATTTGGCACTGCTCGCGGTTCTGCAATTGGCCCATGGTCTAAATAAAATTCATATAATTCAAATCCAGTCCTGAAATAGTCACAGATAGACCCCCTTCTAAAAAAGGAATAGAAAACATCAAAAAGACAAGTACAAACGAAAGCTTTGTCAAAGATTCCTGGCTTAGGACTGGCACATATAATATGTGGCGGGGTTAAACTAGTTTTTTTGGACCCAACTTGTTACTTTTTCAAACTTTGTTTTAATTTTATATTTAAAACATACACAAAACAAAGACAGAATCGAATATCTTTAAAAGTAACTGTGATATCTAAATCATCTTTATAACTTAATTATGAGCCATTTTTGTCATTTTCTTTGCTTGGCGGTTTTGTTGTCTTCACTGCGGTGTAGATTCGTTCGCGAGCTAAAACCTCGCAGATTATTGGCCGCATGTATGAACCAGTCAAAATTGATAAACAAAATTAAATATAGTACGCATGCTTAAGGCGGAACTATACCTCATCATCTCATTAATATGAATGTTTCTAAATCTTTACAGATATTATTTCATAATAATTGCTTTTCGTTTTTCAGAATAACAACGTACCCAAACTATATTTTTGTTGTTCATATGTTTAAGAATAGATAAAACAAATAGTTTGTTGGCCTTTAATGTTTAAAAACTTATTTTTCGTATACACGATGTTTTTCATAGTAATCACAAGCAACCAAATTATTTTAGAAATTCTACCCCAAAAATGTGTAAAAATGCAGGTCTTTCATTGAAACACTAAAAGAAGACAATTTTATACTCACTAGTTCATTCCATTCAGTACATAAAGACGTCTGTACATTATCACTTGAGAATTTATCATTAAAAGAAAACATGACAGACATTTTTTGGAATATATGCTGGTCAGTAATCCTGTTTCCAAAAAACTCAAACGAACGAGCTAAACACTTGGTGACATCATCTTCGTTAAACATAAAACAGTGTATATTTCTATAGAATGTGATGGAATCACCCTCTTTACTAATTGGGTTAATATATTTCTGACACATATCATTGTCATTGTCCACAAAAGCCAGACAGCGTCGTGTTTTTGCAAAATGAGGTGGCACATATACGTAAAAGTAATTGTTAATTTCACGGAAAAGTTCGGTCTTGTTATAATGAATTGTATCAAGACAATGGTTTATTTTAATTACCATATCAAAGGAAGTAAACGATGTAACATTATTACACTGAGCACAATATCTGTTCTTGTAAATCATCGCCGGGTTGTGATTGCTCACCACTGGTGGTCCGGTGTAAACTAAATCACTATCGTTGCACTTTGAACTTAGACTAGAGTTTTCCTGAAAGCATGTGCTTATGACTTGTATACCAGATAGAGAAATTTCAAGATTTCCGAGCTTTAGGCATGAATACATCTTTGGTATGGATAGATTAATTGTAAAGTTAGATGAGTAACAACAGTCGCGATATTCTGGACAAAGTTCGTCACATTCACAGTACCAGGTTTGCCTGTCAGGTGGTCTGCATTTACTGACGGATAAACACGGATCACGGCTTAGGTTCGCATATCTTGAGGGCATATCTGATGAAGTCGTATTTACTCCCTGGCCAAAAGGCATAACACTGGTGTTTTCATATTTGTCGCTTTTATTATAACCGTTTACATCATTAGAATTTAATGTCCCATTTTCGTTATAAAAGAAATCATCTAATTCGGAATTCGTGCCCAGCAAAATTGTTGAATAAATATTTTTCGATGTAACATGTTTGTTTAATATTTGAGACGTTTGGGAATCATTTTTAATTGCCTGATTTTTGCTTTGGAAAACAACAAAGATACATATTACGAAAAACATTTTTTTTTCTGAACAAACCTGTATTTTGCTTGTCAACGGTATCTTATATATGTACTTAAAAATATATGATGTTTTATATTAACTGAAAATAATTAAAACTTGATTATTTAAAACATATTAAAGTGCTTTGTTCTACTTTGAATCGAATTGACATTATTTCCTTTGATCGTTGTTCATGTCTCACCCCAGGAAGTTTACTCTAAGCTTAGTAAATCAAATATATAGGATATTAAGTTGCTTTTTATTACAGAGTATTACCTTATTAATGTTAATCATGTGTACTTTTATACATAATTATAATCTCACATTTAAAAACAAATTGTGCACGACTTTAAAGGGCAAAATATGACAAGGACTGAATGGCATTTTTGTGGAAAAGTGTTTGGTTTGAATGATCATTTACACAAACTATTGTTTTGGTACACTGTGTGGCTCTTAAATAAATTTATAAAAAAAAAACACTGTAAATTTGCAGGTTTTTCAGTAAATCACACATTTCAGTCATTTTTGATAATTATTTCAAAATCATTAGAGAATCTTTAAACAAAAGAATGTATACACAGTAAGTTTTAACTATTGTTTAGTATATATTGTATATTTCTACCTCGTATAAATTTGAAATTTGGAGGTCTTTTTGGGTCCTTATCTAATCTTAGGAATTTTGGTTGTAATTGACGGTGGTGGAAAAAAATTCCTATGGGAATAAATGAAATAAGTTTCATGAATGGCAAAAAAACCCAGATGAAAATCAGCTGAGTGCCCCCAAGAAAGAAGAGCGAAGAAAGGGTTCAACCTTCAGCTAGTCATCGATAAAAACAAAAATTCCATTTTATGTATGAATGCATGCAGTATAACAAAATGAAGAAACAAGTTTTTGAAACAAGTGGCAGCATTTTTAGATCCGATAACTTCTAGGTACGAAACAGTTATAAATACCACCCTGCATTCTCGGATATCTGTAATGTTCAGTTACATTGATTTGTCATCTTTTGATGTATTTCATCAATAAACTATTTAAGTTTAAAACGTTTGTTTTCCGTCTAAAATCTGGTAAAGAACTCTGGGAAAACTCATTTCCATAACAAAATAAGAAATAAGAACAAAATTAGCTAAAACTAAGAACATGTTGATAGTAATGATAATAAACTAAGCTACGACAACATTTAGTTAAACATTAACCTCTTCTGAGCTGACCTTATTGACGACTGAAGAATATGTATATATCCATGATATCTACAATAACTATCTGATTTCCATCTACCAAGAACTTTAATCATGTGATCTTGTAATTCTGCTTTACCCGCACTGGTAGCACCCCTTAAACTTAGTGAACGAACAGAATAATTCAGGGTCGAAACCACATCTTTCAAAATAAGTTTCAATTTTATTAAAAAAACATTATCATTAAATTTGTTCACAAAATGAGGTTCTGTCAAACTATCTGGAAATTTGGTAATCCTAAAATTAATTGCTTTTTTAAAATAGTCATTGTACAAATAGATACCCCAGTTTCGAAAATCTTAATTTCTATACCTTTTCTGAATGGGTCAGTTTTTGATTCCTCAAGTCTCAATACTAAATGATTTTTTGAAAAATACGACATCAGACAAACACAGACTAACTGAAATATCAAAATTTGTAGAATGTAAAACAGTAAATTCACCTCATCTCAAAAATGCAAATATGCTACTGTACATACAGCTTCAAAAAGACATTTGTACATATAAAAGGTAAGCTTTTAACAAAATTATGCAGATATAGAAGTTTTAATTATTGTTAAGTATATATTGCATATTTCCAATAAGTTGTAAAAGGTAACTACAAACTATCGAAGAAAGGTACCAACAAAACTACCGAACTGGGTAAGTGGGTTAATGTAACAACAAAACTACCGAACTGGGTAAGTGGGTTAATGTAACAACAAAACTACCAAACTGGGTAAGTGGGTTAATGTAACAACAAAACTACAGAACTGGTTTAGTTGGTAAAGTTAACAAGAAAACGCCTGAACTGGGATACTTGATAAAGGTTACAACAAAACTAACGAACTGGGATAGTTGATAAAGGTTACAACAAAACTAACGAACTGGGATAGTTGATAAAGAAAATAAAACACCTATCGAAATATAAGATAGGTTTTTAACTATAAACAAGTGTTGCGGGATTTCCAAATCAATGACCTCAAAGCAAAACCTCTAGACCGTACCTGTGAAAAGTCCCCATTCAAATATGGTCCCTCTGGCCACGTTATCACTGGTGACCTCAACATCATGGAAAATGACTTACTTCGCGATGTTTTGGCTAAAGGACCTAAATATCGTGAGCAAAGACGAATCAACTGGAGCTATAATTTCAAAACAATTATGGATTCAGTTGAGGACTATGTCAGAAAATGTGCCAAAAAAGCACAGGAGAAAGAATGTGACGTTTTGTCAGAATGGGTAAAAGCTGTGAGGTCATTGGGTTTGAAAAATAATCAATTCTTTGAAAGGCTCAATGAGCACTAAGTCAATATCCATTTTCAGCACACTGATGTTGCTAAAACATTGTCCACCTTACATGACAAATATGTTGTTCTACCTGCAGACAAAGCCGAAAAATAACATCATTTTTGTGTGCAAGAAAGACTATATTGACTGTTTGACAGCTGAATTGGGGGTTGGTTGTATCAGCAATAGCACCACATAAACGGCTACAAAACTGTCTAAGGAGGAAATCATTGACAATCACAAATCTGCCATTTCCTCCTTCGGCCTTTCTGTTGGTGAAAATAATGATAATGGATTCCTAAATTACATAAAAATCCATACAAACAGCGCTTCATTGCAGGGTCATCCAAATGTACAACTAAGCCTCTTTGAGTTCTGTTGACTTCAATACTTACGGCAATAAAATCCGGCCTCCAGAAATATTACGATTGTTGTTATTCTAGAAACGGTGTCAATCAAATGTGGATCCTGAAGAATTCGAAAGAACTGGAGATTCTTAACTCTAAATCAGTTTCGTCTTGTAACAGCATCAAAACATTCGATTTCTCCACACTTTACACTTCTATTCCACATGAACAACTGAAATCGCGATTGGCACAGCTGATTAAACGCAGCTTTTTCTAAAAGAATGGAAAACGCAGGTACAAATTTCTTGTTGTCGATTATACCAAGACTTACTTTGTTTGTCATCAATGATTCTAAGAAAAAGAACAAATTTACAGACGACCAAATAATCGACATGCTCAACTTTCTTATTGACAACATATTTGTTCAGTTTGGTGGACGTGTTTTTCAGCAAACAATAGGGATTCCAATGTGCACTAATTGTGCACCTTTGCTTGCTGATTTGTTTCTTCATTCATATGAAGCAGACTTCTTGCAATCTCTTCTAGACAAAAAAGACCGTAGACTAGCTCTCTCTTTCAACCTCACGTTCCGTTATATTGATGATGTCCTTTCACTAAAGAATTCTCGATTTGGTGACTTTCTCCATCTCATATATCCACAGGAGCTTGAGATCTAGGAAGTCTGCTTCATATTTAGATCTACATCTCAAAATTGACTTTCAAGGAAGACTTTCAACAAGGCTCTATGACAAACATGATGACTTCAACTTTCCAATCGTCAACTTCCCCTTCTTGTGTAGCAACATTCCGTCCGCTCCAGCTTATGGAGTTTACGTATCTCAATTGATTCGTTACTCCAGAGCGTGCGGGACTTACATCAATTTCCTTAGCAGAGCGACACGTCTGACGCCAAAATTGCTCACACAGGGTTATGTTGCTCGTCGGTTGCTGTCTTCACTCAAGAAATTATACGGAAGACATCATGCACTTATAGACAAATATGGGATTTCGATCTCTCAGATGAGTACAGATGTTGGTTTGTCATAGGGTGTTGTTTTGTCTTCCTTTACCTGATTTGACACGCTGAATGGACTATTGGCAACGCGACGTGTGGGCTATAGCAAGCAGGAACTGCTTACTCTTCCGGAGCACCTGAGTTCACTCTTGTTTCGACTGGAGTTCGCGTTGTTGATTGATATTCAGTTGTTTTGTGTTTTCATATTTTACATGTTGTCTGTTTTTGTCCCGTTCTTGTTGGTGTTTACTAGTTTTGTCTCTGCCCTTTCGGACTTATGACATTCGGATACCCCATTGGTACTTCTGCTTCTTTAGATATTTAGACGACATTCTTGCAATCAACAATCCTTCATTTTCTAATTGTATTACAGATATCTATCCTTCCAAATTAACCTTGAACAAATCTGACGTCACCGGTGATAGAAGTCAATTTCTTGGTTTAGATTTAAGTATTATCAACGGAAAATTACAAACCAAAGTATATGATAAATGTGACGACTTTATCTTCCTACTATAAATTCCCCTTGTGCCGTCATACGGGGATAACATTTTGTAGTTAGTAAGATATGCTTGGATCTGCAGTGGTGCCTCTGATTTTAATAATAAAAACCGTTTTATTACTAAAAAATATTGAAACAAGGTTATCGATTCCAGAAGTATCGATCTCTTATTGAAAAAAATAATTGTACACGTCGATTTCTGGTCCTGAATTTAATAGTAATGTTTTTTATAAAGCTCACAAATTTAAAAACAATCCATTGGAAATGAAAAATTCGCTTTAAAATTTATTACGCAAAGGATATGATTTGAATATTTCGGTAAAATCTTTGAATTTAGTGTTTTTGGCATAAATATTGATAACTTGATACTTACTTTAAAACTTCCATGAGCTTTTTACTTATTGTCATTTTAACGCATTATATCGATCAAGCATGTCGGTTTTGTGAGATGACCCCAAAACCATTATTGTTTTAAGTGTTGTGTTGGATTTAAAATGGGTATATTTGATTTCTTTTAACATCAGTCGATTGGTGATTCTCAGCTAGCGCTCAGTAATCAACTTCCCATTTTTGTGTTACATGATAACATCAGCTCCAGTTTATGGTGTTTAGTATCGTTATTCAAATGCTTGTGGGAAATATTGTGATTTTGCTTATGCAGGTATTGTTGCACCCCAGTTGTTGTGGTAAACCATAAGGCTGATATTCACATGCAAAATTATAATCATTCAGGCGAGCACAGATGTTGGATTGACAGAAAGTTTGCTTGTCCTTTTGTCGTTTTTGACCTTCTTAGAATCAGTTCTTGGTAACGTGGTGGGTGTAATATAGCCCGGGGGGTTACTTCCTATATGTTGGTATACGTGGACGTGTGCCAAATTCGGGTAGTAATTTTAAGATTTTTAATATTTACTTGGGGTGTCATTTTTTATCTTCTTGTATTTATTTAGGTTTTATTTAACATATGATAATAATATGTTTTCAAAACAATTATGGATTCAGTTGAGGACTATGCCAGAAAATGGACCAAAAAAGAACAGGAGAAAGAATGTGACGTTTTGTCAGAATGGGTGAAAGCTGCGAGGTCATTGGTTTTGAAAAGAATCAATTCTTTGAAAGGCTCAACGAGCACTAAGGCAACATCCATTTTCAGCAACGCTGATGTTGCCAAAACATTGTCCATCTTACATGACAAATATGTTGTTGTACCTGCAGGCAAAGCACCAAATAACATCATTTTTGTGTGCAAAAAACAGTATATTGATTGTTTGACAGCTGAATTTGGGGTTGGTTGTACCAGCAATAGCACCACATACACGGCTACAAAACTGTCTAAGGAGGAAATCATTGACAATCACGAATCTGTCATTTCCTCCTTAGGCCTTTCTGTTGGTGGCAGTAATGATGACATTTCATCCCTGTATTGGATTCCTAAATTACATAAAAATCCATACAAACAGCGCTTCATTGCAGGGTCATCCAAATGTACAACTAAGCCTCTTTCAGTTCTGTTGACTTCAAAACTTACGGCAATAAAATCCGGCCTCCAGAAATATTACGATTGTTGTTATTCTAGAAATGGTGTCAATCAAATGTGGATCCTGAAGAATTCGAAAGAACTGATGGAGATTCTTAACTCTAAATCAGTCTCGATCTTTGGCAACGTGACGGGTGTGCTATAGCAAGCAGGAACTGCTTACTCTTCCGGAGCACCTGAGTTCACTCTCGTTTCGACTTGAGTTCGCGTTGCTGAATGCGGTTTTGTTGTTATGTGTGTGTGTGTGTTTTATGTTGATATGTGGTTTGTTTTGTTGTGATGATTTTTTGTCTGCCGGTTTTGTCTTTGTCTTTACGGTTTTATGATACTGATTACCCCTTTGGTACACCTTTGCTTCTTTCATCTTGTAACAGCATCAAAACATTCGATTTCTCCACACTTTACACTTCTATTCCACATGAACAACTGAAATCGCGATTGGCACAGCTGATTAAACGCAGCTTTTTCACAAAGAATGGAAAACGCAGGTACAATTTTCTTGTAGTCGATTATACCATGACTTACTTTGTCATCAATGAGTCTAAGAAAAAGAACAAATTTACAGACGACCAAATAATCGACATGCTCAACTTTCTTATTGACAACATATTTGTTCAGTTTGGTGGACGTGTTTTTCTGCAAACAATAGGAATTCCAATGGACACTAATTGTGCACCTTTGCTTGCTGATTTGTTTCTTCATTCATATGAAGCAGACTTCTTACAATCTCTTCTAGACAAAAAAGACCGTAGACTAGCTCTCTCTTTCAACCTCACGTTCCGTTATATTGATGATGTCCTTTCACTAAACAATTCTCGATTTGGTGACTTTCTCCATCTCATATATCCCCAGGAGCTTGAGATAAAGGACACAACGGATTCTAGGAAGTCTGCTTCATATTTAGATCTACATCTCGAAATTGGCTCTCAAGGAAGACTTTCAACAAGGCTCTGACAAACGTGATGACTTCAACTTTCCAATCGTCAACTTTCCCTTCTTGTGCAGCAACATTCCATCCACTCCAGCTTATGGAGTTTACGTATCTCAAATAATTCGTTACTCCAGAGCATGCGGGACTTACATCGATTTCCTTAGCAAAGTGACACGTCTGACGCAAAAATTGCTCACACAGGGTGATGTTGCTCCTCGGTTGCTGTCTTCACTCAAGAAATTTAACGGAAGACATCATGCACTTATAGACAAATATGGGATTTCGATCTCTCAGATGAGTACAGATGTTGGTTTGTCATAGGGTGTTGTTTTGTCTTCCTTTACCTGATTTGACACGCTGAATGGACTATTGGCAACGCGACGTGTGGGCTATAGCAAGCAGGAACCGCTTACTCTTCACGAGCACCTGAGTTCACTCTTGTTTCGACTGGAGTTCGCATTGTTGATCATTGATATTCAGTTATTTTGTTTTCATATTTTACATGTTGTCTGTTTTTGTTCCGTTCTTGTTGGTGTTTACTGGTTTTGTCTCTGCCCTTTCGGACTTTTGACATTCGGATACCCCATTGGTACCTCTGCTTCATTAATATTCTGGGTGAAATATTAGTATTAATTCTGGTAAATAAATTCCTGATAAATTATCTCGTGTTTATTAAATCTATTATCCACGTGCATAAAGTGTCTAAGTTTCTAGCTCTACCACAATGAGTACATTTTTGTGGGTAGTATGATCACTATATATACTATTTATTTAGGTATGAAAATCCAGAGAATATTATCATTCATACTATTTATTTGGGTATCAACATTCAGAGAATATTAGTATTTATTTGGGTACCATTTGTACATCTGCTGCCGCACGTCCCCGTACTAAAATTGGAAAGTACCCCCCTCCTGGGTGCTACAGCAAGGAGGAAATACTTACCTTCCTGAACATCTACATTTTACGATGCTGATTGCGGTTAAAGTGTAATATTAGAATGTGATTTGTATGTTATGCTGTTTGTTTTTTAATTTTTTTAAGGATTTACATTTGATCTTCCCTTTGCTATATATTTGCTTCTTATAAATAGTTTTTTTTCGTTGATTATCTTTTTTAATATTTTGTCGTCCAACTTCTGACTTTCATTTTTAGTATTTAGATCTTCCTTTAGATTTGTTTTATCTATTCTAGTGTAAAAACCAAACTAATTCACAGAATCATACTCATATATGTTTGATATATTTTAAAATTGGATTCGACTATTTTTTACCTTAAATTTCTGTTGAAATTATTCGAACATGAACATCTGCTTTCTGGGATTTGAAAAAAAATATTGCTATCTTTTTGTGTCAAAGTGTTTGCGGTTGTATTTATTGTCTGGAACTTTGTAGTCATTTGTATTCCTATGCTTGATCATATTTATCACAATGCTAAAATGGATACCCATTAATGTTTTACAGGATAAAATGTACAAAACAAATTGCATTTTATGTATTTTTGTAAAACCGTTTCTTCTTTGGCTCTCACAAATATTGTTAGGTGTATAATTTGTGTATTTTTACCAAAATGTAATTAAGTTTGATTATTTAAAGGTAATAACAAAACTACCGAACTTGAATGATCAATCTCATAGTCCAGAGAAAATGACAAAAACGAATCAGTCATACCGGAGAACTGGTGGATCGTAATGGTCCTGACTTGGTACAGGCATTTCAAACGAAATGGTGGGTTAAACCAGGTTTTATGGCGCCAAACCTCCCTCTTCCATTGCGATCTTAGGATCCGGTAATGACCATAGAACACAACATCGTTGTGAGACACAATAGGGATATTGAGGTGATCATCTCAGTACAGCAGACCAGTCAAACACTAATTAAAACAATTAACTATCATATCTTTTATCTCAATTTTGAACTTTTCTACTAGTGGCTGATAACGAAGAAAGAATTTTTTTAGTGATCGTATGAGACGTATTTTCTTATAGCCCTGCTTCAAAAGTCGGTCACGAAGAAACCGTTGTCTGATCAAAAAATCTGTGAAATGTGTGCAAGCTCTGGCATATCGAATAAGTTGAGAAATATAAACACCGTATGCAGGAGAAGTAGGTATATTGCTCTGTAGATTAGGAAAATTAATAATTTGAAAATTAAAATCGTCTCGTTTATCGTAAATTTTAGTACTGAGATGACCACCTGAGTCAAATTCGAGGTGCAAATCCAAGAAAGACGTGAAGCAATTAGATTCGGTGGTCTCTTTAATCTCCAATTCCGGTGGATATATTGAATGAATCCAACTACCAAATGAAGTGTTATTGACAGAAAGGACATCATCAATATATCTGAATGTAAGATTAAATGACCTTGCCTCTTTCATCTTCTTGTTCTTTACGAGTCCCTGAAGAAATTCAGTCTCGTAAGAGTATAAAAACAAATCGGCGAGGAGAGGAGCACAGTTTGTGCCCATTGGAATGCCGATTTGTTGTTGAAAAATCTCTCCTCCGAAGGTGACAAATATGTTGTCAATGAGGAAATCAAGCATACTGCAAACTTGTTCCAGTGTGTAACACATTTTATCTTTGAAAGATGTTTTGGAAAAGAATGTGGAATTATAACCCAAAACAACAAAATTCCTTGAGTTTGAAAAGGCTTTTTCGAGAAGTTTTTCAGGCGACATTTTAGTTTTTCGTGTGGCAAGGTAGTGTATAATGTATAAAAATCAAACGTTTCCAAAGAGTGAAGCTCAGAAAATGATCTAGATTTAAAATGATCTAACAAATCTTTTGAGTTTTTCAAAATCCACCTATGGTCAATTCCACTACGATTATAAATAGTGTCGCAGTATGCTTGTTGACCTTCTTTGACAGCGAAGGTGTCAAAGAAGCTTTGATATGTTTGAGGTCGAAGGTCATGGTTCGGTCATATTGTTTGCTGGATGTCTTAATGGGAAATTGTTTAATGTAAACATCTGAGTACAAAATGTACATAACTAAAACACCATTTGGAACATGAAAAACACAAACAGACTAGAATAGAAAATTTTTTTTTATCATGTTTATGTTAATTGGATTCGATAGTTTTGCAATGAATAACTACAACGCCATCAGTCGTTTTCTATAATGTTTACTGGTTATAACAAAAGGTCATGAAACATACTCAACTTTACATATTACATATTCGAGTCTTTTTGCGTTGTTTAATAACTCATACTTATTTTTAATAATGTATATTTTACAATCAGATTACTCCATCTAAATCATTTCCCATTAAGATAATCAACACAAAATATTACCCAAACCATAACATGTGAGCTCGAACAAATTCATCTTTTTCGGCTATGAGGTAAATTAATACAGATAAAGTTAATTCATATAGCTATTTTCGTTTTGATTCTTTTGGAATGACTAATTGATCTTATTCTAAAGTTTCTTTGGACTCAAATATTTTAGCAAAAGTTAATCGAGTTAACTTTCACATAAAAGCATTTAATCCCTTCCGGAGCATATTGACTCACTCTTTTTACAGCTTGAATTTGGGTTGCTTTGTTTGTGTTGGTTTTATGTTGTCTGTTTCTTTGTGTTATTATCGTATTTGTTGACTGATTTTGTCTTTTCCTTCTGCTTCTTGTAATAAATTGACATGTATAATCAGTTACTAGATATATCTTATAAATACAACATTAACATTATCTACATGTTAAACTAAAAATAATCAATACACTTTGGAAAATCAAAAGCTGACTCTATTGTTCTAAGTGGTCATCTCGGTGGAGGATGTAAACTTTCTAATAGGGGTGGACAGTTTCATCTGCTTCCTGTTACTTGTTGCCCGCCGGGTTGTTAAATTTGCGATCGATATGAAAAATCCATGAAGCCCGCAGGTGAAGGTGAAAATGTAGTCCAACCATTCAAGTTGATAAAGTACTGCTAGCAAACCGGTGGTCCAAAAGATTCCAGATAACACCAACATTCGGAGGTACATTTTTGCGTCATCATATGTGGGCGATCGACGGATCTGACTTATTTCCATGCTCATTACTTGTAATTTTATTACAATCAAAAGTAAGCAGACTGTATTTATGAAAATCGATGCTATGACGGGACCAGTAAAAAAGAGAACATTACCAGGATACATGGTCGGGAAACAATCACCTTGGTCATAGCCCGGAGACAGATAAGCCGGACCGACATGGTCGATAGCTACTGCTGGTCCAACAATTAATAACGGTATCAGTAATCCCACTACTGTCATCACCTTTCTCTCTTTTGATTTGATATTTCTGGTCGGAATCCGCCTCGCTTTCATTCTGAGCAACGTTGAAACGATATAGATAACAGCAAGAGTTGTAAACGAGAAAGTAGCTAACCAAACATAACGTAGAAGAATGCTTATTATGTAGCATATCTTGTAGATTTTTGGAGCTCTTATTCCAGCCATGAAGAGAATATTCGCCAACATCAATGACACTGCTATTTTCTCTGTATTTGAAGAAGGGACATCAACATATAGTTTGTGCCTTCTATTGAAAACGACCAGGATAATCAGAGACAGGACCGAAATGCTGCATAAAATGTAGGTCAATACAGCAAAAATGGAAATGCTTTTCGAGTTTCTTGGAGGTTTTTCACATTGTAAGTTGTAAACTTCTAATGCTTTGTTCTTTAGCCTTCTTGTTCGAATGATTGGCTTTTTACAAAATGTTCTGACAGATATATCACTTGGAATGATTAAATCATATATTCTATGATAATTCAAGAGTTTGGATCCAGAAAAGATCGATGATTTCTGCATGTCCTGATTAAGTGCAGTATCTGAAGTAATAGTTTCTTGACCATGCGCTTTCACTGTATAACTTGATTTGTCATCTTGAACTGTAATAACGATTTTTTGAGATATTAAATCCGCTTTTAATTTTAATATTTCTTCTTCAAAAGATCGTTTTAAAATTTTCATGACAGCGGTAATTTTAACAGTATTGTTAAGATTTGAATCCGGGTTTATGTACGTCATAGAAATCACTTCTGTTAACTTTGGTATTTCCTTGATCCACAAGGTTAATAGTGCCATCTGTCGGACTTCCGTTTCTGTAAAATTGTCAGGCACAATGAGGCTGTATTCTACCATGAACTCGAAGTTGATAAAGCTCGGGATGTGTGTACATAAGTTTTGTTCTTTTATCTGAAATGATCAAAGCCGAATATATGGACGGTTTATTCACTTTCAGTACCCTTAGTGCAATATCTAACATTTAATATACATTTTTACGACATTTAACATGTAGTGCCTGGTTATTTTCTTTAGTAAGCGGCCATTTGATTTGGGGGTGGCTAAGGTGAAATATGAAAAAAGGCAGAATGCCATACTCTAGAAATAAAAAGCAGACCAGTATTTTGAAATAAAATAAACGGAAGGATGCAGTTTTTTGCTAAAATAATCAGGGTAATTTTAACAAAAAGTCAAGGCTAAGATATTCCTGGACATAAAAAGGCAGGATAAAAAATGTCCATATCCCTCTAAAAATTAAATTGTTGCTTCCTAACTGTATCTTAAAAGATTATGCAGTGACTGTTCAAGACCAACTGGAAAGGCGTAACTAGACTCGTGCACTTTTGTCAGAAGTAATACATCATGGGATAAAATTGTAATATATAGATTTGTTAAAACACATATCGTTTTTCTCTGTCTTGGGCATAAGTTGATTTCAGACGTGTTTGAGTTCCAAATCACAAGTTTTGGGTATTAATGTTCTCTGCTTTTTATATTTATACATCCTTCTCACACTTTGGCTAGAGTGTTTCTGGTGAAAAATAGATGAATGGCGTGTCAGGCGTGGTAAATATTGTTTTAATTTTTATTTTGAAAAAATCCATGATGGTTAACGCTTCTATTGAGGTGTGTTCGTTACAATATATTTTTGTGCGAAAAAAGAAAAGAGGCTCAAATTGGGCATTTGAGTGTCAAAAGTCCAAATATGCAACGACAAAACGAATAAACAAGGACAAACAGCACGAAGAAATTAAACACAAAATAAACCGAGTGGAAATCACACAATAATTACGTCTGACACAATAATTGCTAACACAGGGTTGTGTTGCTCCTCGGCTGTTCAATAAATCTTACAAAAGACATTATGTACGCATACAAAAATATAGTATTTATATCTTTGAGATGAGTGCAGATGTTGGTTTGTCATGGGGTTTTATTTGTCTGTCTTGACTGGATTTGAAGCACTCTCGTTACGACTTGTGTTTGCGTTGTTGAGTTCCATTCGGTTGATTTTGTGTTTTGTGTTTCATCGTGTTGTCTTGTTCGTGTTTACCGAGTTCGTCGTCGCACTTTCGGACTTTTGACACTCGAATGCCCATCGGCGCCTCTTTGCTTCTTTAAATGCTTGCTTAATTGCTAAACTCAAAGACAACATGAATTTAACCAGTCTCTAAAAATTGGGGGTTGGGGGTGATTATGAAAGGTTTATAAATATTTGAACATAAATGTTGATAATGTGAGAAATTTTCCAATACCAAAGAATTGCTTGTGCACAATGGTAAAACTTTCTATGGACTAAAACTTCAATGATTCAAGTGTTCCATCTGTCAATTTAAATGAATATCTAACAAAAGTGTTGGCAATGAAACATGTTAATCAAAGATATTAACCTGGAAATGGTGAGAGTGATTTTTTAAGTAAAGGTAATAACAAAACTACCAAAATTGAATGATCAATCTCATAGTCCAGAGAAAATGACAAAAACGAATCAGTCATACTGGAGAATTGGTGGATTGCAATGGTCCTGACTTGGTACAGGCATTTCAAACGAAACGGTGGATTAAACCAGGTTTTATGGCGCCAAACGTCCCTCTTCCATTACGATCTTAGGATCCGGTAATGACCATAGGGATATTGAGGTGATCATCTCAGTACAGCAGACCAGTCAAACACTAATTAAACAATTAACCACCATATCTTTTAACTCAATTTTGAACTTTTCTACTAGTGGCTGATCACGAAGAAAGAATTTTTTTAGGGATCGTATGAGACGTAAAGGTGATCCAACATCTCATGTTACTGTCTCAAACTTTGTTTTAATTTTCATATCAAAACATACAGACAGAATCGAATACTATATCACATAGTATATTTAAGAGTAATTGTGTTATAAGCTTCTACCTTATTCTAAAAAAATGAGATTTCTAGATTTTCGTACTTTTTGGGGTAACAATCAAGAACAGAAGTAAGAATATGAGTCTTATTATGTCAACACTTTGTCGCAACCCGCGCGAATAACGAAATTGTATTACATGTATCCACAAAATGGCTATTTGAGGCAAACGACGCAAACAGATATCCTCAAAATACGAAGAGGAATCAAAGGCATATTGTCTACGGAAATCACATTTTTTCTCCCCCAATATTTTGTTGTCATTCAGACCGAAATATAGTAAAACTAAACTGAGAATACACCTACATTACCAAATTGGCCTTAAACATGGTTTATGGTGCTTAAACTATTCGACCATATTGATTGATTACTTGGTTATGTTCGTGGCAACAGATATATCCTTAATCACTTTTATTCGACCATCCATTGAAATATTTTGTTTGAGAAGATTAAAATATTATACTCACTAGTTCATTCCATTCAGTACATAAAGATGTCTGTACATTATCACTTGAGAATTTATCATTAAAAGAAAAGATGACAGACATTTTTTGGAATATATGCTGGTCAGTAATCCTGTTTCCAAAAAACTAAAACGAACGAGCTAAACACTTGGTGACATCATCTTCGTTAAACATTAAACAGTGTATATTTCTATAGAATGTGATGGAATCACCCTCTTTACTAATTGGGTTAATATATTTCTGACACATATCATTGTCATTGTCCACAAAAGCCAGACAGCGTCGTGTTTTTGCAAAATGAGGTGGCACATATACGTAAAAGTAATTGTTAATCTCATGGAAAAGTTTAGTCTTGTTATAATGAATTGTATCAAGATAATGATTCATTTTTATTGCCATATCAAAGGAAGTAAACGATGTAACATTATTACACTGAGCACAATACCTGTTCTTGTAAATCATCGCCGGGTTGTGATTGCTCACGACTGGTGGTCCGGTGTAAACTAAATCACTATCGTTGCACTTTGAACTTAGACTAGAGTTTTCCTGAAAGCATGTGCTTATGACCTGAATACCAGAGAGAGAAATTTCAAGATTTCCAAGCTTTAGACATGAATACATCTTTGGTATGGATAGATTAATTGTAAAGTTAGATGAGTAACAACAGTCGCGATATTCTGGACAAAGTTCGTCACATTCACAGTACCAGGTTTGCCTGTCAGGTGGTCTGCATTTACTTACGGATAAACATGGATCACTGCTTAGGTTGGCATATCTTGAGGACGTATCTGATGAAGTCTTATTTACTCCCTGGCCTAAAGGCATAACACTGGTGTTTTCATATTTGTCTCTTTTATTGTAACCGTTTACATTATTAGAATTTAATGTCCTATTTTCGTTATAAAGAAAATCATCTAATTCGGAATTCGTGCCCAGCAAAATTGTTGAATAAATATTTTTCGATGTCACATGTTTGTTTAATATTTGAGACGTTTGGGAATCATTTTTAATTGCCTGATTTTGGCTTTGGAAAACTACAAAGATACATATTACGAAAAACATTTTTTTCTGAACCAACCTGTAATTTGCTTGTCAAAAGTATCTTATATATGTTCTTAAAAATAAATTGATGTTTTATATTAACTGAAAACAATTAAAACTTGATTATTTAAAACATATTAAATTGTGCTTTGTTCTATTTTAAATGTAATTGGCATTATTTCCTTTGATCGTTGTTCCTGATTTCCCTCAAGAAGTTTACTCTAGGCTTAGTAAATCAAATATATAAGATATTAAGTTGTTTTTATTGTGATATCAAAGGACGTAAACGATGTAACATTATTACACTGAGCACAATATCTGTTCTTGTAAATCATCTGTTTTGTAAATTATGTTCAATACCCATTTCTAAGTAGTATCCGTTTGGAATGTAGTACTATACCTCATTCAAGTCCATTATATGAAGGTGCACTCATCATCTCTTCTTTTTGTTACTATAAACTGTTTTCCAAAATTGAAAACCCAGAAGACATTTTATAAAATTAACCTACATTATTAGAGGACTTGGCTTCATAAATATATATAGTATATTTATGGACCCTAATATTCAACATCTCATTCCGCCTTATTTTTCTAATACCGAACCGCCTATTGTATCATATAAATATAAGAAACCTACACGTAACATTATTTTTAACTATACAACAACTACAACTGATGAAGAACTAGACACGAATATTCCTTTGCCATGGGACTGTGCTAAATATGATTTCAGATATGCTCCTTGTGATCATGTTGTTACCGGAGACCTTTCAATAGTCAGTGACCCAGAGGTTATGAATTTCTTGAAAAAAGGACCAAAGTTTAGACCACCCACTAAAATTAATTGAAATGCCTGCCTAAACTGTATCAAAACTTCCCTTCTCTCTTATTGCAAATCTTGGATCAGGAGAGAAGGGACCGACTCAAAATCTCTAGACCGTTTTATTAATAAATCTATGACAATTGTTCAACTCAGAATCAGCCAATTTCAAAATTCATTTGTAGATTTTAGGTCTAATACTTACCTTAATCGAATAAAGTAAAAAAATCCGTTTACTTGGTTTGCGATACGTGTTTGTTCCCACCGATAAAGCAGCTTACAATGCCGTTGTGGTATGAAGAAAGTATTACCATGAGGTTTTAATGCATGAAATAAAAAATTCGAACACTTTCGTTCCCGTGCATTTGACAGAATCAGGTATCATTGACGATCATATCATAGCAACCACAGCACTTCGAGTTGCCCCGACATACTTTTAGTTACCTACTATGTACTGGATACCTAATTGCACAAAAATCCATATAAATCTCGTTTTATTTCTGCTTCAAGTAAGTGTTCTTTAACCTATATTTCCAAAGTTCTATCTCTTGTCTTAACTACTATGAAGGAATTTATTATTCAATACTGTAAAATGGTATTCGAAAACAGTGGAATTAATTAGTTTTAGAGCGTAAAAATTCTCTTGATGTTTTGGACAAGCTTCGTGCATTTGAAAATACGTTCCATATTGTTGATAGTTACGATTTGTCTACTTTATATATTAACCTTCCACATAATCTGATTAAAAAGAAATTTGAATATTTGGTTAAATGGTGTTTTGACAAATCTAAAAGTGATTATATCTGTTCTAGAGTTTCAAAATCATTTAGTAAATAATTTTTTAGTAACGAGCCTCAAAAAGGTTACATTAACTGGACTGTTGCAGAAACTATTAATGCTCTAAATTATTTGTTAGATAATATTTACATACGTTTTGGTAAACAAATTTATCGCCAAATTATTGGTATTCCTATGGGTACTTATTGTGCGCCACTTATAGCCTACCTTTTCCTATACTGTTATGAATCACAATTTATGGCTAAATTACAAATAGACCCCAACAAACAGAACCTAATCGAAACTTTCAATTATACTTTTAGATATTTAGATGACATTCTTGCACTCAACAATTCTTCATTTTCTAATTTTATTACAGATATCTATCCTTCTGAATTAACCTTGAACAAATCTAACGTCACCGGTGATAGATGTCCTTTTTTAGATTTAGATTTAAGTATTATTGACAGAAAATTACAAACCAAAGTATATGATAAACGTGACGACTTTACCTTCCCTGTTATAAATTTCCCTTTTCTTGAAGGAGATGTTCCACTAGCGCCGTCATACGGGATTTACATTTCACAGTTAGTAAGATATGCTCGGATCTGCAGTGGTGTTTCTGATTTTAATAATAAAAAAAAAACGTTCTATTACTGAAAAATTATTAAGACAAGGTTATCGATACCACAAATTAGTAAAATCTTTTTCTAAATTATTCCACAAGTATCGATCTCTTATTGAAAAGTTTAATTGTACACGTCGCTTTCTTATAGTGAAAGGAATATCACATCCTGAATTTTATGATAATGTTTTTTATAAAGCTCACAAATTTAAAAGCAATCCATTAGAAATAAAAAAATGGCTTCAAAATTTATTACGGAAAGGATATGAATTGAATATCTTGGTTAAATCTTTGAATTTAGTGTTTTATGGCAGAAATATTGATAACTTGATACTTTCTTTAAAACTTCCATAAACGTTTTTACTATTGTCATTTTTAAGCATTATAGCGATCAAGCGTGTCGGTTTTGTGTGATGACACTTTAATAAATCATTATTGTTTGAAGTGTTGTGTCGGATTTAAGATCGATAAGTTTGATTTTTTTTACATCAGTCGATTGATGATTCTCAGCTAGCTGTCAGTAACAGCGATTGTTCTATAGAGAATTCCTTTACCGTCCTTTTGTTTGTTCTTGTTTTTTTGTCTTAGGTTCTTTCTAGTGGAATTGGACTTTGATCGATTTGCTTTTTATTGTGCGTTAAGTGTTTGTGCTTTGTCTAGGAATATTGATAGGGGGAAGGTTGGGCCCAAAAACCTAGTTTGGCCCCGCCTCATCTTACATGTGCCTGTCCTGAGCCAGGAATCTTTGACAAAGCTTTCGTTTGTACTTGTCTTTTTGATGTTTCATGTTCCTTGTTTAAGAAGGGGGTCTATCTGTGACTATTTCAGGACTGGATTTGAATTACATGCATTTTATTTAGACCATGGGCCAATTGCAGAACCGCGAGCAGTGCCAAATGGCCTCGTTGAAGGCTGCTGGCGGTTGTCCATTGTGATTTTTCTAAATTGCCGTTTAATTGTGGGCTGTGTCGCGTACACTTATTCCACATCTCATTATTTGCTAATTTATTACAGAGTAGTACCTTATTAATGTTAATCATGTGTACTTTTATACAAAAATATAATCTCACATTTTAAAAAATTGTGCACGACTTTAAAGGGCAAGATATGACAAGGACTGAATGGCATTTTTGTGGAAAAGTGTTTTCATGTTTAAATGATCATTTGCACAAACTTTTGTACTTGTACACTGTGTGGCTCATAAATAAAAAACACTCAAAATTTGAAGGTTTTTCAGTAAATCGCACATTTCAGTCATTTTTGATAATTATTTTAAAATCATAAGAGAATCTTTAAACAAAAAAAATGTATACACAGTATGTTTTAACTATTGTTAAGTATATATTGCATATTTCCACCTCGATTGAATTTGAAATTTGGAGGCCTATTTGGGCCCTTATTTTATCTAAGGAATTTTAGTTGTAATTGACGGTGGTGGGAAAAAATTCTTGGGGAATAAATGAAATAAGTTTCATGAATGGCCAAAAAAACTCAGATGAGAATCAGCTGAGTGCCCCCAAGAAAGAAGAGCGAAGAAAGGGTTCAACCTTCAGCTAGTCATCGATAAAAACAAAAATTCCAATTTGTGTTTGAATGCTTGCAGTATAACGAAATGAAGAACAAGCTTTTAAAACAAGTGGCAGCGTTTTAAGATCAGATAACTTCAAATGACGAAACAGTTTTAAATACCAACCTGCACTCTCGGACATATGTAATGTTCAGTTACATTGATTTGCCATCTTTTGATGTATTTCATCAATAAACTATTTAAGTTTTAAACGTTTATTTTCCGTCTATAAGCTGGAAAAAAGAACTCGGGGAAAACTCATTCCCATGACAAAATAAGAAATAAGAACAAAAATAGCTAAAACTAAGAACATGTTGATAGAAATGATAATAAACTAAGCCACGACAACATTTAGTTAAACATTAACCTCTTCTGAGCTGACATAATTGACGACTAAAGAATATTTATATATCCATGATATCTACAATAACTATCTGATTTCCATCTACTAAGAACTTTAATAATGTGATCTTGTAATTCTGTTTTACCCGCACTGGTACTAAATGTAGCAGCTCCTGAACTATTTGAACGGACAAAATAATTCAGGGTCGAAACCACATCTTTCAAAATAAGTTTCAATTTTATTAAAAAAAACATTATCATTAAATTTGTTCACAAAATGAGGTTCTGTCAAACTATCTAGAAATTTAGTATTCCTAAAAATTAATTGCTTTTTTAAAATGGTCATAGTACAAATAGATTCCCCAGTTTCGAAAATCTTAATTTCTATACCTTTTCTGAATGGGTAAGTTTTGGATTCCTTAAGTCTCAATACAAAATGATTTTTTTTTAAAATACGACATCAGACACACACAAACTAACTGAAAAATCAAAATTTTAGAATGTAAAACAGTAAATTCACCTCATCTCAAAACTGCAAATATGCTACTATACACACAGCTTCAAAAAGACAGTTTTACATAAAAAGGTAAGCTTTTAACAAAATTATGCAGACATAGTATGTTTTAATTCTTGTTAAGTATATATTGCATATTTCCACCTTGTTTAAACAATTTGAAATTTAGAGGCAAATTTCGGCTCTTGTCATACCTTTTCCTTAAAAAAATTCAGCATAAAAATATGAAATGAAATGTCATCAATTCACGTTTCCATAACCAAGCTAATTTCCGTTTGGAGACACGCATGCTTAGTTCATCTCTTGATACTATTGCTAAAGGAAAAATGAGAAAGAATAATGTTTGCTTGAATTTGTTAAGAACTTACCTCAAATGATTTAGTTTTTATATTTATGAGTAAAAATACTAGACAGGGTACTCTTTCATTTTCTAATGAGTTTTAGTTATTTAGTTATTTAGTTAATTAGTTTTTTACCATTATATTATTGTGCTTTAGCCATCGGCATGGTCATCCACCAATTCCAACCGTCCAATTTTTCAGAGTAACAACTGACTTGTCATTAGAAATTGCTTAGCCAATTGGTTGAACAGATGAAACTTTAAATTTAAAGGTTTTACCATCCATCCCAGTTCGGTAGTTTGTAGTTACCTTTACCAACTAACCCTGTTCGGTAGTTGTGTTGTTACCTTTACAACCTATAACATTTTGAAAGTTTTGTTGTTATCTTTACAAACTATCTCATTTTGGTAGTTGTGTTGTTACCTTTACAACCTATAAAATTTCGGTAGTTTTGTTGTTATCTTTACCATCCGTAACATTTCGTTTTGTTGTTACCGTTACAACCTATGCCATCCCGGCAGTTTTGTTTTTACTTTAACCAACTGACCCAGTTCCTTAGTTTTGTTAATACCTTTATTAACTTTATTAACTTTCCCAGTTCGGTACTTTTGTTGTTACCTTTACCGACTATCCCAGTTTGTTAGTTTTGTTGTAATGATGGTCAATCACATGGCATACACGTTAAATTGTAGACAATAATGACATGGATACACAGCCAAAGACTGTTTAATATGCTGTTTCTCGCATTCATGTATGTTATTATACGCCGCTTGAAAAAGGGGGTATATAGTGATAGGGGTGTTTGTCCGTCCGTCCGTCCGTGTGTCCATCCTTCCATGACGCCTAAGGGTACCCATCTCTTATCCGCAACTCCTTCTAAACCCCTTGATGGATTTTCATGAAACTTTCACACATTCTTTGTCAAATAATGTAGATGTGCACCTACTATTCTAAAATTTGATCAAAATGATTTTTGGGGTTTCCCATAGCAAAACATGGACTAAGCCATTCGACAACATGTGGGTACCCATCTCTTATCCGCTACTCCTCCTAAACCCCTTGATGGATTTTTATGAAACTTCCACACATTCTTTGTGACATAATGTAGATGTGCACCACCTATTCCAAGTCAAAATTATTTTTAATAAATTGCAAACAAATCGATAACAAATTGCTTTCAAATCAAGAATACATGATTTGTATGTGATTCATTTAACAAATTGTAAGCAAATCAAATTGTGACATATTTGGCATTTTGGTTTTGATACAATTTGTTGCAATTTTTTTATTTGATTACAATTTATTTAAGGTCTACTTCATTGAAAATTAATTTGCTTACAATTTGTTAAGCTTGGTTCTTTTTATTCTTTGATTTGTAAACAATTCATTTAACTTTGTCGTTTTACATTTCGATTTGATTTCGATTTTGTTAACTTAGTACTACATGGTGTATATATATGCTATTTGTTTGCAATTAATTGGACTTTGGTTTTCATAAATCTTCTTATATAGGAACTTCTTTGTACATGATAATCTCATTGGCTCTTGTGGTTATCCTACACTATTTGAATTTCAAAAAGAAGGAAGAGGTCATGCATTTTTTCATCAGGATGTAAAGTGAAATGATACTTTGTAGAACTGTGGACTATATCCAATTTGGAAGCTCTGAATTGTAAGACAATAAATTGATTTACTTTCATTGATATTTTTTGATGATTTTAAAGAGTTGTGAAGTTCAGTATACATGTATACAATTATTCTTCATATGGAAAAAGTGTAGGCATTGCATTTAACATGAATAAATGGGAAGTCCAATATAGAGCATAACATTTAATTATACATTTCTTTCTACCCTTAAGTTTAGAAATAGGTTATGAATTTCCTATTTACAGATACGACCAGACATAACCTGTATGCCAAGTTAACTAGAAAAGTAAACTTTTTGACTGCCTAAACTTAACTGATGTCCGCTTTTTAGATTGCATCAGGCAGACCGTGGACCGGTCTAAAGTTAACTGTAATAGCAAACTTGGTCCACGGTCTGCTCTTCTTGACCGCTCTGCTAGTTAACTTTAGCCTAGAACCAACCCGAAGTTAACTTTAGCGTAAGAGCGACCTAAAGTTAATTTTAGCCTAGAGCGACCTAAACTTAACCGCACTGAAGCCAAGAGTGATCTGAAGATAACTTGGCTCAGATTATATTTATCATTTGACTTGATTTATATAAAACTAAATATTTTCTATATTTTTTCATTTTTGTAAAATTATTACCATAATTTTTTAATTGTTTTTTTTAAACGAAATTTAAACCCAAATATTGAAAACAATATTTTATGTATCTATCTTTTTCAATGAAGTATTTATTTGAAAAATATTAATTTAATTAAAAGATTGTTTATTTTTTAAAGATTCATTTTATTAACATACATCGGCAGGGTGTTTAGCATCTAAAGTTAACTGTAATAGCAAACTTGGTCCACGGTCTGCTCTTCTTGACCGCTCTGCTAGTTAACTTTAGCCTAGAACCAAAATTATAATGACTTATAATTTATGTTTGGTCTGCTAGCAACCTAAAGTTCCCTAAAGTTAACTTTGGACTGCTCCGACCTGAAGTTAACTTTGGACTGCCTTAAGCTGCCCATTTCATGGACAAAAGCAGTCCAGAGCTGTCCGGACCGTGGACTGCTCTGTTTACTCAAGTTAACAAGAAAAGCAACCTAAATGACTGCCTATAGTTAACTTTTATACAGGTTATTTCTGGACCCATCTGTATATTTTTGCATGACAAAAATTGTAGTGAACCCTACATTAAATATATGTTTTTCTTGAAATACTGAAATATATTTCCTGTTTTATATAAGAATCTGACAATCCAATGTGGGATGTAAGCTCTTGATATATGTAACCAGAATTGTAGCTCAAAGAATATTAAATGAATATGAAATAAATTATTACATGTGCATGTATATCAGTTTTGCACACTTACATTTACAGGATATTCGATTTGTTTTCAATTTATTTATTTGATTTGTTAACGATTCACTTAAAGGATTTTCGATTTGTAATCGATTTACTTATTTGATTTGTTTACAATTCATTTCTAGGATTTTTGATTTGATTAATATTCATTAATTAGTCGATTTGTTCACATTTTGTTCATACATGTAATTTGTTTGCAATTTATTAAATGCGATTTGTTAGCTTATTTCCATGTGAATTTACCTCGCATACAAATCGCATTCAAATTACAGATTTGTTCTCGATTTGTTACTGCGATTTGTTGAGTGAATTTTTTGAGCTATTTAAAAATCTTATCTGATTAATTTTTTTAGGGGCAGGGGGATATTTGTTTGTGAGCTGCTGCTCACAATTTTTCTAGTTTAACAAATGATTCAAAATACACCTGTTTAAAAATCAAAGAGATTGGTTGCCATGATTTATAAAATTGCAAAAATTATTTAGTTTTGTTTTTGTGCTTTGTCTAGAAATATTGATGGGGAAGGTTGGGCCAAGAAAACTATTTTAACCCCACCACATTTTGTGTGCACCTATCCTGGGCCTGGAACCATTGACAAAGGTTTTGTATGTACTTGCTTGTCTTTTTGATGTTTAAGTTCCATGTTTAAGAAGGGGGTCTATATATCTGCGACTATTTTAGGACTGGATTTGAATTTTATGCATTTTATTTAGACCATGGGCCAAATGCAAAACCGCGAGCAGCGTCTGCTTGTCTCGCTGAAGGCTGGTGGTGATTGTCTATCATCGTGGTAATTCTAAATTGCCGTTTGATATGTGAGCTGTGTCGCGTACACTTATTCCACATCTCTTTATTTTCTATTTTTTGCAGAGTTTATCACCTGTGCCGTGTAAATGCTGTTAAAAGTATCCCCTCGCTTGAGGTGTATGCCCTTATGTATTCTTATGATTGTATACTTGTACATGAGATAGCTTTCAATAATCTCAACCACCTCGTACTTAAATTACATTTTTATTTAATGCCCTTTTATGATTAACTAAATTGTCTTGCTTTTATCTACTTATCCCTGTATTTGTTTCGTAGCTGTCGCGTTTATTATGAAACTTGTAGTTTTAGCAAGACCTTTTTCGACTGTGGTACTTTTTTACTACACAATACCGAATGCATATATTTTTCGGTCCGGTCTTGTTTTGTCATTGAACATCCGTTTCTCTCCTTACAACATGATTTTACGGAATGGCAAATAACAACTAAAAACCACAAGCTAGAATATCCACATCCAACATTACCCTTCAATCTAATATAAATTCCAGCCACTCTTTTAATACTGTAATTCTTCTAAACCACCAGTTCAATCATTAAAAGTCAAAAAACAAATCAATCTACGTAACACATACTATACGTTTAATAGGTTATTCCGTGGATATCCTACCCTGTAATGCTTCTAAATGACAAACTTCCAACAGGTTAATCAGAAACACCATTTTTACATCTAGTATAAATGGACGAAATTTCTATACAAATTTGACTCAAGATGTTAACTAACAAACAACAAACTTTATTTATTTAATAACTTGATCCGAACTCAGTATGTAGGGGAGACTGGAAGGCATTTGTCAAAGAGAACATCTGAACATCTACAAAACTTTCGTCGCTTTAAAAGTATACATGGTATCTTTATCAACAGTTAAATAAAAATAACAACAGCATTTAATATATTAAAGTTCAGCCTCTTGAAATTACTGAAAGAGATGTGCATCTAAGTAAAAGACAGTTTCGTAGAGAAAGACGACTTGCTGAACTTGATTAGATAAAAAAAAATACAGACAGCATACCATCTGGGTCTTAACGGTAATATTATGGGACAGGGAAGCATATCTAGATTATCGAATATAAATGTCATGAATTTAGTGATTCCTCGTAAACGGAACAAATGGTCGCATGGTAAACGAATAAATCGTAACGCAAGAAAACAACATCGCTCTGACTTGCGTATTACTGCTCTTAATTCAAATCTTTAAAAATAATTGACCTCATCATCTGTTTTGTTAACTATGTTCAATACCCATTTCTAAATTAAATAATATCCATTTGGAATGTAATACAATAGCTCATACACAGGAGAAATAGCTACGGATGTATTACGGATGGTCTTCAATCCATCCGTAAATCATCCGTTTTTCATCCGTACAACGGTTATTTCATGCACGTCTGAATTTTTTCCGTAGTGAACTATCCGTAAAACGGTTGAACATTTACGGATGAATATCATGTTATCCGTTTTTCATCCGTAGCTCAAACCATCCGTAAAACGTCCGTATTTCATCTGTTTTTCATCCGTATCATGAAAATACCATTTTCACAGAAAAATTTCCCGAAACCCCTCTTAAATTAAAAGTTATGACCTCGATCATTTGGAAACAAAAATACAGGGTATTTCAAATTTTACGGATGAATTCCATCCGTAAACTATCTGTACTACGGATGATTATATACGGATGAAAAACGTCCGTGTGCTCGATTTTCCGTATTCGTCCGTACATTTACGGATGAATTACGGATGGTTTACGGATGAATACATCTCTTCTTTTTGTTACTAAAACTGTTTCCCCAAATTGACCGCCAAGAAGACCACATTTTATAAAATTTACCTTCATTTATCATGTTAATAGAGGACTTGGCTTCATGAATTTATCTAGTATATTTATGGACACTTATATTCAAAATCTCATTTCACGTTATTTATTTCAAACTGAACTGTCTGTTGTATCTTATAAATATAAGAAACCTACATGTAACATTTTTTAACTACACAACTGATGAAGAACTAGACACGAATACCTATGTCATGCAACAGTGCCGAATCTGATTTCAGATATACTCCTTGTAATCATATTATTACCGCGGGCCTTTCAATCGTCAATGACCCAGAGGTTATGAATTTCTTGAAAAATACCTAAATTTAGACCACCCACAGAGATGAAATGAAATTCCTGCCTAAACTGTATCAAAACTTTCCTCCTCACTTATTGCAAACCTTGGATTAGGAGAGAAGGGACTGACTCAAAATATCTATGCCACTTTATTTTATAAATTTGTGACAATTGTTCAACACAAAATCAGCCAATTCAAAATTCATCTGTAGATTCTATACCTGATACCGTATAGCAGTTTATTTTCGCGGGGGTAAATTTTAGCGGTTTTTGTGTCAAAAGGTATGTGGAAAATATTGCGGGTTTTATTTTCTCAGTTTGTGAATGCATTTGTATATGATTTGTATGAGATGGATATTTTCGCGATTTCCCTCGACCCGCGACAATAAGCGAAAGGTAAACCACTGCGAAAATAACCCGCTATTCGGTACTAATCTAAGTTGAATTAAGTCAAACATCAATATACTTGGTTTGCGATACGTGTTTGTTCCCGCCGATAAAGCGGCAACTATGTCGTTGTGGTATGACGGATGTATTACATTCATGATTAAATGCACGAAATAAAACGTTTGAAAACTTTCCAATCTAATTAAAACCACAATCGGGAACGTAGTGGACAAAAACTCTATATCTGGTTTTAATTAGATTGAACACTTGCGTTTCCGTGCAATCGACAGAATCAGGTTTTATTGACGATCATATCATAGCAATCACAGCACTTCGAGTTGCCCCGACATACTAAACGTTACCTACTATGTACTGGATACCTAAATTACACAAAAATCTATATAAATCTTAATTTCCTTAACCCATATTTCCAAAGTTTTATCTCTTATTTTAGCTACTATGAAGGAATTCATCATTCAATACTGTGAAAGGCTATTCAAAAACAGTGAAATTTATCATTTTTGGAGCGTAAAAAATTCTCTTGATGTTTTGGACAAGCTTTGTGCATTTGAAAATACTTTCCAGACCGTTGATAGTTACGATTTTCTTTTTTTTATGGTAACCTAAATGTACGACATAATCTTATTAAAAAGGAATTTGAATATTTGGTTAAATGTTTAATGGTGTTTTGAACATCTAAAAGTGATTATATATGTTCTAGAGTTCCAAGATCATTGATTAAATCATTTTCGAGATATTAGACTAGAAAGTTTCATTAACTGGACCGGTGCAGAAACTATTACTGCTCTAAATTATTTGTTAGATAATATAAACAACAAAATCGTAAAATCATTGGTATTCCTATGTATGAGTACTAACTGTGCGCCACTTATAGCTGACTTTTTCTTCCTCTGTTATGAATCACAATTTATGGCTAGATTACAAAAATACCCTAAGAAACAGAACCTGATCGAAACTTTTAATAATACTTTTAGATATTTAGACGACATTCTTGCACTCAACAATCCTTCATTTTCTAATTGTATTACAGACATCTATCCTTCCGAATCAACCTTGAACAAATCTAATGTCACCGGTGATAGATGTCAATTTTTTGGTTTAGATTTAAGTATTATCAACGGAAAATTACAAACCAAAGTATATGATAAATGTGACGACTTTATCTTCCTACTATAAATTTCCCTTTCCTTGAAGGAGATGTTCCCCTTGTGCCGTCATACGGGGATAACATTTTACAGTTAGTAAGATATGCTTGGACCTGCAGTGGTGCCTCTGATTTTAATAATAAAAACCGTTTTATTACTAAAAAAATATTAAAACAAGGTTATCGATTCCAGAAGTTTGTAAAATCTTTCTCTTCCACAAATATCGATCTCTTATTGAAATATTTAATTTACACGTCGCTTTCTGGTCCTGAATTTAATGGTAATGTTTTTATAAAGCTCACAAATTTAAACACAATCCATTGGAAATGAAAAATTCGCTTCAAAATTTATAACGCAAAGGAAATGATTTGAATATTTCGGTAAATCTTTGAATTTAGTGTTTTTGGCATATTGATAACTTAACTTCCATGAGCTTTTTACTAATTGTCATTTTAACGCATTATAGCGATCAAGCTTGTCGGTTTTGTGAGATGAACCCCCAAAACCATTATTGTTTAAAGTGTTGTGTTGGATTTAAAATGGATATGTTTGATTTCTTTTAACATCAGTCGATTGGTGATTCTCAGCTAGCTGTCAGTAATCAATTTTCCATTTTTGTGTTACATGATACCATCAGCTCCAGTTTATGTCTACGATGCTGATTGCGGTTAAAGTGTAATAAAAGAATGTGATTTGTATGTTCTGCTGTTTGTTTTTTAAATCTTTTTTTTAGGATTTTCATTTGATCTTCCCTTTGCTATATATTTGCTTCTTATAAATAGTGTTTTCGTTAATTATCTATTTTATTGTCGTCCAAGTTCTGACATTAATTTTTAGGTATTTAGATCTTCCTTTAGATTTTGTTTTATCTATTCTAGTATAAAAACAGATTTGGACAAACCAAACTGATTCACATAATCATACCCTATTATAAAATTGGATTCGACTACTATTTACCTCAATTTTTTGTGGAAATTATTCGAACATGAACATCTGTTTTCTATGATTTAAAAAAAATATTACAGTAACTATCTTTTTGTGTCAAAGTGTTTGAGGTCATATTTCATGTGTTGGGTCATATTCACTCTTTTTACAGCTTGAGTTTGGGTTGCTTATTGGTTGTTTGTGTTGGTTTTATGTTGTCGTATTTGCTGACTGATTTTGTGTTTTCCTTCTGCTTCTTGTAAAAAATTGACATGTATAATCAGTAACTAGATATATTTTATGAAATACAACATTAACATTATCTACATGTTAAACAAAAAATAATCAGTACACTTTGGAAAAACAAAAGCTGACTCTATTTTTCTAAGTGGTCAGCTCGGTGGAAGATGTAAACTTTCTAATAGGGGTGGACAGTTTCATCTGCTTCCTGTTACTTTTTGCACGCCGGGTTGTTAAATTTGCGATCGATATGAAAAATCCGTGAAGTCCGCAAGTGAAAGTGAAAATGTAATCTAACCATTCAAGTTGATATATTACTGCTAGCACACCGGTGGTCCAAAAGATTCCAGATAACACCAACATTCGGAGGTACATTTTTGCGTCATCATATGTGGGCGATCGATGGATCTGACTTAGTTCCATGCTCATTACTTGTAATTTAATAACGATCAAAAGTAAGCAGACAGTATTTACGAAAATCGATGCCATGACGGGACCAGTAAAAAAGAGAACATTACCAGGATATTTGGTCGGGAAACAATCACCTTGGTCATAGCCCGGAGACAGATAAGCTGGACCGACATGGTCGATGACTATTGCTGGTCCAACGATTAATAACGGTATCAGTAATCCCACAACTGTCATCAGTTTTCTCTCCCTTGATTTGATATTTCCGGTCGGAGTCCGCCTTGCTTTCATTCTGAGCAGCGTTGAAACAATATAGATAACGGCAAGAGTTGTAAACGAGAAAGTAGCTAACCAAACATAATGTAGAAGAATGCTTATTATGTAGCATATCTTGTAGATTTTTGGAGCTCTTATTCCAGCCATGAAAAGAATATTCGCCAACATCAATGACACTGCTATGTTCTCTGTATTTGAAGAAGGGACATCAACATAAAGTTTGTGCCTTCTATTGAAGACTACCAGGAAAATCAGAGACAGGACCGAAATGCTGCATAAAATGTAGGTCAACAGAGCAAGAGTTGAAATGTTTTTGGATTTTCTAGGAGATTTTTCACATTGTAAGTTCTTCACTTCCAATGTATTGTTTTCAAGCCATCTGGCTTCTATGATTGGCTCACTACAAAGTTTTTTGATAAATAAATTATTCGGAATTATTAAATCATACAATCTATAATTAAATGATAATTCGTTTGTGTGATAGATAAACCATTTCTCATCAAATTCGATGTCCCGATTAATTGTTTCTTCACCTTGTGTTTTCATGGTTCGACTTGTTTGGTTATCCGTTAGTATAACAACGATACTTTGAGACATAAAATCTGCATTTAACTTTGATATTTCCTGTTCAAATGATCTTTTAGTTATTTTCAATCTAGTGGTCATTTTAAACACATTTTGGTCGTGTAACCGAAGCGAAATAGATGTCGTTCCAACGACTATTGATAGGTTTTGTATCTGCTTCACCCAGAGTGTAAGTAATGCAACCTGCATGATTTTCGTTTCAGTATAATTTTCCGGAATGTTCAAAAAGTACTCAAGTGTAAATTCGGAGTTGATGAAGCTAGGGATATGCGTGCATAGGTTTTGGTCTTTAATCTGGAATTAACAATGTATTAAATATATAATATATTAAATATACAATACATTAAATATACAATTGTATAAAATATACATTTTTTAGAATAAACCAATGTATTAAATAAACCATTGTAATCTTCAATTTTTCCGGTATGTCTTCCTTGTTTTGTCTTGTCTTATGTTCATTTGAGATTGATTCTCCAAGTTCGGTAATTCTGTTATTTCCTTTTTATACAATAAATCCAAACAATAATGTAGGTCATCTGTAGGGCAAACTGTGTTGGCTTTACATTGTGTTTTATATAATAAGTGGGTTTTTTTGTCATTGTAGTACACGTATGCTATTATATATTTAAAATATAATTGATAATATCATAATAAAAACAAAGATACATCTCATTACAATTCAACCATATTTCATCATAGATTAAATTATCTATATATAATACATGTAATATCTTCAAACTTTACTTTCCATTTTCCTGAACCTTGAGTTCATTTTCATATGAAATGAGGAACATGATTGTCTTGATGGGACTGCTGTATGTCCTGGTCTGAATGTGAGGAAAGGGTTATCTAAGCACAACTTTCATTAGAAACCGAATTAAACATTTATATATAACATCAGTAGTGTTGTTAAAGGTCCTGATTAATAACCGACACAAAAATTAAAAGAAATTTCGAAACCATACAAAAGATGACGATTCTTAAGACTTTTTTTTACATATCTCTTCGGTCCATTCAGTGCATGAAGACGCCTGCTGTGTATCGCCAATATTAAAAGTTATTTAGAAAACGTTAAAAAGATAATGATTCTTTAGACTTTTTTACATACCTCTTTGGTCCATTCAGTGCATGAAGACGCCTGCTGTGTATCGCCTAGGACGGTTTCATCAAAAGAAAAGATAACTGAAATGCTTTCAAAGTCATGATGTATGGGGTCACCCATATAAAAAGAATCGAAATAGGATGCAATGCAAACTGGTTCATCAATACCTTCCGAAAACCTGAAACAGTATGCATTTCTATAAAACTTGAAGTTTTCCCTTTCTAAAGCTATCGGGTTTATATATTTCTGACACAAATCATTGTTATTTCTATCATCAACAAGTAGACAGCGTCGTATTTTAGCAACCTTTGGTGGCACATATTTGTAATTGTAGTTGTTTGCTCTGCGAAGAACTTCGCTCTTATTGTATTCATTTTCCAAAGAAGGGTCAATCTCTATCTGCATATCGAAAAAGGTAAACGATGGGACATCATTGCACAGAGCACAATACTTGTTCTTGTAAATCATGGTCGGGTTGTCATTGTTCATGACTGGTGGCCCTGTATCAACAATACTGCTGTCGTTGCACTTTGCATTAATATCTGAGTTTTCCTGCAAACATTTGTCAATTACGTGAATACCAAACTCGTTGTCTCCAAACGTGTCGTACTTCAGACACGAGTATCTACTCGGCACAGATAGATTAACTGTATAGTTAGACGAGTAACAACAGTCGCGATATTCTGGACAAAGTTCGTCACATTCACAGTACCAGTCGTGTTTGTCTGGAGGTCTACATTTACTCTCGAGCAAACATGGATCAAAGCTCAAGTACGAAAAGGTTGGAGTCGTTTCCGTTAGATTCGCTGGTGTAGCTGTTGTAGCGTTATGGTTTATAGTATGTTCCTCCACAGTCGGAAAACTTATACCAGTATCATTCGGTGTACCAGAGCTTTCACTTCCATCATACCATTCGGTAACTGTTTTCGAATCAAGCCAGTTGTTTTGTATTTGAAATGTGCGAGAAACGTTTTCATTTGCGTGGTTGAAATATTGAAAACTTACGAAAAAACAAAATGCCAAGAACATGTTTCTGATCATGGCAAGATGACTGAGTTTTTGTTCATCATCTTTTATATGAATATATCTTTTGTAATTAATAAAATTAATGTTTCCTATTAATGTAATATAATTTAGAATTAAACAGATTTCTTATAACATATTGAATCGTGGTGTGCTGTATTTTTGGACGAAATTCACAACATTTCTTCTTTAATCTTTTTATGTCTCTCCCAACGGCAGTATACTTTAAACTTTGTAAATCTAATATATCTAAACTTATGATGGTTTTTATCCTTTCCTGTAGGACCTTTGGTTGTTTAATGAATCTTGAATATTTACGTTGTTAATAATTTTGATTTAAGTAAAAATAATTAAGTTAACGTTTTGCCATTTTTAATTACCCCCAATAATTTAATGACACAAATTAAACCTGTAAATGTTTGCGCATTTAAAGAGGGTTTTCTAAGCTGAAACAAAGTATCTAAATGAATAAATCACTACATTGCTAAATAAATGTTTGTCGTTTCATCTCAAGGTTATGCGACGTTAGGATGGGGAATCCATGACGTTATTTCATACTGTCCTTCTGTTACCTAACGTTAAAAATGTGTTCTCTGGATTCAATTTCTGCTGGAAAAAATAATTAAATGTTTTTCAATTGGATTTTTGTATTAACAATCCACTCTTGGTGTTTTATAAAACGACATATCTTAAATTTTCCGTTTGCTCATATGTCTAGATATTTACTCAGATGCACATGGTCGATATCCTCGGTGCTGGATTTGGCTTCCTTGTTCGAACATTTTGGTTTTGAGTACTTTTCGTTTCTAATATTTTGGAATTCGACCTTCCAATGTAATGATTTAAATGCTACTGATGAGAGGTTACTCCTTGAAATATCGATATATAGCATATCCAAAATTAACCGTTCATACCCGTGTTTTGGTTATTGTAATGTATCATTTTGATTTTGTTTGGCGAATCTGCTGCTTATGAGTTCTTAATCTTTCAAACAAAAGTTTTTCGTTCGTTCATTGTAGTTTTTCTTTTCATGAGAGATACCTAGTATATAGTAAATGAGATTTATAATTTTACAGTTAATATCTGCATATACTCGGAAATATTCCACATTTGAATATGATGGAGTTTAGTCATTCAGTAATACATAATGCCCCATAAAATCGTTATCAATGGGCAACTAAATGTAATCCTGTGTAAACTGCGAATGTAAGTTGGTTTTTAGGTTTAGTGCCTTGCCTCTAAACCAAAGTTCTTGGTTTGAATTCCAATGGTACTCTTGAAAAAGATAGATAAAATTTAACACTGTCAGATAGATTTTCTTCAACTGAAGGTAAAGTTTTACTGCTTATTAATTGTCCACGTCATTTGAAACGTTTAAAAAGAAACTACGATGGGTGGCTAGGATTATCTTACTCAGATGACCCTAGTAATAACAACAGAGATCGGATATAAATCGGCTGAGCCAGGGCGTTTTTTTTTGTAATAATTTCTGCCTTATAAGAAAATGATAACATTGAAAACATATATCTTGTCACGGCACCTTTGAAAGTATTTTTTTCTTCGACTTCTGCGGAAAAAAGTTCTCTGGCCAAAACAAAAAAACTAAGCCCCCTCTCGTTCAAGTTCAATGGTTGGTCCCATACTTGATGTTGAAGACGTCGCTGTAATGATTAAATCTTATATTTTTCAAGATCTATAGACTATAAGTTTTCGTTGGATAGAAAAAACAAACTATTGCCATATACTACATAAATTCTTCTTTAGGTTTAGAAATGACCAAAAAAAATTGTTTATAATATACTAACCGGCTAATCGACCGACCATTTAACCGATTACTCGGTTAACCGGCTACAATTGAACAACATAAGGCAATGGGTAAAAAGAAACTGTGCATTCATTCAAACAAAACATATTCAACACATATTTGAAACATAGCTTGTTTCTCAAGTTTGTATTATTTTTAAGGACTGGTTGTATTTGTAAATCTCTAAAACAATAAGTTTTTCATACCTACTTTACTCTTGATAAAAGAGTTATACATGAATGTTTTGCATATTACATGTACCCATAATTTATAAAAGTAACCTTTACAGTTTTAAAAATATGAGCCATGGAGGTAGAGTTAACTTAATTAATATTTGAAAATATATAATTCATATCATATCCTCAACATGTATTTTTGTTTGTGGATATTATGTTTTGCATCTGTCTGTTAAATTGTTTTGCTTTAACCTTTGCAATGTAATTAAAAAAAAACACTAACTATTCTATTTAAAATATAAAAGAGTGTTTCTTCCATTTTCTTCTTCAAAGTAAACAAAATTTCAGGAGAAAAAAATCACCAGAAAATATGACGTGCGGAGTATGACATGCAGTTTTTTTTCGAGAAAGAATAAATAATCATATTGTATGCAAAGGATAATATTAATTTCTAGTACTATAGCCATTGTTAAATTCCATCATAAAACCTTAAGTTGTCGTTGGTCTGCTGTGAAAATAACATGTTCCGTAAAACTGTTGAAACTAATATAGATTCAGTTTTGACATGGTATACACAAAACCAAAGTGTCCATAAATTATAGCCAAGAAGGTTATACATAATAGACATTCAAACTTATTCAAAAAAGTTTAAAAGAAATTAATTCATATCTTCATTTCAACTCATAGTCGGCTTTATTCTTATTTCACTCCGAAACAAAATAAATTCGTGCAACATGGGATACAAGTATTCTAGATTTGTGCTTCTGGCATTTTAGCACAGTTACAAAACAAGGTAACAATGAACATTTTATTACTGCGGAATTCCTCTTCAGTCTGTCATTAACAAAACAAAAAATATTAGGAAAAGTTACAAGCTTAGACTTGTAAAAGAAATCCAACACTAAAGCTTTGGTAATTTCTAAATAAAACTAATGAGTTCATCCTGGGTGGGAACGTACCAAAGTGAAATTCGTTTCTAGTTTGCAGCTTAAGAGCGTGGCCTAGGAATCGACCCTCTACTCTCATCGAAACTATACAAAGCTTTGATTACATGATTCAAACCTCAGATCAATCATAACTGGGATATATAGTCCAGTCGATTTGTGCAGGTTTTTCGCGAAATTGCTCAAAGTATGGTAAAAGCATGAAATTTGGCATGGTGGTAGAAAAAAGCACACTAAACAATATTAGCTATGGACCCAACTCGAAAATTCAAATTGGCGACCGTTTTCAAGATGGCCGCCTAATGGAATTTAAAGTTAAGAAATAAATCAAATAAAAATTTATTAAAAATTGTGCTTTGAAGATAAACTCACCAAATTGTGTATGACAGGAGTGCAAAATATTTTAAAGACGAATACTGATTGTGACGGCAGCCATCATAGATGTTCCCCAAACGAACAAGATGTACCATAAGCTACAAAAACGGCAGCCATTTGGTAAATTCTGAAAACGTTGTGCACACCTCTGATGTGGAATATTACTCGTAACATCAAAATCTACCAGAATACCATTTTTTATCACAATAAAAGGATTCTTAAATTTTGGCGGCCATCTTGGATATAGAAATTTCACGTTTTTGCATATAAAGGAAAAACTGCAAATACCTCTTTAAAACTTCAAATATTTTTGTAGTACTTATCAAGCACTATAATACCACAAAATTTCTAGGTGCTCATCACTTGGGTTACTGAGATATGACAACGTCCTATATTATGAACTTTCCTATAAAAGCGGCCATTTTAAAAATTTCGAAGTCCTTATGGACACCTCTGTTGTGGAGTATTACTCGCAACATCAAATTCTACCAGAATATTAATTTGTATTAAAATCCAAGCATTTTAAAATTTCGCGGCCATCTTGGATTTTGAAATTTCACATTTTCGCATTTTGCGGCAAAACCGTAAATATCGCTTCAAAATGTTTTGGATATTTTTGTAGTACTCATGAAGTTCTATAATCCTATAAAGTTTCAAGGTCCTCACCACCTAGGTTACCGAGATATAGCAATGTCCTATATAATGAACTTTCGCTTTTTACTCGGAAACGGTGGCCATTTTGAAAATTTCGAAAACGTTGTGCACACTTCTGATATGTGCCCTATCACTGTAGAAAGTTTCATAAAGCTCACTCTTCACATCTCTTCGGCTATACCCGGACAAGCGTTTTTTTGGGGTGCGGAAGAAGTAGAAGAAGAAGAAGAAGAAGAAGAAGAAGAAGAAGAAGAAGAAGAAGAAGAAGAAGAAGAAGAAGAAGAAGAAGAAACGGAGTAAAATAATATGTTCCCGAACTTCGTTTGGGGAACATAAATATAGTAGAAACGGTTTAATTTATATTGAAAATGGCTGTCATTCTAAAGATGACCTCCCGTGAGAAATAGCATATATATCTACACTATAAAATCATGTTTTATTCAAAGTTATTTATGCCCCCATTATGAATGAACGCAATAGATAAGTGATCAAACAAATTTGAATTAAGAGTAAAAGGAATCTCCATTCTGTTTGAATATATCAGACGGGGAGTGTACAGAAATATTTACATGTCTAGCTAATCGGAGTAAAATTGTGTTTGGATGTGAATATTGTCACATAAGCACCTGAAACAATGACATATATTCAGCCTGCTGCAGACCACCTTAATATAGACTGTTCATTGCCATCTTAGAATAAAAATATCAAAGCCATAAAGACCATGAAAACTGACCATCGCCAGACTCAGAATTTATGTCATTATTTTAATCGAATCCTAAAAAACAGCATAAATATTCAAACCCAGGACACAGTGGAACATCCACAAGATTGAAAAAAGAATATATAATTTAAGTTGTTTAAAAGGAATGCTAAATCGATTGTAAAAACTATAGAGCATTATTGATACTAAATCTTTAACAATTCTATGTCGTAATAAAACAACTTCAGACAAAAAACTGCAAGACCAGAATTGATTGAAAAAGAAAAAAGAAAAATCTTGCATTGAACAGATAGTCAACCTGCACATCAAGCAGCCAATTCAATGAAACAGTTCCCTTTATATCTATTACATAGACTTCGAGGAAGCTTTCGATATCCCATCCTCAGAAACCATGAGGTTATTCTCTCGCTTACTCATTCATCACCCCTGGGACATTTGGTATGAAATTGTTCGTTTCGAGTTCAGGATCCGATCTTGAATTTGATATTATTTATATATAGAAACATGTTTAAATCGCGTTAGAAAAATGTAAAGCAACCAATCAGAAAGCTCGATACAAAACTATCAAAAACGAAGTATTTCATGCGTAATGTCCCAGGGGTGATGAACGAGTAGGCGAGGGAAGAACCCCTTGGTTTCCGAGGATGTCGATATCCTTGATAGAGTAATTTTGTTGAAACTTCTTGCGATTTATGGAATTCCAAACAGAATTGTGACAGTAATAACGAATATGTACAGCTCTAGGAACGAAATGTCAGGTAGTGCACCCACGAGATATAGGTAAAGAGTTTGGAATACGTCCAGTTTTTAGACATGGCTGTTTCCTTTTCTTTGTTTCTTTTGGCCATTAATTGATTGGGTGATTAGAGAATTACACCAGAGAAGAGAAAATGGAATCCCTTATATGTAAAAATCATCTTTGAATTGGTTGAAAATGCTTCAAAACAGTAGTACGTATAAAAAGAGGAGACCATAATGAGAATTAAAAAACAACATCAATATCAGCGAAATAGCGTTATATTGATGATGTCCTTTCACTAAACAATTCTCGATTTGGTGACTTTCTCCATCTCAGTATATCCCCAGGAGCTTGAGATAAAGGACACAACGGATTCTAGGAAGTCTGCTTCATATCTACATCTAGAAATTGACTCACAAGGAAGACTTTCAACAAGGCTCTATGACAAACGTAATGACTTAAACTTTCAAATCGTCAACTTTCCCTTCTTGTGTAGCAACATTCCGTCCGCTCCAGCTTATGGAGTTTACGTATCTCAATTGATTCGTTACTCCAGAGCGTGCGGAACTTACATCGATTTCCTTAGCAGAACGACACGTCTGACGCAAAAATTGCTCACACAGGGTTATGTTGCTCCTCGGTTGCTGTCTTCACTCAAGAAATTTTACGGAAGACATCATGCACTTAATATAGACAAATATGGGATTTCGATCTCTCAGATGAGTGCATAGGGTGTTGTTTTGTCTTCCTTCACCGGATTTGACACGATGAATGGCCTATTGGCAACGCGACGGGTGTGCTATAGCAAGCAGGAACTGCTTACTCTCCCGGAGCACCTGAGTTCACTCTTGTTTTGACTGGAGTTCGCGTTGTTGATTGATATTCAGTCATTTTGTGTTTCCATGTTTTAGATGTTGTCTGTTTTTGTCCCGCTCCTGTTGGTGTTTACTGGTTTTGTCTCTGCCCTTTCGGACTTTTGATATTCGGATACCCCATTGGTACCTCTGCTTCTTTCATGCACTCGCAAAAAAAAGAAAAAGAACAAGACTCACGTTGAGAGAATAACATTTTAATTTTTATAAATATAGACAACTTTGGTGCAACAGATGTTGAAACGGCCCTTGGAATGCCTGAAAAGTATAGGATTCAAAACAAGTATTTATAAAGACCAAGCTAAGTAAATTAAGCAGTAACTATAAATCATAGAATGTATTTAGCATACAGGGCTATGGTTAAATCACTCTTGCTGTACGGGTCAGAAACATGGAGCCTCACAATGGCCAACATGCAGAAACTCCAGGTATTCAGATACAAATGTCTCTGATCCATCCAAAAGATCGCCTTACAAAATTACCAACAAAAACAGGCAAAAAAACATATTGTTCTCGAAATAAAGAATGGAAAGCAGAAGTGACTAAGGAGCATCCATTTGATTTTTATGGGGATGGGGGCTATGGATTTTTTCGCGCATTTTTAAATCATCCTGCATTTTTTATTTCAAATTTCACCATAGCCATCCACCGTATGCATGGTATGGTCGCTCCATTTGGTAGCACATTACGCAAAGGAAAAACCAGGCCCTAAAACGGATATTACAAGGAGAAAGAAAAAAGGATGACCTAAACTGACATGGAGGAGATAAAAGAAATCAAAGCGCTAAAGCGTTAAAAGGCAGAGCTACATAATGTAAATCTAAGCACTCAAAATAAAGAACAATCTGTTTTTCATAAACTTGAAACATAGCACATGAGTTTTGATTGTTAGCTCCGCACACTTACACATTTGTAAATCTGTAATTTAGCTCCGCCCACTTGATCAAAGGTCAAAGGTCAACAATGCTTAAGTAGATGTCAACGAGTATTGATACACGATATGTAGTGCAGATTTATATCGCATTTATGTTGGGGTATAAATATGTTCCTCTTATTTTAGACAATCCGTATAACATTTAAAATTCAATACACGATTAATGTACTGTAATAGATCCTCTGGTAGCAATATTGACTGACCGATTTACCCATTCTAGACAAAAAAAAAACCGCGAAAATCAGATAGCTATATGACTCTAGAAGGCTCTGCCTAAAAATGATAGAGAATGGTTACAAGTGATGCAGCATCTATTTACTTTCAAAAGACAGAGGAAGATTGAGAAGCATTGCAAGAAGCCTATGCTCCATTTGGGGGAGGGGGGGGTAAAATGACTCAAGTCGAGTCATAACTAATAGCGCCATAATGGTAGCACCCCGATTGCAGGCAGGACAATTTAATAGACATATGGATAGACAGAGTGACAACGAAAAAATGCTCATATATAACTCTTCAAAAGATAGGCTGTAAAAACACCATTTCGAGTTGACAGTTCCAATGTTGATATACAGTTAATTCTGTCATACTATATTAAACAACGTTAACATCGAAACACAATTTTACCACAATCAGATTGATATGATTAGATATGCAGTATATTCCTGTACACTCCCCTCCTGATATCTTCAAACAGATTCAAGATTATATTTATACATCATATTCAATTTGATTAAGCACATTTATATTGTTGTTGGACCTATTTGGGTCATAATTTACCTTAAATAAAAGATGATATGATTTTGTAGGTAAATATGCTATTTTGAGGCGGCTATCTTTAAAATGGCAGCCATTTTAAATTTAAGGCAAACTATCTTCTAATATATTGGTCAGAATAGTTTGCACTGCTAGTATAATGATTTGATGCTTTTATCTTCAAAGCAGAATTTTTAATATTTTTTGAAATTTATTTCCTAATTTTATATTCCATCTGGCGGCCATCTTGAAAATGGCCGCCATTTTGACTTTTTGAGTTGGGTCCATAGCTAATATTGTTAAGTATGCTTTGTTCTACCACTATGCTAAATTTAATGTTTTTAGCCATCTTTTGAGCATTTTTTTCACAAATCGACTGGACTAATAGAAAAACAAGGAGTGGTTCTTTATCGTAAAAAGAACGTGATAACTATTACTGCTCTTATCTATTTGTTAGATAATATTTACATTCATTGCAGCTGTTGTTTCCAATGCATTTTTTCAGGTTTCTCATTAACCTTCTTTTTATGGGCAAATGTTTTAAAAGCTTGTTTGTTCCGCCCCATCAAAAAGAGTGTATATAACATTATCTAGCACGTCAAAAACTTTGTTTTTCGTACAATTCTTCTGCAAAACTAATCACATATCTGAAACCAAGGCACATCGAAATAGATATTGTCAGTTGTAAATATGTTATTAGGAGGTTAGAATTTTACTTCTTGATCACGAATTAAGTTTGTTTGATTGACATGATTGAGTTGATCATATTTCGGCAGAATGTTTGAGGCAAGTAATGCACAAAGGACTAGGGTTGATAAGGGCCATTTTTGGCCCAAAAATTATTTTTGTTGGAATTCAAGTAAAAATTGTGACAAGACTTAGTTAAATGTCAGTACTTTAATGCTTCATAGACAATTTAATATTTTTGACCATACTGTGACGTCATAGTGACGTCAAAAATGAACAATTGTACAAAATTGACCAAATCGGCTGTTTTTTAGCATATTTTTAATAATGTTCGCTCTGGGAAGTGACCGCAACACCAATGTACCACAAAATCCTTTTGGTAACAAATTAAGTTAGTCCTGAAAAATATATTCCCAAAGTATCTATTTGGTACATGGCTGTACACACTACTATTGAAAACAATATAAGCATGAAAACAATGTACAAACCCCTAATTTTGACCAAATGTTGAAAATCTTCCAAATTTCAATGCCATTTTCTATATATAGATTAAATGGATTGAAATAATTTTCATTGTTTATTATGTCCCTAACCCTTGCCTAAGAAAATAACACAGTGAATGTAGAATACTAGAACTTTTAATTTTCAGCCATATTTTGAGGCCAAAAACAGGTCTTATCAGCCCTGGTCCTTTGTATGAAATTAACAGCCATCGAAGACAACGCTGACTGCTTCGGACTGGGCTTTCTCTCATGCAAATATATTTTTGGGAAAATAATAAATTTTATACTTTTTCCGATGAAATGTCATAATTTAGACATGTGTGGTTCCGCTCGCAACTCATTACGGTATGTCGGTTATCCACACGCATGAAAATCTGACATTACGATTGTACCGCTTGAATCAACAACGCAACTTCAGGTCGAAATCAGGTTTCATGAAGTCAAGTGCCACGAAAGGAGCTTAGCCTTACTTTTTAGCACCCTCAATTGTTTTTTTTTTGCTTTGTATTTAAGTATTGACTAAATACATTATTGTAAACTGGAGTAAGGAAGCAACCACTTGATTTAAGGGGGCCTACGGATATTATGGCCCTGTCACACTATAACGTTTAAGCCAACGTGTGCCGACGTTTTAGAATATATTTTCAACACGTTCGTGAGCGTTGCGTAAGTTTTGTACACGTTATGAACACGCTACAAACACGTTAGCGAACGTCAGCGTGCGTTGGTGATCGCCGAGTGCGTCGCAAATTTTTCAACATGCTTAAAATATCCGACGTTCGCCAACGTGTTAGAAATGAATTATTCGAACGCTAGGCATAAGTTAGAAGGACGTTATACACACGCTGATGTACGCTATGTGGTCGTTGTGCGCACGTTGAAATGCGTTTGACGAACGCTAAGCTAAATGGAAACGAACGTGTCTAGCGATAATGCAGCGCACGTCTAGCGTCAGTCTAACGACCAAGAAACTTATTCAACGTGTTTAAAACGTGTACAGAGCGCACAGAGCGTCATTGTAACGAACGAGTAGCGTATCAACCCCAGAATTTTATAAGTTAGATTGAATTACAAGGGGGAAAGTCAATTTCAAATACTAATTCAAACCTGAAAAAAAAATATTTACAAAAAATAATGAACAAAGCCAAAAAAATTTTGAATATAACAAAGATAACTTATATATATAATTAGATGGTCTGGAATTTAAAGTAATTCTTGCAAATTGTAATACACCTGTCGTGTTTTCGGTGGACATTTTTTTGGTAGAAAAATACTCAAATACAACGAGTAACGACAGTCTAACTTCAATAATGGTTTGAAATAATGTGTATTTTAAATATTCAATATTAAAGCACACGCGTTTTTCTCTATTAAAGACATCTCCGTCATGCTGTCTGCGATCATTTAGGATAAGTCAAGTGCTATAAAAATGATGCTAGGCAAAATCTACAGACCGGTATTTCTTACATGTATATACTCATTTGAGATTTTGAGAGTTTTTTAACAAGCGCATGCATTCCTCTCTGTATATTTTTGACATATCAAAATATAAAATCTACACTATATTTTATTCTTTTATACTGAGTGCAAAAATCATCACTATTGGTTAAAAAACGGCTTTAGAATAATATTTTTATAACGAAACTAAATTTCTATAATTATTAATTGATTCAGCGATACATTTAAGCCAGACAATAGATCTATTTGGCTTATTATGAAATAATACTAAAGAAATTAACAGAAATCTTAGGTCTCCCCACCGATAGAAAAAAATGTAAGTAAGACTAACGCTTTGAATGCGTTCTGCAGTCGTCACACATTCGCTAGGCAAACGTCAAGTACGCCAGACAAACGCTATAGATAAGTTTTGAATAAGTTTGTCGTGCGTTGCAGGTAGTTAGTCTGACGCTCTGTGGTCGTCAAACGAGATATTTTTTGAAACTTTTTACAGCGACTGCCAACGTGTTCCAACGTTTTAGAAAATTATTCGAACGTTCGGCACACGTTGGCTAAAACGTTATAGTGTGACAGGGCCATAACTATCCTGCCCTTTTTCTAGCCAAAATACTGTCCTGAATATTCATTTCAAGATATTTTTCATATTGGAATTTTTTTTATATTTCACCCAATGCCATCCCCTAACACTTAAATGGTTGCTCCTTAGGGGGCTATGGTGAAATTTGAAGTAAAAAGGCCGGATGGCAAAAATCCAGAAATAAAAAGACAGGATAGCAAAAATCCAGAAATAAAAAGGCAGGATGGCAAAAATCCAGAAATAAAAAGGCAAGACAGTGCTATGAATGACAAAAAAAAAAAATAGGCAGGGTGGTAGTTTTTGCTGAAAATTTTATAATAGCTTTAAAAAATTAAAAAAAAACCACATCGGTTCCAACAATATTATGACGCGTTGACTTTTTTTTTATTTTCGAAATCATTTTTATCATCATTATTATTATATTTGCATACGCATTTTAGATATTATAATGTTGAAAAAGTCACGATTTTATAACCGCTTATTTTTTTATACCCTTTTTACTTGGTTGTGAATAACATAGATGTTGATAAAAAAGTTATAAAAACAAAATCTTAAGACCATATCAAATTTTTAATTCAAATAATGAAATTATCGCCAGCCATATTTATGAGGTTAAACCATCATTATAATTATTGTGTTTATAATCTCTTTCATAAAATAAACAAATTATAGATCAAATTCTTTGGACCAAAAAATCAGATAAATTTAACAAGCAAACATGCATTAACAACCGACTAATAATGTAAATATCAAACCCTTTATCAGTTTAATATCTAAGTAAAGAAGTGATTATTTGGTTTAAATTGGTTTGTTTTGATGTCGTTCGATGGCCGAGTATCAGATTGGGATCAAAGAAACCGCTCATCTGTACCAAACAACATGTGATGGAAACAATATTTACCGACCTACCATGCTACTTCAAGGTGTCTTGTTTTTTTTCTAAAAAATGTTTACAATCAGAATTTTGATGAAAAAAAAAACATTTTGGCAGCAAAGGTCCGAACATATTCTGATGAACAATTTTCACCTTTTTAATAATGCTTATAATGAAAAAAATATGTTGTCCTGGCGCTTTTTGAAACCTACATTTTGTATATTGTACTCAGGTCGCATATCAAAACAGGAAGTAAAAATGCCTGAAATATAGGTTGATTTAATGTTTATTGTTTGCTTTGTATCATGTCGGCGACTTTGCAACCATAATCAAGACACATACTGTCGCTGTGACACTCTACAATAGTTGCTAAGAAAACTGTTACGAAATTTGTCTTGCGGACGGACAGACGATTAACTAGTCTTTTAAGCAAAGGAATTCCTAGGAAACGAATAACACAAAACCATAGAAGACTTTGTAAAACACAAAGCACAAAACTTCAATAAGCGCCCGAACTCTCCTCGTGAAGGCAGTTGTTAACTCATGTTCTTGTGTAGAAAGGACACTAATGTTAATGCCAATGTTTGCTAAGAATATATGTAGGTAAAATCCAGCGAAAAAAATACAACCAAACAAGAATTCTATAATTGTCAGAACTGTTTTCATAAAAAACCCAAATAAATTGCAATCGCGTTGTAAGTTTTCCAAAAAGATGGGTGTTTTATCATAAAATGATAGCTTTGAAATAGCAAATGCATAAAATATTTGATATGTGTCCTAGGGAAAGATTACGAGCAACGACCACTGGTCTAATTAAATCTCTTACTTCAACGTATAGCTAGGAGTAAAATAGCTTGATGTTACCATTTTTGTGTTAATCGTGGTGCTTCTTGAATACATGCAAAATCCGAAACGGATATAAAAACGATTAGTTTAGTTTTGCTGTGTATCGATATTTCAAGGAGTAACTTCTCATCGGCAGAATTCGAATCCAAACATTGAAAGGTTAAAAAGTATTGTATGAAAAGTACTCAAAGCCAAAAACTTTCGAACAGAAAATCATGATATATCTAAAATACTTGAAACATTGATTTTGGTTTGCTTTAAAGTCCCCGGTGTTAATCTTATATAGCATCAACAGATCTTTTATTGCTTTGATGTATCGGTAGAAACATCAAACCAATGAAATTTTCAAAATCTAAGTTTCTCTCTAATTCCATTTATAGATTTATGTTGGCCTTAATTTGGGAGATTCAGCATACTTTTGTTTTTTGCATTGTCCATGTTGTCAATTGTTTTGGCTAGAACGTCTTTTTTTTACAGGAGCCAAGATGGCTGCCAATATATCGGTTAATTTTGTTAAGCTGTATATGCATATATTTCAAGGAGTAACATCTCATCAGCAGCATAAAAATCAAATCAGTCAAAATACCAAAAGTGTGGAAAAAAGCGTAGACGCTTCCTAAGCAGTTTTATTAAAGTCTGATAAAGGGGCTGCTTATTATATATCCTCACTTTAAAGCCATAAGATTTAGAGCATTCTTATATTTCTAACTTATTTGAAAATAATTAAAATGACTTTTTATAAAATTGTATTTTTTTTTCTTGAGAACGATGCAGATCGATGCATTTCAAATAATATAAATTTGGGTTCCTAACATTAATTTTGATTTAAAGCTACATGTACATTCCTTTACTAAAGTTGTTGAGGTAATAGATCAGTCCAAATTCAGCTAAGAACTGCAAAAAGAATGTAAGCTCAACTCAATGTGATATATACAACTTGCGTCATATTTGCTTCATACACTGCAATTATATAAATTTACGTAGACTGAAGACCTGTTTTTTTTTTACTTTTTTTTTTCAATTGATGTATTACCGATAAAAAATGAATGACAAAATAAAGTTTTATGGCTACCATCCTTGGTGGTGCAGCGATTGGACCATAAAAAACATCACGAAATTGTGTGAAATCCACGTCAGATAAAAATCTTACCTTGGAATGGACTTGTTGCTGATGTATTACTTTTATGACAGAAATTTGTATAAAAGAGGCCTCTTCTAATTTTTTATCAGTCCTGCTGGCTGAGCTTGGTTCACTGTAGGTCTTAAGATGAAACTACTGTTTGTACTTGCGCTGTTGTGTATTTTAGTTGCAGGCATTTTTGCTTTGCCCAGAAAACGTGGTAAGTTTTTACCTTTTTTTTACAAAATGTATAGGAAAAAGATATTATTACAGAACTTTTTAAAGATAATATCTTTCTATGGCATCTTTAAGAATAGGTTTTGATTCTAATACATAATATCTTTAATCAAAGTCGTCCATGGGAACAACCATTTGATTTTTATGGAGAAGGTGGGGTTGGGGGGGAGGGCTATGAATCATTTCTTCGTGCTGCCTTTCATTTTTGGACAATGCTGAGTCTGGATTTTTTTTAGCGCTTGCGTGCGCTCTCTTTTAAAATTATTTATAAAGCTATTATAAAATTTTCAGCCAAAATTACCATTCTGCCTTTTTTTTTAATTAAAAGCACTGACTTGCCTTTTTATTTCTGGATGTTAGCCATCCTGCCTTTTTATTACAAATTTCACCATAGCCCCCATAAAAATTCCATAAAAAGACCACTGGTCACATTGAAGACTGTTTGCTCTCAGTTTTTAAATTGCCCCTGATTTATCTTAGTCGTGTCGTTTCTCGTAGACTAATGCAACGTGTTATCTTATCTTATCTAATAATTCCTAAGTAAAATTTCTAAGTGAAGCACTACTTTTTTTTTCAAAATCATTATTAATTGTCTGCTTATAAAATTCGTGTTTTTGATATCTTTTAGAACTAGACGGATTAGGGAAGGAGAGGTCCAAAAGAAGCCGAGATGCAAAGGTAACGTTATTTTTTAAAATAAACTATTCACTATACAAATGTTTGCATTTTGTAAGCGGCTGACTGGTCTAAGGCGTTGGAAGTAATTTACAAAACACTAATAAAAAATAGATAAAACAAGCATTTCTAACTTAGTTTAGCTCAAACATATTTATTGATGTCAAGAGAGAGTCGACCAAATTGGTTCATGAAGTTTTCACCCCTGACGAGGATCGAACCACGAATCTTAACTTGGTGTTAGTAGCCCGACGCATTAACCACTACACCACCGCCTCTCTTTGCTGATGTTTGTCCTCTGTGTATTCTGGTATATTTTCAATCATTAAATCCTACCGGCTTATATGTCTGATATGTGCTTATTTGAAACTCCAAGGAGCCTAAATCATTTACCCGCTCTTAAATGACACCGATAATCTAATATTGTAAAGGTCTTCAACAATACTTTGGTAGAGCTACTTTAAGCAACAATCTGCATTCAATCTATATCAAAAAGCTGAAAAAACCTAAATATTTACCTTAAATGGGCGATAACCCTTTAAAAGGGACAAATCCAACCTTGAACATTCAAGCAAGCAAATTTGTTTTCTCTTTTTGCAAAACCTTTCATTCTAAAACATATTTTTTGTCCATTTAAGGGCCATTACCCCTAAAGGCGTTCCTTTAACAAATCTTATTCAATAATAAAGAATTTTGTAGAGCTTTTGATTTTAAAGAGCTTAAGATTACCAATTTGTTTTTTTTTGCTATGTTTTTAGTTATAAGGTTCTACCAAATTTAGTTGCATTTAACAGAAAGGAAGGAAAGGACAGACAAACAACAGTCGACAGACAATGGGCGAACGACAACAGGCGCCAAACGATGGCAATAACTCATCTAGCCTCTAGCAAAAAAAGCATTTGAGCTATAAAAAAAAAGGGCATTAAGCTTTTACACTCATTATCTTCGACAAAATGGTTAATAAGCTTTTAATTAGGAAGTTGTTAAGATAAATATTTTTCAAATTTCAACAAGCATGCGTAGAGTTTTTCTACACGATAAAATGTGAAAAAATTAAAATCCATCCATTGTCAAAAAGTGTACCAAGTTAAGTGTCTAAAACCTGAGAAACATAACAAAAAATATTTATATGTCATCATTTTTACAGGAAGAGGCGAAAGAGCTAAGACAAATAGAAAAGCTCATTCGGAATCTAAAAGATACCCCACAAGTCGATGCAACCCAAGAGAAGGATTTGGAACTCGAGAGTCAGAACCAAGAATTAAGAGGAAAACGACCAAAAATTGAAAGGACTCGACCTTTTCAGGTCCCGACCAGGCTAACGGAGAAAAGACGGAGAAGACTGAATGGGGACCAACAGAACCCAGGCTTATCAGAGTTTACAGAGAAAAGACCAAGAGGAATGAAAGGGGGTAAAAAGAACCCAGGGAGGGGCAAAGGTCTAGGTCATTTGTTTGACAAACCACAGGTAATTATCCTCATTGTGTGTAATTTTAACTCTCGCAACTCTTTACCGAAAATTAGTCAAAGGTTATGAGTAAAAGTAATGAGTGAATATGAAGACTAGTATGAAATTGCATGGAAACCTAACAAGATAAAATTTGTGACGAACTGAGTTTAGAGCTAACAAAAATATCGAGAAAGGAACTAAAATTTCTCTAATCCAAGAGCAGTACTTGATTATATTTTCTTTGTGATGGTAATGCATAATTGTCAAAATAGCTATAATTTTTTAATAAAATCGAAGAATAACAAAACAGTCGGGCGATAAGGTGTTAATACTGGGAGAATCTTTCCACAAAGGAATTTTCAAGCACTTTAGGAGGGCGTACATCATTGAAATATATAAAGTTAAACAAGGCCGGAGATGAACACGACGGGCCTGATAAAATGAACATGAAATGATGTGAAAAAAAAAAAATACATACAGGTTTTTACTATATAAATCATTCAATGACTTATATAGTAAAATCATTGAATGATTTATATAGTAAAAACCTGTATGTATTCTTTTTTTTCACATCATTTCATGTTCATTTTATCAGGCCCGTCGTGTTCATCTCCGGCCTTGTTTAACTTTATATATTTCAATGATGTACGCCCTCCTAAAGTGCTTGAAAATTCCTTTGTGGAAAGATTCTCCCAGTATTAACACCTTATCGCCCGACTGTTTTGTTATTCTTCGATTTTATTGTACCAGTTTTTTAATAACTTTGCATCGTTTTCGATCCAGTCTGCTTCTCGACGGTTTAGTAAGAGTTTTCTGGTTTTCTTTAGACCCTAGTTTATAATTTTTTAATGATATTTTTGTACGTCAGTGAGAAAATCATCATCCTTATAATATATGAAAATTATCTATGATTACATACGTTAAAAAAACGTTGGATTAATATGCAGATCATAAAAAGTTTTATGAAATATAAAATCAGTGAATGATATGAATAATTAAACTTTTTGTATCAACTGCTCAAAGTAAACAGCAGTAAATTCAACAATTTGATAATTAATTTAATGAAAAAAAAATATATATAAAAATTATGTTGCGACGCAACTTCGGCTTTATTCACTTTAATGAGGCAATTGGGTAATTATGTTCAAAATTGAATCCATACAAAATTTTAAAGCGTAGCCAATTACCTTTTTACATTTACTTAGATGATTGATTTTCTTCAAATTTATATAGTTAATAAGTTCAGTGCATTAAATAATTCACGTGTCAGTTGCGGATTCAGTGGGGGTGTTATGGGGATTGGAGCCACCATTTTCCTTCGAAATTTTTGTCATTTTTGTGTCCTTTTCGACAAAATTGGTCTTGACCCCCCTTTCGATGACAGTTGCCAATATGTCGACCCCCTTCTGGAAAATTACTGGATCAGGTTCTGCTTGTAAAAGCTTAAGAATAAATTATAAGAATAATTTCAATAAAATACATGTTGTAGCTTTTGAAAACGTATATGTATATTAAGCGTATGAATAATCATGTTCCTTATTATAAAAAAATTATACTTGTATGGCAAGTACCCTATAACCCTTTTACATTACATATCAATATAGATTTTTTTTTTTCAAGTTTTTACTGGTCAAAATCCTATGTTATGCATAAAAATTGTGTTTAATTTTCTAAATTGTTGAATGCGTATAATTTTATTTCGTTAAAATATTTGTTATTCATCATTTGACCCAGGTGTAAACTGAGAAAATGCCATTTTTATATCCCCGCAACGACAGTTGGGGGAGGCATTAAGCTTTACTCATGTCTGTCCGTCCATATGACTGTCTGTGCAAATTTCCGTCAAGCTTTTCTCAGAAATGACAATGATTTGAAACTAAGTTGGATGGTTTCTTATGACAAACTGTGCGTCCTAAGCAACTTTGAGACCTTTCGGACTTCTTCTTTCTGCATGGGATTGGGTTGATATGAAAATTTACCTGAAAATTTCTGTCATTTTTTCTCAAAAACCGTGCATGAGAATGATTTTAAACTTGGTAGGATGGTTCAGTATGACAAACTGTACCTCTTAATCGACCTTCAGATCACTCAGACTTCTACGTTCTGTATGTCTGTACGAATTTACGTCAAGCTTTTCCCGGAAACCGTACATGAGAATGATTTTAAACTTGGTAGGATGTTTCAGAATGTCATAAGCGACTTTCAGACCTTTCGGACTTCTACTTCCAGTTTGGGATTGGGTCGAAATGAAAATTTATGTGAAAATTTCCGTCAAGCTTTTCTCAGAAACCGTGCACGTTTAAATATAAAGTGGTTAAAACGGGGGTTAAAAAGGCATATTGATATTTATGAATATCTTATTTTCAGGACATAGCTTCAGATTCTGAACTCGAAGTTATCCTTGATTCGTTTGTGATCATGGAAGGGAAAAACAAAAAACACAAGGTATGTTATTCAATTTTGACTGACCTTTTCCCCTTATACTTTGGGATCAAAAATTTTTTCGCTATCAATAACTTTTAAATAAATATTTCAATGTGTTACACAGGGAAATTTTGTTCACGTGAAATTCACATGAAATTAACGTGAAATTCACGTGAAAAACTTAACGTGAATTTCACGTTAAACGAGCAATTTAACGTGAAGTTCACATGAAAAATATCACGTGAATTTCACGTGAAAAAATGCTCTCAACATTTTTAATGTTCTATAATTTTCATGCAATTCTACAAATATTTAGGAAAAAATTCTCATTTTTCAGAATTTTCATGTGAAATTCACGTGAAAAAGTTAACGTGAAATTCACGTGAGTTTCACATGACATTAACATGAAATTCACGTTAAATACATTTCACGTGAAGTTCACGTTAAATTGCTCGTTTAACGTGAAATTCACGTGAATGTTTCACGTGAAATTCACGTTAACCCTGATTTCACGTGAACAAAATTTCCCTGTGTATGGTATTACCATTCATTAAGCAAATTTGTCTGAAAAGTAAGATGGTCGACCAAAGTAACGTATCCCCTTAAGAGAGCTCGTTCACGCAAATCATACGATTCTACTGTAAAGCGAATACATTTTGTACACCCCGGATAGTATGATGCGGCTTAGGATATTTGAGCTCGGATGGGGCATTTACGAATTAACTACTATACTTGAAATAAAAAAGCATTTTCACGATTCGTTTTTTACACTTACTGCAAATCGATATGTAAATTAATGTGCAACTAATATAATATTATGCGACTTTGTGTTCAAAAGACTGTCCAAATAATTTTTTTTCCGAATATGCGCACATTTTTCTTACTCTTCAATTTGAGATGATTAAGCTACAAACTACGCATACTGCGCAGGGGGTGGGGATATTTATATTAAAATGTCACTCGTTTCCGCATCCAGAATTAGTAAATGAGGTTTGATAAAAAAAAATATGGCATATATAACTTGGTACATGTATCACTTATACGATATTTGATTTGTAGGCTTTTGGAGTCCATAGAAAAGATGATTACGGAGACGACCACGACGAGCATAAAAGAGTACAACCGGTAAGATGTACAATTAGAACGCGTGTCCTTGGGTCTAATTAGCGGACCCAGACCTTTCAAAATTTGATTTTGTTGTTCTTAAAGATGAGCGAAATCAATAAAGCGTGACAAGTACCGACACCGACTTTGGTCAATCAAAGAGTTCCTAGTTACTAGAATGTTGAAATCCGTCGATCGCTCAGAAGTTTGAGAACCATTTAAAAACAACACCTGCGATTTTTTCATTAGAAATTTGAGGCTCCGGCATGTCAAAATAACTTCAACCTATATGATTTTGCCGAAGAATTTTAGGGGCAACTTACGATCCTTTTGGTTAAAATCGACCTACCTGAAAAATTCAGTGAAACAACCCGCAAAATCAGAAAAAAATGTCTTTAAACCTGATAATCCTTACTTGGAGGAGTTCACGAGAGATGAACAAAACTTACCAAGATTCACGTAGATTTGGTTTTGGTAATGCATTTTAATGGAATATGTTTTCTCCCGTTAAGAAAAAAGTCAACACGTTTGGATTCTGTTTTGTATCGGTTTTCTATAATTGTGATTTAAATTATCGTATCAAAACACAAATATTTACTAAAACCATTTTAACGTTAATTCACCTTACTAGGGGTGTGTAATGCTCCTCAGAACATGTAGTTTATAACAGATATTGTTAACTTTTTTATTCAGCGCTTTAATTCATGATCAGTTATTTTTTCGATAGTCTTGAAACTCAGTAAACTAATGTTATTACAAATTGGCTAGAAATGAAATGTTATCAGAGAAAACCCCAAAAACAACAAGACTCCAAAAATATGGCTGCCTGATAAGAATGTAGTGTATGGGAGAAAGTTTCATGACTATCTGATTAATGCATGTACATGTAAGCTCGTGTTATTGATATGTCCACTTTGCTTTACAACTAAGTTTTAATTGTGCATGTTTCATGAATGACATAAATGGTATTTTAACTATACTCGTGCATTATTTGTGCAAGTTTCATGAGTGAAAGTATTGTGATGCCTTAATATAGGCATGTTCTGTACATGTATTTTTTGTCGTGACATTTGTTTTATTTTTCCATTATAATCAAAAACAAGTATAAAGTTTACTTTTATTAATTATTAAATGAAAGTATTGGCACTGTTGGACTCGGCTGTGAATCATAAATCCAAAAGGTGGGGCTGCCAACAAATGCTTGTACGCTGCAGCCCCAGCAAAATAAAAACAATTGAAAGGGAAATAACTCCCGCACATGTTGCATCAATATTGCAAAGTTAACACAAAGGCTGCACACATGGCAAAGTAGCACACATCTATGTAGTATATACAGCAATAATATAAGGCACACAACTCCCGCAAAATGGAGATTGAATATTTGCATCAAAATACAGTTTCCACAGCAACAGTTATAGATCAATGAATTATATACAAATTCACATTATCCAGTGAATCAACAAAGTTATTGAAAATAGCACTTGACCCTGGGTAACCAGTTGTCAAGATTTAATTCGAGGTGACACGCAATGATTCCCATACGAGTCCGGTAACAGCCGAGCCGGTAGGAAGGTCCTGGTGAAGTGTTTTTCTTCAAGACGGAATGTTGTATACGAGATGTAGACGATTCATCGATTCCCATAGATTTCCAGGAGAAGTCATCCTTCCTACTGGTTACACAAAGTTACCAAGTCCAACTCTGTAAAATATTACAAAAAAACAGCAGTATCTTTCCTTATACAAAAATACATGTTATTAAAAAATACACAATACAAAATTTAATGTTATTTACATTTATTTGAATTGGGTGGTTGAGGGAGGGTTTTTGCAAAATGTAACATGCATATGAAGGCTTCTTACCAGGCAGGCTGTGGCGCGAAAAAGGAACGAAAAATTGCGCTGCAGCTTCTTTATATAGTACAAAGGGGGATAATTCAAGTCAAAGTACTGACGCACTGAGAGATGGCAAGCAAAAAAGTGTTTCTTGATAAAATTCATCTATTCACAAATGGAATAGATGTGATTATCAGAGAAAACCCCAAAAACAACAAGACTCCAAAAATATGGCTGCCTGATAAGAATGTAGTGTATGGGAGAAAGTTTCATGACTATCTGATTAATGCATGTACATGTAAGCTCGTGTTATTGATATGTCCACTTTGCTTTACAACTAAGTTTTAATTGTGCATGTTTCATGAATGACATAAATGGTATTTTAACTATACTCGTGCATTATTTGTGCAAGTTTCATGAGTGAAAGTATTGTGATGCCTTAATATAGGCATGTTCTGTACATGTATTTTTTGTCGTGACATTTGTTTTATTTTTCCATTATAATCAAAAACAAGTATAAAGTTTACTTTTATTAATTATTAAATGAAAGTATTGGCACTGTTGGACTCGGCTGTGAATCATAAATCCAAAAGGTGGGGCTGCCAACAAATGCTTGTACGCTGCAGCCCCAGCAAAATAAAAACAATTGAAAGGGAAATAACTCCCGCACATGTTGCATCAATATTGCAAAGTTAACACAAAGGCTGCACACATGGCAAAGTAGCACACATCTATGTAGTATATACAGCAATAATATAAGGCACACAACTCCCGCAAAATGGAGATTGAATATTTGCATCAAAATACAGTTTCCACAGCAACAGTTATAGATCAATGAATTATATACAAATTCACATTATCCAGTGAATCAACAAAGTTATTGAAAATAGCACTTGACCCTGGGTAACCAGTTGTCAAGATTTAATTCGAGGTGACGCGCAATGGCCACAAGGTCATGACCATGATTTTATGGTCATGACCTCCGCCACCAAGTGGGGGAAAGCGTCACCCTACCCTTATCAACCGAGTCCAACTTATTTACAAAATAAATTCTAAACCTACAGTCACAATATTACAAAATTTAGCACATAATTATAACCTGTTCAGGGAAAAACAAATTCCTCAGTAGTCAAAAATTTAAGGATAGCCCCTTTCAGTATTTCTAGAAGAATATCATTCCCATAATCTGATAGATGGACCTGATCACTTGCCAAATCCCTTAATGTTATGGTAGGGTACTTAATATAGTAGCCCCCTTGCCTTATATTTTCAGTTGCCACGTAATTGTTTAATCTTACTCTGGCCTTCTTCATTGCTTTTAGGTCACTGGAGTATCTCCAATTGTTTCGGGGTAATATTTGCGACCACACAATGCGTGTGTAGGGGAAATTTCCCTTGAGAAAAACAAGTATACGTTTTGCTATTTTTCTAGCCTCGTGCAATTTTAGCTGCCCAATGTCATTGCCCCCGCAATGGAGGATTATCATACTAGGGTCTTCAAATATTTGTGACAATGTTTTTAACTTATTTGTCACCTGTGTAAGCTTAAGCCCACTATATCCCTGCCAAACAATATCTACGTCTCTAATATCAAATCCAAGATTTGTGTCTCCTTGTCGCCCTCTTGCATGAAGGAACCCCTTTTTTATGATTGATGATCCTAAAATCCAGACTGATGCAGGACCTAAAAACATTAACGAATATAACTTTTGTAAGAGGATGACCTCCAACGACCCCTATTCATTATTTCCTCAGTTGAATGCCCGTTCCTTGCCAAGAAGCTAGCCCCGCCAATGCGAAATGAGTGGGATGTAAACCTTTGCAAGTTTAAACCAGCCTTTGTCAAACATTTATTAAGCATGGCCGAAAATTGAAATCTAGAAATAGGATTCCCGTTAAAGTGACAAAACAATGGACCCGGTATGTTCGGTCTCTTTTCAAGATATTCCTGTAAGCTTGCAACAGGACATATCAATCCCTTAGTCTTTTTTAGTATTACTTTGTCTCCTTTGCCAGTTTGATCAGATTTTGAAAACCTTACCAAAATAACCACAGAGTCGCCTTCAAATTTAACGTCCTGATAAGCAATAATCTGATTTATAGGTTTGCTCTTAGTAAGTGTAATTTCCCCTACTCTAAAAAGCCCCCAGAAAGCTATAACAAAGGCTGCTTTAAACAATTTACTTTCGTACATGTTCATTGCTAGACCTGGCAATCTAGAAACTATATTTAATAAAATGCTTTCTGTAATGGGAAGCCTGCTATCAGCCCTAGACTTTGTCCTTCTCATACCCTCCAGACATTTTTTAACAATAAATTGTTGAGTATTATCGCACATATTCATTATTTTGCACTTATAACTTATTGCCGAGATGTAGGACTTAGCTGTATTGAATGATAAATTTTTTAGCGACAAAAAGGCAATAAAATAAACAAGGTCATCAGGTGGCGGCGGCCAGGAGCTCACTATGTGGTTCAATTTTAAAAACTCGTCAAATGCTGATAATCCAGCAATGTGTGAGTTATGTGTGTTTAAAGCAAATGCACAATCTATAAGTCGGTTAGCCTCATTTTGTAAATCATGTCTTGGAAATGTATGGGGATTTTCTCTGGTTCTAGGTTGGCGTCCGGTGCTATCCGTCTGAATCTGGACCAGTCCTGTCGAGAAATGGCATCACTTATATCATTATATACCCCTGGTATGTGACAAGCACGAAAGACTATATTGTGGTCCAAAATTTTGGAAACAAATATGCGCACAAGGTGCATGATCCTTTTTGATTTTGAGGATTGACTGTTCAAAATTTCTACAAGTCCCAAATTGTCAATGTGCAGTTTTATCTTTTTATTCTTCAAAATATCACCCCAAATTTCTGAAGCAAGAATTACAGGAATAAATTCCAGAAAAGTTATATCTTTTATGATTTCAGTATTCTGCCATGATTCTGGCCAGGTTATGCATACCCATTTTTTACCAAAGTAAGCACCACCGGCAAGTTTTGAACTGTCTGTGTACAGGTGTAAGACAGAGTTGTCAGACCATTCTTTTTCTGGAAAGTAAGCTACCCCATTAAACGATTTAAGGAACTTCAACCATACCTGCATATCAGACTTCACCTCAGATGTTATCTTAATAGAGTGGTGGGGAAGCCGTGCTTTTACAGTTAAATCGTAAAAACGTCTGTTAAAAGCTCGAGCACATCTTATTGCCCTAGAGAAAAAATTAAGGGACCCCACCAATGACTGTAATTCTCTCAGTTTAATTCGGTTTCTTTGTACATAGCATTCCAAAAGTTTGGTTAATTCAACTACTTTCTCAGAGGGAACCTTAATGGTCATTTCATCAGTATCAATGATCAGTCCTAAAAATTTAAGGACAGTAGTGGGACCTACAGACTTTTCTTGAGCTAAAGGTACCCCTAAATTTTCGCATGAATCCACAAAAGTGTCCTTTAAGTGTTTACAGTTATTTGATCCTGATTTCCCACCAAAAATAAAATCATCCAAATAGTGGTCTAATGTATTTAGCCCGGACTTTTCGGCAACTAGCCAATGTAAAAAGGAGGAGAATTTTTCAAACAAGTTACAAGATATTGAGCAACCCATTGGCAAGTTTTTGTCTACATAATATTGATCGTCAATTTTGAAACCCAGCAACTCAAAATCTTCAGGATGAACCCTTAAAAGCCGAAATGCACTTTTTATATCTACTATTGCTAATTCTGCATGTCTACCTAAGGTACTGATCATGTCAACAACCCTGTCAAATGAAGTGTAACGTACAGAACAAAGTTCAGGATCAATATAATCGTTAATTCCAACTGATTTGGGATAGGACAAATGTGTTATTAGTCTCCAGGATATCCCATCAGACTTGGGCACAATGCCTACTGGTGATACCTGAAGATTTGGCAATGGTAAAACATTAAAAGGACCGGCTATGCGACCAAGTTCTATTTCTTTTTTAACTTTGCTGATCAATTCATCTTTATGCTCATATGCAGACTTTAAATTTGGACTTTCCCTGTGCTCCCTAGGGCCACTATAGTGTAAATGGAAACCATTTATAAAGCCATATGTTAACTCATCTGCTACTTTTCTTAATGGGTATGATTGAAGCTCCTTAATCAAGGGTTTAATTTTGATAGGGGAATTTCCTAGGACCATAAGATCTGGGTGAATGAAATGGCTGGCCTGTATTTGGTTGACCTAACCTTGGGGGTCTAATGGTTGGACCAGAAAAATACTGATTAGGTGTTCTTGGTCGAATAGGCCTAGCAAACGACTGGGGCTGATTAAGGCTCCTGTTTAGTGGACAAGCTAGGAAGGGGTGGTCTGGAAGGGAACATTTAAAACAAATATGCTGGTATGTACATGGGTTTCGATCACATGTACCCTTGTAATTAAAATTGTAGCATTTGTTAAAGGTGTTGAATTGGCCAAAACTTTTTGATGGTGCAGGGACTCGAATATTGCTCCCATCATTATTCATATACATAAGCCACAGCTCACTGTCAACCATATCCCATGATTTGCATGGGTCAAATGACATTTTATAGCGGAACTGTTGGTCATATTCTTTCCACCCCAGACCCCGAATTCGGGAAGCCCCCAATCGAATGGTATTCATGTATTTTAATAGGCTTTGAGCCTTTTCTGGGTGAACACTTATATATATACTGGTATATACCAAAAAAGAATCTGTCCATTTTTCAATGGTGGATATTTCATGTTTGGGTTTGTCCTTTGTTGTCAACACCCCGTCTATCAGTACAACAGTTTTTATTTCTTTCGTGGAAGGGTGATTGGGGTCGAGCAGACCAGCTAAATCGACATATTCACCATTAGTGATTTTATTCTTAATGGTTTGAGACACATTTAAGCCAAGCTGGGAATGGATGCTAGGCACTTGTTGGAAATGTGGGACTTGTACAGGTAAGTTAGGGTCATTTGGTATTTGCATGACCGGTATATGATTTTGAGAAGCAGTACATATAGGTTGCATATTGTTTTTGTCACCACTTATACCTGGCTGGTTATCAGGTTGCAAGGCAATTGCATTCTGTGGAGGCAATTGAACTGGGGGCACAACTGATGCAGTCTCTCTACTGCTCGTGCTGGTGCTTCGTCCTCTCTTGCTTGTGCTAGGCATCTCGACATCGGGGCCGTCTGATCCAGAGGGTGCAGAGGCATAGGTGCTTGAGGTCTTCCTTTTGCTTCTTCTGGTGGACATTCTCAATCGATCGTTTGTGAAATATAAAAATTACTAAATGGTGTCAGTATATTTTAAATTTAACATGTTATAAAATAAAAATGTTTGTTCCTCTTAGGACTTTTAATAGAAAAGGTTTTTTCAAAGTTCCAAGCCAGGGTATTTTTAAGCTGTCCGCAAGGTGCCCTCAATGACCACGTGATTTGTTAGGAAATTTGTGTCAAGCATCCTAACTGATCGCAACTCCGTATGTGTTTACTTTGCGGAATATTTATTGTATGTACATTGTGTATCTTAAGCTTGTGTTGCACTGGAGGTGTGCACCAACGACCACGTGGTCGTGGTTTTTTGTAAAAAAGGAAAAATTGTTTGAAAACATCTCATTCGGGTGACGATTCGATGCCAATTTTTATAAATATCAACTGATCATAACGCCGTGCGTATCTTTTACTTTTCCGGATGAATAAATACTCAAAACAACATGCTTCGTTGTGCATTTTTTGCAAAATGTAACATGCATATGAAGGCTTCTTACCAGGCAGGCTGTGGCGCGAAAAAGGAACGAAAAATTGCGCTGCAGCTTCTTTATATAGTACAAAGGGGGATAATTCAAGTCAAAGTACTGACGCACTGAGAGATGGCAAGCAAAAAAGTGTTTCTTGATAAAATTCATCTATTCACAAATGGAATAGATGTGAATATATCTAAAAACAGTTATATGTCTTTTGAGATTCTTATTACTAAAATCTACAGCTATGACATTTTTTCTGTTTCTATACATGTATATCATCATTTTGTTGTTTAATAGGTGGATGGAAAGAAAAGAAATTTCCTTTTGGATCAAAATAAATTTTGGTCTAACAAGATAATACCTTATGAAATAGCAGGATCATTCAGTGAGTGTATATATTGATATCAAAGATTGTTGTTAAGTTTATGTGTATGGCATAAAACATTTAACATACGAAGTTTGCAGGCACCAACCATTTTATTTCCGAAGGGCGTAAGGCATCAATCGTTTTATCTTCGAGGACATACGACACCCACTATCTTATAAATTCTGAGGCGTGTAAAAGGCAACTGTATTATTTCCAAGTGGAGTAAGAGGCAACAGTTTTTTTCGACGGGTTTAAGGCACCAACCATTTTAATTCTGAGGTGTGTAAGGCACCAACCATTTATTTCTAAAGGTGTAAAGCACCCGCCATTCTATTTTCGAAGGGTGTAAGGCACCAACCGGTTCATTTCCATGGTGTCTAAGTCACCAACCGTTTTCCCGACGTGTTTAAGGCCCCAACCGTTTTACTTCCAAGAGGTTAAAGGCACCCATAATCTTATTTCCGAGGGATGTAAGGCGCCAACCGTTTTATTTTCGGGGGAGGGGGGAAGGAAGACACTAACCGTTCTTTCCGGGGGTTGTAAGGCACTAATTGTTTTATTTTCGGGAGAAGGGGGGAGTGTAAGGCACTAACGGTTCTATGTCCGGGGGTTGTAAGGCACCAATTGTTTTATTTCCGTGGGTTGTAAGGCACCAATCGTTATATTTCTGGGGACATACGCCACCAATCGGACGTAATGGCCCTGTCACACTATAACGTTTTAGCCAACGCGTGCCGAACGTTCAAATAATTTTCTAAAACGTTGAAACACGTTGGCAGTCGCTGTAAAAAGTTTCAAAAAATATCTCGGTGAACGACCACAAAGCGTTAGACTAACTACCTGCAACGCACGACAAACTTATTCAGAACTTATCTATTGCGTTTGTCCGGCGTACTTGACGTTTGCCTAGCGCATGTGTGACGACTGCAGAACGCATTCATAGCGTTAGTCTAACTTATATTTTTTTCTCTCGGTGAGGGACCTAGGATTTCTGTTATTTCCTTTAGTATTATTTCACAATAGCCCAAATAGATCTATTATCTGGCTTAAATGTATTGCTTAATTAATAGTTATAGAAATTTAGTTTCGATATAAAAATATTGGTTTTCAGCGTTCTGGTAATATAAATGTATAATTATTCTAAAGCCGTTTTTTAACCAATAGTGATAATTTTTGCACTCAGTCTAAAAGAATAAAATATAGCGTAGATTTTATATTTTGATATGTCAAAAATATACAGAGAGGAATGTATGCGCTTGTTAACAAACTCTCAAAATCTCAAATGAGTATATACATGTACATGATGTAAGAAATACCGGGGTCTGTAGATTTTGCCTAGCATCCTTTATATAGCACTTGACTAATCCTAAATGATCGCAGACAGCATGACGGATGTCCTTAATAGAGAAAAACGCGTGTGCTTATTGAATATTTAAAATACTCATTATTTCAAATGAGTTTTGAAGTTAGACTGTCGTTACTCGTTGTATTTGAGTATTTTTCTACCAAAGAAATATCCACCAAAAACACGACAGGTGTATTACAATTTGCAAGACTTAATTTTAATTCCAGACCATCTAAGTTATCTTCGTTATATTCAAGATTTTGTTGGCTTTGTTCATTGTTTTATGTAAAAAGATTTTTTTAGGTTTGAATTAGTATTTGAAGCTTTTGAAATTGACTTTCCCCCTTGTAATTCAATCTAACTTATAAAATTCTGGGGTTGATACGCTACTCGTTCGTTACAATGACGCTCTGTGCGCTCTGCACACGTTTTAAACACGTTGAATAGGTTTCTTGGTCGTTAGACTGACGCTAGACGTGCGCTGCATTATCGCTAGACACGTTCGTTTCCATTTAGATTGGCGTTTTTAAACGCATTTCAACGTGCGCACAACGACCACATAGCGTACATCAGCGTGTGTATAACGTCCTTCTAACTTATGCCTAGCGTTCGAATAATTTATTTCTAACACGTTGGCGAACGTCGGAAATTTTAAGCATGTTGAAAAATTTGCGACGCACTCGGCGATCACCAACGCACGCTGACGTTCGCTAACGTGTTTGTAGCGTGTTCATAATGTGTACAAAACTTACGCAACGCACACCAGCGTGTTGAAAATATAACATAACATATTTTATTTTCCAAATCAGGAGCCCACATGGTGCAAGTGGAATTTTACATTTATGAGATGAAAGAGCATGATTTGAAGATACAACACAGTTACATTAACAATCAACAATTATAGATTATAACATGACAATGTGAATAAAAAGAAATTGACTGGGTACAGCAAAATACAACTCATAACTTCTTAGTTAGAACAATCTATGATGAATTTGGCAGTGGCTGACAGTATTTGAGGGTCTTCATTGCTTAGAAGAAAAATTAGCTTGTTATCATTATCAAGATTCTTAAAATTTGGAAATTTTCTATAAACAAGTTCAAACAAACTGTCCCTTTTAGAATCATTTTTTGTACATCTGCATAAAAAATGAACCTCATCTTCAACCTCATTTAAAGAACAATTTTACAATATCTTTCTTCTCTTGGAACATTTTGATATCTTCCTAATTCTATTTGCAGTCTATGTGCTGAGATTCTAAATTTACAAAGAGCTTTTCTTTGGTTTAAATTATTAATTGACTTTAAATAATTTTCAAATCCAAAATGATCTTTAACTTTAAAATAAGTACAAAGTTTCCCATCAATATTCTTGGTTCTTAAATCATACCAGTTTTCTAAAAGTTTTTCTCTAAGCAATTTTTCAATACATTTGTTAAATTTGAAATTGTTGAATAAGGCCATATCAGAAGTTATTCCCAGATAATTTCTTAATTTGTCAGCAAATGTACACCAAGAAAAGTAATTGTTACTATGTAAGTTTATTCTAAAACGTCGGCACACGTTGGCTAAAACGTTATAGTGTGACAGGGCCATTAGGCACAATATCGTTTTATTTCCAAGAGGTCAAAGTCGAAGATTTTATCGTATGCCGTTACATTTTTTGTACCGAACACAATTAAATGACATGATATAAATGAGATTAACTTAAGCATAGAAAATGTATTCAATACATTTGAAACTATTTTTCTGGCAAGGTGCTGAAAAAAAAAAAAACTAAAATGGAAATCGATGTTTAATTTTTCAATAAAATCCTAGTTGTCCCATATTTTGTTATAGAAATGGTTGGTGCTGAAATTTCAATTCTTAAATTCTTATCAGTGAAGCTTCTAACAAGACATTCAATAATGTATTTACCAAAACTCTTGGTAATCTTCACCTGGTGGAGTTTACAAAATATGAACACTACTTACCAAGATTCACGTATAGTTGGTTTTGATACAAAAAGGTATTTAAATAGAGTATTGTTTTTGTCCGGCAAAGAAAAAAGTAAAAAGTTTGAATTATTTTTTGTATTTGTTTTCTATTTTTTGTGATTTAAATCAACATATCGAAATAGAAATATCTACTAAAACATTTTTACGTGAACTCACCTTACTAGGTGTATTTCGTAAGCTGGTCCAATGAGCATTGTAAAATACCATAAGTAAGCTGGCTTGAAAAAGTTTCTATAAGTACACGGAGTTAACGCAAAATTAGTATTGGTAACGCTTTTTAATGCAATCAGTTAGGCCAGGTCAAGACTCACGAAAAGTTGGATGTGGTAAAGCATTCTATTTGAGTTATTTCTTTTTTTTTATTTTAGGTTCTTCAGATATTGCAATAATTGAACAAGGAATTCAAGAGTTTAATGACCTCACTTGTGTAAAATGGGTACCAAGGGGAAGTACCAGTGAGCCAAAATACGTCAGGATTATCAGCGGGAGCGGGTAAATTCAATCAATCAATCATTTATCTTAATTTTGTCTGATGCATATGCGATAATAATAATAATAATAATGTAAAAGGATATATTAAGTAGAACATAAAGAGATGTTACACCGAAACAAAAAAAAATTATCGAATTGCGATACATGTGGAATGATGATATTAGGTACCGTATGAATAAGGTAAGAATGATAACTATCATAATCCGGTTCTAATGCTTCATAAAAAAACATTCAAATCAGAATCTAATCTTAATGCGGATAAAATTGGTCCTAATTGATGGTAATGGTATTGACTTAAATGACATGATTGAGAATAGAATAGCAAAGACAAAAAATCGAAGCTGATTACAAGGTTTAAAGAACATGTTTGATTAATTATGCGATTGATAGATAAACAACATAGAAAACAACAACAACGTATTTTGAAATATTTTTAGTTGCTGGTCTTATGTTGGTTCTGTTGCACACTTATTGTCAACTAACCCTTACCAAGAACTGTCACTGGCAGTACCCGGCTGTATATCAGTAAGTAAAATATATTAGACTTATTTGTCTAGAGGTTGTGGATAGGAACATAATTGCCAAAAGTTTTATTCAAAGAAAAATGTAAATCACCAGAACAAGAAGGCGACAACCATCCGTGGAACGTGCTCGATGTTGAGCAAATGACTGTAGATAGAATCAAAGAGTCGTTTTAAAAATTCCTTCCCAATGTAAGCCGGGTCGCTCACTACGGACCAATCATATTCAAAATATTTTTTTTTTGTGTGCACGCAATACATTTGAATGAACAACGTTGACGTTATCAACAAATAGAAGTTACTGTCATGACCGTCCCAGTAAAACAAATTTGTGATTGGACAATTTTAGATCATAACTAGGACCATAAATGTTGTGACGTGACATTAAATAAAAGTTGTATCCAGTAGTATCTCAAGTGCCAAGGTGTTTTAAAGTTTGTCATTGGTTAATCTTTCGATTGTTATAACTGGAAAAGTGTTATTACAAAGACCCTATATGAATCAATTGTCATCAGAATACACAGAACAAACAAAAAGCCTTCAAATATAAGCTTCATCAATTCAAATATTTATTCTGTTTATGTAGAGAATTTTTCATAAATTATGACTAGGTACTACCAGTATTATTCTACAATTTTGTTAATGTTTATCAGGTCTGTAATAAGTTTTCGTACCTTTCAGGTAGGCACAACTGTTCATGAAATGTTACATGCTGCAGGCGCCGAGCACGAACAAAGTAGGGTTGATAGAGATAACTACCTTGATATGATCTGGTCAAATTTAGATGGTGGCACCGGCAATATTAACTACCAAATAGGAAATACTGATACGTATAACCCATGGGACGCAGAATCTGTGTTGCAGTATTACTTGAGGGTAAGCAACATACTTAAGTTTTATCCAATACATTTAATGATAATTAAGGAGTATAAAGTAACTTTTAAGTTCATTCAAAATGTTTCATCTAAAGCTACCCCGGTAAAACAAGAGGAATAAACGCAAACACTAGTAAAGCAAAATATCTCTTGAACGGACATAGATTACTTGACAATTCATGTTTACACGAGATATGTTAACTGTTAAGTGGTGGAAGGAGTTCAAGCTCAATTTCAGTATTAGATCTTCAAGGCTGACCCAATATTGTTCAGTGTATTAGTTTTTGATTTTACTGGACACGTTTATTTAACTTGATTGACTGCAAGGATAATTTACAGAATTTATACCGAATGTCTTTAAAACCTGGACACTTCGGGAGTTCAGTAAATCAAGTACATGCTAAGTAAATTTTGTCCTTTCCAGTAGTAAGATGTTCTCATAGTAAACCTCTAATAAGAATCAAAATATGTGCATAATCATGATAATGATAATTGAAATTGTTTGCGCAAGTATACAACTGTCGAAATGTTAATGAGTTGCACGAAATCTAAAAGCTTAAGGAATTGGGCCCAAAAACATTTGTAATGTGAAACCCAATAATTTGACAACACTGAAAATTATGTACATCATGTAAAAAACAGAAGGGGAGTTCACTGTAGAGCTTTTCAAAGAACAGACTTTGGCACAACAAAACTTGAAATAATACTTACGTCTGAGAATGTTCCCAACTCATATTTTAAGAAAGTCGAGAACATTGATCAGATTTTAGAATTTTTTTTTATTTTGGCACCTTGGCCCTGGTGTACCTTATGATAAATTGGTTACGATAACAGTATACATTCTATTACAGGCATCTTCATTAAACGGTCAGCGGACAATGAAACTTAAAGATTGGAGACTAGAATTCCTGGTGGACTCTGTAGATGGTTTTGCATTTTATGACGTCAAAGACGTTACTGTATCGTATAACTGTAATAGTAAGTGTTCGACAGTGTTTTACTATTGAAAGTTAGTACTGAAAAAGAACTATCAAATTTGAACAGTTTTTTTTTTCAGTTGGTTTTGCACAGCTCTTTATGATTGTTTTGAAGCTAGGAGTTCCTTGTGTTTATTTCCCCAAAAAATTCATCCTAAAAGGTTATTGTTTTCATTTTAAGGTAGTTGTACAGATTTAGGATGTCAAAATGCTGGTTTCATGGACTGGCAGTGCCAGTGTTATTGTCCGAAGGATTTGACTGGAACAACATGTACTGATACGGTATCTATCGGATGTAAGTTTTACAGAATTTACATAAACTTTAGACCGTTCGGTCGTTAGTTCTTTTCTGTGATATATAATCAAATAAAGGGTCTTATTCCATTCTTTCCAATTATTTTTGAATATTTATTTCATTTGTTTTTCTATATAATTTTACATTTACATGAAATGTCAAAATGTCTATATCAACTTCATGAGTGAGCTTTGAAATTCTGAATAAAGATATGTATAACACTTTATATTAATTCCTAAGACAAAGGCACTTACAACATTTTTGAGAGAAAAAAAGTAAATTTCTACATTTTAGCATAAAAATACACTTTAAGAAGCTTTTGCTACACATGTTTTAGAATAAATGTATATTTCAAAAGATATTTTTTAAGATTTGGATATTTTGATATGCTATTGATGATTTATTTTAAAAATAAAGTTACAACTTGATTTTTTTACATTTTAACGTTTGTAGCACAAGCAGGTGCTACTGTGATGTTTTAATACATGAATACGACTAATTGTTGCCAGCGATTTCAAATTGCGAAAATTCGAAATAAATCGTCGCGAATCAAGTCATTTTCATAGTAATATAATTATTTTGCAAAGAATTTCGAAAAAGAAATATCCACTTTATTACCACTGGTATATAAGCGCTAAATATAGTAGTTGAGAAAAAATAGGTTCACAGAAGTAACTTTGAGCTTTGTCTTTGAAAATCTTTAGCATGTGGAGGAACTGTAACGGTAGGAGCAGGACAAGAAGTATACATAGAATCACCCAATTATCCTGCCAACTACAATACTGGACTGAAATGCACTTGGCTTGTTGAAGTAAGAGACATAATGACAATATTAACCTGTAGTATTACCATTTTTTTACTGTAGAAATGATGGTGTTTGTCGTGAATTCGTACTTGGTGATATCGTTTACAATTTTTGCCAGAAGATGGTTAATTAAAGGAGCATAAGCGATATTTGCCTGAAGATTTCAAATTCCAGACTATGAACAATGATAGTATCATGTATACGGAGCATTATTTTTGTTCTATGACTCTGGGCATTATTAGTAATTGCCTATACAATATTCAAATCAAACCCATACACAGAAATACAATACATCAATAAACTTAATTACGTACATTTAATTAAGATACTTCTTACCAGCTTTGCCGTGCGGGACAGCAACGGAGCCCCCCTGTTCTGTCTGCCTCTCACCATTTTCTTTGAGTCCATCAGGTTAGGTGTAGAATAAGTCCTACCTGTAAAGAAAAACACATGACTGTACAATATAATGTACAACACTGGTACATTTTTTATTAAGTAAGAAATACAGAAGGAAGGAAGTTATTCAATGTATTTTAGATTTAAGCTATTCCACAACATACAATCACCCCTAAATTTATTTTCATTTTCAGGGTGTTCCTGATAATATACTCCGTGCTACGATTGTAGATTTAGACATCAGTAACAATGGCATTGCTTGCTATCATTGGCTGGAGTTTAGATACAACCTCCTTGGACAAGCTGGTCCTAGGTAAGAAACCAAATGGTTAAGAAAGGATGTTGAATAAATTAACATGAGACCACAACTCATATGTTAACTCCAACTGCAATTAATTTTTATGAGCTGTATGGCCATTTCGGAAAATTAAACAGTTATATCATTGCATTATTAATACTTGTGATAATATAATCAGGCAAAATTTATTAGTGTGTTATTTTGTGCTTGGACTTTAAAAAAGAAACTTTTGATCATGATTTGTTTACTTAATTCAGAAATGTTAACATTGAAGTATTCCGTTAATATTGTATTGAGCACTTTTGGCCAAAATCATTTTGTATTTTATGTTTTTACCTTAAGTTCTAACACAAGGGGAATATTTCACTACTGAAACGGACAAATCTTACTTAACATTTGATACTAAAGTCTGACTATGAGATTGTTTTACTGAACCAATTTAAACGTGTTTTCAGGCGATGTGGAGTAACTACTAACGAAGTCTGGGATGTTACAAAAGAGGAATTTAAAAACAAAATGATTTTACAGTTTGACAGCTACACAGGAAGTGACAAACCAGCCACCAAAGGATTTAAGATTAAATTTGAATCCATTGGAACAGGTAGGAACCAAAAGTTATATAACCAGATTTGGTCTTCCCTTTTAGGACTTCTGTGTCATAAGAACATCTTAGAACGTCTTTTCTACAGATTATGTACATTTTTAATATCTCCAATTGATACAAAGTTTTTTTTTTTATTTATAGAAGATTAATTTGAATGATAAAAAATTTTCTTGCTCGTAACCCAAAAGTATTTTTTGTTTGATATTTTTGGATTGGCATTAAGTCTTTGATATAGGACACTGATCTTTGAAGGCTGATTACTGTTTTCCATTGTAAGCGATTAAAGTGACCCTGATTGTTGTCACGAACTGTTCCACATCTCATTAAGTATTTTTTGTGTATTATAGGTTGCATCAACAACCCGTGCATGTTTGGATCATGCTACAGTCCACTGAACACTGACCAATACACGTGCACCTGCTATTCAGGGTTTTCCGGGACTAACTGTGATACTCCTTCAAGTAATTATAATGCACTTATTGATGATTTTCTTTTTAATATCAAAGTGAAATGACATTTATCAATTGATATTTTGAAACATTGAGTATTGAAAATGTAAAAATGTAATCGTTATCGCTAGAGGTTGCAAATCCCAGTATCAAACTTTGATACACCTCAAATTATGTTGCTTTATTAGTCCCCTACCGGCGAAAGCCGAAGAGGACTATAGGTTTGCGCTCTGTCCGTCTGTCCGTCTGTCACGCCTCAGTTTTCCGCACTTTTTTTCTAAACGCTTATAGATAAAAAACTGATTTTTGGTATGTGAGTTTACCTTGATAAGTTACAGATCAAGTTTAAGTTTCCTGCCGGTCCACAATTTTTTGTGGGAGTTATGGCCCTTTGAACTTTGAAAATTCACTAAAATTTCAGTTTTCCGCACATTTTTTCTAAACGCTTATAGATAATGAACTGATTTTTGGTATGTGAGTTCACCTTGATGAGTTACAGATCAAATTTGAGTTTGGTGTCGGTCCACAATTTTTTGTGGGAGTTATGGCCCTTTGAACTTTGAAAATTCACTAAAATTTCAGTTTTCCGCACATTTTTTCTAAACGCTTATAGATAATGAACTGATTTTTGGTATGTGAGTTCACCTTGATAAGTTACAGATCAAGTTTGAGTTTCGTGCTGGTCCATAAATTTTTTGTGGGAGTTATGGCCCTTTGAACTTTGAAAATTCACTAAAATTTCAGTTTTCCGCACATTTTTTCTAAACGCTTATAGATAATGAACTGATTTTTGGTATGTGAGTTCACCTTGATGAGTTACAGATCAAATTTGAGTTTGGTGTCGGTCCACAATTTTTTGTGGGAGTTATGGCCCTTTGAACTTTGAAAATTTACTAAAAAATCAGTTTTCCACATTTTTTTTCTAAACGCTTATAGATAATGAACTGATTTTTTTTCTGTGAGTTTACCTTGATAAGTTACAGATCAAGTTTGAGTTTCGTGCTGGTCCATAAATTTTTATGGGAGATATGGCCCTTTGAAGTTTGAAAATCTATTACAATTTTCTTTTCTTAACTTTTTTAATGTTCCTTGTAGATAATAAACTGATCAAGTTTAGGTATTCATTTGTTTGACAAATTGTTACCAGTGACTGAAATATGAGGCCGGTAGGGGACTAAGTATTGTTTTGCAATACTCTCAGAATGCTTGTTTAATTTAAGCTACAATATGGTTAAAGAATTTATGCAAATGATATGTTTTGAAATTTTTGGAAGAAAAGATATCAGAAGAAAAAGCGTTATTTGCTAGTTGTAAAAATTCTTGCGATCGGAGTTAGATATTTGAGTTTTAGGTCACAAGAAAGGTCCGCTGTCAAACTTGTTTTATTAATGGAAATACTCTTATGCTTCAAAAATGAAATGAAATCAAATTTTATCAAATCGCATAAGATGTCACATGAGGGGTTATAAAAGAAAAAAATGATTTTAAAAACATGATTTCTAACTATTCAGATTACATAAGGTACATTTTGTTGTGATGATTTTTTGTCTGTCGGTTTTGTTTTTGTCTTAACGGTTCTATGATACTGATTACCCCTTTGCTTTTTGTATGTTTTAGCATCTGCAAGCATTGGGTGTACTGCTGAAGTCGGAGAGTACTGCATGTTGACACAAAGTACAAATGATAACTTTGATTGGGATCTTCAAACTGTGAGTAGAATGTGATTATTTTGTTGTTTAGATGGCCTATAAAATATAAGAAAGCCGAGTCCAGATCTTCCACTTCTTAAAATTAAACTAAATGGCTATCTGGAGTGATACATTTTTTAACAATGATAACTATGTCATGTATGTTAACGTTTAACCAAAATTTGGTCGCTTTGTTCATGGACTTTAAGGCTGAATCACAAGTCATCCATGTTGCTTTCAAACGAATCCTGGTGATTTTTGTTTTACATAAGAGTCCAACAATATATCAAAACATTAAATTTACTGGGATAAAATTCTCCATGTGCAAGATTCTGAAGGCTTTTGCCTGATTTCTACATGGACAGCCTCTTAAAACAATATTGGAATAAAAATCAGTCAAATATAAAAAAAAATCTTCCTAGTTGCTATGTATATTTATAAAGCATATCCATATCATGACAATATCCAATTCAAGTGTTCAAAATGTTTATGCTCGATCCCATTGAATAGTTTCATACTTCGTTACTTACGGTAAATAGATTATTAAATTTAATTTTCGTGAATTTAGGTTCTTCGCAAAATTAGCAAAAATAAATGAGAAACTGAGATGTGGAATAAGTGTAATCGACACAGTCCATATATACAAGCGGTAATTTAAAAAGACAACAATGAAAAACAGTCAGCTACCTTAAAAGAGGCCAACAGTCGCTGTTCGCTGTTTAACGATTGGTCCAAGGTCAAAATAAAATGCATATGATTCAAATCCAGTCTAGACATAGTCAAAGGAAATTCAGTTCGTAGACAAGAACAGAAAACATCAAAACGACAAGTACAATAAAATCCTTCTCAAAGATTCCTGGCACACAAAAAATGTGGCGAGGTTAAACTAGTTTTGTTTTACCCAACTTTCCCCCTTTCAATATTCACTAACAAAGCACAAAAAGTAACAAACAATGGAAATAAAACGGTAAACGTTCAATTCAACAAGATAGAATCTTAGACAAAAGACAATAAGAACAATCGAATGGTAGAAGAACTCTCAATAAAACACTAGCTATTCATTAACTGAAGTTAAAAACCACAAACATATCGATTTTCAATCCGACACAACACTTCATTCAATTTGGTGAACTATCGTCTTAAAACTAGGATATCTGATCGCTATAATGCTAAAAAATGACAGTTGATTCACTGTTTTTTTTGTTCTTACAGGCTAAACCAGATTGGGGTTCATCGGGATATGGACCTGAGAGGGCATACGAAGGATGGGTTTATCTATATGTTGATGGAAGTCAGCAAAGTTCTGGATACAGGGCTGAAATGTACACCACATTATCCTTTCCATGTATGTTGAAAATGTTTTTTTTTATTGGTAAATGTCTGTAGGATACAAAGGATTATCCTAAATGCGTAACTTCAAAAAGCACTTGTATGCTAGTAGATGGGAACTTGAGCGGTATTGACCACCCATTCATATGATCGAGATGAAAGATGAAATGTGATTGAGAATAAGTTAGAAAATAAAGAATGTCATATGTACAAATAAAATTCGAATTCTTTGAAGGTTTTGGCTAACAAAGTTAAGTCGGAAATATGACTTTTAGATTACGTTTCGTACGCGTTGTGAGTATCTTAAAATGTCCAATTAGATGCCGCATCTTTTTAATTTTTAGGTTGTTATGTCCTATTGGTATTTTTACTTCTTTTAAATCAGATGTTTTGCTGTTCTGTTTTGATTTTAATGTTGACAGGTTAGGAAAAGGGTATTCAAAGCAGCGGGGATCACTTTAGATGGGCAGTTTTGTTAGTGTTTGATTAAAGTAATTGAGCTTAACGTTAATTAAACGTTAAAACAAATTTCATGAAGACTATTTAAATTAAAGGTTCCTCATTTTTGTTTTAGATGTAGATAGGTGTCTTAGATTTAGGTATTTTAAGCAGTGGGGATCATCATATGGAACACTTAATGTTTATACAGAGAACAGCCAAGGATCTAGAACTAACGTGTTTACGCAATCAGCCGCCAAAGGCAAGAACTGGATAGCAGCAAATGTAGATATTCCGGCCACTAACGGACTTAAAGTATGTTTCTATCGTTTGTAGGAAATTAAGAAAACTGAAAAGGCATATTTTACCTCATAATGAATTTATTAGGTTACCTAAAGTTCTGTCTGTCTTTCTATCCACCTGACCGTCCGTCAATTTTTTTGTGAAAGGTAAAACTCATATAGATTTGTATTTTTACACAGTTAAGTACTATTTGATGATTTGAACATAAACATTTTTTTGCTGACGGGGTCATTCCAGATTTTATTATATTTCAATCCAAATGCCTATTTTGCTGGTATTAATTTTCACGGTTTTCAATTATCGAGTTTGATTTGCATTTAATGCTTGCATATTCACGTGTACTATTTTTAGCGGACTTTTATCGGTTGCGAATATATGGAAAAGTGATACACCACCAGAATCATTATTTTAAAGTACTTTTAAACAATTGATTGTAGGTCATTTTTGAAGCTGTCGTCGGTTCGTCGTCATATACTGACATGGCTTTGGATGATATTTGGTTAATACCTGGAACATGTGGTGAGTGGTGTCAATTGTTTTTGTTGCAAGCCTTTCATAATTTAGCTAAGATCGGAATATTGATATTGTTTAAAAAGAAATAAACAACATTCGCTGAAGATATTCAAAGAGTTATTTAACGCAGAAAGATTTAATTTGATCATTTTGTTGAATCAAGTTAACCAAATATTGCAACCATATGTTCACAATAGATAGTTTTTAAAAAAAGTTTAAAAGTTTTAATATTTACACTATATTTCTATGAAATAATTTAAAATGAAACTTTGAAAAAATTGTTGGTTTTTAAAAATAAACTTGAATTGATTTTTGCTATCATATAGAACTTGGGAATACTTCAGTTTTAGTAATGTACAAAAAATAAACGCATGAACGTATGTATTCAACTATGTTGTCAAATTGTCGGATATCCAATTGAACGTTTTAATATGATTAACGTTTACATTGTGTGACCATGTATACAGTTCTCTGAGAATAAATCTATCTCTATTAAGCTAACCCTATAACAACATCAAGCACGTCAACTACAACAACGACCACTTCTCCTACAACGACGACCACCACGCTGTCTCCATCAACGACAACGTCCACTGTGACAACCACCACACCATCTACAACAACGACAACGTCTTCCACGACAACAACATCTCCTGGAGGATCTACTCCATTTCCAGGTATAGTTATCAAAGATGAGGAATTTAATATTAAAATTCAGATATGTATACTGTTAAATATTAGTGTAAATGTTATAAAACATTTAATGGTTTTCGTAGATGCTTAAAACCACGAAATGTGGTGTCCTTTTCGTTACATTTTAGATTGAATTTTGCTTAAAATTAAGAAAATTTATACCCACGAATCATAGTAATTTTACTATAGCTATTTCGATCTTCAAATTATCCATAAATAGATGCAATATGTTAAAAGTTCATTTTAAAATTGAACAAGCTCAATGGAGTTGAATCAGATAAGAAAATAACAACAAAAGGAGTAATTAAAGATAATATTTGAATTAATGAAAGTTGTTTTTAGTACATTTTTTTTGTACTATGTGCTCGGGAATTTTTTTTATTCTATTAGTCCTTTTATTATTAATATTTCAAAAGAATACCTGTTCAAAAATCCTTCTATTATTCTACAGGCTTGGTGGAAACAAAATAAGTCAATAGTTTGAACCAGTAAAAATATTGCTGCCGATTTCGTATGTCTTAATGGTCCTTGTAAAAATATTCTTATTTGTCGGACCCATAGAGCCGATTGCAAAATAGCAAAAAGGACCGTAAAGTCCTTGAGATCCACAGCTAACTAAAATAGGTCTGCTGCGATTACCGAATACAACATTATACAACATTTTAAAAAATGCGATCCTGATTCTCCGTCATAAGTACATGCGAAAATTCTGGGATAAGGGCAACAACTCCAGTTTACCATGCACATTACATTTGATACCATTTCAGTACCTCCTGGTGCAAATGTGTGTGAGTTTGAACCTGGTGAAACATCCTGTCTGTTCCTTAATACACTCTACAATGATTACTTCGACTGGACCTTTTATCAAGTAAGATTGTGTAACCTGATGTCGATTATTAATGATTAAGAAAATTAGAATTGACATGTTGGCCTATATGAAGCACACTTTTATAGTACTTCTGCGTCATGTTTATCAAATATAAATTTGCGAAAGCCTAGTACAGAGACCAATTTCTTTAAAGGAAAACTAGTTTTTCTCATAAACACAAGAAATGAAAGTCGTTTTAACGAGAAAGAAGTCGTAATAACGACAAAATAGTCGTTTTCTCCAAGAAATGTCAAATTGAAGTCATAATGATGAAAAGTGGAAGTCGTTTTAATCACAGATACATGCTAAAACATTGTTTGCACCAAAATAGTTTGTCTGGTGCACATTTAATTCAAGTTAATAGCATGTCTATGCAGACTTAAACAAATGAATGTTCGGCAACTAATACAGTGCAAACAAATTTAATTCATTCTTTTAACCTTACTAGGGACCGACACCTACAGGTGGAACAGGACCAGATTATGCATATACAACAAGCTATTATGCTTATATTGAAGTTGATGGTGTAGCTAACAATGCTATGGCTCGACTTACAACTGAGAGCTTTTACCTTACTGGTATGTACATTTTATACATGATAAACGTTCAACGAGCTATTTATTATCTAAATAACAATATAATAGCTAATTATTAAGAATAATCCACGTATGTCTTAGAAAAGACACGTTTACTTCAAAAACATTTTGTTTTATTTTTTATGTACATTTATGTGTTTCTTTTTCACTTGTTCAAGTTGTCTCTAAATTGTCTATGACTAGTCTGATTTTTATTCTTATACATTTACTTTTGATCAATATATAGGAATGGTTTGTATGTTATACAACTTTCATTTTTTTTGTTTTGTTTTGTGACCAAATTTTTTTATTGTTTATCGCAGCAAATACAGTAATTTGTGTTCAATTTGCCTATCACATGTTCGGGCAACCTGGCACCTTGGAAATTTCTGTTGGTAACTATGGTGAAGCAACAACTGTAATTAAGACACTCTATGGTGACTATGGATATACTTGGCAGATAGATGAGATACAGATTCCAGATACCTATTACGACCCTGTTGTATGTACCTTTAAATCATTAGAAAATACAATACCAAAAACGGTAAATTTTGTTATTCTGTTTATCGATATCAAAACGAGTAACCGCTCATCAGCAGCATTTGAATCAAAACCTTGGAAGATAGAAAACCAAAAGTATTGAACGAAAAGTACTCGAAACCAAAAAGTTCGAACAGGGAAGCCAAATCCAGCACCAAGGATATCGACCATGTGCAGAATAAGGAAAGAAACTTGTGCTTTAATCAACTTTGAAGTTAGCATGTTGAACAATCGAAATAACAATGACAAAAATATTAGAGATTTATGGTAAATTCGTGCCAGACAAGTCTGACGACCAGGCTTGTGATTATCCTATCATTGTTTTTAAATCTTCCTCTTATGATGAACGCCATCATTAGTGGAACAGTTAAAATATCAATCACAAGGGAACTACTGAATTATTCAAATGTCTGTCAGCAGCAGGAATCAAGGATCAAAACATTTTGCTTGGATTTCTCCATTATTTGACAAGAGAGGGGCAAAGGTTTCGGCTCGCTGCACTTATTTACTATAGATTTAATAAAGCATTATATTATAAAGGGACCTTATCCACCAATGAATACACTACTGTCTGTGTTGTTAGTTTTGATAAAATGTCAATTTTTAAAAGAAAATCGAAAATGAATTTGAAACAAAAAATATATAATTTGATACATAAGGAAAAAACCTATATAATAAACTATTGATTAATATATACATGTGCTAAGTTAGCGATAAATCTTAAAATAACCGTTAGAAAAATGACTTAACTTGTATACCTAAATTCCCTTACTCTTGACTTTCAGATCAATTTTGACGCTTCAAGAGGAAATTCAAACCAAGGAGATATTGCCGTAGACAGGATAGTGCTGGCATACCAACCTTGTAAGTAATAAAACTTTAAGTATGATTTGATATAAACATTAATTGCAATTACATATAGGCAAGATGTTCCTATTAAATTGTGGAACAAACAAAACATTTACATTACATCATGGCAGAAAATGTCCATTATAACACGTGTACAAAAGAAGTGGTACAGTTTTGACCATTTTGGAGTTGTTTTTAATGTTGTTTATTGTTAATTGGTTTGGAGTATTTGAAAATGGGTAGATTTTTGTAAATTGTATATATGAATAATGTACATCAATCACAATAAGTTCTTAATTGTTTCAGTTACATGAACACGGATCCATTTCAAGCATCAAAATTACCAAGTTGACCATCTTTTAAAATGTAATTTGATTTTGATTATGTTGTTAAGTTTAAATTATTTCTCTCTTGCTTTGGGAGGAGGGGTTATTTACTCAACGTGGGTTGTTTGTTAATTTCACTTTGCCTAGAAATGTACATACAATGATCCTATGTAATTTTAGGCACCGGAACCACAACCACTACTTCTACCTCATCAACTACTACGACAACCCTCGCACCCACTACAACGACCACACCCGCCACTACAACGACCTCGCCCACCACTACAACGACCACACCTTCTACAACAACCACACTCAGTTCAACGACAACTTCTACTGGACAAACAACTCCATTTCCAGGTTCGAATTATAAATGTTTTGATTCATGTTTAGAGTAACAAGTACATGTAGTCATATTAGCATGACTAAATTATTGCTCAAGAATTTGGCAAATATATCACACAAGATTGCGTATGAATTGTTCTTCATTAAATGAACACCTTTTCCTGCGCAACCTCATATATTCTCCCAATTGTATGTGTGGACATATAGAGTCAACTGCTCATTTTTTACTTATGTGTAACAGATAAAACCATATTATAGACCATACTATTTTGTCTATAAACTTCAATATTCCTGTTAATCTTAATTTGCTACTATACGAACACTTGAACAAAACACTGAAATATTTCTAAAAGTTCAAAATTCATCATTCAAAGTAAACGCTTCTTGTGAATGTTTTTTTTCTGCATTTCACGCAAATATAAATATAATAGAAATTTATGTATTTTCTTCATTTCTTCATTTATTATTTTTCTCTCTATTCCTTTAAAATTAGTTTAACATTTTCTTTGTTGTTAGAACTATTGTTTCAACATATTCCTTCATGTAACATGAATATATTATCATAGTTGTTTTCTTTTCAATTACGGGAGACGGACTTAATATTAGCTATTTATAGCTTGTTTCCGAATCCTTTTGCTTTTTATATGTATGTATGTTACTGTTATATGTCTTCAGTTTTTCAAATAAAATATGTTTAAACTAAATTATACCCCCATTATATTGCAATTAACCTATCCGTCCATCCGTTACAACCTTTCGTTACAGAATTCTCGGCTTCTACTGAAGGAATTGATTTCAAATTTTAATACACAGCTCTTATACTTTTATTTCACTGCACATTTATATTGTTTAACAAATCATTACAATGATAAGCCACCATTCATAGTTTTATGTTGATAACATTCTTATATTTTTCATTTTTGATTTCAGTGCCCTCAAATTCATTTCTTTGTGAATTTGAACCTGGTGAACAGTCTTGTGTATTCGAGAACACCACAAATGGCGATGACTTTGATTGGACATACAACCATCAGGTAAGGCATTCGTAATAAGTACATGTAGATTGTCTTACAGTGTTGCAATCAGCAGGACCTGAGGTCACTCTCGTTACGATTTGAGTCCGCTTTATTGATGGCCTTTCAGTTATTTGTATGTTTTTATGTTGTCTGTTGCTATGTGCTATTCTTGTTTGTGTTAATTGGTTTTGTATTGGCCCTTTCAGACCTTTGCTTGTCCGATTCGTGCCTATGTCTTCTTCTTTAAGACAATGAAAGAAAACACCTTCGCAGCCAGTAATTCTAGCTTTGCCTTAACTTAATAGGTTAATATTTTGGTTCATATATTTTCATAGGGAAAGTCAATTTGCATGGTTTTCCTTTTGTTGACTTTTTAAGGTTCGTTGTAATTATATTTTTGTGGTTGACTATATAACGCACGATTGATAAAAGTTCTAAACTCATTATCTATAAAACGGCGAATATGGTTATGCTGTTTATACATAATTTCAAAGAACAACCTTTCATCAGCAGTATTTTAAGCAAGACATCGGGAGGCCTAAAACCAAGTGTCTAAGGAAAAGTTCACTTGTCCGAACAGTTCGAACAGACAAACTTTATTCAGCATTGCGGATATCGCTAACATGACAAAAGAGTAAGCAAAATGTCAACATCATACAAATTTTCTACTTATAGGGCACAACGCTGTCTCAAGGGACTGGACCTGATCAAGCCTATACTGGCACTTATTATGCTTATATTGAAGTATCTGACCCTATTGCCAATTTCGCCAGGGCAAGGTTAACCACAGAAAATTACTACCTTTCAGGTAAATTGTAATTTTGTCCAGGAGACGAACACTTGTCCCACGTTATAAGAATGGACAATAAAGTCGCATTTTGTTGTTTGTGGTGCATTTTCAACAGTTAGAATATGCACATTGTGATTTTATTCGTTCGTATCTACTCCTATCTACCTCATTCGCGTATTCTTTTCTGCTACAATTGAAATCAGTTATTTAAAGAAAATAAATACCACGTAAGACGCAATTCTATTTGATTATCATATCATGCTTTGACAGTTTTGATAATTTTGATATTTTATCAATGAGAAACTTTCTAAGCCAAAGGTATGGAGAAGCTTTTTTTATTTTTTGCAAATGAACAAAATTCACATATTAAGTATATCATTTACACAAAGTAAGCATTGCTAATAACTATAGGCAAAGTAATTATATAAGATGACTTTACCTTAAATTCATCTGCTTTATCCAACAGTTAACACTGCAATGTGTGTCAAGTTTGCCTTTCACATGTACGGAGTTCCTGGTGCACTAGATGTTCTTGTTGGTAATTGGGGAGACACCACTTTCACGACCCTTCAGACATTTGCTGGAAACTATGGCCCCACATGGCAGATAGCTTCTGTACAAGTACCTGATACTTACTACGACCCAGTGGTATGTATATTACGAACATCAAGTGTTTCTAACATATGCTTTGTCTACAATGCTATTTGTTCATAAACTTTCCACAACCTTTTTGATTTTCCATTTAGCTTCTTTTGTGCCCTTTGAAATATAAAAAAAACCATTTGCTTTTATTTCAGTAGCGGATCCAGGGGGGTGTCACCCGGTGCACGTGACACCCCCCCTGAGGTTCACAAGTATGGTTTCACTGGCACACTTTCTATATAAATCGATCACACAAGTCTAGCTTGATGGCTAGCTACATGTAAATTGCTAAATAAACATGCCATAGGTTAATTACAATGTACGCTTGTGACAACACTCATTTTACCTTTTGTTAATTAAGTTCTTTTGATCAGTGAGCTAAGTGAAAAGTTTTGATAGATAACATTTAAAATCTCCGTTTTTAATAATGAAATAAAAGAATCTCTTCTTGTAAAAATGGAGAAATAACTGTGTAAAGTACTCGTACATGAAAAGTTCTGCATAAATTCCATTTTTTTGAAATTATATTACTGATCAGAAATTTTAGAAATTCTAAATTCATTCGTTGCATTTATGTATAAAACAATTGACGAAACCTTGCCCCCTGAAACATTATATTCTTAATTGTACGTGTTCACTTGCATAAAACGCAATGAGAGTCAATATTTTGTTCAACCATTTTACGAATATCACCACGGACCGACTTTCTGGTTGTCGAAAACACGTTCAGTTTCAGCTGGCAAATAAGCCCAAAGCATCGCTAAGTCTTGTCGGTAAAAGTCCACTAAAAAGCGCTCAGAAACCTAACTGGGATGTGTGCACCAGGTTGTTGAATAAAACAGCCCTGCATGTCATTTGATTACCATCGACTCGTTAGGCCTGACCGCTAACCATAGTGGTGCACCGTGTTGGGGAACACCTCGCACATTAAAGAAACCAGTTGCAGGTTTCGCTAATAGTAGGACATGTAAAACGAATGATAATTCTGTCACCATAGAGAGATCTACATTTGACATTTGATTGCCTCTCGATACGTCTTTGCTTTTTCCTTGCTTTTTTTTCATATTGTCACCTTTAAAGCTTGGGTCATGACAATCCAACACACAGTTTGACATTTTTCCCGTGTTGGCTGAAAGGGGAAGCTTCGGAGGTTGCACTTGCAACTGCGTTGACTTAAATTGTACTCTAACAAAATAACAATATTACCGATTTTACAAAGGTAAACTTCTTTTTGTTTAATGCTAAGCATGTTAGTTAACAGGGGAGATTGCTATCTTAATAGAATGATTTTGTTTCTTAATCTTTAACTTTATGACTATAAGTCATTTAGTGACACCCCCCTGACAAAATCCTGGATCCGCCCCTGTATTTTATGATCTGAATTTGTTTTCAAAATACTGAATTTGTTTGCAATTCTCTGTAGCATTTTAAGCTGTCGTCTAATTTAATTGTTGCTTTCATCAATAGAAATTGCTTTTGTATCACGCTCATTTTTTGTTCTTTCTCTGCATTTGCTTGTCAATTTTTTCGTTAATTAAATAGCTAATTGAAATTATAAAAAAAATTGTCCAACTTATTCGACTGGTTAATTTACAGATTATATTGGAGGGGTCAAGAGGAACTGATTGGAAAGGAGACATAGCAGTTGACAGGCTCTACATTGTAGATGGAACTTGTAAGTGTGTGAATTAATATCATGTTTTGCATTGAGACCTGTACTGTTTTCATATTCCATACTTACCATAACTTGTATTTCACTTTTGCAAAATGTCGAAAATTATATTATATGTTTTACCTCTTGCTACATAAAATCTTTTAAATCTGTAACGATTTGTCATAATTCTTTCTCCTAAAGCTACAAATTGTGCACACTGAAATTAAAGATATTGGTGTCTGCTTTGCAATGAAAGCACTTACATTGAAGAAAAGAACATTTGGAAACTAATATTAGACTTATAGCTGATCTGTTTTAAAAATGTTTAATTATTCATTGAAAAAAAATATTTTTTCACATTTGAAAAAACATTATTTTCATATGCATCTATGTATTTTCATAGAATGAATCTTAATAGTTTTTAAACAAATAACTTTTAAAATATTTTGTCACAAAAACATTTTCTTTCTTTGTAGGCTGATGAATTGACTGATACATGCTGAAAATGGACCGAATTTGACTTCAGAAAAACAAATTCATATATATTCTCTGAAACTTTGTATAGTTTTATTCTCATGTAAAAAATCATGTATTTTAAAAAGATAATAAATTTTATACATTTCTGCAATAGTCGTGTATTATTTGGTAAAAAGCATCCTTATTTACAAGTAATGTTCTATACTCCCTTTTCTAATAGAAAAAAGCAAAGGTGTACCAAAGGGGTAATCAACATCATAAAACCGTAAAGACAAAGACAAAACTGGTAGACAAAAAATCATTACCACGAAAATAACCACTCAACAACATAAAACATACACACACACACACATAACAACAAAACCGGATTGGTTTTAGGCCGTTTCATCCTTGCAATCTACAACCACAGCGTTTGGGTCCAGGATTTTATTTTATTGTAAATAACGTTTATATAAAAATCTTCATCTCGTCTCTATATACTATTTCCGTAATATAATATATCGAGGGTCAGTTTTTTTTTTTGTATATCCACACAATAAATGAAAATTAAATCCTGGACCCAAACGCCTGTGTTTACAACTGGTTAATATTGTCTATAGAAGCATATACCAGGCAAAAACAAAAGAACGGGTTTTTATTTATATTTCACTGTATTGAAAAAAAATTGATGGGAGTCTAAGCTTTTTGCCCTTCATTTTAATGGTTGTGTGGTGATTTCTTTACTTTTTACTCTTTTTGTTGTAAATCCATGGTATAGCTAAATTGATCTATATATGCTAACATCTGAACAATTGCTAATCCAGTCTGTCCACATGTCCATTCAATTCCTTTCAATGCCAATAGACGATTTAAAGGGACAGACTGAATTTTCAATTGTCACCACCCGTCTTTTGATGCTAATTGAAGTTTTAAAGGCATATTGTCTACGGCAAACTCTTTTTTTTACCCCCCCAATTTTTTGGTGTCAATTAGACCGAAATGCAATAAAATGAATATTGAAAAACAAATTTGCTACAAAATTTGCCTCAAAAGTAGTTTATTTTGATCAAACTAGCTCGACAATATTGATTGATATTTTATTTACCTGCATTACGTCACATTGGCCCAGATTAAGACTGAGTAGTTTTAACGCGGCGGACCCTAATCGAAATCTCGGGTTTTGTCCCCCGAATACATTGATATGTTTAAAAAATACCAATATTTTTCGTGTTTACCTTTTAAATCACATTCAAAACTTAATACAGGCAATAATTGTAAGTTTTATTCATTAAGTTGCTCTAATATTCGGTTGCCCTTTTAATTTTCTTCCGAGCTAAAACTTCGAGAAACAGATTATGCACCACGTCCAAGAACTATTGAAGTTTTCAATCAAAGAAAGTATAGTGCACATGCTTTCAGCTCATCTACATCTCATGAATATGAATTTTTGTAAAGCTTTACAAATATTATTTATTTTTTAATTTTTGAAGTAATAAGGTACCCTAGTGGTATTTTGAACGTTTGTATCTTTCTAAATAAACAAAACAAATAGTCTGACGACAATTTTTTGGTTTAACAAAAAAATAATTTTTCGTAGACAATATGCCTTTAAAGGGATATTATGGATTTTCAAATTTTCAAATCTTTTGACTGACATACCTGTACCACGGCTTTATACTAAACAGAGTAATAAAAAAGTAATTACTTACCTTCTTGTTGCCCTTATAAGCAAGAATTGGACAATGATTCCAAATATAGATATCGATGATTTTCGGCCTTCTAATGTTTTGATTCAAATGCTGCTGATGATAGATTACTTCTTATTACTGTTATTTTTGCCATTTTCTGTTGTCTTAATTCAAAAGTTTTACTGGTTTCTTTCCTTGTATTGCACATGTTCGATATCCTCAGTGCTGTATTTGGCTTCCTTGTTCAATCCTCTTTAGCGTTAGTATTTTCCTTCAACTTTTGGTATTCGACCTTCCAATTTTTTGCTCAATTGATGCTGATGAGAGGGTGCTATAGTCCGTTTGACTGCTCTTCACCGAGGGAAAAAAAATTAATTAAACAATCAGAAATTAACTTTTTCCGAAAAACAATTGCAACCAAAAAAGTCAATTATGAATACAAATCATATCTGATTTATTCCTGTTTTTAAAAACAATTGCTAATCCAGTCTGTCCACATGTCCATTCAATTCCTTTCAATGCCAATAGACGATTTAACAGGTTGGGGAGTATGTCCCAAAACGGGTATTATCCTTGTTTTTTGGTATTTGAAACTTTAAACCACTTTCATGAGCTTCTGTGGCCAAATGTCACTTTTCTAATGTTGAGGAAACAAACAGATTTATAATAACTACCTGTTTCTGAAATTATTGTTTAAATTCAATTTGAAATTAAAAATTAAAATCAATCACTAAAATGCAGCTATATTGACTGAGATGTCTGTGAGCATCCAGGTGTGACCTGAACACTTTTAACTTTCCATTGAATGATGACATGCCATGTGACAAACCAATCATTGGTCATTTAGATGTTTAGAAAAACTTAATTGATTGATCAATTGGTCACTTTAGAATACAAAAGAGCACATTTTCTGCAATAGTAGGCAGAAATCACCCATTGATTTATTTTCTTAGATGCATAATAAGAAAGAACTGTTATCATTGCAAGTGTACATCACTGCAACAGAAGCCGCCTATCTCTAGTAAGTGAGTAATATCGAGTTTTAGTTTTGAATCCTTTAAATCAAGGATCACACGATTCTTGAAAACAAGGATAATACTCAGAAATGGGTATTATCCTTTATACTCCCCAACATGTTTAAAGGGACAGGCTGAATTATCAATTGTCACCACCTGTCTGTTGATGCAAATTGAAGTTTTAAAGGGATATTATGGATTTTCAAATTTTCAAATTTTCAAATCTTTTGACCGATATACCTGTACCACGGCTTTATACTAAACAGAGTAATAAAAAAGTAATTACTTTACCTTCTTGTTGCCCTTATAAGCAAGAATTGGACAATGATTCCAAATATAGATATCGATGATTTTCGGCCTTCTAATGTTTTGATTCAAATGCTGCTGATGATAGATTACTCCTTATTACTGTTATTTTTGCCATTTTCTGTTGTCTAAATTCAATAGGTTTACTGGTTTCTTTCCTTTTATTGCAAATGTTCGATATCCTCAGTGCTGTAATTGGCTTCCTTGTTCAATCCTTTTTAGCGAGAGTATTTTCCTTCAACTTTTGGTATTCGACCTTCCAATTTTTTGCTCAATTGATGCTGATGAGAGGGTGCTATAGTCCGTTTGACTGCTCTTCACCGAGGGAACAAAAATAATTAAACAATTAGAAATTAACTGTATCCGAAAAACAATTGCAACCAAAAAAGTCAATTATGAATACAAATAATATCTGATTTATTCCTGTTTTTAAAAACAATAAAATAATTTAAAAAATAATAAAAGGTGTTGTACGGTGGCTAATAAAAAGGTAAACAAAACAATAGTTTAGAAGGTCAAACCACATTTAAAAGGTAATATTCAAATAAGAAAATCATAATAAAAGGTAAAAATTGATAAAACAATAAAAGATCCCCAAATTTTCGGACTTCAAGTGCTATAAGAAAAAGAACGATGTACATGTAGACAAATCAACTGACCAGAACCGAATGGCAAGTTCAGACCTTTGGTATACCACCTTTGGAGACGTCTTTTCTTGTTGATCCTCGGTTTCATTTTATCATTTTAGAGGAGAGGTGGGTATGGACGAACCCAGCCCACCTGGAGCACTTTGTTATGTGAGTGTGAGCCAACGTGGAGCACTGTAACAACCCGTTTAGCAATAAACTCCCTGTTTTGTAATAAACTATTTTTTTCTTTGTTCTATCATGTTTTAGGTACTCAATGGTTCCAAGTGATCATCAATGAAGTTTAAGATAAAAAATATTGTTTTTGGATATGAATTAATATGATTTGACTACTTTATTGCAAAACGGGTTGATAACAATATGTTCCGTTTTTTGCACAGACCTCCCCGTTTTGCAATAAAATATTTTTTCTTTGATTTATTATCATTTATGCACATAATGGTTTCAATGGTTACCACGTAAGCTTAAAATAACAAATATTGTTTTTAAACATAATCAAAGAGGCTCCCAGGAGCCTGAATCGCTCATTTTGTCTTTGTTTTATCATGATTTAGGTACACAATGGTTCCAAATGGTGACCAATGAAGTTTGAGATCAAAACACATGTTTTTAGATATAAATTGATAGGATTAAACTACTTTATTGCAAAACGGGTTTATAACAATATGTTCCTTTTTTTGTTCAGACCTACCCGTTTTGCATTGAAATATGTTTTCTTTTTTCTATTATCATTTATGCACATAATGGTTTCAAATGGTAACCACTTAAGCTTAAAGTAACAAATATTGTTTTTAAAACATAAAAAAGAGGCTCCCAGGAGCCCAAATCGCTCACATTTTCTTTGTTTTATCATGTTTTTGGTACACAATGGTTCCAAATGGTCACCAATGAAGTTTAAGATAAAATAATATTGTTTTTAGATATAAATTAATATGATTAAACTACTTTATTGCAAAACGGGTTGATAAAAATATGTTTCGCGTTTTTCACAGACGTCCCCGTTTTGCAATAAAATATTTTTTTCTTTATTCTATTATTATTTATGCACATAATGGTTTCAAATTGTTACCACTTAAGCTTAAAATAACAAATATTGTTTTTCAACATAAACAAGAGGCTCCCAGGAGCCTGAATCGCTCACCTGGTCTAAATTAGCTATCACCCATAGAATAAAACATAATCTGCCAAAAACCAGCCAATGGAAACTTTAGCTCAATATTTGTCATTCTAATATGCCAGACACACAATTTCTTACCTTTAAGGGGCTCTAAGACAACCATGACCCTATGACATTTGTAAAGCTAAACGAGTTGAACAATTAGGCAAGTAACAGCTATTCTCTATATGCAATAATTTTAATTGTATAAGCCAAAAAAATGCAAAAATGTTATTTTTGACCTTCAAAGGGCCGTAAATTCCATAAAATTTATACCCAATGGAGATATTTGTAGAGCTTTTGATGATGAAACAGTAGCATAGCATAGGATTTCATCTATCTCTTATACTTTTTGATATACAAGCCAAAACACTGGTTTCACTCCCTGGTCTATTTTTAGTAACAGCTATTATGTTATTTGACGGATCAGAATTCGAAAGACAAAGTTTGGTGCAACCATACCGAGTTTCATTAAATTTTTTTTTCTACTTTCAGAGAAGATTTTTGAAAAAAAAAGTTTGAAAAAATGCTACTTTTCACCTTTAAGTGGCCATAACCCCTTTCAGAGGCCACCTGACAACCTCGACCCAATTTAGACATTTGTAGACCTGAATGAGCTGAGCATTTAAGAAAGCAACAGCTTTTCTGTATCTGCAATAGTTTTCATTCTATAGGTCAAAAACATGAAAAAGTAATTTTTTACCTTTAAGAGGCCGTTACCCCTTTAAGGGGTCATCTGACAACTTCGACTCATTGAATATTTATGTAGAATTTTTAATGCTCAAGCAGTAGCGTGGCATCTTATTTTATCTATCTCTTATACTTTACAAGCCAAAAAACAGTGGTCTGACCGACCGCCCTGGTTTATTTTAAGCAACGGTAGCCAGGTTTTTGGCGGTTCAAAATCGAAACTCAAGTTTGGTGTAGGACACATAAAGGATCAACCATACCGAGGTTCATAAAATTCTGTTCAGTAGTTTCAGAGGATAGAGGATTATGAAAATTGTTTACAGACGACGACGACGTACGCCAGTTGATGGCATAGCTCCATTTTTTGCACAGACCTCCCCGTTTCGCAATAAAATATTCAATCTCTTTTTTATTATCATTTATGCACACAATGGTTTCAAATGGTTACCACTTTAATCTTAAAAGAACGGACATTGTTTTGAAACATAAAAAAAGAATGAACAAGATGAATTAAAAATAAGTTGTTAACAATATGATTTGTTCATTGGTTAGATCTCCCCTTTTCGCGATAAAATATTTTTTCTTTCCTGTATTATTAGTCATATCCCTGTTACATTTACGATATTCTCTTTCGAGTTATAATGCTTTTCAAGATTGATAGTTGTACGAGTTCTTACGATATTTTATTCCAACCTTTTCCGAAATGTTTTCTATCTTTTAAGCATTATGATTATTTTAGCCTGTACGAATATATTAAACGTATCCCGTGATGATGCCATGGCGGTCGAGTTTGGCCAAGGCTCTAGGGCTAATGTTTAACCAACTGAGTGTCAAGTATCATTATCTAATCGCGGGCTCTTTGATGGTAAAGGGGTTCTAAGCTTTCTAGTTCTACAGTTTATTATATACACATTTAATAATGGCATTCACAAACATATTTACAATGAGGTTAAACAAAGTACAGGATGAATTTAAACTAGTCTTTAAAAATCTTGAAATTCACAAAACATATGTCACTGCTACTGTTTATTACTACCTATTATAAAAAAACATTTAGCGATACTGAGATAAGGTCGTTTGTTTCCGTCGTTTCTATATTTACAAAAGCTCTTTGCAATGTACATACTTTCACTTTTCACTCGGGGCTATATTCGGATCCTCAATCTTCGGATTTCCATCAAGACAATATGGCCGCGACCAGTAGATTTTATGTTCCGCTTCGGATTATATTTTAGTCAGTGTAGCATAATTATCTTGCGTAGCTTTAGTGTAATGGATATTTGATTTTGGATTGCGAAAATTTACTTCATTGAATAAAGTTTCAAAGGACAAAAATACTATTCGGACACCAAAAATAAGTTAAATCTTGCAAAAAAGTTGTTGGACACAGCATCTTCGTTTTTCATGCTTTTATGTGGCGGTGTTTTAAAGCAACAATGAGATTCAACTAGATCATGTAGCGTACATGGCGTAGTCACTTTATCAGGTTGTGCACATGTTTAAGCGTACTTTCTTATAAATTTTTGACTGCAAAATGTTAATTCATTGAATAAAGTTTATTATCACAGACAGAAATAATGCTTATGCATAATAGGCCAATCAGACACACACAATTCAAGCATTTTATTGATTTTTAGAAAATGACAAAATAGCCACATTGGGTCATTCGTCTGTCTTGATCTAGGTCATTTTAATAAGGATAAATAATTTTATCTATTTCTCACAAAGCTATTGCGGGATCCGGAAAAATAAACTTATTTGTCACAAGTTATTGGTTGTTCAAAAATGTTATCATTGCTTGATAATTTTGTCGAGTCGCCGTCGCCGCCGCCGCCGCCGCCGGAAAGTAATACTTTTCGTTGCAGGCGAGACAATAATATTATAAAACGAAAATTGTAAAAATTTCTAGGCGCAAAATATATGTTTGATTTTCTTCTTCCAGAATCCCGGTGGTAGCTTTTGTTCTCAGAATAATTTGAAGATTGAAACCTTTTTAAACTTTAACATTAAGCTGATTTATAAGTATATATGAACAACAGACTGTGACATCTTTGATCTTCGATGAGCTGAAGGTTTAAGCAAGCAACAGCTTTTCTCTATCTGCAATAGTTTCCTATTTCCTCCACTAACATAACCAAACTTTGATGCAGTTTTTTTTAAACTAAATAGGAGATAGTACAATGCTTATACTGGATCTATAAACAAATAATGTTTAGGATAAACACTTATATGACTTAGATTCATCGACATGTTTATCTTAAAATGGCTTAATTCTAGATCGATTTTATAGTATGTGTACAGCAAAGGCTACACATAGAATTCAACAATAATAATTAACCTTAGCAGGACATAGAAATAATAAAGTCTTTTTTATGTTACTAAAGCAGACCTTTGCTTTTTGTGTCCATAGCGGCTTGCTAGGCAATATGCATTAGAGTCCACACTTGTAAAGAATATGAATAAAAGTAACTATTACGACGCCATAAATTTTCAGTTATCCAAGACTTAACAACTAGCACTTTAACATATCTGAAGAACTCACCACGGCAATACTTCCTGTGTAGGCAAGATATTCCGTATTCATCAAGAACTGCATTGATACCATTTGGCTAACAACATCAGTTCCAAAACACCAATACATCTCATAACACTAGAACTGGCTATACCTGCGTAGGCTACAGCTAACAGTTATTTCTCATGATAACCAAACACTATCCTAAGGATCCTCAAAACATCAACCTCCAACAATCTCTAAAGTAGTCCTGAAGTGTGTTTAAGTAAAATCTACACATAACTGAAAACCTAAGGGTCTTATATAGTAACCAACACCAAATCTGCACCAACAACTAATTAACATTCCAATCGGCATATTCTCATATCATCATGCTCTAGAACATTACTCATTTTAATATGGAAACCTATAGGGGTTGAAAATGTATTTTACCAATATTAATATCAAAGTGTGGTACTTTATTGCAAAACGGGTAGTCATTATAAAAGTTTTCTTTTATATAAGACCTCCCCGTTTTGTAACAAAAGTATTTTTACTTACAATAATATTATTTTTTCTCATTTCGTTGTGCTCTAGAACATTGCTCATTTGATTAGGGAAACCTATACGTGTTGAAAATGTATTTTACCGATATTAATATCAAATTGTAGTACTCTATTGCAAAGCGGGTTAGTCATTACAAAAGTTTGTTTTTGTGTTAGACCTCCCCCTTTTGCAATAAAAAGTATTTTTATATTAGATATGTTCTTTTTCTCATTTCATTGTGCTATAAAACATTGCTAATTTGAATATGAAAGCCTAAAGGGGTTAAAAATGGACTTTACCAATATTAATATCAAAGTATAGTACTTATTTGCAAAACGGGTAAGTCATTACAAAAGTTTGTTTTTATGTTAGACCTCCCCGTTTTGCAATAAAAGTAGTTTTATTTAAAATATTATTATTTTTTCTCATTTCATTGTGCTCTAGAACATTGCTCATTTGAAGATTGAAACCTATAGGTGTTGAAAATGTACTTTACCAATATTAATATCAAAGTATAGTACTTTATTGCAAAACGGGTTAGTCATTACAAAAGTTTATTTTTATGTTAGACCTCCCCGTATTGCAAAAAAAAGCACTTCAACTTACAATATTTTTATTTTTTGTTATTTAATTGTGCTCTAGAACATTGATCATTTGAAGATGGAAACCTATAGGTGTTGAAAATGTATTTTACCAATATCAATATCAAAGTATAGTACTTTATTGCAAAACGGGTTAGTCATTACAAAAGTTTGTTTTTACGTTAGACCTCCCCGTTTTGCAATAAAAGTAGTTTTATTTAAAATATCATTATTTTTTCTCATTTCATTGTGCTCTAGAACATTGTTCATTTGAAGATGGAAACTTATAGGTGTTGAAAATGTACTTTACCAATATTAATATCAAAGTATAGTACTTAATTGCAAAACGGGTTAGTCATTACAAAAGTTTATTTTTATGTTAGACCTCCCCGTATTGCAAAAAAAGTAGTTTTATTTAAAATATCATTATTTTTTCTCATTTCATTGTGCTCTAGAACATTGTTCATTTGAAGATGGAAACTTATAGGTGTTGAAAATGTACTTTACCAATATTAATATCAAAGTATAGTACTTAATTGCAAAACGGGTTAGTCATTACAAAAGTTTATTTTTATGTTAGACCTCCCCGTATTGCAAAAAAAGTACTTCAACTTACAATATTTTTATTTTTTGTCATTTAATTGTGCTCTAGAACATTGATCATTTGAAGATGGAAACCTATAGGCGTTGAAAATGTATTTTACCAATATTAAATATCAAAGTATAGTACTTTATTGCAAAACAAGTTTGTCATTACACCAGTTTGTTTTTAAGTTATACCTCCCCGTTTTGCAATAAAAGTATTCTTACTTATAATATTATTATTTTTTCTCATTTCATTGTGCTCTAGAACATTGATCATTTGAAGATGGAAACCTATGGGTGTTGAAAATGTATTTTACCAATATCAATATCAAAGTATAGTACTTTATTGCAAAACGGGTTAGTAATAACAAAAGTTTTCTTTTATATAAGACCTCCCCGTTTTGCAACAAAAGTATTTTTACTTAGAATAATATTTCTTTTTCTCATTTCGTTATGCTCTAGAACATTGCTCATTTGATTAGGGAAACCTATATGTGTTGAAAATGCATTTTACCAATATCAAAATCAAAGGATAGTACTTTATTGCAAAGCGGGTTAGTCATTACAAAAGTTTGTTTTTTGTGTTAGACCTCCTCGTTTTGCAATAAAAGTATTTTTATTTAAAATATTATTATGTTTTCTCAATTCATTGTGCTCTAGAACATTCTCATTTGAATATGAAAACCTGTAGGTGTTGGAAATGTATTTTACCAATATTAATATCAAAGTATAGTTCTTTTTAGCAAAACGAGTTAGTCATTACACAAGTTTTCTTTTATGTAATTCAGATAAGTCCTATTAGAATTGTCCAGGAAAGCGACATCACACCAGTATATGTACCAAAGAAGACTACAGTCAACAGTTCCCAAACCGATAAAATCGACCGCAACATGCACGACAGCATTACCCAACATGCTTTCATCCGCACACCCCATGAGGTCACATGTATTTTTAAAATCATCAATTACGCCAATCTCAGAAGATGGGAATCAGATTGAAGATTTCGAGGTATCCATATAAGACGGGGCTGATTTTGGTTCAGATAATAAATGTCTTACTTTCGATTTCACAGCTGTTGGACCTTGACCTCTGACTATTTGATATTCGACGATGTCCCAGAAAAAATCAGCCCCGACTTATATGGATACCTCTCAATCTTCATCATGTACAATAGGGTTAGCCAACTTCAATCCACTCAAGTACAAAAAAGTTGACATCGGTTTAGAGTACATGACGTGTATGTATGTTTGTCTCGGTTGAGGTACGATGAGTACCTCTATGGGTATCAGCTTGGCTGTCTGCGTTTTCGTGTATATGGTTGCCGTTTGTAGATATCTGTGCATTCTTCATAGAACAGTAGTATTGACGATCAAATCACAACTGCCACCGGCATTACGAGCTGCCCCGACATACCATAAATTACCGACAATGTACTGGATGCCAAAATTACACAAAAATCCATACAAATCTCGTTTTATATCAGCGTCTAGTAAATGTTCTATGAAAGTTTTGTCCCTTGCTTTGACCACCATGAAGGAATTTATTATTTGTTACTGTGAAACGATTTTCAAAAATAGCGGCATTACTAGTAACCATTTTTGGAGTGTTAAAAATTCGCTTGACGTTCTCGACAAGCTTCGTGCTTTGAAACTACCTTTACATCTATCGATAGTTACGATTTTTTTTTCACTACATAGTAACCTTCCGCATAATCTAATAAAAAATAAATCTTCATATGTGATTAAGTGATGTTTTGATAAATCTAAAAGTGACTTTATTTGTTCGAAAGTTTCTGCTGTATTAGTAAATCGTTTTTTTAGTAGCAAGACACATAAAGGATATGTAAATTGGACCGACGCAGAAATGATAACTGCGTTGAATTTTCTACTAGATAACATATATATTCGTTTCGGAAAACAAATTTATCGCCAAATTATTGGTATTCATATGGGCACTAATTGTACATCTTTTATAGCAGATCTTTTTCGATATTGTTATGAATCTCAATTTATGGCTAAACTCTAGAAAGACCCCATAAATCAACACCTCATCGATGCTTTTAATAAAACTTTCAGACACTTGGACGACATTCCTGCAGTTAATGACCTTACATTTTCGAATTTTTTCTCCGATATTTGCCTTACAAAATGAACATGGAATAAATCGAATACAACCGGCGATAGATGTCCTTTTCTTGATTTGGATTAACGTATAATGAATGGTAAAATTGGCATAAAAATATGCGATAAACGTGACGACTTTTTTATTCAATATTGTAAATTTTCCAAAAAAAAGATGTACCACTGGCTCCTTTTTATGAAGTATACATTTCACAGTTATTAAAATATGCTTGTATGTGCAGTAGTGTCTCTATATTGAGGGAGACCGGTATATAACACAAAAATTGTTGAAGCAAGGATATCGATATCACAAATTAGTAAAATCGTTTTCAAAATTCTTTTAAATATCAAAATCGTATTGAAAAATATATCTGTACATGTCGATTTTTGACAGGTTAAGGATATCTCCCATCCTGATTTCTATGGAAATATTTTTTTATCAAACTAATCAATTCAAAAATAATCCTTATGCAATGAAAAATTGCTTAATACGTTATTATGTAGAGGATAAAAGTTCAATATTTTGGTAAAATCTTTGAAATTGGTCTTTTTGATAAAATTATAGACCATTTAATACATTCTTTAAATTGTTAATTAACTTATATACTCATCTGACATTTTTGAACGTTGCAGCGATCAAGTGTGTTGGTTTTGTGCGAAGGCGTTTCATTTATTCTGTGAAGTGTTGAGTCTGATTTAAAATTGATGCACTTAATTTTTTTACATCAGTCGATAGTTGTTTCTCAGCTAGCTGTCAGTACAGCGAGTGTTCGTAGTGTTCGTAGTCTCGTTTTCCCCGCATTGTCTTGTCTCTTGTTGAATTGAACAGTTGTCGATGTTATTTTTACTGTGTGTTTTTTAATGTGGTTTGGTCGGAATTATCAATAGGGGGAAGGTTGGGCCAATTTTATATGTGCCTGTACTAAGCCAGGAATTCCGGTCAAAGCTTTCGTTTTTCTTTGTATTTGCGACGTGCAATGTTCTATGTTAAGAGATATGTCTTTCTTTATTAATTTTAGGATTGGTATTGAATCTTTGTAGTACTGGGACAATGCAAGACTGCGAGCAGTGATCTTTGGTCATGTTGAAAACTGCTGGCGGTCTTCCATTGTGGATTTTAAACATTACCGATAGATTATGTAGGTTGTGTCGCGTACACTTATTCCACATCTCATTATCGTCTATCTGACCTTCTTGTTGGTTTCCCCGAATAGTGATCGATTCTGTTTTGGTTGGTTTAACGTTTATGATTTCTTCTAGTTTTTGTGTGATGAAACTTCTTTGAGTTCCCTCGTTTAATAATACGTTGGCTGATTCAAACATCTGATTTTTCCCATCTGCTGAGACTGGCGTAATTGATGTTTTTAAAAGTACATGTGACCTCATGTAATGTGCCAATAAATGCATGTTGGGTAATGCTGTCGTGCATGTTGCGGCCAATTTACTCGGTTTGGGAACTGTTGACTGTAGTTGTTGCTTGGAATCTCCTTTGGTACATATACTGGTGTGATGTCGCTTTCCTGGACAATTCTTTTAGGACTTATATCTGAAGTACATTGGGCGATTCGGTGCTTCGCTAGACAGCTGTAACATGGCTGTTTCTCTTTATTGATGGCTTTTCGATCGTCTACTTTTGTACAGGCTGTTGGGGCATGGACATCGTTACAGTACACGCATGGTTACTTGGTGATCGTGCATTTAATTTTCTGGCATTAGCTACAAATGCAGAGGTGGGTGTAAAATTCATTAGTCTGGACGATACTCATCTTATTCGTTTATCGACTGGCTTCTTCGATGGTAATCTCTTTCACAATGGCATCCCTAAGTAGTTGTAAAGTCCACTGGTTGCTCTCGGGACCTCTGACTAGGTTTTCCTTGGTCATTTTGGGTATCTTGTTGAGTATTATTGGTACTTACATGCTTTCGCACGTTTCTTCTGACTAACCCATGCTCTATAAATCTCAGAGGTAATTTTCAATAACGTTGTAAAAAAGTCCGCGATGTCTGACGTAGGACTGAGTAGACTTAAAAAATTCTGCATGTACGCTTCGACTATCTTATGTGGCTGAACAAATTTGCGCTTCAATACATGTAGGGCTTGGATGAGTTCTTGTTCGTAATTTGCAATCTTGCAATGCATCTACCTGCCTCTCCGTACAACTGGGATTTCAGATAATCGATCGGGCGATCAAGATGAGACTGGGGGTAGCTTAGGTCTTGTGAGGGCGATCGTTTATAAATTCTGAGGCATGTGGGTTTAGGCTACTAGACTGAGACATAGGCTGAGGGATGTGTTGATTCGGGTGTATGAGTTGGGGAACAGTAGTGTTAATTGCTTTTTTGATAATGATAGACAGTTTAAACAAGGTCATTTGTATATCAAATGTACACCTATCAGTTACTGCTACCTCGTCTTTGTGTTCATTTTCCGATATTTCGTCAAAGATCTTTCCATTGTATTTTAGGATGGTCTTCTGTATGTTCCGGATCAAGTCAGGTTGTGAGTCCTTTTACTCCATGTTCCACAAATAAATCGTCTGGATTTCCCTTTACACGTTTCAAAAGCTTGGTGATGCCTCCTCTGTTTGTTGTTCGTTGTAATTTTAGCTGCGTCATCATTGCCGATTCGTCGTCGTTGGCACTAGATTTAACGCTGGTTTGGCCGTGAATAAACTAAGACGTTCTTCTTTGTTTCGTTCTGTTTGGTCTCTAAACGTTCCATACAAATCTTGTGGCTTCCAAAGGCGACGTTAGCATCAATAAGTTGCAATATTGCGGGGAATAACGTTACTGTTTTTGATGGAAATAAAAGATAATTAAATTGAACTACATTGAAAACTATTCACAACCTGTATGTTGTACTTTTAGTGTAAAACAAAAACGGGTAGGTCTAAAGTAAAAGAAACATGTGTAATGACTAAACCCGTTTAGCAATACAGTCTTTATCATAAATATTTTACTGTTATTTAGAGGTTATTATATTATGGTTATTATATTATGGCAATATCAACCCGACACAGTGATGTTAATGACGTTAGTCCCGCCAAAAGTTAAAAAAAATTCCAAGAGTTCTCCCCCTTATTGCAACGAATACTCGGAAAAATAAAATGCCTGTACCATATAGATTTGATAAAATATTTGTATTTTTATTGTCTTATGTAGTCTGACATAATTATTTACAATTATCCAAACCATTATATTTTATTAATACAAGTGTGGACTCTAATGCATATTGCCTAGCAAGCCGCTATGGACACAAAAAGCAATGGTCTGCTTTAGTATCATAAAAAAGACTTTTTATTTCTATGTCCTGCTAAAGTTTATTTTTGAATTCTATAAGTAGCCTTTGTTGTGCACATACTATAAAATCAATCTAAAATTAAGCCATTTAAGATAAACATGTTGATGAATCTAAGTCATGTAAGCGTTTATCCTAAACATTATTTGTTTTTACATCCAGTACGTTGTACATGTAGGTTTATTATCTCCTATTTAATTAAAGACTCAATGATTTGGCGTATAAATACTGACACAAACATATTAAATGGCTAATTACGGCCACAGCTAACTGCAAGAGAGGAATTGACAAGATAGGGAAACAGAATGCCAATCACTAGGATATACGGACAAGTCTGTGCACCATTGGTAGGCAATGGATGCTCACATTCCTCTCAGGTTCCTGGAGAGAACGAGGGACACAATATTCCAGTACGCCAGCTCATATTTTGTCACCCCATGGATTATTTTTTATTACATGGGAGTGAAATTAATATTATTTTTGATTTAGATTTACCATGGATTTACTTTTATTATACATTACACTGGCCAAATCCAATCTGGTGACAACAGATCAGGACCGACCACTCATGGAGGCATGAGATGGTCTAGACCAACTTCCAACGGTAAAGCGTTGGAAAGTTTTTTGGTAATATGACCCGACGTACAATTAAGGAAAGAATAGTGTCCCCTTATCTTGCCAAATTCCGCCCTAGTAGACTGTGACAGGAATTTTTATTAAAATTATTAGTTTATACACACAAACACAAAAAATGTATAAAAATTGAATGAAAAACTGATAATTTATAACTTTAAAATATCTGTTTTTGGTATACTAGTGGTATGCAGTTAGAAAAAATAAATAAATATATAAGTAACATTTCAAACAAGTCAATGAAACTAGCAAAATGAACAGTAACATGGTCATCTTTGTAAAATCCAAGTGTATTTCAAACTGCATCGTCCGTATATATGTAGAGCTCCTGTAGTCATATTTGAAAAGCCTGAAAAAGAAAATAAAACAGCAGCAGCAAAAATGTTGGACGGTGAAAAGGGGGATGGATGGAGGGATTTTGTTTCATTCGTCCATCAATGTCAACATATGTATAAAATTATAAAACCCGGAACAAAAAACGGATAGTAAATTACGGAGAAGAAAAATCGAAATATTATTAATCTCGCTTTCATTAAACTGGTTTATCTTATAAATAGATAAACCTCATTAATTAAAGACTCAATGATTTGGCGTATAAATACTGACAAAAACATATTAAATGGCTAATTACGGCCACAGCTAACTGCAAGAGAGGAATTGACAAGATAGGGAAACAGAATGCCAATCACTAGGATATACGGACAAGTCTGTGCACCATTGGTAGGCAATGGATGCTCACATTCCTCTCAGGTTCCTGGAGAGAACGAGGGACACAATATTCCAGTACGCCAGCTCATATTTTGTCACCCCATGGATTATTTTTTATTACATGGGAGTGAAATTAATATTATTTTTGATTTAGATTTACCATGGATTTACTTTTATTATACATTACACTGGCCAAATCCAATCTGGTGACAACAGATCAGGACCGACCACTCATGGAGGCATGAGATGGTCTAGACCAACTTCCAACGGTAAAGCGTTGGAAAGTTTTTTGGTAATATGACCCGACGTACAATTAAGGAAAGAATAGTGTCCCCTTATCTTGCCAAATGAGCGTGTCTATACACGTTCAAAATACATCCTGGCCCTCTTTTGGGACACACTTTCTTTTTGTTTAATTGTAGTTTGGATTTTATTTTGTACTAAAAAAACACTGGCCAAATTCATCAGAACCGACCACTCATGGAGGCATGAGATGGTCTAGACCAAATTCCAACGGTAAAGCGTTAGAAATTTTTAATTAATATCACATGGAGCAAAAACAGTGTCTCCCATTTATTGCCAAATGAAAGTGTCTATACACGTTCATACTTTACCCCACCAGCCCACTTTATCTACCATTCTATCAATCTGAGTTAACATGGGCCAATTTGGGACACATCAGCGTAGGTATAATTGAATTATTCAATATAGTAGAAACCATAAATATGATTTGTATTTCCCACCTAAGTAGACTATACTTCTTTAGTATTGCTGGACTGTTCATGTTTCAAAGTATTGAATGACTTAAATTCTTCTGAACTGAGCGTATATAAGATGAGAATAATTTCCTTCTTCAATGTGATAAAACAATGCACTATAATGAAACAACATAATTCATCAATCAGCGCCTGAACGAATCTCTATAACTTATCTACTGTCTTGTTAAGCGATCAAAGGGTTGAACATGTTTTGCATTAATGAAGATATGTAAGATTTTCTTATTGTGCCACTAGTTTAATTCGGCATGCTTATAGTTTCAATCCAAGAAGTAAATGTAAATGTTCAGTGTCTGCATTCATGTTTTTGTCGTTAAATATTTGTATTGTCAACATGTACAGCATGCAAATAATAGGAATCTAGTAAACATGGTTATATCAAGAATACTTACGCAATCAATTGACTATCATAAAAATTATGCAGAAAACAAATGTTACAAATTGAATAAGTTTAAGGGATATTGTCTACGAAAATAATTTTGTGTACTAACAAAAAGGCCTACAGAAAACTTGGTATTGTCTAATTCTAAACTTTAAAATATAAACGACAATAAAATAAAGTCGGTGTACTCTATTAATTTAAAAACCGAAAAAAAAACCAATAATCTAAAGTTTTACAACAACAACAAAAAATTAAAATTCATATTCATGAGATCTAATCCCGCCTTTAGCATCATGCACACTGTGTCAAACTTTGCTTAAACACTTTTACGGTTAATGCACGCTGTTAGCTATCTGTTTCTCGTCTCAGGTTTTAGTCCGTGTAGAAATTTTACAGGCGACGATAACGCCAGAGTCTCCAAACAAAGAAAATGACAATATACCGGTAAATGAATTTGTTTAATTTGTCACTATAATGAACAACTGAAACATACATGTATGAGATCCAGACTGATGGCTGTACATTAAAAATATGTTTGTCGTCACGAAGGCAAACAAATAATCAACCACGTTGGTCTATTGTGAGCGAAATAAACCAAGTTTAATGCAATATTGGTTTTAAATGTAAACATGATACATGTTCAAAGTTATCTTTCATTACATTTCGGTCAAAATGACATCAAAAGATAGGAGTGTCCGACGAAAAATATGTGAATTTGATAGAAAATATGCCTTTAAATGATGCTGAAATGGTATGGAATGAAAATTCATATACTCAGATAAAAAGATCACAAGTCTTGGCTGGGGAGCATTCTGTTACTATAGAAATATTTTACTCGTAATTCGAATAAACATGATAAATAAGAATAACCAGCATTCATTTTTCAGTCAGTACTCCAAAATTTCAATTTAAGAATACAGTTTCTGTACAATAAATTTTTATAACTTGAATAACCCCGTGTAAAAAATACCAAAACAAAAAAGGACTGGGTCTGAAACAGGAAGTAAATGATCGAATGACCTAAAAAAGAGGGGGGGGGGGGGCGTAATGCCCCACAGGACAATTTTAACAATCCATTTCTCATGTGACATGTTGTGTACGTTTGTATTAATCTGAGGACCAGCCTGTTAAATGCATTATTATGTTATTCAATATACAGTTTAGCAGTCTGGAAAAAATAAGATGTGTAGTTTCATATTAAGCCTTTAGATGCAGAACAAATCAAAATAGCTTTACAAGTTATAATAATTAAACCTTATATGGAGATAAGGACAGTGTGTACTTATTCGGAAAATTCTTAATCGTTCTGAAACAAAAAGTTCAAAGCTTGGGTTCAAAGACGGACGGGAAGACACAGTGATTTGACTTGTCACTTCATGCACTAGTTTAGGCTATCAAGTGTGATGAAAGTATAAGCAAAACAAAAACAAAGTTAAAGCAAACGAAAAAACATATTATAGAACACAACAGAAAGGTTTACTGAAATATAATATAACGAGCAGTACTCAATTTTAAATTAAAAATGAAATCATTTAAAGAATAGCTACAAATGTACGTTTGATGTAAAGTTTGTTAATACGGCATGTACCATGTGTATATGTTTTATGTAGTTTTGCACATTTTGTGATTGTTTTCGTTTACCATGTTTACATGCCATCAATGATTTGATTTGAATGTGACGTAACGTCAATTTACAGGTGCCCGTCATGTGATTTGGTTGACATAATACAAACAAGATGTGAATGACAAGATTTTGACATGTCAAACTTTTACTTCAGAAAGTAATAAATATCGTAAAATTTAATGGTCAATATCCTACCCTGGTATAAGCTGAGTTAAAGTAGATTTATTTGTGTTATAGCTGCTATTCTTAATTAAACATAAACATGTACCTTGAATTATAAATCTGATCTCGGAAATGTGCCCCCATTGAAAAAGAAGATGCTACAGTCCTGCTTTATCCTGATTCCTTGAAGCACCAGATGGCCCTATCAGCATCTTCCTGTACTTGACTACATGTAGTAAGTACTGTTTTTCGACCGAAAGATATGTACCGATAGAGTTCAATCTTTCTTCTTTTATCGTTTTTCCTTAGTACATGTAGTAAGGTCTGTTTTTCGACCGAAGGTATGTACCGACAGAGTTAAATCTTTCTTCTTTTATCGTTTTTCCTTAGTAAGTTCTGTTTTTCGACATAAAGATATGTACAGACAGAGTTCAATTCTCTTTTTCCTTAGTTTTTCGACAGAAAGTAAAAGATATGTACCGACACAGGCGACAGAGTTCAATCTTTCTTCTTTTATCGTTTTTTCTTCATGGTCATGTTGTAATGATTCAATTCCAGGAAAGCGGCTGGTTCCTTTGGTTTTACGATGGTTCAAACAGAAGGGTTCAAATTATTTTAACAAATATTAAAAGCAATGTTTGTCCATGCTTGTTGATTCAATGTCCTACTGTTATACAAGGTTGGCTGGATAACTTTCAAATTTTTCTCCAATAATGTCAAAACAACTGTCCTAAATTCTAGCGAGAATATCGCACCATATCAATGCTTCTTAAATTCAGCAAATTTGTCCTCTAATTATAGGGTAGAATGAAGGATTGCTTGGATTAAAAAACACAAATTTTGTTTCATTCGTCCATCAATGTCAACATATGTATAAAATTATAAAACCCGGAACAAAAAACGGATAGTAAATTACGGAGAAGAAAAATCGAAATATTATTAATCTCGCTTTCATTAAACTGGTTTATCTTATAAATAGATAAACCTCATTAGTTTAAAATAACTGCATCAAAGTTTGGTTATGTTAGTGGAGGACATAGGAAACTATTGCAGATAGAGAAAAGCTGTTGCTTGCTTAAACCTTCAGCTCATCGAGCTCTACAAAAGTCTACATTGGATCAAAGATGTCACAGTCTGTTGTTTATAGGTCTTTATATATACTTATAAATCAGCTTAATGTTTAAGTTTAAAATTTTTTCAATCAAATTATTCTGAGAACAAAAGCTACAAACGGGATTCTGGGAATACCGAAGACAAAAATCAAACATATATTTTTTGCCTAGAAATTTTTACAATTTTCGTTTTATAATATTATTATTTTCAACATTTAGTTGCATTTCAAGCATGCGAAGATTAAAAAATCGTACATTGTTATTTTGAGTTTTTCTAAGTGTGACCAAAAGGCAAACTGGACACATCCTTTTTTTGTATTTTTAGTCTTGGGCCAATACAAGACGGCGAGAAGCGACTTATGGTCATGCTGAAGACTGCTGGCTGTTTTCCATTGTGAATTTTTAAATTCCCGTTTCTTTATGTTGGTTGTGTCACGTACAATTATTCCACCTCTATTTATCGTCTACTTTAATGGTTATCATTTGTCAGATCAGCCTATGATTTTGAAGTATATAATAATATATGAAATAAGTTTAAACCCAATGTAGATCTCTTTTTGAAAATTTGCAATGTACATGTATGCCTTTAAATTTTTTACGTCTAATAGCAATTAATTATATTATAACTCAAACAGGGCCAGATCCAGAATTTTTTGAAAGGAGTTGGTCCACATCAAGTCCGCTGTGGACGAATGACGAAAAGGGGGTGGTTCCAGACAAATTTTGCAGAAAACCTACACGTTACTTGTGAAATTTTTGGCGGAAAGGAGGAAAATTCCAACCTCGGATCCCCCCCCGGATCTGCCACTGCTCAAATATTTTTGATTGTCATCTATTCAAAACCCAATGTATATCTCTTTATGAAAATTTGCAATGTACATGTATGCCTTTAAAGTTTTTACGTCTAATAGCAACAAATTATATAATAACTCAAACAGGGCTAGATCCAGAATTTGTTGATAGGGGTTGCTCCACATAAAGTCCGCTGTGGACGAATGACGAAAAGGGGGTGGTTCCAGACAAATTTTGCAGAAAACCTACTCGTTACTTGCGAAATTTTTGGCGAAAAGGAGGAAAATTCCAACCTCGGAACCCCCCCCCCCGGATCCGCCACTGCTCAAATATTTTTGATTGTCACCTATTCAAAGATTGTCCCTCTTATACAGGAACGTTGCAATCCATGTTCCGCACACAGGGGCTTGGATTCTCGTCATTTATATTGACTTAAAAAAAAAATCGACCCCTACTCTATAATCCAAGCCCCTGTGGTTCCGCACAGTTAAAATTATTTTCTGACATGTTTGTAAGTGTGGCGACTTTGGTCTCTGTGTGGTGAATCGACAAAATTATCAAGCAATGATAACATTTTCTAACAACCAATAACTTGTGACAAATAAGTTTATTTTTCTGGATCCCGCAATAGCTTTGTGAGAAATAGATAAAATTATTCATCCTTATCAAAATGACCTAGATCAAGACAGACGAATGACCCAATGTGGCTATTTGTCATTTTCTAAAAATCAATAAAATGCTTGAATTGTGTGTGTCTGATTGACCTATATTTCTGTCTGTGATAATAAACTATCTTCAATGAATTAACATTTTGCAGTCAACAATTTATAAGAAAGTACGCTTAAACATGTGCACAACCTGATAAAGTGACTACGCCATGTACGCTACATGATCTAGTTGAATCCCATTGTTGCCTTATAACACCGCCACATAAAAGCATGAAATACGAAGATGCCGTGTACAACTTTTTTGCATGATTTAACTTATTTTTTGGTGTCCGATTAGTATTTTTGTCCTTTAAAACTTTATTCAATTAAGTAAATTTTCACAATCCAAAATCGAATATCCATTTATACGCTAAAGTAACGCAATATATGCTACACTGACTAAAATATAATCCGAAGCGGAACACATAATCTATACTGGTCGCGGCCATATTGTCTTGATGGAAATCCGAAGATTGAGAATCCGAATATAGCCACCGAGTGAAAAGTGAAAGTATGTACATTGCAAAGACCTTTTGTAAATATAGAAACGACGGAAACAAACGACCTAATTCAAGTATCGCTGATAATCTTTTTATAATAGGTAGTAAATACTCAATAGTTAGAAAAACCCGAATAGAAGAATTTTCTATTGGAAATTAAGTCCCGCCCCTTTTACCTTATTTGGCATATCAGACGAAATTTGATACCTCATTTCTTAAATCGGATTTAGCACCCCGAAGATCGACATCGATTGTTTTAGAATTTCACCACATGATAGATCATAGAATATAGAATTTGAGAATTGCTGCTCATTCTTTTGTATTTTTTAAAATTATAACAAAAATTGATATCAAGATGAAAAACGCACTTTTTCTCATTCTGATTTACCCTTTTCGTCCAAAAATTAAAATTATTCTTAACATTATCAACAATGAGCACCTAAATCCAAATAAATTGATTAAAAACGAACCCAGATAAATGATTTTTAATCAATTCGATGGTGCTTATCGGGGTGCTAAACTTCAGTTTCCAAATCCGAGAAAAGTCATGTTGCAGACAAAATGGTTGCCATGGATACTTATTTATGGTACTATATGAGCAGTATTTTAACGCATTTACATATTTTCTAAATACATATCAAATTCCTGTTCATTTCGATATAAAATAACTTTATATTTGATTTTTATTTTTTTACGTTTGAAAGGGTCGGGAAACGGACAATTTCCGGAAAAGTGCATTAACCAACCTGCGGAGACCTCCATATCTACCTGAGGGCCTTTATCATTGCCATATCATTACCTATTTATCACATACTTTAAAAACGCATATTTCCATGTTCCGTTTTCAACATAAAAATCAGTAAAACCTAAAAACATGAACATTTTATCAAAATAATTTCAATAAATAGGACAAAAACAAAACCCATGTTAACTCTATCAGTTATTGAAGTTGTTAACAAATTTAGCAGACAACAAAGGAAAACACCCGAAATAATAAAAAAACCATTAAGGTAACGAATTCATAGGCAAAAATTGTATTTAGAACATAGTTATTTGTCCTTTTGAGTTTACTTTACTTTTTGTTGTTATGTGGTGTGATATGGATTTTATGTAGCATGATAGGGATTTGAGGGGTATGATATGGATTTAGGAACATTGCCAGTATTGCATATACAAAATCGTACATATTATCATTAAGTATGTGATAAATACAGTAAAACCTGTACTAGTGACCACCTCCATATAAAGACTTCCTGTCCATAAAGACTATTTTGAGTCCCCCCAACAATTTTTCCTATATATTTGACCTCTATATAGTGACCACCTGTCCAACGTGACTAGTGACCATAAGAAACTGTCCCTTGAAGTGCCAAAACCTGTATGTAAGGACCTTAAATTAGTGCAAATGACTCTTAATTGGTCTGGGTCAGCTGTCAGATCAAAGCTAATTAGGAAGTGTCACCTTTCTTTGATATTTAGTAATTAGTTCTCAGGTAGATTTTAGGAAGATTTTTGAAGTAGTAATTATCACTTATTGCTTGTGTCAGGGTCAGTTTAACTTGTGTCTTAAAGAGTTGGTAATTAATAATTTTGTCAATTCTAGATTTATGAAATTTATTACTTATAGTCAAATTTTTTATGATTTATGAGAAATTCTTTGGCAACATTCCCTTTACTTATGAATAAGGTAAAAAGGGATATTTAAAAAAAAATAAACTTCAAAACTGCATATTAAAATACTGTAAACCTATATTCAAGCATATATTAAACAAAGTTTTAGATAAATTTTCTCAAGACATGTATGTTAAAAATATTAATGAAATATTGCCAGTAAAATAGTCTATTGTTTATAGTTTCAATAGGACAATATTAAATCAGTATACTATACTTCTATAGATCTATGGAAACTGTGTGTCAGTTAATACACATACACATGCACATGCCTAACATTATATATATACTTTATCTCGACAACCTCTATATAAAGACCCCCTGTCTCTAGTGACCTTTTTGTCAAGGTCCCTTGAAGGGTCACTATAGACAGGTTTGACTGTATATTTATCTCACCCACATTTTAATATCTTTCACGTAGTGTCCTTTTATCATGTACAGAAAAGTGAATTCACTCACAAATGTCAAGACATGTTAGATGTAGATGAAAATCTCAAAAATGCAGATAAGAGTGAAACTATTAACAGTGTTATTACAAATTTGTCTGATTTATTATATAATACAGCTTTAAATAGAACTTCACAAACAAAAAAAGACAAAAATAAATGTAAGAAGAAACAGAAACCTTGGATAGACAAGGAATGTAATGAAAAGTATAAAAGTATTAAATGTTTATCAAGGGTTTTACAATCTAATCCTTGGGATAATAATTTGCGAATTAGAATCTACAGACTCAAAAAGGATTTTAATAAACTTACACGAAAAAAGCATAGGTTATATAGAAATATGCTAATAAGCAAGATTGTTGAGTCTGAAGAGAAAGACCCTTCTGAGTTTTGGAAAACTATTGAAAAATTAAAGTCTAAAAAATCAGACCCGTCCTCTAACATATCTAGTCATGAGTGGTTGAAATATTTTAATGACCTAATGAATAAAAAATATGCTGATAGATCTTTTGATATATTATCTAATAATGTCAGTAAGCAAGATTCTAATGTATTGAACTCTGAAATCAGGGCTGAGGAGGTATTAAAAGCAGCTAAGGCTTTAAAAAATCATAAGGCCTGTGGGAGTGATGGTGTTAATAATGAGATGTTAAAGATTTTATGTCTTTCAAATGTCAACATCTTTGTTAAGCTATTTAATATTATTTTTAAGTATGGTGTTTTTCCTGAATTATGGAGGGAGAATTACATAAAACCAATTTTTAAAGGTGGATGCTTTAATGATCCAAATAATTATAGAGGAGTTGCAATATCTAGCTGCTTTGCTAAATTATTTTTAAAAGTTTTGAATAATAGATTGGATATATTTTTGGAAGAAAACAATATTTTATATAATGGCCAAATTGGCTTTCGGCAAAAATGTAGGACAAGTGACCATATCCTTACACTAAAAACCCTTATAGATAAAGCTTTTAAATCATCAAAGCGACTCTATGCCTGCTTTGTTGACTTAAAAAAGGCTTTTGACACAGTAAATAGGAAAGCTTTGATGTTCAAATTATCTTGTTTAGGTATTAATAGTAATTTCCTTAATATTATGGAGAATATGTATAGGGAGGTTAAATATAGTATAAAAATGAAAGAAGGCATTAATTAGTTTAATTCCAAAGTTGGTCTTAAGCAAGGCTGTGTATTAAGTCCTACTTTATTCTCACTATATATAAATGATTTCTCAGAATCAATAGATGATAAAATATGTGATTCACCTAAAATTGACAACTGCAGTATACCATGTTTATTATATGCTGATGACATTGTGTTACTATCTGAATCAGCAACAGGCCTACAATTTAGCTTAAATAGATTACATCAATATTGTAGTGATTGGGACCTCCAGGTTAATATAAATAAAACAAAGGTTATGGTATTCAATAAAGGAGGGAGAATGTTCAAAAATTTACTTTTCAAGTTTGATGGAAATGTTGTAGATTGTATAAATGAATACAAATATCTTGGTATTTTATTTAAACCATCGGGATCCTTTACCAGTCAGGGGACCAACTTGTACAAGTCAGAATGATCAGATTCAATCTTACTTGTACAAGTCAGATTAAACAAACTAGAGTTATCTTCTCCTTATTTTTAGAATTTTCAATCTGACTTCTACGAGTAGAATATACTAAAATGTCTTTTTATCAAAGTCTCTTATCTAGAGATATTTTCTATGGTTAAATTCCTTTTCTATATACTGAGAGCTATTTATAAATATTACAAAATATCCATTGGTTTGCAATTTAGATTTTTTGTTTTAATATCATTCTTACTTGTACAAGTCAGAATCAAAATTTTACAGTCCTCCTTTGGCAGTAAATTTCTCTTCGTTGGCGGTCGTGAACACCAAGGTCTTTAATTATGCTTAAATCATTAAATAACAATTATTTATCTAGTATAAACCCCATTGGTGTTCAAAACCGTGGATATAAATGACAGACTTAGATAATTAGCTCTGAAATTATTTGATGATAATTGAAACTTTACAGTCAATCTGTTTCCTATTTGCTCGTGATTCTTTCATCCTATATGCAATGTGTCATTGTTGACCTTGTGAAACAATTTGAACAAGATTTATTAGTTTTGAGAAATGTTATTTCAAAAACATTGAATATTGGAGCAAATATTATAGAAACAATTCTTACTCTAACAAGTCGGATTCATTCTGACCCGTAGAAGTAAGAATTGGATCTGACTCTACAGAGTAAGAAACTATAAATAGAATCTTACTGGTACAAGTAAGATCTAATCTGACTTGTACAAGTTGGTCCCCTGACTGTTTACGGCAGCTGTTGAACTTCTATGTAAGAAAGCTAGTAAAGCAATGTTTTGTTTAAGAAAATCCTTATTATCTGAATTTTTGAATATACCACCTCAATTAAAGTTATTTGAGGCTTGTATTAAACCTATTTTACTCTATTGCTCTGAAATATGGTCATTGGATTTTTTAATCAAAGAGAAAAAAAGCCTAGAAGACAGATATTTTTTATTCCCTCCTGTTAAAGTTCAAATTAAATTTTTGAAATATCTGTTAGGAGTAAACAGAGGGGCAGTCAACCTCGCTGTTTTTTCAGAACTTGGTGTAACTCCCATTTCTATAGATGCACTTAAACTAGCAACTGGGTATTGGTATCATGTTGTTAACTCAGAAAATAACAAACTAGTGTCATTGTCTTATAAGTGTAACTTAAAGTTGAAAAATTCATATGCTGACAATATAAGATTACTTTTATATAAATTGAGTTTCAATCATATTTGGGAGAATCAAAATACTTTCTCTAAATCTAGACTTTTACATGCTGTTTCTAGTAAGCTAGAAGCAAATTTTATTTTATTTTGGAAAAAACAAATATACTGTGACGAAAATAAACCAAACAAGAATAAATTAAGAACCTATAGAGAACTGAAATTAGAATTTATCTTAGAAAATTTTCTATTACTTGACATTCCTAAAAATATTATATCTAATTATGTTAAGCTCAGAATAAGTAATAGTAATCTTTATATTGAGCAAGGGCGTCATAACAACACACCTTTAGACCAAAGAGTATGCCCTTTATGTAGAAAGGATGTTGAGGATGAATTCCATTTTGTATGTAAATGTGAAAAGCTACAATGCACTAGATCTAATCTATTTAAAAAGATTGAAGAAATCTGCCCTAATTTTGGTAACATGTCAGACAGAGAAAAATTCATATTTGTATTAAGAAGTAATGATTATGATATTATGAAGGTATGCGTTTTAGGTATTTTTGATATGGCTAATGAGAGAAAAGTGCTATGCTGTTAGACTATATTATAATTACTCAGTAGATGTGTATCACCATGCAATATATTAAGATTTGCTTTATATGATATATTTTAGTACTTAACTATCTTTATTAAAACAGAACATTAATTAATAAATATAAATTGGAATAATAGACCCCTCAGTCCTGCTTGTCTGAAAAATGTTGTTTGATTATATGTAAAAATTGTATTGTATCATTGTCTGTTTTATGTATCCATGTATGTGTTGCTGATTATAATCCTAAGTTGGATTTTAAATCAATAAAATATTTGAATTTATTTGAATTTATACCTACAGTTAAAAGTACAACATACAAATAAACGAGTTATATAAATATATTTACTCATTCTATATATCTTACCAACATTCTGAAAACATTTTATCATATGTTTTCTTTTTCTCCTTTGGTTTTTGTTCCTCTAACGAAAATCCACAAGCAATGGAGGAAAGTCATGGTTTATACCTTTAATTGCAAAATCGGGTATATTGTATCAACCTATTTGACAATGAATTCCTATACTTTGATAATATTATTGGTAAAATACATTTTTCAACACCTATAGGTTTCCATATTCAAATGAGCAATGTTCTAGAGCACAATGAAATGAGGGAAAAGAACATATTCTAACTAAAAATACTTTTACTGCAAAACAGGGAGGTCTAACATAAAAGAAAACTTGTGTACATGTAATGACTAACTCGTTTTGCTATAGAGTACTATACTTTGATATTAATATTGGTAAAATACATTTTTCAACACCTATAGGTTTTCATATTCAAATGAACAATGTTCTAGAGCACAATGAAATGAGAACAAAGAATATATTTTAAGTACAAATACTTTTGTTGCAAAAACGGAGAGGTCCAATATAAAAGAAAACTTTTGTAATGACTAACCCGTTTTGCAATAAAGTACTATACTTTTTATCCGTCTAAATTTCAAAATTGTCTAAACCCTAACGTTCTTCCTACCCCAGACATAGGTTGAATATCTTAGTAATAATTTGGTTCCCCAGTTTGGTATTTTTGGTTATACTGTTCTATGCTCTTCTTATTCATACAGTGTTTGGCATTTTCAATATTTTTGGTAGAGCGCCTCTGATGAGTCTTGAATAGACGAAACGCGCGTCAGGCGTAGCAAAATTTATTGTCTGGAACTTTGTTGTCATTTGTATTTTGATATTAATATTCTTAACATACATTTTCAACACCTACAGGTTTCCCTATTCAAATGGGCAATGTTCTAAAGCACAATGAAATGAGAAAAAATAATAATATTGTAAGTTATAATACTTTTGTTGCAAAACGGGGAGGTCTAATATAAAAGAACACTTTTGTAATGACTAACCCGTTTTGCAATAAAGTACTATACTTTGATATTAATACTCGTAAAATACATTTTCAACACCTACAGGTTTCCATATTCAAATGGGCAATGTTCTAGAGCACAATGAAATGAGAAAAAATAACAATATTGTAAGTAAAAATACTCTTATTGCAAAACGGGGAGGTCTAACATATAAACAAACTCTTGTAATGACTTACCCGTTTTGCAATAAAGTTTTATACTTTGATATTAATATTGGTAAAATATATTTTTAACACATATAGGGTTCCCTAATCAAATGAGCAATGTTCTAGAGCACAAAGAAATGAGAAAAATAATAATACTGTAGGAAAAATACTTTTGCTGCAAAACGGGAAGGTCTAGTATAAAAGAAAACTTTTGTAATGACTAACCCGTTTTGCTATAAAGTACTATACTTTGATATTAATATTGGTAAAATACATTTTCAACATCTATAGATTTCCATATTCAAATGAGCAATGTTCTAGAGCACAATGAAATGAGTAAAAATAATAATATTATAAGTAAAAATACTTTCGTTGCAAAACGGGGAGGTCTAATATAAAAGAAAACTTTTGTAATGACTAACCCGTTTTGCAATAAAGTACTATACTTTGATATTAATATTCATAAAATACATTTTCAACACCTATAGATTTCCATATTCGAATGAGCAATGTTCTACACACAATAAATAAGAAAAATAGAACCCATTGTAAGTAAAAATACTTTTGTTGCAATACGGGGAGGTCTAACACAAAAACAAACTTTTGTAATGACTAACCCGTTTTGCAATAAAGCACTATACTTTGATATTAATATTGGTAAAATACATTTTCAACCCATATGGGTTTCCATATTCAAATGAGCAATTTTCTAGAGCACAATGATATGAGAAAAATCTTTTTAAATAAAACTACTTTTATTGCAAAACGGGGAGGTGTAACATAAAAACAAACTTTTGTAATGACTAACCCGTTATGCAATAACGCACTATACTTTGATATTGATATTGGTAAAATACATTTTCAACCCGTTTAGGTTTCTATATTCAAATGAGCAATGTTCTAGAGCACAATGATATGAGAATATGCTGATTGGAATGTTAATTAGTTGTTGGTGCAGATTTGGTGTCGGTTACGATATAAGACCCTTAGGTTAGATTTTACTTAGAAATACTTTAGGACTACTATAGAGATTGTTGGAGGTTGATGTTTTGAGGGTCCTTAGGATAGTGTTTGGTTATTATGAGGATTAACTTTGTGTTGATGATGAAGTAATGTTGCTTTAAGTGGACTATCAGAATTGACTGATTAGCTGTAGCCTTCACAGGTATAGCCAGTTTTCGTGTTGTTTGTGAATTGGATAATGTTCTAAGTGGACTGTTAGCTGTAGCCTACGCAGGTACAGCTAGTTCTAGTGTTATGAGATGTATTGGTGTTTTGGAGCTGATGTTGTTAGCCTAATGGTATTCGTGCAGTTCTTGATGTAGATGTTAATGTGAATACGGAATATCTTGCCTACACAGGAAGTATTGCTGTGATGAGTTCCTCAGATGTGTTAAAGTGCTAGTTGCTAAGTCGGATGATTGAAAACTTATGGCGTCGGAATAGTTACTTTTATTCATAATTTTTATAAACAGAAGCATTGACATATGTTTTATGAATTTCAAGATTTTCAAAGACTAGTTTAAATTCATCCTGTAGTTTGTTTAACAGCATTGTAATATGTTTAAGAATGCCGTTATTAACTGTGTATACAATAAACTGTAGAACTAGAAAGCTTAGAATCCTTTCACCATCAAAGAGCCCACGGTTAAATAATGATACTTAGCATTCAGTTGTCTAAACATTAGCCTAGAGCCTAGGCCAAACTCGACCACCATGGCATTATCAAGAGATGCACGTTTAATATATCGGACTCTATTCGGACAGGCAAAATTAATCAGAATGCGTAAAAGATAGAAAACATTTCGGAAAAGGTTGTAATAAAATATCGTAAGAACTCGTACAACTATCAATCTTGAAATACAAATGACAACAAAGTTCCAGACAATAAATTTTGCTACACGAAGCATTATAACTCAAAAAGGAATATCGTAAATGTAACAGGGGTATGAATCATGATACAGCAAAGAAAAAAATATTTTATTGCGAGACGGGGAGATCTGACCAATGAACAAATCATATTGTTAACAACTCATTTTAAAATCATCTTGTTTATTCCTATTTTTTATGTTTAAAAACAACATCTGTTCTTTTAAGATTAAAGTGGTAACCATTTGATTCCATTGTGTGTATAAATGATAATGAAACAGAGATTAAATATTTTATTGTGAGGTCTGTGCAAAAAACGGAGCTATGCCATCAATTGGCGTACGTCGTCGTCGTCTGTAAACAATTTTCAAAAATCTCTTTCCTCTGAAACTACTGAACAGAATTTAATGAAACTTGGTATGGTTGATCCTTAATGTGTCATACACCAAACTTGAGCTTCGATTTTAGATCCGTCAAAAACCTGGCTACTGTTGCTTAAAATAAACCAGGGCGGTCAGACCACTGTTTTTTTGCTTGTAAAGTATAAGAGATAGATAAAATAAGATGCCACGCTACTGCTTCAGCATCAAAAGTTCTACATAAATATTCAATGAGTCGAAGATGTGAGATGACCCCTTCAAGGGGCAACGGCCTCTTCAAGGTAAAAAATTACTTTTTCATGTTTTTGACCTATAGAATGAAAACTATTGCAGATACAGAAAAGCTTTTGCTTGCTTAAATGTTCAGCTCATTCAGGTCTTCAAATGTCTCACTTGGGTCGAGGTTGTCAGATTGCCGCTATTGAGCTAAAGTTTCCATTGGGTGGTTTTTGTCAGATTATGTTTTATTCTATGGGTGATAGCTAATTTAGACCAGGTGCGCGATTCAGGCTCCTGGGAGCCTCTTCTTTATGTTAAAAAACAATATTTGTTGTTTCAAGCTTAAGTGGAAACAATTTCAAACCATTATGTGCATAAATAATAATAAAATAAAGAAAACAATATTTTATTGCACAACGGGGAGGTCTGTGAAAAAAAACGAAACATATTGTTATCAACCCGTTTTGCAATAAAGTAGTTTAATCATATTAATTTATATCTAAAAACAATATTTTTTTATCTTAAACTTCATTGGTGATCAATTGGAACCATTCTGTACCAAAAACATGATAAAACAAAGAAAATATGAGCGATTCAGGCTCCTGGGAGCCTCTTGTTTATGCTTAAAAAATAATATTTGTTACTTAAAGCTAAATAGAGGTAATAACAAAACTACCGAACTTGAATGATCAATCTCATAGTCCAGAGAAAATGACAAAAACGAATCAGTCACACCGGAGAACTGGTGGATCGCAATGGTCCTGACTTGGTACAGGCATTTCAAACGAAATGGTGGGTTAAACCAGGTTTTATGGCGCCAAACCTCCCTCTTCCATTGCGATCTTAGGATCCGGTAATGTCCATAGAACACAACATAGTTGTGAGACACAATAGGGATATTGAGGTGATCATCTCAGTAAAGTGGTTACTATTTGAAACCAAAATGTGCATAAATGATAATAAAACAAGAAAACATATTTTAATGCAAAACGGGGAGGTCTGAAAAACGTAACATTTTGTTATCAACCCGTTTTACAATAAAGTAGTTTAATCATATCAATTTATATCTAAAAAAATGTGTTTTGATCTCAAACTTCATTGGTGACCATTTGGAACCATTGTGTTCCTATATCATGATAAAACAAAGACAAAATGAGCGATTCAGGCTCCTGGGAGCCTAATGTTTATGTTTAAAAACAATATAAGTTATTTTAAGCTTGAGTGGTAACTATTTGAAATCATTATGTGCATAAATGATAATAAATCAAAGAAAAAATATTTTATTGCAATATACATGTAATAAGTCTAACTTGACTCAGTGTTAAATAAACAAAAAATTATAATTATCAATACCTGCAGTTATCAGTACCTAATATACGAAAATTCATATACAGCACGTTATGTACCAGATCATTTTATTTTCATACTAGCTTTCAAACAATTATGTGATTTATATGCCAGATTAACAAATTACAACATGATTTGATAATTATAAAATCTTATTTAATAAATTGTTTGTTTTGTTTTTTTTATAAAAAAATCTTAAATTCAAAAATCTTTAGTTACAAATAAAAGAATAACACATTTAAAAAGAATAAATGAGTACTTTTTTCACTTATCTGAAATACTTTAACACAAATACCATACAATACTATCATTTAATGGCAATTCAATAATTAGGAAAGTGGTGGGTCACTGTGAAAAGGAGTCTTTGTGGTATTCAGACATTTTGTGTAATTTAAATTGACCATGACAAACAACAATTCTATTTTTGTCAGTTTATAAAACTGAATATTAAAAATTTAAATGAAATAGTTTGACTTAAGGATGTTGGAGGGTCAGCTTTGGAGGTTTTTTCCATCAAAATAAGGCAAAAAAATTTGCACGGTAACTCCTATTTTTCTTTTGTGTAAGGTCTTCATTACATCATAAATATCTGTTTTTCAAATTTATTTCCAGTTCTCATCACTTTTTCACGGCTTAAACAGCTGAACTATGCTAATGATAAAGCTATGACAAAAACCACGGTAACCTATCAATTTTTTTAGCTTATTTTAATTATTCCCTTTTGATTTAAGGCTTTGATTTCAAAACCTCATCACTTTCAAAGTCACCCTCGAACATCCTTAATAAACCAGTAGAAATCATATTACAAATTTTCATATTTTTTTTTGGTGAACTTTCCCTTTAAATATCTCGAAAAGAAGTAACTAAATGTGGCCTTGTATTTTTATTGAATAGTTTAAAATTTATGCATTTTGGGGAATTTTCCAATGTATTCTTTACAATTTGTTTAAAACTGGAACTTACTTATTTGCAAAATGAGCTCCATGACCTTGTGTTTTATTGGATATTTTCAATGAGCATACCGATCATGTCTATTTACTATGAAAGTTTGGAAAAAATCTGATAAATTTTTAGACCACCAAATATAAAATATGATTTAAAAATTCATTTCATGAATGATATATGTACATAAATTAATATATATTTTGATGTTCAAGAAATTTATAGTGTTTGTTTAATTGTGAAAAACATAATAATAACAATAATTCCAAACGATTGGTGATGTAAAGATATTGCCTTAAATTGATGCAGTTAACTTGAATTGTCATTATTAGCTAATAAACTTCTTTCGTCCTATAGTTCACAAATATCTTTCAGCTGTTATTTGTCTTTCTTTTCCTTGGTAAATATACGACTCATTGCATAGGTCAGACCACCGACAACAACTACAGCACTACCAATTAGTGTACCTTTTAGGACAGATTCAGTCTGAAAAAGTGGAAAATATCATTTTGTCTTTACTGAGTAGTAGTGATACTGCGTGAAAAATCTGGTGATATTTTCAAGTTTTTATAAGGTAAACTTTTCGCGTAAGTGATAAATTTTCGATTTTCCTATAATTGTCTTTCGGTTTAGTATATAAATAACATATAGCTGAGAGGGTGATATAGTAGATTGATACCCTGAGAAAAGCATTGTCAACTGAGGCGCAGCCGAGGTTGACAATGTCTTTTCGAAGGGTAGCAATCTACTCTATCACCCTCTCAGATATATGTTATTTAATTTATTATACTGAATCATTTAAGTACTTTAACATGTTTAACACACGGATTTTCAAATCTTTTTTGTTTTTTGTTTTCCCGAGTTAAACTGAAATAAAATGTTGCCCTATGAAATATAACTTTAGAAAAAAAACACTTTCTTTATTTGTTCAGGCGTTTGTCTGTTAGTATATGCATTAATTAGTGTTAGTTTAAATGAGCACTTTGCACGAAATATTGTTGAATCTAAATACTATCAATTTTACAACTGATTAAGAATGTCAAATTGAGGCTGTGCACGAGCTCGGCGCACAAGAGGGTGATAGATAAAACAATATCACCCTCGAGGGTGATAGTTAAAAAATTATCACCCGCTGGGTTTTGTTTTTGAAATATGGTATATGATAGATTGAATTGTTTAATTAAAATTTGTTAGGAAAGTATAATAAAATAAAATGATTATGCAGAGAACATTTTTTTCTGATCGTTTGTAATTTCAATCTAGCAAAATTAATCCACACGCTTTATCATAAATCTGATTAAAAATACAGGAAAGGGTTTGACCAATGCAAATAGATTCTGAAATCGAACAAATAATAAAAAACGTTGATTTTTGGAGTGTGGTCCAAATTTGACCCTTTGCAACATTGTAATGATGCAAGATATATTTAACATTTCACACATGCTTTTAGAAATTTAACGAAAAAAATAATGATCATCATCTAAATCGGAAGGAAAAAGTCTTTTTCAGCAGTATTTAAAAAGAATATTTTGTCCTTTTTTATTCTTTTTTGTTGTCATTTTAATTTTAAAAATTCTAATTGTAGGGACCACATACCAACTTTCTTATCAGCAACATATTTGTACAGTTTGGTGGGCGTGTTTTGCAGACAATCGGTATTTCAAAGGGCACAAATTGACACCATTGCTTGCCGATTTTTTTCTTCATTCATATGAAGAGGACTTCTTACAATCACTTCTAGAAAAACTTGCATTATCCTTTTATCTCACATTTCGTTATATTGATGATGTCCTTTCACTGAACGATCCTCGGTTTGGTGACTTTTTACATCTCATATATCCAAAGGAACTTGAGATAAAGGATACAACAGATTCTAGGGTTATTTTGTTTGTTGGGTGGTTTGTTCCGTTGTGATGATTTTTAGTGTACCGATTTTGTCTTTGTCTTTTAGGTATCTTGATGTTTGATTACCCGTTTGGTACACCTTTGCTTCTTGCAAACCAATCTTCCTTATAAGTGTCTAGAAACATAATACCAAAACGTAAAAATAATTTGTCGACCGCAACTAACGTTATCACACGGAAACCAAATTTCTTTATACACCGTCAACGACGATTATGTCGCCGCCGACGACGATATCACCAAAGCTTGAACGGCCACAATTTTTTTGCAAAAAATGTCTCATAACCATTTTTGTTTTTAAAAACAAATATAAGGCCAATGCAAGATACCATGCAACAGACCTTATTAGAGGCTTTGATTTTTAAGTTTATGTATAAGGTATAGATGGGTCCAAACCTAACCTACATGCACACCAAACTAAAAAGCAATCCAGAAGTTTAGTCAAAGTTTACTTTTTACTTTGCTTGGTGTACTTTAGCAAACCGAAGTTTACTTTTATTAATGTTGATTTCCTTTGTTTGGGTTCTTGTGCTGCTGATGAGGATTAATTTTCCGAAATGGAAATACAGCTCATAAAAATTAATTGTAGTTGGAGTTAACATATGTGTCGTGGTCTCATGTTCATTTACTCCATATCCTTTCTTAAATTATTTACTCTTAAAGTAAAGTAGACGGCTGGTTTGGTTTAGTTTAGTTAAGTTTGGTCTTAGCACCCTAGTTTGTTTCTTAGAGTAAACCAAACCAGCGACATGTTTTTGGTTGGTATGGTTTGGTTTACTAAGGGCAAAACACGAGCATGCGCAGATGAATCAAACAATCGAAGTAAAAGGACGTCCGAAAAATTTCTGAATTTTCACTCTCGATAAGCAAATAATTTATATGATTATTGTTTTGCTCGAATTACTAAATATGATTTAGATAATTATTTAACATCATGTTAAACCTGTAAGAAGTGAACCTCTTACTACTGAGGACAAAAAAATTCTCCATATTCCATTTAAAAACAAAGGGATAGATGCTATTAACATCAGCAATAATTTAAATCGTAAGGAAGTTACATCTCAAATTCCTCCATATTTAAAAAATCAGTCAACACCAATTGTTTCCTACCACTACACTAAAACCATAAGTAGTAAAATTTTCAACCACAAAAAAGCATTGCAGGACCTAAACATGGACGAATATCTAAAGTCCCCCCTGACATGTGATTGCTATGCTTCTCCCTTTATCTATGGTCCATCTGGTCATGTCATCACGGGTGATCTAAAGAAAATTGAAAATGATTTATTACGTAATGTAATTTCCCACGGACCTTAATTCAGTGAACCACAACGTATAAATTGGAATCATAACTTTAAGATCATCATAGACGTTGTGGAGAACTATGCTAGAGCCTGGATAAAGAGGGAAAAGGATCAAGAACCAGAGCTTAAATCATTGTCGGACTGGGTAAGGACTACTAGTATCCGATCTCTTGTACGAAACCAAATACTAGACAAACTTCGCAAATGTGTGAACCCCCGGCCTTCTTCTGTATTTGGAGATCATGAAGCTCTCAATTGTCTCTCTTCCTTACATGGCAAGTATGTTGTCACACCTGCAGACAAGGCTTCCAATAATATAGTTTTTGTTTGTAAAGCACATTATTACAATTGTCTAATAAAAGAACTAGGCATTGATGGTAATACGTCCACTAGTGCTACATACAAACGGACTACATTTAATAAAGATGAAATCATAGCCAACCATTGCTCTTTTATGTCCTCTTTCAATATTCACATGAAAGAGGAACATTAGAGTTACCATATTTGTACTGGATACCTAAACTTCACACAAATCCGTACAAAGAAAGGTATATAGCTGGATCTTCATCATGTTCAACTACAGATCTGTCCGTTCATTTAACTAAAATCTTGTCTGCTGTCAAAATAGGTCAACAAGCATACTGCGACACTATTTATAATCGTAGTGGAATCAACCATATGTTGATTTTGAAGAACTCAAAAAGATTTGTTAGATCATTTTAAATCTAGATCATTTTCTGATGTTTACTGTTTGAAAACGTTCGACTTTTCAACTTTATACACTACCTTGCCACACGAAAAACTAAAATGTCGCCTGAAAAAAACTTCTCGAAAAATCCTTTTCAAATTCTAGGAATGTTGTTGTTTTTGGTTATAACTCTACATTCTTTTCCAAAACATCTTTCAAAGATAAAATTTGTTACACACTGGAACAAGTTTGCAGTATGCTTGATTTCCTCATTGAAAACATATTTGTCATCTTCGGAGGAGAGATTTTTCAACAACAAATCGGCATTCCAATGGGCACAAACTGTGCTCCTCTCCTCGCCAATTGGTTTTTATACTCTTAAGATACTGAATTTATTCAGGGACTCGTAAAGAACAAGAAGATGAAAGAGGCAAGGTCATTTAATCTTACATTCATATATATTGATGATGTCCTTTCTGTCAATAACACTTCCTTTGGTAGATGGATTCCTTCAATATATCCTCCAGAATTGGAGATTAAAGAGACCACCGAATCAAATTGCTTCACGTCTTTCTTAGATTTGCACCTCGAATTTGACCCAGGTGGTCATCGCAGTACAAAAAATTACGATAAAAGAGACGATTTTAATTTTCATATTATTAATTTTTTCTTATCTACAGAGCAATATACCTACTTCCCCTGCATACGGTGTTTATATTTCACAACATACGTGTATTCGATATGCCAGAGCTTGCACACATTTCACAGATTTTTTTTTATCAGACCGATTTCTTCGTGACCGACTTTTGGAGCAATGCTATAAGAAAATACGTCTCATACGATCCCTAAAAACAATCTGTCTTCGTTATCAGCCACTAGTAGAAAAGTTCAAAATTGAGTTAAAAGATATGGTGATTAATTGTTCTAATTAGTGTTTGACTGGTCTGCTGTACTTAGATGATCACCTCAATATCCCTATTGTGTCTCACAACTATATTGTGTTCTATGGTCATTACCGGATATTAAGATCGCAATGGAAGAGGGAGATTTGGCGCCATAAAACCTGGTTTAACCCACCATTTCGTTAGAAGTGCCTGTACCAAGTCAGGACCATTGCGATCCACCAATTCTCCGGTATGACTGATTCGTTTTTGTCATTTTCTCTGGACTATGAGATTGAATATTCAAGTTCGGTAGTTTTGTTAATACCTTTATTAAGATCAGTTCGATCAGAGTAAACCAGACAAGTGCCATATATGCAGTTAGGTTTGGTCAAAGCAACCAAACAAGCGCCCAATTTTTGTTTCGTTAGAGCAAACCAAACCAGCAGCTTGGTTTGGTTTGCTTTGCTTTTCAAACCAAACCAAACTTGAACAAGAGGCTCCCAGGAACCTGAATCACTCATCTGACTTATGTGCTTACCTGAAGTATAGGCTGTTTGGCAAAATCAGGGTCATAAGTTTAATAAGAGAGTCGACTGACGTCTGAGCTCCCGTAAAAAAAACCCCAACTTATACGGTAATATTTAAGCAATTGAAACCTTTTATGTATTTTCTTCTTTCAAAAAAATAAAATGAACAGTATTACAATGTTGACCTTATTACTTAATTTGTAGATCATGATATGCTTAACAATATGCAATTTAAATTTCTAAAATTTCTTATATAGATATTGAGCTCAATACATTTTTGTAAGTGAAAATTCATAAAAATCAAGATAAAAAGGCAAGTACATTGGTTGTTGGATGGAATGTTGGATCTTCAAAATTGCAGGGCAGGTAGATCTTGGGGTACTGATCACTTTTGTTCTCTATCAGAATTTAAAAATCTGTCACCCTTTTTGAGTTATAAAAAAAAACTGCAATATACCCTTATGTTCTATTTTCAGCCACGGAGGCCATATTTTACAACCAATCAAAAATCCCCACATAGGTTCTATACACCTAATGCTAATACATAACCGTACAAAGTCTGGTGTCAATTGAACTTATGGTTTCAGAGGAGTTAAAGTTTTTAATATCATCAGGAAAGCTGTAAAAATTGTCAAGCTGTCACAGTTTTTGAGTTATTTGCCAAAAAAAACCCTGCAATTTTCCCCTATGTTCTATCTTTTAGTCACAGTGGCCATGTTTTACGATGAATCAAAAACCCCCACATCAGTCATATACACCTAATGCTAATAAAAAACTATACCAAGTTTGGGCCCAATTCGATTTAAAGTGTCAGAGGAGTTGATAATGCTCAATTTTGACGTCCTAAGGGGAATAATTCCTGAATGGAAAGGTCGTGCAACGTTGACACTATTGCATATTCGTTTATCAATATGCAATTTAAATTTCTCAAATATATTATCTGCAGATGGGTCCTAACCTAATCTGTATGCAGTAGTTTGGTTTGGTTTTGTCTGAGCAAACCGCGAACATGCGCATATGATTCAAAGAATTGACGTGAAAAAATGTCAGAAATATTTCACAATAATCATCTGTAGTAAAAAAACAATATTTACTTAATTCTCAATTGAATTCAAATTCTGATTTGAACATTTTACATCAAATTAGATTGGTTTCATATAAGTAAAACAAACCAACACCATATATTTAGTTTTTTTTTAGCAAACCGAATCAGTGGTCTGGTTTAGTTTGGTTTGGTCTTAGCAAACCATGAGCATGCGCAGATGAATCACACAATTGAAGCAAAAGGACGTCCAAAATATTTCAGAATATTTCACTCTCAATAAACAAATATTTTATTTGATTATTGTTTTACTCTTATTACTGTCCATTGTGGATTTTTTCTTAATTGGCGCTTGATTGTATCAATATTGTCTATTATCATGATTTAGATAATTATTTAACATCATGTTAGATTAATTCGCTCAGAGTAAATCAAACCAGTGCCTTATATGTAGTTAGGTTTGGTCAGAGCAAACCAGAAAAGTAAACTTTATGTTTATGTTACCTGTACAAAAGCGAACCATGAGCAAACTTATGTTTGCTCATGGTTCGCTTTTGTACAGGTTAGTTTGTATGTCACACATATACTTATTCCTTTTCTTATTATCTATGGAAAGTTGTATTTTTTTACCTGTTCTGATCTGTTTTCCCCATTTCTACACCATGTGCTAAAATGCTCACAATTATTCTGCAATACATTATATGGTTTTGGTCCAATCTTTGACCGAGCTCTTTCAACTATTTCTTCTTTTGGAAGAGGTCTGAAAAAAGACAGTTTTATTTTATTTTAAACATTATCTATACATTTTATACATTTAAACGCATTCAAAATTTACAATATACCAACCATTTAAAACAAAACAAACTCCTACAGTAAAAAAATCCATTAAAATATTGACTTAATTATACACATAAAAACTAGTTTAACCCCGCCACATTTTAAATGTGCCTGTCCTAAGCCAGGAAACTTTGCCAAAGCCTTTGTTTGTCCTTGTCATTCTATATTAACTGTTTTATGTCAAGAATTGAGTCTTTCGTTGATGATTTAGGGATTGGTTTTGATACTTTTGTATTATTTTATAAGTCTTGGGCCAATGCATGACGGTAAGCAGTGACCTATGGTCATGTTGAAGACTGCTTGCTGTTTTCCGTTGTGATTTTTTGAATTGCTGTTTGTTTATGTTTGTTGTGTCGCGTACACTTATTCCACATCTCAATAAAGTACATTAGTCAAAAGAAAATTACATCTATTCAGCTTAAATAAAGATGCTAATCAACAATGAACAAAACTATTATAATCTTTTAAGTGCATAATTAACTTATGAAAAAGTATCAAGCTCAATTTGAGCTACAAAGATATCCTTAACGAATTATTACCAACGCAACATGTATGTTGTAAACAAACAAGAACTGCGTATCTCTTTAACAGAAAGACGATGTAGAGATGTACAATAAGTGTACACAAAACAACCCACAAAAAAAGACAATTTAAAAGATCCCCAATAAAAGACAGCCATCAGTCTTCAATGTGTTCCAAGACTAAAAATATCATACCTGAGATTCAATACCAATCTCAAAATTTAAACCAAAAGACCCGATTCTAAACATAGAACAATAACACAAAAAGCAAAGGAACAGACAAAAGCTTTGACCAGGAATTCCTAGCATAAGACAGACACAACCTTTCCCCTATTGATAATCTTTAACAAAGCACAAAATAACACACAGTAAAAACCAAATCGATAAAAGGAGTTCAAATTACTGTTTTCAGTTGAATTATGGTTTTTGCAGTGGCATTGTCTTGAGAGCCTTCTGAACTTATCTTTATTTCATAGATTTTTGCTATCAAAAAGGCCCATGGTTATTCTTTGCTGTAGCAATTGGACTAAAAAACTAAAAAAAAAAACAAACAAAAACAACGCACTTGCATTTTCTGTCTATTTCATTATTTTTCTTTGCTTTGCTGGTCCCTGCTACATCCAGGAAATTATCTTCTTTAACCTCAGCTTTATCATACGTTTTTCCACAAGCAGAAAACAATTGGTTTGGCCCAGACTGCATTCTATTGTTACCATCATTATCAACACCAGTTAGATGAACTATTTTTTTATTGCCTTAAAAAGAATTCTTATTTGTTTTAAGACACATGAGATTTCGATGGCCCTTTGATGAAAAATATAATCAATTATAATTGATGTTGCTATTAAATAAAATCTTGAGAAAAATTTTGACTTGATGAATTTTCAGAAATATCCCTAAAAGAGTCAATTTAAGGAAATAACGAACATAGTTCAACATGTGTGCAAGTATTACTATAAAATTGTAAGCTGAACAAGGTTTTATGGCGCTACATCTCCTCTTTCATTTTTTTCTTAAACGATATGTAAACCCTAAGTTGCGAGGAGGGAAAGTTGCTTCTAATTGAGGAGATTTGAAAACATGAAAGTTAAAGTCATCGCACTCGCATGTAGTGTACAAATTTATCCTATGATGTTAATTTCGATATTCAAAAATGAAATGGATTCTCTGAAATCTTTAATATTTCCCTCATTTCTTGGGATATATGAGATGGAGGAAAATCATAAAAACAAGGACTGTGTTGTGAATAGGCATCATCAGTATAACAAAAAGTAAGATTAATTAACCGATAGAATAAGTCTATGAGAAATGATTGAAATAATTCAGCTTCTTTTAAATAAAGTTAAATAATCAGCAAGTATTGGGCACGAAAAACGCTATTTGGATTACAACAATTTTTGTCTGCTCAAAAACACACCAGCTTAAGGTAAACTATACGTAATTGAGCGCCTCTAGCGGTTGTTACGTAACGTCATAATGTGCTCGATCAAATGGCGCGACGTTCAACGCTTCACTTTCGTTTCCGATTTTATTTTATTCAGCATGTCGTCATATTTTACTGATATTTTTTTGCCGATGCAGACGCGCGTAGGGAAAATTAATATAGTAACATAAGGAAAATAATTTATTTGGTCGTATATATGCAGGAAGAACTAAATCAATAGGTTTTACCACTTTCGAAAAAAAAACAACATAAAAGGCAATACTGCATCCTTTTCTTTTGCTATTTTTTATAAATAGTCGGCAATTTCGATAAAAAGAAGTTTGTGGACAGTAGACATGATGACTAATAAAGTTACTTTTTTTTATAAAACTTAATGGCATTCTGTTTCACTTCTCTTGGGAACGAACCAATCCCTTTGTCACGGAAATTTTTACATATAAAAAATTGTAAATCGGGCAAACTTTTGAAAAAAATTCACCAATAATGTCATTTTGCTAAGCCCGCATAAAGAAAGGTAAAAAAAGACTAGAGTACTTGGATGAACGATCTCAAATGTTCAAGAGAAAAGACAAAACAAAAAACAAGGAAGACAAACCGGAAAAATTCAAGATCGTGATGGTCCGGACTTAGTACAGGAATTTCAAAAGATATTATATATGGGTAAACCAGGTTTTAGGCTGCCAAACTAACAGATATTTCCAAAAGCTTTAACCCTAAAACTATAAGCACATATATGTATCTATACTTTACACCTTGATCAAATACCATTTAAGTCTCGTACGGGACCCGGGAGGCGAATAGGACCGGAGCAGAGCCTAGCTTGTCATAAAAGGCGACTAAGGGTCGTGCGATTCTGACATCGGTGCTAGTGTCCAGCCCACAGACCGACCAAAGTGTGAACCCTTGGTGGCTGAATAGGGTGGCCTTCGTCCCCCGGTGTTGTCAGGTCTATAATACGGAAAACCTGGCCGCTGACTATAGTGGGCCAATGTGTGTGGAGAGTGTCACCCTTCATGCACGTAAAAGATCCATATTGTTGACCGCCAATAACTGCGCCACATAGGCTAAATTTTCCGCCCCTATCAATATCTTCCGGCATTTTCCTGTGGTCTTCAAAATTTACTGTTTCTTTGTTTCCCACCTCATCCTATTTTCTCATCATCATATTCATGTTCAACCAATATAGCGTTGCAAGAGCGTAAAACATCTATTCACTCGTTCACTCACTTGACGAAAATAATTTTTTTAAGTAAATCCGTAATTATTAAGATTTTTGCCGACGAGACCTTCAGTGTGTTGTTCGGTGTTGTAGTATTTTAATGCAAATGGGGTAAACGCAAGCCAAATTCCACCCGCAGTAAGATGAGTTCACATAAAAATGCTTTTGGTAAATATTTGTGTTTCAAAATGATACAAAATACATAACAGAGTCCAAACTTGTTACCTTTTTCTTCGCCGGACAAAACATATTCTATTTAAATGCCTTTACGTGAATCTTGGTAAGTTTTGTAATTCTTTCGTGAACTCTTCTAGTTGAGGCTTACAAGGTGTGATTTCTGCGAGACGAAGCCCTTTCGTGTTATTATTTTATTTAACCGTAAAAAAATACTGTCCATCTTGGAAATATAAAAGAAATCGATCAGTGCGTATTTTTCTTATATACTAGTAAGAGATAGGGTATGTTATTAAGACAAACTGAAGATAAAACTGATTTGGGACTGACGAGTTGACGAACGGGCGTACGGAACCGAACACTATATACGCTCATCTACCTTCGAAATAAAGGAAAAAAACTGACGACGGCAAAAGCTATGTACATAAAATTGTAAATCAGCGTTTTTACTTAGTTCACGTAGTATTAAATACTTAAAAAATACTTAGAAAATTTACGGATTGCATATCATTCAACGGACAACACAAATAATACTGTATAATTTATTACATACAAGTAGCGACATGCTTAGGTAGTATAGTTTGTTATACTTCGAGAATCCTGTCAAAAGAGTTCAAACCCACACAAACTCAGATTTTACTTATAAACGTCGCTCTTTTTATTTGTTTTTGACGTTGCCGTCATCAAAAATGCGTCATTTTTATCATTTATTTTCACTTTGTAAGTCTGTAGCGTGAAAACGAACTCCGTAGTCAAGGACTTTCTTTACACCAAAATGCGCAGAATTTAATTTTGAATATGTCTTGAGTTTTTTAAAAATATTGATCGGTTAATAATTTTTTATTCAATGAAAATGTTCAAAAACATGACTTTTTATGTTCATTTTCCTATTATATTCAATGTAATTTTGAAATAAAACCAACACATCTTCGGAAGGTCATAACTCGAAAACAAGGTCCGTGACCCCAATTTTTTATTGCATTTCCTTATTCCTCCTAACTTAAGCTATCTATGGCTAATTTTTAAAGAAAATTGATCGGACAGTCAATTTCGTATACTTTACCTTAAACTGTACGTCAAATATATTGCTTATGGAAGAATTGATGATAATGTTATAATGTTATAATGTGCAAATGATTTTAGATTCATATGTCATAGAGCATCACGTTCGAGCAACAAAATGATGACGTCGGTTTATTTTGTCTTCACTGAAGACATTTTACGGAAGACATTATGTGCGCCCTCAGGTGCTTGAAGAACACTCGGTCCAGTTGTTGAAAACGCTCACCAGAAGTATATAACTTGGTATTCTGTATTCTGAAGGGCAACGACAAAACCAGTAAACATAAAGGGAAACAACACGAAGAATAAGTGTAGTCTCTTCTTTACTTCAAAAATGTTTACATCTTATAACTAACCCATGTAAACTCCCCAATGGGAGTAAACTCCTCTAGGAATCTCGATGCGGTCTCCCACTTCCAATGTACTCAAAACAAGTTCGTTATGTGATAGATCAGCCATAATTCAACTATATATCAAGTATTATCTAAATATAACAAGACGTAGATACAATATACAATAATAATGATCATTTCTGTTCTTTTATATCACTTTTCAAAACAGTCAAGTTTTCGCAAAGCTGTTCATAAACTGTGCCCATGGGTATGGGGCCATGTGAACATAAAACATAATACATTTTGACTGTTTTCGGTTCATTGTAAAATCTGTATGACTTTTACATACAGCAGATGTTGCGGGTAGCAATATGTGTCCCCATTAAAGAACTATTATTTGTATATAGACAACCAGAGTACCTGGACTAAACCATGCACCTTTCCTGGGAACAAGTGCTGTTTGTGTAAATTAATACTTTATACAAGAGTACTGTTTAGGTACATACGACGGCTTATTCGTGCCAAACAAGAATTTTTTTTTATTTCGTTTGTACTCCCTTACAGAAAAAATAGGCATTCGGCGAACATGTGCTGCAAAATTACGGCAAACTTTGCAGTAAATATGCAGCGCATATTTGCCGCAAGTTATGGCGATGAATTTGCCATGCAAATTAGGTTTGCCGCAAACTTGCGGTGAACAATTTTGCATTTGAATGATTATGCAAATGAAGCTTGCTGCAAACTTACGGTGAACAATGATAATGCTTGTGGCGAATGTTTCGGTGAACATTTTAATAAATATAGGTTATCTCCGGTGATTAAGCAGCGATTCTTCTGGCGCACAAATATTTATCTTGATACAAATGTATTCTATGACCTACATAAAGTTCATTGTGTGCATTATAACTTGATTTCAACAAATTTTTATCTGTGAAAGTTTACCAAATTGAATTTAGACAATTTTAATTCAAGTTATCAATTTCTTATATGCTTACAACAAAACCTTTTAGTTTTTTTCAATCGATGAAATGAAGCCGACAGAAGAAAGAACAGACGTGAACGAAAACCAAGAAGGAGTAGACGGAGCCAATAAGGAGATAGAAAACTGTAAAGACATAATATTAGAATTTTGTGAAAAACAGTTGAAAATCGAGGGTGCAAATACGAAAATCCAAATAGAAAAAGCGTACCGTTTAGGAAAACTGAAGCCAGAAGCCACGAAACCGAGACCGATAGTTGCGGAGTTCACAAAATTGTCCGATCGGGAATTCATACGTAGCATCTCGAATCGACTTAAAGGAACGCAATTCGGAATAAGCCAGCAATTCTCAAAAGAAGTACTCGAACGGAGGAAAAAACTTATTCCGATACTAAAACAAGAAAGGAACAACAAAAAGAACGCATACTTAGTTGGTGACAAACTAATCGTAAACGGTGAAATCTACCAAGGGTAGGAAAAAGCGGAGGGTGACAGAAACGAGCGTCTACGATTTCAACCAAATGACGATAAGTGTTTCATTAATATTTGCTCTTGGAATATATCAAAAGGATTAGTGCGAAAGTTAGAAGATAAAAATTTTATTCAAATATTGTATCAGTATGATGTTATATGTCTTTCCGAATGTTGGTTAAAGTGTCCGAATAATTTCGTTTTGAAAGGATATGAAAAAACAAGTGTGTCCGGTGAAAAATGCAATGGAGGGGGAGTGGTTATATTTTATAAAAAGTGTTTGTCAAATTATATTAATGTTGTAAGAAGTTGTGTTGATAGCATGATTTGGATTAAGTTTGATAAATGTTTAATGCATGGCTGCAAAGATTTGTATTTGTGTTCAATATATATGCCTTCAGATAGAAACGTCTTTTACAGAAAATATAACTGTGATGTTTTTGATGTATTACAAGAACAAATTGAACATTTTTCACCACTAGGGACGGTAGCCGTTTTGGGAGACTTAAACGGCAGAGTTGGAAAAGAACCAGACTTTATAAAGAGAGATGTTTTAAACAGACATTTACTCGATGATATAGACTTTATAGACTATCAGGCTTACGAAACATTTTCAGAAAGATTAACCGAAGATATGAAACCCCTAATACATTTGGAAACAGAATACTTTAACTGTGTAAATCATCCGGATTAAGAATATGTAATGGAAGATATGCTCAAGACAGTTGTAAAATCTTTTAGTAATAAAAACGGGAGCAGTGTAATTGACTTTTTGCTCATATCACATAATAGTATGTATAACTGTATAAAGGATTTTAAAATTTGTGATTTGAACACCTTCTCTTGTCATGCACCGTTACATGTTGAGATTAAAACGTCTGTTAATCCTTTAATCAATGGTCAATGTTATTGTAAAGATCTAAAGTATTCAACTTATAGGTGGGACGAAGGGCTTAACGATGACGTAATGAACGATCTTATAGACAATACACAGAAAATTGAAGAACTTTTAACAAACGTGTCAGAGAACGATGTCAATATAGATGAAATGTGTTAATGACTTAAATAAACTTTTAACAGACATTTTCGAAAAGTATTCTTAAAGCGAGGTCAAAGTTAAAGAAAGATGTGACTTTTGTATCAATAAATATCCTAAAATCAAACGTAACGTACAAACTGAGGATAAACCATGGTTTCAGGGGATTGTAAAACACTTTACAGAAGTTATAAAAACGCCTTAGAGAAGTTTAACAGAGACCGTAGCAATGAACACAGAATACAGCTTAATATCGCTAAGCATAAGTATAAAGTGACTGAAAATAAACTGAAAAGAGACTATAAGAATCAACAAGGCAATATGCTCGAAAAACTAAGAAAGACGAACCTGAAAAAGTTTTACAGAAAGTTCAAAAAAGCAAAAAAGAGAGTAAACAGTAATATAACAATTGAACAGTTTGAAAAACACTTTAAGAATCTAATGAATAATGACACTACTGCGAATGACGAGAATACTATTTCTGAAAATATATTTCACGAATTGGACTCCCCATTTACAGAAATCGAAATTGAAAAGTGCATCAAATCTTTGAAGAGGAATAAGTCATTCGGTACGGACAATATAATGAATGAATACATCCAAACAAGTAAAACTTTGATAACTCCAATATTGTGCAAACTGTTTAATAACATTTTAGTATCTGGGAATTATCCGGAATTATGGGTGAAATCGATCATCATACCAATCTTCAAAAAGGGTGATCAAAATGACGCTGGAAACTTTAGAGGAATTTCGTTGCTTTCACACATTGGTAAACTTTTTACGTCGTGTATTAATGCGAGATTGCTTAAATGGAGCGAGGAAAACGACGTTCTTACTGATGCTCAATTCGGCTTTCGACCAGGACTTGGGACTGCAGACGCCATCTTTGCCTTTCACTCACTTATATCGAATACTTTAAGAAAAAGTAAAAGATTATACTGCTGTTTTATTGATTATGTCAAGGCTTTTGACAGTGTTTCTCATGTAAAATTATGGTTAAAATTGACAAAGTGTGGTATTACTGGGAAATTATTAAATGTAATTAAGTCTATGTACTCAAAACTTAAAGCCTGTGTCAGAATTGATGGTAGTTATTCTGATGTATTTTCATGTAATGTGGGACTTATGCAGGGAGAATCATTATCTCCCCTTCTGTATTCTTTATATGTAAATGATATTGAAACTGAACTTATTAACAAAGGTTGTCAATCATATGAACTTAAAAATCTTAATATGTTCCTACTAATGTATGCTGACGACACAGTTATATTTAGTGAAAATGTGGAAGATCTACAGAATCTGATTAACTCAGTAAACGTTATTGCAAATGAACATGGTCTATATATAAATTTAAGCAAGACAAAAATTGTAGTTTTTAGAAGTAAAGGGCAAGTTAAGGATGGTGAAAGGTGGTTTTTAGATAACAATATCATTGAGATAAGTGACAGTTTTGTATATCTAGGTTTACTTTTTTACTACACTGGCAATTTTCTGCATACACAAAAATCACTGTCTAATCAAGGTAGAAAAGCCTTGTTCAATTTACATAGTAAAATTTATAATGACTGTTTTAATCATGAAACTTTATTAACATTATTTGATACGTATGTGTCGTGTATACTAAATTATGGTTGTGAAACATGGGGTTACCATAAAGGTGATGATATTGAAAAGGTCGATCTAGATTTTTTGAAAAGGACCCTTAATGTTAGAAGGTCGACATCAAATTATATGGTTTACTTTGAATTAGGAAGAGTTCCACTTTATGTTGAACGTTATTATAGAATGGTTAAATATTGGTGTAAATTATTAACAACTGATTATATTGTTTTAAGAACTTGTTATGATTCAATGTTTGAATCTAGTATGAAGAATTTAAACTGGGCAAATAATTTACGTACAATTTTATGTAAATATGGTTTTAACAATGTATGGATTTCACAGTATGTAGATAATGAAGATCTGTTTTTAAGTGAATTTAAACAAAGAGTGATTGATAACTTCATTAATGAAGCTGTTACATTTTTTGAAAGTTCGAATAAATGTATTTTTTATAAATATATACATGATAACCATAAGCTACAGTTTTATTTAAGTCGACCAGTAAACTACTTGTACAAACCTATTATTTGCAAATATCGTATACACGCAAATAACTTGAAGATTGAAACTGGTAGATACAGTACTCGTATGGTAAAAGCTTCCCTCTCTCCCCATTTACCATTGTACGATATACTATCCCCATACACCATATACTATCCCCATCTCCATACATCATTCACCATTTCCATCCCCATCCCCATACACCATTTACCATCCCCATCCCCATTTACTTTTCCATTCCCCATGCATCATAAATTTTCCCCATACCCACAATGCCATTGTTTATTATTGACAATCTTATTTAATCTACTTATTATATAATTATTAATTTAATTATATATCTCTTTATAAACAAATGATAAAAATATTCAAATATATATAGTGTTTATTTTTATTTATTTATTAAATATTTTATCTAAAAGGAGTTGTATTTCATTTATTCTAGAATCATTATAAGTATATCAAAAATAATGTAAGCAATTTCCATAGAGATCTTGGGCCACAAATTAAAACAACATACATGTACGTCATTGAATTTGATCCTGAACTTTCTGGTAGCTTTTGCACAGTCTATTTATATTTTTTATCAACCAGTATCTATAATCAATTAAGAAAGAAATATAGAAAAAATAAGTGATTATTTTTATTAATTTATTTAATATTTAATTTAAGGAGTTGTTTTTTTCATTAATTCTAGAATGATTAATAATATATAAAAATAATGTAAGCAATTTCCCTAGAGATCTACGGCCGTAATTTAAAACAACATACATGTACGTCATTTAATTTGATCCTGAACTTTCTGGTACATGTAACTTGTGCACGGTCTATTTATAATAATTTTTATCAGCCAGTATCTGTAAATAATTTAGAAAGAAATATTAAAATATAAGAGTTTATTTTTATTAATTTATTTAATATTCAATTTAAGGAGTTGTGTTTCATTTATTGTAGAATTATCTATAATACATAGAAATAATCATTTAGCAATTTCCATAGAGATGTCGGGCCATAACTTAAAACAACATACATGTACGTCATTTAACTTGATCCTGAACTTTGTGGTAACTTGTGCACAGTCTATTTATATTTCTTTATAAGCCAGTATCTACATATGAATTCCATACAATTAAATATTTTTTATTTAAAATATTGAAAGTTTAAACTAAGATTTATATTGTCATTTAAAATCTATATTTACTATTTTAAAAGATGGTGTAATCAAATTCGAAATAACGTTTACCATCCCCATTCCCCATTTACCATTCAATGGACCAATCAAATTCGAGATACCATTTACCATCCCCATTCCCTATTTACCATTCATATTTACTATCCCCATCACCATACCATTCCCCATATACCATAGACTATTCACCATCCCTTTCCCCATCCCCATTCCCCATCCCCCATATACTATAGATTAGGAAGCTTTTACTATACAGGGACTGTATTATAATGTAAATAGAAACGAAAGGTTTTGTGATTTTTGTATGAATTGTATTGAGGATGAGTTTCATTTTATCCTGAATTGTAGTAAATATAATGATATTCGTAAGATGTATATTAAACCATATTAAAAAAACTTCTGCTTTTAAATTAGTCCAACTTTTGTCTGTTTGTAACATCAAAGAACTTAATAACTTGGGTTAATTTTTGTATTGTGCTGCAAAAATTAGAAATGTTTCATAATTGTCATGCTCCGCTATTCAATATTGTATTTATAAATTATTGTGTATATATATGCCGATAAGCTGTATTGCTTTTGGTAATAAAGTATTAAAGTATTATTATTGCTATATAAATGACTATCATGAACAGAACTTGTAATTATTTGAGAAAAAGTAATTATAAAAATATATAGTGGATGATGCATGAACTTGTAGTTATTAATTAAGAAAATAATTAGTCAAATTATATTTTATATATAATTTTAAATCTGCATGTACAAAACTTACTGAATGATTCAGCTGTTGAATAAATCCTTATATGTTGCACACATGATATTTTGTAACTGTTTTCTTGCACAAATACATGTATGTCACTTTTCCATTAATTTTCAGTTATGTCATGTTTGTTTCTTTACATAGAAGTATATTGTTTGTTCATATTAATAAGAAGGCAACACATCCAACAATTATACTGAACATAATCCATAATTTCCACAATATCTAAGCATGTTCAAAACAAATGCATGACCTTTTTCTTCTGAGATTCAAATGTACAATGTAATTGTGGAAAAACAACAAGAACCAATCAGATTTAATTTTCTGGTGAACTTTTGGCAAATACAACTATAAATATAATTAAATTTTACGGTGAACTTTTGGCAAATAAGATTATTCTATTAAGGAAAACATTCTGGCAAGCTTCCGGTGACTATTTCTTACTATTAGAGTTTGTGGCAATCTTTCGGTGAACATCAAAGATATTTTAGCAATCTTCTGGTAATTATAAGAGTTTTGGTAAACTTGCTGCAAATTCACCGAAAAATGCTCCAATGTTCACCAAATGTGTGCAACATATGGCAAACAACGTGCAAACTGTTGTGGTAAGCAAATTGTTCACCATTAACATATTTTTGTTAAATATTAAATAAGGATTTTATTTTAAGACACTTTTGATAATTATAGTGGCCGGGAATGGAATTCATAATTGAGTGTTCTCAAGAGAGTTCCTCCTTGTCTTGTTGTTTTCATACAGTATTTTGTCTTAGGTTCTCTCTTGTTGAATTGAACTTTTGTCGATTGAGTTTTACAGTGTGTTTTATATGCATGCTTTGTGCAAGCTTATCAATAGGGGGAAGGTTGGATCCAAAAAACTAGTTTAACCCCGCCACATTTTATATGTGCCTGTCCTAAGCCAGGAAACTTGCCAAAGCCTTTGTTTGTCCTTGTCATTCTGTGTTAACTGTTTTATGTCAAAAATTGGGTCTTTCGTTGATGATTTAGGGATTGGTTTTGATACTTTTGTATTGTATTATAAGTCTTGGGCCAATGCAAGGCGGTAAGCAGTGACCTATGGTCATGTTGAAGACTGCTTGCTGTTTTCCGTTGTGATTTTTTGAATTGCTGTTTGTTTATGTTTGTTGTGTCGCGTACACTTATTCCACATCTCAATATCGTATATTAATGTTAATTATTGTTTTGTATACACATGTTATAATTTATAAAATATAAATCCAAGAAAGTATAATTTTTAAACTTACATAAATCAATTTACAGAAAAATGAAGTAGGTATTTTCATGTACAATCTATGCTATCTAATATAATATATACATGATATATACACTTGGCCATTAGTTAGGGACCTCTACCTTTTTATATCAAGTACCATTTTAGATGTGTAATATTGGCAAAACTTGAAGGCATAGGTAGTAATTTTCAAGTAATGTACTAATTTTAGAACATATTAAAGACAAATTTACCACTGCAGTGGCGGATTCAGTGGGAGGCGGATGGGACGTACGCCCCCCTTTAATTGAGAATTTTTTTAATTTTCTGTATAAAATTGACCAAGCAACTTCAAATTTTCATCAAAATCTGACATTTTTAGCAATTACGCCCCCCCTTTTTCACGGACCTCTGGATCCGCCCCTGCACTGGATATTAAAAACATTCATATAGTGCCATTTGATTCCAGTTTGAAAAATGTGGACAAAGCCCAAAAAAATCTGACGCCAAAAAATGTTTGAGTTTAAAAGCTCAACAATGCCTGGTGTAAAATGCTAGCATGTTGAAACCTTTTGGAAGATAAGAGGAAGGCATTTGTTGACATGAATTCGGCGCACTTTGTTAGAAATGAGCAATACATTGGCACTTCCGGTTACTTTTCTTAAATTGCCTCCTAATAACATACACAATGATTAAGGTTTTTACTTAAGGCATTGGCGATGGTTTTTAATTAAAGCGTTACTTATCTCGCTTTTATAACACCATTTTGGGTTATATTCGTCAATTTGCACCCTGCATTTACTGCGAATGCGCTGCCAGGATCACATTTTCTTGTTTTGATTGGTCCCATTTAGGTCATTATCAGTAAACCTCTCGACTAACCAAATGAAAAACCGTCATTTATGTGAACAATTATTATCCTGCATGACCACGTACGGTATTTAGTGACTTTGACATGATAAAAGCACAACAAATAGTGAAAAAAGCTTATTTCTAGAGATTTTACTAGGTAAAACTGTAACAAAAGGAAACCATACCAAAGAGGTTAATAGCCAGAATGAGGCCAGGCCATGTTGAATTTACTACAAATATACCATATTTTCAGTAGTAAGTTTGTTTTATGTCGTTTTTGCTCTTTAGCACTTCCGGTCGCAACATAAACGTTGAACGTGTTTCTTTTTGGTCATATGCTTGCCATAGAATTTTAAAATTGTGCTCCATAACTTTTAAACAGACAAATACCTACAAATCATTCAAAAACCTTAAGATAATGATATACCATTATGAAATGTGTTCCTTAAATGATAAAATCAGTCCACTGTACACATGGAGATGGAAAGTTTAAAAAGCGAACCAAACTTGGTTATTTAAAGATCGGAACTTGCATAAATTTAAATGTTTTAAGAATAAAAGTATACATTAGATATTAATATCTAAGTACAACATCTTGCTTTATATAAAGTAATAATTTACACATTTTTTTAATCACTCAAACTCGGTGGTCCCTAACTTATGGCCAAGTGTATATATAATATCAACAATATTATCACAATCAGTAGATGAAATTAATAAGTTTCAATCATTTATATCTTTTGTAATTTTGGTGAAACTGCATGTACATAAGTTACTGAGTATGTTATGCTTATAGTTTAGACTTTTTAGAAATAGCAATTGCCTTTTAAATACATATAGCCTAGGTTTTTGTAAATTGTACATGCATGTAGACTACACTATGGCATATTTTGTGTAATCTATATAAAGCACACATTTTTTTTACAAACTATGTCAACCTTTAAGCCAGGTTTACGCCATTTGACGCAATTATTTTCTACCAAGCGTCAATGTGGATGACAAATTAGGCAATTTTTTCCTGTCGAACTAATTTGCATATTACGCCTCATTTTACGCCAGATTTACGCCCTTCAACTCTAACTGGCTTCAATAGACACTGACGGCCGTTTATTGTAAACTTTTACGCCTGGTTTAGGCGTCATATTTCGTACGGGCATACATCATAGGTGGATAAACAGACCCCTTCAAGTATTCTTAACATTTTATGACAACCTCTAAGATCATAAAAAAAGAAGCGCTAACGAATTTCTGTGAAACGTTAAAGTTGTCATTTTTGGTCTAAAACAGCTTCTTGAATTGAACCTGACCTGATGATGGACGCAATGTCCCTGACAGGACTTTCAGCAAACAACAATCAATCAATCTTGAATTGAACAATAAGGCAAAAGCTAAACGAACTGCGAAAAACATTTTTTTAGCCTTTTATCGGCTATAAGCCTGAACTTTTATCTTAATATGGTAAAGTACTCAATAAATAAGTAGGATAGCTGACGTAAAAACAATAATATACAAACATATCAGGACGGCATAACATATAAAACACCACAACAATTTACACAAATAATAAATCAAACATTATTACAAACCAAGAAAAATATTATTGGCGGGCATCAGAAATTTTAGAAATATCCGCCAATATTACACATTGAAATTAAAAAAAAACCACAAAGGAAAATGATATGTATAAAATATACAATAAAAACTTTGTCAAGAGAAGAATGTACGTGCAAGTATTTCAAAAAAGAAATAAATCGAATTAGTGGCCTTGTGTGATTTTTATATTAAAAAAATCTTTATAAAGATTAAATAGGGGGAAAGTTTTCAATAAAATCTTCAAATTGCACTGCAGAGGTTTTTGTTATACATGTACGCTGTCGAAACTTCCGTTTTGGTTATTTTTTTAACATTAAATTATACTACGAAATGTGTCTATGAGCCATAGATGGTCGTCCCATTCTTGAAATATAATTGACCCCAAGTATGTAGTCACTGGACTTGAACCTAAACGAAGAAGTTAATCAAAGTTGATCATGCTTAGAATATAGGTCGATGTTTCATGCTACCCAAAAACACATCATGGTAAAGTGTCATTGACTCCAACATGTAGTATCTGAGAAATTGACTTTCATTGAAATTCGTTTCTATTTTCGATCTATACTCAGATATGCTTTTTCCCAACATGAAACCATAAACTTTACAAAACATGAAATCGGTACGCTTCGAATATTCAAGGACTACTTTCACATATGCGCTACCAGAACTCTGATTTCTATAAGCCAAACAAACCCGGTCCTCTATAGACACAGTCCCTGAAAGTCCTCGGCATTCGTATTTTTAGCAACAAAATTAAAAAAAAAGAAAAAAAAGAAAACTTGAAATCGCTTGAACCATTCTTCTGTAAGTGGCCATTCATGCCTAAAATATAGGGCACAGCCAGCATTCGAAGCATGCGTTATAAGGAGTGCCGAATGGGACTCTTGTGGTTTTGTACAAATTTTAATTCTGTCACAACAAAATCAATTTTGTCTTACAAAACCATGTGATACAGACTAATTTTAAGGAGTAATTGCTTGAATAAATTTACAAAATAGAAAATAATGAGATGTGGAATAAGTGTACGCGACACAGCCCACAATCAAGCGGCAATTCAGAAAAAAACCACAATGGACAACCACCAGCAGCCTTCAACAAGGCCAGTGGGCGATGCTCGCGGTTCTGCAATTGGCCCATGGTCTAAATAAAATGCATATAATTGAAATCCAGTCCTGAAATGGTCACTGATAGACCCCCTTCTTAAACAAAGAACAGAAAACATCAAAAAGACAAGTACATACGGAAGCTATAAATGTCAAAGATTCCTTGCTTAGGACAGGCACATTTAATATATGGCGGGGTTAAAATATTTTTTTTACCCAACCTTCCCCCTATCAATGTTCCTAGACAAAGCACAGAAACTAAACAAAAGTCAATAGTCAATAACAGGCTTTCAACTTACTTTTGGTTAAAAATAAGGGCATTTTTTGGGAGAATGTTTTGAAAAAATAAGGACTTTTTTAGGGATAATTAGGGAATTTTACGTAAAAAATAAGGGCAGTTTTGATAACTTTTCAAGGAGAAAACCATACGTATAATTATAAGTTTTTTTTAACCCTCTATCATGTGGTTTCCCATGGACCTAAATTCAGGGAACCGCAACGTGTAAAATGGAATCACAACTTTAAGATAATCATGGACGCTGTGGAGGACTATGCTAGAGCCTGGATAAAGAGGGAAAAAGACAAAGAACCAGAGCTTGAATCACTGTCGCACTGGGTAAGGACTATCCGGTCTCTTGTACGAAGCCGAATAGAAAACTTCGCAAATGTGTGAACCCCCGGCCTTCTTCTGTATTTAGAGATCGTGAAGCTCTCAATTGTCTCTCTTCCTTACATGACAGGTATGTTGTCACGCCAGCAGACAAGGCTTCAAATAATATAGTTTTTGTATGTAAAGCACATTATTACAATCGTCTAATAAAAGAACTAGGCATTGATGGTAATACTTCCACTAGTGCTACATACAAACGGACTACATTTAACAAAGATGAAATCATAACCAACCATTGCTCTTTTATGTCCTCTTTCAATATTCCAATGAAAGAGGAACATAAAGAGTTACCATATTTGTACTGGATACCTAAACTTCACACAAATCCGTACAAAGAAAGGTATATAGCTGGATCGTCATCATGTTCAACTACAGAGCTGTCCGTTCATTTAACTAAAATCTTGTCTGCTGTCAAAGAAGGTCAACAAGCATACTGCCCCACTATTTATAATCGTAGTGGAATTAACCATATGTGGATTTTGAAGAACTCAAAAGATTTGTTAGATCATTTTAAATCTAGATCATTTTCTGAGGCTCACTCTTTGAAAACGTTCGATTTTTTCAACTTTATACACTACCTTGCCACACGATAAACTAAAATGTCGCATGAAAAAACTTCTCGAAAAAGCCTTTTCAAACTCTAGGAATTTTGTTGTTTTGGGTTATAATTCTACATTCTTTCAAAGATAAAATTTGTAACACACTGGAACAAGTTTGCATTATGCTTGATTTCCTCATTGACAACATATTTGTTACCTTCGGAGGAGAGATTTTTCAACAACAAATCGGCATTCCAATGGGCACAAATGTGCTCCTCTCATCGCCGATTTGGTTTTATACTCTTACGGGACTGAATTTCTTCAGGGACTCGTAAAGAACAAGAAGATGAAAGAGGCAATGTCATTTAATCTTACATTCAGATATATTGATGATGTTCTTCTGTCAATAACACTTCATTTGGTAGATGGATTCCTTCAATATATCCTCCAGAATTGGAGATTAAAGAGACCACCGAATCAACGAATTCACGTCTTTTTTGGATTTGCACCTCGAATTTGACCCAGGTGGTCATCTCAGTACAAAAATTTACGATAAACGAGACGCTTTTAATTTTCAAATTATTAATTCTCCTAATCTACAGAGCAATATACCTACTTCCCCTGCACACGGTGTTTATATTTCACAACTTATTCGAAATGCCAAAGCTTGCACACATTTCACAGATTTTTTGATCAGACACCGATTTCTTCGTGACCGACTTTTGGAGCAGGGCTATAAGAAAATACGTCTCATACGATCCCTTAAAAATTCTTTCTTCGTTATCAGCCACTAGTAGAAAATTTCAAAATTGAGTTAAAAGATATGGTAGTTAATTGTTTTAATTAGTGTTTGACTAGTCTGCTGTACTGAGATGATCACCTCAATATCCCTATTGTGTCTCACAACTATGTTGTGTTCTATGGTCATTACCGGATCCTAAGATCGCAATGGAAGAGGGAGGTTTGGCGCCATTAAACCTGGTTTAACCCACCATTTCGTTTGAAATGCCTGTACCACGTCAGGACCATTGCGATCCACCAATTCTCCGGTATGACTGATTCCTTTTTGTCATTTTCTCTGGACTATGAGATTGATCATTCAAGTTCGGTAGTTTTGTTATTACCTTTATTCACAACTAAACTATATTGTTTGTTCTAAAACATGATCATCTGATAGTTTAATGGTTTACGTACAAATTTAAAGTATACATGCATGATAACAGTGAACGATTATGGAAGCGAGGCGAAAAAAATAATTGGTTAGAATTTTCTATTTTAAGTTCAATTATAAACAAGAAATGACCTGTTTAGGCATAAATTAGCAATTTTCAGGAAAAAATAAGGGCTTTTTTAGGAATTCATCAATAAAATTAGGAAAATTAGGGCTACATCAAAAAAAGGAGGAAATTAGGAAAATAAGGGCCAGTTGAAAGCCTGCTGAATAACAGAAAACCAAGTGATGACAATAGCTCAGCAAGGTAAGCTATAAAAGACCAAACATGAAATTAACAAACAACAAAAAATGCTTTTTACCCATATTTGCAAAGCATATCTCGAGTTCACCAAATAAGTGCTACCCGGAACCTAAATCGCTCACCCGACTTTCATGCTCGAATGTTTAAGTATATGCAACTTTTGACATTTAAAGAGGCATATGTCCTTCCACTTGTATCTTTAAAGTAATAATTTCCTAATCATTATCCAAATGGTAAAATCTTTAAATGTTTTAGAACTTCGTTTTAAATACGGAGATTCTGTTTTAATAAAGTATAAGTAAGATTTCAAATTTGGACAATAACCTAAGCTCTTGAATCTTATGTTCATTATCATTTCGACTTGAGTTTAGGAGGTTCGGGGGTCTTAAATAAAATGACATAGGATTTTTTCGAACTTTTATAGTAAATTGAAATTAACATGAGCATTGAAAATATACAATAATAAAAAGCTACGCCGAGCGCAGCATGATACGACCGCAACATGTTGAGCCCTGTACGTTGAAGGCCCAATATGGATAGTCTATTGCTTTGGTCACATGCAGCCCATGGTGGACTAATAAAGATTTTTGACACATGCACCCTTTGGTGGACTTTCAAATGCATATTTGACACATATATATTCATATCAACATCTTATTGAAAAGGTCTTATATTAATTGACAGATTTGGTCCTTTTGGACCCCTATTTTTAAAAAAAATATCAGTAAGAATTATTGCAAATCTGATTGATAAATACGGGCAGGGATTTTCACAAGGATTCAAATGATTTTTTTTGTTTGAAAATCAGACCAAAAATAAAAAAGTTGATTTTATGGGCGTGGCATGGGTATGGCCCCCTGTAGCAATGTAAAGCTGTAATATATTTCAAAACCATTGACACATTAAGTTGACAGAATTCAATGAGCAATTCAACGAAAAAGGAATTTTTAAAATTGAATGAATAATAAAATTTCTACAAGTTTTGTCAATGCACCCATTTTAGCCCCTTTTGGTCCTTTTTTTCTATAACGGTAGGGACCACAAACCCCAAAATACAGTACAAACATTCCTTCAGTGGATAAAACCTTCATATTAAAAGTTCACAACAATTGTCTGGTCCACTACAGTTTAATTTATTTACATGGACAAACTTTAAATCGTGTAAAAATGGAGATTTTTGCCCCTTTGACCCCTAATTTCTCAAAAATGGTTAGAGTTATTGAAAATCTGATTGAAAAGTGCAGGCAGGGATTTTCACAAGGATTCCAATGAAAAAAAAGATTTTCAAAATCGGACCAAAAATCAAGGAATTATATAGATAATTCCTTGCACAAATAAAAAAGTTGAATATTTGGGTGTGGCCCCTTTTTGACCCCCTGTAGCAATGTAACGGTGGAATATTTATCAAAACCAATGACACATTTAGTTGACAGAATTTAATGAGGAATTAAATAAAAAAAGAATGATCAAAATCAGATACAAAATAAACATTCTACAGAAGTTTTGTCACAACAACCATTTTAGCCCCCTTTGGCCCTTTTTTCTAAACCGTAGGGACCAGAAACCCCAAATGCAATACCAACCTTCCTTTAGTGAATAGAAACATCATATCAAAATTTCATAACAATCGGTCAATATTTACTCAAGTTATCGCACGGAAACCAAATGTCCCCATACGACGCAGACCCAGACGCAGACGCAGACGCAGACACAGACACAGACGCAGACGACATCGCCATAACATTATACAACCACAAATTTTTTGCGGTCGTATAAAAACAATAGGTCACGGTGCTTATTTTTGAAATAATTGGGTTTCAATCTTTAAGAAATTTGTATAGATTGTTTTGGAAAAATTCTCAAAATGCATATATTTTTAGATCACCTGGACCGAAGGTCCATGTGAGCTATTGTCATCACTTGGCGTCCGTCGTCGTCCGTAAACAATTGTTTTAAAATCTTTTCAACTGAAACTACTGAACAGAATTTAATGAAACTTGGTATAAATGATCCTCATGGTGTCCTGCACCAAACTTGTGTTTCGATTTTTGATTAGTCAAAAAACATGGCTGCCGTTACTAAAAATAGACCAGGGGGTCAGACTACTGTCTTTGGCCTGTATATCAAAAAGTATAAGAGATAGATGAAATCTGATGCCGCCCTACTGCTTCAGTATCAAAAGTTCTAAAGGTGAAAAATAGATTTTTTTCATGATTTTGGCTTATAGAATGAAAGCTTTTGCAAACAGAGAAAACCTTGCTTGCTTAATCATTCAGTTCATTAAGCTCTACAAATTAATTCTACATGGGGTTGAAGTTGGCAGATGATCCCTGAAGGGGTTATGGCCCTTTAAAGGTGAAAAATAATGTTTTTGCTTCTAGAATGAAAACTATTGCAGATAGAGAAAAGATTTTGCTTGCTTAAACATTCAGCTTATTTAGCTATTCAAATGTCTTCATAGGGTTGACATCAAGACCAGGTGAGTGATTCAGTTAGTTACCTAATATAGAACAAGAGGCTCCCAGGAGCCTAAATCGCTCACCTGATCTTGATGTCAACCCTATATTTTGTAAACCTAAATGAGCTAAACATTTAAGCAAGCAACAGTTTTTCTTTATCTGCTATAGATTTCATTCCATAGGCCAAAACACGAAAAAACTGTTATTTTAGGGGCTGTAACCCCTATAAGGGGTCATCTGACAACTTAAACCCTATGGAGACTTTTGTAGAGCTTTATGTGCTGAACATTTAAGCAAGCAACAGCTTTTCTTTATCTGCTATAGTTTTCATTCTAAAGACCAAAAACATGAAAAAGGTTATTTTAGGGGCTGTAACCCCTATTAAGGGTCATCTGACAACTGCGACCCTATGGAGACTATTGAATCCTATTGAGACTTTTGTAGAGCTAAATAAACTGAACATTTAAGCACCTCTGATTAGTCTTGAATAGACGAAACGCGCGTCAGGCGTAGCAAAATTTATTGTCTGGAACTTTGTTGTCATTTGTATTTCGAACACACGTGAAGGTTAGCACTGCTGGTGGAGTTTAAATTCCCCGAGGTTAGCCTGCTCCGGCACCAACACTTTTGAGTTGGAGAAAACATCAAAGCTTTAAATTATCTGTCTAAATTTAAAAATTGTCTTAACCCTAAGGTTCTTCCTACCCCAGACAAAGGTTGAATATCTTAGTAATAATTTGGTTCCCCAGTTTGGTATTTTTGGTTATACTGTTCTATGCTCTTCATATTCATACCGTGTTTGGCATTTTCAATACTTTTGGTAGAGCGCCTCTGATGAGTCTTGAATAGACGAAACGCGCGTCAGGCGTAGCAAAATCTATTGTCTGGAACTTTGTTGTCATTTGTATTTATTGTGGAAACAAACAAAAAAGTAGTATTTTTGGCCCTTTTTTGGCCCCTAATTTCTAAACGAAAAATGGGGAGCCCCAAAAATCAATCCCATTCATCCTTTTATGGTAAGGAACATCATTGTCAAGTTTCATAGCAATCGGATAACTGGAACTAAAGTAATTGTGGAAACACTAAAAAGTTAACAGACACCGACGACGACGACGACGACGACAGCATCATACCATAATACGTCCACAAATTTTTTGCGGTCGTATAAAAACATGAAAAAGGTTATTTTAGGGGCCGTAACACCTATTAAGGGTTATCTGACAACTTCGATCCTGTTGAGACTTTTGTAGAGCTAAATGAACATTTAAGCAAGCAACAGCTTTTCTCTATCTGCTATAGTTTTCTTTCTATAGGCCAAAAACATGAAAAAACATCATTTTACTATAAGGGGTCATCTGACAACTGCGACCCAATGGAGACTTTTGTACAGCTAAATTAGCTGAACATTTAAGCAAGCAACAGCTTCTCTCTATCTGCAATAGTTATAGGCCTAAAACATGAAAAATCATTATTTCATGGGCCGTAACCCCTATAAGGGGTCATCTGACAACTTCGACCCTATGGAGACTTTTGTAGAGCTAAATGAGCTGAACATTTTAGCAAGCAACAGCTTTTCTCTATCTGCAATAATTTTCATACTATAGGGCAAAAACATGAAAAAACGCTATTTTTCACCTTTAAGGGGCTGTAACCCCTATAAGGGGTCATCTGACAACTTGGACCAAATGGAGACTTTTGTAGAGCTTTTGATGCTGAAGCAGTATGAAGGCATCAGATTTCATCTATATTATATACTCATATAGAAATCTTAAGTGTGATTCGCTGAGACGTTGTCACGTGACATGTGATAATTCGCTGGGTCAACCGGTAATCGTTGGAATCCGGGTCCGTTCGCCCTTATTCGCGTTCGCCCTGGTACATGTTCGCCACTATTCACGTTCGCCCTGGGTCCGTTCGCCCTATACATGTATATGCCATATATAGTCATATGTTTTATCTGAGACAATAATCTCGATATGATTTTCTCAGGTTTTATAGAGCATTATTCTTCAAGCAAAGAAAAACAAACTCTGGTCAATAGGAAAAAAATATTATTCGGAATATGTTGAATCATCGACAACTCGGAAATCTATGCAATTCTTCATCACATTAATCGATGCAAATTTTAAATGATTATAATTTCGTTTTATGAATTTCGACAAAAACGTTTTTTTTACCATTCCAAATATGAGAAATAATATCATAAAGTCATTTGTCTAGTTAGTTTTTTTTTTTTTAGAAATACCGTTGGGTTTGTAAGTGCATTCATCTTTGCTTTAATTGTTTTAAGGTATTACAGATTACCACCAACAAAAAGTTTTTACACGTGTATTTGTATCATGACTCTAACATACGAGTCTATGAAAATATCTAAACAATTAGCTGGAATATTAAAGTTATTTAAATATATTAACGACCGTGACTTTAGGAAAAGTACCAACTGGCTTGAAAAATCCAAAATTAGTGAATTTTCAAAGAGGAAATTAGAATTATACTGAAGATTATAGTATGTATAAGATCACGGAAAATGGTACTGTCGGGAACACAAAGTTGACCATATGAAAACAAACAAATGTATTCCAACAAACAATATGGGGCAACAAAACTTCAACTGCTAGAAAACTTAAACAAATAAACAGAAGCACTAGATAATGACTATCATGTAGATTTTGTTTAACCAATTTCCAGTAAGCATTCGATAAAGCCCTTCAATGTTGAATTATCAGACCCGACAGAAGTGACATTCAGGAATTACACAAGGCGCGATATTTGGTCCCGTGTCCTTCGTACTATATTTTTATATAGCGATCTCCCTGCAGACACAATAAGCTCTGATTCCTACCTTTTTTGCAGATGATACCAAAATATTCAGAATTATACAAGCAGAAAAAATAAACTAACAAAATAGTACTACAGAAAAACTTGAATCGTTAATCTCATTGACGATTTAATCTAGTTAGATGTTGATCATCGCTTTTCGTTTGTTTGGTTATTTTTTTTTTTGGGGGGGGGGGGGGGTTAACTTTATTTTGAAAACCATCTGCATATAAATGCATATACATTTTTACATTAAAGCACACATACTTTGCATTATTAGTTATTTATTAAAAAATGTTATATTCCGTCTCAAGTCAGGGGATTTCAATGTTCAATCTATCTCAAATGCATATGTATTTTAAAAAAAATATATCACTAATTTTAACTTTTTTCGTATTACAAATACATCTTGTATTAATTAATAATTCAGTCTCATAAGTTGACGTTTCAGTTGACATTATACTAATATACAATATAGGGCGAACGAACTCAGGCGAACGGACCCAGGGCGAACGTAGGACAGGGGCGAACGGACCCGATACCTAATCGTTGGGTCGCATGGTAAGGTCACCCTCTCGTGAGAATTCGCACGTGAGCCCCACGAGTTTTCTTCAACATTGTATGGGTTGTATTTTTTTTTATGGAAAAAGGTTAAAATGTCCGAAATATGTTTAAAATTTAATATTTAATTGTTTCATTGAAATATTCGATATAATATAACAGTTATCACCCTAGATGATATGTGACCCGGCATTTCTTTCCCCTCGAAAAGTAAGGTCACCCTCGGGTGACCTTACTTTCTCGGGGGAAAGAAACCACCGGGTCACGCACCAACTAGGGTGATAATTGTATAATCTCTTACTTTTTGATTTACAAGCCGAAAACAGTACTCTGACACCTCTGGTCTATTTTTAGCAACGGCGGCCATGTTTTTTGACGAATCAAAAATCCCCACATCAGTTCTGTTGAGGATACCCTAAGGTACCATCAGACCAAATTTGGTTTGAATCTGTTCAGTCGTTTCAGAGGAGAAGAAGTTTGAAGAAAAGTTAACGACGACGACAACGACGGACGCCAAGTGATGGCAATAGCTCACCTGGCCTTTGGCCAGGTGAGCTAATAAAAGTAAATACAGGAGTACTTTTTTTATACTGTTAGGTTCAACATGTATACTTTTTTCTATGTACTAATGTATTTGTTCGTCACAAACTTTTGTATATAGTTACTAACAACAATAAAAATTTGATTTGATTGGAATTGATACTTATATTATGTGAGCTGGAGCATGTATATCTATACCTTGTTTAAAGACAAGATAGTACATGTTAAATGTATGATACTGCATTTAAAAACATATATATTTGAATTTGATATGTATAGGTTGATACTGAACTACTGTGAAAATACTTATTTTTGCCGAAACGTATTTACGATTTCACCCAAGTTCAGGGGTACTTTGCCTGTTCATTATTCTATTCATTTCATACATATTATTTTTTTTCGTGGAAAAAGCCTGATCTTGAAATCTGTGAAAAAAAAAATACCTCACGAAATAAGTATGTTAACAGTATATTGTGGAAAACAAATAAACTAAAGTTAAAAATGGTGAACAATGAGTTTTATTTATTAATCAAAAAATTAATAGGTCATGAATATCAAATTTACTTAGCATTCAATCACAACAAGAGTTAACACTAAAGTATGTCTCGCCTGCTAGCACCATCAGAAACAATAATTCTTTCTTACTTCCACTATATTTTGAAATTATAAGGATTTTCAGTTTCTCAGATTAAATTAATTGTCTGGAACTTTGTTGTCATTTGCATTAAAAGAACTTAATAGAACTTAAACATAACTAATATATGCAATACAAATAATTAAAGTCACTCAACCAGAAAACCAAGGTCAAGGTCAAAAGATGGGGATGCAACTGTGCTAAACTACTAATGGGGCTTATGCATACCAAGTTTCATCAATACATGTATAAGATTTATAGTTCTTGAGATATTGAGGTGCTCAAAAAACATTAACATTGACAATTAGCAAAGTCATCCAACCGGACAATCATGATCAAGGTCAAAAGATGGGGTGCAATTGTGCTAGGCTATTACTGGGGCATATGCATACCATGTTTCATCAACCTTGGACCTATAGTTCTTGAGATATGAAGGCACTCATAAAACCTTACTCAAAAAGTAACAAATATGTCCTGCTCTGCTTGCAGACGAGACAAAAATCTACTTATATAAATAAGATATCACATACATGTATAAAATGTTAAATATTTGTATATAATAACCAACAACAAATGCAAATAGGATTTTAACATGTTACAATCATATTCCAAACATCCTTAATGACAGAAATATTTTAGGAGATCCAACATTCCTACAGCATGAAAATAAATAAAATAACTTACAATGTATAACATTAAGAAAATTTATGATCTATGGAAACCAATACTACCATCAAAAATAAAACTAGAATGGTGGTCTCCAATTAATGGAAGACCTTTGTCGCCTGCGTCTTAAATTTTTTGATAAACAGGAAGTAAATGAGTAACAACAATAAGATTTATTTACACCATACAGTTCTATAGGAGGAAGCTACCTGCCAAATATCAAGAGGCTGTGTCATGTAGTTGCCTGGAAAACTTCAACAGAAATTTTTGTGATGCCACAGGATGAAGCAGAACACCGCAGGACGGAGACCCAAGACGATGGATAGTGTCAAAGTGACTCCTATATGTTGTGTTGCGACATGTTGCAGGCAACATAAAAATCTCTAACTCCTTATGTCTCAGAATACATAAATTTATTAGATATAAATATTTTTAATAAAATAAGTAACCAAAACGTTTAAATATGACAATAGTTAAAGCAAAACAATACCCAATCAACAGCCAAATATATCTGAGAAAAACTTTAACAAATGTAAATTACAAATATAATAATGTAGATATAAATATATTCACTAAATATATCACAGAGTTTTACTATATGAATAAAACAAAATTTCGTACATTTTTATTTAAGACTTGTTTTAAATATTTTAAGTTTAAACACATCTTGAATTCTAAATTTGTTGAAAACATGTATCTAAGATAAACTTTCTATTTTCTTAGTTCATGTACAAACAATTGAGGAAAAAAGCATGTTAACCATCACAAGTAGCACACAGTTATAGCTAAACAATACATGTATATCTGATTTAATTTAAGTCATAAATTACATGTAGAATGTTCCATTTAAACATATAAAGTAACCATAAATTAAAAGCATTTTCTAATAGGTCCTATTGCTAGTTGTCACTTTTGTCGCCCCTAAAATGCCCCTAGGTCACAGGTCATTTTTACCCTGAAAAAGCCCAATGGTTTATGCAGATTTTTTTCTTGACTTATAGCCAATAAAATGGCTCATTCCCCAAATCTGAACAGGAACTCATCAAGGTACTTTGGAGTCCTGGTGCTTAATCTTTCTATAGAATATTGTAATAATAGAAGCTAATTTTTTGATCAGTTTAACTCACACCTTCCTTGAAAATGAAAACTACTCATAGGTATATGATTTCTACCTGTAGGAAAAAAACTCCTATCTCTGAGAGAAATTGCTTATATCTATGACTTTTGCTATAAACTTATTTTCTTTTATGAATTAAATGCTTTAAACAAATCTTTGACATTTATTTTGCACATTTCCTTTTGTAGAAATACCATTTTTGAGCTATTTTGCCAAAGTGAAATTTTCAACAGGTAGATCTTATATACTAGGAAAATTTTTCCTTCATACAACAAGATAATCTCCTCTCTATAGATGTGAATTTAAACTGATCTGAAAGATCAACTTCCATTGTAACACATTCAATAGGAGGATTAAGTATGGGTACTCCAAAGTACCTTGATGAGTCCCTGTTCAGCTTGGGGTAATTAAACATTTTATTAGCTATAATAATCTATTTGTTTTAATGGAACATATGTACTAATGTAGAGGGATTTCTCAAAAATATATTTGTTAATTGAAAAAATGAAAATAAAAATCATTATTATACCATATTTGTAGGATTTCTAAATATTTTATTGAGGTAGGAAGATAAATAATTTGTTGTGCTTTCAAGTTATACCATTAATGAAGTTGTAGAAGACTGTCATTGTTCAATAAATACAATGTAAAACAAATATCTGTAAAAGTCTTGAAATAGCTTTTAAAGATGAATACTCGATATTTTTACATCTTACGTTAAATTTATATCTTTAAAATAAAACATGAAAAAAGTCTTTTTACATCCTTTTATGTTCCCGAAGGGAGCAATAAGAAGTGTCAACAATTCAGTTGTACTATGAGTTGAATTTTCCTTCAACGTCCGGTTTTTCACACTTGTTTTCCCGAACTTTCAGCTTCTTTTTAAAGCTTATTTATTTGAAAATTTCGAACACCATTAAGTGCACGCAGGACCCTAAACTGGCCGAAGAAAAGCTAAAAAGTTTTTATTTCGAATACAAATTGTTTCAATTCATAGCATTTTAATTATTTTGAAATTTATATCACATCAAAAATATTATAAAGATACGTTGTAACTTCGGGAGCTTCACAGGTTAGACCTGCCTCATGTTATTAAATACAACCACAGATTTGGTGTTATACACCCTAGTAGCAATATATACATGTAGGCCATAACATAGTGATCCCAATTACATATTTAAGCAATGGATTATAATTATTAAATTCCTTAGGAGGCACAATCAATCTTTAGAATGTCATGAATGTTTAGCAATTGGTTATTGAAATCATTAAACACCATCAATGTATAGTTTGAATGAATCACAGTTAATGAATGATAATGGTAAATGAAGGACACAAAATTATGCTTCATTCATAATGGGTTTTTTTGTGTTTTATATTGGCACATCATCTTCACAAGCAAAGGTAACAGTAAGTTGTCACTCATTCATGTCATTTCTACCCTAAACTTGATGGTCTGAATCTAATAATTTTTTGAAACTTGTTGGATATCTATTTAAAGAACATACCTTATATGAAGTACCACATTATGGGAGCCAATTCACCATTTTATAACCTGGAATTTATCACTTCGCGAAATCCAGACAAAAATTCATATACATACATATAAATTTTTTATCATTGTTTTCTATACATACATATAAATTTTAAAAGAAAATGATGTAGTTTTTGGTAAAATTGGATTAAAAAATTATAACCATTTTAAAACAAGCTGTTTGCATCTGTAGCTTACTTAGGAATTGTTACCCTTTGCTTGCAAAGAAGTTAGCACATATGCACATGAAAAACTAATAACCCTGTTTCACCCTTTTTCTGTTTTAGATTGTCTTAGCTATGATTTTTCCTTCTTTTCCTTGGTAGGACTACTACCCATCGCATAGGCAAGACCACCCACAACTACTGCAGCAGCTCCCACAACTACAGCTTTTAGGAAAGATTCAGCCTGCAAAAGAAGAAATAAGTAAATCGGTGAGCTTATGCTCACTAATGATACCCTCCCGCTTCCCCAATTATTCCTTACATAAAAACTCAAGTATTTAGTTAACAGGATGAGGAGGGCCTATATGGAGAAGCATTAAGTCGATATGCATCATATGGTTCTATAGGATAAAGCTATATGCATAAAATCAGGCCTCTTCAAAGCAGGGTATTCATATCTTCAAATAATTTTGTCTTTTGAATATGGAAAGCCAAAAGGGTCAAAATTCATCTTTCTTACTTTCTTATTTTACATTTTAGTTTTTAATATTCTTATTCCATATTTCTTATTCATCATCTCAATATCATAATTATCCATCTATATTATTTTGGTTTTTTATTTCTTTCTTCTAATTTCACAATTATAAATTCCTGATTTCATTTTCCGTTTTTTATTTCTAAGCTTACCATTCTTATTTTCTTACTCAGATTTTCTAATTCTAGATCTTTATATCAAAATTTTACTTTTTGCATCACAAATTCTTAAAATTTTACTTTTTGCATCACAAATTCTTTAATTCGTCATTCTGACTTTTCTGACGTCATTCATGTGCTGTGTGGATGCAGTTGAACGTATCCCCGTGCTTGAGGTGTATGCTCTTTTATATTTTCATGATGGTATACTTGTACACGAGATAGCTTTCATATTTGAATCTCCCTTCCATTGACCTTCAACTTTTTTGAATTGCTGTTTGTTTATGTTTGTTGTGTCGCGTACACTTATTCCACATCTCAATAACGTATATTTTTTGCAGAGTTTGTCTCATGTGCTGTGTGGATGCAGTTGAACGTATCCCCGTGCTTGAGGTGTATGCTCTTTTATATTTTCATGATGGTATACTTGTACACGAGATAGCTTTCATATTTGAATCTCCCTTCCATTGACCTTCAACTTTTTTGAATTGCTGTTTGTTTATGTTTGTTGTGTCGCGTACACTTATTCCACATCTCAATAACGTATATTTTTTGCAGAGTTTGTCTCATGTGCTGTGTGGATGCAGTTGAACGTATCCCCGTGCTTGAGGTGTATGCTCTTTTATATTTTCATGATGGTATACTTGTACATGAGATAGCTTTCATATTTGAATCTCCCTTCCATTGACCTTCAACTTTTTTGAATTGCTGTTTGTTTATGTTTGTTGTGTCGCGTACACTTATTCCACATCTCAATAACGTATATTTTACCATTTTCATTTAAACATCTTATACTTTTTGTCATGAATGTAAAATCTAAAATTAACATTTCACCAGAATACAAACGAAGCAAAATACTCTTAGTCGGTAAGATGTTTTATTCGCGGAAGCGCTTGTATCGTTCCTGAAATAGACTATAATGTTGTACTTTAGCTGTAGATAATCATCGAGATCGAGTTTGAGTCAGAGTTAGAGTTAGAGTAAGGACTTGAGTTCGAGTAAGGGACCGACCATTTAACTTAAAGGGGAGGCACTTTGTTTTCTCAAAAAAACATATTTTGAAAATGATTGATGAAAAACTATTTTGGCAACAGAGAGTATAAAATAATCTTGATAATGAACAAATTATTCTGTCGCATCGCCTTAAAATAATACCGGGCAAAACAAAAAAAGGAAGGCCCCCTTTTCAAGTTAAATGGTCCGTCCCTTAGAGTTTGGGTTAATTTTCAAGTTCTTCCCCAACTGTATGTGACAAGGTTTGTCAGTTACCTGCCAAAGGTCGGTGGTTTTCCTCTGGGTACCCCTGTTTCCTCCGCCATTAAAACTGACCGCCCTACATGGCCCAGGCGTTTAGAGTTCAAGTTGAAATTTGAACTATTAAACTCAAAACAGTTATTTTCATGGCAATAATCGAGTTCAAATAGAGAGTTTGAGTGACAAAAAGAGTTGCAAAGTTATTTTTATAGCATGTTTTGTAATTATTAATTATGCGGTTACAGAAAAAAATGACTGTACAATGTTAATATATTTACATCGGGTGTTAATTTTTTCTACTCAAATTAATCCAGACATTTATTAAAAATATCAATGGATTCTGACAAATATTCTAGTTACATGTAACACAGGGTAATATGTTACTCTTCGATGGTTGTTCAAGAAACGTAATACCCGGGTAGATACAAGGGCTCTCCGAAAGCAAGTATATCTGCGAGCTTTTGCTCACTAGTGATGGCCCGGCTTCCAAAATTATGCTGCCCTGCGTAAACCCTAAGTATTCCGTTAACAGGGAGCATTCGACCTAGGATCATTTAATTGCTATACACCATATGGTTCGTAGTTGACAAGAAAACCATTACCGAATTTTTGCATGAATGTCCACTATATATTAAAACATAAGTATTCAACCATTTGATGTTTAGGGGGGGGGGCTATGGTGAATTTCTTCGTCCTGCTTTTTTATTTTCGGAAAAAGCTGAGTCTGGATTTTTTTAGCGCTAGCGCGCGCAATTTATTTCTTAACTAGTATAAATTTTTCAGCCAAAAACACCATCCTGCCTTTTTTTCTAATTCAAAGCACTGTCTTGCCTTTTTATTTCTGGATTTTTGCCAACCTGCCTTTTTATTTTAGATTTTACTATGTCCCCCCAATAAATGGTTGCTCCCTAAGAATAACAGGAGGTAGATGACATAGGAGCATAATTCGCTATCCACCATATGGTATACTATTTAAAAAAAGCCATATAAAGATTATCAGACCTCTACGTCATGTAGTTGCTTAGAAAATTACGGAAGGATGGACGAATGAATGGACAAAAGAGCGGACGGGTGGACAAGGGTTAAAAGAATACACCCTCTACTTTTAAGCGGAGGTATCAATTTGTGATTTCTATCTCTCAAATGAGTACCGATGTTGGTTTGTGATAGTTTTTTTTCTCTTTTATGGCCCTGTCATACTATAATGCATAGTATCAGCGTTCACCGACATCTTAGAAACGTTAGCGAATCTTGGCATACATTGTTGCAACTGATTGTCGAAAGTGTGTCGTCAAATTTTGAACATGCTCGTAACACGTTGCTTGTAGTGACGTGTGTAGCTGGACCATTATTTATCTATTTATATTCATTTGTTTTGCTTAATTGCCGTTTTATCAAACTGTTTTCAGATAACTACAGATTGTTTATAGTCACCTGCGTTTCACAGAAGCGACATATATATCTATCATTCTTCTTGCAGTTTCGTCGCCCCTCCCCCATTTTCTAAAGAAAATATGTTGCCAAAAGTCAACAGCCAAAGATGGAAAATGTCACATTGTGATTCAGTGCTACAAGTACAATTGCCTGCAGCTAAGTTTCGTCAAATCAATCAATCAATCAATCTATATTATACATGTCTATTTTGAAAACTGTCAGATATTCAAAGTTAAGTTCAAAAGACGGGGATGCTGTTGTATAGGTTCAGTACCGAGGCATACATGTATGTATACCAAGATTTATTATGCCGTTTCTTTGGGTAGTATTGTGATAGGGGTGTCTGTTCGTCCGGCCGTTTGCCTCAGATAATTATCACTTATCCACAACTCCCCTTAATGGATTTTCATGTACCTTTCTCACAAGATGCGCATATTCTATTTTTATAATAGAATAATTGGATTAGATTTTTTCGGGGTTTCTCTTAATGAAATTTGATTTCCCCCATCGGTAAACATTTAATATTTTCTTGCAATAATCTTTATTACATTATCTAAATATGTACATTTATTGGTTTTCTATCATACCTTTTTATATATAAGAGTTTATTGTAAGTCCACAATCTAAGAACAGTTACGTAATGTTAGACAACATTCATGTAATTGCACTAAAAAATAATTATTCGTTATTCCGGGTTTCGTTAAATTCTATTTAGGGGCTCAAAAGGAATTGCAAATAAGAGATGGATACCCATGGTTGTCTATTGGCTTAGGACATGTTTTGCTATTAGAAACCCCAAAAAATCCAATCCAGTCCAATTATTCTATTATAAAAATCGGATATGCGCATCTTGTGTGAATGGTTCATGAAAATCCATTGAGGGGTTAAGAGGAGTTGTGGATCTAAGGTAAACGAACGGACGAACAGATACCCCCATCACAATACTACCCAAAGAAACGGCATAATAAATCTTGGTATACATACATGTATGCCTCGGTACTGGACATATACAACAGCATCCCCGTCTTTTGACTTGACTTTGAATATCTAACAGTTTTCAAAATAGACATGTATAGTATATATAATGTATCAAAAGTTTGGTGTGTACCTTCAGATCTCGAAACCTAGGTCTCAGGTCGACGAAACTTTGGGCTGAAAAAAGTTACAGTAGTTTTAAAAAAAATTGCACGCGCTAGCGCTAAAAAATCCAGGCTCGGTTTTTTCTGAAAAAATAAAAAAGCAGGACGAATAAAATCACCATAGCCCCCCCCCTTAAAAATCAAATGGTTGAATACTTATGTTTTAATACATAGTGGACATTCATGCAAAACTCCGTCATAGTTTTCTTACCAACTACAGAACCATATGGTTTATAGCAATTAAATGATCCTAGGTCGAATGCTTCCTGTTTACGGAATACTTAGGTTTTTACGCAAGGCGGCATAATTTTGGAAGCGGGGGGCATCACTAGTGAGCAAAAACTCGCAGATATACTTGCTTTCAAAGAGCTCTTGATGTCTACCTAGGTATTACGTTTCTTAAATACCATCGAAGAGTAACATATTACGCTGTGTTACATGTAATTAGAATTTTTTGTCAGAATCCATTGATAATCTTAATAGATGTCTGGATTAATTTGAGTAGAAACAAGAGGCTCCCAGGAGCCTGAATCGCTCACCTGGTCTTAATGTCAACCCTTTGACGACTTTTGTATAGCTAAATGAGCTGAATGTTTAAGCAATAAAAAGCTTTTCTCTATCTGCAAAAGTTCTCATTCCAAAGCAGAAAACACTATTTTTCACCTTTAAAGGGCCATAACCCCTTAAAGGGGTCATCTGACAACTTCGACCCTAAAAAGACTTTTGTAGAGCTAATTAAGCTGAACATTTATGCAAGCAACATCTTTTCTCTATCTGCAAAAATTTTCTTTCTTTAGGCCAAAAACACTATTTTTTTGCCTTTAAGGGGCCGTAACCACTATAAGGGGTCATCTGGCAACTTTGACCCTATAGAAACTTTTGTAGAGCTAAATGAGCTGAACATTTAAGCAAGCAACAACTTCTCTCTATCTGCAATAGTTTTCGTTCCATAGGTCTCATTAACCCCTTCCGGGTCAATTGGTCCCTCCCTCAAATAGTCCATTAAAAATAAAAAGTGCAGTGTTATTGTTTGTAATTGTCAAAGTTTTATTGGATTAATAATGGAATCATGTGTACAATCAAATGAAACCTAAAGATTCACTCATTTTAAATATCCTTGATGCACTTTTGACAAGTGTATGAATTTTGTTTACATGGCTGTGTGAAAAGGCTCCATGTGGAAGACCGGAAAGCATGGTAAAAAGGGTATTTTGAGCATTTTGTAAACAATCCAACTTTGCGAAAAAAGTAATCCTTGATGGTGAAGGTTTTATACCAGCATTAGACAGCAAACTTTATTAGCTTCGCAATGATATATAACATGTGTACCATCTTACCCGTATTTGTTCAAGCAAAAATTTAGAAAATGCAGATTTTTAGCTGAAAATGAATGTGAACGTCAAAAGGGTTATTTGAGACCTTAAGGTCTCATTAACCCCTTCCGGGTCAATTGGTCCCTCCCTCAAATAGTCCATTAAAAATAAAAAGTGCAGTGTTATTGTTTGTAATTGTCAAAGTTTTATTGGATTAATAATGGAATCATGTGTACAATCAAATGAAACCTAAAGATTCACTCATTTTAAATATCCTTGATGCACTTTTGACAAGTGTATGAATTTTGTTTACATGGCTGTGTGAAAAGGCTCCATGTGGAAGACCGGAAAGCATGGTAAAAAGGGTATTTTGAGCATTTTGTAAACAATCCAACTTTGCGAAAAAAGTAATCCTTGATGGTGAAGGTTTTATACCAGCATTAGACAGCAAACTTTATTAGCTTCGCAATGATATATAACATGTGTACCATCTTACCCGTATTTGTTCAAGCAAAAATTTAGAAAATGCAGATTTTTAGCTGAAAATGAATGTGAACGTCAAAAGGGTTATTTGAGACCTTAAGAATACAGCTTATTTGTGTCTTCTGTAGGCTATTCTGGTAGTTTCACAATGGTACCCCCTTAGCAACCATTGTATTTTTTGCTTTTTGTCACTATATTAACCCTCAAACAGGAATAGAAATATTGTTTGATGCATATTTTTTTCCAAACCTCACTTTTAAACAGAAATTTAGGCTCGAATGATTGAAAATAAAGAGATTTTCTTGCTCGCGACACGACAAAATGTTGATTATTTCATATGATGATGCCTGTTTTTATTTTTTCATAGAGTTGTCTGCCCTTAGACCATTTAAATAAAGTCACTGCAATGTTACTCTACCTATAAAAAATGTTTTAATTGAGAGAAAGTGAATAGAGTAAAGTCTTAGCCATTTAACATAGAAAATTTTATGCGACGTCAACTTTTTAAGGTTTTCTCATGGTACACCCCTATTTCAAATGCCCATAAAATCAAAACCGCACAACTCCTTGGCTTGTATGAGGGCTTAATAAATTCAAAAAATCCTCCTCTTTTTATTTTCATATTAAAATATGATTATCTGGTGCATTGTGTTATTTTAAGGTCTCATTAACCCCTTCCGGGTCAATTGGTCCCTCCCTCAAATAGTCCATTAAAAATAAAAAGTGCAGTGTTATTGTTTGTAATTGTCAAAGTTTTATTGGATTAATAATGGAATCATGTGTACAATCAAATGAAACCTAAAGATTCACTCATTTTAAATATCCTTGATGCACTTTTGACAAGTGTATGAATTTTGTTTACATGGCTGTGTGAAAAGGCTCCATGTGGAAGACCGGAAAGCATGGTAAAAAGGGTATTTTGAGCATTTTGTAAACAATCCAACTTTGCGAAAAAAGTAATCCTTGATGGTGAAGGTTTTATACCAGCATTAGACAGCAAACTTTATTAGCTTCGCAATGATATATAACATGTGTACCATCTTACCCGTATTAATTGTTCAAGCAAAAATTTAGAAAATGCAGATTTTTAGCTGAAAATGAATGTGAACGTCAAAAGGGTTATTTGAGACCTTAAGAATACAGCTTATTTGTGTCTTCTGTAGGCTATTCTGGTAGTTTCACAATGGTACCCCCTTAGCAACCATTGTATTTTTTGCTTTTTGTCACTATATTAACCCTCAAACAGGAATAGAAATATTGTTTGATGCATATTTTTTTCCAAACCTCACTTTTAAACAGAAATTTAGGCTCGAACGATTGAAAATAAAGAGATTTTCTTGCTCGCGACACGACAAAATGTTGATTATTTCATATGATGATGCCTGTTTTTATTTTTTCATAGAGTTGTCTGCCCTTAGACCATTTAAATAAAGTCACTGCAATGTTACTCTACCTATAAAAAATGTTTTAATTGAGAGAAAGTGAATAGAGTAAAGTCTTAGCCATTTAACATAGAAAATTTTATGCGACGTCAACTTTTTAAGGTTTTCTCATGGTACACCCCTATTTCAAATGCCCATAAAATCAAAACCGCACAACTCCTTGGCTTGTATGAGGGCTTAATAAATTCAAAAAATCCTCCTCTTTTTATTTTCATATTAAAATATGATTATCTGGTGCATTGTGTTATTTTAAGGTCTCATTAACCCCTTCCGGGTCAATTGGTCCCTCCCTCAAATAGTCCATTAAAAATAAAAAGTGCAGTGTTATTGTTTGTAATTGTCAAAGTTTTATTGGATTAATAATGGAATCATGTGTACAATCAAATGAAACCTAAAGATTCACTCATTTTAAATATCCTTGATGCACTTTTGACAAGTGTATGAATTTTGTTTACATGGCTGTGTGAAAAGGCTCCATGTGGAAGACCGGAAAGCATGGTAAAAAGGGTATTTTGAGCATTTTGTAAACAATCCAACTTTGCGAAAAAAGTAATCCTTGATGGTGAAGGTTTTATACCAGCATTAGACAGCAAACTTTATTAGCTTCGCAATGATATATAACATGTGTACCATCTTACCCGTATTTGTTCAAGCAAAAATTTAGAAAATGCAGATTTTTAGCTGAAAATGAATGTGAACGTCAAAAGGGTTATTTGAGACCATAGGCCAAAAACACTATTTTTTACTTTAAGGGGCTGTAACCCCTATAGGGGGTCATCTGACAACTTTGACCATATTGAGACTTGTGTAGAGCTAAATGAGCTGAACATTTAAGCAAGCAACAGCTTTTCTCTATCTGCAATAGTTTTCATTCTATAGGCCAAAAACTCTATTTTATGCCTTTAAGGGGTCATCTGAAAATTTTGACCCTATGGAGACTTTTGTAGAGCTAAATGAGCTGAACATTTAAGCAAGCAACAGCTTTTCTCTATCTGCAAAAGTTTTCATTCTATAGGCCAAAAACACTATTTTTTGCCTTTAAGGGGCCGTAACCCCTATAAGGGGTCATCTGACAACTTCGACCCTATGGAAGCTTGTGTAGAGCTAAACGAGCTGAACATTTAAGCAAGCAACAGCTTTTCTCTATCTGCAATAGTTTTCATTCTATAGGCCAAAAACTCTATTTTTTGCCTTTAAGGGGCCATAACCCCTATAAGGGGTCATCTGACAACTTTGACCTTATGGAGACTTTTGTAGAGCTAAATGAGCTGAACATTTAAGCAAGCAACAGCTTCTCTCTATCTGCAATAGTTTTCATTCCATAGGCAAAAACATGAAAAAATGCTATTTTTCACCTTTAAGGGGCCATAACTCCCATAAGGGGTCATCTAACAACTTCGACTCAATGAAGACTTTTGAAGAGCTTTTGATGCTGAAGCAGTAGCGTGGCATCAGATTTCATCTATCTCTTATACTTTTTGATTTACAAGCCAAAAACAGTAGTCTGACCCCCCTGGTCTATTTTTAGCAACGGCGGCCATGTTTTTCGACGAATCAAAAATCCCCACATCAGTTCTGTGGGGGATACCCTAAAGTACCACCAGACCAAATTTGGTTTGAATCTGTGCAGCCATTTCAGAGGAGAAGAAGTTTGAAGAAAAGTTAATGACGACGACGGACGCCAAGTGATGGCAATAGCTCACATGGCCTTTGGCCAGGTGAGCTAAAAATGAACACCCGATGTAAATATATTGACATTGTACAGTCATTTTTTTTCTGTAACCGCATTATTAATAATTACAAAACATGCTATAAAAATAACTTTGCAACTCGTTTTGTAACTTAAACTCTCTAATTTGAACTCGATTATTGCCATGAAAATAACTGTTTTGAGATTATTATTATTATTATTATATTTAATAGCTTAAATTTTAACTTGAACTCGAAACGCCTTTTATCCACGCCATGTAGGGCGGTCAGTGTTAATGGTGGAGGAAACAGGAGTACCCAGAGGAAACCACCGACCTTGGGCAGGTAACTACAAAACCTTATCACATTCAGTTGGGGAAGAACTCGAAAAATAACCCGAACTCGAAGGGACGGATCATTTAACTTGAAAAGGGGGCCTTGGTTTTTTGTTTTGCCCGGAATTTTGTTTTTAAGGCGGCGGGACAGAATAATTTGTTCATTATCAAGATTATTTTCTATAGAAAAAATCTTTAAGCCTTATTACTCTCTGCTGCCAAAATAGTTTTTTCATCAATCATTTTCAAAATTTGATTTTGGAGAAAACTAAGCGCCTCCCCTTTAAGTTAAATGGTCGGTCCCTAACTCTAACTCAAGTCGTAACTCGAATTCTAACTCTGACTCAAACTCGATCTCGATGATTATTTACAACCCTAAAACAGTATTTAAAGTACAACATTATAGTCTATTTCAGGAACGATACAAGCGCTTTCGCGAATAAAACATCTTACCGACTAAGAGCATTTTGCTTCGTTTGTATTCTGGTGAAATGTTAATTCTTCATTGTATATTTTAGATTTTACATTCATAATAAAAAGTATAATCAAGCAATAGAGATGTATAAATGAAAATGGTAAAAGTCAGAATGACGAATTAAAGAACTTTAATGCAAAAAGTAAAATTTTGATATAAAGATATAGAATTAGAAAATCTGAATAGGAAAATAAGAATGGTAAGCTTAGAAATAAAAAACGAAATATAAAATCTGGAATTTATAATTGTGAAATTAGAAGAAAGAAATAAAAAACAAAAATAAAAGATGGATAATTATAATTTTGAGATTTGGAATAAGAAATATGGAATAAGAATATTAAAAACTAAAATGTAAAATTAGAAAGTAAGAAAGATGAATTTTGACCCTTTTGGCTTTCCATATTTGAACAGGAAGTAATATTTAGAGTTGCCGATGAAACTGTTGACATGAGAATTTGACAGGATGTTTTTGTGAAGTAACCAATTAAGAGTGTAGGATTATTAGTGTTTTTTATCATGTATCTATGACATTAGACATTATCTTATTTCAGCCAATCAAGGACCTTTGCAGGCAATGACAATTAACATTTATGATTTAAAACAGTACATAACCAGATGATAACATGATAACAGACATAGCTTAATTAGCAATACTAGCAATTGTTTATATAAACTAATTGTAATGCAAAATATATGTATCTATGACATTTTGCTAATCTTTTGTAATATGTCAATTAAAACAAGCCCCAACATCTATGAATAAACGATATCTAAATTCACACATTAAATACCCCAAAAATTCTTTCCTTTTATCTGTAACAGACAGGTGAAAAATAAATTATTTTCAGTATTAGAAAGAAACATTGCATTCAATGGAGTATCCAGAAATTTCAAAAAAGAGAGGCCCACTGATTGGCTTCAGGGGCAGGGCACACTTTGGTCATGCTTCAGTGCTCTCTGATATATTCAACTAACATTTTCTGATAACCATCCCTTGGCATTTACATTAAACATAATTTCAGTAACAGCTATCAAATATCATTGGTGTGAATAAGCTACATGTAGTGATTGTCAAACTTGTTGATCCAAACAAATTACATACTAAAAAAAATATTTAGACAGATGTTTGATTACCACAGTTTCACAATAAAAAAAAATACTGATATAGTTCTTAGTTTTTAAAAACAAATCCAAGGCCATTTGTAAGAAGGCATATTTTTAATCTTCAGCCGATGCAAGACGGCTAGCAGTGACTGCTGGCTGTCTTTCATTGTGAATTTTTCAAATGTTCTTTGTTTATGTAGCGTGTGTCACGTACATACACTTTTTCCATATCTCATAATCCTCTATGCAGTGACCACATTGGAGACTGCTGGCTGTTTTTCATTGTGGATTTTCATGTAGTTTGTGTCACATTATGTATGTATTCTACATTTAATTATCTTTTTAGTTTGTTGTATTTTTACCTGTTCTGACCAGTTTTCCCCATTTCTACACCAAGCAGCAAAATGTTCACAGTTACTCCATATTACATTATAGGGTATAGATCCAATTTTTGACAATGCCCTAGCAACTATTTCTTCTTTTGGAAGAGGTCTGAAAAATATGATGTTTAGATTTCATACATTCTCAACACTGTATGTACATTTATAAATATCCAAAATGTACCTTAAATCAAACATAATTTCTAAGTTAATGAGCATACAGGTAAAAGGTCCTTGAAATTGATCTGTACTGATGCTAATGCAACAGCAGACTAAATATCAATAATGTACCATAACAGTTTCATGTTAAACAGACTTAAGAAAAAAATTTACATTGGGCAATTAGAATAAAATCACAAAGTGACAGTAGACCATGACTGCAAGAGCATACAGATAAAATGCTTTTAAAACTGATCTATACTGATGCTAGTGCAACTGCATCCCAAATATCAATGGTGTACCACAACTGCTCCATGTTAAACAGACTTCAGAAAAAAGGTTAACATGGACCAAATCAATATATGCTCCATGCTAAAAAGACTTCAGAAAAAAGACTAACATTGACTAAATCAATATATAATCAGTAGACCGAGACTACAGGCACATACAGGTTAATGCTTTTAAAACTGACATAAGCAAAGCTTAAACAATTGTGGACGCCCCGCCCTCACTGGAATCAACATACCTACATTTTGTAAGTCTCACCTTTTGCTACATTCATTGCAGACAAGACAAAAATAAATTCCATTCTGTGAATTTACTTAAATCAACAGTAAAATATTATTAAGGTCAAAACAAAGAAAATGTGTGTTAAGGATTGCATTGATTGTGAAAATAGGGTCAAGGTACATGTACATGTAGGTCATGTAGGTAGGAAACATTGTTTTATTTTGTAATATAGTTTTACATACATGTAGAACCCTATGGGAGAAATATTCAAGACCATAGCTCTTCACATCATCTTGCCCCAAAATGCAAATATAATAATCTAGTAGAGTAGGCACAGTGTTTAAATAAGCACTTAATTTGACCCTTTGAAATGTAGAACTTCTGCTTATTTGACTCTCTCCTAAACATTTCAACAGAAACACTGACTAGCAGAAAAAAGGGTTTGTACTGGGAAAACCCTTGACAAACATACATTTTGCTTGGCCTAAAAGTAAATAATCAATTAACATTAACATTAATTAAATGAATTAATATAAACTATGAAACCTAATTTGAACTATAGCAACCCAATGGGTGCGTTTCAACAAGCAGAAACTTTTCACCGACTCAATCTGAATTCAGTTATTTTTTTAGAATTAATATTGCTGATTGCAGTTAACCTGAGTTTTTGTAGCAGTTTGGCATTTAGTTTCTTCTGGTGCTGTATTTATTTTAAAGAGTTCCACATGTACATGTATATTTAAATGCCTCTTTGGTATTTCTTAGCTTTTTCGATTGCCAAAAAAAACTTTAAAAAGCACCTAAAACTAACTTGCATTTTCTGTCTTTTTCATTATTTTTCTTTGCTTTACTTGTCCCTGTTACATCCCAGAAATTATCCACTTTAACCATAGCTTTATTAAATCTTTTCCCACAGACAGTAAAAATGTGTCCTGAATCAAATTGTCCATTGATACCGTCATTATCCTCTCCAGCTAAATGTACAATTTCTTCATCACCTAGTTTAAAACATGTAAAACAAATGGTCAGATGGCAGAAGCCAAATATTCATGATTAATACTTTCCCTTTTTGAAACAAGTTTGCTTTCTTATTTTTTTTAACACTTCAACATGTTCAAGAAAGCTACATACATGTAACTTATCAACATTTTTGTACATGTTCATTAATTCAAAAATCAATACATGTAATACTCAACTCTTCATTACATGCAGTATCAAAGTTCAAAGGGACATCACTCAAAAATGTATACATGTAGTAGTAAACATATAGCTACAAAATGGGTCAAAGACAGAAATGTTTAGCAGGAAGTATATGAGGGACAGACCTGAAATGGAATCCTACATTATGGGAGCCCTACTGATGCTGCATACCAATTAGCAAAATGCTGTGATAAGTAGTTGATGAATAAACTGTTACAATGTACATATTTTCCACGCCCACCACCCCTGTCTGACATTCATCATTTTATAACCCAATTTTCCTGAAATGTTACCACATGTATGTGTATCAAAGAATTTTCAAGTTTTTGTATGTGAAATTAAGATTCTTTAGATTCTTAGTAAACAATTTTAAACTTAAATAATATCAAACTTCACAAACCTATGTAAACACCCCAATGTGAGTACAGTCCTCTTGGAAACTCCACAAGGTCTCCTTTATCTAAGGTTCTCAAAACTGTTTGGTTATGATGCATTAACTGTGCAGCCATGATAATTTCATTTCACCTAAGGCTTAGCCTCCTGTCAATTGATATAAAAAAACAACTTAAATTTATACAAACATGTAAAAAAAGCTACATGTACAATGTAGTGTAAATTGTAAACGTTTATATCCTAAATGGCTTTTAATTTATTTGGTTTTTTTCTGTACATGTATCTGTAGGTTTATAACAAAGTCTGAAAATAACAAAACATTTGGGCAATTAGATGTATAAGTTACATTCATGTAAAATAGTGAGACTAATGACATGTAGATGCAGACTGAGTGTTGTGTGACCAACATGACAGGGTGAAACTAGTTTTTTGGGCTCAACCTTCCCCTATTGATAATCTCCAACAAAGCACAAAATAACACACAATAAAAATCACATTGATGGAAGTTCAAATCAACAAGAGTGAACCCGAGACATATTCATTAAGACAACAGGGGTTCAACATTTGAAAACAAAAGGTTCAGGACTATTTGATGTTCTAGATTGAAAGTCCATCAGATATACATGTAATTACAAAGTCCTCTACAATAGTTATTGGGAATACACACAGGCCCAGGACTTTCAAAAGTCCTGAATCAAAAATTAGAGGTCCCGGACCTTATTGGCTGAAAATTGCAAAATTTTAACGGTTATGATTTTAACTTTTACAAGCCAGTGACTACTTAGACCACAGTTTTTGTTTATGAATTTTAAATTTCACTCCAAAATGATTATAAATCAGTTGAAAAATCAATGGTCTATGCTGTCTGACTGACATTTTAAAATAAAGAAATTTAAGGCATAAACAAGAGGCTCCCAGGAGCCTGAATCGCTCACCTAGCTTTGATAAGCTTATTGTTCTTCAATATTTATTTGTTTTTATGTCCAATCAACATAATCATTGTAAAATATGTCTTGTTTGTATACATGTATTGATTTATATGCCCTCAATGGGCCCCTCTAATTGGGCTGAATAAAGAATTTGAATTTGAATTTGATAAGGGGTCATCTGACAACTTTGACCCTATGAAAACTTTTGTAAAGCTAAATGCACTGAACATTTAAGCAAGCAACAGCTTTTCTCTATCTGCTATAGTTTTCATTCTTTAGGCCAAAACATGAAAAAACGTCATTTTAGGGGCTGTGACCCCTGAAAGGGATCATCAGACAACTTCGATCCTATGGAGACTTTTGTAGAGCTTTATCATGTTTATGAGCTGAACATTTAAGCAAGCAACAGCTTTTCTCTATCTGCTATAGTTTTCATTCTTTAGGCTAAAAAAATGAAAGACAGTGTTCCAGCTAGGCTGTTTTCAGAGGGCGGTCCGCCCGCCAGCCTTTGCCTCCGCTCGATTGCCTTTTACGGGATACCTGCCGGTTTTCATCTCCGCCCTGCCCTTTTGGATCGTACATTTGCCTTTTTCAGTCATAAGAACATTATTTTAGGGGCCGTAACCCCTATAAGGGGTCATCTGACAACTTTGACCCTATGGAGACTTTTATAGATTTAACAACTCTTCTCTATCTGTAATTGTTTTCATTCTATATGCCAAAACGTGAAAAAATGCTGTTTTTCACATTTAAGGGGCCGTAACTCCTGTAAGAGGTCATCTGACACCTTCGACTCAATAGAGACTTTTGATGCTGAAGCACAACTGTGGCATCTGCTTTCATCTATCTCTTATACATGTTATACTTTTTGATTTACAAGTCAAAAACAGTAGTCTGACACCCCTGGTCTATTTTTCGTAACAGCCGCCATGTTGTTTTGGACGGCTGTCACCAATTGTGCAATCTTGGTAGAGGACATCGATGAAGTGTGCAAAGTTTCAAAGCAATCCCTTCAGTCATTGCGGAGGAGAAGATTTTCAAAGAAAAGTTAACAACGAAGATGGACGAAAACGACGGCTACTTTTGTTATTTGAGGCCTCTATGAAATAACAAGAGGCTCTTTTTCTTATGGTTTAAACATGTTAAAAGATAAAGTCCAAAAACTGTGAACATTTTCAAATTTGACGATTTAGGGGAAATAACTCCAATAAGGAAGTCGTCCCACAACTTTGACTCAAAGAAGAGTTTTTCAGAGCTGTTGACGCTGAAGAGGGAAGGTTGCTTCAATTTTCTCTCTCTTATACTTTTCAGTTGTATATCCCTTGTGTTTTTTTCGTACTGCACAATTACAAAATATTGATAAAGGGGAGCAGGTCCCTGTGCTTTTGGCACATGATTGTATGTACACGTCATGTGTACTTATCGTCTGATACATGTTGTATGTCATTTGAATTTACAAAAATCCTAAATCGAAAGTAAAATGACTGTTTATCCTTTTTTGTTATTCATGTAATGATATATATATATATTAGTTGAACTTACGAAACACTTGTCGAATCAGTAAGTTTAACATAAAACTTTATCATATTTGTTTACTTGTAAGACATAATACTATCCGAACTAAATTCTATCCGAAGGAGAGTATTCAATGTGAAATGTTTTCCTTAGGACACTATTTAATTGTAGAAAAGTTTCCACCCATATGAAAAAGTGTCCACTGTTAAGTCCGAAAACCGGTGGTATTTAAACAATAGAATGTGAGCTCTTCATCGGAAAAGATAGGAAAGTCAATTCGAATGTTTATCCTGGTTGTCAAGTGAATCAAAAGTTCTTTTAAGTACAAAATTTCTTCCAATTTTAGGTTATGCTGATAAAATAAACTTTTTTGAATTAAAAAGAGTTTTTAAAAGTAACAGATTGCATTTTATGCATGTTATTATGTGGATATTTATGAAATGCATACGGTGCAAACTGAAATGGATCGCACAACTTTAACTTTTATATAAAAATTTGAAAAAAATCACACTATTTGTTTAAATGTATATCTTCCCATCTGCAAATTTTCAGACATGTACTGTAAGAGGTTAAGCCAAAATAAAATTGAGAAAAAGACCTATTTTTCTATTCCGTCTTGACAACCTTCTCTTTAAAAGTACACGATTTACCTGTTGAATTTGATTACGTCATAGAACATGTTTACCTTTTTGACCGGTGTCCGTAAATTGGGATCAACAACATATGAATTTGCATTGTATTGGATTAAATGTCCAATTCAATCTTTAGTCATCCGTTTTAAAAATAGGAATGCCCCCCTTTTATCATGTTTATTATTAATGAAAGATAGAACGTGGTTGTGTCCCTTGAAAGTATTTCATAGTTACACATTGAATTCAAATGGATCGTTAAGTGATAACAGTAAAATATAATTTCCAAACTAATATCTGTCGTAAGAAAAGGTAATAACCTAACATGCCCACAAGTTTCGAGAATGTACTGCAGGTATTACGCCTTGTGTGATTTTTTAAAGGTTGAGTTGACATTTTAATTTTTTCCAACGTCCAGCAAGTTTCACTCGATTTGTTAAAATATGCACTTTTGTTGACCTTATAAACAACTGTTTACGCAACAGAAAAGATTCTTTAATAACATGACATGTCCAACATATATGATAGTAGTCAGGTCCATGCGCAATAAATGAAAGTTGAAGATTGTTTACATGCCGTCGCAATCGTCGTTGTCATCGTTAAAAATTTAAAATCACATTAGCTTTTTTCTGCAGGGGAGATAATTGAATACCACTAGATATTAGACTGTGTTTAACCATTCATTCGTCACAAAGAAGTGACATGTCGGAAAGTATCTTATGAGCATTTAATTTTGTCCACTTGTAAAACTGGTTTTTGAGTTGACACTGAACTGTTTTAACGTGTTCTTAATTTGATAATCTTTATCAGTTGTAATATTTTGATTAATATTCCCATATTTGATCAATAACATAAGGCTATGACCTGACAAGGAAGGGGTATGTTGCATTATTGTAATTCAAACATTATTTTAAAACTCACGATTTTCACTCATGCTGCTGATTGCAACTTTCAGACAAAATAAGATGAAAAAGCAGTAAATTGTAACATAAATTTTGTCCAGACAAACACTTTGAATATTTTTCTCTTATGTTTTGTGGTCTTCTTTTTAGGATTTTGAAACATATATACATGTTTAAAGTAATAATAAAGCAGTTTTGGAAAAAAAATTGCAATGTAAAAATAATCACTTAACTGTTGCATAATCATAAACTTAGAGCTTTAGCGCTCTTAAGAAGACGAAAATTTTAATAAGGTGCGTGTACCGGCTAGAAATTTATCTGATTTTTTTAAGAAGTTTGATACCAATGGCCACTTATTATTAACTTTCGTGAACATCATTCCGATTTTTACCGATCATATTAAACAAACAAAAATGTATTTTGAAGTAAGAGCATGTATTAAAAGCTCTGGGTTTAATATAATTTCATATTTCTTCTTTATTATCCTGGATATTGATAAAATCATTAAACTTTAATTAAATAATATAGATGGTCTTAGATAGTATTTAATGATTTTTATCCTGGGGGGATACTATTTAACTATTAGATATCACCCCGTATAATATTGACGAAAATGTATCTGATTCTAAAAATGAAGTTTGGTAATATTTAACTGAGTAATTTCTTATTATGAAAAATTAACCTGGATATTGTTTGTTAATGAAATATTATCCAGGGAAAAATTCAACAATCAAATACATGTATTATCATGATTATCCTGGAATATATTTTTAACCTAAATATAATAGATTATAGGGATAATCTGTAAAAAGAAATCGTGAACTTTTTGAGAGTTATTTGGTATTCTAAAGCTCCATTTCTCAGTGATTGGATATCACCTTCTAGGTGAGCACTTTTCAGATAATATCAAGTATTTAAAGAAGGACACAATTTGATAGCAATGGAAAACATTTAACAATAAGAAAGTATCTTTGGAGAATATTTAATATTAAATATTATCCTAAGGAAATTATTTCACGAAGGATACAATTGAATGTTACATACTTACACAGAAAGTCAAAGTACAATGAAGTACAAAATTTTTATCACCAGATAATTTCTCGAACGTCTGTTATCACGACTATTTATAGAAAAAGCCGCTTCTGACATCACAAATCAATTTATCCTTACATCATTGAAAACAATTTTTCCTTTTTCATATACGGTAAAAGTAAACCTAAACTAACGTAAGGAAATGTGTGAATCAATTACTTTTTTTTATATAATTTTCAACAGCAAAGGAAAATTGGACTTATTTAATTTTGTTTGTTGAGTCTTAAAAAAAGGGGGGGTCATGACATTTTGGCGGGAAACTTTGATCAGCATTTACTAGCTATTAAAATTATACCTTAACAAGTTTTAGCTTTTCAAAAAGCCGGGGAAGCTTCGCTGTAGCGGCATTTAAAGGAAAGGGAAGTGTATATCGGTTTACATTTAAAAATTACAAGTCACTGGTCTACCAGAACTTTATAGAATGTATCAGCAACATGCCTATAATTACAATGCATATGAAATATTACCGTGAGCTGAAGGTCATTTTATATTTCTGTTTAATGTTCAGTTTCTCTGTTACAGTTGTTGCTTTGCCATATTATAATGGTCTCCCTTAAGGATCAGTGGCCATTAAAAATGATATCTTATAACGCCAATATATAAGTTATTACTGAGTCTGTGTCTAATTGGTCTAATTAAATGATTTTGAGGACGAATAGTAATGGCTAACAATATATGGAAGACATATGTTGCATGCGTCTTATGAAAGTTGGTCGACCGAATGAAAATAAGTTTCGGGTATAAAATTGCTTGACCCAATAGGGTATTTTAAGAGGTAGCTAAATGTACGCGTCTATAAAGGGACAATTACATGAATTTGCCTTGAAAACTATGATATATTTCTTTTACACGGCAGTCTTCAGATATTCGGTAAACAAGAAGCAGAAGGGTAACGAACAAAAAATGCTTGATATAGAAGAAATCCATACTTGGCAAATGACATATAGTTGCCGAAAACCTACGATGAGGAATTTTTGTGACGCCAAAGCACCACTATGCAAGACGAGGGATATTGAAAAAAAAGTTACTCTAATTTGTCGCTATATTTGCAAACATTGCAAGTGAATTCTAAAATAAACTTTACGTGCACAAGTATTGGTAACTCGCCCATAGTTGTTCCAGGTACATACGCCCTGGAGACACGAGGAGGCACTGATCGGAATTCTGGAAGACAACTTTTCAGCACGGTGCATTATGCTTTTATAAGCCCAAAGTGTTGCCAAACAAAAAAGCTTATATTTGGATGAAAATGCACAGCAAAAGAAACATGAAAATAATCTGGACTTGTAAATCATATGATAAATCTGTTGATTACAACAAAATTTATGTAATCTATTCTTGCTCAGTGATCAATAAATATCACGTGATATTTTAGTCGATTTTTCGAGGTCACCTGGTCAAAGCAATTTTAATCAACGGTAAACATTAAATTGTACCGTGTCCAGTTCTGCAGTACCCAAAATAGCCTTATCATGATCAAATCGTCTCGTCTCCGTATCTGATTCACGATTATAGTTATTGGTTAAGCCAATGAAACGATCTGTTACTTTTGTAACCTTATTAAACAGCCAATCAACGCGTTCATAAGTGATTGATTATTTCAAGATGGCGTGAATATCCTATGAAATTAATAGCTTCGCACCTTGATGCGAAGCAATTATGTGTGTAACGGTTGCAAAAACCAAAAAGAAAAACCTAAACAAACAATTATTGAATAAAACAATTAAACAAGTCAATTAAATCGAATAAAAACCCAGCCTTTGAAGGGTTTAGTCATAGACCTGTTATGCATATTATAATAATTCAATCACAGCGTGAGTGTCCCCTCTTAGCCAACCAGTATAGCCCCTTCTTTCGAATCTTCTGACCACGATTCGCCATTGATACCAAGTTGTAAATAGTTTGATGAAAATCAATATAGTTTATTGAAAAAAGTACATTAACTTTCACTCTAATCACTCTTGTGATAAACCCCGGGTATATAAAGTTTTTGATTAACGTGCCAGGGTAGCCAGACAACTTGACTTGACCCGAGGACAAGTCTACTCGGACCGGATTTTAAGACAAGTCGGACCAGTATATTATTTGCCTGAAAGAAGCAGAGGTACCAATGGGGTATCCAAATGTCAAAAGTCCAAAACCAGTAAACACCAACAAGAACGGAACAAAAACAGACCACATGTAAAACATGGAAACACAAAATAACTGAATATCAATCAAAAACGCGAACTCCAGTCGAAACAAGAGTGAACTCAGGTGCTCCGGAAGAGTTAGCAGTTCCTTCTTGCTATAGCACACCCGTCGCGTTGCCAATAGTCCATTCAGTGTGTAAAATCCGGTAAAGGAAGACAAAACAAAACCCTATGACAAACCAACATCTGCAGTCATCTGAGAGATCGAAATCCCATATTTGACTATAAGGGCATGATGTCTTCCGTAAACTTTCTTGAAAGATTCACCCTGACCACAGGGACTTAATTGCTCCCCTCTATCAATATTTTGTTAGAGCCATTCTGTGGTGGATGTTTTTTTTGGTCAAACGGGGGGGGGGGGGGATACGCCGGTCCTAGATCCGCCTTTTTATTTTCTTATCGCACATTGACCCTAACAAAATATTAATCCCTGTGCTCTGACTCAGTTATAAAAGCCTTAAAAGGCCACTGAGTATCCATGAGACTGACAAATTTCAATCTTTACGCAAAATACTTCTTACGTTGTAAATCAAAGTACTGAAAGTACTGGCAGTCGGGATAATCTACAAATTTTAATGATTGTTTATGTCTAGTATAAGTAGAGTAGTAATTGAATATTGGAAAAGGAGATATATTGCGAGGTTGTATTGGTATCTTTGTGATCAGGCAACACAAACATCAGCTAGCTTTTGATTGGTCAATTAAATACTGAAAGTCTATCGTAACTATAGCCGTGGCTAGTCTGCGATTATCCCGGCTAAAAATTGGAAATTGGAACCATTGCTATGAAGGAAATAAAAAATTACAACATTCAGAACCTTCAGAACGGAAATATTTTGTCATGAAAATCGAGGGAGTTTGCATGCTTAAATTCATCACTTTAACATTGGAACCACCCTTGAAGCACACACACAAACAACATGACCCTTGGTTTTTAGAGTAGAATGATGGTCTCAAGGAACGATGCTAGTCCTTCGGAAGGGATGAAAAAAGGTTGTCCCGTGTGTATGTGGAGAGCAACACCCCATGCACGTTAAAGGCCCTTGGTAGAGTTCGATAAGAGTAGGCTTTATGGGGGGGGGGGGGGGGGGGGTTGCTACAAAGACCACACTCGAAAACTGCAAGCTGGAATAGGAATGATTTAAGTATTAAGCTTGTTTCCTAATCCAGGATATATAACTATGTTTAAACAAAATAAGAATGATTCATATCAAAAGATTTTGGTTGTCGACGGTTAAACAAAAATCACAGATTTAAAGAATTCTTGGTTGTAAATGTCAAATGTTCAAGCTTCTACAGTAAGTCTCCGATGTCTTAGTGAATTAGGTCGATTGGATTTAAGAGATTGTCTATTTGATTATTTTTAAAAAGCATGCTGATGTGAAAATTCTTCAATATGCCCAGATGAAAGATTTTCATTTTATGTACAAACGATGTGGTGCATCTAAAACGCGCCCATCAAAAGTTTTTATCAATCAATCAATCAATCAATTTTTATTGTCATATAAATAACAGCATTTGGATAAGTGACTAAATAACACAAACATTTAACATGTAGCAAGTATATGCAATTAACTTATATGAATAACAAAATTAAACATAGGTTTATAGGTCCCCTGTCCTCAGTGTTAATGACTGTTTTAAGAAGGAACCAGTGTTTTTCAGCAAACAATAGGGATTCCAATGGGCACTAATTGTGCACCTTTGCTTGCTGATTTGTTTCTTCATTCATATGAAGCAGACTTCTTACAATATCTTCTAGACAAAAAAAACCGAAGACTAGCTCTCTCTTTCAACCTTACGTTCCGCTATATTGATAATGTCCTTTCACTAAACAATTCTCGATTTGGTGACTTTCTCCATCTCATATATCCACATGATCTTGAGATAAAGGACACAATGGATTCTAGGAAGTCTGCTTCATATTTAGATCTACATCTCGAAATTGAATCTCAAGGAAGACTTTCAACAAGGCTCTATGACAAACGTGATGACTTCAACTTTCCAATCGTCAACTTTCCCTTCTTGTGTAGCAACATTCCGTCCGCTCCAGCTGATGGAGTTTACGTATCTCCAATTGATTCGTTACTCCAGAGCGTGCGGAACTTACATCGATTTCCTTAGCAGAGCGACACGTCTGACGCAAAAAATGCTCACACAGGGTTATGTTGCTCCTCGGTTGCTTTCTTCACTCAAGAAATTTTACAGAAGACATCATGCACTTATAGACAAATATGGGATATTGATCTCTCAGATGAGTGCAGATGTTGGTTTATCAAAGGGTTTTGTTTACCGGATTTGACACGCTGATTGGACTATTTGCAACACGACGGATGCGCTATAGCAAGCAGGAACTGCTTACTCTTCCGGAGCACCTGAGTTCACTCTTGTTTCGACTGGAGTTCGTGTTTTTGATTGATATTCAGTTATTTTGTGTTTCCGTGTTTTACATGTTGTCTGTTTTTGTCCCGTTATTGTTGGTGTTTACTGGTTTTGTCTCTGCCCTTTCGGACTTTTGACATTCGGATACCCCATTGGTACCTCTGCTTCTTTTCTACTTGCCGAAAGAATGATGGAGACTGGATGTACTTTATTTTACTTATTTCATTCAATATGTCAAAGTTTAAAGATTTATTTTCTACATGTTTTTGCTTTTTCTATATATGCTTTTCGTAGTTCTAAACTTCTTTTACATTCAAGTAGAAAATGTTTTAAATCTTTGACATTGCATATCGAACATAAACGGATTTCCCTTGTGATTTTCAAATATCTCCTTTTTTAAAAAAAAGACAGTGATTGCTTATCCTGAGTTTTCTGAATTCAAAAAATTTCGATTTCAAATGAAATTTACAATTTAGACTTACATAGAAACAAATTGCTATTTTCATCAATAGCATCAATTTTCTTATCATACATATCTTGGTAAAAGGATTCCACTTGGGATTTAAGATTATTTTTCATGTCTTAAGTCTGGTTTATCTAAGCCCGCTTCTTTAGCAACTGATTTGGCAAAGGTAAACCAACTATAAATTCCTGAGGAGTCTAATTGTTTTGTCAGAAGAATAAATTCTTTAATAGTGGAGTGAAAAATCCGGGTTATAAAATGGTGAATGTTGGTCGGCCGGACGGGGGAGAAATTTTCGTAACAGTTTTCTCAGCCACTTGAAATTTGTTATACAGCATTAGAATGGGGTCCCATACCGTGGGATTTGATTTCAGGTCTTCGTTTACCTACTTCATGTTTACTGACTTAACAGGATAATCAATAATAGAAAATTTTCGTCACAGTTTTCTCAGCAACTACTATTTACAGCCTCTTGATATTTGCAGTTGAAATGCAGCATCAGCATGAGCTCCCATAACGTGGGATTTGATGTCAGGTCCGTGGCTCATATACTTCCTGTTAAACGAAATCCGGCCATTTCTGTCTTTGACCCATTTTTAGTTCTAATGGTAACCTACCTAACTCTTCCCTAACAGCTAAGTTAGAAAAGGTTTTATTTGTTCCTATCACATACTTGCAGCAACTAAGATATAATTTTCAATGCATGACTTATCAATAAATGATAAATGATTATGGCACGCCGTTCTCGTCAAAAGTATGATTCAAATATAAGTTTTTTTATACACTCAAAATTCTGAAATACACACTCAAAATTAAAATTCACACTCAAACTTGTACAAACTACACACTAAAAAATGAAACACACACTAAAAAATAATCCAAAATACACTCAAAATGTTGCTCTAAGTTAACATTCAAATTTGACTGTGTTTGCACTCAAATCTGGCTGTGTATGTACCCAAAATTGTGCACGTTGTTTTCGCACAGAGCTCATGCATATTAATTTCATCTAGGTGTTTTAGGAGTCTTACAATCAAATCCTTAACCGCAGAGTGTTCCGAATGCAATTCAAATGTCGAGGAAACCATGATATATGAATATTCATGAGCTCATTTAACAATTTAAGTGTTAACTTGGAGTAACATTTTGAGTGTATTTTTTTATTATTTTTGAGTGTGTAGTTTGTACAAGTTTGAGTGTGAATTTTAATTTTGAGTGTGTATTTCAAAATTTTGAGTGTATTTAAGAATTTTGAGTGTTTAAATAACTTAAATTTGAATCATCCTTTTGACGAGAACGGCGTGCCATAGATGATCAATGTTAATGCCAGACAACTCTGAGCATTTTCATGCTCTATAAAAGGAAATGTATGTGTCTATATATGTTATATCAGAATTATATGTTGCTATAGGTTCGACCAAAGTGTCAAATAAGTTGTTTGCTATTTTTATGGTAAATATTTAAACGAGCCAGTATATGATTGTACAGAAAAAAGTACTTTTCTTGCTTTTTTACCAGTTCTACAGAACTTTGAAATAAATCGCCAATACTTTTTATTTTAATCCATAAAAAGGTATATTCATTAACATTTGTCAAATTTGATTTTTATATTTATACACATTATTTTCTGCTTTTAATTTATTACTTTGGAAGGTCATTATTTTTGCCATTTTTTTGGTTAGCTGCCAATTTGTGCAATACTTTTCTAGATTATTAATGCTGTATTGGAGTCCTTCTTTTGATTCTGATAAGATGAGAAGGTCATCAGTTGGGCTCAATGCGCTCTCTTATTTTACTCCTCTGTTAATATGAACAAATCTGAGTATATATTATTGACCTTTAGAGCTTACATTGTATCCCTATACTGCTTTATTACTATATTCATGATTTTTAGAATAAAACATCTCTCCATACTGAGTCAAGTGCCTTTTAAGGTCTAAAAAGCATACAAAGATTCTATTTTTTTTATGTATGTATTTGTTTACCAGTGACTTTAGTACCTAATTTATGTAGAAGTATTATGTATTGTTGTTTTCAGGCTGTGGGATATATTCCTAAATTTAAAATATTGAAAAGTTTTGAGATTCCCTTCACAGTGACATCTTTATTAAGCTTAATAATCTCATTTAAAATATTGTCTGGGCCAAGTGACTTTCCATTTTTTACACCTTTAATAGCCCTCTTTCTTTATTTCTGCACATGGTAATACTATAACGTTTTAGCCAACGTGTGCCGACGTCTTAGAATATATTTTAAATACGCTGGTGTGCATTGCATAAGTTTTAACCCACCATTTCGGTTGAAATGCCTGTACCAAGTCAGGACCATTGCAATCCACCAGTTCTCCGGTATGACTGATTCGTTTTGTCATTTTCTCTGGACTATGAGATTGATCATTCAAGTTCGGTAGTTTTGTTATTACCTTTATTTATATAAGTTATAAACACGTTACAAACACGTAAGTGAACGTTGAGAGGGTCGCAAAATTTTCAACATGCTTAAAATTTCCAACCTTTGCAAACGTGTTAATCATAAGTTATCCCACCGTTAGACATAAGTCAGAAGAACGTTATACACGAGCAGATGTACTCGACAAAAGACTTTTAGTACTTTTGATAAGACATCAATGTCAAGACGTCAGATGACAGCACATAAAATGACAAGACACCAATAACAAAACATCAAATGACAACACACCAATAACAACACACCCATGGCAAGACATCAATTACAACCCATCAATGACAAGACACCAAGGAAAAGACACCAGTGACAAGACACCGATGACAAGACATCAATGACAAGACACCAATGACAAAACACCAATGACAAGAAACCAATGACAAAACACCAATGACAAGACACCAATGACAAGACATCAAACGACAAGACATCAATTACAACACATTAATGACAAAACACCAATGACAAGACACCAATGACAAGACATCAAATGACAAGAAACCAACGACAAGACACCAATGACAAAACACCAATGACAAGACACCAATGACAAGAAACCAATGACAAAACACCAATGACAAGACACCAATGACAAGACACCAATGACAAAACACCAATGACAAGACACCAATGACAAGACATCAAATGACAAGACACCAATGACAAGACACCAATGACAAGACACCAATGACAAGACACCAATGACAAGAAACCAATGACAAAACACCAATGACAAGAAACCAATGACAAGACATCAAATGACAAGAAACCAACGACAAGACACCAATGACAAAACACCAATGACAAGAAACCAATGACAAAACACCAATGACAAGACACCAATGACAAGCCACCAATGACAAAACACCAATGACAAGAAACCAACGACAAGGCACCAATGACAAGACACCAATGACAAGAAACCAATGACAAAACACCAATGACAAGACACCAATGACAAGAAACCAATGACAAAACACCAATGACAAGAAACCAATGACAAGAAACCAATGACAAAACACCAATGACAAGACACCAATGACAAGACATCAAATGACAAGACACCAATGACAAGACACCAAATGACAAGACATCAATGACCAGACATCAAATGACAAGACACAAATGACAAGATATAAAATGACAAGACATCAAATGACCAGAGATCAAATGACAAGACACCAATGACAAGACATCAAATGACAAGACATCAAATGACAAGAGTGAGTTAGTGAGTTGGTGTTTTACGCCCATGCAACGCTATATAGGTTATTTACAGGCGATGAACATGAAAAGGATGATGAAATGAACATGAAATGATGATGATAAATGAAATATGGGGATGGGGTGGGAAACAATGGACCTGTAAATTTTTGAAGAACCACAGGAAAAAGGGGAGAGGTGGGTAGGGGCGGAAAATTGAGCCTATGTGGTGCACTACTTGGCGGTCCACAAAGGGGTCTTTTACGTGCATGGAGCGTGGCACTCTCCACACACGTTGGCCCACTATGATCGGCGGTCAGGGTTTCCGTATTATAGACCTGACAACCCCCGCGGACGAGGGCTACCCTATTCAGCCACCTAGGGTACACACTCGGTCGCTCTGTGGGCTGAGCACTGACCCGACGTCAGAATCCCAAGACCCTTTAAAAGTCGCCTCTTACGACAAGCTAGGCTCTGCTGCGGGCCTATTCGCCACCCGGGTCCCGCACGGGACCCAAATGACAAGACGTCAATGACTCAATGACAAGACATCAAATGACAAGACATCAATGACAAGACATCAATGACCAGACATCAAATGACAAGACACCAATGACAAGACATCAAATGACAAGACATCAAATGACAAGACATCAATGACCAGACACCAATGACAAGAAACCAATAACAAGACATCAATGACCAGACATCAAATGACAAGACATCAAATGACAAGACATCAATGACCAGACACCAATGACAAGAAACCAATAACAAGACATCAATGACCAGACATCAAATGACAAGACACCAATGACAAGACATCAAATGACAAGACATCAAATGACAAGACATCAATGACAAGACACCAATGACAAGACATCAATGACAAGACATCAAATGACAAGACATCAATAACAAGACATCAAATAACAAGACATCAAATAACAAGACATCAAATGACAAGACATCAATGACAAGAAACCAATAACAAGACATCAATGACCAGACATCAAATGACAAGACATCAAATGACAAGACATCAATGACCAGACACCAATGACAAGAAACCAATAACAAGACATCAATGACCAGACATCAAATGACAAGACACCAATGACAAGACATCAAATGACAAGACATCAAATGACAAGACATCAATGACAAGACACCAATGACAAGACACCAATGACAAGACATCAATGACAAGACATCAAATGACAAGACATCAATAACAAGACATCAAATAACAAGACATCAAATGACAAGACATTAATGACAATCTGGAGAAACTGACCGAAACTTGTTTTGTTCCTCATGCCAGACATACTGAACGACAATGAATATCGTCTACGTCCAGGCCGTATTATATACTTGTTTAAGAAATATCCGCCTTAGGTAACTTTTATCTCGAATTTAAGGTTTGGGTTTATTCCTATTCGTTTTAAAATTTTTAGCAGTTTGCCATGTGGAACGCCGATAACGTTATATTACATTTATTCAATATGTTTTTCTTGTTTTTAGTTTGAAATTGTTATAATTAATGATAAGACATCAATGACAAGACATCAAATGACAAGACATTAATGACAAAACACCATTGACAAGACATCAAATGACAAGACATCAATGACAAGACATCAAATGACAAGACATTAATGACAAGACATCAAATGACAAGACATCAATGACAAGAAACCAATGACAAGACACCAATGACAAGACATCAAATGACAAGACATCAATGACAAGAAACCAATGACAAGACACCAATGACAATACATCAAATGACAAGACATCAATGACAAGACACCAATGACAAGACATCAAATGACAAGACATCAATGACAAGACACCAATGACAAGACACCAATGACAAGACATCAATGACAAGACATCAAATGACAAGACATCAATAACAAGACATCAAATAACAAGACATCAAATAACAAGACATCAAATGACAAGACATTAATGACAATCTGGAGAAACTGACCGAAACTTGTTTTGTTCCTCATGCCAGACATACTGAACGACAATGAATATCGTCTACGTCCAGGCCGTATTATATACTTGTTTAAGAAATATCCGCCTTAGGTAACTTTTATCTCGAATTTAAGGTTTGGGTTTATTCCTATTCGTTTTAAAATTTTTAGCAGTTTGCCATGTGGAACGCCGATAACGTTATATTACATTTAATTAAAGACTCAATAATTTGGCGCATAAATATTGAGACAAACATATTAAATGGCTAATTACGGCCACAGCTAGCTGCAAGAGAGGAATTGACAAGATAGGGAAACAGAATGCCAATCACAAGGATATACGGACAAATCTGTGCACCATTGGTAGGCAATGGATGCTCACATTCCTCTCAGGTTCCTGGAGAGAACGAGGGACACAATATTCCAGTACGCCAGCCCATATTTTGTCACCCCATGGTTTATCATGGGAGTAAAATTAATATTATTTTTGATTTAGATTTACCATGGATTTACTTTTATTATACACAGTGCCTGAAATGGCCACTTGCCCACTGGCCAATTGCGAGTAGATTTTTGACACATATAAGAACACTGGCCCAAAAATTTTCTATGGGCCACCAGATTGGGTTTTCCTATTTCAGGCACTGTATACCCTGGCCAAATTCAATCTGGTGACAGATTAGAACCGACCACTCATGGGAGGCATGAGATGGTCTAGACCAACTTCCAACGGTAAAGCGTTGGAAAGTTATAATTAATATGACCCGACGTACAATTAAGGAAAGAATAGTGTCCCCTTATCTTGCCAAATTCCGCCCTAGTAGACTGTGACAGGAATTTTTATTAAAAATAATTAAGCATATACACACAATCACAAAAATTAATTAAAAATTGAATGTAAACTGATAACTTAGAACTTTAAAAAGTCTGTATTTGGTATACTCGCGATATGCAGGTAGAAAATAATAAATATAATTGAGTAACATTTTAAAAAAGTCATTCAAATACTAGCAAAATGAACATTGACACGGACATTTTTGTAAAATCCAAGAGTATTTCAAACTGCATCGTCCGCAAATTTGTAGATTTGTCGATTCTAAGCTCAAAATTGTAAGATCCTCGGAAGCTCCGGGATCCTGTTGTCATATTTGAAGAGCCTGAAAAGAGAAAATAAAACAACAGCAGCAAAAATGTTGGACGGTGAAAAAAGGGGGAGGATGGAGGGATTTTGTTTCCTTCGTCCATCACATGTCAATTCGTGAATAAAATTATAAAACCCGGAACAAGTACGGATATTAAAATCCGGAGAAAGAATAGAAAATTTATTAATCTCGCTTTCATTAAACTGGTTTATCTTATAAATAGATAAACCTCATTAATTAAAGACTCAATAATTTGGCGCATAAATATTGAGACAAACATATTAAATGGCTAATTACGGCCACAGCTAGCTGCAAGAGAGGAATTGACAAGATAGGGAAACAGAATGCCAATCACAAGGATATACGGACAAATCTGTGCACCATTGGTAGGCAATGGATGCTCACATTCCTCTCAGGTTCCTGGAGAGAACGAGGGACACAATATTCCAGTACGCCAGCCCATATTTTGTCACCCCATGGTTTATCATGGGAGTAAAATTAATATTATTTTTGATTTAGATTTACCATGGATTTACTTTTATTATACACAGTGCCTGAAATGGCCACTTGCCCACTGGCCAATTGCGAGTAGATTTTTGACACATATAAGAACACTGGCCCAAAAATTTTCTATGGGCCACCAGATTGGGTTTTCCTATTTCAGGCACTGTATACCCTGGCCAAATTCAATCTGGTGACAGATTAGAACCGACCACTCATGGGAGGCATGAGATGGTCTAGACCAACTTCCAACGGTAAAGCGTTGGAAAGTTATAATTAATATGACCCGACGTACAATTAAGGAAAGAATAGTGTCCCCTTATCGCCAAATGAGCGTGTCTATACACGTTCAAATACATCCCGGCCCCCTTTTGGGACACTCTTTTGTTTAATTGTAGTAAGGATTTTATTTCTAGTATGCACTGGCCAAATTCAATCCGGAAACAGATCAGAACCGACCACTCATGGGAGGCATGAGATGATCTAGACCAAATTTCAACGGTAAAGCGTTGAAAATTTTTTATTGATATTTATGGAGCAAAACAGTGTTTCCCCTTTTACTGCCAAATGAGAGTGTCTATACACGCTCACACTTTACCCAACCGACCCACTTTATCTACCATTCTTTCAATCTGAGTGAATAAGGGCCAATAAGGGACACATCATCATAGGTAACCGTATAATTGAATGATTCAATATAGTAGAAACCATAAATATAACTGTATTTCCCACCTAAGTAGGTATTGTTTGGCTGTTCATGTTTAATAAGGTGTGATAAAACAAGGTACTTCTTAATGTATGAAAAATTAAACAACATAAATTATCAATCATCGCCTGAACGAATCTCCATAACGTATCTAGTGACTGTATTTTAATGTTCATGTTGTTAAGTGATCAAACATGTTTTGTATTAGTAAATATATGCAAACAAGTTTTCTTATTGAGCCACTATTTTGTTTCCTTCGTCCATCACATGTCAATTCGTGAATAAAATTATAAAACCCGGAACAAGTACGGATATTAAAATCCGGAGAAAGAATAGAAAATTTATTAATCTCGCTTTCATTAAACTGGTTTATCTTATAAATAGATAAACCTCATTATTCAATATGTTTTTCTTGTTTTTGTTTTGAAATTGTTATAATTAATGATAAGACATCAATGACAAGACATCAAATGACAAGACATTAATGACAAGACACCAATGACAAGACACCAATGACAAGACATCAAATGACAAGACATCAATGACAAGACACCAATGACAAGACACCAATGACAAGACATCAATGACAAGACATCAAATGACAAGACATCAATAACAAGACATCAAATAACAAGACATCAAATGACAAGACATCAAATGACAAGACATTAATGACAATCTGGAGAAACTGACCGAAACTTGTTTTGTTCCTCATGCCAGACATACTGAACGACAATGAATATCGTCTACGTCCAGGCCGTATTATATACTTGTTTAAGAAATATCCGCCTTAGGTAACTTTTATCTCGAATTTAAGGTTTGGGTTTATTCCTATTCGTTTTAAAATTTTTAGCAGTTTGCCATGTGGAACGCCGATAACGTTATATTACATTTATTCAATACGTTTTTCTTGTTTTTGTTTTAAAATTGTTATAATTAATGATGTCTAGAAGGGTCTTCTTTACACTTTTGCAAAAATTGATCGATATTTTACGTCTTTTTTAGTCTATATGAAGCCTAAATTACACCTTTAATTTGCCTCATAAGCAGCGTCTAGATAAATATTTTTGCACAAGGTTTACACTACGGCAAGATCCCGTGAAAAAAATTGCATAATGCTGATATTGATTTTATTTGTTCGGATATGCTTCTCAAAGTTAATACAGGTCAGGTGTGAATTTGAAAATAGGTCTTCAAACTTCGTAATTTTTATTTCAAATTTCAAATGAATTATCTCTCTTGTTTTATTCTAAATTGTAACACTAAAGGTATCGTTAACGTATTTTTTCTATAGATAAATTATTTTGATTGAGATAAACATCAGTTATATTTTTTGAAAGTAGTTGTTTCTGCAGTTTTTTTGCTGCTTTTGGTCACATATGGCACCGGTCCTCACTAAACTTAACAATACACGTTGGGGATAAAAGACTTTGACCACTGAACACTGCTTAAAAAGAAATTAATGAACTGAAAAACATTGAAACATTTGACTCGGAATGTAACTGACATTTCCAAAGCATTTCCTCGTTACATTGAAAATGATTATTCCTCTGACACTTTAAGTCCAATTGGAACCAAACTTGGTGTAGTTGTTTATTAGCATTAGGTGTATAGAACTGGTGTGAGGATTTTGGATTGGTTGTAAAACCTGACCGCTTTGACTAAAAATAGAACATTGGGGTAAATTACATTGTTTGCTCATAACTCAAAAAGGGTGACAGATTTTGAAATTTTGATTGAGAACAAAAATGATCAACACCTCATGATCAACCAGCCCTGAAATTTTGAAGAAGATCCAACAGCCCATGAAAGAGTTATTGCCCTTTAATTCTATTTTTTTTTATGAATTTTCGATTACAAAAATGTTTTAAGCTCAATATCTTAAAATCTATATAAGATATATAAGAAATGTGAATTGCATATTGATAAGCATATCTTGATCTACAAAATATGAAATATGGTCAAGATTGTAATTCTGTTCATTTAAGAGGTTATTCCTCTTAGAATTTTGAAGGAAAGGAAGTTAATAAAAGGTTTCAAGTGCTAAAATATTACTTTGTACAATCCTTACTACACTAAGTTAAACCATATTGTCAGATGACCCCCTCATTAAACTTATGACCCTTTCAATGTCAAATAGATTTTGCCTAATAACCTTTAACTTTTAACCTTTACTTCAGGCACACATGTCAGGTGAGCGATTCAGACTCCTGGGAGCCTCTTGTTTGGTTATAATCCACTTTGGTATTTTGAAACAACTGCAGGGTCAATAACCTCTGCTGGTCGACCAAAGTTCACATTGGGCAATTGCCTGGTTATTAGACTTGTCCGACATGATTATATCAATATATTTTACTTTTGATTTTTCTTGATTATCGACATTTCCTATGGTCTAGATTCAAAATTGTTTAGTTACACCAGGTTTCTTTCCGAGCTCCTGTACTGTACATGAACTTCCATGTTCGATCTTTTTGGATATGAGTATTAAATACGAAAGAATATGGAATATGTGCCAGAAAGACACGATCCACACATTGAAATGATTTTGATAAATGTACAATGCAAAATTTCGTTGCGTGTGAAGCGCTTTTCTGGATTAACCTTCATCAGACACGCTAGGAGTAAAAAAAAACTTGGAAAACCCTTAGTATATTAGATTTGATAAAACAAAAACAGAAGCCAAAAAATATTACAACAATGACCAAACAGATAAGTTTATCAATTATAAAAGAAATGGCCAAACGTTGTCAAATTTTGGAAATATGTAAACTGTGTCTTTCATACACATATTCCAGTACTCGAAAATATATAAGTACTCTTCTTTCAATACTTTTAGTTTTCGACATTCCAATGTTTTGATTTAAATGCTGCTGATGAGAGGTTACCGCTTGGTATATGCGAATTCAGCATAACGAAATAAACCGTTTTTATACCTACTTCAGTAATAAGTATTTTGATTTTGGTATTTCATATAACTCTAGCATGGTATTTTTTAAAAATTCAACCTTACAATGGTAATGGTCTTGTCGCACGTTGCAGTGAGCAACCGAAAATTACTAGGAAGCCAGATATCGAAAAAATACTATACACGTCCCCTAAAAAAATGGTCATTTGTCTTTTTTTTTGAAAACGATGCATATCGCTGACGTGAATGCAAATCACAAGGGCCGGAAAGGTATTAAGAGACAGCTAGCCAATGAATGACGGAAAATCACCATTTATATGAGGCGATGCATCTACAATATGTAATGTTGAAAAACAAAGTCAGAAAGAACCCAATAGACAATATCTATCTGAGTTTTTTCTATGGGAAAAGGCATTTTACGGATTTGCGTTTAATAAATCATATCGGTTCTATGCCATTTTTACACAGTTAAGATTTTAAAAAAAATTATTGCCATGTTTGAGATTGAACCATTAAACAAAGAACGAGATAAATATATATCAATACATTCTTCCTTTACCGAATTTGACACACTGAATTGGACATCGACAGCGCGACGGGTGCTATAGCAGGCAGGAACCGCTCCTCTTCCGGAGCACCTGAGTTCACTCTTGTTACGACTTGAGTTTGCTTTGTTGATTTCTGTTTGGTTGATTTTGTGTTTTGTGTTTCCTCGTGCTGTTTTTGTTCGTGTTTTCCGATTTTGTCATTGCCCTTTCGGATTTTTGACACTCGAATGCCCTTTGCTTCTTACATGTGAATAGAAATGTATGTTGCAATACGTTTTGAATTTTTCATAACACATATATCAATATGTATAAACATCTATATTGTCATACACATTCAATTAAGAAATATCAAAAACTTGTATTGAAAACATCTTATTTCAAAGTTTGTGTCCGGCTCTCTTATTTCTTCTCTTTGTTGTAGGCTAACCCATATGCCAGACTACCGACGACAACTGCCGCACCAACATTTAATACCGTCTCTAGAATGGATTCTGCCTGTAATAGTTTGAAATGAAATAAATAGAATTATTATACTTCAGTGGATTTCTTCTATTAAAAATAAAGTTAAACATTTTAAATACTTCATCTTGAATTTGAAAAAAAGTACTATACGGTCTATAACCCTAGGGAAATAGTCAAAACTAGGGTAATAGTACTACCGTTTATTACCAAATACAATAAAATTTCCTTCTCTATATATTAACTATATATTTTTTAATTTTGACCATTCTCACATTCAACCGGGCAATAGAGCATTGAGCCTACGGCTTCGTGCAATAGAGCATTGAGCTGATCTGGATACCTCTGATTCATTGCCTGGCTACACATTCAATAACTGTATAAACTATATTTCGCGGGGTTTTTAAATGATTGGCAGTAGGCGTAGCTACATTACACTGTTAAGAGTACACAGTAGGTGTGGCTTCCGGGTGTGGCTTTAGCTAAGGATCTTTCAATTCAGTGTTACTGGTCATTCGGAAAACATTACATTTGTTTCCCTCTTGACCAGAGGGACAATTGTATAATGTAACATGTAAAGTGTAAATGTATTGTGTGCAAAAGGGGGTATTTATAAGTAGTAAACAAGAGCATAGTTCAATAGACTTAGGATTTAGTTGAATCTTTTAGCTGAAATTCAGGAATTTTCTAAAATGGTCAAAAACGAAACATTTTACCAGTGTTTTTGCAACAGTTGTATCCACTGGCCTGCACCGAAACGAAACTTAGCAAAAATATGTAAGATGAAAAAAATATTTCAGTGTGTGAAGTATCTTTTTGGTGCAGAAATGCAGAGGTATTTAATTTTTTGAAAAACTGGTCTGATTTTTTTTTTATTTTGATGTTTTCATTTTTACCCGAAATCCGAAGATTTGCCACTTTGTAAATTTTCAAAATTTGAAAATGATGAGATTTTCTGGTTTAAGAATAAAGATAACTCATTTCTTTTCCGTCTCTATTTATATTGATAGTATATACATTATATTATACAAATATGTTTAACTTTTGTTAAATATCGTGGTGGGGTATCATTTAATGTCCCATAAAATGCCTTATTTTTTGGAATTTCCTTTCTCTTTAGTTGTTTAAGGGATTATCCATTTTATATCATCCACAAAACTATAGGGGCATTTATAAATATTCGGGTCTTATTAGTCCGTCCATCCGTATCCAGGTTTACTTTCAGGTTGGAGTTATTATTCCATGAAGAAGGTATTGTTTCATAGTACGACTTCGTACAAAAATGCAGTTATGGCATGAACAAACAATACTCATCATAAAATTATTTTTCTGTACTCAGTGGTTGAAGACTTAATTACTTTAGCCCGTGCGGGTCCCGGGTGGCCAACAGACCTACATCAAAGCCCAGCTTGTCATAATAAACAGGCGACTAAGAGTCTGGCGCTTCGATGGCGATTATAGTATTAGCGAGTTTATACACAAGAGATCCGGAACGGGTGACCTTAATGTGTGCGGAAGGATTGTCCGGTTATATAATGGAAAGCCTGACCTCTTACCAAAGTGTATGGAGAATGTCACAAATGTTGCAGATCACCAAGTAGTGGATAACATATATATGCTATTTTTTTATTAATAAATGAACAAAATAGACCACAGGAGATCAATTTCCACTTAAATATTCATTTAAACAGCGAGTTCTCCTAGTTTAGATTTTTTTTATTCGAAATGAAATGAATAATATAAATCTACCTGCTGTGACCACTTGTCTCCATTTCTACACCAAGCGGCAAAGTGTTCACAATTATCCCATAAGACATGATAAGCATAAGTCCCAACTTTAGACAAAGCTCTTTTAACTATTTCATCTGGTGAGAGTGGTCTGCATAAGGTTAAAAGTCTCATTAAATACATTGTCAAGTACTTGAAACAAGTCTAAAACAGTACATTTAGTTATGCTGTATATGTTTATTTCTAGGAGTAACCACTCATCAAAAACATTCGAAGGTCAAAAACCAAAAGTATTTAACGAAAAGTATTCAAAACCAAAAGCCAGATCCGGCACCTAGGATATCGACCATGTGCAGTACAAGGAAAGAAACCTGGCGTTTTAAACAATTTTCAATTTAACATTAGGAATTTTCGATGACAAAAATATTAAAATTTGTTGGTAAATTCATGTCAGACAAGTCTCACGATGAGGCTTAAGTGATTAAAAAAAGATACGTCTTTTTATGCTTGCAAGAATGTATAAAAATCATTTGGTTTGGAATATAAATTTTTACTCCACTGATATTATGTATTCACTTTCCCATGAGGGTCTCGCAACGACATTGTGTTTCTTTGTGTTATACCATATCCCATTCTGTAAAACTTTTTGCGATGTGTTTGTATATTGATCTGCAAATGATAGAAATTGGATAAGTCATTTTTTTAACAGAATGCATAACAAAAAAACCATGCAATTTGTTGACGATAAGAAGCATTGTAAGTTATACACACAAAAACTCAAACAAATATCAAAACCAAACAAATATTGCATACGCCATCATCCCATCTTTGTCATTGTTTTTCTTTGCAAGATTTGGCCCAGCTACTACCATAAAATAATCTATTTGAACTTGAGAGGTAGTTCTTGTCGCTCCCTGCATGCTGGTGCTAGCAAATCCTGATCCTATATCAGCTAGAGTTTCGAGGAATCCACCATTACCAGATGCTCCTTGTAAATGCACTATTTTTCCATTGCCTTAAAATATAAACAAACCAAACCTAAAGAAAATGATTAATATCGGATTTCTATCTCAGTAGAGAAGGTTCAGACCATGTTCATTACCGACATTGTTCTTGCATTTTTCAACGTTATTAACTGAATCCTGGCCATTTTACTCTCTAGAAGACGGCACTGAAATTAAAAGAAAACGGTCTAAATCGATGTTTAAAAGTAATGAATTGTTTTGTCTATAGCAGAAAATAGGAACCCTACCTTAAATGTAACTACATGTTTTTTATTAGTTTAATGTTGAATTATAAATCTTACTTTCTGTAAAGGGTAGTCTGGAGAATGTAAAATCAAAAATATGTTTTTTCGTAAATAACTCAGCTTTATTTTTTTACATAATCTTATTAGTATTAAAAAGCCGTAACTAAAACATATTTCTACTTTATAGAATAATTATTGCATTTCCTCAAAATTTCGATAATTGCATTTCTATGGAAAATTTCCATTGGAAAAGAAATGGCGGGAAAATGTCAAATTTAGGCAAGCGCCAGCGAAGCCTTATGGAGTCTATAGAGTAGTGATGATTTTCGCGTTTTTTTTTCTGTCTAGACGGAGTGATTTTCCTGCATCCAGACTGGAATAAAATGCTTTATTTTCTATATTACTTTTCAATATTTGTTAACATGATATACACTTCTATAAATCTCAATTTTTATTGGCATTTTATATGACCGGCACAAGTTTTATTTATTCCTTTGCATCTTTCATGACGAACTTTTTAGTTAAAGGCGATAGAATATACATTATGTATTCATCTATTACTTGATTGGTTCGTATAAATATTTCTCTCATTTGATTGGTCAATGCATGGATTCAGATTCTAGCTTCACCATTCATAAAATCAGTACAAAATACACATCATTGGGACGAGTGCATTTTAATCGAAGGGGTGTTTCAATCGATACCGTTTTTACACGATACCTGTCTTGTGTGTGCAATTGTGTTCATTAACTTTAAATTTGAGGGCATCTGCATGACGATCCTTTCTTCGCTCACCAAAATTAATAATTCGCAAACATTTTGAACAATATACTTAAACAGAGAATAAATCTATTATAATTCTTATATATTTCGCTTGCCTTTAAACGCTTTAGCGCTTTGATTTTAAATTATGGCTGCCTTTTTCAACAGAGAAGTTAGGGGCAAGTAACTTTTCTTCATTTATGTCATTTATCTAAGAGGAATAAACTAAAGTTAATTTCTTCTTTCTTTTTGTAAATTTAGTTACCTTATTTGCAAAGACGAAAAATGCAAACATTTCAAAGGTCTCAGCAGTTGTAAACAAAAAACATTACCAATTTCTGTTCTTCAGTGGTCCCTTTACAGACAGTTGCGTATAGAACTGTCCCTTGCTCGCTGTTCAAAGTTTGCAGTTTCTGTTCCATTTTTGTGACGCGCAATTTTTTGGACATCCGCCGGTCAGAATAATGCACGGACTTAATCTGAACTTTGCGTAGGACCATGAAACAAAATTAGATTGCGGTTGTTAATTTTGTTTAAAGCCACCATTGGATATCCATGAGCACAAAAGTTTACTCTGTCAAAAATGTAAAAACAACCGTTTTCGGGCCAGCGGTCGCCGCTCGTGGTCTTTTGATAATAAAACTCGAGTGATTAACACCTATCTCAAGACTTTTAACTTTCTTATTCAGAATTAAAATTATACGAAGATATTGAAATATCTAATATTAGTACACAATAAAAGTCATACCTATGTAGACTCCCCAGTGAGAGAAGAATCCTCTAGGAAACTCCACAAGGTCGCCCTCCTCAAGTTCTTGTAACAATCTCTTGTTTTCGGCGTACACCTCCAGGTTCATTTTATCTTATCTGTATGTAATGAAATGTTATAAGACTAGCCATTCATGCATGTATGTATTGTAACTTCCTTGCATTGTCATCAATCTTATCAGTCAGAAAGGTGCAGTCAGAAAGGTGGTCAGAACGTGACAAAAGAATATGCGCTCTTTAGTAAATAAGGTAGAATTTGATTCGGGATGTTTACGTACAGCTGTAGTAACTATGGGTATTAAAAAGTTTATTAGGCACGAACCATTTGATTTTCTTGAAGGGGGGCTGGGATTTTTTTGAAAAAAAACTCCCGGCCCTGATTTTTGTAAAAAAAAATAATCTGGCCAGCACCTAGGTTGAAAAAAATAATCTGGTTTCAATCTTGCCAATTGAAAAAAAAATCTTGCCAACAAAATTTCCTTGCTTAATATGTGTGTGAAAAAAATAATCTGGCCCGCAAAGCGGGCGAAAAAAAAATTCCCGGCTCAAGGTAAAATCCCAGGCCCTCCCCAGAAAATCAAATGGTCCGTGCCTTAGAGAGCAACTTTGAATTAAAATAGAATGTGATATAAAAAAAATATGTAAAATGAAAGTAAACAACACCGAATTTGCCTTGGTTTATCAATTATGCAGCGTGAAAAGAGCATATTTCTCATGTTAAGTGATATTATGGGGTCTGATTTCCTTTGTGACAAATAAAACATCATGCTCCTAAAAATCTGAAAAAAATATATCCAACAGACAAGACTCCATTCTTTCTGATAAAAAAATTCCTGAACCCGTCGCTATAGCGGTATTGATAAAAAGGATTGTCAAAGCTGTGCTAATTTCATAAGTTATTTGAATCCCCCTTTCTAAATATAGAAATTTCATTCATAAAATAGATAAACATTAACTCATACCCAGCTAAAAATAGCAATGGTCTACTCGACTTCCTAAAATATTTTTTCTTTAATTCTGCAATATATAAGGCCTTAACTGGTGACTTTAATTCTGCAATATATAAGGCCTTAACTGGTGAAACGGTTTAAATTTAATTTTTAGTAATATAATGCATGTCTTTATAATAAAATGATAATAAGCAAATGTAAAATGACGTTTTAGAAGGGGGAGGTCTATTAAGTGAGGTTTGTTCGATTTGTAAAACTCTAATCGTCTCCGTTCATTTGCCTAGCAACGTTTTAGACTTGTTTGTGACAAAAAAACCCCATTTTTCTCCGATTTCCTTAACATTTTGTCAACAACAAAAAAGCATAAGGATGGTCGACATCTGTCAAAGTATGTAACCCGTCGCACTTACCATTATTTTTTTAAATTCAACATGTTTATCACCTTTATATTAGAGTTCCGGTTATTTCTTAGATATAATAAATTCCTTTTTTGTCACAAATTATTATTCTATGCGTAAAACATCATAACTAAGAAAAAAGAACAATATTTTGTCCATTTGATCACTTGTAGCCGAACTTGAAAATCCATGACCTACGTTTTATTAATCAAAAGACATTCAAAATGATGTGTTTTTCGAATAAGTTACACATACAAATTATTTACAAGGGAGATAATATTTTGTCACCACCTTTCTGACTGGGTGGTCAGAACGAGACAGAAGACTATACGCTCTTCAGTAAATGAGATAGAATTTGATTCGGGATGTTTACATAGTAACTATGGGCATCAAAAAGTATATTAAAATCACTTTCAAAATAAAATGTGATATAAAATATGTAAAATGAAACTGAATAACACTGAATTTGCATTGGTGTATCAAATATGTAACAGGAAAAGAACACGTTCCTTATGTTAAGCGATATTATGGGGTTCCATTTCCTTTGTGACAAAAATAAACTTATGCTTAACAAAATCTGAAAAAATATAACTTACAGATAAGACTCCAGTCTTTCTGATCTCAAATAATCATTTTAGAGTATCTCATACACGGCTAAAAATAGCAATGGTCCACTCGACTTGCTAAAATACTTTTCGTTTAACTCTGCAATAAAAGTACTTAAACTTGTAAAGATGTCAAAATATAACTTTTTATTTAATATAATGCATGTTTTTGGAAATGGAATGATAATAAGCAAATGTAAAATAACGTTTTAGAAGGGGGAGGATTATCAAGAGAGGTTTGTTCGATTTGTTTAATTCTAATCGCCTCCTTTTATTAGCCTAGCAACGTTTTAGATTTGCTTGTGACAAAAATAACCCATTATTTTCCGATTTCCTTAAAATTGTGACAACACAAAAAGCACAGGAATGGTCGTCATCTGTCAAAGTATGTAATTCGTCGCACTTACCGTTATTTTAAAATGTTAGTCCCGTTTTTAGAGTTCCGGTTATTCCTTAGGGACCGACCATTTAACTTGAAGGGGGGGGGTTTTCCTAAAAAAATATTCTGAAAATTATTTTTGATAAAAAAAAAATATTTTGGAAGCTTAGGGTAAGAAAAAAATATTCTGAAGAAGGATTTCTGCTATAAAAAATAACGCTGGTAATGAAGAAAAAAAATATTCTGTCGCAATGCCTTCGAAAAATAAATATTTTGTCCGCGCACACTTCTGATCAAAACAAAAAACCAAGCCCCCCCCCCTTCAAGTTAAATGGTCCGTCCCTTAGAGATAATAAAATCATTTTTTCTAAAAATATTATTATTCTATGACTATGAATTAAACATTCCAACTAATAAAAAGATTAATAACTTGTCCATTCACTTGTACCCGAACTTGAAAATCAACATGACCTACATTTTTATAATCAAAATATTAAGTCGGTGATTTTAGCTCAGTGCGTCACTAAGATACATAATAGTTACAGGGGAGATAATAATTTGTCACCACCTCTCTGAATGTTATAATCAGTCATTCTAATCAAATCGACCCAACAGACGCGTGGCTACACAGAAAAATACACGGAGATCTATGATCTTAATTGTGTGTTTTTATTAAAGCTGAATCATTGTTAAATCAAATTAAAAAGTTTCACTCACAAAAAATGACAACTTTCAAATAAATTCACTTCATATATAACAGGTGCTGACTTGTCGTTACGGAAGTTAGGATGGCAAGATTTTGTTCTCTTAAATAGTTTTATTTGTGTTTGAACAAGCCTAACTGTTGTAATTATCAAAGAGCAATCTACACTTCACCTAAACAGCTATGCCCATTGTCCAATAAAAATAGTGAAAAATTTTAATTCAAGTCCTAAACCTAGCTTTGAAAACCCAAGAAAAAAGGCTTGCATGCCATATTGTTTTATGACTCATACGAGTTCTGGATGTCATTCATGATACATTGTACATAAACCTTGGTTATGTGAGATGCAAATAAAATTTAATTTTTCAATCCAAAGATGTATGGTTTGTGGGTAGGTGATATTAATGTAATTGGGCCGTGTCGTTACGGAAGTTATGTGGTGTTACGGAAGTTTGGTTTTGAATAAATTATATTGAAACTTGTGCATCAAAACCGAAAAAGGAAATAGCGAATTTAACTAGGTCATTGACGCCAAATCTCCTTCTTCCATTGCGGTCTTAGGGTTCGGAAAAATTAATATTGAAGTCCTAAATCTACCCTTTAAACCTCGAAAAAAGGCCTGGATGTCATATTGTTTTATGGCTCATGTGAGGCCTGAATATCATTCATAAAACACTGCGCAATAACCTTTATAATGTGAGATGCAAATAGAATTCAATTTTTCTAAAGATATATGGTATGTGGATAGGTGGTATTCATGTAATTGGACCGTGTCGTTACGGAAGTTATGTTGTGTTACAGAAATTTGTTTTGAAGCATTTATTGAACAATCTGTACTAAAATTTGAGCATCAAAACAGTATAAGAAATATTGAGTTAAACCATGTTTAATGGCGCCAAACCTCCTTCTTACATTGCCATCGTAGGGTCCGGAAATAACACTCCATTTCTAATTGGCCATTTCCAGAACTTTTCAACAATTTAAATATGATGTCACAAAAAGCAAGTAAATCTAAAAGATATGAAACTTTTAATAAATTTGTACCCTTTTGATGTACAAAATATAACGCAATTCTACAAATTTAACAGGGTATTGTATATGTATTTGTTCATAATAATCTCTTATTCTTTACCACTTTTCTACTGAGGTAAAATTTTATAACAGTTTACATATATAGACACATTCGTTCTTATCATCTTAAAATTTTTGTTGTTACCGACAAGCTTAGCGCTGCTGCGGGCCTATTCGCCACCCGGAACCCGCACGGGTAGAAAGATTAATAATAATTCGGTTATGTTATTATATAATATATAGCATATATATTCAAGAAATAACCTTTCGTCATACAGCAGCATTTTAATCAAATTCATTGAAAGACCAGAAACTCAGAAGTATCAAATAAAAGTTTTCTTACGTACATGCTTTGCCTGGTGGAGTTGACAGTGTACATTTCAGTGTACACTGGTGATGTTTTTGGCGTAAGTGAACAAAACTTACATTCCTTTTAGTCTTTTTACACAGTGCTATTTTTTTTTGTTTCATTGGAGTGGTGCCCATGCGGGTGGGAAATAGGTCCGCCAAGGATCTTGGGATTTTGACATCGGGTTTGTGCTCAGCCCATAAAGCGACCGTTCGAAGTGGGTATCCTAGCTGGCTGAATAGGGTGGCTCTCGTCCGCGAGGGTTGTCAGGTCTAAAATACGTAAACCCTTACCGCTGATCATAGTGGGCGAAAATGTGTGGAAAGTTCCACGCTTCATATACGTAAAAGATCACTTTGTGAGCCGCCAAGTAGTGCTCCGCAGAGGGTAGATTATCCGCCCCCTGCCTAACTCTCCCCTTTTCTGGTGGTCTTTAAAATTTACTTCTTCTTTGTTTTTCCAACCTACCACATTGAATTTTGTTTAATTTTCTCTTGACTGCTTCAGGTGTCAGTTGCATTTTTCCTTCTAATCAAAGCTCATCTTGGACTAAAAAGACATTAGCAGCCACATCTTGAAAAGTCATTCCTTTTGGGTATTTTTATATTCGATCTGAATAAATGAATATCTTAAAATTGCATAAAAAAGACTGGCCCAAAACAAACCACTTTCCCTTTGTCGAAGGTCCGTGATTTCCAAAACAGATCTCCACTTGTTGACACTGTTGCCAGTGCGATATCAAAGACCACTCCAGGGTGATTTGTACGAGTCGGTTTTTGAAAGATCTTTTATGAACGTTTTGTATATATGTGTATGTGTATGTGCGAGTGTGCAATACGGTTATTGACGTCATAAACATTGGGTTTTTTATTGTATCAATACTTCATTCCGCTCAAAACAAATCTAAAAGTATAAAATCATTCTGAAATTGTCTCATCACAGCATAGAAACATTCACATCTGATGTTTAACTGTCCATTCTAATTTCCGTAACAGTGTAATAAACATTTTTGTCTGGGGTATAAATTTCATGTTAACGCTGTTTTACTAGCAGACGAAACGTGGAATGTTTCAATTAATATTTTTTCTTATAAAACAAAGCTGTAATTTATTTCATAACAATGATATACTAACAATTAAACCATCTTCACATTACCATGGTGCATAAGTACCTTTATTTTTCTTATATATTACTTGCTTGCATTTTAAATAACAGTAAAAGTCTATGCCTTTTTCAAAATATAATAACCGGTGATGTGTGTAAAATAGTTGTACTCAATGAAGCCGATTATCGGAAAAATTTGGAATTCCGGTAAAAAGCTGTTATGGAAGTTAGAATGTTACGGAAGTTAGATTCAGTCATTAAATGATTTCTGATTTTATTTTCTTCATATATACTTCAACAAACAAGACGGCATTTCCTTTTAATTCATTTTAACTGAAATCTCAAACAGACTCAAACAGCTAAATTCAAGATAAATAGAATGGTTTTGCGTTATGGAAGTTAGTCTCTTAAAGGAGACAAGCGATATTTTGTAAATGAACATGTGTCAATTAAAACGTAATTAAAGCAATCGTTTGGGAAAAAGTGTAAATTAAAAATGTAATGAAATACTTTCAATTGGTCAAAAGTTTTTTCCATGTTGAGCTTGTGGTAAGTATTTATCATTTATTTTGTTACTGTTACGGAAGTTAGAGTATATTTTGAGACAGAAGAATTTTATTCTTACGAATGTCATTTTGATCGACTTCCCAAAATCAACAATTAAACAATGTTTTTATAAAGTTTATGCACAAGTTTAAACGAAGATCTACCACCTATAACGCAAAGTAAACTGAAAAACCGATGTCAACATATTAAAATTCAATAAGAGACATGGTATTTTGAGTAAAACCTTAATTTTGGAGTCGAAAATTATCGACCTTTATACTGCTTAACATAGCTTAATCGTTATTTAACATATGAGAAATGCTCAAAATATATATTTGTTTCCTGTTAGACCATCGTGTGCACTATTTTTCATTAACATTTCGTCTTTTTCGCATGCGACACATTAAACATACAGTTGGTCACATTTGATTAGAATGAGTGTATACGGGTATAAGTATCATAAACAAATGTTGATGGGTTGCGATAAGACCCCCTTTCAGCCCATCGTTAAAGTAAAACAAAAACTAGGTAAATATTATTACCAAATATCTTGTTGAAAAGTAAATATAAAAATGAAAGTCTGTAGTATCACTAATCGGGCCAGGTAATTACTACTAACCTCGATAAGTATTTCTCTTATAATCTGATGCATTATTGGAAATATTAGACGATTGTTTACATTATTTTGGAATGAAAGGCATTATTAACGTTAAGCTCTTTTATTTACTTGATTAGCACAATTTTTAAAGTTAAATATTACATAAAAATGTTTGTGCATTGTTTTCGAAATTTCTAATTGGTCATTGTGTTCGCAATTATCAGTTGTGGACTATGACCAATAATTCCAATTTAAACTGTAAGTGCCGCATTTTGACATTTTTTTTCGTTGAACATATTTGACAACATTCATAACATAACCAGTATCAATTTGGAACAAAATAAGATAACGTTTTTGGAGATATGTTCAATATTATGATACACTGCGACTAATTTCATGTAAACGCGCATAGTCCATACTGTTTTTATTATAATAGCGCGACCGATTTTTATTATAATACCTCTCATTCTTCGTTAGAGGAATGTGAGCATCCATTGCCTACCAATGGTGCACAGAATTGTCCGTATATCCTAGTGATTGGCATTCTGTTTCCCTATCTTGTCAATTCCTCTCTTGCAGTTAGCTGTGACCGTAATTAGCCATTTAATATGTTGGTGTCAATATTTATGCGCCAAATTATTGAGTCTTTAATTAAATGGCATACAGTGCTAACTTATATGAATTATTATGTAAATACAAAATCAATGTAAAAAAGGCTCATAACATTAAACTTTGTGCTCGGTCTGCTAAAAAGTAATCATGATTTAACAAAAATTTTGCTTGGGCGCAACGTTTTTATTATTTTATATGTATATATACTTTTACAGTAAATAAAATATAATAAAAGCATTTCGTTCCACTATGATGTGGGCGATTCCTTATCATTTTTTTTTCATGTGTAGAGTTATCAATCATGAAATGGGATTTTAAATGCAGTCATTTTGAAAAATTTTACGATAAATTCATATTTTGACGTATTTTACATCCAATTTATGTCGACAAAGAAGCTAATTTATTGAAAAAGAACTTTAAATCCAGAGGGAAATTTAAACGAATCAATTTTGGACTTATTTCCAAAAATACTATCCTTAACTTTTGTTGCTTGTAAATTTTCTTTGAACAATGAAAACAGATGAGACAAATTTTGTGTTTCAGTAAATGATTTTTTTAGTAATTTTGGTAATTAAACGGAACTTTAGATAAAGGATACGACGGATAATTGGAAGTCTGCTTCCTATTTAGATCTACAATATCTTTAAATCGACACTCAACAAAGCTCTTTGATTAAAGTCATGAAAGTGATGACGTCAACTTTCCACCTTCTTGTGTAGCAACACTCCGTCTGTTCCATTTTATAGAGTTTACGAATCACAACTGATTCACTATCCGAGATCTTGTGGTACCTAACATCAATTTCCTTTGTTAAGCGCACCTCAGGCACAAAATTGCTAATATAGAGGTCCCCGAGGGTAATCACAAGCCTTGTCGTTGAAATTTTCGATTCTACATTTCAAAATTGTTTACAACACCAGATTTTGTCTTTCCTGTATCGGTCATGGTATATATCCCAGGTGCTAAATTTTGGTTAACTTGTTCGAATTAACTTTGGGTACTTTTCGTTCCATACTACTGGTTTTGAACTTCCAATGTTTTGATTCAAATGCTAGAATGAGAGATTACATCTTGAAATATGCATATAAAATGTAACAATGTAACACATTTTTCGTTTTATACCCGCTTTTGTATTTGTATTTATGATGCACTTTTGTTGTCTTCACTTAATAAATTTTCTGGAAGATATCAGCTCAATAGCCAAATAAAGTTTAGGATTTCCATTTCATAGATGAATTGTGCAAATGTTGGTGGTTGACTCTCAAAGGATCTTGTTGTTGTTTTTTTGTTCTTTTACCGGATTTGACACGCTAGGTTGACGAGACCAACTGCTTATTTTACTCTTCTTTTCAGATATCTGTGTTTTTGAGACGTTTGTTTCTTTGTACTATTCTCGCTGGGTTCTCGTTCGTGGTGTTTTCTGGTTTTGTCTTCTCCTATTCGGACCTCTGATATTATGATGTACCCCATTGTCGCCTTTTGCCTGCGTCCTGGGTTGATGAAACTTATACATATGCTCCAGTTTTAGCTAAGCATAGATGTCCTCCCATTTTTTACCTTCCCTTTGATTTTCCGATGAGTGAAATCAACAGTTTCAAATACTTCCATATATATTAACAATGTTACAGTTTTATGAGCACTTCCATATCTCAAAAACTTAGTCGTAGGTTGTTGAAAATTGGTATGCATAGCAGATACCCAGTATTAGCCTAGCGCCGTTGCACCCCGATCTTTTGGCTTACGTACACCTTGATTTTCCGGTTGGGTGACTTTGACAATTATTCATTCATAAATTATAGTATTAAGGAAAAGACCATTCCAATTATTATTCCTAGTTTGTCGGACATTTTCAGTAAGAAACAGTTAGCTAGGTGCAAATTGTTAATTTTTAGTTTTTATCCAAAATGTCATTGAGGGAGGATTTTCATCTTGCGATATGCATTTTTTTTTATTTCAAAGAATAATAATTAGTATCTACCACATATGTATCTAGCGCTTACACTTTGGGCCTCATTTCTAAAGCATATTTAGATAAATTACATATTGCATATTACTATCTAACATTTCCCTCACATGTTTTGATGTTGATTGTCAAGGTGTATGGTTGAATGACACGAAAACTGTTAAATACATGAAAAATAAACATGGATTTTATTTCAAAAGCATTTAGTGCTAAAACAAATTAAATTGTTTTAAAATTTGTACACAGACGTGGAAAATCCCGGCGAAATCTAGGGATTTTTATTTACCTCTTTATCGCCGACATTTGGAAGACCTGCAGATTCCGACCAACTAGGGATCGACATGGAAAGGCCATAAATATTGATTTGTACAATATAAAATAAGCAATCTTTGCCAAAAGTAATATTACTCTATTTTATTGACCGGGTTGGTCACGGGTCAATTATTTCGGGATTCTACGTTTAAATCTTACCTAAAAGACTGAGAAATTTTAGCTCCGCCCAACCTTGTGAATAAAATAGAGTAATACATACTAATAAAAAGATGCGAAATAAAAACAAATCAATAATGAAAATGTTTTGAGTTTAGGTGTAGGTTGTTTTTTAGATACGCATACAATATTCTGTAGTTTCAGTTTAAATAAAATAGTTTGCAGGTATAAGAGAAATACTATGCGTTTTAGTAAAAATTATATTTTCATTCGCATAAGTTTACTAAAAATCCGTCACTGGGGGTTTCACATTTTTGTTTTAAAGACCATTTAAAGGCGTTTTGGGTAGTCTCGAACCCAAACTCATACTACCAAGGTAGTGAGTCTGGAAAAACACCTATTGATTTCTCGTAACCACTAGGTGACGATCGTTATACCTTTCAACCTTTACCACGTGTGTATATGACGTGTTTAGCATACAAGATTCATTTCAATCTGAAATGAACCAACTTTAAAAACTCAACGTTTCATTTGTCTTCCGTGGTTTTTGACGACTGGTTCTGCAAAATCGAGAATCGGATTGGGTGTGCTATAGCAAGCAGGAACTGCTTACTCTTCCGGAGCACCTGAGTTCACTCTTGTTTCGACTGGAGTTCGCGTTGTTGATTGATATTCAGTTATTTTGTGTTTCCATGTTTTACATGTTGTCTGTTTTTGTCCCGTTCTTGTTGGTGTTTACTGGTTTTGTCTCTGCCCTTTCGGACTTTTGATATTCGGATACCCCATTGGTACCTCTGCTTCTTTCAAACGTGTATGGTTCTGTAATCAAGAATGTCCCAATTTTCAACTCCAATAAACAAACAATTTCCAAAACCAGGTAGACGCCCGTGAGTACAATTTAACGAAAAAACGATTTTTTTAGCTCACCTGGACCATCACTTGGCGTCCGTCGTCGTCCGCGTCGTCGTCGTCGTCGTCGTCGTCGTCGTCGTCCGTTAACAATTTTTAAAAAATCTTCTTCTCTGAAACTGCTGAACAGAATTTCTTCAAACTTGATATGAGTGATCCTTAGGGTGTCCTGCACAAAAATTGTGTTCGGTATTTTGATCCGTCAAAAACATGGCCGCCGTTGCTAAAAATAGACCAGGGGGGTCAGACTACTGTTTTTGGCTTGTAAATCAAAAAGTATAAGAGATAGATGAAATCTGATGCCACGCTACTGCTTCAGCATCAAAAGCTCTACAAAAGTCTCCATTGAGTCGAAGTTGTCAGATGACCCCTTATGGGAGTTACGGCCCCTTAAAGGTGAAAAATAGCATTTTTTCATGTTTTTGGCCTATAGAATGAAAACTATTGCAGATAGAGAGAAGCTGTTGCTTGCTTAAATGTTCAGCTCATTTAGCTCTACAAAAGTCTCCATAAGGTCAAAGTTGTCAGATGACTCCTTGTAGGGGTTATGGCCCCTTAAAGGCAAAAAGTAGAGTTTTTGGCTTATAGAATGAAAACTTTTGCAGATAGAGAAAAGCTGTTGCTTGCTTAAATGTTCAGCTGGTTTAGCTCTACACTAGCCTCCATAGGGTCGAAGTGGTCAGATGACCCCTTATAGGGGTTACGGCCCCTTAAAGGCAAAAAATAGTGTTTTTGGCCTATAGAATGAAAACTATTGCAGATAGAGAAAAGCTGTTGCTTGCTTAAATGTTCAGCTCATTTAGCTCTACAAAAGTCTCCATAGGGTCGAAGTTGTCAGATGACCCCTTATAGGGGTTACAGCCCCTTAAAGGCAAAAAATAGTGTTTTTTGGCCTATGGAATGAAAACTATTGCAGATAGAGAAAAGTTGTTGCTTGCTTAAATGTTCAGCTCATTTAGCTCTATAAAAGTTTCCATAGGGTCAAATTTGCCAGATAACCCCTTATAGTGGTTACGGCCCCTTAAAGGCAAAAAATAGTGTTTTTGGCCTAAAGAAAGAAAACTTTTGCAGATAGAGAAAAGATGTTGCTTGCTTAAAGGCATATTGTCTACGAAAAATTATTTTTTTGTAAAACCAAAAAACTGTCGTCAGACTATTTGTTTTGTTTATTTAGAAAGATACAAACGTTCAAAATACGACAAGGGTACCTTATTACATTAAAAATTGAAAAATATATAATATTTGTAAAGCTTTACAAAAATTCATATTCATGAGATGTAGATAAGCTGTAAGCATGCGCACTATACTTTCTTTGATTGAAAACTTCCCTAGTTTTTGTACGTGGTGCATAATCTGTTTCTCGAAGTTTTAGCTCAGAAGAAAATTATAATGACAACCAAATATTAGAGCTACTTAATGAATACAACTGACAATTATTGCATGGATTAAGTTTTGAATGTGATTGAAAAGGTAAACACGAAAAATATTGGTATTTTTTCAACATATCAATGTATTCGGGGACAATATCCGAGATTCCGATTAGTGTCCGTGTTAAAACTACTCAGTTTAAATCTGTGTCAATGTGACGTGATGCAGGTAAATAAAATATCAATAAATATTGTCGAACTATTTTGATTGAAATAAAGTACTTTTGAGGCAAAATTGTTTGCAAATTTGTTTTTCAATATTCATTTTATTGCATTTCGGTCTAATTGACACCAAAAAATTGGGGGGTAAAAAAATAGAGTTTGCCGTAGACAATATGCCTTTAAATGTTCAGCTTAATTAGCTCTACAAAAGTCTTTTTAGGGTCGAAGTTGTCAGATGACTCCTTTAAGGGGTTATGGCCCTTTAAAGGTGAAAAATAGTGTTTTTTGCTTTGGAATGAAAACTATTGCAGATAGAGAAAAGCTTTTTATTGCTTAAACATTCAGCTCATTTAGCTATACAAAAAGTCTTCAAAGGGTTGACATTAAGACCAGGTGAGCGATTCAGGCTCCTGGGAGCCTCTTGTTTTTATTGTTAACAAAACCAACTTGTGTTCAAAAATGTAAAATATGATGTCTTATTATAAAATAAGAAATATATGTTATAAGAGAACAACTCACATCAATTCGAGAAGTTATCTCGCTATTGTATTGGCATAAATTCACTGAACCATAGGCACGGAATTCTGAACATACAGTTGAGTGATTTTCGTCAAACACTATGATACAGCCTGAAAGTACTCCGAACGTACACATAACAAAATAGGTAATGGGACTGTTCCAGACTCTTATCATCTATTGATAAGCGTCTGGGTGATCGATATATTTTGGGGGGTTCAAAATATCAAAAAACCAACATTTTACTCATAACATTGTACAAATATGTTTACTTGCATTTCTCTTTCCTCATTTTAAACGTGGTTATGATTATGCATACTTGTTTCAGTACATGAGTGATTCCATGCACTCTATAGATGAAATTGAATACAGGTAGATAAAATATGTCAATGTTGATCAAATAGTCATAAAAGGAAGTAATGTATATTTATAATGATTTTCTAGGAAATTTGTAAAAAAATGCGTTTTCGCCTGCAAATTTCAATAAATTAAAAGAGAAATACTTATCAAGGTTAGTAGAAATTACCTGGCCCGATTCGCGTGTTCCTAGGAGTGAGTATATAAACTCATTTTATCTTTTAGTAAATGGTGCTTGAAATGAACCACCACTAATGATTTTATCATTGTGCCTATGGAAAAGTATATTGTTTTATCAGGATTATTCCAGGTGTTTTTTATGAGTAATTAACATTTGGAACTTTATTTCGTGTTTAATTTCATTTGAATCCCGTGCGGGGGCGAAAGGGCCCGCAGCAGAGCCTAGCGTATCGTAAGAGGCGACTAAGGGTCTTGGGATTTTGATGTCGGGTCAGTGCTCAGCCCACAGAGCGACCAAGTGTGTACCCTAGGTGGCTGAATAGGGCGGCCTACGTCCGCGGGGGTTGTCAGGTCTATAGTACGGCAACCCTGACCGCTGACCATAGTGGGCTAACGTGTGTGGAGAGTGCCACGCTTCATGCACGTAAAATACCCCTTTGTTAACCGAAAAGTAGTGCACCACATAGTCTAAATTGTCCGCCCCTACCCACTTCTCTCCTTTTTATACCCCGCCACACGAGTGGCGAGGTATTATGTTATACATCAATTTTTTTCGGTGTCTGTCCCTCTGTCCGTCTGTCCGTCCCCCGAAGGTTTCCGACCAATAAATTGAAAACGCTTCAAAGGATTTGAATGATATTTTGTACAGCTGTTAAGTACATTAACATATAGATCAAGTTTGATTTTGAGCATGATCCAAAAAAGTGTTTTCCAGATAGGCCACTTTAAAAAATCAAATTTCATGAAATTCTGAGTTTCCGACCAATAACTTGAAAAGGCGTCAAAGGATTTGAATGCTATTTTGCACAGCTGCTTAGTACAATTAATGAAAAACAGGTCAAGTTCGCTTTTCAGCATGATCGGAAAAATGGTTTTTGAGATAGGCTACTTTGAAAAATCAAATATCATGAAATTTTGAGTTTCCGACCAATAACTTGAAAACACGTCAATGGATTCAAACGATATTTTGCTCAGCTATTAAGTACAATAAAATACAGGTCGAGTTCGATTTCCGGCATGATCCAAAAATACTTTTTGAGATCGAGCACTTTGAAAAATCAAATTTCATGAACTGATACATGTAGCTTGAAAACGCGTAAAGGGAATTGAATGATATTTTGCACAGCTGTTTAATACAATAAAAATTTTATACAGATCAAGATCGATTTCCAGCATGATCGAAAAATTGTTTTTGAGATTGGCCACTTTGAAAAATCAAATTTCATGAACTATTGATATATCGTGGCGGGGTATCATTTAATTGCCCATTAGATGCCCTATTTTTCCTGTGGTTCTTCGAACTTTGCCGTTCCTCTGTTTCCCACCCAACCCCATATTTCATTTACCAGCAACATGTTTCATGTTAATTTTATCAACCTTTTCATGTCCATCGCCTGTAAATAACCTATATAGCGTTGCAAGGGCGTAAAACACCAACTCACTCACTCACTCACATTTTCATTTGAAAAGTGAGCTTGTTTTCCCCGAACTTTTGTATAACAGACTGGTGCGAACTGCTGTTATACTAACATGAAGTCGACCAAACTCACAAGCTTATGGTGACAGACGCATTTAACATAACACAATTTATTTGCATACTAACTATCAGATATAAATTCATTTTTTACATAGGTTATACAATGGATCTTATAATCCCTTTTTTCGAAAGAAGACCCAAATTCTCCGATTGAACCATGAAAATTTGGTCAATGTCCAACGAAATTGTGACAGTTGCGTAGACCATAGCTACATGTGTCTTTACCTATTGCAATATTCAGATGCCTAGTTATTATATATATTTTTCAAGTAATTCATTCTTAACAAAATTGAAAAAATCTTAATTCTAACGAAAAAGTTTACACAACAGCCGGAAATTGATAGGTCTCGCCTTCACCATAATTTGTCGCCGGGGAGGAAATAAGCAAATACAGAAACAACAAAAAATATTTTGAAATACTTAATAGAAGAACAAAAAAATAGCTAGAGAAGAAATATTTAATGTATAAGATTTTCAACGACGTCCATCAATAGCCACAATTCCATTACATGGCTTGTCTTCGTTTGATGCCATTACTATGGAAAGCCGCTGTGAACCCATCGACGTCAATACATAATTTCTATATAAAATGTAACTTATGATCGTCGTCGATTTTTTCGGAGACGACATCATTAACATCGCCGATTTTTTATTGAGCGGAGACGACATCATTATCATCGTCGAATTTTTCCTTAGCGGAGACGTCAATCATAACTTCTTTTATTATCGTCGAATTTTTCTAACCGAGACGAGAATCATAACACTCATTATTATTATCGTCGAGTTTTTGGTCTCTCTCGGAGACGACACCAATTCATTATTATGATGTCGTCGAATTTTTACATACCGCGACGACAATCATAACATTTTTTTCCGGCGGAGACGACATCACCCTAAATGGATTTTAAAGTAATCCGATTATGTTCTACGAATTACCTTGCCCCATCAATATGATGTCGTCTCCGTTCTGCTTGACTGCGGAGACGACAATCTTGGTGGAAAATATCATTCATGATGACGTCGTCTCCGTTCTGCATGGCTGCGGAGACGACAATCTTGGCGGAAAATAATATCTTTTCCGACTTTGTTTCAAAAGTTACATCCATGTAAACTTCCGGTATAAATTGAGTTGACAGAACTTTTCAAGCACAGTTCACTGTTCTCGATCTACAATTTTGTAATTTGTCTAGAAATTAAACTATATGAACATTTAAAACAGTCTGCGAGTCGTGGTTATGACAGTGATTCCGTAGAAAACTACATGTAGAAAGTTTAGAATTCTGCCATCTTTACTCAGTTACTCGGAAGGACTAACCAATACAAATTCTACTAGCGGATCTTATATTCAGTATTGTTTACATTTGTCTATCATCTCATGGTAAGTAAAGTTTTAAAGTAACGGTAGAGTTATTGAATTTTTGGTAGATTTGGGGAAAAAAGCAGAGCCCCATTTTTTTATGGTGAACTACATGTATATTTGTGGTTGAACATACAGGTACCCTATATACATGTATGAATTCTAGTGGATCCGTCCCTAAACGTGTCCGTCCCCTAGTTGATCCGGCCCCAAGTAGATCCGTCCTTGGTTGATCCGTCCACTAGTTGATCCGTCCTCTAGCAGATCCGTCCCCAATAAAACATATATAATGTATGATAGTTGACGAGTATAGGCATCTACTTTAGACTAGTGCGGCATATATAGTAACTTAATTGCGTGTTTAAATTGCAAGTTAACTTGATAATTTGGAGAAAAAGATTATAAATGTGATTTCAATTGATAAATGAAGTGTTTTGCGTGCAAATTTAGGTTCATCAATAAGTAATGATCATTATTACATTATATATTTTCAGCTTTGAATTCGAACCTTTAGCGTGGTTTATGTAGCAAATCATTTCAGATTTTTCTTATAGTTTTGATACTTTAAAAAGTTTTAAAGATTTTTTTTTAAGAAATAACGGACATTTACGATGCCATCAACTTTTCCACTCCGTCTTAGGAAGAAAAGTAATATTTTCGATGACCAGAAACCTATAGAACACTCACTCTGATCTGCTCATTTCGGTGTGGTATTTGCGCGATATAGCGCTTTTATTCTTTTACATGTACATGTAGTGTCCATCCATCACATTTTGGTTTAGTTCATGCATGGTTGAGATCTGGTCCAACCATACATTTGTACTATTATGAATTATGCAGTAGGGGAGGGTTATACTACGTTCTCATTATATCATGGGTTCCTTGTACCATGTTAATTACGTTCATTTCAACCAAATATTCAACTGTGACGTCACCGTTTCTACGTAGCCACATACCACGATATTACGAGCTACCAGTTTACATGTACATTTTATTTTGTACACTAGTCCTTCTTCTCATAGACACAATTTCAAGTTTGTATTCATCTTTATACTTTTGTGTTTGTGTTTTTAACAGTAAAAATTGTATTCATGTCTTCTAAAAAGTCTCCAGAAGGGTCTTTCTTTTTTAAAGAAATTTAGGGCTAGTTTTGAATCATACATGTATCTTAGAGGGGTAAGATTGATGTGTGTAGACTGTGTTTTGTTCCCTTAAAATTTCACATCTCATTATGTTCTGTTTTATGACTTATTATGGCATGTGACGTCAAATTTATTTAATTAGTTAATTTTTTTGTTTAGGAAAGTATAGAATTTCACATAGGCAGCTTTCAAAAACATTTAGAAAAGATGCCATGGTTTGATCACATGACCATGGCCAGTCTACCCAGAATTCAACAGGCAGCAGGACAGTGTGGAAATAAACTAAATTTGATGTCCATTTAGGTAAAAGGATTCTGTTTGAAACTTTGACTAAGTCTTTGTTCACTCAATATGTATTAAAATGTTAGGTTATGACATGTCAAGATAAAGAATAATATGAAATAGGCATAGCCTAACTGCGAGCACAGCATAGGTGCCCGCTAGGAGCTGTGCTCGCTATTAAAAAAAATTATTGAAGGTTTGATCATTTAAACAGCCATAAAAAAGAGGAATATGGAGTAAACATGGTTTTATTGTTGCTATCCATACTGGAATCACTGAGGCATCTAATGTGAAGCAACTGTTAACACCTACATGTATATGCAAGTTAAGGACAACCTCTATCACTGGTTTAAGCAGATATCTTTTCTTAATGTACATGCTTCTATTTTAAAATGTGCACTTATGTTTAACAAGGTAATAAATACTTCATTCTTATCTTTTGCCAAAAAATGGAATGTTATTTCATTTCATTTAAAATATAAGTTTACAATGTAGGTTGTTATCCCTGAGTTGGGGAGGGGATGTACATGTGCATTTTGTACATCATGTACATTTTGTAGCGTTTGGTTGGTACATGTACATAATGGTTTTTGTTTTGTCAATAACTTGGGAACTAAACATCATAGAGAGATGATATTTGGTCAATGGGTACATCTTTGATGCAAGTCAGCAACAGTACCAAAATTAAGGACATTGACCTATATTTTCCTCATGAATGACTGGTTAAAGTTTTGGTTAAGGTCCATTTTCTAGGAACTGCAAGCGCTAGTCATACAGAGGTGATATTGGGTCAGTGGGTACATATTGGATAGTAACCAGCATCTGTATCAAAATTAGGTCACCTTGACCTATATTTTCTGCATGAATGACTCAGGTTAACGTTTTGGTTAAGGTCCATATCTCAGCAACTGCAAGCAATACAGAGATGATAATTGGTCAGTCAGTACATCTTGGATGGTAACCAGCATTCCTACCATAATAAGGTCACCTTGACCTACATTATCCGCATGAATGACTCGGTTCAAGTTTTGGTTAAGGTCCATATCTCAATAACTGCAAGTGATAGAGAAATGATATTGGGTCAGTGGGTACATTATAATAACCAACATCCGTACCAAAATTGGGTCATCTTGACCTAAATTTTCCAGTTGAATGATTCAGGTTAAAGTTTTGGTTTAGGTCCACATCTCAGCAACTACAAGATACATGTATGATATTGGATTAGTGGCATCCATGTTAAAATAAGGTCACCTTGACCTACATGTATATTTTCTGCATGAATGCTATAAATATTTACAGCTTTTACAAGTCTTTTCAAGTTGATGTTCAACAAATTGAAAATCCACTTTTTCATAATGTTGAATAAGTGTATATGTAATAACAAAACTACCTAACTGGGATGGTTAATCTCAAATGTCCAAGAAGAAAACAAAGACAAATCAAAGAGATATCAATATCAAAGATTGCAATGGTTCTGACTTGGTACAGGATGTTCAAAAGAAATGGTTGGTTGGACCAGGTTTTTATGGCACCAGACCTCCCTCATCTTTTGCAGTCCTAGGGTCCATCATGTCCATTGGTATCACAAATTAAAACACATGTATACACATGCATACATGTTATCATGTACATGGCCCCGGTGCGTCGATAAAGGGCGTTTAACACCAACGCACACACACACCACACCCTTTTCTCTGAAATGGTAGGGGCTACAATCCCTTAATGCATGAAAAACTTTTTCTAATGGCTAAAAACATTATTTTAAATCAATGTAATAATAGTTGGGCAGCCCACTACAACTAAAATTTTTGAATAAAAAAAATAAAAACATTTGCTGAGACATTTAGGCCCTTAAAATTGATGTTTTTGATCCCTTTGACCCCTAAATTTTAGAAAACGGTGGAAGATATTGGAAATCTGATTGAAAAAAGCAGGCAGGGATTTGTACAAGGATTCCAATGAAAAAAAGATTTTGAAAATCGCATACATTTCCCAACTTTTTTATCCATCTCCCCTTCTCCCGACTTTTTGTGTAATCTCCCGTTTTATCAAGTCATGACAAAATTTCAGTTGTATGGACATTTAAAATGTTCAGTCATAAAACATTTCCGGTGTTTTAGGGGTTTGTCAATTAGGTAGAAGTTAATAGGTTCTTCCTACCCCAGACATAGGTTGATCACCCTAGTAATAATTTGGTTCCCCAGTTTCTTAAAAAATAGCATTTTTTTTCTAATGAAATTACAGAATAAAAAACATCCAACAGCCTTCAATGTGACCTCACTGCTCACTGTATTGCTATAGATCCAAGATCAAAAATAAATTGCACATTCATTTACTGATTTCATGTAAATCATGAGATTATTAGATTAATACTTCCTTAGTAAAATGAAGTGACACATGTCTGTCCTCAATAGCTTTATCTCTTCAATGGAAATTTCTACTTACAAGCTATGTAATTGATTGCATGTTGTTTCGATAATACTTTTTTTACATTTTTTTTTTCAGATTGAAGACAATCAGTTGATGACAGCAGAGGAGCTATCACAAGCTGAAGGGATATCCGTCATCCTAGCTAAAGAAAGGTACATTTAAGCTTTATAACCTGTGATATTTGTGCATTATCTATAAAAGCTTGCATTTTATTTATTTATTCTGCATTTTGAAGAAGCAATTATTAGCGTCTCAACCACATGCAGTTGGCAATGTGCCAATGTGAACATTTTTGTGCCTACCGGTAAATACTCTTTGACATGTGTTAGTTTCACATGAAATTCACATGAGATTTTTGTGAATCCAGGTTTGTAGTGTGACTATATATATGTGAACATTATTGTGCCTACTTTTATGGTACACTTCACATGAAACTCTCTGAGTCAAATTTGCCTGTGTACTCTACAATGAGATCTTTTTTTTTACCAGTTTGCAATTATTACCAAGAGTTAACACTAAAGTATGTCTCGCCTGCTGGCACTATCTGAATACCTAGGCCTTGAGTTCTTGAGATCAGAGGTTAATAAAAGTCAAGGCCATTTGGCAGGTGACTGAATGACATTTTCCTGTGGACCAACTAAATAGATATCAAAGTGATTGAAAACAGACTAAACATAAAAGACTGAACACAAAAAAAAACATATTAAACTAAGGTCATTTAGTGTTTAGATAGGTCAAGGTCAGATGACATGGTGATGGACGTAAAAACCCTAGGTTAATTCATCAATATCTTTAATACCAGATCCCTATTATTGTATTTTGCTATAGAAGTCCTGAAAAACAATAATTTTCTTTGTGAGTGTTGTAATTATTATTTTTTTTTACTTTTCAGATTGTTATTACGTAACGGAGAAAGTTGGTGGAGTTTGTCAAGATGAAAGTGTTGAAGGACTCAGATTTTACCCTTACTTATTTCTAACTAAATGTTTATAGCAATATTTTACTTTTTTATTATGTTATTTGTTTTTATATAATATAATATATAGATCATAAATATGTGTCGGTTTTGCATTATTTTGCCATTATAATTGTATAATATCCACCTTGTCAGTGGAGCTTTGACATCTTTTGGTATTAATTCTCACTGAATGTCTATTCTGATATCTCTTATTCCCTATTTTCGTAATAAATACTGAGTTTTCTCCCATTTACAAGAGTTGTCCTCCATTACAGAAGGTATATTACATTGCAATGAAAGGGAAAAACAAGGTTTTTTAAAAAAAAATTAAAATCATTCAGAGTGCTTAGCAGACCCCATTTAAACTTAATTTGCTCTGATTTTTGATGAAAATTGATAAGGTAACAAAAGTATGCAAAGTTCAATTTTTCCCTAGAATGAAAACTATTGCAGATAGAGAACCCGTACAGAAACTGCTAACATAAGCACACTTGCTGCACACGAGAATCTCATGTGATGCAAGTTAGATCTGTATGCAAATAAGATTGCCAATGTGAGCATTTTGGTAGTTCAGATGTGCAGATAAATTTCTACCAAAAAGCTCACGTGTGAAATTTCAAATCAGATGAGCATTTGTCTTGCATGTTAGTTTTATGTTAGATTTGTACTTAAGAATTTTCTTTGTTTTCTCAGAACTATAAATATAGATAGCTCACATAATGCACACATGAGATTTTGGAATAGGCATGCTCAGTCAAATACATTTGTACTTCCTGCAATTTCAAATTTGAAGAAGATTTTGGAGGGAGCAAAGAATTCAAGAAAAATAAGTGCTGCTTTAGTGAAATTTTGAAATGGAATAGGTTAAAATTATTGCTTATTGTTACATAGTAAGTCTTATCTTTATATCTTTATAAAATATACATATTTCAGTCACCAGATTTCATCATCAGTAACAAATTAAGTAATTTGATTTAATGTTTATCAAAGCTTAATTCTCATAATTTTAATTGTTTTAAAGTAGATGATTCTCTAACAGATTGTAAAAATTACACTTAAGATTATTTAAATTAAAGAAAAACATCATTTGTGCATGTTTTGATGATGCTTTTTTAATATTTACACATTTACATAACACACAATGAACTTATAAATATTATCTTTAATTGTTCATAAATGATCATCATCCATTTACAAAATCTTAATTTGCATGTTTAAATATTTTTATAAAAAAATATATATATTTATGGGAAATTTCATTTAATCTGTGTTTTCACTTGCTAATGAAGAATTTAAGTCATGCATATACACATGTACATGTATTGGACCAGAGCTAGTATGAGTCATGTAAAAAGAATTTGAATTTGAATTTGTATAATAACAAGTTTTTAAATTTCACATGTGCATTATGTTAGCCAAAATTCTAACATGGTACAGTTTATTCGATAAAATGCACACGTGAAATCAAAGCTCATGTGAGCATTTTGCACGCGAGGATTTTAACATGCAAATTAGGTGAGTTTCACGCGTGCAATTTTTTTTGCTCATAAAATGCTCACCTAATTTGCATGTTAAAAACCTCGCGTGCAATTATGTTAGTTTCTAACGTGAGATCTAACGTGAGCATCACATGTGCATTATGTTAGCTCTTTTTGGTAAGGGAAAAGCTGTTGCTTTGCTAAAATGTTCATCTCATTTAGCTCCACAAAAGTCTCCTTTGAGTTGAAGTTGTCAGATGACCCCATATAGGGGTTATGGCCCTTTACAGGTGAAAAATAGTGATTTTTAAACTACCGCAATAAAATTGAGGATGTATTTTGGTTTAATGCTGTCGTTGTCTGTAAACTTTTTAGTGTTTCCACAATAACTTTAGTTCCACTTATTTGATTGCTATGAAGTTAAACAATGATGTTCATTACCATAAAAGGATGGATGGGATTGATTTTAGGGGATCCCCTTATATGTTTCGAAATTAGGGGCCAAAAAGGGGCTAAAAATGCTACTTTTATATTTGTTGCCACAATAACTTTAGTTCTAGTTATTCCATTGGTTTGTTATTTGGCAATAATGTTCCTTACCATAAAAGGATGAATGGGATTTATTTTTGGGGTCCCCCCTTTTTTGTTTTGAAATTAGGGGTAAAGGGAGCAAAAAATTCAAATACAGTAGCATAACCAATTTGTCAGAGAAAATTATGCAATCAACCAAATGACCTCATAAAGTGAAATGTCAATTTTAAACAGAAAATACAAAAAATTTATATAATTTGTCTAATTATCAAATGTAATTAAAACACCCAGGAGACACTTTTATTGTATCCTAATGCTTCTAAAAACAAATATGACATATTAAAATTAAGGTTGTAAAACCTGTTTTGATAACTTTTACCAAACACACTTCAAACACCTTGTTAAAAAAACCATTTGATTTTGACAGATATCAAGGTAATTTTGGAAATTTTAAGTCAATTAACAGGAATTTTGTACTTTTTCTCAGATTTTCAATGCAATTAAATGAAATTTTTAGCATTGAAAGTATAGGAAAGGGTTTGGTGTTTTAAAATCTTAGTCAATTAAGAGGATTATTCTAATAAGAGTTAGTTGATTATGTGGAATCCACTGTATTTTATTTGTTTCCACCATAACTTTAATCCTAGTTGGTCTATTGCTTTGAAATTTGTCAAGAATGTTTCTTACAATAAAAGAATGAACCATTACGAACTTTTGAGCCCCCCTTTTCCCCATTATGTAATAAGGGGCCAATGCCAAAATTGAAACTTTTTAGCCGAGTTGCAACGAAGTTGAACTTGGCTATTGAGATGATGATGGCGGGCGGCTGGGCGTGCGGGCGGGCGTCAACAATTGGTTTCCGGACCATAACTCAAAAAGTTGTGAACTGATTTTAATGAAACTTTAGGATATTGTTACATACCATAAGAGGAGGAACCCTATTGATTTTGGGGTAAATCTGTTCAAGGTCAAGGTCACAGCGATAGAAAAACCTTAGAAAATTTCTTGAATTAGTGGTTTCCGGACCATAACTCAAATAGTTTTCAACCGATTTTATTGAAAGTTTGGGATATTGTTACATACCATAAGAGGAGGAACCCTATTGATTTATGGGTTAATCTGTTCAAGGTCAAGGTCACAGTGACAGAAAAAGGTTAGAAAATTTCTTGAATTATTGGTTTTCAGACCATAACTCAAAAAGTTTTCAACTGATTTTAATGAAACTTAAGGATATTGTTACATACCATAAGAAGAGGAACCCTATTGATTTTGGGGTAAATCCGTTCAAGGTCAAGGTCACAGCAACAGAAAAACATTGAAATTTACTTAAAAAAAGCAGTTTCTGGTCAATTACTCAAAAAGTAGTCAACAGATTTTAATGAAACTTTGTAATGTTGTTACCAATTATAAGAGGAGAAACCCTAATGATTTTTGGTTAATTTCGTTCAAGGATCAAGGGCAGAGCGGCAGAAAAACATGGTTTCAGGACAATTACTTGAAAAGTTCTCAATCGATTTTACCTGCTGAAACCATTCCTCAATTTGTCTCCATTTTACATGTAATGCCTGTAATAACCAATTATGTTAAATCTTAAAATGAAGACAAGGAAAGTTTTGATTAATAAAATACGGCAACTCGGCTTTTGCACCTATGTGCATATTGATTTTTTATTTTTGGTCTGATTTAAAAAAATTATTTGCATGTTAGTTTTTGTCAAATAGCAGGTACAAAATAGAGAATTAGTTTTGTGACCACCCTTTTCTCCCCTATTATGTATTGTATATATATGTGTCAAATATGTATTTTAAAGTCCACCACAGGATGCATTTGTCAAAAAGCTTTGCATGTCCACCATGGGCTTCATGTGACCAAAGCAATAGACTATACATATTGGGCCTCCAACGTACAGGGTTCAACTTGTTGCGGTCGTATCATGCTGCGCTCAGCGTAGCTTTTTATTCCCTAAAGAATGAAAACTATTGCAGATAGACATGATAAAGAAAAGCTGTTGCTTTAACATGCAGCTCTTTACAAAAGATTCACATAAGTCTGCATTGGGTCTCATATGTCAGATGCCCCCTTAAAGAAAACACCCTTATGGCTTAAGGATCAGATGAGCGATTCATGCTCCTGGGAGTCTCTTGTTTAAGAAACAGATTTCTCAGCCACTACTAATCCTAGGCTTTCGATATTTGGTATTCAGCTTCAGGTAGGGTCTCATATCGTGGAATATGTTTCCAGGTCCGTCGCTTACTTACTCCCTGTTTAATGAGCTGACTTTTTGTCACTTAGCGGGGGACCCAGGAATTCCGTATTAGTTAAAACTTGTGGTGATGTATGCAGATAAAGAAGGTACAGCATCTAAAGCACGCATTTAACTTATGACCCAAAGGTACACCTGCCATACCAATATGGTTGATGTGACAATTGTCTGTAAGGCGTAATGGACTTTAACCATTATTTATGGTCATCCATATGGAAGAAGTTGGTCACACCAAGCTTCAGAGGCATGCAAACTAGGTGCACCTAAAGAACCATACAAGTATGGTTGATGTGACACTTGTCAGTATACAGGAATTGATTAAAACCATTCTTCTATAACTAGAATTGGACACGGATGTGGTGGCCATCACATAGCCCCCCCTCATTTTGTCAGATGAGGTAAAAAGTATGTTTCTTTGGGTCTCAAGAATTTTTTTTTTAAGCTCACAAAAGGATACCCTCAGCTTCATAATTGGACTATAAATTGCCCCAAAAAATCCTAAATACAACTATCCTTTTTGAAAGATGTTAATTTCTTCATGCACATCTCCATATAGTGTACATGTACATTGTACTTCGCCATGTAAAGTTTCATCAAAATCTAACAAGGATCAATTGTGCTTACAAGGTATGTGGACAGACAGCCAGCCAGTGATCCTAAAGATTTCCAAAACTTTGTGGTTGGTATCTTGGTGCTCAGGAAGGGTAATTACTTCCTGCTTGTTGCAACACATCTGTCACATTGCAAAAGATTCTTTAAGTGTGCATCAAAATTGGTATACTATTACATATTGTACCAGGACAATATTATACTAAAGCTCTATGAAAAATGCACATCTGTAATGGTCTGAGAGACAGATATAAGTCTTTAAGCTTTTCTTATGTGAAGACAACAAAAGATGATCCTGTTTTCGCCAATTTTGTGTCAGACATGACACTCTATCAAGGAAAAAAAGTATTTCTTAACTATCCAAAAAAAAAAAGATTATAATAATATTTACAGCCGAGAAAAACAATGCAATATTTAAAATCTTTATTTTTGTCATGATATTTGCGCTATGCCAATCAATAGGTTATTTGTTGGGGTACATGTCAAAGGGTTTAATGAACACAATGTCAAATGGTATCTATGTTCCCTGGCCAATGCTGCTCGATCTGTATCCACCAGGTCAGCACAGTAGTAACCTGAAAGAGAAGATATCAATTGAACATGGTGAAAAAGGAAAATGTGATTGATCACTCACTAGTGATACCCTGTCTTGTCATTTAATTTTCTTCTATCACATGTCAATCAAACATTATGTAATTTTTTTTTTCAATTTCTTGACTCTCGACTTAATATACATGTGTACATTTGTACATGTATGTAAAAACTATATGGAATTGTAACATGTGTAAATGTATGTGTTTTAATTTGTGATACATATGTACCAATGGACCCTAGGACTGCAAAAGATGAGGGAGGTCTGGTGCCATAAAACCTGGTCCAACCAACAAACCATTTCTTTTGAACAGCCTGTACCAAGTCAGAACCATTGCAATCTTTGATATTGATATCTCTTTGATTTGTCTTTGTTTTCTTCTTGGACATTTGAGATTAACCATCCCAGTTTGGTAGTTTTGTTATTACATATACACTTATTCAACATTATGAAAAAGTGGATTTTCAATTTGTTGAACATCAACTTGAAAAGACTTGTAAAAGCTGTAAAGATTTATAGCATTCATGCAGAAAATATACATGTAGGTCAAGGTGACCTTATTTTAACATGGATGCCACTAATCCAATATCATACATGTATCTTGTAGTTGCTGAGATGTGGACCTAAACCAAAACTTTAACCTGAATCATTCAACTGGAAAATTTAGGTCAAGATGACCCAATTTTGGTACGGATGTTGGTTATTATAATGTACCGACTGACCCAATATCATTTCTCTATCACTTGCAGTTATTGAGATATGGACCTTAACCAAAACTTGAACCGAGTCATTCATGCGGATAATGTAGGTCAAGGTGACCTTATTATGGTAGGAATGCTGGTTACCATCCAAGATGTACTGACTGACCAATTATCATCTCTGTATTGCTTGCAGTTGCTGAGATATGGACCTTAACCAAAACGTTAACCCGAGTCATTCATGCAGAAAATATAGGTCAAGGTGACCTAATTTTGATACAGATGCTGGTTACTATCCAATATGTACCCACTGACCCAATATCACCTCTGTATGACTAGCGCTTGCAGTTCCTAGAAAATGGACCTTAACCAAAACTTTAACCAGTCATTCATGAGGAAAATATAGGTCAATGTCCTTAATTTTGGTACTGATGCTGACTTGCATCAAAGATGTACCCATTGACCAAATATCATCTCTCTATGATGTTTAGTTCCCAAGTTATTGACAAAACAAAAACCATTATGTACATGTACCAACCAAACGCTACAAAATGTACATGATGTACAAAATGCACATGTATATCCCCTCCCCAACTCAGGGATAATAACCTAAACTTATATTTTAAATGAAATGAAATAAAATTCCATTTTTTGGCAAAAGATAAGAATGAAGTATTTATTACCTTGTACAACATAAGTGCAATTTAAATTTTAAAATAGAAGCATGTACATTAAGAAAAGATATCTGCTTAAACCAGTGATAGAGGTTGTCCTTAACTTGCATATACATGTAGGTGTTAACAGTTGCTTCACATTAGATGCCTCAGTGATTCCAGTATGGATAGCAACAATAAAACCATGTTTACTCCATATTCCTCTTTTTTATGGCTGTTTAAATGATCAAACCTTCAATAATTCTTTTTAATAGCTAGCACAGCTCCTAGCGGGCACCTATGCTGTGCTCGCAGTTAGGCTATGCCTATTTCATATTATTCTTTATCTTGACAGGTCATAACCTAACATTTTAATACATATTGAGTGAACAAAGACTTAGTCAAAGTTTCAAACAGAATCCTTTTACCTAAATTCCATTTCATCTTCATTGATTTTGCCATCAATCCATCTTCCACATCAAAGGTTATCTTCTATTCTTGGACATCAAATTTAGTTTATTTCCACACTGTCCTGCTGCCTGTTGAATTCTGGGTAGACTGGTCATGTGATCAAACCATGGCATCTTTTCTAAATGTTTTTGAAGGCTGCCTATGTGAAATTCTATACTTTCCTAAACAAAAAAATTAACTAATTAAATAAATTTGACGTCACATGCCATAATAAGTCATAAAACAGAACATAATGAGATGTGAAATTTTAAGGGAACAAAACACAGTCTACACACATCAATCTTACCCCTCTAAGATACATGAATGATTCAAAACTAGCCCTAAATTTCTTTAAAAAAGAAAGACCCTTCTGGAGACTTTTTAGAAGACATGAATACAATTTTTACTGTTAAAAACACAAACACAAAAGTATAAAGATGAATACAAACTTGAAATTGTGTCTATGAGAAGAAGGACTAGTGTACAAAATAAAATGTACATGTAAACTGGTAGCTCGTAATATCTTGGTATGTGGCTACGTAGAAACGGTGACGTCACAATTGAATATTTGGTTGAAATGAACGTAATTAACATGGTAACAATGGAACCCACGATATAATGAGAACGTAGTATAACCCTCCCCTACTGCATAATTCATAATAGTACAAATGTATGGTTGGACCAGATCTCAACCATGCATGAACTAAACCAAAATGTGATGGATGGACACTACATGTACATGTATATAGGGTACCTGTATGTTCAACCACAAATATACATGTAGTTCACCATAAAAAAATGGGGCTCTGCTTTTTTCCCCAAATCTACCAAAAATTCAATAACTCTACCGTTACTTTAAAACTTTACTTACCATGAGATGATAGACAAATGTAAACAATACTGAATATAAGATCCGCTAGTAGAATTTGTATTGGTTAGTCCTTCCGAGTAACTGAGTAAAGATGGCAGAATTCTAAACTTTCTACATGTAGTTTTCTACGGAATCACTGTCATAACCACGACTCGCAGACTGTTTTAAATGTTCATATAGTTTAATTTCTAGACAAATTACAAAATTGTAGATCGAGAACAGTGAACTGTGCTTGAAAAGTTCTGTCAACTCAATTTATACCGGAAGTTTACATGGATGTAACTTTTGAAACAAAGTCGGAAAAGATATTATTTTCCGCCAAGATTGTCGTCTCCGCAGCCATGCAGAACGGAGACGACGTCATCATGAATGATATTTTCCACCAAGATTGTCGTCTCCGCAGTCAAGCAGAACGGAGACGACATCATATTGATGGGGCAAGGTAATTCGTAGAACATAATCGGATTACTTTAAAATCCATTTAAGGTGATGTCGTCTCCGCCGGAAAAAATTGTTATGATTGTCGTCGCGGTATGTAAAAATTCGACGACATCACAATAATGAATTGGTGTCGTCTCCGAGAGAGACCAAAAACTCGACGATAATAATAATGAGTGTTATGATTGTCGTCTCGGTTAAAAAAATTCGACGATAATAAAAGAAGTTATGATTGACGTCTCCGCTAAGGAAAAATTCGACGATGATAATGATGTCGTCTCCGCTCAATAAAAAATCGGCGATGTTAATGATGTCGTCTCCGAAAAAATCGACGACGATCACAAGTTACATTTTATATAGAAATTATGTATTGACGTCGATGGGTTCACAGCGGCTTTCCATACATTACCACCCGAACTTGGCAGGTGACTGGATCCCTCAACACTTTGCAGTATGGTGGATGGTATGTGACTTCTGGAGGGCTATTAAACAACAAATAACACAAAATGATATAATTAAAACTAGAAAATGTATCTAAGATCCACGGATGGCCCAGCCGTTTTTGAAATATCATTATTGACCCCCAATATGTAGTACTCGAGAAATGGACCTAAACAAAAAATTACCAGAGTCGTTCAGGCGTAAATTATAGGTTGAAGTGACCAGAATTGTTATGGATGGTGTGGTGCTACAGGTTACATCCATTGAAGAAATAGCATTGACCCCCAACATGTAGTACCAGAAATATTGGTCTTAACCAAAAATTTAATCAGTCGTTCATGCATAGAAAAAAATGAAATTATAAAAGATGAAGAGTACTAAAAAGCAGTGACCATCACAGGCGTTTGGGTTCAGGATAATTTTTTTTTTATTAATAACGTGTATATAAAAAAAATTCATACTCGTCTATATACTATTTCCACAAGGCAAGAATGTTTGACAGTTCTAAAAATAGAACAAAATTTACCCTTGGAAAACCCCCTATTTTCTCATAGAATTAAAGGTTGTGTGTAAAATATTGGTGATTTTTCTTAATCCTTTCAGTTTTATCTCGCAATAAATCACATATATATCGTGTAACAATGCACAATGACGTTAAATCTAACCTTTTTTCATTCGAAGTGAGCCACAAAACCACCAGGGACGGAAGTAGATAAGGGAGACAATATTCCGCCCCTTGTACCAATTTTATCATTGAATTTGAATAACCACATATATTTTATCCTGTAACGTCTTTTTGTAAAACTATGGTACACATAACAGGTCCTAATGTAAAAAATGTGCGTTTTTGCCACTATCCGTCTAGTTAAAAATAATTCAAATAAGATCGTGACCATATTTTTCCTCCAAAAGATTTTGTTCGAACTCACCTAGATTTTACCTTACTGTAGTGTCACTCGGAATTCCTTTTATTTGGCGGAATATTGTTTCCCTATCTACTTCCGTCCCTGGTGATATTTTTGGTCCGGTTCGGAGGAAAAAAGACTAGATTTGACGTTATTACACATTGTTACACTATAATTTTGAGCCCATAAGAGAGAGAAAACTAAAAAGAATGTGACAATTGCCAATTTCATTTCGATGGAAAACTACTTCTATAAGAAACTCGTAGATTTCCCAAGGTTCTATTTTTAGAACTGTCAAACATTCTTGCCTTGTGGAAATAGTATATAGACGAGTATGAAAATTTGTATATAAAGAATAATCCTGAACCCAAACGCCTGTGGTGACCATATTTCAAGCGGGTTGCATCGTGCTGTCCAAGACACACCTAGTGATGTTATATCATTGACATACTTGGATGTTTCCCTTATAAAATGTTTTTTTTTCCTGATATGTTCATGATGTTTGTGTTGTAATGCTAAATTTATAACACATCATTAAGGTAGTTTTTGATTTATCTCCAAGAATATCCCCAATTAAATCGCAAATTGACATGGAACGTATGATACATGGAATGACGAATATGTGAGTTTTGATATGTTTTTTTTAGCAAGTACTATATAACAAAAGAGACAATTTGAACTATATCATATGATATGATGTATTCATACCATTTTTATTTTATTCTTTTTTATACTAATATGTTTTTTGTAATGTTTGTAATCAATAATCTACTGCAACAGTTCTGCATTGTAATATTATGTAATTTGGTGATTGTTATTAATGCTCTATACAGGGCCCTATGATTGGAAATAAAGAATTATCTTATCTTATGGGAACACAAGGCAAATCGAGGAAACGAGATTCAACTGCAAATGCAAAACGGAATGTGGTCGAAGGTGATGTGCAATTTAGATAAACTGTAAGAGATCTGAAGGTCCTACTCATATCAACACCTTCAACTATGTTAATTTGTCAAAAGCGATCCCTATAATTGCTGAACGCATCTATATTTAGAAGTATACAAAAATATATATTACAAATTCGGGATTGGCATGAACTGATTTTATCTTGATTTAATCTTCGATCTATTTTAATCCTTCTTATTTTAATTGAACTAATTCAATTTGATCATCTGCAAGTGAAAAGTGTCATAAATCTTGGATAAATACAGACTGTTTTGGACATTCAGAGCAATTCAGATTTTCTGAGCGAAGTGATACGCATTGGAAAAAGGTTATGCGCCCCTAAACTAACACCTAGTTTATATCCGGACAAAAGCCTTACACTTACCCAGTGCACCATATATTTTGCAAATTCAGGTTTTTTAACAAGACCAAAATAGAAATTTGCTGCAAAAGATTTGAAGAAAATATCTCACTCCACTTTTGAGAAAATTGAAGTTGAAAATACATTGAATGCTATGGGAAACTGTCTGTTTGTACCTGAGTAGGTACAAATGGAAACATTAAGACAAGTCATAACTTATGATGGTGTATAAATATCTTGTAATGACTTGTCATTAGTGGATAAAATTGAATGAACTAGAGCACAGTGATCAATATACCGGTAAAACATATCAACATTTCTCAGACAAATATATCGTGATATCAAAAACATTGTGCGCGAACTTTCAATTTCTTTTGCAATGGTCATATTTGGACATCTACAGATGAAAATGGGGGAGGGGAGGAGGGGTCCCGTCCCGAATTCCCGTCAAAATAATTTTATAATCCCATTTTCCCGGATAATAAAAACTACCGATCCCGCATCCCGAAAAATAAAATGCAGGTTCCCGTGTCCCGCTAGTCGCTTTTCCCGAATTCCCGTTAAATAATATGGCCAATCCCGGCGTCCCGGAAAAGGTCTTCCCGACCCTCGAAAATAGTGATGACATCAACTTGACATTTTTCGTTATATTTGTGGTTCGAAGAACCTATTCTAGAGAAACAAAGACTTAGAAAGAATTTCAGGCAACAAAATAACCCCCAAAAAATAGCTATTTCCTTAGTTGAACGATTGCACTTTTCCATGATTTTCAATAATTTTTAATTTTCTTGATTTTGATCATTTCTATTTCTTCAAATATATAATTTAAAAGGTGTAATCTTTCAGATAACCCTATGTTTTTGCTTTTACTAGAGGCAGGTAACTCTTCAAAAAATAGACGTCAAACTAGCAGTATGGCGCCAAAGGTCCCAGCAGGTATGTTTATGTAAAAAAGCCATATTTTTGCCATGTCATGTTGTGTAAATAAAACATGTCTTTTTTCGCTACAAGCATGTTTATTATGCTTAACAAAGCCTTTTTTAATTTTAATTCAAATCAACTGAGTTACTTTCAATTAAACTACGGTTTAAAAGTGTCTTGAACATGGAATTCTCTAAAAAAAACACGTGGTGCTTTTTTTTCCAATGTGTTTATATTTTCATGAGTGCTCAAAGTCGCTGGACTAAGTGCAGTATATATCAAATCGATGTGTAAAGTGTTAAGTCTAAAGGCTGTTAAAGCTGTACATAAACCTTTTCAGCTATAGACATCGTCCGTGACGGACTGACTGACGGACGGAGTCAGTCGAACGATTATTTTAATTTTCATCCTAATTTATAGTTTGACACATTTTCCATACCTGTCACAAAACAAACTGTTACCCTCATAACATGTACACCTGTGACATGTTTCAGGTGACAGATAGGTCTCTCCATCTTTCAATTCCTTGCCTTTAAAGTTACAACCTATTGATAGAAGAAAATGTATCATTGTCATGATTCTTTAATTAAATCCTAAAATCAGAATTAAGAAAATTTTACTAGCGACAGGTAACTCTAACTAGTGACAGATAAATCTCTCTTGCTTCTGTAGGTTAACCCTAACAATTGAAAAAAAATGTTATTAGTGTCAGGTAACCCTACCCTTTCTTTCAGTTTCACGCTCTGTAGTAGAGTGACGAAACGAGAGAAAGTCGTTTAGTTTTCGAGTTTAAATGACCCGTTTGTCTGTCAAAAATGATAGATTGATTATTGAGCTGAAAAAATGTTTGTCGTCGCATAAACATGTGGTGCCATCTGACGTTAAAATGACGTTATCCGAAGGTAACCCCTTGAGACATACGTATCTACATTTCATCTAGCCTAAAATAAAATATTTCCGCTTATTATCTATAGAGTTTACTATCTGAAAACAAAACTATAAGGATTAATTCAGGTTTTAGATGCAGTAAACAAAAGAAATTTTAGTTTTTTGTTGATGAAATTTGTATCCGAGTAAGAGTCAAGAAATGCCTCAAAAAAGTTGTTCGCTTCTCCTACAGCAAACTTGCACCTTTTCAGTCAAAAAATGATATATATATAGCTATGAAGGATTAGGTACAAGTGAAAAAAAAAAACGATTTAGATTTTAGAAAAATGCTTTTAATTTAAAGTTATATTGAATAGTTTAAGGTTTTTTTTTCTCGAGCAGATGACGTATATAATTCGGAATATATGCAACACTTTATCGAAATCGTTTGAATTTTAACTCCAAGGTTATTTGTGTATTCATTGTGTGTTACAATATTAACCTTATTTTTTTGTGAATAATTTTTTCGAAGTTTGTCATGTTTGTAGTCATCTTTTGTTAATTTATTTGATATTTTCAGTCGGAATACCAAGATGTTTTGAAAATTGTACTTTGTTTTTGAAGTAAACAAACAAAAACCTGTGGGTGCGTTTGAATAATTGGTGTGTTTGGCTTTGATTATAAAGATATGAATAAGGAATGTAACAGTGTTGAAGTTGTGTCTTTTGGTCCAAATAGTAGATTATGCTTCAAAAGTAAACCAGTAAAAGAAAATTAAAACCATTTTCTGACAACTCCGTTGCCTAAAGGATGGGTAGTTTCTTACTGAAAAAAAATCTTAGAAAGGCGGCCAACAAAATTTCATAATACTGATTAGTCATAACCGAAGTTTCCAAAGGTTTGTGCTTATAGCTGGTTACTTCCAAAACCCGAAAATAATGAAGAAATTGGAGCGTGAAAAAATTCGCAAACTCAAAATATCACTCTCGCAAATGCTTTCTTTTCAAGCGTATAGAGTATGGGATATCAGATGGAAAGCGATTTTATCCCTCACGCTAAAGGTAACATTTACAAAAACGCGGAAATTTCCACGTTTCCAGTTTGTGATCATATGTCTTGTAATCACGAAAAGGCAGCTTTCGTCTTATATAAGTCGACGAAATGTATTTCAGTAGAGGTGTAAAAGGAACGTTTTTTTTTTTACTCAACACGAATACGTTTGTTAAGGTGTGCATTTGCTTCATTCCGTTGAAAAACACATGTGAAGTTTGGTTTCAAACTGTTCCCGTGTGGGTTAGGAATAGGCCCACAGCGGTAAGCTTGTTTGTAAAGAGGGACACCAAGGAGCGCTCAGAAAACTTACGTCGAGTCAGGCCACATTGACCACAAAGCGACTGGGAAGTGTGTCCCAGGTTATTGAATAAGGACATAAAGAATGGATTAAAGTGTTTAGTTTTTCGCACGTTAAAGAACCATAATGCAGGCCTCGATAAGAGTAGGACCCGTAGGATTCCCATGTACGAAGCTAAATTGGCCGATCAAACCCTAGCTTTCATCCGTCAACTTTCCAACCCACTTGGCTTTGTGTCCCAATTTCTTCCACTTCATCATCATTTCATGTTCATTTTATGTTCTTCTCCCTGGTATGGCCGAGATCGTGATGCTTGGAAGTAATTTAGCAAAACTAGTAACAGACTGACTGACTGGTTGCAAACAGCGTTAAATTCTATAGATAGCAGAAGGTTTATTCACTCATTCCATCTGGTGTATCTTCTATCAACTTTTATTCAGATTTTGCCTTTTGCACATACTTGTGACTCGAAGTCACGACATTTTGTAATCAGAAGTGGCAAACACATTGTATAACGCATCGAAAACGAATTCGGATCGTTTTGCAAATCTTGCTGCCTAAGCAAACGATGACCATGAAGACGCTTTTGAAAAAGAAAGGATTTTTTGCTGTTAAATATGTAACCAGAGTTCACAATATAAAACTTTTAACCTCTTAATTTGATAAAATAATTACTGCAGACTTTTTTACGAGACTTGATTTGTTTATGCAGTGGTAGAAAATGATGTGAAACTAGATGTGTCTGTAAAGAACAGGATCTTTCGTGCACATGCTTGTGTCTTTGTAAAAATGAGGATAACTGTCTCTATCACCAAACTGTTGTTACAGCTGTTGCAGTAAAGGTGCCTGAAGAATCAGATTTCTAAAGTGTTGTAATTTGAAACAATTTTAGGGATAACTGCTGTACTTTTGGAATATTTCAAAAAATGTCCCATTATATTAGATTTTTATTTTTTATGTAACTTGACCTGTGACGGAACTCGATCAGATTTCCAAATGGGTGATAAAAGTGCCGTAAAATCATTTGCCATAGTGAAGCTGGGTAACACAGTGTGAACAAAAACATGTACTATTAGTACGAAGAGCAAGATCCATCTTTCAGACTTCAAAGTTAAATTGCACTTTGAAATTCAGACTGAAATCCATTCTATAATGCTTCGTAGTTCAGACTTCAAATTTTAAATCCGTAACTATATTAATCTTTCGAACTTCATTGTTTTTTTTATTTAAATTACACATGGGAAAGCAAGCAATAGGTGGAAAAAGGGGCTCTACCTGGATAAGCTAATGTGTAAACACGACTTTATATATATTGTATCAGTCTTACACACTAGAAAAAAACATAAATAATTGGGATTTCAAGACTTAACAATTCTAAAATGATAAAAAAAAAACATCAATTTAATTTTTTTTTCACTAGCCATATCAGGAATATATACATGAAAGAGGTGATCAAATAAAGCATAAAACGTATGAATTGAAAAAAAATAATGTAATTCAATTGAAATTGTATTTGTTTGATTTTGTGTTATATTAAAAAATAAACAAAAACAAGAACTGGATTTTAAACAAAAGTTTATTTGCGCATTTATAATTTTGTCGTAGTGGGACACGTACGTTTAACTCGCATCAATTATCATTAAAGCAAAAACGAACAGAAGTATTAAAACAATAAACTTACCCGATGTAAGTATGTAATTATATGCATTCACAAAGCCGAGGAACATCCCAACTAGAACAACCAGTAAACAAGCTTGTCTCATCGTGCTCTGTTGTGAAATCTACTGTAGATCCAGAACAACTCTTACTATGAGAAAGTACATGCTTATTTTAGACATATATACCAAAAATTTGATGAATTAATGGCTTTAACATTTGTTATAAATGGATAAAATTTATTAAATGAACAACTATTTGTCTAGAATCATATATGAAAATCATAACAAATTTGATTTCAGACAAAAGAATGGTCATTTTATAAATAATATCTATTTATTACAAATGTCAAAGCCATTAGGTCATTAAGCTTTCGGTATTTAATAACACATTATATTTTGGACAAAAGAATGGGCATTATATAAATTTTATCTATTCATTAAAAATGTTAAAGCCATTACACGGGGTCAGATCGGACAGTACAGAGGTTGTTGTATTAAGCTCAAATCTACCACTTCCCGTTAACATATGCATGAACTTTACTATCATTTACACGACAACTTGATCAAACCGTTAAAAACGCACAAATGCTTAAACCTAACCAAATATTATGTTGCCCATTCTAAAAAAGATACCTTTTTGGTCAATACATATAATTATTTCATGTATTTGAATTTTTACCTCCTCTGAAAAGGAAGAGACCCTCTGACCCCTATCAAAATTCCTTTTCCAAGAACCACTAATTGATGCAACAAAAAAATAAAGAACACGGAAAGCCTAAATATATATATGCCAAGCATGTGAAAAGGGTTTTTTTTCTGGTTAAAATCATTTTAGAAACACCAGCAAAATGCTTACAATTCTTTAAACACTAACTATGTTTGTCAAAATATTTGAAAGAAAAGAAAAACAAATTACGATTACACTGAATGATAACATTAGAACATGATCAATGTGTTGTCTTCCGTGTCCACCTATAGTTTTGGTCGTCCGTTACATGCATCAGTTATGCGCTAGTTTTTATTATGTAAATAAATTTTAATGAAACTTGTACACCAATTTGTGTGTTCCGGGTGGCGAATAGGCCCGCAGCAGCACAAAACCTGTCAAAAAATTCCACTAAAGAGCACTCAAAGGTCTGACATCAGGTCAGACCGCTTTGCCCACGAAACGACGAGGATTTGTGCCCAACGTGGCTAAACGGGACAGTCCTGTCATGATGAATGCCGGGGTCGTCAGGTTATAATGCGGAAAACCTGACCGCAAACCAAAGTGGTGCACCGTGTTGGAGAAAATGTCACGTTCCTCGCGCGTTAAGGAACCTTGCTACAGGAGGACGCTAAATTGTCAGACACTTCCCATTACTAGGAAGTAGGTAGACAATAGAGAGGTTGCTGAGATTGCTGTCCATAATTGACCATTGATGTTGAAATGAAGTAAGTTGGCAAACAGGGAGTTGATGAGAGATAGACTCTTAATCGAATCCCACGCTATGGGACTTCGTACTGCATATCAAAATACAAAATATCAAATTAGAATGAAATAATTTTTCTTCACATTCGCATTTTTTTCAACTAGAATTACCTGCTCTCAGTAAAAAACGTAATTTCAATAACCGCTGCAAGTGGACCAGAGGTCCCCCAGGGTAAACACAAGTCTGGTCGTCAGACTTTTCTGACACGCTTTACCGTAAAATTTCTAATATTTTTGTCGCTGAAATTTTCTATTTTTAAATTCAAAATTGTAAAAACACCAAGTTTCTTTCCTTGTAATGCACATGGTCGATATCCTCAATGTTAGATTTTGCTTTCTTGTTGGAACATTTTGGTTTTGAGTACTTTTCGTTTTCAACAATTTTGGATTTGACCTTCCAATGTTTTGATTTAAATGCTACTAATGAGAGGTTTACTCCTTGAAATATCGATATGAAGCATATCCAAATTAACCGTATATACCCGCGTCTTGGTATTTGTATTTTGAAACCACTGGGCGATAACCGTTGCTGGTGGACCAGAGGCCCCTAAGGGTAAACACAAGTCTGATCGTCAGATTGTCTGACAAGATTTTCCATAAAGTTACTACATGTAATATTATTTTCGCCAAAAATTTCCGATTTTTAAATCAAAATAAAATTCCAAGTTTCTTTCCTTGTAATGCACATGGTCGATATCTTCGGTGCTGGATTTGGGTTCCTTGTTCGAACGTTTAGGTTTTGAGTACTTTTCGTTTTAACAGTTTTGGATTTGACCTTCCAATATTTTGATTTAAATGCTACAGATGAGAGGTTACTCCATGAAAAATCGATATCTGACCGTTTATACCCGCGTCTTGGTATTTGTAATTTTGAAACCACTGGGCGATAACCATTGCTGGTGGACCAGAGGTCCCCGAGGGTAATCACAAGTCTGGTCGTCAGACTTGTCTGACACGATTTTCCATAAGGTTTCTAATATTTTTTCGCTGAAATTTTCGATTTTTAAATCAAAATTGATAAAAACACCAGGCACGAAGAAACGCAAAACACAAAATCAACTAAATGGTAATCAGTAACGCGAACTCAAGTCATGACAATCAACCGTGGGTTGCCGACGATGAAAACAAACGCATTATCTTGATATCTTTCATTCAATTTCCCATTATTTATCACGCTGACTTGTTTAAAGCTGACAAAGATCGCAGACAACATTTTCTAAATGAAATCCGCGTCGCCGATTGGTCAGTATTATTATCGTGTCGGAAACATGAATATATAAATGCACAGTTAAACTAGTACGACACACGATTATATATATACATGTATACGCTATATTCCGCACATGCGGAAATTATTTTACGCTTTCACATTTGCTAACAATATAACGATACTTGAGTGCTCAATATTAACATATTCCATGCAATTGTTCATGTTAACATTTATAGAAACCTACATTATGAAAAAAAAGCACATAGCAATCCAGCGTAAAATTTCTTATTGCGTCATCTGATTCATTTGGATTCCATGAGGCCATCGCCTTCTAATATTCCATTTTTTTTCTCCGGCAAGACAGGTAAAAACTAGATAAACATTTGGCTATATCAATTCATTTTTACATGTAAATACAAAACAAAATCAATGTATGTTGCCATATATTCTTGAAATTTACATTTACCAAAAATATCAAGCTGTATGAACATCTATTTGAGTATAAAGGATATAATTAAGTAAATGGAATATAACACATCTCATTAAAAAGTTTGTGTCCGGCTTTTTTATTTCTTCTCTTTGTTGTAGGCATATCCAATTGCAAGACCTCCGACGACAATTGCCGCACCAACTTTTAATACCGTCTCTAGGACGGATTGTGCCTGGAATAGTTGAAATCAATTATACTGTTATAATCATATAAAATTATATGTGTGCAACTACAAGTAATGAACTTCAGTTGAGTTCAAGGAACCCTTATCATGACTGTCGCACCTGTGCATGACTAATCTCCACAAAATCATTATTGTCTTAAGTGTTGTGTCGGATTTAAAATTGATACGTTTATTTTTTTAACATCAGTCGATTGATGATTTTCAGCTAACTGTCAGTAGCAGCGAGTGTTCTATAAAGAGTCCCTTTACCGTCGTTGCGTTTGTTATTGTTGTCTTTTGTCTTAAGTTCTCTCTACTGAAATTGAACTTTGATCGATTTGATTGTTATTGTATGTTTACTTTTAGTGCTTTTTCAAGGATAAGTGGAAGATTGGGCCCAAAAAATTAGGTTAACCCCGCTACATATTATATATTCCTGTCGTAAGCCAGGAATCTTTGACAAAGCTTCTGTTTGTACTTTTTGATGTGTTCTTTTTCTTGTTTAATAAGAGGGTCATTCTGTGACTATTTCAGGGCTCAATTTGAATTATATGCATTTTATATAGACCATGGGTAAATTGCAGAACCGCGAGCAGCGCCTACTGGCATTGTTGAAGGCTGCTGGCGGTTATCCATTGTGTGTTTTGCCGCTGTGGGCTGTTTCGTGTACACTTATTCCACATCTTATAATTTTCTAACAAAGAAAAGGACAAGAAAAAAATGGTAGACAACTGTCCAATTCTAGCCTGCTGTCTACCTTTTTTTATCGTTTATTTCTGAAAACTCAATTTTATTTCTTTATACCGACTGTCTTCAGTTTGACAGTGGTAAACGATACCCGATATCACCCCTTGCTGAAACAAAACCAGGTTTACTTTCAGTTTGGAGTTTCTTTTCATGAAGGAACTATAAGATATCATCGCGAAATAAGCAAACAATAATCCTTATTCTTTTTTCAGTAATCACATGATTCGCAAATACTTAATTGTTTTATGATTATATAAGGGGAAATTAAATAAATCCCTACAAATTCCGCGAAGAAAACGGCCCAGCTTGTCTTGAGAGGCAACAAAGATTTTGACGTGTAAGTAATGAGTATATATACACAGGGGAGAATCGGTATATCGGTAAAAATGAGCGTGAACAATTTTCCTATCGCGGTCAAGTATTGTGCGTGATCGCGAACAATTTTGTACCGGATCGTGAACAACGCATATTGGCGTGATTTTATAGAATTAACTAAAAATTAAGAAATTACAAACGTCATTCAAAAAACTTAAAGCGTCTGGCAAAATAACTATGTTTCCTTTACTGAAAATCATTTTAACATTTTGCTTTGGAAATTTCATTTTTCCTAAAAACGTAAAGGCGCTATACTGCCCATCGTTTTTTACATGATAGTTGAATTAAAAGAACAATTTATTTCAAATAAAACTTTAAATATGTTTAAAAAAACTGAAACATATTTTGATATTTAACATTGAGAATGTCTCTAAATATAAAATATTCCATTTATTTAACTAATATGGAATATTTAGTGGGGAAAAGTGTAAAAACGATTCAAAATTTGCTTTTTATGATCGCAAACAATTAGGTACCTGCAAAATTCGATCGTGAACAGGACAGTGTGACCACATTAAATATAATAAATATTTTTAATTAAACCTTCGATTTTATGATAATTTTAATATTGAATTCATGATGAAATACAATTTTTTGTATCATTATGAGTAGTTCATGATAAAATAATTGAAAACAGTAAATTTTGTTTAGTTGCAAGATTTAAATTTAATATGTTAAAGATAAAAGTGCAACTTGAAGAACCTCCTACATGTATATAACTTGTTCAGACAGGCAAAATTTTTTTTTCTCGAAAACTCCAAAATCGCTACCCTAAAGCCTCAATAGCTGTATATAGCATTCATCTGATTGATCAGTGGTTTCTATCCTTTTTTTTTTAAATTGGACATTTAAATGGTGATTTATTTCAGTGTACGTATATAGAATGAGAATTGCAGCAAAATTTGCTGAAAAAGTGATGTTTTTTTTCCTTCCAATACAGTGCAATTTTAGTAATTTTCATAATTTTGCTCACCTGGTACTCTAAGGTAGGAGTTTTGCATCGTTCCAGTCTACTCAAAAAGGCTACAATTTGCAATTTTTTTAAGGATACTCATTGTCCAAATTAACGTCTATATATTCTTATCGTTCATCAATAAAAAAAACTAATAACATATCTGGACAAACAAGCACCAATGGTACATTCGAGTGTCAAAAGTCCGAAAGAGTAACGGCAAACCCGGTGAACATGAACAAGAACAGCACGAGAAAACACAAAACAAAATCAACCGAACAGAAATCAACAGAGTAAACTCGGGTGCTCCGAAAGAGAAAGCGGTTCCTGCCTGCTATAGCACACCCACCGCGCTGTCATTTGCAATCCAGTGTGTCAAATCCGGTAAAGGAAGATAAAACAAAACCCTATGACAAATCAATCTGTGATTTTACATTTTGACATAAATGACATATTATGATTTTTTTTTAAAGCAGAGGCACCAATGGGGCATTCGTATGTCAAAAGTCCAAAAGGGCAACGACAGAACCGATAAACACTCATGCCTGCTATAGCACACCCGTCGTGTTGCCAATCTATTCAAACGCTTAAACTCTTCATTATCTAAAACATTCGATATTGACTAATAAATTGTTCGCGATCATAGTTCACGATTTAAAACCAGCGGTGCCAAATTGTTCGCGATCCCAAAAATAACAAAAACTACATAAAATGTCCAGTTTCACTCTTGCATTTGAAAGAAGACATATTTTTTAGCTCTTGGTAAATGAAATAATGATATTTGACTCTAAAACTATGGCAAGCCGTTTTTACATTTATTCCTCTTTATAGATATCTCATAAACTTTACAAGATATCTCATAAAGTTTATAAGATATCTTATAAACTTTATAAGATATCTTATAAACTTTATGAGATATCTTATAAAAAAAAATTTATAAGATATCTCATTTACTTTATAAGATATCTTATAAACTTTATGAGATATCTTATAAATTTTATAAGATATCTTATTTACTATATAAGATATCTTTAAAAGAAAATAAGATATCTACTAAACACAATGTTTATAAGATATCTGATAAAGTTTATAAGATATCTCATAATGTTTATAGGATATCTTATAAAGTATATGAGATATCTTATAAATTATTTTTTATAAGATATCTTATAAAGTTTATAAGATATCTTATAAAGTTCATCAGATATCTTATAAACTTTATGAGATATTTTATAAAGTTTATGAAATATCTTATAAAGTATATGAAATATCTTATAAAGTATATGAGATATCTTATAAATTTTATGAGATATCTTAAAAGAGGCCTTATAAAAATATAAGATATCTTATAAAGTTTATAAGATATCTCATATATTTTATAAGATATCTTATTAAATATATAAGATATCTCATATAAATGGGAGTTTATAAGATATCTTATAAAACATATGAGATATCTTATAAAACATATAAGATATCTCATAAAACATATAAGATATCTCATAAAACATATAAGATATCTCATAAAGTTTATTAGATATCTCATAAAGATTATGAGATATCTTATATAAAATAATTTATAAGATATCTAATAAAAGTTATAAGATATCTTATAAAGTTTATGAGATATCTCGTAAACTTTATGAGATATCTTATAAAAAATAACTTATAAAATATCTCATAAAATATATAAGATATCTAATAAACTTTATGAGATATCTTATTAACTTTATAAGATATCTGATTAGTTTTATAAGATATCTTATAAGTTTTATAAGATATCTTATAAATTATTTTATATGAGATATCTAATAATCTTTATAAGATATCTTATAAACTTTATGAGATATCTTATATGTTTTATAAGATATCTTATTTGTTTTATAAGATATCTTATATGTTTTATAAGATATCTCATATGTTTTATAAGATATCTGATAAACTACCATTTATAAGAGATATCTTATATATTTAATAAGATACCTTATAAAGTATACGAGATATCTTATAAATTTTATGTGATATCTTTAAAGAGGAATAAATATAAATATGGCGTGCCATATAAAACACCATATTTCATGCATTTTTATATTAATATGAAGCAGAACACACATGTTTTGTTTACAAAATGTGTTAAATTCTGACTTTTTTATATCAACATACTATCTGCCTTTTCAAAATTTGAGAAAGCTATTCAATTTTAAGTAAAACGGCTTTCATGTTTCAATTTATTAAGTTAAACCATTTTGCCAGACATAATTTGTTTTTTTTTTAATTTTGCTTTTTTTTAACGTGCTATAAAAGAAAAAAAGACTGACCTTCTACGAAAAAGTCCATTATGCGTTGTTCACGATCCGGTACAAAATTGTTCGCGATCACGCACAATACTTGACAGCCATAGGAAAATTGTTCGCGCTCATTTTTACCGATAAACCGATTCTTCCCTGTGATATAGTAAGATCCATATCTGTTCTATATGCGGATCAATTGGGTTGACCTTATATTATGTGTACGCGTAGTGGTCAGAGCCTGACCACTCACAATACTGGACCAACGTGTATGGAAAGTGTCATGCCCATAAAAATCCCTTTTGTATACCGCCAAGTTACATATCCAACAAAACATAGGCTTTCGTTTTTAAATCCCTTATTCGTTATAAGATCAAAAGTTTCGGGATTATCAAAAACAAATAAATAAATACAATAAAAAAACGACAAAATCGTTTTCCCGAACTTTGCTTTTATATTTTCATATAAACAGCTAGCTCTCTATGTTTAGTTGTTCGGTTTATACATGTAATTTAAATTGTTTTGTCTAAAAGAAATGAAGCTGTAAATTTACCTGCTGTGACCACTTGTCTCCATTTCTACACCAAGCCGCAAATTAAGTGTTCACAATTATCCCATAAGACATGATAACTATAATCCCCAACTTTAGACAAAGCTCTTTCTACAACTTCCTCTGGTGACAGTGGTCTGTATAAGGTGGAATATCATATTTTATTACCTAATATTATAATAAAATTTCCTTTTCTATTAACTATATCTAAATTTTGACCATTGTCACATTCTACCAGGCAATAGAAAGGTGTTCTATTGCCCGGTGACGTTCTATTGCCTGTTGCCATTTTGACCTCAAGTTTGATTGGACTATTTATAAGCAATGAATATTTATTATCTATTCCGGGTCATTTACGTGAAGTCCATGCAACTGCAAAGTCTGTTTGTATATGTTCTACTTTAAACCGGTTCCATAATAGGGCGTAGTTCAAATGGTCATCTAACCCAATCTTTTCTTTTCAAAAGTATATGGAAAAAATAACCTTAATTTTCTTTCAAAACAATACGACTAATAATTTTATTGAAAAAAATATTAGGTAATAAAACAGTTATTGAATGTGTAGCAAGGCAATAGATCAGAACTATTTTCCCCTTGGTATCCAGATTAGCTCAATGTTCTATTGCCCTCAGACTACGGCTTCGAGCGATAGAACATTAAGCTAATCTGGATACCTCGAGGAAAATATTCTGATCCATTGCATGACTACACATTAAATAACTGTATAATAAAGTAACGTCTTAGCATGCAAGAATGTTTGAAATTATATGGTTTGGATAAAAGCTTTTGAATTTACCCAGGTCCCGTATATATGCACGACAAAACGACATTATTTCTATACACGAGACGTTCGAGTGAGATAGCTTTTATGGAATCAGTTGTATTGTTTTCGTCCCGATTATGACTGAAATATCACTGACGGGATATTAAGCAACCCACAATCCATCAATTTATAGAATTTAGTCCGCCACATATAATCAAAGAATTGAGGATTCCCTGTGATCAATGGAAACCTCTAATTGGTCAATATATATATACATTTGTAATTGATTTTTCAGAAAAAAAACTGGATCTTTTTCTTTGGCAGTAATGTTTCCTTTACTATTAAAAGAACGTACAAGTATTTCAGCAATTCAGAAAAATTATGCGCCATTATTTTAAATTAGGTTGCTTTAATAAAATCGCAATGTAAGAAAGAGATTCGACGCCGTAAAATGTGGTGCTCCGAGCTATTTCTGTTGAAATAAAAGAATTAAATAAAAGTCGTTGCCATTTGCATTTCTACTGGGTACATCCGCGTAGAATGTCTATTTTTTTTGGATGTTCCCGTACCATATCGGATAGCGTTTAGCTGGGACACTTTTCACGAAGTATCCTTTATTTAACTGATCCGTTAATCTAACGGATGACTTAACGGGGATATCATTAAAATACGTGGTATTCTTATTTATCTATTTTAATCGATTAAATCGATCTTTGGCTACGTGACGGGTGTGCTATAGCAAGCAGGAACTGCTTACTCTACCGGAACATCCGAGTTTACTGTCGTTCCGATTTGAGTTCACGTTGCTGAATTCGATTTTGTTGTTATATTTGTGTTTTTTGTTTGTGTGTGGTTTGTTTCGTTGTGATGTTTTTTTTTTGTCTACCAATTTTGTCTTTGTCTTCTCGGTATAATGATATTTGAATACCCCTTTGGTACACCTATGCTTCTTTCCTTACATAATAATCTTATAAAGTAGAGATATTGAATGAGTTGTAAAACCAAATCATAAATGGGTTGAAATGGAACTCATGTTTTTATGAACATGATGTAGAACAACAAAATAAACCATGCAATTCGTTGAAAAAAGCACGGGGAAACAAATTGTCAGGAACGACCGTATTTAACTTGAACAAATATGAATAAAAACCCAGGAAAAATACACACGTCAACTTTCTATCCTTGTCATTGTTTTTCTTTGCTAGACTTGGCCCAGCTACTACCATAAAATCATCAACTTGAACTTGAGGGGTAGTAGTATTTTGTGTCGCTCCTCCCATTCTTGTGCTCGTGAATCCTGATCCCATTTCAGCTAGAGTTTCGAGAAATCCACCATTCCCAGGCATTCCTTGTAAATGAACTATTTTTTCATCGCCTAAAAATATAAATATAAAAAACACGAATGAATTTACATAATCGGATACTATTATAGTATCAAAATTAGTTAACACCTAACAGAATTGATTAAAAAATGCATTCGGTTGTTAATTTTGTTTAAAATGATCACTGCAAATCTATGAGCACAATAGCGCTGTTTAAATTTTGCTGTAAAAACAAAACCGACTTGAAGCGGAAACACTTAAATAATTGAATCTTAAGTTTCAAATTCAATAATTTGAGACAACCTCCATGGCGACAACCGGAAAAGATCGCATAGTGCCAGTAATGCGCATTCGTTGAAAAGTTTCTTTTTCGAGAAATGTTAGAGAAACTCTCAGAAACCTTATCAAATGCCTCCCCTCTCATTTCATTACACCTAATGGCCCTGTCACACTATAACGTTTTAGCCGAAAATTCGAATAATGTTCTAAAACGTTTGAACACGTTTGCAGTCGCTGTAAAAATATATTCAAGATTTTTTGGCTATGTTCATTGTTTTTTGTAAAAAGATTTTTTTTGTCAGGTTTCAATTAGTATTTGAAGCTTTTGACTTTCCCCTTTGTAATTCAATCTAACCTTTAAAATTCTGGGGTTGATACGCTAATCTTTCGTTACAATGACGCTCGTTGAATAGGTTTCTTAATCGTTAGACTGACGCTAGACGTGCGCTGAATTCTCGCTAGACACGTTCGTTTCCATTTAGCTTAGCGTTCGTCAAACGCATTTCAACGTGCGCACAACGACCACATAGCGTGCATCAGCGTGTGTATAACGTCCTTCTAACTTATGCCTGGCGTTCGAATAATTAATTTATAACATGTTAGCGAGCGTCGGAAATTTTAAGCAAGTTGAAAAATTTGCGACGCACTCGACGTTCACCAACGCACGCTGACGTTCGCTAACGTGTTTGTAGCGTGTTCATAACGTATAAAAAAAAACGTACGCAGCGCACACGCGTGTTGAAAAATATATTCTAAAACGTCGGAACACGTTGGCTAAAACGTTATAGTGTGACATAAACAAAGAAATAGTTAACAACTATATGGAGAAGTAATCAAACAATTTACAGAAAATTCGATCTCATGTATTCAAACTTTAAGATACAAATAGAATGTGTTATGAGTGTACATGCCACACCACCTTTAAATGGTAAAGCATCAGCAATATTTAGAAAACTTTGGATGGAAAATAACCAGTTTCGGGCCAGAATTCATGGAGGTCGCCGCTTGTTGTTGTTTTAGAATATAACTCACTTGGTTAAAAATACTCAAAATCTATCAACCCAAACACGTACTAATATATTTCAAGATATTGATATATCTAATATTAGAACACAATAAAAGTAATACCTATGTAGACTCCCCAGTGAGAGAAGAAACCTCTAGGAAACTCCACAAGGTCGCCCTCCTCAAGTTCTCGTAACAATCTCTTGTTTTGGGTGAACACCTCCAGAGCCATTTTGTCTTATCTATACATGTATGTAATAGACATGATAGAAAAATCGTTTACATTTGACATTTACAATTGAAATTAACGATTTAGGTATTTAAATCTAGGGTTGATCTCATAAAGCTTCTTTGACAGTTTCACTTAAATGGATACTTCCTTATAGTATATGCATTAATACTAATATTCAACTTTCTGTTGATAGTCTTTTTTTGGCGTTTTAAGTTACTGTCTGCTACACAGTATGTTAGTTTGTTTTCTCGAACATGTTGTTATGTGAACGAACGAAGAATTGTTTCTGTATCGGCTTAGAAACGTCTGATGAAGAAATTAATCAAATGAATCGTGGGTTTGCATTTATCAAACGAACCTGTAGCATAAGGAAAATGTGAGCATGTCCTCCTTCTTCTAAACAATGAATCTAAATTTTGGTATAATTCACAAAAACTTAAGTAATCGGTTTATAGAAGTTATGCAAGTTCCAAACTATGACGATTTTTACTTTGAAGTCAAGGACTTCCAAAGTATAGTCAAGGGGGGTATAACTTCCATTATAAAGGTATATACGGATGTGCCGCTGGAATGGGTATGGTTTTTCTGCCTCAAATTATGTGAATGGGTGTGAAATCACTTGTGTAAATATATCAATGGATGGTTAATTTGAAATAATTGATATGTCTATGGGTCATAATTTAATCCTCACTTCCTACAACATAACTTGATACAGAGCAGGTTTCTAATCGCAATTAATTACTGTCTGCTGCAGCTGACTAGCCCTAGGTTAAATTTGCATGCTGTGTTTGTCATGACAGATCACTTGTGTCAGATTTATCAAAGATTAAAAGATTACATGCTGCTGATGGTTTTGTTTTTTATTTGTCTATTCTTTCAACACATACTTAACAGATAATTATGTAATTAATTTATGCCAATACCCAGCGAGTGAAAGTCAATCCCAAATTCCTTGCAAAAATATATAAAGCTGCACATTTATATTATGAAATTAAACTGAAATAATTATTTCAAAATGAAAGATATTCGCGGAGTTGAGAGGGGCAAATGCAATAATTGTGATGAGTGTGAAAAATTTGTAGGCTATTGTGATTGTGTTGCTGTAAAACATACTAAGACTGGCCCAAGTCCACCCATGAGCATGGATGTACCTGAACCTCAAACAAAAAAGAGGAAAATTGATATTGATGAACTTGAACAAAGTGCCAACGTAAGTGACAAAACAGAAGGTCAAATGTCATTCAATCAGGACTTTCAAATTGGTGAAAACTCATCTGAAAATTGTGAAAATCCTAAACTGGAAAATCCATTGAGTGCAAACGAAATCCAAGAACCACCAAGTCCTTATGATGATGATACTGCAGATCAGTGCAGCAACAAATCAGGTAAAAAGTCTAGATAGTTTTCTTATATTCTGGATATAAAAAGATATTTTTTTTAATTTTAATATTAAAAATCGACCTAATTACAAATTAAAATTGCGTTACATTTAACTCAAATTAGTTTTCCTGAGAAAATGCTGCTGTGTGCTCTAGCTTAAGATTCTACACAGTTTTGATAATTATGGTAAAATGAATAATTAAGTTATCTTTATTCATTTTTTTCTTTACCGATTTAAATTTCTTTTCATGAAAGAAAAAAATACAACAAAGTAATCAGAACAAAAGTGGCTTACAAACATGAACAATAGCCTTATGTGCATTTCATCTTGTCCGTATGTCTGTGGTCTGTTCACATTGAGGTTCTTGTAGGCACTATTTTTACTCCAAAACTAAATATATTAACATACTAACGGAAAAAAGAAACTGTGCATCACTTTGAAAAATAACAAATTCAAAATTTTATTTAGTATTTGATACATTTTATCACAAAATTATTGCAAAATCATTTTTGTAAAGATGTGGACAAAAAAAATCATTTTTAGACCCCTAAAAGATGTTTTGTTTGCAGTTTGAAATCAGGGAGTGTCAATTTGAAATTCACAAATTTACACTTTGGAAAAAATGCACAGTTTTGAAATTAAGTTTTCTCTGCTGATTTTCACCAAAAACGATTATTCTTTTAGTGGTTGAAAGTTAACAGCTTTAATTTTCATTGAAAATCTTGATTTTTCATTTTTGGGTTAAAAAAGTGGTTTTTTGAATCTCAGAAACTGGAATTACACAAATTTCGGATTTTTACCCAAAAATGATCTGCATGGTCCACTCGACATTCAGTGAAAATTTCAACTCGATAACTGCATTTTTTACGTTTTTCTGATTAAGAGAAATATGGGTACTATTGATTTTCAATAGACATGCACAGTTTCTTTTTTCAATGAGTATATATAGAAATATAATGGTAATTCAGTATCATTTAAAGAACACCTTTATAATATTGCATATTGAATTTTACATCCTTGAGGATTGAATTTATTATTTTTGTGTTTAAATCTATCTTTATTTCAGTTGAAATGTCTGTCTGTCCGTATATTATATGTTAATGCATGTACTTTTTATGTTATGTTTAATATGTTTTATTTGCTTTTAAAAAAGTCGAAGTCGAAAATTAAAAAAAAAGTAATTTTGAGAATATCGTGGTATTTTTATTACACATTGATAAATTAATTTTACAAAAAAAGAAAGGGAAATAGGGAGTGTATCAAAGACATAAGATGAAAAATCACTAAAATATTATATCGTCATGAACATTATCGGTAGTTATGGGTTTCTATCAGTTTATGACTTCGAGTATTTTTTTATAGAATGTCCGGATCCTACAATCGATGACGAAACCGCCACCTTAACAACACTTGTACAAGAGTTAGAAAAGGAAGAATATGCCACTCATGCCATTAAATGCTCGTTCGAAATCACGAAGATTGACGGCAAACTCATGTTTAAATGTTCAATATGCAATACCAAATACAAAATCGGAGACTTTATAAAAAGCTGCAGAATATCAAATTCCACTTTTCGTCAAGAGGACATCAAAACAAAATGTTTGAAATGTCAAAAGCTGATGGGGGTTCTTCTAAAATGTTCGAGGAAATTGAAAAACAGCTTGGTAAAGATATATTTATCATGAAAAATGGTGTTGCCCACTGCCGATGTTGTAAAGTAGACGTAAACTCAAATGCAAGAGGGAATCCTATTCAACGGGCTGAAGATCATGTTAAGGGAAAAGAACGCCAGGCAAAACAAAAAGGACTCCAGACTAAAGATATCTCGAGCTTCTTTAAACAAACACTAAAGCAACAGTCGACGGACTCCAATATAAATTCCAGTTGACTAGATGGATCACATTCAAAACCATGCGAAGGATTCTACCGCGACAAAGTCACATACTTCAAAGGAACTAAAGATGAACGAACACTTGACCCTAAATTGCTGGTAAACGACTCGAAATACGGTGAAGACAACAATGAAGCGACGTGGTATGCACTTCCCGTTGTAACTGTGCGAATATTAAACAATGACACGCCACTAGGGTATAAAGGCACATTTAAACATACAAAATGCATGGGTTTTGTAAATGGTGAGGAAAATACATGTATTCGGTGCAAGGAAATTCCATCCCTACCCTCATTGAAGAAACGTTTGCCTTCGCGTGCGCAATCAACAGACAACACTGGTAAACGGGACTTAAATAAGGTTCGATTTGATTATTTGACTACACCAGAGAAGACCGATGTTCTCAGAACAAAAGCAGATAAACTAGAGAAAGCCCGCGGAGACTCATTCTTTCTTCGCAGCAAAAATGTTAGACTTAAACTACGATCAAGGACTTTGAAAGAAAAACTTAAGGAATTTAGCGCGAGAGGAGACATGAAGCGGTCTGCAGTAAACTACTGAAAGCTGAAAAAAGGGTCTTTTGTCTGACAAATCAGTTTTAATTGACACTATCGAATCAGTTGCAAACAACTTCCACTCCAGAGGACCAACAGGAATGCGTTATAAATCTAGTACGAGAAAGTTTTATGAATCACTGTTAATAATGGGCGGCCCAAAATTGGCAAACTTTGTTTCAATAAACATGGATGGACCAAATTTAAATTCGATCTACAGATGGAGAAAGTTCCACACATTTGCAATGTCACCTGGTATTGCTGAACATAATTTCCGTTATTATGCAGATTTAATCAAAGGGATCATGGAGGTGTATCACATATCCCCTATACCGGTTTTAGCAGCAGAAGACGAGACCGCGATTGTTGGATCAATTCAATACCACCAAGACCGAGATGAACTATTGGGATTTTGTGGACCAATACTTAATCACAAATGTATGGAAAATAATCACATTCGAATTGGCAATGATCCACAAGGTTATAACAACTTGGTAAATGCATTAAGGGACAATGTAATCGGCAAATCTGCACGTGTAATATTACTTAATCCTTTACACGAAAAGCTACCGAGACTTGTCGCATTGCTGATGCCAACATGTAACCGCTTTACTCACCATGTAGTATACCGACAATGGCAGAAAGTCCAATCGCTTTATGAGGAACATTTAGAGAGGATATTTGGTCCTCTAATCAGCTCAGACGGTGATAGTAGACGGAGGAAATGGCAGCTACAACTTATGATGTGTAGTGCTGGAGAACGATACAAACCAATTCCAACAAACTTAGGTTTTATTTTCTCTGCCAGAAAAGAGTTACATGGCAATAACTATTGCATTCGGGAGGTTGGAGGTCAAGATGTCATTCACAACCACAAGAAAGCCATAAACCATCTTGACCATTCTACAAGGATGATGTATATCGGACCTGACTTGCTTGCCCATATGAATCACGTAGAACATGTTAAACAGTCATTTCCAGTGATAAGACATGGGCTGAGTCGAAACCATGTAAGGAGAGATCGAGATCATCAGAATTGGAAAGTAGCCCAGGAAATCACATTTACATGTGTTCAAGAGTGTCTTGAGGAACTTACATGTATAAATGGAAATGCAGACAGACCACCCAATCCCTCTCTGAAAGGCACACATGCATTCTTGTTTCTAATACATCAATATGTAGACATTTTCTTTAGTCCAACTGCTTCATTGTCCGAAAGAATTAAACTGGCTGGCTTTGTCACACATTTCTTGGGAATCTGGAGAAACTATATATTTACAAGCCCTGTACTAACATTAACAGCAAACTTCTTGTCCAGGGAGACGTACTGCGACCTATTGATATCCACACATTTTGCTGTCATACTCATATGCTACTTCCGAGACAACTTTCCAGAAAGTCAATGCTTACTTTATCGAACTGGATCCGATTGCTGTGAGGAGTTCTTTTCGAAAAACGGTCAATTTGTCGGCAATCATCATGTCTACCCGTATGGTCAAATGTACCGAAATGTTAGCCACATGATTCGACTCAGTCAAATAGAAGCCGATGACAATGCCCCAAAATTTGCAAAGGCCCATATCAAACAGGAAAATGTATGGCATCGTCAGAACGCAGGCGGGGTACTATGCACTTTGAAAGACTATGCTGCTCTGGGACAGATAATCGATTGATGGAAAGTCGGGATACAAAGAGCTCGAGATCTTGCACGACGACTAGGAATGGTCCCAAACAATGTCAATATAGACAGCGACGACACCGATGATGATGACGATCCTAACGACGATGATGATTATGACTGGTTCTTCAGACCCTTTGATAACTGCAATCATAACAAACTTTTCAAAGACATGTCTGGTGGAGCTGGTGCTGATGAACAGTGTGACGATGAACCTGATAATCAGGACGGAGATGAACGACCAGAGACAAGTGGAGACAATGTTGATTCTGGAGATGAGGATTCTGGTGGCCAGTTAAATGGTAAGCATGAAGTAAATAATAAAGCGAGTATATGTAATTTTACTAACAATGAGTACGAATACCCAATATTCACTCAATTCAATTTCTAATAGTCATACATGTTGTTTTACCAGAGACATAGAAAAACATTGTATATTATGTCCAGGGATCTTTTCTCTGGTTTAACTTTCATAAAATTCTCCTGAAATGTTTCAAATAAACTACTTTAAATATTTGCTTATTCCCATTGGGCTTTCATGTTAATGCACCACAAATATCTGACTTTCTTGCTATTACAAACAGTCGCTGAAATTAAAATATTTCCATATTTTTAGAATTGGATGCCTTACAACCAACTGCTGATGAATATGAACAATTGTACAATGCCCTTGGACAGGCCATAGACGCAGTCGAAAACGAGGATGAGGAAAGAACGACACAACAGGTTCAATGGTAAGTTTATCGTTTGTGTATAAATACTCATTATGTGAAAGGATATTAATATATTCAGGTTTTTGATAAGTGCTTGTATATGAGGAGCAAACGATCTTTTGGTATTTACCACAGCTTAAACCTAAAATTACCATAATGGTTGTATTTTGATTTGGTACAATTTCAATACAGTAATGAAGACAATACTATTTGTATATTTATTTATTTTATACAAATCCAATTTCGTTGTAACATTACAGTTTGAAGACGTTGCCAACTCTAAATGTTCCTGACCATGGTCCTCAGTACAAGTCAACATTAGTTAAACTCCTGAACGAAGATCCAAACTTGTCTAAAGACAGGTATGAATTGCATTTCATTATGAACAGAAATAGACGGCATCTAAATCATTAAACCATAGTTGATAATTTAAAGATTCTTTTTGTTAGGTATTTTTTGGTAAAATTATGAAGATCCAAATAATCATGCTAATATATTTTTGTAATTTGCATACGATGTTTTTTCTATTACGTTCTGAGTATATATTAGCTTACATTGTATATATCAAGGGAACTATGCATGCATGTGTTACTTTCGATTTCGTTTAGTATGATTTCTTTACATTCGTCAATTTTCAAATTGATTCGAGTTCGACAGACAGCCACACAAGCTGATGCTGGACAAGAACATGATGACGGCGGCTTAACCTTGTTCGAAGACTTTGCCTACCTTGACACTAAAAACAAATCTTTTCACATTGGTCGTCTGCAGAGAATGCAAAGAAATTATGAACAAGGCAAGGGCAAGCGTACGATTGACTATAAAGAAACAGTCCCTTTTAATAGTGATTACAAGAAGGATTTAAAACTAACCTTTGTTCAATATAGGAATATCAGTGACCACGAATATGAACTTGGCTCTTTTGAAGTTACTTGTGTTAGAGCCACAGATGTTATTTGCCACGTAAACCTGGTATATGAGGTTGATAAGTTCATACTTTCGGAAGACGAAAAGTCCATCATACAGGAAGCCGTGGACAAACACTTTAGAGTACGTGGGGCTATAACCGCAACTAATAGAGTGCCCCGAAGACAGTCAAAATACAAATGACAACAAAGTTCCAGACAATAAATTTTGCTACGCCTGACGCGCGTTTCGTCTATTCAAGACTCATCAGAGGCGCTCTACCAAAATATTGAAAATGCCAAACACTGTTATCAATATGAAGAGCATAGAACAGTATAACCAAAAATACCAAACTGGGGAACCAAATTATTACTAAGATATTCAACCTATGTCTGGGGTAGGAAGAACCTTAGGGTTTAGACAATTTTGAAATTTAGACGGATAATTTAAAGCTTTGATGTATTCTCCAACTCAAAAAAGTTGGTGCCGGAGCGGGCTAACCTCGGGGAATTTAAACTCCACCAGCAGTGCTAACCTTCACGTGTGTTCGAAATACAAATGACAACAAAGTTCCAGACAATAAATTTTGCTACGCCTGACGCGCGTTTCGTCTATTCAAGACTCATCAGAGGCGCTCTACCAAAAATATTGAAAATGCCAAACACTGTTATGAATATGAAGAGCATAGAACAGTATAACCAAAAATACCAAACTGGGGAACAAAATTATTACTAAGATATTCAACCTATGTCTGGGGTAGGAAGAACCTTAGGGTTTAGACAATTTTGAAATTTAGACGGATAATTTAAAGCTTTAATGTATTCTCCAACTCAAAAAAGTTGGTGCCGGAGCGGGCTAATCTCGGGGAATTTAAACTCCACCAGCAGTGCTAACCTTCACGTGTGTTCGAAATACAAATGACAACAAAGTTCCAGACAATAAATTTTGCTACGCCTGACGCGCGTTTCGTCTATTCAAGACTCATCAGAGGCGCTCTACCAAAAATATTGAAAATGCCAAACACTGTTATGAATATGAAGAGCATAGAACAGTATAACCAAAAATACCAAACTGGGGAACCAAATTATTACTAAGATATTCAACCTATGTCTGGGGTAGGAAGAACCTTAGTACACAACAGGAAGAATTCGATGGACGGTACTCAGAGATCATTGTACCCTCTGTCGCTGAGGGTGGTAGAAGGACATCAAGCCGTACAAGAAAACAAATTCACTATGTGTCATATTGAGTTCCACTGTTATTTTGAGTCATGAGCATGTATATAATTGATAAAACTATTATCAATGTATGGGTATTAATTTAACATCTAATATATATGAATGGGTATCATTTCATAATTTGGAAAATATATCAATGGGGGTATTTTTGGAGGGCCAGCTGCACATCTGTACCCATTTGTATATGAAGTGACCCCCCGTGAGTATAGTAATGATCGATTTCGGAGAAATCCATCCGCGTTTTTTCCCCGAGACCGCGGTATAACCTATTTATGGTACATTCGCTCTCCGGTAGAAGTGTGTGTATATTTTTGGTAAACGAGCTTTCTTATCTATGTTAGTATAATTCCTAATTATTACTTGATTTGTTTATTTATTTCGTTTTAAATGAGGATATAGTATTTGATTCATTTTCATAACCTTTTAAAAACTACATTTTGTGTATCACGTGACTTTAGTAACCTGTACGATGGGGAAATATATTTTAGCGGGAATATACAAATTATAGAAATTAAAACCATTAATGCTTTATAGAAAAGAGGAGATAATTAAAATGATTTTCTCAGATCAAAGTTACCGAAAAATACAAGTAGTTATATCGATTTCATATCGTTGTAGTAAGCGTGGTTTATAAAGACATATTTAAATTCAGTAATCGCCTTCTTCTGTCGAAACAGTTTAAGACCACAACACTAATCGCTTGCCTTCGTTCAAATGTGACTTCCAAGTATACGGTACCAACGATACCTGATTAAAAAGACAAAGACATTCGAGGAAATTGAAGATTTAGGCATTATAAGAGGTATTAAGATGCATCACTTATCCCTATAGTGGATGATACCCATAAGAACGTTTTATAAAACCACAAACACTGGCCTATTTTATGTGTTCCTTTTCATTTTACATCGATTCAGCTAAGCTTTAACATTAAAGGAGGCCAGTTCCGTCGTAAAAAGATTACATTTCGCATCCGATTCACTATTTCAGAGGGTGGTCCTATTTGGGATATATCTCGTTTTTTTGTTGTTGTTGATGATAAAATCAGAAACAAAAATAGCTAACGCGGGTTTAGTTGCCTCGCCATTCGTCATTCCAGGATTTTTTATGATCGGTCATCATGAATAAAGGTAATAACAAAACTACCGAACTTGAATGATCAATCTCACAGTCCAGAGAAAATGACAAAAAACGAATCAGTCATACCGGAGAATTGGTGGATAGCAATGGTCCTGACTTGGTACAGGCATTTGAAACGAAATGGTGGGTTAAACCAGGTTTTATGGCGCCAAACCCCCGTGTTTCATTGCGATTTTAGGATCCGGTAATGACCATAGAACACAACATAGTTGTGAGACACAATAGGGATATTGAGGTGATCATCTCAGTACAGCAGACCAGTCAAACACTAATTTTAAAAATCAATTAATCACCATATCTTTTTACTCAATTTTGAAGTTTTTCTACTATTGGCTGATAATGAAGAAATTTTTTATAGGGATTGTATAAAGTTATAGACAAAACGAGACTGGCATATTATAACGGTGTTGTTGTCAAGGGTTATCGGAACTGCTTTCCCTCCCAGAGAACCTTAGTTCACCTTGTTTTGACTCAACTTTACTTTGCTTATAAGCTTGTTGCAGTTTGTTTGTTTTTATGCGTGTTTTGCTTTTTGTTGGTTTTGTTTTGTCTTGGAGATGCTTTTTAGTCATTCATGCATGTACGTAAAGTATGTTATTTCCTATAAATACTCTCCAAAAAAAAGTTACGCATATATAGAAAATTCTCCGTACGTTTAATGCAAATCTAAACAATTTCAAAACAATATTGTCGAGCTGTTCTTCAACCAATTATCATGTAACAAAATCCAGTAAAAAGAAAACGAAATAAAGATTGTTTGAATAATAAAGACCAAAATCCTAACTTTAATGTTTTTTAAGATATTATGAGTAGAACACGACCAATGTTTTTCACGAAACATTTTGCATTGATTTAGGCACGAACCATTTTCTTTTGGTGAGGGTGCCTGGGATTTTTTCAAAAAACAAAATATTAATTCCAGTTTTTAGAGAAAAAAATAAAAATGCTTCTAATGGAGCTGAAAAAAATATTCATAAATTTCCACAAATGATAAAAGCCTGCATGTTTTCTGCCTCGCTTCGCTCGGCATAAATCCCCTTATTCATGATTGCCTTTTGCAAAAGTTTCAAATTTTGAAATTATAATGTACTACGAAATAGTATCACTTTTAATATGTTTTAGTACATGCATACATAGATAGTATTGTATTGTTATGGTTTGAACATGTTGTCCCGCTTGGAAAATTAAATAAAATTATATATATTTTTTTTAAAACCTCCCCCATCCCACTGGTAGATCAAGAAATGTCTATAAGACGGCATCGGTCAATATTCACAGATTTCTTATATTTCCAACTGCATTCTTGTGTTGTTTTGTAGTTCATATGATGATTTTTTTCAATTAGTTATGAAATTTGGATATCATGATTTGCTTTCAGGAAATCACAATAATGGATGATTTTGCATCATTTACCCAAGAGCTTTTGAGGCCTTCTGCAATCCCCATGTATGTCAAGTATGCTAGTCACACAGAATCCCTAACCAAAAATAATGCTTGTTTATCTATGATCCCTTATATTGGTTTCAACTTGTACTTTTCTTTGTTTATTTCAACCCCTGACTTGCTGTTTCAGGGAAATTAACTTTTGAAAACTTTGAAGCCAAAAGCCTAAAAGGAAACCATGTGATAATACTCTATACAACAATTATAATCGTATAATCGTATAAACGTTCAGTATACAACAATATTAAATTAAATGGACAATAGACAAAGTTATGTGATAGCTGGATATCCAAAATCCATTAATTAAATATAATCATAATTTTGTTTTAAATTATACTCTCCAAAAAAAGTTACGCATATATAGAAAATTCTCCATACGTTTAATGCAAATCTAAACAATTTCAAAACAATTTTGTCGAGCTTCCACCAAAAGAAAATGGTTCGTGCCTAAATCAATGCAAATAATGTGTGCATTGGACTATCGTATTTATCAATATAATTATAGACCAAAATCCTAACTTCAATGTTTTTTTAAGATATTATGAGTAGAACACGACTGTAACAACCGTTATTGTAATAAAAACCGTTATTGTAATAAATTTTGTTCTATGAATTAAAAGTGGATTTTTTTATTCTACGCGAAGGAATTAATTGTAACTAAGATATTATCACCAATCATAATTGAATATTTTAACTAATTATAAAAATAATTAACATTTAAAAACAGTTTATTACAATAACAGTTGTTATCACAATAACGGTTGGCATGGTCAACCGTTATTGTAATAAACTTTTTTATATCGTAAAATTTAAATTTTTGAATTAATTTTACTTCTTAGTTGAGGTTAAAATATATTTCTGGATTGCTAAATGACGATATCAGTTGTTATTATTACTATTAAAACCAAGAAATGACTTTGAAGTTTTTATTACAATAACGGTTGACGACCGAAATCCTTAGTGTAACAAAAACTGTTATGGTAATAAACTTTTTCAATCAATCTTATTTCGTCTTTAAAACACTAAATGACGAATAGTCGCCGAAAATTGGTATTTCAGTCACTTTAAACAGTTATTTTCTATATTTTCGAACAAATTTCAGAAATAAAGATTTTTTCTTACAATTTTGGCTAAGTGTCTGATATGTTCTGAATGTATGAATATTTTGTCTGAAATGGATATAGATGATCTACTTGTACATGAATATGCTAATTGATTCATTTTTAAGTTATTGTGAGTCACTTCTAAACAAAATATGTCTTCGAAGTTTTTATTACAATAACGGTTGACGGCCGAAATCCTTATAGTAACAACAACCGTTATGGTAATAAACTTTTTCAATCAATCTTACTTCGTCTTTAAAACATCCTAAATAACTTATAGTCGCCGAAAATTGGTATTTCAGTCACTTTAAACAGTTATTTTCTATATTTTCGAACAAATTTCAGAAATTAATATTTTTTCTTACAATTTTGGCTAATTAGTGTCCGATATGTTGTGAAAATATGAATATATTGTCTTAAATGGATATAGATGATCTACTAGTACTTGAATATATTAATTCATTCATATTTATGTCATTTTGTGTCACTTCTTAACAAAATATGTCTTTGAAGTTTTTATTACAATAGCGGTTGACGACCGAAATCCTTATTGTAACAACAACCGTTATGGTAATAAACTTTTTTAATCAATCTTATTTTGTCGTTAAAACATCCTAAATGACTTATAGTCACGGAAAATCGGCATTTCAGTCTTTTTAAACAGTTTTCCTTTATTTTCGAAAACTAATTTAAGAAATTAAGATTTTTTCTTACAATTTTGGCTAAGTGTCCGATATATTCTGGAAATATGAATATATTCATAGTTAAGTCATTTTGAGTCACTTCTAAACATAATTCATCTTTGCAGATTTTATTACAATAACGGTTGACGACCGAAATCCTTATTGTAATAACAACCGTTATGGTAATAAACTTTTTCAATCAATCTTATTTCGTCTTTAAAACATCCCAAATGACTTGTAGTCACGGAAAATTGGCATTGCAGTCTTTTTTAACAGGTTTTCTTTATTTTCGAACTAATTTCAGAAATTATTTTTTTTCTTACAATTTTGGCTAAGTGTCCGATATATTCTGGAAATATGAATATATTATATAAGATGGATATAGATGATCTACTAGTACTTGAATATACTAATTGATTCATATTCAAGTCATTTTGGGTCACTTTCTAAACAAAATATGTCTTTGAAGTTTAAATTACAATAACGGTTGACGACTGAAATCCTCATTGTAACAACAACCGTTATGGTAATAAACTTTTCAAGCAATCTAATTTCGGCTTTAAAACATAAAAACAGACAAATGTCGCGAAAAATTTGTATTTCAGTCATTTTAAACAGTTTTTTCTTTATTTTCGAACAAATTTCAGAAATTAAGATTTTTTTACAGTTTTGGCTAAGTGTCCCATATATTCTGAAAATATGAATATATTGTCTATAATGGATATAGATGATCTACTAGTACTTGAATATACTAATTGATTCATATTCAAGTCATTTTAAGTCACTTCTAAACAAAATATGTCTTTGAAGTTTTTATTACAATAACGGTTGACGACTGAAATCCTTATTGTAACAACAACCGTTATGGTAATAAACTTTTCAAGCAATCTTATTTCGGCTTTAAAACATAAAAAAAGACAAATGTCGCGAAAAATTTGAATTTCAGTCATTTTAAACAGTTTTTTCTTAATTTTCGAACAAATTTCAGAAATTAAGATTTTTTTACAATTTTGGCTAAGTGTCAGATACATTCTGAAAATATAAAAATATTATATGAGATGGATATAGATGATCTACTTGTACTTGAAAATACTTATTGATTCATATTAAAGTCATTTTGAGTCACTTTTAAACAAAATTCATCTTTGAAGATTTTATTACAAAACGGTTGACGACCGAAATCCTTATTGTAACAACAACCGTTATGGTAATTAACTTTTTCAATCAACCTAATTTCGTCGTTTAATCATCCAAAATGACTAACAGTCACGGAAAATCGACATTTCAGTCTTTTTTAACAGTTATTTTCGATATTTTTTAACTAATTTCAGAAATTAAGATTTTTTCTTACAATTTTGGCTTAGTGTCCGATATATTCTGGAAATATGAATATATTATATGAGATGGATATAGATGATCTACTAGTACTTGAATATACTAATTGATTCATATTTTAGTCATTTTGAGTCACTTCTAAACAAAATATGTCTTTGAAGTTTTTTATTACAATAACGGTTGACGACCGAAATCCTTACTGTAACAACAATTTAGATCGCAATGGAAGGGAGAGGTTTGGCCGGTATGTCTTCCTTGTTTTGTCTTTTCTCATGGACATTTGAGATTGATCCCCCAAGTTCGGTTATTTTGTTATTAGCTCAATGTAATTATGGGAAAGTGGAGTTCAAGGTAATACTTTGGTGCCGATCGTAGTCATTATGTGCACATTATGTCAATTTAATATGCATAGAATAAAGACCATGTTAATTAACGATTGCTTAATGAAACAACATCTAAAGAAAAGTAAATCATAAGAATGATTATTGTGACATTGAGTCTGAGTATTTAAGTAAGAATACAGAATTAAATAGTGTTGCATTTAATTTCATACCCCTTCTCTGTTCTTATGAATGAAAAAAAATATTAGGGAAAGACCATGGAGTCAATTTCAAAGTGAAAACTTTTAGCTTAACTTAAAAGATGGTCCGTCTGATCGGACGTGACTTATTAAAAGTTCTGTTTCACGCATAAAACAAATTAATATGTGCGCTAGTCGATCTACATGTAGATGCACAAAATTGCTATACATCATTTGGTACTATAAGATAAATAAAGGCATTATGCAAATATAAGACCTCTTCAAATGATAATTTTTAATGAATTTTTATTTAATTTTTTTCTGAATTTTATATTCCATCTGGCGGCCATCTTGAAAATGGTCGCCATTTTGACTTTTCAAATGGGTCCATAGCTAATATTGATTAGTATGCTTTTTTCCACCAATATGCCTTATTTCGTGCTTTTACTATATTTTTTTTTCATTTGTTTCACAAATCGACTGGACTATAAGCTACAGATGGGTTTGCACATAAATTATGCAAACGTTAACATAAAGTTAACTGTTCGACTGCTCTCTATATATATGTCTACTCATGTCTACTATAGCAGACATTTACGTTAACTTGCGTTTACTCATGACTGGTCAAAGACTTGCGACAGCTTTTTTTGACTTGTAATAATCAGTCGCAAAGTCGTGACCGCTTTAACCAGACCAGACATTTCAATAGGTCTGCTCAAACCGGACAAATCGGTTTAATAAAAAAAACTTAATTGCATTGAAAAAGCAATATCGACGACAGCTTGGGTGGTAGAACATGAACTTTGTACTGTTTAAGCTTTAGCATCAGCACGAAGTTAACTTGACCAGATCTGTCATAAGAACGAGACTGCTTTTAAAAGCAGACCTTTAATTTTGACTGCTTTATTTGGAAGTTAACTTCGAACCAGTCGTGCGTCTGTTCAAGCCGTAGCATATACAGTCACAAATGAACTTGAAGTTAACGTACTTTGTTTCAAATTTACTTACCGTACAGGACACTTAGCCAAAATTGTAAGAAAAAATCTTAATTTCTTAAATTAGTTCGAAAATAAAGGAAAACTGTTTAAAAAGACTGCAATGCCAATTTTCCGTGACTATAAGTCATGTAGGATGTTTTAAAGACCAAATAAGATTGATTGAAAAAGTTTATTACCATAACGGTTGTTGTTACAATAAGGATTTCGGCCGTCAACCTTTATTGTAATAAAATCTTCAAAGATGAATTATGTTTACAAGTGACTCAAAATGACTTAAAATGAATCAATTAGTATATTCATGTACTAGTAGTTCATCTATATCCATCTCAGATAATATATATATTTTTTTCAGAATATATCGGACACTTAGTGAAAATTGTAAGAAAAAAAAATCTTAATTTATTTAATTGGTTCGAAAATAAAGGACAACTGTTTAAAAAGACTAAAATGCAGATATTCCGTGACTATAAGTCATTTAGGATGTTTTAAAGACAAAATAAGATTGATTAAAAAAGTTTATTACCATAACGGTTGTTGTAACAATAAGGATTTCGGTCGTCAACCGTTATTGTAATAAAAACTTCAAAGACATAATTTGTTAAGAAGTGACTCAAAATGACATAAATATGAATAAATTGGTATATTCAAGTACTAGTAGATTATCTTTATCCATCTCAGATAATATATTTATATTTCCAGAATATATCGGACACTTAGCCAAAATTGTAAGAAAAACTCTTAATTTCTTAAATTAGTTTTCGAAAATAAAGGAAAACTGTTAAAAAAGACTGCAATGCCAATTTTCCGTGACTACAAGTCATTTGGGATGTTTTAAAGACGAAATAAGATTGATTGAAAAAGTTTATTACCATAACGGTTGTTATTACAATAAGGATTTCGGTCGTCAACCGTTATTGTAATAAAAACTTCAAAGACATATTTTGTTAAGAAGTGACTCAAAATGACATAAATATGAATGAATTAGTATATTTAAGTACTAGTAGATCATCTATATCCATTTCAGACAATATATTCATATTTTCAGAACATATCGGACACTCATTAGCCAAAATTGTAAGAAAAAATATTAATTTCTGAAATTTGTTCGAAAATATAGAAAACAACTGTTTAAAGTGACTGAAATACCAATTTTCGGCGACTATAAAATATTTAGGATGTTTTAAAGACGAAGTAAGATTGATTGAAAAAATTTATTACCATAACGGTTGTTGTTACAATAAGGATTTCGGCCATCAACCGTTATTGTAATAAAAACTTCCAAGACATATTTTGTTTAGAAGTGACTCAAATTAACTTAAAAATGAATCAATTAGTATATTCATGTACTAGTAGATCATCTATATCCATTTCAGACAATATATTCATATATTCAGAACATATCAGACACTTAGCCAAAATTGTAAGAAAACAATCTTAATTTCTGAAATTTGTTCGAAAATATAGAAAATAACTGTTTAAAGTGACTGAAATACCAATTTTCGGCGACTATTAGTCATTTAGGATGTTTTAAAGACGAAATAAGATTGATTGAAAAAGTTTATTACCATAACGGTTGTTGTTACACTAAGGATTTCGGACGTCAACCGTTATTGTAATAAAAACTTCAAAGTCATTTCTTTGTTTTAATAGTAATAATAACAACTGATATCGGTATTTAGCAATCCAGAAATATATTTTGACTTCAACTTAGAAGTAAAATTAATTAAAAAAAATAAATTTTACGATATAAAAAAGTTTATTACAATAACGGTTGAGCATGCCAACCGTTATTGTGATAACAACTGTTATTGTAATAAACTGTTTTTAAATGTTAATTATTTTCATAATTAGTTAAAATATTTAATTATTATTGGTGATAATATCTTAGTTACAATTAATTCCTTCGCGTAAAATAAAAAAATCCACTTTTAAATCATATAAAAATTTTTATTACAATAACGGTTGTTATTACAATAACGGTTGTCACACACGACCAATGTTTAATACAACTCTTACAGCTCCACGTTTCAATGCCTACCTTGGTCGTTATAATGTTCCATAATGTATTATAATTGAATTATATTATTTGAATATTGGGATAAGTTTCCTATGTGACAAGACTACCAGGACAATTACAAATGAATATTGCTTTCACTTCTAGTCTTGATAAGTTTTAGAATAAGATCTCACGTATTGAAAAAATATATACATTTATAAAAGAAACAAATTTTGGATTTTGGATATCCAGCTATCACATAACTTTGTCTATTGTCCATTTAATTTAATATTGTTGTATACTGAACGTTTATTTTGGGGGATTCTGGTTTTTAATTTTTTTCATTTCTACTTTGTGCTTTCAATAGAGGTTGGCTGAAATATTCGCCATGTCTCCCTTTATCCCATTTTCCTACAAATATATGTATGATTTGAATATGCATGTTTTCAAAATCAAAATACGATAGTCCAATGCACATTTCATCTCCTACCGAGAGTTTGTCTGTTTGACTTATTCCACATATCCCATTTTCTTTAAAATATATGAATGTTACTCACAATGAGAATAAATTAGTCCAAGAACTGGCCTAATTCACACAATTGATAAAAGACCTGTAAACTTACGAATAGAAAAACAAATGTAAAAAAAATATATATTTTTTTCTGAATTGGTCTGGAAAAAAAATTATGATTTTGCTTTGGATAGTAAAAAAATTATAACTTTGATTTGGACAGAAACAATAATAATATCAGGTGACAAAATCCCAGGCCCCCCCCACCGTATGAAAATGGTCCGTGCCTTAAATGGGAAATTGATGCGGAAAATGTATACTTGAGTTCTACTTGCAATATCTTAAAAAGCAGCGAGGTTACGATTTTGCACAAAATTAAACAAATAAAATTCTTTCATTTCTCTTTTTATTGGTTAATGGTTTTTATTTCATGAAAATCGGCCTATGGGCGGCTTGGTAATATTGTTTTAAAATGATGTGGGTTTGTATTAAACATATAGGAAAGTTTCTACCTGTGCGTAACTTTTTTTGAAGAGCATAGTCTAATGTAATCATTTGATCGCGATCGTTTTTACTTATAAAGGTAATGTCAAAGCTACCGAACTTTTGAATCAATCTTAAATGTCCGAAACGAGGAAGACATACCGTAGAAATTAAAGACCGCAATAGTCCTGACTTTGTACTTGCATTTACCACATGCTCCATGTGTATTTATGACGCGTTATGCACATAAGCTAATTAATACAACTCTTACAACTCCACCTTTCAATGCCTACCTTGGTCGTTATAATGTTCAAAAATATATTGTTCGTCAATTAAGTTTGTCCATAGCTTTCATGGCTTTTACTCGGATTGACATAAAAAAGTTTCAAAACCAGGCGAACGTTCTAAAATTCAATTTCATGACAAAAATTTTGTGCGCAAAAATTTCTTTTCGCACATAGTGTTAAATTTAGTCTAATCAGAAAACAATCAATTATTGCATTACGGGAGAACAACTCATCGACTCAAGAGGTTATCAGATCATTGACATTGAAACCTTGTCACAAAAATCTAGGCAAACGGACACACAATAAAGCAAGAAAGTTATTCAAACGTATACTTAACAATATAGAGCTCAAAGATGAATGAAATACCTACCTAATTCAAACTTTTTCTTCTTTCTTTACTTTTTACCCATTATCTTTATCAAATCTTGATAATTTTTGATCAAGTGTACGACCGGGTAGATGTCATTTTGATAACTTTACATACCATGTAGAGATATTTATTTACTGTTAGTAAATAAAGGTTATAACCAATTTCCGAACTTCGAGGATCAAAAAGGACAGAATAAGCACGACATATCATAAAAATTGCTTGATGTTTAAATTTGAAATACAAAGTTAAAAAATGAAAGTTGTAGCAGAATGAACATGAATAAAGGTAATATCGAATTCAAAGGAACAATGCAAATAGTCCGAGGGAAAAGACGGAACAAGGCATACAAGCAAGAAAACTCGAGGACCACAATTGTTCTGACTTGGTACAGGCATTTAAAAAAAACGGTGGGACAAGACACGTTTTATGGCATAAAGTATCGCGTACACTCAATCCACATCTCATTATATCATTATCCAGGCTCTGTCATGGTCCTCCACAGCGTCCATGATGATCTTATAGAGAAATTACAACAAAGTTCCAGACATTTAATTTGCTATGACTGACGCACATTTCGTCTATTTAAGACCTGTCAGTGGCGCTCTATCCAAATTTTAAATATTGCAGTCATTTGGTACCATGGAAAGATGGTGTAATATCACAGGGCTTGAACTCCTGGTTTCAAAAGTAACAAGCACTGATAAAAATAAAATAGTTTTTTTAAGTAGCAATTGTTGTTAATTTGATCTAAAAAAAAGGAGGAATCCAAGATTTAACTTCTCTACGTTTCAAAACATTGCTGATGTTGATAGCGTCTGTTCCTTTGTTCTCAAATGAAATGTGGAAAAAAATTGTGTCCTTAGTACTTAAAAAAAGTTCACTTCTTACAGATTTAAAAAGTTTGATAAATGTCACGTCACAAATGATGCTAAAAAGTAAGTACGTAGGAGAAAATATATCTGTAACTTTTTTTTTCAAACCTAAAATCATGTAGGTCCTAAAGTTCCGTGACTGGTAGTGAAAATAAAAAGTTACGGACATAACATGCATGATAGACAATTGTTGTTGTAGACTTGTGAGTAGATCATCAAACGTATCTGATACAGATCTAGTGTCAGTTTGACTGGCAACAGATATAGGCTGTATCGTTTGTGACATGTCATTATATAGGCTCAAACAGGCTTATAAAAGTCATTTCACTACATTCATGACATTGAGGGCAATATAGATTGTTCACTCATTTGATATAATCATTATATACATAAGCCATTCCAGTGTGTAAAGTTGTTTTTAGTGAAGCTCTCTTTTTACGGTAATGTATACTCAAATTCAGACTGGAAGTGCCATGGTTAATCTATTTCGATAAAATGGACGTTCATGTTCAAGCACTTGTCATCGTTACGCTTGTAAATCTGGCAATACAAAACCAGATAATCAGAAATTTTATTGATATACCTAACATGTTTGGGTTTCACCGACACACAACAGAATAATGTAAGTTGATAATCATCTTTTTTCTAAGAATTTGTTCATACCTAAAAATGTCATTACGTACACATTAATCATTACTTTTTTAGGTCCAAATCGAATCGGCTCCACTGTGCAATACTCTTGCTTGTTAAACCGCAACCGCGCGTGAAGCAAATGTGTACCGATCGGATAACCGAATGTGGTAGGTTTAATTTAAAGCAAAGGTGTACCTATTGGATCATATCCTGTGGTAGGTTTGAACAAAGGTGTACCGAGTGTACCGACGGTATAACATGATCTGGTTGATTTGAAGCTAAGTTGTACCGTTGGGATAATCGAATGTCGTAGGTTTAAAGCAAAGGTGTACCGATGGGATAACCGAACCTTTGTAGGTTTGAAACAAAAGCGTACTGACGGAATATCATGATGTGGTAGGTTTGAATCAAAGGTGTACCGAATGTACCGATGGGATGACCGAATGTTGTAGGTTTTGGAGAAAAGGTGTACCGATGGAATAACATGATGCTGTAGGTTTGAAGCAAAGGTTTACGGATGGAATAACATGATGTTGTAGGTTTGGAGCAAAGGTTTACGGATGGAATAACATGATGCTGTAGGTTTGAAGCAAAGGTTTACGGATGGAATAACATGATGTAGGTTTGGAGCAAAGTAGTACCGATGGAATAACATGATGCTGTAGGTTTGAAGCAAAGGTTTACGGATGGAATAACATGATGTGGTAGGTTTGAAGCAAAGGTGTTTCGATGGGATAACATGATGTTGTAGGTTTGAAGCAAAGGTTTACGGATGGAATAACATGATGTTGTAGGTTTGAAGCAAAGGTTTTCGGATGGAATAACATGATGTGGTAGGTTTGAAGCAAAGGTGTACCGATGGGATACCGAATGTTGTAGGTTTGAAGCAGGGGTGTACCTATGGGATTACATGATATGGTAGGTTTAAAGCGAAGTTGTACCGAGTGTACCGACGGGATAACATGAGGTGGTAGATTTGAACCAAAGGTGTACCGATTGTACCGATGGGATGACAGAATGTTGTAGTTTTGGAGCAAAGGTGTACCGATGGGATAACCGAATGTTGTAGGTTTGGAGCAAAGTAGTACCGATGGAATAACATGATGCTGTAGGTTTGAAGCAAAGGTGTACCGATGGGATAACATGATGTGGTAGGTTTGAAGCAAAGGTGTACCGATGGGATAACATGATGTGGTAGGTTTGAAGCAAAGGTTTACGGATGGAATAACATGATGCTGTAGGTTTGAAGCAAAGGTTTACGGATGGAATAACATGATGTAGGTTTGGAGCAAAGTAGTACCGATGGAATAACATGATGCTGTAGGTTTGAAGCAAAGGTGTACCAATGGGATAACATGATGTGGTAGGTTTGAAGCAAAGGTGTACCGATGGGATAACATGATGTTGTAGGTTTGAAGCAAAGGTGTACCGATGGGATAACATGATGTGGTAGGTTTGAAGCAAAGGTGTACCGATGGGATAACATGATGTTGTAGGTTTGAACAAAGGTGTACCGATGGGATAACATGATGTGGTAGGTTTGAACAAAGGTGCAGCGATGGGATAACATGATGTGGTAGGTTTGAAGCAAAGGTGTACCGATAGGATAACATGATGTGGTAGGTTTGAAGCAAAGGTGCCCCGATGGGATAACATGATGTGGTAGGTTTGAAGCAAAGGTGTACCGATGGGATAACATGATGTGGTAGGTTTGAAGCAAAGGTGTACCGATGGGATAACATGATGTTGTAGGTTTGAACAAAGGTGTACCGATGGGATAACATGATGTGGTAGGTTTGAAGCAAAGGTGTACCGATGGGATAACATGATGTGGTAGGTTTGAAGCAAAGGTGTACCGATGGGATAACATGATTTGGTAGGTTTGAAGCAAAGGTGTACCGATGGGATAACATGATGTGGTAGGTTTGAACAAAGGTGTACCGATGGGATAACATGATGTGGTAGGTTTGAAGCAAAGGTGTACCGATGGGATAACATGATGTGGTAGGTTTGAACAAAGGTGTACCGATGGGATAACATGATGTTGTAGGTTTGAAGCAAAGGTGTACCGATGGGATAACATGATGTGGTAGGTTTGAACAAAGGTGTACCGATGGGATAACATGATGTGGTAGGTTTGAAGCAAAGGTGTACCGATGGGATAACATGATGTGGTAGGTTTGAACAAAGGTGTACCGATGGGATAACATGATGTGGTAGGTTTGAACAAAGGTGCACCGATGGGATAACATGATGTGGTAGGTTTGAACAAAGGTGTACCGATGGGATAACATGATGTGGTAGGTTTGAACAAAGGTGTACCGATGGGATAACATGATGTGGTAGGTTTGAAGCTAAGTTGTACCGTTGGGATAATCGAATGTCGTAGGTTTAAAGCAAAGGTGTACCGATGGGATAACCGAACCTTTGTAGGTTTGAAACAAAAGCGTACTGACGGAATATCATGATGTGGTAGGTTTGAATCAAAGGTGTACCGAATGTACCGATGGGATGACCGAATGTTGTAGGTTTTGGAGAAAAGGTGTACCGATGGAATAACATGATGCTGTAGGTTTGAAGCAAAGGTTTACGGATGGAATAACATGATGTTGTAGGTTTGGAGCAAAGGTTTACGGATGGAATAACATGATGCTGTAGGTTTGAAGCAAAGGTTTACGGATGGAATAACATGATGTTGTAGGTTTGGAGCAAAGTAGTACCGATGGAATAACATGATGCTGTAGGTTTGAAGCAAAGGTTTACGGATGGAATAACATGATGTGGTAGGTTTGAAGCAAAGGTGTACCGATGGGATAACATGATGTGGTAGGTTTGAACAAAGGTGTACCGATGGGATAACATGATGAGGTAGGTTTGAACAAAGGTGCACCGATGGGATGACATGATGTGGTAGATTTGAACAAAGGTGTACCGATGGGATGACATGATGTGGTAGGTTTGAACAAAGGTGTACCGATGGGATGACATGATGTGGTAGGTTTGAAGCAAAGGTGCACCGATGGGATAACATGATGTGGTAGGTTTGAACAAAGTTGCACCGATGGGATGACATGATGTGGTAGATTTGAAGCAAAGGTGTACCGATGAGATAACATGATGTGGTAGGTTTGAAGCAAAGGTGCACCGATGGGATGACATGATGTGGTAGGTTTGAAGCAAAGGTGCACCGATGGGATAACATGATGTGGTAGGTTTGAACAAAGGTGCACCGATGGGATAACATGATGTGGTAGGTTTGAACAAAGTTGTACCGATGGGATGACATGATGTGGTAGGTTTGAACAAAGGTGTACAGATGGGATAACATGATGTGGTAGGTTTGAAGCAAAGGTGTACCGATGGGATAACATGATGTGGTAGGTTTGAACAAAGGTGTACCGATGGGATGACATGATGTGGTAGGTTTGAACAAAGGTGCACCGATGGGATAACATGATGTGGTAGGTTTGAAGCAAAGGTGCACCGATGGGATAACATGATGTGGTAGGTTTGAAGCAAAGGTTTACGGATGGAATAACATGATGTGGTAGGTTTGAAGCAAAAGTGCACCGATGGGATAACATGATGTGGTAGGTTTGAAGCAAAGGTGTACCGATGGGATAACATGATGTGGTAGGTTTGAAGCAAAGGTGCACCGATGGGATGACATGATGTGGTAGGTTTGAAGCAAAGGTGCACCGATGGGATAACATGATGTGGTAGGTTTGAAGCAAAGGTTTACGGATGGAATAACATGATGTGGTAGGTTTGAAGCAAAAGTGCACCGATGGGATAACATGATGTGGTAGGTTTGAAGCAAAGGTTTACGGATGGGATAACATGATGTAGTAGGTTTGAACAAAGGTGCACCGATGGGATAACATGATGTGGTAGGTTTGAACAAAGGTGTACCGATGGGATAACATGATGTGGTAGGTTTGAAGCAAAGGTGCACCGATGGGATGACATGATATGGTAGGTTTGAAGCAAAGGTGTACCGATGGGATGACATGATATGGTAGGTTTGAACAAAGGTGTACCGATGGGATAACATGATATGGTAGGTTTGAACAAAGGTGCACCGATGGGATGACATGATGTGGTAGGTTTGAAGCAAAGGTGTACCGATGGGATGACATGATATGGTAGGTTTGAACAAAGGTGTACCGATGGGATAACATGATGTGGTAGGTTTGAACAAAGGTGCACCGATGGGATGACATGATGTGGTAGGTTTGAAGCAAAGGTGCACCGATGGGATAACATGATGTAGTAGGTTTAAAGCAAAGGTGTACCGATGGGATAACATGATATGGTTGGTTTTAACAAAGGTGTACCGATGGGATAACATGATGTAATAGGTTTGAACAAAGATGCACCGATGGGATAACATGATGTGGTAGGTTTGAAGCAAAGGTGCACCGATGGGATGACATGATGTGGTAGGTTTGAAGCAAAGGTGTACCGATGGGATAACATGATGTGGTAGGTTTGAACAAAGGTGTACCGATGGGATAACATGATGTGGTAGGTTTGAACAAAGGTGTACCGATGGGATAACATGATGTGGTAGGTTTGAACAAAGGTGTACCGATGGGATAACATGATGTGGTAGGTTTGAACAAAGGTGTACCGACGGAATAACATGATGTGGTAAGTTTGAACAAAGTTGTACCGATGGGATAACATGATGTGGTAGGTTTGAAACAAAGGTGTACCGATGGGATAACATGATGTGGTAGGTTTGAAACAAAGGTGCACCGATGGGATAACATGATATGGTAGATTTGAACAAAGGTGTACCGATGGGATGACATGATGTGGTAGGTTTGAACAAAGGTGTACCGATGGGATAACATGATATGGTAGATTTGAACAAAGGTGCACCGATGGGATGACATGATATGGTAGATTTTAAGCAAAGGTGTATCTTTGTGAAAACGAATGTTGAAGGTTTGAGGCAAAGATGTACCAATTTGACAACATGAAGTGGTAGGTTTGAAGCAAAGGTGTACCGATGGAATAACCGAATGTTGTAGGTTTGAAGCAAAGGTTTACCGATGGGATAACCGAATGTTGTAGGTTTGAAGCAAAGGTGTAACGATGGGATCACATGATATGGTAGGTTTGAAGCGAAATTGTACCGAGTGAACCGACGGGATACCATGAGTAGGTAGATTTGAAGCAAAGGTGTACCGATTGTACCGATGGGATGACCGAATGTTGTAGGTTTGGAGCAAAATAGTACCGATGGAATAACATGATGCTGTAGGTTTGAAGCAAAGGTTTACGGATGGAATAACATGATGTGGTAGGTTTGAAGCAAAGGTTTACGGATGGAATAACATGATGTGGTAGGTTTGAAGCAAAGGTGTACCGATGGGATAACATGATGTGGTAGGTTTGAAGCAGGGGTGTACCGATGGGATAAAATGATGTGGTAGGTTTGAAGCAGGGGTGTACCGATGGGATTACATGATATGGTAGGTTTGAAGCAAAGGTTTACGGATGGAATAACATGATGTGGTAGGTTTGAACAAAGGTGCACCGATGGGATAACATGATGTGGTAGGTTTAAACAAAAGTGCACCGATGGGATGACATGATGTGGTAGGTTTGAAGCAAAGGTGCACCGATGGGATGACATGATGTGGTAGGTTTGAACAAAGGTGTACCGATGGGATAACATGATGTGGTAGGTTTGAAGCAAAGGTGCACCGATGGGATAACATGATGTGGTAGGTTTGAACAAAGGTGTACCGATGGGATAACATGATATGGTAGGTTTGAACAAAGGTGTACCGATGGGATAACATGATGTGGTAGGTTTGAAGCAAAGGTTTACGGATGGGATAACATGATGTAGTAGGTTTGAACAAAGGTGCACCGATGGGATAACATGATGTGGTAGGTTTGAAGCAAAGGTGCACCGATGGGATGACATGATGTGGTAGGTTTGAACAAAGTTGTACCGATGGGATAACATGTTGTGGTAGGTTTGAACAAAGTTGTACCGATGGGATAACATGATGTGGTAGGTTTGAACAAAGGTGTACCGATGGGATAACATGATATAGTAGGTTTGAAGCAAAGGTGTACCGATGGGATAACATGATGTGGTAGGTTTGAACAAAGGTGTACCGATGGGATGACATGATGTAGTAGGTTTGAACAAAGGTGCACCGATGGGATAACATGATGTGGTAGGTTTGAATCAAAGGTGTGTCGATGGGATGACATGATGTGGTAGGTTTGAACAAAGGTGTACCGATGGGATAACATGATGTGGTAGGTTTGAACAAAGGTGTACCGATGGGATAACATGATGTGGTAGGTTTGAAGCAAAGGTGCACCGATGGGATGACATGATATGGTAGATTTGAACAAAGTTGTACCGATGGGATAACATGATGTGGTAGGTTTGAAGCAAAGGTGCACCGATGGGATAACATGATGTGGTAGGTTTGAACAAAGGTGCACCGATGGGATAACATGATGTGGTAGGTTTGAAGCAAAGGTGTACCGATGGGATAATATGATGTAGTAGGTTTGAACAAAGGTGTACCGATGGGATGACATAATGTGGTAGGTTTGAACAAAGGTGCACCGATGGGATGACATGATATGGTAGATTTGAACAAAGTTGTACCGATGGGATAACATGATGTGGTAGGTTTGAAGCAAAGGTGCACCGATGGGATAACATGATGTGGTAGGTTTGAACAAAGGTGCACCGATGGGATAACATGATGTGGTAGGTTTGAAGCAAAGGTGTACCGATGGGATAATATGATGTAGTAGGTTTGAACAAAGGTGTACCGATGGGATGACATAATGTGGTAGGTTTGAACAAAGTTGTACCGATGGGATGACATGATGTGGTAGGTTTGAACAAAGGTGTACAGATGAGATCACATGATGTGGTAGGTTTGAACAAAGGTGTACCGATGGGATAACATGATGTGGTAGGTTTGAACAAAGGTGTACCGATGGGATAACATGATGTGGTAGGTTTGAAGCAAAGGTGCATCGATGGGATGACATGATGTGGTAGGTTTGAACAAAGGTGTACCGATGGGATAACATGATGTGGTAGGTTTGAACAAAGGTGTACCGATGGGATAACATGATGTGGTAGGTTTGAAGCAAAGGTGCACCGATGGGATGACATGATATGGTAGATTTTAACAAAGTTGTACCGATGGGATAACATGATGTGGTAGGTTTGAAGCAAAGGTGCACCGATGGGATGACATGATGTGGTAGGTTTGAACAAAGGTGTACCGATGGGATAATATGATGTAGTAGGTTTGAACAAAGGTGTACCGATGGGATAACATGATGTGGTAGGTTTGAACAAAGGTGTACCGATGGGATAACATGATGTGGTAGGTTTGAAGCAAAGGTGCATCGATGGGATGACATGATGTGGTAGGTTTGAACAAAGGTGTACCGATGGGATAACATGATGTGGTAGGTTTGAACAAAGGTGTACCGATGGGATAACATGATGTGGTAGGTTTGAAGCAAAGGTGCACCGATGGGATGACATGATATGGTAGATTTGAACAAAGTTGTACCGATGGGATAACATGATGTGGTAGGTTTGAAGCAAAGGTGCACCGATGGGATGACATGATGTGGTAGGTTTGAACAAAGGTGTACCGATGGGATAACATGATGTGGTAGGTTTGAACAAAGGTGTACCGATGGGAGGACATGATATGGTAGATTTGAACAAAGGTGTACCGATGGGATAACATGATGTGGTAGGTTTGAAGCAAAGGTGTACCGATGGGATAACATGATATGGTAGGTTTGAACAAAGGTGTACCGATGGGATAACATAATGTGGTAGGTTTGAAGCAAAGGTGTACCGATGGGATGACATGATATGGAAGATTTTAAGCAAAGGTGTATCTTTGTGAAAACGAATGTTGAAGGTTTGAGGCAAAGATGTACCAATTTGACAACATGATGTGGTAGGTTTGAAACAAAGGTGTACCGATGGAATAACCGAATGTTGTAGGTTTGAAGCAAAGGTTTACCGATGGGATAACCGAATGTTGTAGGTTTGAAGCAAAGGTGTAACGATGGGATCACATGATATTGTAGGTTTGAAGCAAAATTGTACCGAGTGAACCGACGGGATACCATGAGGTGGTAGATTTGAAGCAAAGGTGTACCGATTGTACCGATGGGATGACCGAATGTTGTAGGTTTGGAGCAAAGTAGTACCGATGGAATAACATGATGCTGTAGGTTTGAAGCAAAGGTTTACGGATGGAATAACATGCTGTGGTAGGTTTGAAGCAAAGGTTTACGGATGGAATAACATGATGTGGTAGGTTTGAAGCAAAGGTGCACCGATGGGATGACATGATGTGGTAGGTTTGAACAAAGGTGTACCGATGGGATAACATGATGTGGTAGGTTTGAACAAAGGTGTACCGATGGGATAACATGATGTGGTAGGTTTGAACAAAGGTGTACCGATGGGATGACATGATGTAGTAGGTTTGAAGCAAAGGTGTACCGATGGGATAACATGATGTGGTAGGTTTGAAGCAAAGGTGCACCGATGGGATGACATGATGTGGTAGGTTTGAAGCAAAGGTGCACCGATGGGATAACATGATGTGGTAGGTTTGAACAAAGGTGTACCGATGGGATGACATGATGTGGTAGGTTTGAACAAAGGTGTACCGATGGGATGACATAATGTGGTAGGTTTGAAGCAAAGGTGCACCGATGGGATGACATCATGTGGTAGGTTTGAACAAAGGTGTACCGATGGGATGACATGATGTGGGAGGTTTGAACAAAGGTGTACCGATGGGATGACATGATGTAGTAGGTTTGAACAAAGGTGCACCGATGGGATGACATGATGTGGTAGGTTTGAAGCAAAGGTGCACCGATGGGATGACATGATATGGTAGGTTTGAAGCAAAGGTGCACCGATGGGATAACATGATGTGGTAGGTTTGAAGCAAAGGTGTACCGATGGGATAACATGATGTAGTAGGTTTGAACAAAGGTGCACCGATGGGATAACATGATGTGGTAGGTTTGAAGCAAAGGTGCACCGATGGGATGACATGATGTGGTAGATTTGAACAAAGTTGTACCGATGGGATAACATGATGTGGTAGGTTTGAACAAAGGTGTACCGATGGGATAACATGATGTGGTAGGTTTGAAGCAAAGGTGCACCGATGGGATGACATGATGTGGTAGGTTTGAAGCAAAGGTGCACCGATGGGATGACATGATGTAGTAGGTTTGAAGCAAAGGTGCACCGATGGGATAACATGATGTGGTAGGTTTGAAGCAAAGGTGCACCGATGGGATGACATGATGTGGTAGGTTTGAACAAAGGTGCACCGATGGGATAACATGATGTGGTAGGTTTGAAGCAAAGGTGTACCGATGGGATGCCATAATGTGGTAGGTTTGAACAAAGGTGTACCGATGGGATAACATGATGTGGTAGGTTTGAACAAAGGTGTACCGATGGGATAACATGATGTGGTAGGTTTGAACAAAGGTGTACCGATGGGATAACATGATGTGGTAGGTTTGAACAAAGGTGCACCGATGGGATAACATGATGTGGTAGGTTTGAAGCAAAGGTGTACCGATGGGATGACATGATGTGGTAGGTTTGAAGCAAAGGTGTACCGATGGGATGACATGATGTGGTAGGTTTGAACAAAGGTGTACCGATGGGATGACATGATGTGGTAGGTTTGAACAAAGGTGCACCGATGGGATAACATGATGTGGTAGGTTCGAACAAAGGTGTACCGATGGGATAACATGATGTGGTAGGTTTGAACAAAGGTGTACCGATGGGATGACATGATGTGGTAGGTTTGAAGCAAAGGTGTACCAATGGGATAACATGATGTTGTAGATTTGAAGCAAAGGTGTACCGATGGGATAACATGATGTGGTAGGTTTGAACAAAGATGTACCGATGGGATGACATGATGTGGTAGGTTTGAAGCAAAGGTGTACCGATGGGATGACATGATGTGGTAGGTTTGAAGCAAAGGTGTACCGATGGGATGACATGATGTGGTAGGTTTGAACAAAGGTGTACCGATGGGATAACATGATGTGGTAGGTTTGAAGCAAAGGTGCACCGATGGGATGACATGATATGGTAGATTTGAACAAAGTTGTACCGATGGGATAACATGATGTGGTAGGTTTGAAGCAAAGGTGCACCGATGGGATGACATGATGTGGTAGGTTTGAACAAAGGTGTACCGATGGGATAACATGATGTGGTAGGTTTGAACAAAGGTGTACCGATGGGATAACATGATATGGTAGGTTTGAACAAAGGTGTACCGATGGGATAACATGATGTGGTAGGTTTGAAGCAAAGGTGTACCGATGGGATAACATGATGTGGTAGGTTTGAACAAAGGTGCACCGATGGGATAACATGATGTGGTAGGTTTGAAGCAAAGGTGTACCGATGGGATGACATGATATGGTAGATTTTAAGCAAAGGTGTATCTTTGTGAAAACGAATGTTGAAGGTTTGAGGCAAAGATGTACCAATTTGACAACATGATGTGGTAGGTTTGAAGCAAAGGTGTACCGATGGAATAACCGTATGTTTTAGGTTTGAAGCAAAGGTTTACCGATGGGATAATCGAATGTTGTAGGTTTGAAGCAAAGGTGTAACGATGGGATCACATGATATGGTAGGTTTGAAGCGAAATTGTACCGAGTGAACCGACGGGATACCATGAGGTGGTAGATTTGAAGCCAAGGTGTACCTTTTGTACCGATGGGATGACCGAATGTTTTAGGTTTGGAGCAAAGTAGTACCGATGGAATAACATGATGCTGTAGGTTTGAAGCAAAAGTTTACGGATGGAATAACATGATGTGGTAGGTTTGAAGCAAAGGTTTACGGATGGAATAACATGATGTGGTAGGTTTGAAGCAAAGGTGTACCGATGGGATAACATGATGTGGTAGGTTTGAAGCAGGGGTGTACCGATGCGATAACATGATGTGGTAGGTTTGAAGCAGGGGTGTACCGATGGGATTACATGATATGGTAGGTTTGAAGCAAAGGTTTACGGATGGAATAACATGATGTGGTAGGTTTGAAGCAAATGTGTACCGATGGGATAACATGATGTGGTAGGTTTGAACAAAGGTGCACCGATGGGATAACATGATGTGGTAGGTTTGAAGCAAAGGTGCACCGATGGGATGACATGATATGGTAGGTTTGAAGCAAAGGTGTACCGATGGGATAACATGATGTGGTAGGTTTGAACAAAGGTGTACCGATGGGATAACATGATGTGGTAGGTTTGAACAAAGGTGTACCGATGGGATAACATGATGTGGTAGGTTTGAATAAAGGTGTACCGATGGGATAACATGATGTGGTAGGTTTGAACAAAGGTGCACCGATGGGATGACATGATGTAGTAGGTTTGAAGCAAAGGTGTACCGATGGGATGACATGATGTGGTAGGTTTGAACAAAGGTGTACCGATGGGATAACATGATGTGGTAGGTTTGAAGCAAAGGTGTACCGATGGGATAACATGATGTGGTAGGTTTGAAGCAAAGGTGTACCGATGGGATAACATGATGTGGTAGGTTTGAACAAAGGTGTACCGATGGGATAACATGATGTGGTAGGTTTGAAGCAAAGGTGTACCGATGGGATAACATGATGTGGTAGGTTTGAAGCAAAGGTGCACCGATGGGATGACATGATGTAGTAGGTTTGAAGCAAAGGTGCACCGATGGGATGACATGATGTGGTAGGTTTGAAGCAAAGGTGTACCGATGGGATAACATGATGTGGTAGGTTTGAAGCAAAGGTGCACCGATGGGATGACATGATGTAGTAGGTTTGAAGCAAAGGTGCACCGATGGGATGACATGATGTGGTAGGTTTGAACAAAGGTGTACCGATGGGATAACATGATGTGGTAGGTTTGAACAAAGGTGTACCGATGGGATGACATGATGTAGTAGGTTTGAAGCAAAGGTGCACCGATGGGATGACATGATGTGGTAGGTTTGAAGCAAAGGTGCACCGATGGGATAACATGATGTGGTAGGTTTGAACAAAGGTGTACCGATGGGATGACATGATATGGTAGATTTGAACAAAGTTGTACCGATGGGATAACATGATGTGGTAGGTTTAAAGCAAAGGTGCACCGATGGGATAACATGATGTGGTAGGTTTGAACAAAGGTGTACCGATGGGATAACATGATGTGGTAGGTTTGAAGCAAAGGTGTACCGATGGGATAACATGATGTAGTAGGTTTGAACAAAGGTGTACCGATGGGATAACATGATGTAGTAGGTTTGAACAAAGGTGCACCGATGGGATGACATGATGTGGTAGGTTTGAAGCAAAGGTGCACCGATGGGATAACATGATGTGGTAGGTTTGAAGCAAAGGTGTACCGATGGGATGACATGATGTGGTAGGTTTGAACAAAGGTGTACCGATGGGATAACATGATTTGGTAGGTTTGAACAAAGGTGTACCGATGGGATAACATGATGTGGTAGGTTTGAACAAAGGTGTACCGATGGGATAACATGATGTGGTAGGTTTGAAACAAAGGTGCACCGATGGGATAACATGATGTGGTAGGTTTGAAGCAAAGGTGCACCGATGGGATAACATGATGTGGTAGGTTTGAACAAAGATGTACCGATGGGATGACATGATGTGGTAGGTTTGAAGCAAAGGTGCACCGATGGGATAACATGATTTGGTAGGTTTGAACAAAGGTGTACCGATGGGATAACATGATGTGGTAGGTTTGAAGCAAAGGAACACCGATGGGATAACATGATGTGGTAGGTTTGAACAAAGATGTACCGATGGGATGACATGATGTGGTAGGTTTGAAGCAAAGGTGCACCGATGGGATGACATGATGTGGTAGGTTTGAACAAAGGTGCACCGATGGGATAACATGATGTGGTAGGTTTGAACAAAGGTGTACCGATGGGATGACATGATGTAGTAGGTTTGAACAAAGATGTACCGATGGGATGACATGATGTGGTAGGTTTGAACAAAGGTGCACCGATGGGATAACATGATTTGGTAGGTTTGAACAAAGGTGTACCGATTGGATAACATGATGTGGTAGGTTTGAAGCAAAGGTGCACCGATGGGATAACATGATGTGGTAGGTTTGAACAAAGGTGTACCGATGGGATAACATGATGTGGTAGGTTTGAAGCAAAGGAACACCGATGGGATAACATGATGTGGTAGGTTTGAACAAAGATGTACCGATGGGATGACATGATGTGGTAGGTTTGAAGCAAAGGTGCACCGATGGGATGACATGATGTGGTAGGTTTGAACAAAGGTGCACCGATGGGATAACATGATGTGGTAGGTTTGAACAAAGGTGTACCGATGGGATGACATGATGTAGTAGGTTTGAACAAAGATGTACCGATGGGATGACATGATGTGGTAGGTTTGAACAAAGGTGCACCGATGGGATAACATGATTTGGTAGGTTTGAACAAAGGTGTACCGATTGGATAACATGATGTGGTAGGTTTGAAGCAAAGGTGCACCGATGGGATAACATGATGTGGTAGGTTTGAACAAAGGTGCACCGATGGGATGACATGATGTGGTAGGTTTGAACAAAGGTGCACCGATGGGATAACATGATGTGGTAGGTTTGAACAAAGGTGTACCGATGGGATAACATGATGTAGTAGGTTTGAACAAAGGTGTACCGATGGGATAACATGATGTGGTAGGTTAGAAGCAAAGGTGCACCGATGGGATAACATGATTTGGTAGGTTTGAACAAAGGTGTACCGATGGGATAACATGATGTGGTAGGTTTGAAGCAAAGGTGCACCGATGGGATAACATGATGTGGTAGGTTTGAAGCAAAGGTGCACCGATGGGATAACATGATGTGGTAGGTTTGAACAAAGATGTACCGATGGGATGACATGATGTGGTAGGTTTGAAGCAAAGGTGCACCGATGGGATAACATGATGTGGTAGGTTTGAACAAAGATGTACCGATGGGATGACATGATGTGGTAGGTTTGAAGCAAAGGTGCACCGATGGGATAACATGATTTGGTAGGTTTAAACAAAGGTGTACCGATGGGATAACATGATGTGGTAGGTTTGAAGCAAAGGTGCACCGATGGGATAACATGATGTGGTAGGTTTGAACAAAGGTGTACCGATGGGATGACATGATGTAGTAGGTTTGAACAAAGATGTACCGATGGGATGACATGATGTGGTAGGTTTGAACAAAGGTGCACCGATGGGATAACATGATTTGGTAGGTTTGAACAAAGGTGTACCGATTGGATAACATGATGTGGTAGGTTTGAAGCAAAGGTGCACCGATGGGATAACATGATTTGGTAGGTTTGAACAAAGGTGTACCTATGGGATAACATGATGTGGTAGGTTTGAACAAAGGTGTACCGATGGGATAACATGATGTGGTAGGTTTGAAACAAAGGTGCACCGATGGGATAACATGATGTGGTAGGTTTGAAGCAAAGGTGCACCGATGGGATAACATGATGTGGTAGGTTTGAACAAAGATGTACCGATGGGATGACATGATGTGGTAGGTTTGAAGCAAAGGTGCACCGATGGGATAACATGATTTGGTAGGTTTGAACAAAGGTGTACCGATGGGATAACATGATGTGGTAGGTTTGAACAAAGGTGTACCGATGGGATAACATGATGTAGTAGGTTTGAACAAAGGTGCACCGATGGGATGACATGATGTGGTAGGTTTGAACAAAGGTGTACCGATGGGATAACATGATGTGGTAGGTTTGAAGCAAAGGTGTACCGATGGGATAACATGATGTAGTAGGTTTGAAGCAAAGGTGTACCGATGGGATAACATGATGTGGTAGGTTTGAAGCAAAGGTGTACCGATGGGATAACATGATATGGTAGGTTTGAACAAAGGTGTACCGATGGGATGACATGATGTGGTAGATTTGAAGCAAAGGTGTACCGATGAGATAACATGATGTGGTAGGTTTGAACAAAGGTGCACCGATGGGATGACATGATATGGTAGGTTTGAAGCAAAGGTGCACCGATGGGATGACATGATGTGGTAGGTTTGAAGCAAAGGTGTACCGATGGGATAACATGATGTGGTAGGTTTGAAGCAAAGGTGTACCGATGGGATAACATGATGTGGTAGGTTTGAACAAAGGTGTACCGATGGGATAACATGATGTGGTAGGTTTGAACAAAGGTGCACCGATGGGATGACATGATATGGTAGATTTGAAGCAAAGGTGTACCGATGGGATGACATGATGTGGTAGGTTTGAACAAAGGTGTACAGATGGGATGACATGATGTGGTAGGTTTGAAGCAAAGGTGTACCGATGGGATGACATGATGTGGTAGGTTTGAACAAAGGTGTACAGATGGGATAACATGATGTGGAAGGTTTGAACAAAGGTGTACCGATGGGAAAACATGATGTTGTAGGTTTGAAGCAAAGGTGTACCGATGGGATAACATGATGTGGTAGATTTGAAGCAAAGGTGTACCGATTGTACCGATGGGATAACATGATGTAGTAGTTTTGGAGCAAAGGTGTACCGATGGGATGACATAATGTGGTAGGTTTGAAACAAAGGTGCACCGATGGGATGACATGATGTAGTAGGTTTGAAGCAAAGGTGCACCGATGGGATAACATGATGTGGTAGGTTTGAACAAAGGTGTACCGATGGGATGACATGATGTGGTAGGTTTGAAGCAAAGGTGTACCGATGGGATAACATGATGTGGTAGGTTTGAAGCAAAGGTGTACCGATGGGATGACATGATGTGGTAGGTTTGAACAAAGGAACACCGATGGGATGACATGATGTGGTAGGTTTGAACAAAGGTGCACCGATGGGATAACATGATGTGGTAGGTTTGAACAAAGGTGTACCGATGGGATGACATGATGTGGTAGGTTTGAAGCAAAGGTGTACAGATGGGATAACATGATGTGGTAGGTTTGAAGCAAAGGTGTACCGATGGGATGACATGATGTGGTAGGTTTGAACAAAGGTGTACCGATGGGATAACATGATGTGGTAGGTTTGAAGCAAAGGTGTACCGATGGGATAACATAATGTGGTAGGTTTGAACAAAGGTGTACCGATGGGATAACATGATGTGGTAGATTTGAACAAAGGTGTACCGATGGGATAACATGATATAGTAGGTTTGAACAAAGGTGTACCGATGGGATAACATGATGTGGTAGATTTGAACAAAGGTGCACCGATGGGATGACATGATGTAGTAGGTTTGAAGCAAAGGTGTACCGATGGGATAACATGATGTGGTAGGTTTGAAGCAAAGGTGTACCGATGGGATAACATGATGTGGTAGGTTTGAACAAAGGTGTACCGATGGGATGACATGATGTGGTAGGTTTGAACAAAGGTGTACCGATGGGATAACATGATGTGGTAGGTTTGAGCAAAGGTGTACCGATGGGATAACATGATGTGGTAGGTTTGAACAAAGTTGCACCGATGGGATGACATGATGTGGTAGGTTTGAACAAAGGTGCACCGATGGGATAACATGATGTGGTAGGTTTGAACAAAGGTGTACAGATGGGATAACATGATGTGGTAGGTTTGAACAAAGGTGCACCGATGGGATGACATGATGTGGTAGGTTTGAACAAAGGTGCACCGATGGGATAACATGATGTGGTAGGTTTGAACAAAGGTGTACAGATGGGATAACATGATATGGTAGGTTTGAACAAAGGTGTACCGATGGGATGACATGATGTGGTAGGTTTGAACAAAGGTGTACCGATGGGATAACATGATGTGGTAGGTTTGAAGCAAAGGTGTACCGATTGTACCGATGAGATAACTGAATGTTGTAGGTTTGAAGCATGGGTGTACCGATGGGATAACATGATGTGGTAGGTTTGAAGCAAAGGTGTACCTATGGGAAAACGAATGTTGAAAGTTTGAGGCAAAGGTGAACCGATAGCATAACATGTTGTGGTAAGTTTGATGCAAATGTGCACCAATGGGACAATCGTGTGTGGTATGAAGCAAAGGTGTACAATAAATATTTGAAATTCAAAGGTCAATTAGTCTCAGACAAGTTTTACATCCAGGCTTGTGATTACCCTCGGGGACTTCTGGTCCACCAGCAGCGGCTCTGGACAAAGTGATTTCAAAATACTATACCAAAACGGGTATAAAGTTTGTATTTCAAAGAGATAAACATTGGAAGGTCAAAAACCAAAAGTATTGAATGAAAAGTACTCAAAACTGAAAGCCAAATCCAGCTTCGAGAAATTCGACCCTGTGCAGAACAAGGAAAGAAACCTGGTATTTTAAACAATAAAGCATTTAACAATCGGGTATTTCAATAACAAAAAAATATTTGAAATTTAATGGTAACTTCGTGTCAGACAAGTCTGACAACCAGGATTGTGAACCAAGAACCTTCAGACCACTAGCAGCAGTTATATACCAAGTGATTTCAAAATACAATACCGAAACGGGTATTAATGGTTACTTTGGATCGATATTTCAAAGATTTACCTCTCATTCAAACATTGGAAGGTCAAAAACCAAAAGTATTGAATGAAAAGTACTCAAAGCAAAAAAGGTTCGAACAGAGAAGCAAAATCCAGCACCAAGGATATCAACCATGTGCAGTACACGGAAAGAAACCTGTATTTTAAACAATTAAGAATTCAACAATCGGGAACTTCATTAAAAAAGCAATATTTGAAATTTAATAAGTTGTTAAGTAAGCTGTTAAACGTAAACACCATAAGGGGAGTCCGGAAAAGGAGGACAATAGACGATAAAGAGATGTGGAATAAGTATACGCGACACAACCAACATTAAAGAAACGGCAATTTTAAAAAATCACAATGGAAAACAGCCAGCAGTCTTCAATCACTGCTAGCCGTCTTGCATTGGCCCAAGACTAAAAATACAATACATAAGATTTTAACAAATCCCAAGAATATCAAAGAAAAACCCATTTCTGTACATAACAAAAAACAAAAACAGATAGTAGACAAGGACAAACAAAAGCTTTGACAAGGATTCCTGCCTTAGGACAGGCACATATAAAATGTGGCGGGGTTAGACTAGTTTTTTTTTTGCCCAACCTTCCCCCTATTGTTTATCTTGTACAAAGCACAAAAAAATAACACACTTTAAAAATCAAATCGATAAAAGTTCAATTCACCAAGAGAGAACCTGAGACAAGAGTACTGTACGAGAACAACGAAACGTAAAGGAGCTCCCTTGAGAACACTCGTAGTTACTGACAGCTAGCTAAGAAGCATTTATCGATTGATGTAAAATACATCACTTCGATGTAAAACCAACATCTATACTCATCTGAGAGATAAAAAGCATGAAGTTGTATACGAGCAAATGATACCTTCCGTAAAATCTTTTAATTGACGACTACAACTGTGATGATTTATCAAGAAAAAATTAAAACCTGTACGCATTCCTACAACATACATGTATGCTTCAGTTGTTACACGTTAAGACCATTAGGGGAAGCGGGCAGAATGTTGCTACTCAAAAGGGCAAGTTGATGATCGGAATGTTAAGTCACCATGTTTGTCGTAGAGCTTTGTATAGAGCCTAACATGTGTATCGATTTAATTATGAAGTGGACCTCGTAGACTATGTAGCTTCATTTATCTAAAGTCTTTATGAACTAACTAGATGTAAATAATCACAAAATCATGGATTATTTGGTGACGGAACTTCATTAGCACAACGAAACATGTCGTTGAAGGATAAAGGAAATCTACGATCGCCATTTCATAACAAGGAAGAATGAAGCGAATTGCTAAGCAATGGTCTACAATTATCGTACCAATGAGGAATGGAACCATTTTTTTGGGTTTAAAAATGCTATTAGAAATAAAATGATGAAAAATGTAATATTTTATCGTAAAGTGTTTTTGTGGTGATTGAACTTTTGCTTCGTGCACAGCAAACAATGAGACCCGAAAAAAGAACACGCGAAATCTTAGTTAATATATCTCATCTTTACTTTTAATTTGAGACATATATACATACATTTTGGACTGTTTTGCCATTTATCATTAAGTAACGAAATGCGCGCCAGACAGAGATACTTGAGTAGCGTTAAAAGCAATTCAATTACGTTGAAAATAACACGTTTATTTTGTTATGAAATAAGAACGGTATGTTGTTGGCTTTTAACTGAAAAAAGCAGAATAACTTACTTAAAAAATAACGATGAAAACCCAAATCTACAGCAATAAATTAAAAGCTTCGCTAATATGCTTTGTTGTATTTCAATATTTATGGCGTGATTTTTATTACGTATATTTCTCTACATATATATATAATATATCTTCAATTTTATTAGACATTTATAGAACAGGTTCAAGGAAATTTGAAGTTAGATTGAGTAGTAACGAAAACCAATCCGATTTTTTTTTACACATTAAAAGCCAGTCTAACTTTAAGTGTTTTTATTGAGAGTTTATATTCATTATGTCAATTTGAAATTATACATCAATAGAATGTTCAATTAGATCTTTTGTATTATCTTTTAAAAACTACTTTTTCCAACGCCATCATTGGAGACTCGAAGCCAAGAGAGGCTACAAAGGCTACTGCATATGATGCTACTAAATGACCAAAATAGTCATAGATCTGAAAAAGAAAAGGTGATTTTTATAAGTTTTTACACAAATAAAAAAAAAATGATTATCATGTTTAAGTCTTCATAAAGGTTAATTTTTAAAATTTTCTATATGTATAAATAAAAAGTTCTTCCAGTAAGTCATTAAATTTCAAATTATTCAAAATTTGTCTCAGAATGCTAGTTTCATACGAGAGTCTGTTAACAACTTTATTTGATTCAGTCAAATCATGGTATTGCTCTACTTCACGTGGATGTTCTTTAAACCCATTTTTAGTAATGTTTATTTTCTGTTACTTACAGCTTGGTGGTCGTCCCAATACTGTAGACGTTTACGAGAGTAGTAAAAGTAGTACATTATCATAGGGTGAACAAGGTAAGCACAATACGTCAATCTACTCAATGGAACAAGTGCTTTCCATGATAGCAATGTGTTGACAAAACCTGAAACGATTATTATCAACAGCAAAATAAGATATACATAGTTTGTTAATTTGTGTTATTTAATAGGAACTTTTGAAGAAACAAAAATTAACAGCATCTTAAATAGGGAAAAATAAGGTAGGCACAATTTTTAGTTATTAGAGAGTTTCTTGGATGAGTTTTGAATAACGCATTAGGCGTTGTAATCTTTATTTTTAGCTTTTTCGTTTGTTTGTTGTTAATTAACTCACAAGCAACGATAAGTCGAGTATTTGATGATTCCAAACTTCCAAACTTCAAATTATTTCCAGGCTTATGACTTAGTGACATAAAATAATAAGTTAGATACCAGGCAAAATTAGTAAATCTCTCAAATAGAGAAAGTGATTTCCAGTATAATGCATTGACGTATTGTCAAAATCATTAATATTAATGCACTTTCAGTCAAAGCAACAGCTCGACGTGATAACATTTGTCTTTAAAATCTTTAATATATTTTATTTCGTTGTACTACCTTCAATATAGGATGCCGAGCTTTAGAAAACGGATCATAAATCAGAATGAGGTTAAGTCGTTCATTTGATTAAACTTATTTTGATTTGTTCTAAAATGAAAATTTAGTGAAATAATTATATTCAAATCGAGTTTTTCATGTTTTTATTGACACAGACTACAATATACGATATACACTGAATATGTATGTCTTACCACCATTCCCTGTTGCGCATGCAAATATGACCCAACAAACAACCAGCCCCCAAACAGATTTATGGACGGCATTGTAAACAGCAGCAACAGTGACTGTCATGTAGTCACCGTTCAGATCATCGTAAACACCATAGAGAACAGTACAAGCCGAGACAGCCATTATGAACCAAACAAACAAATTAAGATACTGAAATAAATGAAGCAGAGGTACAAATGGGGCATCCATGGTGTATCAATACAAATTTTAAGTTGTCACTACACTACAGGCATGACAGGCATGATTTAATATTTTGTGGTTTTATTCATGATAAATTGAGGTGATGTTTCTGTTTAGGTCGAATTTGGCCTGTCTCCCTGTGTCTCCGGCTTTTACACTATTCCCTTCTTTCTTGCTCATTGCCTCTCAGTTTCCGCTTCTAACTCATGTGGATCCATTTCTCTGCCCTTCTCCTTCATTCATTTGACGAAATAAAAAAGTTTGAGCATTGATTAAACAAAACGTTGTTTCAAGGCCATTGCTACTTCAAATGAACTTTTTTTTCTGTATAATGAAATAAGTTCCAAACGTTAGCTTTGGAATTAGTTCCAATATTTACATGTACTACATTTTTGAAGCTTTATAATGTTTATTGCGTTAAGATAGGTGTTTCCAAAGTCAAGTTGTAGTCTAGAATATATACATCGTAGAAACATTAGCGTGTTGCATTCGTCTTTTCATATTGAATGAATATTGTACGTGTAAACTTTGGACTTTTTTATACTGATGAATTTAATGCATAATTTAATGTGGTTCTATCATTATATAAAGTGTACAAACCTTATTTATGTTCACTTTACAATTTGTTTTAAATAAAATATATCCCGTGTACATCCCTATGAGGTAGGGACCTATTCTGCAGTATGGCATCTGATAATAATTGTCAAAGTAAAATTTTTGGCTACGTCTGAAAATGAAATATATTTTTAGTTATCTCTGATAATGTTATAAAGAACACCAAACAATTATAGTTTTATAAGCTCGGTTCAATGTGCAAACTGATGCGCATATACACTAATGTTATATGAAAAACGTCTCATTCGGTGCCCAAAAAACTTTTTCTTTTATATCAAACATTTTTGGTAGAAAATTTTAAAATGTTGTAAGACGAATGGTTCGTGAATGTTTTGAGTTGTGTTAAGTTGCTTATGGCACTTAAACGACCACTTCTTTATTCCTGTTGTATCTCAAGACCGTGTTGCTGCAGGGCCCTGAGATCACTGTTTAAGGAGGGTGTTTGGTGCCATGAGGCCTGGTTTCGCTCAACGTTTCTTCGGAAATGCCTTACCAAATCATTGCGAGCTTCAATTTCTACGGTACATCTGCTTTGTTTTGTTTTCTCTTTCGGACATCGGATCTTGATCCTCAAAGTTCGGAAGTTGTTTTTTTCAAACTAGCGAATGTTTGAAATATGAAAAATTAAATCATTATACAATGTAGTTTAAGCAATATACCCGAGATTACTGGATCCAAGTTCAAAATGCACCGAAACCCAGCTGGTTACAGCCACGTGGGCAATCCATACTAGTCCTACTGTTATTGTTCCAGCAATCTTTGATCTAATGGAAAATAATAATAATAATAAAAAAAAACAGCAAATGATTCATATCCATGGAATCTAGAAGGAAAAGTAAATAAAATTCAAAATCCAAAGTATATCTTTGTATGTACAATACGAAGCGATAAGGAAAGAAACTTAAAATTGCATCCATATTTTTTTATCTACTATGTCGAAATCATGTCCCTTTTCCTTGCCCTCAGTTAATGGTTTATTTTGTGTTTTGCTATAGTTGAAAAATTCTTTGTTTCTTTGATTGAATTCATGACCTGTGAAACCTTTGGTTTTATACCGACAGATATAACCATGCATTCTTTCGTTAAAGGAGCAGTGAAAGCTAGACTGGGACTGGTGACCAAAGGGACGTTGATTCGAAACCAGTCGCCGGCACTATCGTGTTGTATACTTGAGCAATATATTACACTTATCAATTGTTTCTGTCGACTCAGCGGGAAATGTTGTTTGTAAGTGATGGATATGTTGATGTGTCGATGCTCCGTTAGGAATTGAGATTGATGAACATTCGCACGGCACAATAAGTAAAGGATATAGGCCGTAAACAGTCCATTGGTAAAATATTGTACAATATTATATCGAAGTCCCCGTAGCCTCATGGTTAGTGTTACCGCCCGTAGACAGACAGGTTTCGGGTTTGAATCCAGGTAGGGAAAACATTTTTGCTTGATATTATTTACGGATTCCGAGGTACAATCAGAAAGATTAAATACCTAAATTAAACACTTTTCAATCAAGCGGTTTGGTAGCCAAATTGTAGTTACAAAGAACAAGAAACAGTACTTATCAGTAATATAAAGTACAGCATTAAATATAGCATGACATCACAACTGTGTTTTAACCACGGATAATATTTCGGTTGTGAACCGCTCTTTAGGCGACTAATTTTTTGAAAAACAAAGCGATTTATTTAAACCTCAAAATACTTATCATTAAGAAATCAACAAAATTGAACTATTTCTTTTACATAACCTTCTATTACAATGATTGTATGTTTTTTAAGATAAATCTTACTTATAAAGGGCCCAGAGTATTGGAGGGCTGGTGACGTAGAACTGCATATCATTTGCCAGATACCAAGAATGAGCAAAACACTGGAAAGGACATTAAATTTAAATCAAATTATCATTGTGTATATGATGATTAAATTGGCTTTACAAGAAAATGAATGTAATCGTTTCACTTACAATGTTAATAGAATCAAACGTCTGTTGTGTGTAATGTTGTGTGTGTTCTAAATGCACTTTTGAAGCATAATATTTGTAAAAGCCTATATCTTAGCTTTTCTATGAACAAAAAATGAGCCGTTCGTTGATAATCCACGATTGTTCTTTATCAAAACATTATATAAAACGCTTGATTTAATAGTTATGCTGTATATGCATATTTCTCTAGGAATAGCCATGTTAGCTTCTTATCAGCAGCATTTGAATCAACAATAGACGGTCGAAAACCTAAAGTATTTAAAGTAATCAAACCCCAAAACGCTCTTAAATCAATGTACAGGCTACAGGGAAGCCAAATCCAGCAACGAGGATATCAACCATGTGCAAGGTAATAACAAAACTACCGAACTTGAATGATCAATCTCATAGTCCAAAGAAAATGACAAACACGAATCAGTCATACCGGAGAATTGGTGGATCGCAATGGTCCTGGCTTAGTACAGGCAAATCAAACCAAATGGTGGGTTAAACTAGGATTTATGGCGCCAAACCTCCCTCTTCCATTGCGATCTTAGGATCCGGTAATGACCATAGAACACAACATAGTTGTGAGACACAATAGAGATATTGAGGTGATCATCTCAGTACAGCAGACCAGTCAAACACTAATTAACACAATTAACCACCATATCTTTAAACTCAATTTTGAACTTTTTTACTAGTGGCTGATAACAAAGAAAGATTTTTTTAGGGATCGTATGAAACGTATTTCTTATAGCCCTGCTCCAAAAGTCGGTCACGAAGAAATCGGTGTCTGATAAAAAAATCTGTGAAATGTGTGCAAGCTCTGGCATATCGAATAAGTTGTAAAATATAAACACCGTATGCAGGGGATTAGGACAATTAATAATTTGAAAATTAAAATCGTCTCTTTTATCGTAAATATTTGTACTGAGATGACCACCTGGATCAAATTCGAGGCGCAAATCCAAGAAAGACGTGAAGCAAAAGAGATTACTGGTTGTTTTAAAGCCGTAACAACAAACAAGCTAAAATAAAAAAAAACTTGAGGATTATTCTTTTTTGTCCAAACGAAAAGACAGAACAAGGCAAATATACCGGAGAAAACCAAACCTCCCTCGTCTATTGCGATTTTAGGATAAATTTTCAAGGAAACAAACTATTGTGTTCTGTTTTGATGAATCTTAAAATGAAACAAGTTAATAAAGTCAGGTAGTTGCAAACCTGACAAATGAAAACGATTATTGCACGTGTAAGACCAGTGGTAGGGTTCGATAAGAATAGACTCTACTTAGGCCGCTTGCCTCAAATGTAATCCTCTCAAAGTGAAAACCATACGCTTAATGTTTGTTTCTGTTACTATTTTACAATTCAGTATTTCCTTTTAAGCTCACTTGGCCCGAAGGACATAAAAAAGAAAGCAAATTTGTTGACATTCTCGGGACTTTACCAATAAATGTAACGTAAAACGAAAGTAAAAACGTCATTAAAACTCATTCGGATTTCTTTCGAGTTTCGAAACTTTTCCTTGACGACATGCTTTTCATGTGCAAGCGATTGCCAAATTCTACAAAATTGCCCGAGCAAAGACCGATTTTTCGGCCGAAATGCAATGAATGAAGACATATTTGGGTGTTTTGGAAAGTAAAATTATCCGTGAAACGAATTATACAGGAACAGGTATGAGATCAATGATTTATTAAAAGAAAACCGGGTTGAAGAAAAGTGAAGTGATGAAATTAGTATCCCTTGTGTATTTTTTTCGTACCGCTCATTGAATCTAACAAAATATTGAAAGAGGGGAGCAAGTCCCTGTGAACTAGAAAAAGCTGCTAATTGCAATATTGCTTATTTAGTCAAGCCCTACTAAAACTCAATATTATGGAATTTTTAAACGACCCCTAATAGGATTTATGGTTCCTTAAATGTCAAAATAAATGTTTATAGCTTATCACTGGCAAAATGTAGAAAATAATAAAACAGCTTTTTATTTCCAAAATGTTCAGCTAATTTAACTCTACACTTTAATGCATTTGACGCTGTCAGATGAACCCTAATATAAAAGTTATGATAATTTTAAAAAGGCATTTAAGTCAGGTGAGCGATTCTGTGAGCCTCTTGTTTTTTTTTCAATACATTACTTCAGGTTTTGCATATTTAATCATTTTTCAATAATTGTAGATTAATAATATCTATAAAGTCAGTAAATATGTGTTATTGAAAATTTAAGGATTGTCAGTGCATGAAATTCTAATGATACGCATTTATTTTAACATATATAAATAATTCTCAACTTTACAATTTTAGAGGGTATTTTGGTGACGTAGTAAGGAAGTTGGAAACAAAATATAACTTTATGATCATACTATATATAGCTACCTCTTTGCCAGCTTTAAGAAAATTATTGACGTAGAATAGATTCCAATACCACGTGCCTTTACAATAATCGTGTTCAAACCCGTCTTGGTACCACATGGGGCCACTGCCAAGATACTTCATCAGAGTGACTTGTATCATCAAGATCAGCATAAGGGCTGGTGTCAGTCTAATTTAAAAAACACAAACATGTAAGATTCAAGAACAAAAGAACATAGACCAAGACCGATTTATGATCGACTATTTAAAATGATTTCTGAAAAAACACTAGAAATACACCCAACTTAAAATGTCTTTAGTGCAGTGTTTCTTATTGTTATGATTATTCAATACTATACCAATATGTCAAAGAAAAACAGAATATTGTAGTTACAAACCATGCACTATAAAACCAACCATAATTCTCGCATGATACACCCCTTGCAGATGAAATGGTGGATTCAACCAGGTATTTGGCTTCAATTATTCTTTTCAGCGCAGAATACTAATTTAGTGTCCATAAGCCTTATTAGCCTCTATATTTTGATTGCAGCTCAGTGATACCGGAGGAAAAACTGTTTTAGTGGCCATTTTTGACTGACCTATTTAGAAGTGGTCTGCTGTTTTAAGGGGAGTTGAAATACTTACCTCCAATATCTGTGAAAATAAAACATGGCCCAGTTTAACCTCCCTTTGCCTTTCTTTAGCTGTTTAAGGACTATGTACGTGAGAAGGGTCCCACTGTAACAACAAAAATATAAATTGATATTAGAAAACAAAATTTCAAAAAAGTTAGGATTCAGAGATTTATCTCAAACATCGTCTCTAACGCGTTTTGTTTATTCACGACTCATAAGAACCGCGACAAAAACATAAAGTAGTAATGTCAAAAAAAGGTGGATGGCGAAAAGCGCTGTGCAACTCTTCAATAGCGAATCGAGTAAGTTTTTTGAATTAAACAAAAGTATTAATTTGGTATTTTTATCGGAATGAAACTGCTTATAAGTTCATACATGTATTACCTGAATTCCAGATAAAATTAAAATGTTTTTTAGTTTTATAATCTTTTTTGAAATAAAGATCTCGCAACGTAGATATACGGTGTTAACTGCGATGGATAAGACAGCCTATTTTAGAGAACGAAAGAAAGCGAATCAGAAAGATAATGTAAGAAACGGAGAGTGTTTAATCGGTTCAGACAGCTGATTTTAGAGAGCGCGTGCTACTATGGCGGATCAGAGATATGATTGTGGAGAACGAATTAAGTTACTGAAGCGAATCAGACAGACAATGTAAGAGAACGGAGGGTACTGCAGCAGTTCAGACTCCTGTTTCATAAAACATCTTAAATTTGAGATTTCCCCAAATTCTTCCTCAACTGACATGACTGAGATTTCACAATTTCATTGGTCAATATTTGGTCTGAGTTGAGGACAGATTTTAGGAAATCTCAAATTTGAGATGTTTTATGAAACTAGGTCCGGACAGCTGATTTTAGAAAGCGAAGGCTACTGCAGCGGATCAGACAGATAATGTTAGAGAATGGAGGGAGGGTACTGTGGCGGATCAGACAGATAATGTTAGAGAACGAAGGGATGGTACTGTGGCGGATCAGACAGATAATGTTAGAGAACGGAGGGACGGTATTGTGGCGGATCAGACAGATAATGTTAGAGAACAAAGGGATGGTACTGTGGCGGATCAGACAGATAATGTTAGAGAACGGAGGGACGGTATTGTGGCGGATCAGGCAGATAATGTTAGAGAACAGAGGGACGGTATTGTGGCGGATCAGACAGATAATGTAAGAGAACGGAGGGATGGTACTGTGGCGGATCAGACAGATAATGTTAGAGAACAGAGGGACGGTATTGTGGCGGATCAGACAGATAATGTTAGAGAACGAAGGGATGGTACTGTGGCGGATCAGACAGATAATGTAAGAGAACGGAGGGATGGTACTGTGGCGGATCAGACAGATAATGTTAGAGAACGGAGGGACGGTATTGTGGCGGATCAGACAGATGATGTTAGAGAACGAAGGGATGGTACTGTGGCGGATCAGACAGATAATGTAAGAGAACGGAGGGATGGTACTGTGGCGGATCAGACAGATAATGTTAGAGAACGGAGGGAGGGTATTGTGGCGGATCAGACAGATAATGTAAGAGAACGGAGGTATGGTACTGTGGCGGATCAGACAGATAATGTTAGAGAACGGAGGGACGGTATTGTGGCGGATCAGACAGATAATGTTAGAGAACGAAGGGATGGTACTGTGGCGGATCAGACAGATAATGTAAGAGAACGGAGGGATGGTACTGTGGCGGATCAGACAGATAATGTTAGAGAACGGAGGGACGGTATTGTGGCGGATCAGACAGATAATGTTAGAGAACGGAGGGTGGGTACTGTGGCAGATCAGACAGACAGATAATGTAAGAGAACGGAGGGATGGTACTGTGGCGGATCAGACAGATAATGTAAGATAACGGAGGGTGGGTAGTGTGGCGGATCAGACAGATAATGTTAGAGAACGTAGGGACGGTATTGTGGCGGATCAGGCAGATAATGTTGGAGAACGGAAGGATGATACTGTGGCGGATCAGACAGATAATGTAAGAGAACAGAGGGATGGTACTGTGGCGGATCAGACAGATAATGTTAGAGAACGGAGGGACGGTATTCTGGCGGATCGGGCAGATAGTGTTAGAGAAACGATGGAGGGTACTGTGGCGGATCAGACAGATAATGTTAGGGCTCAGGGTGAGGATAATGTGGCGGATCAGACAGATAATGTTAGAGAATGGAGGGACGATATTGTGGCGGATCAGACAGATAATGTTAGAGAACGGAGGGACGGTATTGTGGCGGATCAGACAGATAATGTTTGAGAACGGAGGGTGGGTACTGTGGCGGATCAGACAGACAGATAATGTAAGAGAACGGAGGGATGGTACTGTGGCGGATCAGACAGATAATGTAAGATAACGGAGGGTGGGTACTGTGGCGGATCAGACAGATAATGTTAAAGAACGTAGGGACGGTATTGTGGCGGATCAGGCAGATAATGTTGGAGAACGGAGGGATGGTACTGTGGCGGATCAGACAGATAATGTAAGAGAACGGAGGGATGGTACTTTGGCGGATCAGACAGATAATGTTAGAGAACGGAGGGACGGTATTGTGGCGGATCAGGCAGATAGTTGTTAGAGAACGTAGGGATGGTCCTGTGGCGGATCAGACAGATAATGCTAGAGAACGGAATGGCGGTATTAGGGCGGATCAGACAGATACTGATAGAGAACGGAGGGATAGTACTGTGGCGGATCAGACAGATAATGTACGAGAACGGAGAGATGGTACATTGGCGGATCAGACAGATAACGTTAGAGAACGGAGGGATGGTACTGGGCGGATCAGACAGATAATATTAGAGAACGGAGGGATGGTACTGTGGCGGATCAGACAGATAATGTTAGAGAACGGAGGGATGGTACTGTGGCGGATCAGACAGATAATGTTAGAGAACAGAGGGACGGTATTGTGGCGGATCAGACAGATAATGTTAGAGAATGGAGGGATGGTATTGTTGCGGATCAGACAGATAACGTTAGAGAACGGAGGGATTGTACTGTGGCGGATCAGACAGATAACGTTAGAGAACGGAGGGATGGTACTGTGGCGGATCAGACAGATAACGTTAGAGAACGGAGGGATGGTACTGGGCGGATCAGACAGATAATATTAGAGAACGGAGGGATGGTACTGTGGCGGATCAGACAGATAATGTTAGAGAACGGAGGGATGGTACTGTGGCGGATCAGACAGATAATGTTAGAGAACGGAGGGACGGTATTGTGGCGGATCAGACAGATAATGTTAGAGAACGAAGGGATGGTACTGTGGCGGATCAGACAGATAATGTAGGAGAACGGAGGGATGGTACTGTGGCGGATCAGACAGATAATGTTAGAGAACGGAGGGAGGGTATTGTGGCGGATCAGACAGATAATGTAAGAGAACGGAGGGATGGTACTGTGGCGGATCAGACAGATAATGTTAGAGAACGGAGGGACGGTATTGTGGCGGATCAGACAGATGATGTTAGAGAACGAAGGGATGGTACTGTGGCGGATCAGACAGATAATGTAAGAGAACGGAGGGATGGTACTGTGGCTGATCAGACAGATAATGTTAGAGAACGGAGGGACGGTATTGTGGCGGATCAGACAGATAATGTTAGAGAACGGAGGGTGGGTACTGTGGCGGATCAGACAGACAGATAATGTAAGAGAACGGAGGGATGGTACTGTGGCGGATCAGACAGATAATGTAAGATAACGGAGGGTGGGTAGTGTGGCGGATCAGACAGATAATGTTAGAGAACGTAGGGACGGTATTGTGGCGGATCAGGCAGATAATGTTGGAGAACGGAGGGATGGTACTGTGGCGGATCAGACAGATAATGTAAGAGAACGGAGGGATGGTACTGTGGCGGATCAGACAGATAATGTTAGAGAACGGAGGGACGGTATTCTGGCGGATCGGGCAGATAGTGTTAGAGAAACGATGGAGGGTACTGTGGCGGATCAGACAGATAATGTTAGGGCTCAGGGGGAGGATAATGTGGCGGATCAGACAGATAATGTTAGAGAATGGAGGGACGATATTGTGGCGGATCAGAAAGATAATGTAAGAGATTGGAGAGACGGTATTGTGGCGGATCAGACAGATAATGTTAGAAAACGGAGGGATGGTACTGTGGCGGATCAGACAGATAATGTTAGAGAACGAAGGGATGGTACTGTGGCGGATCAGACAGATAATGTAAAAGAACAGAGGGATGGTACTGTGGCGGATCAGACAGATAATGTTAGAGAACGGAGGGACGGTATTGTGGCGGATCAGACAGACAGATAATGTAAGAGAACGAAGGGATGGTACTGTGGCGGATCAGACAGATAATGTTAGAGAACGGAGGGACGGTATTGTGGCGGATCAGACAGATAATGTTAGAGAACGGAGGGTGGGTACTGTGGCGGATCAGACAGACAGATAATGTAAGAGAACGGAGGGATGGTACTGTGGCGGATCAGACAGATAATGTTTGAGAACGGAGGGTGGGTACTGTGGCGGATCAGACAGACAGATAATGTAAGAGAACGAAGGGATGGTACTGTGGCGGATCAGACAGATAATGTAAGATAACGGAGGGTGGGTACTGTGGCGGATCAGACAGATAATGTTAAAGAACGTAGGGACGGTATTGTGGCGGATCAGGCAGATAATGTTAGAGAACGGATGGATGGTACTGTGGCGGATCAGACAGATAATGTAAGAGAACGGAGGGATGGTTCTTTGGCGGATCAGACAGATAATGTTAGAGAACGGAGGGACGGTATTGTGGCGGATCAGGCAGATAATTGTTAGAGAACGGAGGGATGGTCCTGTGGCGGATCAGACAGATAATGTACGAGAACGGAGAGATGGTACATTGGCAGATCAGACAGATAACGTTAGAGAACGGAGGGATGGTACTGGGCGGATCAGACAGATAATATTAGAGAACGGAGGGATGGTACTGTGGCGGATCAGACAGATAATGTTAGAAAACGGAGGGATGGTACTGTGGCGGATCAGACAGATAATGTTAGAGAACGGAGGGACGGTATTGTGGCGGATCAGACAGATAATGTTAGAGAATGGAGGGATGGTATTGTGGCGGATCAGACAGATAACGTTAGAGAACGGAGGGATTGTACTGTGGCGGATCAGACAGATAACGTTAGAGAACGGAGGGATGGTACTGTGGCGGATCAGACAGATAACGTTAGAGAACGGAGGGATGGTACTGGTCGGATCAGACAGATAATGTTAGAGAACGGAGGGATGGTACTGTGGCGGATCAGACAGATAATGTTAGAGAACGGAGGGACGGTATTGTGGCGGATCAGACAGATAATGTTAGAGAATAGAGGGATGGTATTGTGGCGGATCAGACAGATAACGTTAGAGAACGGAGGGATGGTACTGTGGCGGATCAGACAGATAATGTTAGAGAACGGAGGGATGGTACTGTGGCGGATCAGACAGATAATGTTAGAGAACGGAGGGACGGTATTGTGGCGGATCAGACAGATAATGTTAGAGAATAGAGGGATGGTATTGTGGCGGATCAGACAGATAACGTTAGAGAACGGAGGGGTTGTACTGTGGCGGATCAGACAGATAACGTTAGAGAACGGAGGGATGGTACTGTGGCAGATCAGACAGATAACGTTAGAGAACAGAGGGATGGTACTGTGGCAGATCAGACAGATAACGTTAGAGAACGGAGGGATGGTACTGTGGCGGATCAGACAGAAAATATCAGAGAACGCATACATGTGATTCTCTCGCCGGGAGACGAAATCTCCCGACTTTTTGATCCATCTCCCGTTCTCCCGACTTTTTGTGTAATCTCCCGCTTTTTCACGACATGACAAAATTTTAGTTTTATAGACCTTTTAATTGTTCAATCATAAGACATTTACGTTGTTTTAGGGGGTTGCCAATTAGGTAGACGTTAATTTAACAGGTAAAGGTGTTCATTAAAGGTGTATTGCCATAATTGACCTGATGATTGTATAAACAGTTTGAGATTAATCAGTAAAGCCATGTATGTTTGGCACACGCTAGTACCCCCAATTGACATCGAAATGCAATTTTAATGAGCTTTGAAAATCTCCCGCTTTTTGGTCCAATCTCCAGCCAAAAACATCAAAATCTCCCGCTTTGTCATCACAGATCCGTCACATGTATGAGAACGGAGGGATGGTACCGTGGCGGATCAGACAGATAATGTTAGAGAACGGAGGGATAGTACTGGGCGGATCAGACAGATAATATTAGAGAACGGAGGGATGGTACTGTGGCGGATCAGACAGATAACGTTAGAGAACGGAGGGATGGTACTGTGGTGGACCAGAGAGATAATGTTAGAGAACGGAGGGATGGTACTGTGGCGGATCAGACAGATAATGTTAGAGAACGGAGGGACAGTATTGTGGCGGATCAGACAGATAATGTTAGAGAACGGAGGGATGGTACTGTGGCAGATCAGAATGATAATGTTAGAGAATGGAGGGATGGTACTGTGGCGGATCAGACAGATAATGTAAGAGAACGGAGGGTGGGTACTGTGGCGGATCAGACAGATAATGTTAGAGAACGAAGGGACGGTACTGTGGCGGATCAGACAGATAATGTTAGAGAACGAAGGGACAGTATTGTGGCGGATCAGACAGATAATGTTAGAGAACGGAGGGATGGTACTGTGGCGGATCAGACAGATAATGTAAGAGAACGGAGGGTGGGTACTGTGGCGGATCAGACAGATAATGTTAGAGAACGAAGGGATGGTACTGTGGCGGATCAGACAGATAATGTAAGAGAACGGAGGGATGGTACTGTGGCGGATCAGACAGATAATGTAAGAGAACAGAGGGTGGGTACTGTGGCGGATCAGACAGATAATGTTAGAGAACGAAGGGATGGTACTGTGGCGGATCAGACAGATAATGTAAGAGAACGGAGGGACGGTATTGTGGCGGATCAGACAGATAATGTTAGAGAACAGAGGGATGGTACTGTGGCGGATCAGACAGATAATGTTAGAGAACGGAGGGATGGTACTGTGGCAGATCAGAATGATAATGTAAGAGAACGGAGGGTGGGTACTGTGGCGGATCAGACAGATAATGTTAGCGCTCGGATGGAGGTTAATGTGACGGATCAGACAGATAATGTTAGCGCTCGGATAGAGGATAATGTGACGGATCAGACAGATAATGTTAGAGAACGAAGGGATGGTACTGTGGCGGATCAGACAGATAATGTAAGAGAACGGAGGGTGGGTACTGTGGCGGATCAGACAGATAATGTTAGAGAACAGAGGGGTGGTACTGTGGCGGATCAGAAAGATAATGTTAGAGAACGGAGAAAAAGGTACTGTGGCGGATCAGACAGATAATGTAAGAGAACAGAGGGTGGGTACTGTGGTGGACCAGAGAGATAATGTTAGAGAACGGAGGGGTGGGTACTGTGGTGGACCAGAGAGATAATGTTAGAGAACGGAGAAAAGGTACTGTGGCGGATCAGACAGATAATGTTAGAGAACGGAGGGTGGGTACTGTGGTGGACCAGAGAGATAGTGTTAGAGAACGGAGAAAAGGTACTGTGGCGGATCAGACAGATAATGTTAGAGAACGGAGGGTGGGTACTGTGGTGGATCAGACAGATAGTGTTAGAGAACGGAGGGAGGGTACTGTGGCGGATCAGACAGATAATGTAAGATAATGGAGGGTGGGTCCTGCGGTGGACCAGGGAGATAATGTTAGCGCTCGGATGGAGGTTAATGTGACGGATCAGACAGATAATGTTAGAGAACGGAGGGAGGGTACTGTGGCGGATCAGACAAATAATGTTAGGGCTCGGGGGGAGGGTAATGTGGAGGATCGGACAGATAATGTTAGAGAACGGAGGGATGATACTGCGGCGGATCAGACAAATAATGTTAGAGAATGGAGGGAGGGTACTGTGGCAGATCGGATAGATAATTTTAGAGAACGGAGGGATGGTACTGTGGCGGATCAGACAAATAATATAAGAGAACGGAGGGAGGGTACTGCGGTGGACAACGAATAATCTCAATGCTTTACCTTAATGCGAAAAATGTATCGACTGAAACCTCTGCATTCGCAATAGCCATGAACGTTCTTCTTTTTATCCAGGCTGGAGCAACTTCACCTAAGTTACCTGTAAGAATTTAATGGAGGCATATATTTACTTGTTCTAGCAAGGTATTGAGGCATTACAAAGAAAATTACATACCTCATTTATGAAAGGATTTGGATTAAATGAACATAAGACTTCAACAAATATGTCAACTGCAACTCATGTTTATGAGCTCTATGGCTGTTTCGGAAAAAAATTTCCTCATCAGCAGCACTAGAACCCAACAAAGGAAATCCGCATTTATTGTAGGATTTGCATTAAATTTGACAAAGCTTTGTTTGTACTTGTCTTTTTGGTGATTTCTTTCAATTGTTTAAGAAGTGGGTCTATCTTTGACCATTTCCAGACTGGATTTGAATTATATGCATTTTATTTAGACCTGAGGCTGTTTGCAGAACGGCGATCAGCGCCTACTGGCTCGTTGGATGGTGCTTATGGTTTTCCATTTTGGCTTTTCCAAATAGCCGCTTGTTATGTCATGTACAAAATGTATGTGTCGCGTACTTTTGGTAAAAATGTAAATCTTATCTTCTTAAAAGAAATGTGTGCTTTATAGCGCTCATGAAATTAAAAAGCTGAAATTATTCTCATATCTAATGGTTTTAATGTAATGTAGAACTAGTCAAACAAAAATTATTTTGCACTTAACATGCTTAAGTCTTCTTATTCATGCTTTATTTTTTCAATACATACTTGCTACTCGCAGACCAAATCCAAAAGTATGACCAAGAATAACCCAAGTCATGCTTATTAACCGAATTCCATTTACAGCTGTCAGAGTTCCGCCCCCTTGTTTTGTGCTCAAGATCTTTGCACCATTTGTATAAACAGAAAACGATAGCAGCAGCTTTCCGAGGGTACCTACAGCAACAACATAATTTTACAAAGAAAGATCTCGTGGTTAATAAAAAAAAACCGGTGGGTGTACAGATATGAGAACGTCAACTGCAGCAACATTTTGAAAAGAAATGGTCAGAGTTAAAAAAATGTGTCTCTCTTGTTGTTAAAAAAATGGATAAATAATATATGCATGGCACAAAGTCACATAATCATATTTTTATGGAGCTTATAGAGTTTCCGTATCTCAATTGATTCGTTACTCCAGAGCGTGCGGGACTTACATCGATTTCCTTAGCAGAGCGACACGTCTGACGCAAAAATTGCTCACACAGGGTTATGTTGCTCCTCGGTTGCTGTCTTCACTCAAGAAATTTTACGGAAGACATCATGCACTTATAGACAAATATACGATTTCGATCTCTCAGATGAGTGCAGATGTTGGTTTGTCATAGGCTGTTGTTTTGTCTTCCTTTACCGGATTTGACACGCTGAATGGACTATTGGCAACGCGACGGGAGTGCTATAGCAAGCAGGAACTGCTTACTCTTCCGGAGCACCTGAGTTCACTCTTGTTTCGACTGGAGTTTGCGTTGTTGATTGATATTCAGTTATTTTGTGTTTCCATGTTTTATATGTTGTCTGTTTTTGTCCCGTTCCTGTTGGTGTTTACTGGTTTTGTCTCTGCCCTTTCGGACTTTTGATATTCGGATACCTCATTGGTACCTCTGCTTCTTTTAAATAAATCTATCAAATTCATAGGTTGTTGACGTGAAACATGCGCTTGCTTTGTATCGTAATTGTCATCGTGTTCTTTTGGGTAGGCCCGCAGAGGCTTTAAGTGTATATTTCACACGACACGTTAAGTACGTAAAATTCTTGCAAAACTGTCTCTACTCTTTTACCTGGTGTGGTGTTATCACATTTGTCTGCGCTATTGTTCAATGTAACTTTTGTAATTTCGCCGTTTTCTAAGCTTTTCAACGTTCCATTTTTTACGTCACCATTTCTTCCACCAATAACGCTGTCCTCTGTTTTTACGTGGTTATCAAGGTTTCCATTTTCTTGAGTTTCCTGTACCTTCTCTGTACTTTTGGTATCGGGGGAATTTTTTCCTTTGTCGACTGGCTTGTTGAAAATAAGGACGTTTTGCCGAATGTCATAAGCTGTACCAATTATCATTAGTAAAGCTATGATGCCTATAATCGTTCTGAAGAACAAAAAGAGAGATTGCTGTTCATGCAGCCATATGCTCATTCTAATACCGTATCGCGGGAAATGTTCACGAGGTTCTAATTTTCGCTTTATTCGCGACCATACAGTATCGCGAAAATTAGAACCCACGTAAAATAGAATCAACATAAAGTATTAAGAATTTTATAAAATCGCAAAAATAAATGACCGCGTATATAAAAACTTTGTCATTTGCTTTGAAATCGCGAAATTTGCACGCCGCGAAAATTACCCGCTATACGGTAGCAAATAATCATCTTACTGCATTATGAGTGAAAATATGATTTGATACATGTATGTTAAATTGAAATAGTCTGTGTTAGACATGTTAGAATTGGTTTTTAATCGTGTGCATTATAAGGCAAATTCCACGATATCCACATTGTAGGTTGCTTGCTGTTTTTTTATTGCATGTTAATTGACACATTATTAATAAAAGATCAAAGATAGTTATCTTTTTGTGATCAGACTGATAATTCAAAGACTAAACGGGATACTATGTAATACTTAACAAAACTCATTGCTTATAGGTACTTACAGTGCAACTTGAGCTCTTGTGTCATAAGGTACGTCAGGCATCTGACAGAAGAATTCTTTTGCAAAAATTGTGTCATTTGAAAGGCGAGATATAGCTAAAATAAACAATATAACAATAAAGCTTCATGTGTATATGGTTTTAATTCAACATTTGTAATTTCAGACAGCACTTCCAAAACTGCGTCTGATGCAAATTTAAATTCATTAACGGGGAAACGCTAAAATAAACTAGAATCTGCAGAATATATTCATGGTTATTCATCATGATTTGATACTTTCGAAATGTTATAATTTTTCAACAACTGAGTATTAGAAAACTTAAATAAGTGTGTACATCCCTTCTTGATATTGTTTCTCTTTCGAAAAATTTTTGCAAATTGATTTGTTTCCTGTATTATGTGTGTATTTTTAAGCTGAATGTTCCATCTAAAAATTACAACAACAAAAATTGGAAACTCTTAAATAAATGTATTTCCAAAAATCACTCAAAATTCATTGCTGAGTTCTATGTTTGGTTGTACATCGGAAACTTCCAGTATAATGGACGATTATGGTAACTCAATACTTACTTGCATTGAGTAACTTTGTGATGTCCTCATTGGAACACGAACTAGGGACGCACATTCCGACGTTTACCTCAAGGCCCATGGTATGTGTAAGCTGTGATTAAAACAAATCAATGTGACATAGGTGACAAAAATGATCATATATAACCATAATTTAACTCATAGGATTGTTTTTTTTTCAATTATGAAAATTTAACATTAAATTTAGTATTTTAACAACTTTGTTTTGAGAATATTTAATGTCCACATCTTAGTTCTAGTTGAGGACGGGCTCAAGTTGCCGTTTCATAAAACACCTTGCACGTATGTTACACACTTATCCTCGAAATTCCGTTAAATCAGAAAAATTACATTTTTTTTAGTCTACATAAAACAATCATTTTAATAAATAGCACTTTTAATTACTTTTTTTTTCTGTTGCGTTATTACAAAAATGTATGTATACTTTACTTGCCTTTTACTTCAGTGCTTTAAAAGCAAGACATTTGTTAAATTTAACCTAATTTACTTTTCCTTGATAACCGTCTTTTTGATTTCGAGGATAGCCGTAACTTTCGAGGATAAACGTATTTCGAGGATAATCGTGTATCATACGTACACACTACAGTACTACACAGTGTGCCCATTTAAGTTCCATGGGATAACGATATAGAATTACGCCATATCAAATTATATGAACGTTTTATATATAAAAGTTAAAAAAGCCGACCAAAAGGGTCCCATTTTTCGAGAATCTGAATAAATAAAAGATTTGAGGTATTAATATAAAAGGGCAAACACATGCAATTACTGGACATTTTGAATTTAATTGTCAAGATCGAAGGCTATTGACTGTTTTTGTTTGTTTTTGTTTAAATTGCCATTGAGAATGTATGTCCTGTACACATATTTCACATATTATCACTATCTATAGGGGTTTAAGTACATACTGGATTTGTTAAGTTTTTGGCCGTTATTTTCTCCAAACAGTATTGTCCATTAAAACGAGGCGCTCGAACATCCTGACATTCCTCAAATTTCCCCAGCCAAGTGGTGCTCAATCTACTCATTACGATTGAGGATGGTAACCCAAGTGAATCAAGCACTTTGTTATAAAAAAGAAATCAAATCTAATTACGAAAAACATTGAACAAACTTTTGCAAACCTAAAACTCTAAATTTTGTATAAATCTTGAACTAGAATTTGTTCAAAGAGTACTACTTGAATATTTCCCACATAAAATATGTGCTGTGATATTAAACATGTCTTAACTGAACACATGATTACATGTATCTACAATTGCGAAGGAATCGATTGACAAACAAGTTTGTTTTTATTAGAATTACATTGTAAAGTTTTTGTCTTTAAACATCCGGTTTCAATGAACGAAACATGCAAAAAAAATAAATAAAGACAATAGTATATACTCCAAAATTAATTCATGATATTGATTTTAAAAAAAAAAAGTTTTACTTACTCTGTAACGCCCATTGTTTTCCAGAGGTAATTCCTTGAAACAAGGTAATCATATCGTTCCAACAACTTGGAGACACTTTTAGAAGTATTGGAATGATGTTAGAAAACGTTTTTAATCCTGCAAGTGCAGTTTGCAGCGATATATTTGTTGAAAACGGAGACAATCCACCTAATCCTGCAAGTGCGGACAAAATTGTCGAGTTCTGCAATACAGAGGGTGCATTACTACCCTCGTCGTTAACATCATCGTTTACTTCCGACAACGAGTCAACTGTCTTCCGTAATGTTGCAGAAAATATGTTGATGTTCTCCATTATATTCTGTCGACTGATGATGTTTTTGAAACCATCATTTAATAAATAACTATCATCCGTACTGGTAAGAAAATTATACTTCCCATTTTTGTATAATATATTGTAGTACCCCTGTTCGGCATCAACATGACAGAACAACAATATCAGTACGAAAATTTGAAGGGAAAGGATCATTTTCAGACTCTGTTTTCTTTACTACCTTTCGAGTCCCTACATTATCAACCAGAAAATAGAACTGTTTCAAAATTTATTGATAAACAAACTTTATAGCCAACAAAAACATCTTGAGTCATGACATTTTATATAGCGCTGATGTGGATCAATCCTATAACCTCTTTCGTATCTTGGTGACCGTAGAATCTTGGTGAAAAGGTGTACAAAAATGTCGGTCATTAACAGAAAATCTACTTGACCATAAAACTGTAATCATAACTTCTAGATATCATTGCTATTTCAAAATGAACTATTCTCTAACAATGATATGGTTTTAGTTTTTGACATGTGTTTTCTTTAATTGTGCTAAAATGAATTCGTTTTTGTATGAAAGAAAACAATGAGATGTGGAAAAAGTGTACACGACACAGCTCACATAACAAGCGGCAATTTAGAAAAAAAAACACAATGGACAATGGACAAAATGCTTATGACTCTTGTTTAAATACAAATAAAGGCCAAAAGTCTTGCGCGATGTGAGCTTAATATGCAATCACTTTTTGTCCGTCATCTGTCATCGTCCGTAAAAATGTCAACAATCTTCTCCTTTGAAACCACAAAACGAATTTGACGAAACTTTGCAGGAATGATATATGAAATGTTGGCAACACACGATCTTCTTGATTTAAATGCTACTGAAGAGATGTTACTCCTTGAAATATCGATATATAGCATATCAAAATTAACCGTTTATACACGCGTTTTTGTATTTGTTATTTTGAAACCACTGGGCGATAACCGCTGCTGGTGGACCAGAGGTCCCCGAGGGTAATCACAAGCCCGGTCGTCAGACTTGTCTGACACGATTTACCATAAAATTTCTAATGTTTTTGTCGCTGAAATTTCCGATTTTTACATTCAGAGTTGTTTAAAACACCAGGTTTCTTTCCTTGTAATGCACATGTTCGATATCCTCGGTGCTGGATTTGGTTTCCTTGTTCGAACGTTTTGGTTTTGAGTACTTTTCGTTTTCAACAGTTTTGGAATTTGACCTTCCAATGTTTTGATTCAAATGCTACTGATGAGAGGTTACTCCTTGAAATATCGATATATAGCATATCAAAATTAACCGTTTATACACGCGTTTTGGTATTTGTTATTCAATGAAAACGTGAAAATTAGAACATATGGTAAAATCATTTAAAATGGCTTATAACTCAGAAAATAAAGCAGATGGGGAATATCCGAAGAATGTATAAAGTTCTACATAAGTTTCCATTGGATCGAAGCTGTCAGTTGACCCCTGATTGGGGTTATAGCCCTTAAAAGGTAATAAATCACGTTGTTTCATGTTTTTGCCCCATTGAATGAAGATATAAGTCGTTGCTCGGTTAAACCTTCAGCTCATTAAGCTTTATAACAGTCCCCATAAGATCGATGTTGTCAGCTGATTCCTTATAAGACAATTGCTTTTTAAAGGTAAAAATTAGAGTTTTTTTTCATGTTTTTGCCCTATAGAATGAAAACTATTAAAGATGCTTGTTCTAACCGTCAGCTCACTAGGATCTACAAAAGTCTCCCTTGAGTCGAATTTGTCAGATGATCCCTTATAGAAATTGTGGTCCTTCAAAGGTCAAAAATAGCGTCAGTGGTTTTTTTTCGTGTTTTTTTAATGTTTTATAGAATTAAATCTATTGCAGATGAAAAGCTGTTACTTGCTTAAACCTTCAGCTTATCTTAAGCTCTACAAAATACTTTATTGGATTAAAACTGTCAGATGACCCGCTATATTTATTTTTATTTATTTTACAATATAACATAACACATAACATATTTTTATTTTCCAAATCAGGAGCCCACATGGAGCAAGTGGAATTTTACATTTATGAGATGAAAGAGCATGATTTGAAGATACAACACAGTTACATTAACAATCAACAATTATAGATTATAACATGACAATGTGAATAAAAAGAAATTGACTGGGTACAGCAAAATACAACTCATAACTTCTTAGTTAGAACAATCTGTGATGAATTTGGCAGTGGCTGACAGTATTTGAGGGTCTTCATTGCTTAGAAGAAAAATTAGCTTGTTATCATTATCAAGATTCTTAAAATTTGGAAATTTTCTATAAACAAGTTCAAATAAACTGTCCCTTTTAGAATCATTTTTTGTACATCTGCATAAAAAATGAACCTCATCTTCAACCTCATTTAAAGAACAATTTTTACAATATCTTTCTTCTCTTGGAACATTTTGATATCTTCCTAATTCTATTTGCAGTCTATGTGCTGAGATTCTAAATTTACAAAGAGCTTTTCTTTGGTTTAAATTATTAATTGACTTTAAATAATTTTCAAATCCAAAATGATCTTTAACTTTAAAATAAGTACAAAGTTTCCCATCAATATTCTTGGTTCTTAAATCATACCAGTTTTCTAAAAGTTTTTCTCTAAGCAATTTTTCAATACATTTGTTAAATTTGAAATTGTTGAATAAGGCCATATCAGAAGTTATTCCCAGATAATTTCTTAATTTGTCAGCAAATGTACACCAAGAAAAGTAATTGTTAACTTTAAGTAGTAAAAAATCAGATGACAAATTTTCTAGTCTGTACCAATATCTTATAATAGACTTCACAATATCATAAAACAATGGAAACCTTCCCGCTTCTGACAGTACTGCAAAGTTAACACTTTTCTTATGAACACATAGTATATATTTTAAAAATAATATATGGCCGAAGGAGGTTTTGAGTTTGATAACCCCGCATTTGAAGATGATTATAATGAAGAAGAAGAAGAAACATCTTTTCAAGACAACAGAGAGTTTCAAAACTCTATAAATAATTATATTGAAGTCTTAAGAAATTTATCAGAAAATGATGCTAAAAATCGTGAAAAAGAAATTACAAGAAAAATGATGAAAAGATTTTATGAAGAAAATAGTGAAACTATGCGCAATTAAGAAGGTTTTTTTGTTAGGGAAGATATGGGCGGAAGACTAATGTTATATGTAAAAGATGAATTAGGTAATGATATTGCATTAACATATTACCAAAACGGTTTGTTAAAATTTTATAAATTAAACACCCTTCAAAGACAACATGGCATTAATTTTATCAGAGATGTTTTAGGTGTAGATGATTTTAAAATATCTGATAGAATAAGAGAAGGTAGAACAGAGTTTCAAAGAATGTTAAATAAAGGACCAATTCGTGAACTTAATAATACCATAGAAAATATTCCATTACAAGAAATAACCACGCAACAAGAAGGACAAGAACTTTTGGAAACCGCAAGTAATGCAGAAACATTTGTGAAAGAAATAGAAACTTTATTTGATGAACACGGAATATCTTTTATAAATGAAGAAACACAAACAGACATGACAAAAAGAGAGATGGATGGCGTAATCAGCGCAATGACCACAGTAAAAGAAGAGATTGCAAACGAATTAGCAAAACTAAACGAAACAAATAAAGAGATAGCAAAAGAAAATACCAAATTAGAACAAGCCAAAGACGACAATGACGAATTCCAAATAAAAAGAATAAATAGTAGAATTAGAGATTTGGAATATGAGAGAAGTTCAAGACTAGAAGTAATTAATATCAATAAAGAAAAATTACGTAGTCAGGTAAATAGAATCAAAGAGACAATACGTAAAGTATTAAACGAAGACAAAACATTGGGCGAAAGAATAAGGACTATATTTAGAGAACAAGGCTTCACCCTGGTTAGTATCTTAACCGCTTTTGGAATGATTATCGGTGTTATTGTCGAAACATTTACTGGTGGATCTACTTCCCCTCCCCAACGCCATCGAAAGGCGGTGTACAAGAATGGATAAAGAAACAATTAAAAAATCTTGGAAAACTATTATCTTTTCATGCAGGAAAATTAGGAGCTGCATTACCAGGTATTATAGGTTCAATCGTAGCTTGGTTATTGTCCACAACAAAAGGCGTAGTAAATTGGTTTGCAAACAACTTATGGGCTTTGCTTGTTTTGGTTGTTGGTCTATTATATACCGCCGCTAGGGAATATTTAAGAAAATAAATTAAGCGCTGTAATACCCAATACAATACTTCCAAATATTATTGCCTTTTTATGATCTTCGTGATCATCATGTATTTGAACTTGTTTTATTTTTATTGGTTCCGGTATTTTTGGTTCTGACTTTTTTGGGTTAGAATCAACAGAATCAAAATTTTTATTATTCAAATCGTCGTTCAAGCCGAGCGTTTGGTTTTCTGTTGCAATTACAATTTTATTATTAAAACCAACAATAGTACCAATTTGTAAAACCATATCGCTGGGAGACATGTATAAACCAAGTCCATAAGCGTAATCAACTTTACTTCTTGCGTATTTTAAAACATTTTGATAATTTGATATCTGAGTGGGCAAATCGATAGGACTGTTAATAACATCTTGCACATTTGCTAAGAATTGTTTTTGAGCATCAAATCCTGTTCCTACTTTTAATATTTCTACCTTTGTTTGAGATTGCGCTCCTAATAAAGCCCATACATAAGTTCTAATACTTTCATTGATACGTTCTATTCCGGCTTTTGTGAAACCCTTTGATTTGTTTGGTATAAATGTTGTCCAAGCCATACTTATATTCTGTGAATGATATAATTTATCCATAACATTAAAAAAAGGTCCTTCACTTTTGTGATGATATCTATATTCTCCACTTGGTTTATAATGCTGGGTAAAGTATCCCAATCCTTGCCATGCTTTTTCCATTTTTTGTCTCCAATCTGTTCTTGGAGAAACATTAAACTCATTACATAATCGTTCATAAGCAGCTTTAGAATATGGGTTTTTGTAATAACAAAATGCCGAGTCACTTGGTAAAGGGGATTTAAGTTCTTTTAAGATTCTTGCAGTACAATAATACAAATGAAACATATAAACTGACTTTGTAAGATTTTTAGTATTTTGAATATGATCAACAAAAGAAACCCCCACATCCTGCAGTGGCACACCAGACGGCAAAGTTTAGCTGACATTGCCACCAATCAAATGAGGAATGAATCCATGTATTCCATGGTTCGTTGGTGTGTATTGTTGGATTTTGATAATTTTTAAATAAATCAGGGAAAATGACTTCAAAGCTATCTTTTTGATTAACAAATATTGTTTGTTTGATAAGATTCAAACTTTTCTTTACCTTATTATTTGGACGAGTGTCATGCTCTGCATTGGGATTATATTTAAATTCTTCTGTTATTTTAGTCATTTTTTATCTTAAAAAATGTATCACACTATATCAAATATTAACTAGCTATAATTTGTGTTGGGATGCCAACACACAAGTCGCCCAAAATCGCCTTGGATACCTTTTCTTCCCATTTAGTACAATAAAATATGTATAGAAATCAAATTTCATTGAAATCGGACAAAGTTCACATTTTAAAGGGGGCGGGTGTAGTAAAATGGCCGCCATTTTGAAACCGGAAGTCGGATTTCAAATCTGGTCGCAGATTTGAATTCAGCATACCCGCTTTACCCAGATGACAAATTTTCAAGACGATCCGATGAAAAAAAATTTTCCGCCCACTTTTTCCGACGGCCGCCATTTTGAAACGGCGGCCATCTTGAAAATTTCAAAACATGATTACACGCCTATGAGTGACCCACTATCCAATCCAACAAGTGTTATTCAATTTCCTTGAACCGTTTTCTTGTATTAGGGAGGACAGCTTTACGATAAAGAATCAGAAGAATAACTAGGTATAATTGTGTTGGGATGCCAACACACAAGTCGCCCAAAATCGCCTTGGATAGAGTTCCATTCAAATCAGTGCATCAAAATAAGTCTAGATATCAAATTTTGTTGAAATCGGACAAAGTTGACGTTTTTAGGGGGCGGGTGTAGTAAAATGGCCGCCATTTTGAAACCGTAAGTCGGATTCCAAATCCGGTCGCAGATTTGAGTTCAGCATACCCGCTTTACCCAGATGACCAATTTTCAAGACGATCCGATGAAAAAAAAATTTCCGCCCACTTTTTCCGATGGCCGCCATTTTGAAACGGCGGCCATGTTGAAAATTTTAAAAGTGCATTACACAACTTTGAGTGACCCACTATCCAATCTCACAAGTGTTATTCAATTTCCTTTGACCGTTTTCTTGTATTAGGGAGGACAACTTTACGATAAAGAATCAGAAGAATAATAATAATAATAATAATAATAATAATAAGAAACGGTGCAAAAACAATAAGTCTCCCAAACTTTGTTTTGGGCGACTTAATAATAATAATAATAATAAGAAACGGTGCAAAAACAATAAGTCTCCCAAACTTTGTTTTGGGCGACTTAATAATATAATAAATCTAAGTGAAGGCATTGATAATAGAAATGGAAATAAACAAATCGGTTTAAAATCCATAACATATAATTTAGGTTGTTATAATGTTTTAGATGAACAAATACGAAAAGTTGAAGAGAGAAAAACCATAAAAATCACAGATGAATATTATGGGTTTCAAAAACTTAAAGATGATTTTCAAAAAGCGAATACTACAATAGAAGTAAATGAAACAAATGGGTTTGCATCATTGACAACACCAACTGATTTAAAAATAAGTAAAGGATTGAAACAAATGTTGGGATTCAGACATAAACAAATATTTGAAGCCAATCAAACGCACATAGGAAATAAACCCATAGATTTTGCTATTCACAAATCATTGTATTTACATTTGGAGCAAGTAAGTACTTCTCATAATTATTTTGATAGAAAGCCTAGTACTTTATTAACGGTTATTCCTGTCGAAAATAAAGAGTTTGGGGATGTAATAACAGTTAGATTTGAAAATCCTGAATATAAATATTTAGTAAATGATGTTATAACAGAATTAAAATTAGAAATTAGAGACGAGAATAATAATAAAATAAATAATAAATTACCTGTGGTTTGCATTTTGGAGCTTATAAAATGAGTATATTTGGTTTTAATAAAAAAATTTCAGAAATGGAATTAAAGAATATTAACACTTTAATTAAAGCAATAAGACTTAATAATTATTTTTTAGATAAAAAAGTTGATAATGTTTTAAATAAAAAAAGTATAATAAATATTGATACTACATTTGAGGGGGAAATTACACAATCAGGAAAAGTAATTGGATTTGGAAAAAATGGACATCCAATAGAATTTGTTATGCCTTTTCCCGGGCAAATTATAGGAATAAGTGCGATGAACGATGGATTTCACGATCCAATTGAAATTTGGGTATATATTAAAGGTGTTAAAAAGCTTTTTTTAAAATATGATGAAGGTCCTCATGGTTTATGGAAGACATTTAGTAGGGAATTAATTTTTGAGGAAGGAGCTTCGATGATGTTTATATTAAATCCACATTCCAAAAATGTGGAAAAAATAAATATGAATATTGTATTATCATTAACAATTGAATTATTTTTATAAAGGGGACCGCTAACCCGAAGGGTCTTACAAATAATCATTGTTTTTAAAGAGGTTCGCTCGCTAAATTTAATCCTTAAAAATTTCGGTAAAATGAGTATATTTGGTTTTAATAAAAAAAAATTTCCCGAATCAGAATTGAATGATATTAAGAATTCAATGAAAATAATGAATCTCAATAATACTATTTTATATGAAAAAGTTCAAAATATACCAGATAGAAAAATAATAAGTATTAATACTGCATATAAGGGGGATGTTGGCAAAAGTCGAAAAATTGGTTTTGGTGAAAATGGAAGTGAAGTTGAATATATAATGAACTTTCCAGGTCAGATTATAGGAATGAGTGCAAGAAATTCCGCACCAACCGCGGATTCTATATACATTACCATAAATGTTAATGATTCGTTGAAATATAAACTGAATTATGATGCAAATATTTATGGTAATTTTGAAACATTTTACATCCCTTTAAAAGTTGAAGCTGGAGATGCAATAAATTTTGTTATTGACGCTAAACCATTAATATCGGATGCTTTGTCAGTCCCATGGGAAAATGCATCAAGTGTAGACATTGTATTATCATTGATAATTGAATTGTTTTTATAACAAATTTTTCCCTTTAAAAAAGTCGACATATGGAAACAAATTAAATCCCTACAGAAAAACAAGAGAACCCCGCGGTGTAAAAGGTATTCGCCAAAGTGTGGTGATAACCAATAATCCTTCAACTATTGATCAAAATCAACAGTTATTAGTGAGATTCCCAAATCTAGGCAACAATGATGTTATTGTTCCCGGAACAACTAGATTAGCATTCGAAATAGAAATCCAATCCACAGACGACAATGCAACTATATATCAGAACATAGGAAGGGCAATAGTTAAAAAAACAACAATTCGTATTAGCGGAAATGAAATTATGTCAATTGATGATAGTGACATCTATTATTGTTATACTGATTTATGGAAATCTGCATCTGAACGTGTAAATATGGCATATCAAGGTATCGGTGAGGCAAACATGTTAAAACATAGGGTTGGTGCAGATGATAAAGGGTCAGACGTGGGAGATGAGGCAATTGCAACTGCATATGGTTCAAGATTTTGTATCCCGCTTGATTTTGAACTTTTAGAAACTCATATGCCTTTTTATCAAGCGGGTCTTGGTGATAGACTTGAATATGAACTTACATTTAATAGTTATGGTGATGTTATCAAATCGTCGGATGCATCTGCAAGTTATAAAGTCAAAAACATTTGTTTGGAATTTGATATGGTTACTGATGCTGAATTGGCAAGACAGATAAGGCAACAAGTTGACGGTAAGATGGTTATTTTGTACGATAGAATACTGAGACATAGAAAAATAACCAAAAACAAATCCGATACATTGTGGAATATTAATTTAAATGTTCCGGCCAGAAGCATGAAAGGAATTTTAATGCTTTTTGAAGATCCTGATAGGACAAGCACTGAAACTTTTTATAATCCTAACATAACAAAAGTAGAAATGACAATTGAAGGGGTTCCAAATCAACTTTATAGTCAAGGAATGAAATCTTATCAACAGTGGGATGAAATAAATAAATTCTTTGGTTTGAATTCAAAAAGGGATAAAGAAACAAACCTGATTGCAAAAAATCTAAATTTATCATATACAACATTGGAAAAATATTTAACGACTAATTATGCATTGTGGCTAGATTTACGTTCAACGGATGATAACGCATTACACGGTTCGGGCAGAAGAATCGAAAACACTTCTGAAGGCGTTACCATACAAATAACCAAAACTTCAGGAGCAGACAAATCAATAAATGTTTATCTGTTTGTTATACAAGATGCACAAATTAATTTTGAAGATGGGAGATTTAAAGAAGTTAATTATTAGTTAAAAATGGAAATGCCAAAATATCCCCATTGTGCCATTATCTGCGGTCAAACAGGATGTGGAAAGACTGAATTTGTTCTTGATTTATTAGAAAAAGAATATAATAAAGTGTTTGAATATATAGTCATACTTTGCCCAACCATTCAATGGAACAAAGCATATAAAAATCGTGAATGGATTGGTGACGTTAAAAAACCAAAAACAAAAAATCTAATCATCGTTAATCCAATAGTAAAAGAAGAAGAAAAGTTACAGGAGCTTTTGAGATTTTTTTTAATAAATATGCCGGTCATCCAACGTTATATATTATTGATGACTGCAGTGCAACAAAAGAACTAACAAAGAAAAAAGATATGTTGTCTGAGCTTGCATTTTCAGGAAGACACGCGGAACAATCGGTGTGGGTCATTTCTCAGAGATACAACTCTGTCTTAAAAGATCTGAGAGAACAAACAAAATGGTTATGTATGTTTTACACAAAAGACAGGGATAGTTACGACAATTGTTTAAGAGAAAATGACGTCATCCCAACTTTGGAAGAAAGGCAAAGAATAAAGGAAGAACTTAAGAAAAAAAGCATCGTAAATTAATATTAAGGACAGATCAACCTACCGATTATTGGTTACTTGACTAAGTAATGATTAAGAAATGCCTAAGAATTGTCTAAGAATTGCCTAAGAAATGCCTAAGAAATGCCTATGTAATTCTTAAGAAATTAGGCAAAAATAAGCATTAAAAAAAGCAATGCTTCTAGAAATTCTAACAATTACAACAAACATGGCTGTCTTATCATTGGTTGGATATTTCGTATTTAAATTTTTAAAATTTAGAAATTCTTTTTTTTTTCAACATATAAAATGAATGCTGAAGAATTTTTAGGTGATCAAATTGAGGGGGAAAACTTGGATGTTGATGGTTTCTCACAAGATAAAAAACGATTATCGAGAGATTATCGGCTATTGTTGTCGGTGGAAAAAGTAAACAATATATTGGAAGAGAACTACAAATATCAGATATCGACAGAATGACAACGGAACAAATAAACAAACTATACTGTAAATATGAAGCAAGATTAGGGTCTAGTATGACAAAGACTTTGGAAAACTGTTTTATAAATTTGTATGTCTTGGGTGTATCAAAATATTTTAAAGTTGTTGATCCTCCAAAACTAATACAAGATTTAGAGAAAGACCCTTTTGTTAATAACGCTTTAAATAGTGCATGTTGTGAATTGTATTATAAATTTGGAATGTATCTTGCCCCTTTTACCGCAATGTTAACAACAGCAAAACATATCGAATTTAAAAAAGACTCGGCAAACGAAGCGCCTTTAAATAATGACATAGAAAATGATGAATGAAAATGAAAACAAAGAAGAAACTAAAATGGAAAAAAAGAAAAAACCAAAAAGGGTTGCAGCCGGTAAAAGGGGTGCAGAAGTAACAACAAGAAATGCAGAATTAAGAAAAAAAAAATTAGAAAAAATGAAAATAGAAAATTTAAAAATCAAACAAATAACAAAAGATTCAGAAACAGATGAACCAAAAGAAATTTGTCTTCCTCCTTGTCCAGAACATTCAATACATTTATTAAATTATGGATTTGTACTTTTTCCAATAGGTATTGTTGGATTGGGATGGTATATTAATAATAAAAATAAAAAACCAGAAAAAAAACATGGAGTGTAAAAAGGAATCAAAAAAAGAAAAAAAAGAAATTGACCCTTTTGAATTTAACTAAATTTATTATATTAAAATGGCAGCATCAAAAGACGGAAAAGAAATTGTAAATATGTTATATCATGCGGGAGTGGAAACGTTGTTAACAATTGGATATGCGGAATTAGGCAGAAAGGTATTAAAGAGGTCGGCACCAAAAGTGGATTTCAATATGCATGATGTTGCAATGTTAACCGTTGATATACTACTCGCAATGGCAACTAAAGATATGTTGGTTAAGCAAGGTATCATACCTGCCGATATAATGAAATGAGTGAACCTCTTTAAAACAATGATTATAAAATGGCAAGCGCATTGGCAATGATGCTTGGTGGGGCATTAACAAACGCTTTTGCATTTTCGGGGAGTAATTATTTATTTTCGCATATGGGTAGTAATGCAAACGAAGAGAAAATCAGACATGATAAAGCTATAGAAAAATTGGAAAAAGCACAAGCGGAATGGAATAAAAAAAGAATACAAAGATTAGATTTTATTAATGAACAATTACAAAAGGAACATCACGCGGTTCGGACTTTTGAGGATGTTGACCAGGCAATGAAACTATACTATCGTGTCACAAATAAACAATTATCTCAGTTACCAGACAAACCTACATTATGTGATTTTTATACTCCATCGGATGACCAGAAAAATAGAGAGATTGCATTTGTTATTGGTGGTATGGCATTAACTGGATTTGTTGCATGGAAGTTAGGATAAAAATCCAAAAGGACGAGTGTCAATTCCATTATCTAAAATATATCTTTTGTCGTCGAATGGAGACATACTTATTTTATTTACTTCATTAACATACATTTTGTGTTTGCTAGAGTTTAGTGTACACATTTTATTCATTTTAGTTTTGTTGTTAAACAGACAATCTTTATAATCATCAAATTTAATAACATTATTTATTGTAGTTTTTTCCAATTCCTTTTAATTTTTTTTCTTCACTTAAATCTGTTAATATAAAAGAATACGCTTTACTTTTTAAGAAAACTATTTCATTCATAATTTTCCCGTTTAGTTCATCTTTAAATTTACCAATTACTTTTTTATTTTTTTCTGAATATAAGGAGTGATCTTTTGGATATCCAGATGTATCTAATTCGTCTAATATATTTTTCATATCCTTGTAAACATCTTCGGTTTTAATATTCAAAAAAATACTATCAGTATCACTTGCAATTACTTCATTTTTTCCCATAATTTATTAATTACATCATAATAAAACTCGTACATTAATTGTTTTGAGTAATCCAATATGGCTTGTCCCAAATAAATAGGTTTATTAAATTTAACAGAGGTAACATTGTTTTCAATTGCGACAAAGTTATCATTGAATATAATTGAATCTTTAAAATTTGGTTTTTTTATATATTTTTTTACCTCATTCTCATCCGTTAATAATTTTATTTCACTTCTTCCTCTAATATTTTCCAACGTTTTACCATAGAAACTGTTGTTCATCAGTTTCCAAAGATCTTTTTCAAATTCTGATTTTGATTTAGTTCTTTGTTCTGTTTTGAAATTTATGTATTTTGCCAACCAATTTGATTCTTTGAATGAAATTATTCTATGAACTTTTGTTACTCTCATTCCAAGATCTATATATTTTTTCAAAACGCTGTAGTGAATTATATATTTTTCTTTATCTTTCAATGTTAAAAATAATTTTTCTTCATTACCCAATGGTTTGTCCGCTAACAGATTTAATTGATAATCTGACAATTCTTCCTTTTTTATTTTCATCTTTTCCGGCGCCAAAGAATATTTATGTGTTTTCTTTTTACATTTTTTTGTATATTTTAAATCACATTCGATTAGACATCCTCTTCCTTCTGGAATTTTTTTATAGTAATTTGGATCTTTTTCCCATTTAAAATCTTCGGTTGGTAACTTTTGAGACATTGCCCAACCGTATAAATTATTAGCATCCAGATACAGTAAATAATTACTTTTTCCCTCTTTTAATCTTTTTAAACATTCTTTTTTTTTTATTTTCATCTATTATTCTAAAATCTTCATCATAATTTAAAGTATATTTATTATAAGCTTTCACATATCTTGGACCTACAACACCGGAAAATCCTCCTCTTATTCCTTTCTCAAACATTTGTAACATATCAACATCGGTTAACAATGCCAATTTTATCCCTGTATATTTTAATCCACATTGCCATGTCAAACCTGGAGCAGAAAAACAATAGCATGGATCAATTTCATGATTCATTAAAAAGAATTTTCTAAATTTTTCAAAAGCATCAGCCAAGATAAGAACATCCGTTTTAAGATATAAATTATGATAGTCTTCTAAAGTTTTACATTTATAATGTTCCCAAACTTTTTGTGCATGTTCATACTCTTCTTTCGTAATACCTTTTCCATTTAAATTACTATACCATTTGGACACCCTTTTAAAATTATACCATTTTAAACAAAATTTATACATAGGATGATTTCTATCCATATTATAAAGACATTTATTTTCATTTACTATTTTTACTTTTTCCAAATCTGGTATTATTTTTTCTTTTAATTTATCATAAGAATCAATATATTCATATGGATAGATTCCTTTTTGTTTTAAAAGTTCTATATCTCCATTAAACTCTTTTTCCAAAATTGGAAATTCATCCAATGATTTTGCAATATCAGATAAACCTTTCTGCATAAATCTGTATGAATCTAGAAATCTTATTTTTTTATAATTTGAACCATAATCAATAGAGATATAATTTTCAGAACTTTTAGAAAGAATATTTATCTTCATATTTCATTAATTCCTCAATTAAAAAGTGGAAATCGTAATTTGATCCATTATGAAAGAACACAGGTATTAATTTTGTTGCTTTACCTTCTTTTATATTACACGATTGACATGATGCTCCTCTATATTTACCTGATAAATGATCATGTTCTCTGATTTTATTATTTTCTCGAAATTTATTTCCACATATGTAACAATTTGTTGTATTTTGGAATTCTTCTTCTTCCTTTTCATTTAATATTGGTTCTTTCTTTTCATTTTCATGCATATTATAGGTTATTTTTTGAATATTTTCATTACTTTTTTCACATATTTTTCCACTGCATCATCACCAACATAAGAAAAGTATTGTGATTTAAATATTTCTGGGTAATCGGAATGAACATATATACCATAACTGTTTACTTCTTGTTTGCTTATTTGTTTAATATATGATTTATTAGGATCAGGGCCGCATGATTGAATTGGAATATTATTTGCTTCAAAATCACAATATAATACAAATGGTAATCTATTCTTAAAATGATGATTTTTGAATTCGAGAATGTTTTGTCCTAATTTAGGCATAATGGTTTTACAATGTTCATTATCATAACATATTTTTTTATGTTTTTTTAACGTTTCTTCCCTTCGAAATCCTTGTAAACAATTTCTACATGTAAAGGATTTATGTTTGTTTTTATCACACGTAAAACTATCTAAATTTTTAATTAAACAATAGTGAGTGTTTTCATCACTTTCAATATATAAGAGATCAATTACGTTTTGGCTTTCCACGTTTGAAATACGAACAGGATACAAAGATTGTTTATTTGTTTGATTTTTTAAAGCAAATACATTTATACTTAGATAATTTTGTTTCTCTACTTTTGAGATATCTTTTATAGAAACAGGATATTCAATTCCTTTCATGTTAATTTCGTTTTCATATTCTTTATATTTAGTTACTCTTTGTTTATGTTCATTAGCTGGAAATAAACTTGCTAATATTGACCAAAGAAAACACTTATTATCGTTTTTATTTTGAACGTTGATAATATTAGTTTTTTTTAAATTGGAGGGGAATATAAGACAAGGCTCTTTGATGTTCATATTTATATTGTTTTACTGTTACACTTTTAATACCATCGAAAACAAAACCAGATCATCTTTCTTGAAATTCATCTATCCAAGCTTCAAATTTATCTATTAAATTTTCATAAAATGTAGATAAATTGTTTTGCGTTAGGACAACTTCAACTGGATGAGAGTAATGACTCTCTATAATATCAAATGTCATGGGAGTTGTAAATTCACTCGTTATTATTATTTTTATTTTTAGAGGAAATTGATTAATAAGTATTTTATCTTTTAGTGATTTTATGTATTTAGTTATATCAGTTTCTTCTATATCATCAATGGTGGTTTCAGTTATAAGATCTTTGAATGATTTTTTTGGGATCATTTTTAATAAAAACAATTTTAATTAGGTATCTATTTTATTTTTTAAGTAATATTCATGTTGATAATTAGGATTTCTAATCATAAACTCTTGATAAGCTTTTTTATATTTTTCTTTATTTTCTTGATAATGTAATCTTTGTTTTGGTTTATTACATTGTTTACAAGCGGATTTAACGCCAAGACGCATTCTTCCATCTTTATGATATTCACAAAATGCTTTACATTCTTTACACCTTGTGCAGATTTTTCCTTCCATCATTTTTAAAGAAAACTTTTTTAGTTGCTTAAAAATTGTCAAAAAAAAATCTTACAAATAAATTAGCGGATGAATTACATCATAGAGTTGTAAGATCGTTTCCTAAAAGACGTGTTTATGTTCATTCAATAGACCAAACATGGGCAGTTGATTTGATAGATATGCAACCATATTCAAAACAAAATAAACACTATAAATATTTATTAGCAGTTATAGATGTTTTTAGTAAATATGGTTGGTTAATCCCTTTGAAAACAAAACAGGAGTAACAGTCAGCGAAGCTTTTAAAACATTATTCAAAGAAAGAAAACCAATGTATATTTGGTCGGATAGAGGATCAGAATTTTATAATCGACAAGTAAAAGAATTATTAAAAGATAATAACATAAAGTTATATTCAACTGAGAATGAAGAAAAAAGCAGTCTGGTCGAACGTTGGATAGGAACAATGAAACTACATATGTATAAATACTTTACTGCTAACGAAACTACCAAATATTATGATGTGTTGGATAAATTAGTTAAGAATTATAATAATACAGTACATTCTTCAATTAAAATGACACCTGTTGCAGCAAGTAAATTGGAAAATGAATTAACGGTACGTCAAAATTTATATCCGGAAAAGGAAGAGAAAATAAAAAAAACCTAAATTCAAAGTGGGTGATAGAGTAAGCATATCTAAAAAGAAAGGTAAATTTGAAAAGGGTTACACCACTCGTTGGACTAGAGAAATATTTGTAATTGAAAAAATTTTAAATACAAATTCTGCTACTTATAGGATAAATGATTTAAAAGGTGAAGAAATTAAAGGAAGTTTTTACGAACAAGAGTTACAGATCACCGAGTTTTGAAGCAGTGGGTGTGTGTTGTAACCGCTTCAGACTTATCTTAATTTATTCACTATTACCTGGTAATACAAATCTTCGCAAAGTTTTACTTCAGAGTTATCTAACTTAGACCGTAATTCATAAGAACCATTTTGCAATTTTGGATGCCCCAAGGCGTATTTTTTTCGGTGAACATCTGACCTCTTCAAAATGTTTTCATGTTGGAATTCGGGACTTTTTTTCTCTATTCAGCACCCATTCAGTACCTCTTTTTTTTCAGTACCTCTTTTTTTCCAGTACCTCTTTTTTTCAAGTACCTCTTTTTTTGCAGTGCCTCTTTTTTTTCAGTACCTCTTTTTTTCAGTACCTCTTTCAGTACCTCTCAATTTTTTTTTCATCTTTCTTATCCCCCATTTTATTTTCTGTCTCCTCCCAACTTTTTTGCAGGGGGGTTATAGCCGTGAGGGGGGGGTATACTGGGGTTATGGAAAAAAAAAACAAAAAAAAAACAGGGGTGGCCTAGACTCGCCCAAATGCTTAACTACTAATGTGTGTAAAAAGTGCTACGCTGAATGCATGTAAATTGTGGAACCAGTAGGCTTAAATTTACCCCCTACCAACCTTTTTGTACTCCGCTGCAACGCGGAGCGGTAACATAAAATGCCGGTGTCTGTCCGTGCGTCCTTCGTCACACTTTTTTTCGTAACACATTTCTCAGAAACTATTAATTGTATGCTTTTGATATTTAGTATCAGTTTCAGGAAGGGGTCCCATTTGGTGGGATGCGTGTCCAGGTCTCTCGCTTACCTACTTCCTATTTGACGGGCCGACTTAGAGAATTTTCGAGGGTCAAAAATGGAAACTTTTCGTAACAGATTTGTCAGCTATTACTTTTCGTAGTCTTTTGATATTTGGTTCGAGGTTAAGGTAAGGGTCTTCATATGGTGGGATGCGTTTTCACGTTTGTCGCTTATCTTCTTCCTGTTAAGCGGGCAGACCTAATATTTTTGCCACTCGGCGGGGGACCCAGGAAATCTATTCTTGTTCTCTTTTAAGTGGTCTCCAAAATTTATCATTATCTTCATGTTTAACATCCTTTAATATTTTGTGTTGCTACGGCGTCAATCCCCCCCCAAAAAAAATACAGGCCGAAGAACAATTAATACAATTATAATGTTCGGTTTGGTAGAATGTGTTTTCTAGCAGGCAGTTGGTATCAAAATTTGTAAAAGTGTTCACTATTGCTTTCTGATGTGTTTCTTCGTTCACGTGAAGTGGGCTCTTTTCATTCATTTTTACACACTAAAGATCGTAGTCTTATTTATCCTTCAATCTCACAACATGTATAATGATGATGTCCTTCCACTAAACAATCCCAGATTTTGTAAATATTTATATCCATATGAACTTAGATTTATGTCTTGATTAAAGAAACTACTTAGATCTTAGAAGTTTCCCTACATATGTTGATTTGCATCTCGAAATTGATCTGTGACACACACCGAAGCTATGACAAACGTGTTGACTTCAACTTTCCTATGGCCAGCTTTTGCATTAAATGTCTTCATTAAACGAGGGACTTGTAAACAAATAACAGCTTTGGTCTTTAATGTCTCAGTTAAAGAAGCAGAGGTACCAATGGGGCGTCCGAATGTCAGTGTCCAAAAAGACAAAGGCAAACCCAGTAAACACAACAAGGACAGGACGACAAACACAAACACGGCCGGGACACAAAAACTACTGAATATCAATTAACATCACAAAGTCTAGTTGTAATGAGAGTAAACTCATGTGCTCCAGAAGAATAGGCGGTTGCTGCCTGCTATAGATTTCCCATCGCAATTTCTAATTCAGTGTGTCAAATTTGGTAAAGGAAGACAAAACAAAACCCTATGACAAACCAACATCTGCACTTGTCTGAGAGATGAAAATCCAATATTTGTCTATGAGCACATAAGTCCACCGTAAAATGTCTTGAATAACGACAGCAACCGAGGAGCAACACAACCTTGTGATAAAAAAATTGTTTGGCAAACGTGACGCTCTGTCGAGGAAATCGATATAATTCCCACAAACTCTGGAGTAATGAATCAATTGTGATACGTGAAATTAAAAGAGCGAGCCAGTCTACGATCTTTTATTGTCTAGAACAGATTGTAGGAAGTCCGCTTCATATGAATGAAGAAACAAATCAGCAAGCAAAGGTGCAAAGTTAGTGCCCATTAGAATCCCTATTGTTTGCTGAAAAACACGTCCACCAAACTAAACAAATACGTTGGCGATAAGAAAATTGAGCTTGTCGATTATTTGATCTTCTGTATATTTGTTCTTTTTCTTAGACTTTTTTTTTGCAAAGTAAGTCTTAGTGTAATCGACTACCAGATATTTGTACCTGCGTACGAGGAAATTGTAAACACAGAACATCTTTGGCCTTAAATGTCACCATGAAATAAAAACATTCTTTGCATTTTTTTATTGGTGCTTTGATAAACACTTTCATACAATTCAACGTTAAGAATTCTATCGCTTCATATGTCATTTTCCCAATTGTTTCTTATTATGAGAGGTTGTGTTTTTGTTTTTAAAGTTTGTTCTAATGTTCTTAAATATTTTTTGTCTTTGGATGGAGATATCGATTCTATGCAAATGTATACTTTTTAAAAGATTAAAAAATACGTATATTCAATGTCTGTGATATTAGCAGAGTCTCCGAGAAAAGGGGATCAAAGTGCCAAAGTTTGAGAATTCGTTTTTCATGCACAATTACTCTTACGTTATCAAAAATACATTGTATATTTCATGAAAGATTTTCATTTCAGTCCATCACAGAATATAGCAGCCATATAGACTCGTGCCTCTACAATTGGCTGAAAATGTGGAAAGTAATTGACCTACCTTATAATTGGCATAAAATGACTGGGTTCAACATGTTATGGTCGTACCATGCTGCTCTCTGCGTAGCTTTTAATTCGTTTAAGTAAGTAAGTTTTGCTCTTATTTTTGTTTTCTTTCGCTTTTATCTCATCGTTTTGTCATTTTTGTTAGGTTTTTGTTTGAATTGCTTTCTTAAATTTGTTTTATCAAGTGTCTTAAACAGTGTGTGTAGCAACAAGAAAAAAACACACACCATATTTTCAGAAATTGCGAGACTAGTTGCCATAGTTTCCATGTTTTCTTGGCTATAAGAAAATTCGTCTCATACGATCCATAAAAAAATTCTTTCTTCGTTATCAGCCACTAGTAGAAAAGTTCAAAATTGAGTTAAAAGATATGGTGGTTAATTGTTTTAATTAGTGTTTGACTGGTCTGCTGTACTGAGATGATCACCTCAATATCCCTATTGTGTCTTACAACTATGTTGTGTTCTATGGTCATTACCGGATCCTAAGATCGCAATGGAAGAGGGAGGTTTGGTGCCATAAAACCTGGTTTAACCCATCATTTCGTTTGAAATGCCTGTACCAAGTCAGGACCATTGCATTCCACCAATTCTCCGGTATGACTGATTCGTTTTTGTCATTTTCTCTGGATTATGAAATTGATCATTCAAGTTCGGTAGTTTTGTTATTACCTTTATTTGCTGTATGAATTTTTGTTTCCTGTTTTGATTATTTGTTTTGTTTCTCTTTCTCCTTTGCTGCATTATAATGTTTTTTTTCTTTTCATTTCCCTTTTTTTAAAGTTATTTATCTGCACAGCAAAATAAGATAAACAAAGTACAAGTCGAAACAAAAGTCTGAATTTTAATAAATTATTCATATTTAATAATAATTTAATGTTTAATCAAGTGCAGAAAGAAATAAAAAGTTTATTGACAGGAATAAAAGAAATTTCTATTAAACACATTGCTTGTACATGTCGGTAGAGATAACAGAATTTTATGAAAAAAATCTGATTTCTATAGAATTAGCAATATGCATCTATAAGCTATTACATTAAGAAATAAAAACATAAATGTATGATTCAGAAAATAAAAAAAACAATATATAGAATAAAGATGAAAAATACAACAATTTTATTTTACATTTATTTTGACGCTCCACGTTTGAAAACCACTTTTTCAAGTGCCATCATCGGTGATTCGAATCCTAGAGATGCTATGAAAGCAACACTGTATGCAGCAACCAGATGGGCAAAAAACTCGTATATCTGAAAATGAGAAAAATAATAAATTAATTTTGGAATATAACCCATGCTCAAAATATCCCGATGCAAATAAAGGTAACAAGATTGCTACGCGTGGCCATGTGTCCCCCGCCGCCGCATAAAAGTTGTGTGGTATGTCAATTCAAGCAATATATTCTCTGAGAAACGATAGAAATAGGTTGTCAGAATATGGGATGATCACCTATTAACAGTACCCTATCAGTGTGTACAGTTTCAGCAACATCCATTCAGTAGTATCCAAGGAGTTGCACCCACAAAAACGTTTGACAAAGTCCCATTTTTCGGACTGAAAAATCACAAATTTGTAAATAACTCGAAAATCGTAAATATAGCTTCTTTAAAATTTTTTTTTTGAATTATTATAGAGTACCTTTTGCTCTATCAGCCTACAAAATTTCAGAACCCTGTGCACCTAGGTAACCGAGATATTGGATGTCCTATATTTTGACCTTTCATCCCTGTTTCCATGGAAACGGCGGCCATTTTGAAAATTTCAAATACTAGATGATCATCTACTAACAGTACCCTATCAGTGTGTAAAGTTTCAGCAACATCCGTTCATTAGTGTCAGAGGAGTTGCACCCACAAAAACGTTTGACAAAGTCCCATTTTTCGGACTGAACAATCACAAATTCGTAAATAACTCGAAATTACAAATACCAAAACGCGGGTACAAACGGTTAATTTTGATATGCTATATATCGATATTTCAAGGAGTAACCTCTCATCAGTAGCATTTAAACCAAAACATTGGAAGGTCAAAATCCAAAACAGTTGAAAACGAAAAGTACTCAAAACCAAAACGTTCCCAACAAGGAAGCCAAATCCAGCACCGAGGATATCGACCATGTGCATTACAAGGAAAGAAACCTGGTGTTTTTATCAATTTTGAATTTAACAATCGGAAATTTCAGCGACAATATATTAGAAATTTTATGGTAATTCGTGTCAGACAAGTCTGACTACCAGGCTTGTGATTACCCTCGGGGACCTCTGGTCCACCAGCAGCGGTTATCGCCCAGTGGTTTCAAAATTACAAATACCGAAAACCGTAAATATCGCTTCAAATTTTTTTTTCATATTATTATAGAGTACCTTTTGCTCTATCAGCCTACAAAATTTCAGAACCCTGTGCACCTAGGTAACCGAGATATTGAATGTCCTATATTTTGACCTTTCTTTCCTGTTTCCATGGAAACGGCGGCCATTTTGAAAATTTCAAATATGGGATGATCATCTACTAATTGTACCCTATTAGTGTGTAAAGTTTCAGCAACATCGGTTCAGTAGTGTCCGAGGAGTTGCACCCACAAAAAACGTGACGGACGGACGGACGGACGGACGGACGGAGACCATTACTAAGTCCCTCCGACGCGTTGCGGCGGGGGACAAAAACAAATTTACCGAATTTGGAGGATCAATAGCAATGTCTAAGAGAAAGACAAAACATGGAAGACAGAAGCAAAGGTGTACCAAAGGGGTAATCAGTATCATAAAACCGTAAAGACAAAGACAAAACCGGCAGACAAAAATCATCACAACAAAACAAACCACATAACAACATAAAACACAAACACACATAACAACAAAACCGCATTCAGCAACGCGGACTCAAGTCGAAACGAGAGTGAACTCAGGTGCTCCGGAAGAGTAAGCAATTCCTGCTTGCTATAGCACACCCGTCACGTTAGACACACCGGAATAGTTATAGATTGCAATGGTACTAACTTGGTATAGGCATTTCAAATGAAATTTAGGTTTAAACCAGGTTTTATGGTGCGCCAAACCTCCCTCTTTCCTTGCGATCTTAGCTATAGAGGGTCTTGTAGTAACACAACATGCAACACAGAACTAAACTAGGACAAGGAAACTGAAAAAAAACTTCAAAAAGATAAATTAAAACCTACAGGAAGTGCAAAACACCACAATGTTTTTAAGATAAAGTATTTTAAATAATTTAAAGTAACCATAGCAACAGATTGATTTATTTTTTTTCTAAATGTTCAACCCTAGCAAAGTCCCAGTTTGGGAAACTAACTGTGGGAAGCCTCCTTAACAGATAAATAGTACTAAAGGTAAAACTATGAAAAAGTCAAAGTTAACGTTTTCCCGTCAACATTTAAGTACCAAGGTCACTAACTTATCAAATTGATTGCTTATTTTGACCCTTTACATATCATCTTTCAGACATTAATGTTGAAACTATTAATTTTCAATAATGGTAGCAAACTTCCAAAACATTATCTTATACTCACAACTTGATGATCGTCCCAGTATATCACTCTTTTTCTGGAGTAATAAAAGCAGTATTGAACCAATGGATGCACCAAATAAGCACAATATGTCATTCTACTTAATGGGACTATCCCTTTCCATGAGAGGATAGTATTAACAAAACCTAAAATATAAGTTAGCACAATATGTCATTCTGGTGAGTGAGACTATTCCCTTCCATGAATTAAAATGACAACAAAGTTCCAGACAATAAATTTTGCTACGCCTGACGCGCGTTTCGTCTATTTAAGACTCATCAGAGGCGCTCTACCAATAACATTGAAAATGCCAAACATTATGATAAATGATAAAAATGATAACAAAACCTGAATAATAAGTAACTTAAGTCCAATAAAGACAAAATGCCATTCTACTGAGTGGTACTTTAACCAATTAACAAAACATGACATATAAATTAGCATATAATGTCATTCTGCTGGGACTATATCTTTTCATTGAAGAGACGATCCAACCATAATAGTAAGCACATAATGTCAACTTGTTTGGGTTGGGGCTATACCTTTCCATAAATAAAGGTAATAACAAAACTACCGAACTTGAATGATCAATCTCATAGTCCAGAGAAAATGACAAAAACGAATCAGTCATACCGGAAAATTGGTGGATCGCAATGGTCCTGACTTGGTACAAGCATTTCAAACGAAATGGTGGGTTAAACCAGGTTTCATGGCGCCAAACCTCCCTCTTCCATTGCGATCGTCAAGTCAATAATATATATAGTTACATAGAAAAGTGTGACACTGTAAAATTTACTTGGAATTAGGTTTTATGGTTTTGAGTACTTTTCGTTTTCAACTGTTTGGGATTTTTACCTTCCAATGTTTTGGTTTAAATGCTACTAATGAGAGGTTACTCCTTGAAATATCGATATATAGCATATCCAAATTAACCGTTTATACCCGCGTTTTGGTATTTGTAATTTTGAAACCACTGGGCGATAACCGCTGCTGGTGGACCAGAGGTCCCCGAGGGTAATCACAAGCCTGGTAGTCAGACTTGTCTGACACGAATTACCATAAAATTTCTAATATATTGTCGCTGAAATTTCCGATAGTTAAATTCAAAATTGATGAAAACACCAGGTTTCTTTCCTTGTAATGCACATGGTCGATATCCTCGGTGCTGGATTTGGCTTCCTTGTTCGAACGTTTTGGTTTTGAGTACTTTTCGTTTTCAACTGTTTGGGATTTTTACCTTCCAATGTTTTGGTTTAAATGCTACTGATGAGAGGTTACTCCTTGAAATATCGATATATAGCATATCCAAGTTAACCGTTTATACCCGCGTTTTGGTATTTGTAATTTTCGAACATTATAGAACACGTAGGATATGAAAATTATCATGAACAAAATACAGAAGCTTTTGTCTGGAACTTAGTTGTAATTTTTATTTGAGAGAAACACAAAACCAGAACAATTTAAGATCGCAATGGTCCTGACTTGGTACAGGCACTTCCAAAGAAGTGGTGGGTTAAACCAGGTTTTATGGCGCCAAACCTCCATCTTCCATTGCGATCTTAGGATCCGGTATGATAGTGTTAGCAAAACATTACAGATAAATAAGCACATTAATATGTAATTTCAAGCAGTGGGACTGCACCCTTCCAAGACTATATATATTTAACAAAACCTGGAATGTAAGTAAGATTGAACAACGTCCATGTGCGGATAGCATTAATTAGAAAAAGCCTGAAATATCAGGAAGCAAAGTATGCTATTTTACAGAGTAAACTTATACCCTTCTATTTTTGTTTTGTTTATTGTTATTGATTCAAGACTCTTGGGGCTGCAATTACTAATAAAATGTATCACTTACGACTTTATAGTTTCCTAAATGCAATTATCAAAAGTCTGTTTCTTTTTGTAGTTTTTTTCTTTTTCATATTTGCTTCTAAAGCAACAAACTTTAAAACTCGTGACCATTGTTCTTTCTGCCCTTTTTGTGCAAATATTCAAATTAACTCATTTTATCAGTTTTTCTAAGTTAATACATGCAGTGCTTAAATAAAATTGTGACTTAGTATTTTGGAAGAACGAGTTATGTTTTGTGTAAACTGACTACCCTTTGAAAGCATGACATCAACATAACAGGAATAAAATACCCCAAAATGTAGCGATGGCATATCATTATCCACAAACAATAATCATACCTCCATTTCCTGTTGCACAGGCAAATATAACCCAGCAGATAGCCATTCCCCATACCGTCTTATGGAGGACGTTGTATGCAGCAGCTGCCGTTACAGACATGGGATTACCATTAAGGTCATCATAGATACCATAAAGCACAGCACATGCAGAAGCGGCAAATGCCAACCACATGAACAGGTTCAGGTACTGCATAGCAAAAAATAATGCGACTGTTACATGTAAAATAATATTTCTATAAAAATTATGCAACTCAGTACATACACAGGGGGAAATATCAGTCATATGATGTAAACAGGCTAAGAGACTGGATATTATATAATGACAAGTAAACCGAAAATAAAGTGCGGATATAAGTACCAGCCGTATGTAAAATAGGTTAAGATTCTTGAGGTTATGACTCATGAATTATGAATGATTGAAATATTGCTATTCAAAACCTCGTTCACAACATAAATTAAACAAAGTACACACATAGGAGAAAAACACCATTCAACGAAATGTAAGTTCAGGTAATCAAAGGAGCAAAATCAGAATCAACAGTGACTTGAAGTGTACATACAAGAATCATTGTAATCAATCTATGGTTTTCTATTGTTTTCATTGTCTACTTGTTTAGTTTTTACCCACCATTTCTTTTGAAATGTCAGGTCCAATCAGGATTATTCTGGTCTTCCGTATGTCATTGCCTTGTTTTATTTTTCTCCTTGAGCATATGAGATCGGCCATCCAAGTTCAGTAGTTTCACTGTTAACTTTTTTAAACGTTTTGTTTTATTTTGATCCAAAGTGTTCATGAATTTTGTAAAAAGTGTAAATAAATGTAATAACAAAATAACCGAACGTGGAAGAACTGCCTCATATGTCCAAGAGATAAAAAGGACAAACCAAAGAAAACACAACGGAGAAAATGAAGATCGCAATGGTCCTGACGTGGCACAAGCATTTCGATAAAAACGGTGGGTTGAACCAGGTTTTATGGCGCGTAAATTCCATTCCATTGTCATCTTTGAGTCCAGTAGTTACACAAACACAACACGGTTGTGAAGACGAAAAATGGAAAAGGTGATTATCTCAAAAATCACTAACCATTTCGTATAAGATTATTTTGAATTTTTTCAAAAGTACCTGGCGAAGGATGGATTTCGTAAGAGATCGTATGAAACATATTTTTTTATCTCTATTGAATACACCACTGTTGTCATTAACCTTATTATGACTTTCAGTTTGTTTTGTACAGAATATATATAACCTGTGTATACATCCCTACGAGGTATGACCCAATCCTTGTATTAGGTTTACCTTATTAATTCTGACTTTACAGTTTGTTTTATACAGAATATAACCAGTATACATTCCTACAAGGTAAGGTCCAATTCTTGTGTGTGGCATCTGGTAAAACTTGTCAAAATAAACTTCAGAGTTACGTCTAAAAACAACAACAAAATGAGAAAGTGTGACGTAAGTTAATCATTTCATATGTTCACATTTAGTTTGGTACCCAAATAAAAACATATGTGTGTAAAAGATATGTTAAACATACATGTTATAACAAATACATTCAATTTAAAAAAAAAAGTATGTGATGTATTGGCAATTTTTTGCTATTTTTCATTATCTAACAAAAATCATGTTGGTCATGTCAAATCATAACACGTGATAACATGTTTCATGTGTTATATATATGATTACAGAATAAGAACCAAGCATACGATGAACATACGTTTAACGTTTTAATAACAAAGTTTTTTTGAATTTTTATTAACAAATATTGCAATTTTTCCTGATTCCTAATAAAGACCAGAATAACAGCCGTCATAATCAAGCGGCACTTTGTTTGTGTGGGTTGTTATGTTGCTATAATTTAAATACTGTAAAACTGCGCTTTGATTAGCTTTAAGTCCATCCTGCAAGAGTTTCATACATACTTACATGACTATACATTTGACAACATATAGTGAATATGCATAACACATATATTGACTTACAAATTTGCTTATGTACAACCATGTACAGTACATGTAGCTTCATATTAAAACATTTATTGCTATGTGTGAACTTATTCACTATATATATCTACCTCATACACTTAGCTGGTTTTGAGACTACCAAAGTGTACAGCTTTAATATATAAATCATATAAAAGAGTCTAAATATTAATAATTTATTGTCTGGAACTTTGTTGTCATTTGTATTAAAGATTGTGAATATAGTTTGAACATTGGAACGTCTTAGCTTCTTCAATATATATTTTTAGATACGATAAAATGTTTATCAATTAGCTGCATTATACCCTTTTACTGGGATAGAGCTTGAGAAATCGCTATGGCCATGCATATGTAGTGTGTATAGTGTTGTATTGATTTATAAGCGGAACAAGCTAAACTCTCTATGCTTGTTTACAAATTGAAGCCTAAAAGCCAGATAAAGACCTAGTTCCGGCGCCACAAAATTTAGAAAATACTTAAGTCTGAGAATATTCTTAACTCTTTGTGACGTCATCAAATTATAAAGTTTTGATTGGAGTTTCCATGCAAAATAAGAATATTCTCAGACTAAAGTATATTTTTAGGTTTTGTGGCGCCCAGGCCAGATATAAATAAAAACTACAGCAGGGTTAAGGCTAAATTGATTCAACATGAAAAAGTTACATGACTATGCAATACATATGCATGTAAAAGTTAGGCAAGAAAATAAAAGTCTTACCCGAACGGGTTCACCCCTAACTCATAGTGAACAGTTAGAAAAGCACAAGCCACAGCGTGACCTATCCACAGAAGAACTATGATAATAGTGCCAGCAATCTTCGACCTTAAAAATAATTAAGATAAAATGTATAAACAAAAAATGGGATATTCAATCTCAAATATCAAAGATAAAAGCAAAGCAGGGCAATAATATGATCTAAAAAAAATGATGATCGCAATGGTCCAAATTTGATATAAGCATTAAACAAGGTTTTATAGTACCAAAACCTTCCTCTTGCATTGCGACTTCCGTTTGTAAAATTCACATTTGTTTAAAACACCAGGTTTCTTTCATTGTACTGCACATGGTCGATATCCTGGATTTGCATTTCGCGTTCGAACTTTTTTGGTTTTGAGTACTTTTCGTTCAATAATTTTGGTTTATGACCTTCCAATTTTAATGTTTAATTTAAATGGAGCTGATGAAAGGTTATTCTTTGAAATATGCATATTCAACATAACCAAATTACACGTTTTTCTACCCAGGTATTTGTATTTTAAGAACACTGGATCGATAACCGCTGCTCGTGGATTAGAGGTTTCCGAAGGCGATCAGAAGTCTGGTCGACAGACTTGTCTTACATGAATTAACCAATAATTTTTAATACTTTTTTGTCGTTAAAATTTCCATTTGTAAAATTCAAAATTGTTTAAAACATCATATTTCTTTCCTTGTACTGCACATTGTCGATATCATCGGTGCTGGATTTGGCTATCCTGGTTTTGAGTCCTTTTCGCCAAATAATTTTGTTTTTGATCTTCAAATGTTTAGATTTAAATGCTGCTGATGAGAGGTTACTCCTTGAAATATGCATTCACAGCATAACCAAATTACCCTTTTTATAGTCGTTTTGGTATTTGTATTATTGAAAAGTGAAATTTTGCATTGTCTTTGTTATGTACATACGAAACTTTGTTGACAAGAATTTTAAAGACATAGAAACTATCATTTTGGCAATTTTTGAAAAATAATGAAATTCACACTATTTGAAGAATACATTGTAAAACCTTTGAAGAAACTGTTAAATTTTCAAAAAACCTGCCAGAAAGTATTATTTTCGAGGGAAACCTGAAGAAAAAACGCAGTGTCAAAAAAAGGACAAACTAATAATAGAATGTAAACACTTGCGGGTACCGGTAAACTGAGAAACAGAAATTAACCAAACGAAACGGAGCGGAAGAAAAACGATATCGATAAAGATGGAAACGTTAACAGTACAATAAGCAACCGAAATCTATAAAGAAAGAAAACGAAATCGAGCGAAACTGGTAAAAAAAGAAAATTGTTCCGATTTTAGCCGACACCAGTCATTTTTCTAAATTTACCGATTTCGTTTTCTCTTCGCCTCGTTTGGTTACATTTCGTTTCTCAGTTTAACAGTACACAGTTTACCAAAAGTAAATATTTATGCTGGACAATACTTAATCAATGCGAATAATTAAAAGAAGATTATTTTATAGAAAACTGCAAAACATTGAGTTTTTATGTTGGTAAAGGTAAGTTTTAGATAGTATGTTTTCAATATATGTACTTTTTATTCAATGTAAAAAATTGCGAAATTGATAGGTTCTATGTCTTTAATGTTAGAAATTAACATTAAATTAGTGTTAATCGAGCTTTGATTGTTAATTAAACGTTACTGTCTAACATATGACGTAACATAATTCAACAGGAAACAGGAAAATTATCCAATTGTTAAACTATCGTGAATCTAGGTGAGCTTAATGATGTTCATTCAACGTTAGGTAAAATTGCCGGTATATCTTAACGTCAGCACTGTAGCATTTATCTTGAACATTTTAAAGTTCCAAAAGTGACTTAACTCATCAAAATCAACACTGTTAGATTATTTACTTTAATTTGGAGCGATAGTATATGCAACTAAGGAATCGAGTGGACCTTGATTTAAAAAAAAAATAAAGGCGTCTTTAGAATGTTTATATTCTTCACTATTTGCATTATCTTATAGGGCAGAAATACTTCTTCAGATTATATTTGTTTTTCATAACCTCTGATTTCATCGCGATGATCATTCCCAAATGGTAACATATTAGCTTTTCTTATTAGTAAACAAACTATCTGTATAAGTATCCATGGTTCTGCGTAGGAAGGATTTCAAAGATAAGTCGTGGAAAACGGTAGTTTTGTAAATTGAAATTGATATTTTTCTGAAATACATGTACAGTGTGGGCAATTATAAGAATAGGGAATCTTCGGTCGTACAACTTGTTTATCTATTTAGCAACTACAGTCATTGAAATCATTGAAGTAATATTATGCAAAAAATATATTTCACAGATTATCCACCTGTTAAAAATGGTCGTTTTCAATGCATGTTTTCAATGAAGTCGCAGGACGTTTTCAAAGAATGTTTTAGGTAGGTTGTTTTCAACTAAATTAAGGTCAGAATTTGCCCCTTCAACAGCTTGCACGTTCTTATCCCTGTTGGCACCCCATTTAAAAACATGTTACTTACCTGTAAAGGGCCCATAATATTGGAGGACTGATGACGTAGAACTGCATGTCGTTAGCAAGATACCATGAATGGCCAAAACACTGAAAATGTCACAAATGAAACAAAATTACAAGCACGTGTATATCAAAATTATTTAACAAATACCATCTGGGTAACCGAAACACAAAAATCTGTATTACACATACAGAGCCCAGAGTAATGGAGGACGTTTGTCAGCTACATGTTCAAAGAGAGCAACAAGCCCTAAAATTGTCATGAAAACGAAACCCAATTACAACTATATTTGTTACCCGAATGGTTTGAATAGTTTGTAACACGCGTTTCATGTCCAACAGATAAGTCCAGTCCTAACCTGTATGCATAGTGAACCAGAAAAGCTGACCAGAAGTTAACTCTGGACAGCTTTTTGGTCTGCTTTTTGTGAACCATGGTCTGCTTCAAGGGTCACTATCAAAGCGGACCAGGTCCTAGGTTCGGTTTGACAGGAAAGGTCTGATCCGCTTTAAGTGAACCAGCACTCTAGTCAGGTTCACTCGGGGCAGACCTGACCAGATCTGCTTTGGACAGCTTTGGTCAGGTCAAGTTTATGGAAAATATTATTCTTAAATTGACAAGTGTTAACAATAAATGAAAATTTACGAACTGTTAAACATGTAAAATTTATGTAGAGTACTTAATCAAGTAAATAAAGGTCTACAGCAAAGTCCAGGATTAATATTGATGACGTACATTCAATTAAGTACGTCAATTTTGTTTAGTTTGACATGGTTTTGTTTTTAATTTGTTGTTTTATTGTTTAAATGCTATTTCAAAATAAAACTAATTGTTAACATTATCAATCAAAAAACACAGGTTTTTATGTTTTTGTTTTATTCAATAAACGTAATAAAATTTACATGACTACGTTAAAAAAACTGTGTTTTTAAGAAAAAATAAATGTCCAAGATCACATGTTTGTAAGTGTACTTAAAATAAAATAAATAAATAATTAAATTGACTATAATAAATAATTTAATCAATTATAATAAATAATCTAATTAATTATAATAAATAATTTAATTAATTATAATACATAATCAAATAAAATGAATAAATAAAATAAATATTTTTTTTATTATATATATATATTATTTTAATATTTTGTTTGCTTTCAAGTAGACATTTATTTACTAGATAAAAAAAATTGAAATGAATTGCACATGCACATGGTCGGTGCTGGTTTTGGCTTCCATGTTCGAACGGTTTGGTTTTGAGTACTTTTCGTTTTCAACAGTTTTGACATTTGAACTTCCAATGTTTTGATTTTAATGCTACTGATGAGACGTACTCCTTGAAATATCGATATATAGCATATTCAAATTAACCGTTTATACCGCGTTTTGGTATTTGTAATAATGAATATGCAAATTGCTAAATTTTATTTGAATTGACAACCGATTAATTAATATGCAGTTCTGATCAGTGTATAAAAAGCTGGCCAAACTGGCGGACCTGTCCTCTATTTCAGGTAAGCTCTGGACAGCTCTCGGTCTGCTTCTAGCTGACCAGATCGGAAAACAGGTCAGATTTGGTCTAACCTGACTTGTGCTCAGGTCCGCTCGTGTCCATTTTTGAAAGCCTACCTGACCAGGAAAGCGGACCACGGTCTGCTTTTACCTAACCAATGTTCACTCTATGACAAGAAAAGCGGACCAAAAGTCTGCTTTAAGTTCTTTTTTGTACATATTAGGTCTGGACCCATTTTTTTGCATAAGTCTGAAAACCCAAACACATCCCTTTTCAAATATTATGGATCCGCTCCTGCTTATAGTTCTTTACCTCGTCATCGCCAGATTTAAAGTTGTTTATATACAATAGATTCCAATACCAGGTATTTTTACAATTGTCCTTCTCAATCCCACCCTGTTTCCATAGTGGACCACTCCCTAGATATTTAGCCAGACAGACCTGAACCATTAGGAAAAGCATAAGAGGAGGGGTCAATCTATAAAAAAAAGTTTAAGTTCTTGGTGAGGTCAATTTACAAGAAGTCTTAAACAGTCATAATTAAATCCGGATTGGTTTAAGTCCATTCTCGGTTTTTAATTCGAATTAGAAAAATTCACCTAGTATGACTATGAACACTGCTGGTGGATCAGAGGTCTCGAGGGTTATCCGAAGCCCGGTTGTCAGAAATGTCTGATATAAAATTTTATTATGGTTTATATTTCCTGTTTGGACATTTGAGATCGATCGGTATTTATTCTAGGGAATTGGTTCCTGTATTCAGAGCATTTTTCCTTTTGACATTTCGTCTAATCTGTTAATATACATGTAGATGTAAAAAAAATTGTATGTTTCTAGATGTAAAATGCTTCAAAAATTTTGACATGTGAAGTGAAAATCAATTAAATTTATAAATAGTATAGTGTTATGTCTTTCAAACAATATTGTTGCAAATAATGAGATGTGGAATAGGTGTACGCGACACAGCCAAAATAAACAAGTGGGAATTAAAAAACCACAATGAAAAAGCCAATATCCTTCAACGAGGCCTGGATTAATACTTAAAAAAAGATGTACTATACAATTCAATTTCAGTCCTGAAATAGCCATACAGAGTCAGATCCTTTTTTTAGCCGAAGGCAATGTGACTTTTTGGCACCCGTCGTCCGTCGTCCGTCTTTCAACTTTTCAACAAAAGAAATCTCTCAATCTGCTTGGCCAAATGTAACGAAACTTGTTAAGGTTGTTCTGTAGTATGTCTTCTACATAACTGTGGTTCGAAATTTTGATTCAACAAAAAACATGGCTGCCATGGCTAAAATTAGAACATAAGGGTAAATTGCAGTTTTTTGCAAATTACTCAAAAACCGTAACATATATCAAAATTTTGGTAAAAATCAGCACATCAAGATCTACCTGCCCTGAAATTTTGAAGAAGATCCGACAATCGTTGTAGGGGTTATTGCCTTTTTTCTTAATTTTTTTTCCCAAATTTTGCACTTTTTTAGACCAATACATGTATCTTGAAAACTATTCAAGATATTGGAACAGTTTTAATTGCATATGGTTAAGCACATCAGGATCTACAAAAGTTGTAACAGAGTCAAAGTTGTAGTTGTTCCTTTAGGAGTTATACCCCTTGGATCGTAAAATTGACCATTCTCACAGCTTTTTGTTCAACTTTTCAAAAATCTTCTTCTCTTAAACCGCTTTGCAAAATGTAATGAAACTTAATAGAGTTGTTTTGTAGTATGTCGTCTACAATACTATCGTTCGAACTATTGATTCGACAAAAATATAAGGCCGCCATGGATAAAAAAAGAAGATAAGGTTAAATTGCAGTTTTTAGCAAATTGCTCAAGAATTGTTACAGATAATAAAATCATGTTTGGGTAAATGTGATTAACACATCAAGATCCACCTGCCCTGAAGTTTTGAAGAAGATCTGATTATGGTTGTAGGAGTTAATGCCATTTTTCTTGTTTCTTTTTCCTTCAAATTTTGCTCTTTTTAGACCAATATCTTGAAAACTATATAAGATATTTCAAGCATTTAAATTGCATATGATTAAGCACATAAATATCTAAAAATTATGTAATGGGGTCAAAGTTTTAAAACCTTTCTTTATAGGAGTTGTTTCCCTTAGAACATTAACATTGATAATTCCACAGAGTAGCAGTCCTTTGCTAAAATATTCAGCTTATAAGTATCATCGAATACATGGTTCGCGATTTAGGCTCCTGGGAGCCTCTAGTTACGAGAAAGAAAAAACAAAATTACAACTACAAATAAACGCTTTGTAAAAAAAACAGTCTAAATTAAATATCGGGCTAAAACTAGTTTTGCATTTTAGTTTTTATACCTCCAATATCGATGGAAATAAAACATTGCCCAGTTCATCTTTCCTTTGGCTTTACTCAGTTGCTTCAGGACCACGTAGGTTAGTAGTGTTCCGCTGAAAATAGAAAGTTCATTTTCATACTACCATATTGCTTGCCACCTGAGTTCAATTTCAGTTCAACTTGAGTTCACGTTGGTAAGTGTGGTTTGGTTGTAACTTCACGTTCTTATATGCAACAACTTCACACCTTATATGTAGGAAACTTCCATCCCTTTAGGTAACATAATTCACACCCTTATGGTAGCATGTTCACAACCTTGTAAGTAGCATGTTCTAACACGGGTTATTGGTTTGATGTGGGGGTTGGTTTGATTGGATTGTATATCTAACGATTCAATCTTTCCTTTTGGGACATTAGATTGCTTCTTCTATTATCTTGAAGCATACAGAGAAAAGTTAAATTACTAATCAGCTCTGGTTTTGCTGGGAGCGCATGTACGCTCCCGAACCGGATGTTGAAAGAAAACTTTATGAAAATTGACATTCTTGTTTCAACTTGGTCATGTCTCAACCTAACCTTATGGACCGGCCAATTAACTTGGATGGGCTTGAATTTTCTTAAGAATTTGGATGAAAAAAAAATGTTTTGGAAGGAGACGTTAAGAAAAAGCATATTCTGAAGACGGGTTTTCACTTGATGAAATTATACTAATAACAAAAACAAAAACAAAAACAAAAAAAACAAGTTGTGCCACTAAAATTGTGTCTCGCCTGTCAGCACCACATAATCTAACTAGACTTTAATACACCCAAACCCCCACCCCAGTGTCTCCATACAAAATATAAGCTGCCTAAATATTATTCTTTTCAAATTCTTCATTTTCCACAAAAGTCTTACAAAACATTAAAAAAGGACCTACGGTCACAGAGTCGTTGAAGCATGAAATGGGGTCTGGGTCAAATGGCATGGTGCAAAATGCATAGATCACAAACCCAAGTGCTTGTATATTAAATAAGAGATGACTTGGTGCACATGTACAATGTATCATATGTTTCATGTAATTCATTTTCCACAAAAAATTTGCAACATGTTTAAGCCACAGCCGGCGTAAAAGGACATGTGATTATGTCTCTTCTTTCGCCACAAACGAGACAAAAATTGTCGCGTCGCCTTTGAAAAATAAATGTTGCTTTGACCGCATAGAGCACAGGCAAAAAGTTTCTGACCAGAATAAAAAAAAATAAGGCCACCTTCAAGTTAAATGGTCGTTCCCTTAGTCAAAGCTAGCTGTCATCGTGTTAAATATTTACTGTAACCATTGTATTGGTGTGCTTTTTATAGAAGCAGAGGTACCAATGGGGCATCCGAATGTCAAAGTGCGAAAGAGCAAATGCAAACCAGTGCGCACATACAAGGACAGGGCGAAAAACTAAACAACAAATAAAACACGGAAACACAAAACTACTGAATATCAATTAACAACGCGAACACAAGTCGTAATAAGAGTGAACTCAGGTGCTCCGGAGGAGTAGATGGTTCCTGCCTGCTATAACACACCCGTCGAGCTGCTAACTTCTGATCCAGCGTGTCAAATCCGGTAAGGGATGACAAAACAAAAACTTATGACAAACTAACATCTGCACTCATCAAATTGATGGAAGTCCCATATTTGTCTTCGAGTCTATGAATCTACTTTATTTTGATTTTTTATATATAATTAAAGCATGTCAGATTCAATTTTAAATTGGATGATTCGATTTATAAGTAAAATGATCAGTGAAAGGTATCGTAATAAAAAAGATATGGAGTAGGTATGCATGAAGCAATTCAGAGGTACCAATGGGGCTTTTGAATTTAAAAAGTCCAAAAGACAAAATATGCATGCCACAAAAAACGTAATATCAATTGAAATGGAATAAAGCATATATGTTCATCATCCCAAAGTCACATGAAATCCTTTAATTTGGATTGAACGCTCACACCTCAGTGCGGGTGTAAGACAGCCTTAGCATTGTATTAACTCACCTCAAGGCGAAGAAAGTGTCCACAGAGACCTCGGCATTTATAATGGCCATAAATGATTTCCTTTTGATATACTTCACAAATATTTCGTTAAGATTCTCTGAAAAACCAAGATAGTGAAAATATGCAAGCTATAGCTAAAAACATAATTCAACAGCAACATACATACAAGATAGGCAACAATCAATAAACAAAATTAAAAGGGAGTGCTTTAAATTTCTTCAATAAAAAGTATTATAAGAGACGTAATGCCCTTTTACCGATAGGAAATCCCTAAGTGTTTTGTATGAAATCATGTGATTTTGCAGAAGTCACATGACATGTACATGTATAGTAAGTACTTGTAGTCAAATTTTATTTCACTTTTTAAAAACTTTTTTCATTCTCATTTCTTAAAATGCCCGTTTTTCTAAATATCTTTTTTTCTATAAATGAAACATATTTCTAGCTATTTTCCACATGCTAAAAATTCTAATAAAATTTCTTAATTAAATAATTTTATTCATGTTCATATTGAAACGCTCACGTAGCCCACTTTGTGACGTAACCAAAACAAATGCGGGAGACGACAGAATTCCCAGAACGCAACTGCAACTCCAACTACATGCATGGGTGATTGGCAAAGTTTATGACCCTATTTAGACCAAGTTTGTTCTTTAGTTAGAGAAAAATTATTATTGAACCGCTCTGAAACTAGATTGGGGTTGTAAACAAACACACTGCCACAGTGACTGTGAGCGACTGGCTACATGTATATACGGTGAAACCAGCAGCCGACAGGAAACGTTGATGATCACAAAAACGTGGGCCACACTATAGAAGAAACAGTACATGCAATGATAAGGCAAAACCAATATTTTGACCACTTGCGTCCCCAAGACAGGTATGCCTGTCTCATATTGGAAAACCAAACAGTGGTGTGATAGGTTATCAAAGAGAAAGTAAGACTTTGCAATGAAACAGAAAATATATTGTCTTCAAATTAACTATTTTGCTTGCCTGTGTTGTAAAACTCATTTCAAACTCTATGTTCAAATTCTATTACATAATTTCTAGTTCTAAACTTAAAATCAAAGCGCTAAAGCGTTTAAAGGCAAGCGAAATATATAAGAACAATAACAGATTTATTCTCTGTTAAAGTATATTGTTCAAAATGTTTGCGAAATATTAATTTTGGTGAGCGAAGAAAGGATCGTCAGTCAGATGCCCTCAAATTTAAAGTTAATGAACACAATTGTACACACTAGACAGTTATCGTGTAAAAACCGGTATCGATTGAAACACCCCTTCGATTAAAATGCACTCGTCCCAATGATGTGTATTGTATGCTGAATTTATGAATGGAGAATATATATTCCTTGCATTAACCAATCAAATAACAGAAATATTTATACGAACAAATCAAGTAATAGATGAATACATAATGTATATTCTATCGCCTTTAGCTAAATAGTTCCTCATGTAAGATGCAAAGGAATAAATAAAACTCGTGCCGGTCATATGAAATGCCAATAAAAATGGAGTTATAAAGAAGTGTATATCATGTTAACAAATATTGAAAAGTAATATAAAAAAAAGCATTTTATTCCAGACTGGATGCAGGAAGATCACTCCGTCTAGACTGAAAAAAAACGCGAAAATCATCACTACTCTATAGACTCCATAAGGCTTCGCTGGCGCTTGCCTAAAAATGCAGATTTTCGTTAGAGTGTTATCAACACATCGTACAACCGACTTAATATTTTGATGTAAGGCGATTAGTCTAAAATTAGCTCTTTACCAGTTGAGACGAAATTTCAACTAAGCTCAATTTGCGTATTATTAACGTCAGAACATTATTTTCAAGTATGTTTTAAAAGATTTCAGACTAAACAGCCTCTAATAAAATATAAAGTTTAAACAACATATACCAAAACGGGTATAAAACGATTTTTTTTCTTGTCATGAGCTCTTTTCATCGTTTCGTAATGAATTTCACCAAAGTGATTAAATGTTGGTTGTACTGTGTGTCTAAGTTATGTTTTTTTCTTGCATGTGTAAAACAATTGGTTTGATCCACGGAAGTACAATTTGTTAGGTCTATATTAAAAAACCTTATATTACCCACCATTTCTTTTGAAGTCATAACCATTGCGATTTTCAATTTTTCTGGTATGTCTCCCTTGTTTTGTCTTATCTCTCGGACATTTGAGATTGATCCTTCAAGTCTGATAGTTTTTTTACTACCTTAATTTACTTAAGAGTTGTCACCACTAGATACAAATACTCATGTCTTGAATATTCTTAAATGTGTGAAAATCTAGAAAAATGATATGCCAATTCATTTATACCAGCAACCTAGAAGAAACTGCAAAGGTCTTACTTTCATCTTACCAGTAGATTGAAGTCCAATGACAAAAGTATGACCAAGAATGACCCAGGTCATGCTGATAAACCGTATCCCATTCACCGCAGTCAGGGTTCCTCCTCCCTGCTTTGGACTCAAAATCTTGGCACCATTTGTATAAACCGAAAAGGCAAGTAGAATCTTTCCTAAGGTACCTGTAAAAATATACCGAGAGTTATTCATATTCGAAAAAAACAAGCGTCCTGGATTATTACAATAATTGGCCAGACCGTTAAATATAGATTTATTAGCTCCAAAATATCACGAAGTCAATTAATTGATAAGATTAAGAATATATTAAACGTTTTGACAAACTCAACTATTTTTTCAAGATTTTTGAAAATCAATCAGAGAGTCAACTCAATGAGATGGAACATCAGCTAAAATAGATTACATCATTTAATTTGAAATGCCTCTTCAGTTTTCAAAGTATGTTTGAAATAGCTCTTCTTGAATGTAAAATTGATAATTTCCCTCATAAATTTTGTTTCTTAAGCCTTTACCAGGTATTCCCACATATAGTTATCAATTTCTAATGAAAATTTAAAATTCATGCATTTTGCTACCATTTACATGTACAAAAAATACTTAAAAAGATTCATAATTGAATTATCTATGCGATTTAAACCCATGCCTTTGAAATATTTTATGATGGTCAAAATCTTTTTAAATTAATTTCAACAAATGATGCAACAGTATACCATCCATACATAATTTGAAAAGAACTTCTTAGAACAATCTAAATTAAACAAATCAAGAAAAAACAAAAAATAGTACCAAATGTTAGGACAAAGTAGTATAAACAATTTATAAAGGTTATTTAAAAGTGTTGCTGCCATTTAGTCTTATCACAGGATGATATGTTAATGACAACCATCTTGTCATCTTTAAAAGAAATGAGTGTATCGCCAGGAGATTTAATCAGATGACGATTTAAACTGGCACTGCACATCTGACAGAAAATAAATATGATTACAATTGCCAAAATGTATTATGACTTTAATGTCATTTATCTTCGTAACAGTGGTATTTATAAGTAAAATAAATACTGTAATATGTTTTAAAACATTTGTGTTTTTACCAGTAACAAATAAGCTGTAATAAAAGAGAAGGAAAAGACAAAAAGTAAATAATTGTATTTTCCCACAATCATGATATTTTCAGATAAGACTTTTTGGCTTTAACCCCTCGATTTATTCCAATGTGGGTACATTTCGGCCTCATCACGCTGATCCAATGTATACGTTAATGTGGACGTACTTGGGGAAAGACAAGCACAAGAATACAGGTATAAAAATGCAGTCTCTTACCTGGACCGTCATCATTAGCTTGAACTTTATCAACAGTCATTTGAAGACTAGGGTCCTTGAGCTTCAATTTGCCATCTGTGGTTGATATTGAAGATAGCCCAATCTTTTTCAACGCAACGGTGGTTCCGTTTTGATGTTCAGAATTTGTTTTCTTATGGTCAATGGTTACATCATTAGGGTGTTCGAATCCACCATTTTTCTGTCCCACTTTGTATTTGTCCGCGTTTTCGCCATGATCTGAACTTTTTTTATTTCCTCCAGTACAGTGTTGATTCAGGACGTCATAGACCGTACCAACTATCATCAATGCAGCAATTACTGACACAACAGACCTGCAAATATCAATTACTAAAGGATGTTGCAGTTAAGACCTGGAGCTATTTGTTATAGATAACGTAGCTCACACAAGAAGTTTTAAAACACAAAAAAAAACTATTGGAACATAATGAGATTAACTTAAGAAAGAAAACTTCCATAACTTTTTATCTGAACGAACAGAAGGCAATGAGATGAGGAATAATTGAAACATCAGTTATATCAGCTAACATTTTATTTTCTAAAAGAAACGTTCAAAAAAGTACCAATAAGACAGGCTCTCCTTAAATTTTATACCAAAGATCAAACCAGAAAACACTTAATGACATAGAGTAAAACACACAAAAACATGTTACACAACTAAACTGCAATCAGCAATTCCATTCTTTTGTTATGAAAGATAAGCAGTTACCATGGTCACTGAGGGTTGCAGCAACTCCGGGGCTTTGCCAATGGTTAGTTGAAGTAGCAGATTAAGACAATACAAAATTCTATGGCAAACTACAAATTTCTTTTTATCATTCGCATGACCTTAAAACCCTCATATTGACCTTACAGTGCTACAATAGCTCTTGTATCGTAAGGTATCTCCTCTTTAGCACACTCGCCTGGGAGAGCGTATACCTGTTTGTTGGTTAAAGGCGCTATTACTAAAATAAATAAAACTGCATTAAACTTTAAACAAATAAAAATTTTCTAAACTTACATAACACTCAAAGTTTTACAAACAATTTCAGAATGCAAGAAAAGCACGTTCTGTTTTAAGTATGCTATATCAAACGCATACTAAAGTCGTTAAGGATACATGTGTACATTGATCTATATATCCAGGTACATTTTTTATGAGTTATAGTGAACAAACTCCAGATTTTTTTTAGGTTAGAGTGCCGTTTGACCCATAAGTATGTTTTATCTCAATACAGAGTCTTAGTGTGGAAAGGTTGTTCTTATGGCATCACTAAACAGTAACATAATGTTCTATTTTCTAAATTGAGTTTGTTACGGCTTGAGATAGCGTTGTTGATTTCCGTTCGGTTGATTTTGTGTTTTGTGTTTCTTCGTGCTGTTCTTGTTGTTGTTTGCAGGTTTAGTTGTTACCCTTTCAGACTTTTGACACTGGAATGCCCCATTGGTGTCTCTTTTCTTCTTTAATTAAGAATTAAAATGTTGCAAGTCATCTTTCAGATGAGTTCAGATGTGGGTTTCTCATAGGGTTTTGTTTTGTCTTCCTTTATCGGATTTGACACACTGAAATAAAAATTCGCAGCGCGACGGGTGTGCTATGGCAGACAGGAACCACTTCCTCTTCCGGAGCACCTAAGTTCACTCTCATCACGAGTAGATTTCGCGTTGATAATTGATATTCAGTAGTTTTTTGTTTCAGTGTTTTATATGTTGACTGTTTTTTCGTCCTGTCCTTGTTTGTGTTTACTGGTTTTGTCTCTGCCCTTTCGGACGCCCAATTCTTTCCTCTGCTTCTTCCAACGCAAATTCAAAATCAAGATGTTCAGTATAATAAAACACATACTGTCTGTTGTAGAGGATATTATGCCAGAGTATCACATGAGGTAAATATATCACCCCGAGACACAGTCGAGGGTTATATATTTACAAAATGGGGTACTCTGGCATAACACCTCTGCAACAGGAAGTATATGTTTTATTATACTGAACATCTTGTTTTATATAGTTACTTCCAGTAAAACGCCAATGTCGTCACTGTAAAGTCAGATGGTGATATATTGACAGAAGGGTGTTAAAACCAAAATATCACCTTCCTACTTGGCCAATCAAATTTCAGTAAACGTATATGTGAAGTATATCATTTCTAAAATATTCCACGAGAATAAGAATACTGTTTGCACTTGGATGTTGTGTCTAAAACCATTCATAGCTTCAACAAGTTTGGCCACTAAAAGTATGTCTCGCCTGCCGGCACCATCACTAAAATCAACTACCTAAGCTTTCATTTCTTGAAATAAACACAGAAATGTCTATATACCAAATATCAGATGGCTAGCTATTATACTTTTCTAGCAATTCATAGTCTACAAAAGTCTTACAAAAAAGTTCACGGCCTGAAAAAGACCTAAATTCACAGAGTCAATGGAGTGTGAAATTGGAGTTAGGATCACACGGCATTGTGACAGCTGCATAGACCACGTCGCCGCAGCCGGAAAGTAGTACCTATGTCTCGCCTTCAGCGACTATTCGTCGCAGGCGAGATAAAAATGCCAAAACTTTATTGTTTGTGTATCGATATGCCTCCTTCTATGGGTTTTTAAATAACTTGTTCAAATATTTAAATATTTTCAATTTTTTTTGACCAAATTAAACGTTTTATAAAGCGTTAGCCACAATTGAAATATGTTTTCAAATTAAATGTAGATTTATTTCTTTTAAAAAATCAACACAGTTTACATAAGAATTTGAGTGTAATAATATTCCATCACCAAACTTTTTAATACACGTATGAGTGCTTTACAAAGGTTACCTCAGAACAATTTTTATCAGACTGTATTTCAATCACAATTCCCCATGCTATCCCATCAATCTGAGGAGAAACTCTGTCTATATGCAGACTTATCTTCGTTATTTAACCTTTTGTTGGCTTACCTGAACTTAGAAGAGTACTGATGTCAACAGAAGCGCAGGTGTTTGGCATACAAACTGCATGGTTAATTATCAAACCCATTTTTTGGGTGGTCTAAATAAAACAAAATCAGTCACAGAATATTACAAAATACCAGTTAAAAGGGTTAAGGAAGGCTTTCTGGTATATGTATTTGCGTCAATTACATACAAAATAATATATGATTCTATCCATGGATAAAAACACTGTCAATCTTTGGCAATTTAAGACTTGTTTTTTTTTATTGTATGCATTGTATTTGTTATCTATAACCAACAGCTAGCTGCGAACACCGTTGCTGCTGATATACATATACATACATGTAGGTTGTGTCTCTATACTTATTTCACATCTCATTATATTATCTTGTATATTTGTCAAAAACTTTGATATTTTATTCCACAAATATTTTAAATTTTGAATGCATTTTTAAAAATTATATTTTATCAAAATTGATATCGATATAAAAAATTGGGCCGGCAATCATGAGAAATTTATAGCTTTGACGATAAAATTGTTGTGATTTAGTCTTTAAAATAAAATACCTCTAGATGTTTCAAATTATTATTTGTATATAATAATATATACAACTACGTATCTCACCTCCGTCGGCAGAAGTAATGGATAGAATCAAAGAAATTATTTCCGGGCAATAAGAATGTAAACGAAAACCAGTTATAAACAGAAACAGACACAAAGACACACATAGGAAAATGCAATGCAACACAAAAACAACAAAACATACGCAAACACCATATTACATTGTAAATTTGAATCGGACTTGATCAACATAAAATCGATCATTGGCAACATGACGACATTGTGCAATAGCAGTTGATCTGGAACTTTTTACACCTCTTACACTTCCGGAGCTCGTTCTGAAATAAGTTGGCGTTTTTTTATTGTGCTTTAGTTGTAATATGTGTTTTTAAATGTTGTTCATGTGTAGGTCGTGTTTTGTCCTGGCCTTTTCGGACTCACAACATTAAATTGCTTCATTGATCCGTTTTTGCTTCTTTCTACTCAATAATAAATCAATTTGAATTATCTGAATTATTCTGGATGGGACTTACTGGATCCGGAATGATCGTAATATTCAGGCGGGAAACACAAAATTGGCTGTCGAAGTCTTCAGTGGAAATCCCTTGACACCCTTCATATTTTCCCAACCATTTGTTGGTCAGTCTGGTCATAACTATAGAGTTCGGTAATCCAAACGAATCCAACACTGAAGTTGTAATTTTCAAAATAGATATACATCAGAAAGAAACACAAGTTGCGTCCCAAAAATATTTGGTATGCAAAAGGGACAAAATTAATGATTATAAATAAAAAATGTATAAGGTAAAATTATGTCAAAAATCACGTTCCTGTGGAAATAAATCCTAAAATTGTACAAATTTCAGACAAATGATGAAAAAGGATGTAAAAAATGCAGGTCTTTATATTTGCTTGTATGTCAATTGGCTTTAAACATGTATTTTCTAGAGTTTTCACTCCTTTTGTATTGAACCATCTAAAATGTCTGACAGATAAAGTACAATTTCATTAGAAATATTACCAACTGTATATTCAATAAACATTTCTGAACATACAAATAAAATAGGAAGAGGAAGACAGGCATCGGAGACCTCCTGTCCACATCCTTAAATAAAGCAGAAATCCTTTTTAGACTTTTAAATTTACATGAAGATTGTTGTTACATTTACAGATGGGTAACAGTTTTAGTTTATTATACTAACTTTGCATTGCCCATGGCTTTTGAGTAGAAATTCCCTGCAACAATGCACTGGTGTGGTTCCAACATGCTGACGATACGTTAGCTTTAGCCTTTTTGACGGCCTGTCTGGCTTTGTTAAGTCCATTCACTAATGCCAAGACAGAAAAGCTAGGTGTGTTCGGCCGCGGATCTTCCGGGGAATCATCCAAAGTACCTGGCTCATCATCTGATGGTGTTGTCGCCGCATCTGTTGTTCCAACAATTGCACCAATACTGAATAGTTTGTTTATATTTTCTGCATCCGATTGGCGTGTTTCCATTTCTTTAGCATTCAATAGATCATTAAATTGTTTATAAACAAAATCATAATATCCTTGATCAGAAGCTATAAAGTTAATAAGCAATAAAAAATATACAATTCTATGTAGCGCCATCACCATTGCTTGTGATAGAATTAGCGACAATAATTATTTAAAGACAAAACTCAACGAAATCAATATAAACATTATAATTAAAAAAAAGTATATGCCTAATAATAAACACTTGCAGAATATTTTGCAATCGTCACATATAATGCTCATGATATATTCACCAAAAACCTAAACTAAGGGTTTGGTTTTTATCTTAGATTATATTCTTTGGTATCTAAGTTCCGAATGGGAACATGACCTTTTTATCAATGTTAAAAATAGCTTGTTATTAAAATATATGTTTGTCTGTTAGTCATGTCAGTAATTGAAAAAATAATTTGCAAATACATGTAATGGTAAATACAATGGAAGTATACAAAGCTTCAAATAGATAAAATACGAAAACGGTATAATGATCGGTTAACTTGGTTATGCTGTAAATGCATACACACACTTAACAGCGAATCATTCAACCAAAGTTTCATGAACATTATTCCACATATCAAATCCTTAACGTCAGATCACAAGAGAAAATTGGACGAAAACCGTCCTAAGAACAAAAAGCGAACGAGACTTGGCTGGATAGAATTTGACCTACCGCCAATGTTTTACGGACAGGTAGGGGTTCCAATGGTTTTTGTAACGACTTGAGTTCGCGTTGTTAATTTCCGGTCAATTTATTTTGTGTTTTGTGTTTTTTGGTGCTGTACTTGTTCGTCTTCACCGGTTTTGTAGTTGCCTTTTCGGAATTTTGACACTGGAAACACTGGTGCCCATTGGTGCCTCTTTGCTTCTCCAATTAGAACAGAAGTTCTTCTATGTTCCCTTTATTTGCAATTGAACCAGGAATGAAAACAGCAATTGTCACTAAAGCAATTTAAATGATTTACATCCAAGAAACCCCTTTTGAAGGAAACCGACAATTCTAAACTGGTACCCGTAAAGATTCGACGCTTGCCCCAACCACTCAGTGGTACTACTGGGGGTAAAATTAAAGAATTGAAGGGAGGTAATTCCGTTTTTTATACAATATATTTGCACAAATTACTTATTTTAAGCGATATCAATTGCGTTACATATATTATTTTGGATAGGTTTTCATATACGCCAGTTTTCGGAACTAGTTTGCGCAAATTTACATGAACAGGTATTCAACCATTAACAGTATTATACACTCCCCGAGAACTTGTTGATCTTAAGCAGTTTTTAGCTCACCTGGACCAAAGGTCCATGTGAGCTATTGCCATCACTTGGCGTCCGTCGTCGTCGTCGTCGTCGTCCGTTAACAATTTTTCAAAAATCTTCTCCTCTGAAACTACTGAACAGAATTGAATGAAAATTGGTAAGATTGATCCTTAGGGTGTCCTGCACCAAACTTGTGTTTCGATTTTTGATCTGTCTAAAAACATGGCCGCCGTTACTAAAAATAGACTAGGGTGGTCAGACTACTGTTTTTGGCTTATAAATCAAAAAGTATAAGAGATAGAGGAAATCTGAGGCCACGCTACTGATTCAGCATCAAAAGCTCTACTAAAGTTTCCATTTGGTCAAAGTTGTCATATGACCCCTTATAGGGGTTACGGCCCCTTAAAGGTGAAAAATAGCATTTTTTTCATGTTTTTGGCCTACAGAATGAAAACTATTGCAGATAGAGATTAGCTGTTGCTTGCTTAAATGTTTAGCTCATTTAGCTCTACAAAAGTCTCCATAGGGTCGAAGTTGTCAGATGATCCCTTATAGGGGTTATGGCCCCTTAAAGGTGAAAAATAGCCATTTTCCATGTTTTTGGCCTACAGAATGAAAACTATTGCAGATAGAGATTAGCTGTTGCTTACTTAAATGTTTAGCTCAATTAGTTCTACGAAAGTCTCCATAGGGTCCAAGTTGTCAGATGACCCCTTATAGGGGTTACGGCCCTTGAAAAATAGCGTTTTTTCATGTTTTTGTCCTACAGAATGGAAACTATTGCACATAGAGATTAGCTGTTGCTTGCTTAAATGTTCAGCTCATTTAGCTCTACAAAATTCTCCATAGAGTCCAAGTTGTCAGATGACCCCTTATAGGGGTTACGGCCCATGAAAAATAGCGATTTTTCATGTTTTTGTCCTACAGAATGAAAACTATTGCAGATAGAGATTAGCTGTTGCTTGCTTAAATGTTCAGCTCATTTAGCTCTACAAAAGTCTCCATAGGGTCGAAGTTGTCAGATGACTCCTTATAGGGGTTATGGCCCCTTATAGGTGAAAAATGGTGTTTTTGGTCTATAGAATGAAAACTATTGCAGGTAGAGAAAAGCTGTTGCTTGCTTAAATGTTCAGCTCATTTAGCTCTACAAAAGTATAGGGTCAACATCAAGACCAGGTGAGCGATTCAGGCTCCTGGGAGCCTCTTGTTATGAATGTTTAATGTTGTGCAAATATCTTTGGTTTTCATTTACTTTTATATATTATATAGCTTTTTAAGAACAATTTGTTCCACAAACGTTATTATATAATTTGCATGTCGTAAATATTGTTAATAAAAATAAAATATGAATGATTCTTACTGCGCGAGTTATGATATACTCTCAGTCCCAAGCCTGGAAAAGAAAGAGGCTAGTCGAAATATTTTGAAAAGTACATTTACGTATATGCTATCATCAACAAGACCGAGAAAGCAAACACAGTTGGACCCAAAAAACTCCTTTAACCCCTGCCACATTTTATATGTGTCTGTCCGAAGCAAGGACTCTTTGACAAAGCTTTTGATTGTACTTGTCTTTTTTTATGTTTTCTGCTTATTGTTTAAGAAAGGTCTATCTGTGATTTTTGACTATATTTCAAAACAGACTGGAAATGAACTATATGTATTTAATTTCGATAATCGGCCAATTGTAGAAACGCAAGCAGCTTCTACTGGCCTAGTTGAAGGCTGCTGGTGGTTGTCAATTAAGGTTTGTCTAAATTGCCGCTTGTTATGTGGGCTGTGTTGCGTACACATATTCCAGATCTCATAATTTTCCATTCCCATCAGCCTAGAAACATTCCTGAGGGAATGCCTCAGACGAATACGCAACATCTTCTGGCCAAATAAGATCAGTCATATTGACCTCTCCTGTATGACCAAAACTTGCCCAGTTAGAGAGATCATCAGGTGCAGCTGATGGATGTGATTAGTCATACTCTTAGGAAACAACATGACGACAACAACAAATCGACACTAATTTTGATATCAAAAGGAAAAAAGAACAAGAGGTCCCTAGAGACCTGAATCACTCGCCTGATATCCACGTAATGCTGAAATTATGCACAGTGATATATCATAAGATAAATTTTAAGGGGGAACAGAATACCAAGGCAGTTAACTCTTAAATAGCAGTTAAAATTTTGATTTTTTTTCTATAATGTTTTAGGACTAAAAAGTCTCTGTTACCATTCCAAGTCTCATCAAATTTGAGATAGAAGCGTTCAAATGCGGTCAGGGGGTACCCCTCTTTGACCAGCGGTGATTAAAAAAAATCAACGATTTGGCCTATACCATAAAGCATACTTATACAAAGTTTATTGAATTCTTTTCAATAGTTTCAGAGTGATTACAATAGCTCACATGGCCTTTGAACAGGTTAGCTTAAAAAAGTGGCACGGAGGTGAACAAGTGGGATGGCAGATATGGAATGGAGCTGGTGTAACAGAAGAAAACAGATGTTAATGGCAAATAATGCTGTCAAGCATTAAAAGCAGACCATGGATCGAAAAGCATAGATAACTCCGTGGGCGTAAAGTGATAGATGGGGTTGCGTTGTGTTTGGGTTAAGTAATTCAGATTCTAATTGAGAGAAAACCTTATGTATGCATTTAGGTATGGTCACAGTAAATCTCTGGATTTGTTGTCAAATACTTATAATGAATTTCGAGACATTCAGAAGGAAGAAGGACTATCCGATCTTTAGAAAGATGTGGCTGATTTTTTAAATATTCATAAAAAAGATAAATTGTATTATTAGTAATAAAAATATAAACTTTCTTATTAAGCTGTTATTGTAGATTTGGCACGAAATACTAGGTATCACGTAATGTCTTTCAGAACTTTCTATACTTTTAATTTTCTATGATAAAAGCAGAGTGATATAGAATGTATACCTATTGCAAAGATAGATAACTTTGATTACGGGAGATAACTTATATTGACTAAAACGAGGGAATTGAAAAAATCTTCATTAAACGAGGAAATTGCAAACAGTTTAGGCCTTAAAGATCTCCATTTAACGAGGAAATGCAAATAATAAAAGGGTCCAAAATCGATTTTTTTTGTTATTTATTGTCCGATTTCAAAAATGTTTTTTGGTTATTATTTTTTGTCAAGTATTAAATTTACTAAATTGAGGATAAATTTTGTGACATCCCTTTCCCAAAAGTGTCCAAAAAGTAGCAGATCCTCATAAGTAGGGACCGAAAGGGGTAATGATTTTGTAACTTTAATTTATTTTGTTTCGTCTTGGAAAAAAAACGAAATTCCTCGTAAAATGTGGGTGAAAACTTTACTTAAGGCTGCATGTGTCAAAATCTTTGTCAATCCACCATGGGCTGCATGTGTCCAGAGCAATTGACTATCCATATTAGGCAATCGCCAAGGGTTCGACATGTTGTGGTCGTATCATGCTGCGCTGTGCATAGCTTTTTTATTAAAAGAAGGAGAAGGATAATATCGGGTATTTTTAACTCTTCCGGTCGTGCTCCGTTAGTTTTAGAGCTTTACTTTCAACCAGCACAAATTCAGGTCTACTGGGGAGACGGCCACGAAAAGGAAATACCATGAACATGAATTGATGTCGAAGTCGAGGGTATGGCACCTGTTGTAGTCATCGCGGCCATCCAGACAACCAGTTTTGACTGCTTCTGGAAAAGCCAGCCATTAGAACTGACGACGGAATACTTATGATAACATTTTATTAAAAAATTAATAAATCATCTAATTTGTTTTTTGTACAATAATCAATTATTGTCTTTTTCCATTCCGTGATGAATGAGTAATTTGTGATGTGGGCTTCCCTGTTCGAATTTTTTGGTCTTGAGTACTTTTCGTTCAATATTTTTGGTTTTGATCTTCCAATGTTTTGATTCAAATGCTGCTGATGAGAGGTTACTCCTTGAAATATCGACATATATCATAACCAAATTAACCGTTTTATACCCGTTTTTGGTATTGTACTTTTCCATCTTTATTTTTTTTGAATATTTTTTCTGCATGTATTAAGAGTTATAAATATCCTTTTGAATGAAAAAGTTCTGAGAAAATAAGTTCAATCATCTTAGAGTAAAAAGGTTGAGGTTCCAGCCAAAGTTGTCGAGGGTCTACAGACACACACAAAAGCAAACAAACGAAAAGTCTTTCTTTTCATATGAACTACCAGCAACAGATGGACACTCCCTAATAATGTGACTAGCATGTTTAAAGTTGAAATAGTGGTCAAATGACTAACTAAACTTTTATGAAGTTTTCATTTGTCTAAAATTACTGATCACACGCAAAATAGTTGTATTAGGTGTACAATGACTGATCCAACTCAGAGTTTTAAAAAGACTGACTAAGCAGTTGTTAGGCATTTGCCCCAACGCATTTTAAGTTGGAACAACTGGTAAAGGACTGTACCAACGCAACATAAGTTGAATCAGTTGTGAAGTGTTTGACCCAACGCTTATTAAGTTGGAACAACTGGAAAAGAACTGAACCAACTTTATTTAAGTTGAAATAGTTGTTAAACGACTGACACAACTAAGAAAACGTTGGGTCAGTCATTGTTTAACGGAAAGAAATAGAATATGTTTGATGCAGTCGATAGAAACTACTGTCCCTACTCTGACAAATGCAAACAGTCTTTTTGACAGTACTTTACGGTTAATATTTTAAATTATCAGTTGAATAACGCCTGACTATGGTACAGACAGTCGTTTATTTTGCCAGTAGTGAGAACAGCAGTGGCCCTAAATGTTTCCATTAAATTAAAACATTCTGTAATCAATGGAATTGTAAACACAGATCAGCTTTGACATTAAAAGCCTCCATTAAATTAAAACATCAAGTAAACGATTGAATTGTAACGCAGGACAGCTTTGGCAATACACGAGGGAATTGTTAGCAGAGAACAGCTTTGGCTTCAAATGTCTCCATTAAACAAGGGAAATGTAAACACAGAACAACATTGGCCTTCAATGTCCCCATTGAACGAGGGTATTGTAAACAGAGAACATATTTGGCCTTAGATGTCTCCATTAAACGAGGAAATTGTAAACACAGAACATCTGGGGCCTTAATCGAGGAAATTGTAAATAGAGAACCGCTTTCGCCTTAAATATCTCCGTTAAGCGAGGGAATCGTAATGCGGGAAAATTTTGGCCTTAAACGTCTGAATTAAATGAGGGAATTGTATACAGAGAACAGCTTTGGCCTTAAATGTCTCCATTAAATGAGGGAATTGTTTATATGGAAAAGCGTTGGCCTTAAATGTCTCTATTAAACAAGCGAATTGTTAATACGATAAAGCTTTGGCCTTAAACGTCTCCGCCAAATGGGGGAATTTAAAACAGAGAACAGCTTTGGTCTTAAATGTCTCCATTAAACGAGGGGATTGTAAACAGGGAAAAAGCTTTGGCCAAAAATGTCTCTATTCAATTAAAACATCCTTATTAGAGATGATATCTTTTCTGCGGAAACATTTTTTAATTGATCTTAATTATGAGAGGATGTGGAATTGTGGTATTATGGTCTTAATTATTATTTTTTTATTCGGTGGGGATATTGAATTAATGTAAATGAACAGAGAAATAGGATCAAAGTTGTCAAGATTGAGAAGTCGTTTCCATGCACAATAAGCCTAATGTTAACAAAAATTCATCAAATTTGCATTTCAGTCCATTACAGAATAGAGAAGTAATAAAGCTTCGTCCGTCCACTATTCACTGAAAATGTTTACATGCGTAGTTTCTCATTCACTTTAGTACGTAAGTTATTTTGCTCTTATCTGTGTATGCTTTCGCTTGTATCTTCTTGTTTTGTCATATTGAATTGCTGTCTTATGAAAGTCCCCCCAATTTCATTAAAAAGCATACCGTGTGTATAGCGACAAGCAAACACAACCATCTTTGTTCAGATATTGTCGTGCTTGTTGTGTAGTTTCCATGATTTCTTGTCCTATGGGTTCTTGTTTTCTCTTTTGATTTTTGTTTGTTTTTATCCTTCCGCTTTTCTGCACTAAAAGTTTTTTTAAAGTTTTAATTTTCCTGATTTTAAATGTAATTTACCTGCACCGCAAAATCACATAAATGAATTGTAACTTAAAACAAAAGTCTGAATTTTAATAATTTATTCAGAAAACAATAAGCAACTTCTGTAAGAAATAGTTTTAAAAGTTTGTTAACAGGAATACAAGAAATTAACACTATACAAATTTGTTGACTATTGGTCAAAATACGCTAATGTAAAAAAAAAACCAGAAAAATGAAAAAGTATTAATATTATTTAATATAGAATGTTTTTAAACTACAAAAAGGTTGAGTTATAGCTCTGATTAATATTATCAACAGTAAATGTCGACAGCGGTTATAAAATATCATAAAAACAAATCTTATATTAAGCAATATTCATTTAAAGCAGAACTATCACATACGCATTTATTATGAATATATGATTCAGAAAGTTAAATATAAAAATACAAAATAAAGATAGAAAATACAACAATTTTATTTTACATTTATTTTGACCCTCCACGTTTGAAAACCACTTTTTCAAGTGCCATCATCGGTGATTCGAATCCTAGAGACGCTATAAAAGCAACACTGTAGGCAGCAACCAGATGGGCGAAAAACTCGTAAATCTGAAAATGAAAAAAAAAGTAAGTTTAATGTTGGAATATAACTTATGGTCAAAAATATCCTGATGTAAAACAAGGGAACCTGAAAAAGTGGCAAAATTAAAAGATATAACATTTTTATTTTAAAAATTTCAAAAAAGATAAATCAAAACCTAGAGAAAGTTCACATGTGTTAAAAAAGTACTGTAAAATATGATACCGAAAAACGGGTATCAAATGGTTAATTTGGCTATGCTGTATATCGATATTTCAAGGAGTAACCACTGATCAGCAGAATTTGAATCAAAACATTGGAAGATCAAAGACCATAAATATTGAAGGAAAAGTTCTCAAAACCAAAATGTTTAAACAGGAAAGCCAAATCCAGCCCTGAGGATATCGACCATGTGCATTACAAGGAAAGAAACCTGGTGTTTTAAACAGTTTTGAATTTTACAATCGGAAATTTCAATGACAAAAAAATATTAGACATTTATTGGTAAAATTATGTCAGACATGTCTGACGACGATTATAAACGTACAATCGATGACAATCATTGGGTTTGGTGACAAAAAAGCAATCAAAACCATCACAAAGGTCAAACCACAAACCAGTCGACTGTGATTCCCGCCGGCGCACATATTTGTAATGCTTCCCCCTGCTATTTTTTGTTGTTGCCTTGTCTCTATGCTCAACCCATGGGAAAAGCTTTTACAGACAAACAAATGTATTGCTTATGGTATAACATATTGTTTTTTCCATTCTTTTCACAAAATGTTGCACATGCCTGGTTCTACAAATTGTCTGATATTCTCAGTAATTCACTTTGCATGAATAATCTTTGTTTTATATAGATCTTTATTCTTGGGAATGTTTTATTATAACGTTGTTTTGGTTCTTATTTAACTAATTGTAATATAATATAAAACAAGACCTCATAATATCATTAATTTCCTTTGACCTAAAATGTAATAGCAAATATCTCTTAAAGTAGCTGTCAGGATGACATTGTTAGGGTCCATCAATCTTCAGATTTTGAGAAAAAAAATTGTTTTATTTTCATTTTTTATTATTAGCAATTGAGTTTTTCAACCCAAAAATGAATCGATCGTAAATTTTGAGAAAATTTTGAACTAAATGTGAAACCAGAAAATGGGAAACAAAGCTTGATTTTCACCAACAAAATGATCAATCTTTTTTGACGTACACATTTCAGATTATTTGTTTTTTGTTTAGGCTGAAAACGCACCGGTGCCAATATCAGAAATAATGGCATATTTTTTAATTTTTAATGTTAGTTTTATTTATCATTAAGCATCAAAGAATTAATTAATAGTATCCTGGTAAAAAGAAGTGATGTGTTAATTATGTGGCTGAGTTTTTGTCATTGTACATTTGTCTCCAAGTCCCCATGATTGATTATGAAATAATTTCTATTTCTATTTCTATTGCCATTAAAACATTTTAGAGACATTCCATTTAACTTTCAAAAGCTAAAGTAGATTAGTTACATCTAAATATTACTTTCTATATATGCCTTAGTGACGAATGCTTGTCTAGTTTTGGGATTTCTGTAAAACAAATACCGGTACTGGAACCTCCTGGTTCTAACCATCAAAATAATGTTAAACGTTTTGTCTGTGCACGGATCCCCTAATGGCAGTTTTATTCTTTTTAACAATGTTTTTATATATATCATGATAAAGTAATTCACAAGGTTTTATCAACTTCTAGATATTTTCAAAGTTAATGAACTATCTAGCCCACCCCGGGCACACAGAAGTTTTTTTTAATGTATTTCTAATCATATTTTAAATAAAATTATATAAACTTTCGGTTACACATGCGTTTCATTGTACACAAATTGTATAGATTCAAACACCCCTTCGATGAAAATACTCGTCCAGCAAATACTAGTGTACTAATCAATTGTGTATTGAATTTTATGAATGAAACATCATAAACCACTAAAATAACAGCAGGTAGAGTGCACAACCAATAAAGTTACAGATACATATTTATGTATGTTCTGGAGCCCACCATTAAAGAGTTCGGTTTGTTAATTGTGTCGTTTAAAAATGGAGATATATAAAGCATGCATTGAATTCTAACATATTTGATCATATCTTGAAAAGTAATATAGAAGATAAAGAATTACAGTAGGCAGATTACTCCGTCTAGACTGAAAAAAACGCGAAAGTCAGCAGTAACCATGACTACATAAGGCAGCTAACGCTTGCCTTAAAACGATATATGTCACGAACATATCATTTTTTCGTGCTTTATACATTTAACCATTATCTTCGAGACCAAAAAATTAAAACCATTTTTTTTTCAATAATAGTAGTAAACATCCTAAATATAATTTCATACTTACAACTTGGTGGTCGTCCCAGTAGATCAATCTTTTTCTTGAGTAATAAAAGTAGTATTGAACCATTGGGTGTACCAAGTAAGCACAATACGTCATCCTACTGAGTGGGACTATACCCTTCCATGAAAGTATAGTGTTAATAAAACCTGAAATATAGTATAAGGTAGCACAGTTAGTCATCCTACTGAGTGGGACTATACCCTTCCACGAGAGGATAGTATTAACAAAACCTGAAATATAGTAAAAGGTAGCAGAATATGTCATTCTACTTGGTAGGACTATACCTTTCCACGAAAGAATAGTGTTAACAAAACCTGAAATATAGTATAAGGTAGCACAGTACGTCATCCTACTAAGTGGGACTATACCCTTCCACGAAAGGATAGTGTTAACAAAACCTGAAATATAGTAAAAGGTAGCAGAATATGTCATCCTACTGAGTGGGACTTTACCCTTCCACGAGAGGATAGTGTTAACAAAACCTGAAATATAGTATAAGGTAGCACAGTACGTCATCCTACTGAGTAGGACTATACCCTTCTACGAGAGGATAGTGTTAACAAAACCTGAAATATACTAAATGGAAGCACATTACGTCATCCTACGAAATGGGACTATACCCTTCCACGAGAGGATAGTGTTAAAAAATCTTGAAATATAGTAAAAGGTAGCACAATAGTCAACCTACTGAGTGGGACTATACCCTTCCACGAGAGGATAGTGTTAACAAAACCTGAAATATAGTATAAGGTAGCAGAATATGTCATCCTACTGAGTAGGACTATACCCTTCCACGAGAGGATAGTGTTAACAAAACCTGATATATAGTAAAAGGTAGCAGAATATGTCATCCTACTGAGTGGGACTATACCCTTCCACGAAAGAATAGTGTTAACAAAACCTGAAATATAGTATAAGGTAGCAGAATATGTCATCCTACTGAGTGGGACTATACCCTTCCACAAAAGGATAGTGTAAACAAAACCTGAAATATAGTAAAATGTAGCACAGTACGTCATCCTACTGAGTGGGACTATACCCTTCCGTGAGAGGATAGTTTTAACAAAACCTGAAATATAGTAAAAGGTAGCAGAATATGTCATCCTACTGGGTAGGACTATACCCTTCCACGACAGGATAGTGTTAACAAAACCTGAAATATAGTAAAAGGTAGCAAAATATGGCATCCTTCTGAGTGGGACTTTACCCTTCCATGAGAGGATAGTGTTAACAAAACCTGAAATATAGTAAAAGGTAGCACAATACGTCATCTTACTGAGTAGGACTATACCCTTCAACGAGAGGATAGTGTTAACAAAACCTGAAATATAGTAAAAGGTAGCACAGTACGTCATCCTACTGAGTAGGACTTTACCTTTCAACGAGAGGATAGTGTTAACAAAACGTGAAATATAGTAAAAGGTAGCAGAATATGGCATCCTTCTGAGTGGGACTTTACCCTTCCACGAAAGGATAGTGTTAACAAAACCTGAAATATAGTAAAAGGTAGCACAATACGTCATCCTACCGAGTTGGACTATACCCTTTCACGAGAGGATAGTGTTAACAAAACCTGAAATATAGTAAAAGGTAGCACAGTACGTCATCCTACTGAGTAGGACTATACCTTTCAACGAGAGGATAGTGTTAACAAAACCTGAAATATAGTAAAAGGTAGCACAGTACGTCATCCTATTGAGTGGGACTATACCCTTCCATGAGAGGATAGTGTTAACAAAACGTGAAATATAGTAAAAGGTAGCAGAATATGGCATCCTTCTGAGTGGGACTTTACCCTTCCACGAAAGGATAGTGTTAACAAAACCTGAAATATAGTAAAAGGTAGCACAATACGTCATCCTACTGAGTAAGACTATACCCTTCCATGAGAGGATAGTGTTAACAAAACCTGAAATATAGTAAAAGGTAGCACAATACGTCATCTTACTAAGTGGGACTATACCCTTCCACGAAAGAATAGTGTTAACAAAACCTGAAATATAGTATAAGGTAGCAGAATATGTCATCATGTCATCCTAATGAGTGAGACTATACCCTTCCACGAAAGGATACTGTTAACAAAACCTGAAATAAAGTATAAGGTAGCAGAATATGTCATCCTACTAAGTGGGACTATACCCTTCCACGAGAGGATAGTGCTAACAAAACCTGAAATATAGTATAAGGTAGCACAATATGTCATCCTACTGAGTGGGACTATACCCTTCCATGAGAGGATAGTGTTAACAAAACCTGAAATATAGTAAAAGGTAGCAGAATACGTCATCCTACGAAATGGGACTATACCCTTCCACGAGAGGATAGTGTTAACAAAACCTGAAATATAGTAAAAGGTAGCAGAATACGTCATCCTACTGAGTGTAACTATACCCTTCCACGAGAGGATAGTGTTAACAAAACCTGAAATATAGTAAAAGGTAGCAGAATATGTCATTCTACTGGGTAGGACTATACCCTTCCATGAGAGGATAATGTTAACAAAACCTGAAATATAGTATAAGGTAGCAGAATATGTCATCTTACTGAGTGGGACTATACCCTTCCATGAGAGGATAATGTTAACAAAACCTGAAATATAGTAAAAGGTAGCAGAATATGTCATCTTACTGAGTGGGACTATACCCTTCCATGAGAGGATAATGTTAACAAAACCTGAAATATAGTATAAGGTAGCACAGTACGTCATCCTACTGAGTGGGACTATACCCTTCCATGAGAGGATAGTGTTAACAAAACCTGAAATATAGTAAAAGGTAGCAGAATACGTCATCCTACTAAGTGGGACTATACCCTTCCATGAAAGAATAGTGTTAATAAAACCTGAACTTTACTAATAGGTAGCAGAATACGTCATCCTACTAAGTGGGACTATACCTTCCCACGAAAGGATAGTGTTAACTAAGCCTGAAATATAGTAAAAGGTAGCAGAATATGTCATCCTACTGAGTGGGACTATACCCTTCCATGAGAGGATAATGTTAACAAAACCTGAAATATAGTAAAAGGTAGCAGAATATGTCATCCTACTGAGTGGGACTATACCCTTCCATGAGAGGATAATGTTAACAAAACCTGAAATATAGTATAAGGTAGCACAGTACGTCATCCTACTGAGTGGGACTATACCCTTCCATGAGAGGATAGTGTTAACAAAACCTGAAATATAGTAAAAGGTAGCAGAATACGTCATCCTACTAAGTGGGACTATACCCTTCCATGAAAGAATAGTGTTAATAAAACCTGAACTATACTAATAGGTAGCAGAATACGTCATCCTACTAAGTGGGACTATACCCTCCCACGAGTGGATAGTGTTAACAAAGCCTGAAATATAGTAAAAGGTAGCAGAATATGTCATCTTACTGAGTGGGACTATTCCCTTCCACGAGAAGATAGTGTTAACAAAACCTGAAATATAGTAAAAGGTAGCAGAATATGTCATCCTACTGAGTGGGACTATACCCTTCCATGAGAGGATAATGTTAACAAAACCTGAAATATAGTATAAGGTAGCACAGTACGTCATCCTACTGAGTGGGACTATACCCTTCCATGAGAGGATAGTGTTAACAAAACCTGAAATATAGTAAAAGGTAGCACAATACGTCATCCTACTAAGTGGGACTATACCCTTCCATGAGAGGATAGTGTTAACAAAACCTGAAATATAGTAAAAGGTAGCACAGTACGTCATCCTACTGAGTGGGACTATACCCTTCCACGAGAGGATAGTGTTAACAAAACCTGAAATATAGTAAAAGGTAGCACAGTATGTCATCCTACTGAGTAGGACTATACCCTTTCACGAGAGGATAGTGTTAACAAAACCTGAAATATAGTAAAAGGTAGCACAGTATGTCATCCTACTGAGTGGGACTATACCTTTCCACGAGAGGATAATGTTAACAAAACCTGAAATATAGTATAAGGTAGCACAGTACGTCATCCTACTGAGTGGGACTATACCCTTCCATGAGAGGATAGTGTTAACAAAACCTGAAATATAGTAAAAGGTAGCAGAATACGTCATCCTACTAAGTGGGACTATACCCTTCCATGAAAGAATAGTGTTAATAAAACCTGAACTATACTAATAGGTAGCAGAATACGTCATCCTACTAAGTGGGACTATACCCTCCCACGAGAGGATAGTGTTAACAAAGCCTGAAATATAGTAAAAGGTAGCAGAATATGTCATCCTACTGAGTGGGACTATACCCTTCCATGAGAGGATAATGTTAACAAAACCTGAAATATAGTAAAAGGTAGCAGAATATGTCATCCTACTGAGTGGGACTATACCCTTCCATGAGAGGATAATGTTAACAAAACCGGAAATATAGTATAAGGTAGCACAGTACGTCATCCTACTGAGTGGGACTATACCCTTCCATGAGAGGATAGTGTTAACAAAACCTGAAATATAGTAAAAGGTAGCAGAATACGTCATCCTACTAAGTGGGACTATACCCTTCCATGAAAGAATAGTGTTAATAAAACCTGAACTATACTAATAGGTAGCAGAATACGTCATCCTACTAAGTGGGACTATACCCTCCCACGAGTGGATAGTGTTAACAAAGCCTGAAATATAGTAAAAGGTAGCAGAATATGTCATCTTACTGAGTGGGACTATACCCTTCCACGAGAAGATAGTGTTAACAAAACCTGAAATATAGTAAAAGGTAGCAGAATATGTCATCCTACTGAGTGAGACTATACCCTTCCACGAGAGGATAGTGTTAACAAAACCTGAAATATAGTATAAGGTAGCACAATACGTCATCCTACTGAGTGGGACTATACCCTCCCATGAGAGGATAGTGTTAACAAAACCTGAAATATAGTATAAGGTAGCACAGTACGTCATACTACTGAGTGTAACTATACCCTTCCACGAAAGGATAATGTTAACAAAACATGAAATATAGTAAAAGGTAGCACAATATATCATTTTCTGAATTGGACTATACCTTTTCAGTAAAGAAAAATGTAGTGTAAACAAACCTAAAATATATATTAGCTCAATATGGCATTCCGCTCATGGAGAGTACATGTATAAAACATGTATACATTGTCATTAAAGGATAGTGTTAACAAAACCTGAAATATATATCAAGGACAATAATTCATTCTGCTGAGTGGGGTTATACACTTCCATGAAAGTTTTCCAGGTTGTGTGAACACTTGTGTGCAAAAGGTAAAATTTACTCATATAATCCGTTTTCAGAGTAACATGAAGTGCCTAAATAGATTTGTGATTTCATACTTTCACAACATGTAAACATTTGAAAGCACGACATTGAAATACGCTCTAATATAGCGAATAATCATACCTCCATTTCCTGTTGCACAGGCAAATATTACCCAGCAGATAGCCATTCCCCATACCGTCTTATGGAGGACGTTGTATGCAGCAGCTGCCGTTACAGACATGGGATTACCATTAAATTCATCATAGATACCATACAGCACAGCACATGCAGAGGCGGCAAATACCAGCCACATGAATAAGTTCAGGTACTGAATATTAAACATAAAGAAAATGGATATAATAAGACCATAACGACTGTCTTATTGTACTAATCTTCACAGTACATGCAAAAGCAGTAAATATCAGCCACATGCAAATGTACAGGTACATGAAGTTTTAAAATTATAGCTATTTAATTACAACATACAGCAAAATGCACAAAGAGGAAGAAAGTACTATTCATAGGAATAAGTTTAGGTGGCAAAAGGAGCTATGAGATTCAACAGTGACTTTTAAATATATTTTTCTGAACTTGTAATCGACTGTAGTCTTTTTTCTGTTTTCTTTATTGTTTTAATGTATAGATATAAATCTCTTGAAGTGCCCGAAACAAGTCAGAATCATTGTTATCTTTGAACTTTACGATATGTTTTTGTGTTGTTTTGTAATATATTCTTGGACATGTGCATCGATCATTGTGTTGTTAACTTCATAAGTAAGTACCTTTTGTTTCACTATTCTCCATGAGTTGTTTTGTAAATCGTCTAAGATTTAGCCAAGAAATTGTGCAAAAATGAAGAAGTCGTTTTGAACATGACAGACATAAGAGAACAAACCAAAAATTGGTTAAGTTGAAACATCAATTTATATCAAAGAAATTTTAAAGGAAAAAGAACAATCTATTGAGAAATAGTAGTGTTTCCATCCAACCACAATGGGTACAAAATCAAAAAAGTATGTGTGATTTTGGTTTTATGCATGCAAAATAATACCCAAAAATGTGGAGTAGATTTCAAGTTTAGCGGTGCTTCAACAAATGAACGAGCCTTAGTGGGCACGCTCACATACCCCCAGCGTCCTAAACCTTGACAGGGATTATCTATTTAGAATAAGGAATAAAAGCGTAAGAGATGTTGTCTTTTCAAGTATCCCTCCATATGGGACCCCTACCTTAAGCTACATACCAAATATCAAAAGTTACAATTAATAGTTGCCGATAAATCTGTTACAATAGGTTTGATCTTGGACGTACGGGCCAGTCAAAACATTATACCCTTTGCAACCTCGTTGCGTGGGTTATAATTAAGTTATAAATAAAATTACCGAACTAGGAGGGCTAATTTCAATGTCCAAAAGAAAACAAAACAAAACATGGAAGACACACCAGAAAAATTATACATCGCATACATAGGAAACATGGGATTGCAAAGGTTAGAGTCGTCATGAAAAAAAGATTCATGGGATACAAACGCACATCCTTGTTTTGGGGGGCAAAACTCCATTTTTGCTGTCACCTACCTTATTAATTCTGACTTTACAGTTTGTTTTATACAGAATATAACCGGTATACATTCCAACAAGGTATGGTCCAATTCTTGTGTGTGGCATTTGGTAGAACTTGTCAAAATAAACTCCAGCATTACGTCTAAAATAAAATAAAAAACTACTTAAGGAGGGGAGCAAATGTTTGGACTTGTTTTTATGGTTTGTACTTACCTCTTGAATGTCTTTGCTATTTTAACATATATCAATAGATTACATCGAATTTTTATCAAATGACTCTATTATTTTATACTAAATTAGTAACTTGAAAATTTGTTTTGTTGATAAGTTGAAGTGTCTTTTTGATTTGTGAGCAGTATAATTCAAACTAAAAACAAGTATAATATGCTGGATAAGTTTAAAAAGCACATTGAGATCAGATATAAAAAAATGTGATCTGTTAGAATGATTCCCATTAAAAAAATGAAAAAGATACATTTACACTACTAGCATGACTAGTACTTCTATCAACCAGGCTTATTGTTGGAGAAATATTGGATAAGGCTATGAGAATCATTGAGTTAGACTATAAGAATGTTTGAGTTAGGCTATGATAATATTTGCATTAGGTTATGAGAAATATTGAGTAAGGACATGAGAGTATTGAGTTAGGCTATGAAAATGTTTTGAGTTAGGATATCAGGATGTTTGAGTTAGGCTGTGTGAAGTTTTTAGTTAGGCTATGAGGATGCTAGAGTAAGGGTTTCCCCAATTATTGTGTCAGGCTCTGAAAATTATTGGATTATGCTATCAGAATTATCAAATTAGGCTATGGGACTTATTGGTTTAGGCTATGCAAATTATTGAACTAGTCTTTGAGAATGCTGAGTTAAGCTATGAGATGTAAAAGGATAAGCTTTAAGAATGAGTAAGAATATGAAAATTGTTGGATTAGGCTAGGAAAAGTATTGAATTAGGCTATGAGAACCGTTAGACTAGACAATGAGAATAATTGAATGAGGCTTATATAATTTTTACCAGAATGAAAAAGTTGCCATGGACAATACTTATATCAGCAGGACCATGAGCTATGAGACATATTGTCTTACCCAAATGGATTTACACCTAGATCATAGTGAACAGTAAGAACAGCACAAGCTATAGCGTGACCTATCCATAGGAGCACTATTACAATAGTACCGGCAATCTTTGACCTTAAAAATAAAAAGGAAAGAATGTATAACAAATTACTGGAATAATCAATCTCAAATGAGAAGAAATAAAACTTGACAGAGACACGACGAAAATATAAATGATTGAAATTGTCCTTATTGTGGACAGGCATTTCAAAGGAATCAATTGCTTAAACTTGGTTATATCTAAATGCTGTATATATGCTTTCCATGATGGATTTTTACATTACACCACTTATATGTAAAGGTTTTTTCGCATACACATATTCTTCTTCGCTTGACTTTCTATTTATTGCAGCTTAGCTAAAAAGTTGTTTTGATGGTCTTTATTATGTAATTTTAAATTTATTTTTTAACACTGTATCTTCAACTAAAAAACTCTGATGAGAAATCAACAATCAACATTGTGAGATGCTGCCTTTTTCGTTCACCATGACGAAACTTATACCTATATTTTTTTAATTTGGAACTTTCATTTATGCATCAAAGCATAGTCTATTCATTCTTATGTACTTGCTCCTTTAATTCATAAAATCGTTAGGCATAAGTATGCATGCTTTTACGTATGCTAAAGTGTTAATGATAGCCATTAATCTCACACTTTTTTAAGTAACGTGTTCAAATTCTAGGCAATTATTAGAATGAAAAGTCTTAGGTTGTGCACCTATGTTAACTAGATTAAACTAACATCTGACAAGACACCAAGACAAACATGGTACTTACTTATAAAGGGCCCAAAGGATTAGAGGGCTGATGACATAGAACTGCATATCATTTGCTAGATACCAGGAATGAGCAAAACACTGAAAAATGACATTAAATTTAAATCATATTGTCTTGACAATTTCAATTATTACTTCATTCTAAATTAAACTAACTTACAAAGAGCAAACAGATTAGGTGGACAGGTGACATAGAACTGTACATTGTTTGCCAACTACCATGAGAAAACAATAACAACATTGCTTATAAACGAAATGGTTTAGACATTGTGTGACGTGCTTTTCAAAGTATGAGAACAAAACAGAATTATACTAAAAATAATGATGCTTATATAAAGAACAATGTATGAGACAAAGAGGCACCAATGGGGCATTCGAGTGTCAAAAGTCCGAAAGGGCAACTACGAAACCGGTAAACACGAACAAGAACATCACGAAGAAACACAACACAAAATCAACCGAACGGAAATCGACAACGCGAACTCAAGTCGTAACATGAGTGAACTCAGGTGCTCCGAAAGAGTAAGCGGTTCCTGCCTGCTATAACACACCCGTCGTATTGGTAATTTCTAATTCAGTGTGCCACATCCGGTAGAGGAAGACAAAACAAATTCTACGACAAACCAAAATCTGTACTCATTTGAGAGAAAGAAATCCCATATTTGTCTACGAGTGCACGGTGTCTACCGTAGAATTTCTTGAGTGAAGACAGCAACGTTGAAGCAACACAATCCTGTGTCAGCAATTTCTGTGTCAAACGTGACGCTCTGCCAAGGAAATCGATGTAATTCCTGTAAGCTCTGGAGTAACGAATCAACTGTGATACGAAGACTCCATAAGCAGGAGCGGACGGATTGTTGCTGTTGAAGTTGACGATTGGAAAGTTGAAGTCATCACGTTTGTCATAGAGTTTGTTGAAAGTCTTCCTTGAGAGTCAATTTCGAGATGTAGATCTAAATATGAAGCAGACTTCCCAGAATCTGTTGTCCTTTATCTCAAGTTCCTGCGGTTATATGAGATGGAGAAAGTCACCAAATCGGGAATTGTTTAGTGAAAGGGCATCATCAATATTACGGAACGTGAGTTTAAAAGAGAGTAGTAAAGTCTGCTTAATTAGAATTAAAATTCCAACTAACAACAAAACACTAAACCACCATAAAAACAAGAATAGCTTAAGATTACTTAAAGTTTTGTCTTCCCTTCTTATCAAAATAGTATATTTTACGTACATATATGAACATAACATATATCTAAGCTATAGGTCAATTAACGAAGTTGCAAACTTGACTTTGAAGGTCAAGTTCAAATGTCATCTGTAACCATTTCTTGAGGTATAAGCATTTTTTAGTACTGATCTACATACCACACAAATAAGCTCTAGACCAAAGGGGAAAATGTTATATGTGGTTTTATCTTCTCAACAGTTCTTTTATTTGCTCAAAAAGTTAAAGCTTGAACACAAAATTTGCTGATGCTAATTAGACCATGAGGTCATTCAATGTATTATCTTGGAGTACACTTGTAAATGTTGTTTAGTGATCTTGTGTTGCCTACCGAAATATATCTTAGGCCTAGATAGACCAAGGAACACAAACAGTAGCTTAAAAAAATGTTCTGTTGTAAGTTTGACCTTGATATTGCATGCATGACACATTGACTTCACATGATCTAACAATATACCAAATACAGAGCATAGATTATAAAACAAAAAAGTAAAGACCATCCAAGGCTTTTGTTTGCCCGAAAATAACACCTTTAAATGACTTTCAAGCAAAAGATAAAGGTCAATCAAGATGACAAGCAACATATCACCTGGGTACATATTACACGCTTAGTATATATACAACAAGAAGAAAAAGGAGCCATCTTATGGTCAAATCCTGACTGACCACTGCCCACAACCGACTCAAAAATCTTAGAAATTTCATTTACTCATCGCGACCTTTCCAACGATTTACAACAACCCCACTTTGGATAAGAAATAAGAAATGGTCACCTGATGGTCAAGCCCCTAATGACCACCAACGATCACAAAAAAAAACCAACAAAGAGACATTGTCTTACTAAAGACAATGCAACAAACTCGAAAAGAATCGGGCAAGGAATAACTAAGTGACAAGCCTTTTACCGTGCGGAATTACCTCCCCTTAACTTACCTGAGGCAAAATGGCCGACGAGATCTTAGATGGTCGCCATGATCCAAGATGGCCGACCGGAAAAGGATATGATGTCATAGATATGTGTAGAAGATTCAAGATTGCGGACCGGAAGCGCATATGACGTCACAGACAGGAGAACAGATTGGACTTATCTACTTACCCACCTGATAAGTAATTACCATCTTAACCCTCTTATTACTTACCTATACACCAAATATCTTAGGAATTTGTTTAATATAAACAAGACCAGTTTTGCAGAGTAGATTAAGAAGAACACCTCATTGCAATGTTAAACAATATATCTCCCTTTCATGGTGGGGATACATTATAACTAATACGTGTAGTTCGGCCGTTAAGTCTGCATTCTGCTTTCATCTTTACCTCATCACCACCAGATTTAAAGTTGTTAATATATAGTAGATTCCAATACCATGTAGTTTTACAATAATCTTTCTCAAACCCGCCCTGTTGCCATAGTGGACCACTCCCTAGATAGCTAGCGAGGCAGACCTGGATCATGAGGACAAGCATCAGGGGAGGAGTCAATCTACAACAGGTTAAAATTCATGGTCGAATAACAAATGAGTTACAAATGTAAATTTAAATTGTAATATTTTACTTAGGATTTTCTTTTTTTGTCTTTTCGTTTTGGACATTTTTTATTCGTTCATTCTTATTCTGTTATTTTGGTGCATATTTTAGGCATGGATGAACCTATTTTACATTTCTTTAACTACTAGCAAACCAAATCTGAAAGCATATAAATTAGTCATCTTTTGTAGCTATTGAACCTTCAGGTAGAACATGATAATAAACGAAGTGAGATCTTTATTCAGTTAGAAATCTGCCAAATGTTAAGAGATCTATATTGGTTAGCTTTTAAGGCAGCGTCTTTCACGTGTTTAAATTTATGATTTAATACTAAGATATAGAGTAAGGTGTCATGCCATTCAAACGCTTTTAACAATATTGAGTATAATATGAGCCATTTTGTATATACCTCCAATATCGATGGAAATAAAACATTGCCCAGTTCATCTTTCCTTTTGCTTTACTCAGTTGCTTAAGAACCACGTAGGTAAGGAGTGTTCCGCTGAAAACAAAAATTACATGCACATACTATACAAATTTTGACCATGAGGTTTACAAAGAAGAAATTAGTTTCCAATCTGTGCGCTTTTTTTTTCCAAACCGGACTTCGGTATAAAAATTATTATAGTGAGAGTGAGATTTATAGTGAGAGTCAGGTCATTTACGTGTATGCTTTTCTTTCCTTATTTTTAACTGCTGAAAGAATATTTGTTTTACCGGCATTACAATGGGCAGTCCGAATTCTTGTTTGTGTACATTCAAAAGCGGCAGGAAATAGTTGCACATGGTCCAAATTACTTAGAAACCAAGATGGCGGATTTCTCATTTGATGTCCCCATAATCAAAATATTTAAGCAACTGTTGATGTAATATATGGCGTTCAGACAAATTATTGCTGCCAAAAAAGTTGGACAAAAATGATCATAGAAAGGAGAGATAACTCAAGTGAATTCGGTAAAAAGTTAAAGAAGGAATAAAGAAAAGCATGCGCAGAAATTAGCTGAATAAAACTAAAAATAATTGTGGAAAAAAATATTTTGGAAACAGAGGTTGATAAAAAAAATTTCTGAAGGAGGATTCCTGATAATATTAGATATTGCTTATAATGATAAAAATGCTTTTTTGTGACGTCTTAAATAAATTGGCTAGTGCAAACATCCAGTTAAATGTTCGGCTAGAACTTGTCATTGTTTTGGATATTTGTTGTAACAATTGTATTGTTGTACGTTCTATAGAAACGTTTGTTATTTTTAGGGTGATAGCACGACAGATACAGTTTTAAATTGGTTAATTTGTATTATCAGGGTAATGTTTGGTTGGTTGGTATTAATGGATACTGCTTGGTTGGTTGGTATTACAAGGTAAATGTTTGGTTGGTTGGTATTAATGGATACTGCTTGGTTGGTTGGTATTACAAGGGTAATATTAAAAACGAAAAAATATGGAATATGTGCCAGAAAGACACGGTCCACATATTGAAATGATTTAATAAATGTACAATAGCAAAATTTCATTGCGCGTGAAGCGCTTTTCTGGATTAACCTTCATCAGACACGCTAGGAGTAGAAAACTTGGAAAACCGGTAGAATATTAGATTTGATAAAACAAAAACAGAAGCCAAAAAATATTACAACAATGACCAAACAAATAAATTTTTCATTTTTTAAAGAAATAACCAAAGTTTGTCAAATTTTGGAAATATGTAAAGTTAGTCTTTCCAACACATATCCCAGTACTCGAAAATATATAAGAGCATACACCTAAAGCACGGGGAAGCTTTCTACAACCTCCACACGGCACTACAGTCATGTTTGGTTGATTTATTTTATCAGGGTATTGTTTGGTATAATTTTTTCAATCAAATTAGTTGGTTTATATTATCAGGATAATAATCGACATAATTTATCAATTCATTTGGTTTTTTGGTATTACCAGGGTAATGCCCGGTAAAATTTATCTATAAAAGAAAGAAAATGAAGTATCAATTCTATGCATGATACAAAACCATGGATTTATTGTAATTGATATGATAATGAAACAAAACAAAGGAACAGCGCTTTTTATTGTGGTTTATTTATCCTAAAGCTCGCTTCGCTGCTATTTCAAGATCTCGAGAAATGTATTAACTCACCTCAGTGCAAAGAAAGTGTCCACAGAGACCTCGGCATTTATAATGGCCATAAATGATTTTCTTTTAATATACTTTACAAATATTTCATTCAGGTTTTCTGAAAAAAAGAATATATTGAGATATTTGTAAGCTACAATTTACAAAACCCATATTTATACATGCTATCAGAAAAGGTTAACCTAATCAGTTTGGTTTCAGACAAATAAAAGGAATGCTTTTCTTTATTATTTCACATTTTGTGTTATAGAAATCCATAAGTGGTGTAGTAAAAATGGTTTCTAAGATTTGTTTTGTTTTTCATTGGATGTTAAAGTGGTAAATGCAAAAAACAATTGGCTTGAACCAAAAAAGTACGATAAGGGAGATCTATATAACTTACAATATAAAATAATGAGACTTGGAATAAGTGTATGCGACACAGCCCACAATCAAGCGGCAATTCAGAAAAAAACACAATTGACAACTGCCAGCAGCCTACAACAGGCCAGTAGGCACTGCTCGTGGTTATGCAATTGGCCTATGGTCTAAATAAAATGCATATAATTCAAATCCAGTCCTGAAATAATCATAGATAGACCCCTTTCTTAAAAAAGGAACAGTAAAAAAATCAAGTACAAACGAAAGCTTTGCAAAAGATTCCTGGCTTAGGACAGGCATATATAATATGTGACGGGGTTAAACTAGTTTTTTTGGGCCCACCATTCCCCCTATCAATATTCCTAGACAAAGCACAAAAACTATAAACACAATAAAAATCAAATCGATCAAAGTTCAATTCCACCAGAGAGAGCCTTAGACAAAAGACAACAGGAACAAATGACAGGACGTTAAAGGAACTCTCTATATAACACTCGCTGATACTGATAGCTAACAGAGAATCATTAATCGACTGGTGTAAAAAAATCTAACATATCGAGTTTAAATCCGACGCAACACTTTAAACAATACTGATTTTGGTGAAGTGTCATCACACAAAACCGACTTGCTTGATCGCTATAATGCTAAAAATGACAAATCATGTCAATATGTGGATCGTGTCTTTTTGGCACATATTCCATATTCTTTCGTCTTTAATATTATTTCAGAGTTGTAATTGCTAGCCTCTTATAGTATCTTGTATATTTCTTCAGTGTATGCAAATCAAGATCAGTGCAATGCAATTCTATTTTTATTCTTGGATCTACATCTCGAATTTTTCACGGGTGGACATTTCAGTACAAAAAATTTCGATAAAAGAGACGATCTGAATTTTAAAATTAGTAATTTTTTTAACCCGAAAAGTTACATACCAACGTCACTTGCATACGGTGTCTTTATTTCACAACTAATTCGATTTGCAAGGGCTTTCACTCATTTTTTTTCAGATTTATTTATCTGACGCCGCTTTCTCCAATGTTATAAAAAATACGTCTCATACGATCTCTAAAAAAATCTGTCTTCGTTATCAGCGACAGGTAGAAAAATTCAATATCATGTTAGACGAAATGGTAAGTTCTTGCATGATTAGTGTTTGACTGGTTGATGTACTGAGATGATCACCCTAGCATCCCAAATACGTCATCATAAACTTGTTGTGTTTTGTGTAACTACCTTACCAAAAGATCGCAATGGAAGAGGGAGGTTTGGCGCGCCTTAAAACCTGGTTTAACTCACAATTTCTTTTTCAAATGCCTGTACCAAGTCAGGACCATTGCGGTCTTCAATTTTTCCGGTATGTATTCCTTGTTTTATCTCATCTTGTCGACATTTGGGATTGATTCCCCGAGTTCGGTAATTTTGTTATTACTTTTATTTATACTATCAACCTAGAAGAAAATATCAAAAAGGTTTTGTTTTCGACTTACCCGTAGTGTTTAGCCCGAATGCAAAAGTATGACCAAGAATTACCCAGGTCATGCTAATAAACCGTATCCCGTTAACCGCTGTGAGGGTCCCTCCTCCCTGCTTGGCACTCAAAATCTTTGCACCGTTTGTATAAACAGAAAAGGCAAGTAGAAGTTTTCCTAAGGTGCCTGGAAAAATTAACCTTGTATTTATTTAAGTTGCGTAATTAACAGGTAAATAATACTGTGTCTTTTCAATAGAAACTAAACAAGTAAAACACATATTCATCAATTTCAAAGTCATGAATGAGTTGTCCATGTTAAGTTCTTACAATATCAACTAACATAATAAACCAATTCTTTAAACGTTTTAACATGTAAGATCAGCTACATCATTTAATCAATATGATCAAGTTTAAAACAAGTCCACTTATGTAGCATCAAAGTTTTGATTATAGATAATTGGAGGGTTTTGTATGCATGATTGTGTTTTTCGTTGCCTCAAGTGACTGTTCTACTTAAATGTCGAAATACTCAGATAATCAGGATTGGTAAAACAAGTCTTAATCAATGTGTTTCCTACCTGGACCGTCATTTTTAGTTTGTACTGTATCAACAGTCATTTGAAAACTAGGGTCCTTAAGCTTCAATTTGTCATCTGTGTCTGATATCGTAGATATTCCATTCTTTTGAAACTCAACTGTGTTTCCGTTTTGATGACCATGATCTGTTTTCTTATGGTCAATGATTACACCATTAGAATGTTCGAATCCACCATTTTCCTGTCCCAATTTGTATTTCTCCGCGTTTCCGCCATGATTGGAACTATTTTTCTTTCCTCCGGTACAATGTTGATTCAGGACGTCATAGACCGTACCAACTATCATTAATGCAGCAATTACTGACACAACAGACCTGCAAATATCAGGAACTAAAGTTAGTTGACGCAAGAAAAAGCTATAGTTATTTTCTAAGAACTAATTATATTTTATGAGTAGTATTTAAAAAAATAATTAAAAACTTATAAGAAAAAAAGAGAAAACTTTGAATTCCCAATAAAGCTTTTCAGTTGAAACAATTACCAGTACAAATATCAGTGATTTGCTTATCAAACGTTTTTTTTCTTTTCTAAAAATAGTCGAAGAAGTACCAAATGGGAAAGCTTCCTTGAAAATAAAAACATCCGCTAAACCAAAAGACACTTAAAGGCATAATCATAAACAAAAGGTGACATGTTACACAGCAGCTAAACTATAATCAGCAACGCATGATTCCTGAATTGCTTATAAAGAATAAGCGGTTAATTGCTGCAACACTCCCGGGCATGTTTAATGGTACGTTGGATTAGCCAAAGACAATAAACCCTAACCCTAACCATTGAATGTTTGTTTTTTTGTCATATTATAAAAATAATATCAATATGTTGATCGAGTCTTTCTGGCATGTATTTCATTTTCTTTCGTTTTAAATAAAAATCTATGGCAAACTGTGACTTCTTTTTCTTACATTCGCATGACCTAAAAACATCTATTATGATTCTGAAGTATAACTTACACTGCTACAATAGCTCTTGTATCGTATGGTATTTCTGGTTTTGCACATGCACCGGGGAGAGCATATATCTGTTTGTTGGTTAAAGGATATACCACTGAAAGATAAAACAACAGCAGTTTAACTTACAACTATATGCCTACATTCATTCTCTCTCATATAAATTTCAACATTTAAGGGCAAAATTTGGCTTTTATCATACCCTGTCGTTTAATAAAATGAATCTGTGCCAAACATTGAAAATTTTAACGAATCGAATGCAATACTTTGTAGTTTATTAGTGTGTAAAAGCAAGCGTGGACATTTGCGCCGGTCCATGCTTAACACGCTCATAAAAATTTAAAAATGTAATTAAATGTTTAAAAAAGGATTCAAACTCGCATAACAATAAAATTATGTATTTTAAAACTGCAAACAAAAGAGCGTTCACAGCGCATTTAAGGTAGAATACGACTGTACTCGGCCATAAAACTCTTTCCGGCAACCAGATGTGAAAAAAACCATCAAAATCAACAAAGTAATTTATACAGTAAGTTCTAGGTATTTGTGGTACATTGATATGTGCCGAAATATCTTGGGGACAAACGGTACAAAATGCTGGGACGAAAGTTTTGACTCAACAGTTCTGCGGCAAGTCGAAGGTCACAACTTCAAATATTTTGTCTAAAAACGAATACCATATTATATTCTAACGGATATTGCCGTGCCTTGACCTGTTGCATATACATTTTTTGAAAAAATGAGAATTTATTGTTCAAATAAGCGAGTCCGCGCCTACCTGGTGACAATTAATTCTAATTATATTATTTGTATACCAAACACACTGTTGGCACGGCAATATTCCGTTACAATGTAATATGGCAATCATTTTTACATAAAAATTTTGAAGGTGAGACCCCGACTGTCACCAGACCTTTTTCGTCCCTCTCGTACAGATTTCACCTGGCTGAATTCAAATGACAAGACCTACTACTTTTCCCTAATTCTGAAGAGGAACAAATGATAACACTGTATATATGGTAATTTATTCTTGGTATTCAACATTTTGGCTTACCTGCACTCAGAAGAGTACTGATATCGACAGAAGAGCACGTGTTAGGCATACAGACTGCATGGTAAATTATCAACCCCATTTTTTGTGTGGTCTAAATGAAACAAATATAGTCTTAGAATAATTAAAAATACTATTATTACATGTAAGTGGGTAAAAGAATGCTTTTCTTAATAAAGTGTCAAGTACGTACACTCCCGTCCGTGGACCTACACAAACTATCAATTGTTTTAGTTGTTTTAAAGGTTTTATTTATTTTTCTTATTTAGTTTTTACCTTTTAAGTGTGGCTTCACCATCCATTTATTTATCTTTTTTATTTATACATAAGCCACCGTGCAACATACTTTATTTCTATCAATCGTTTGGCAATTTGGAAATTAGTTTAATTTGCATTATATGCATTTTATTTGTAATCTGTGTAGCGATCATTTGAATTGCCACTTATACATCGAATAGAAAATTGAGTCTTTTTAATTGCATGTATGTCATTGTAAATGTTTTATCGGAATTAACCTACAGTACACGTAACCTGGGATCCTGGGTAAAAATCTTCATATCTTCATATTTATATCCGGTGACCCCGAAGGAAGGCCGCTTAGGATATTAACCAGGAGGCCAGTTTACAGTACACGCAACATTTAAGTGTGCTTGAACCCTATTACCCTTGATACCATGCCAAACACATGAGAACACTCTCGTTTCGACTTTCCTGGTTGTGGTTAGTTGTAAGATGTGAGATGATTTATTTCTGCAGGTTGTGTTGTTTGTTTTAATAATTAAATGTCTACCGATTTTGTCCTGAATGACGACTTATATTGTAGCCATTGGTACACATTTGCTTCGTTTTACTCAATAACATAATAAATAATTTTTATATAATCATAAGTTGTAATTGCATTGAAAAAAATTCATTTTTTGTAAACTTTTAAAGAGTCAAAAGAATTTGATTGGATTGAAAATCCTTCAAACTACGCCATATATTGTAAAGAAAGTATTATCCAGTTTAAACCAGAGTACAACCATTAACTTTATATTATACTTTGTAGTTGCGTGATTGCCACCTGCAATGTGTTTGACAGTTGGAAATATTAATACGCCGATTTAGTTAACCAAATGTTTAATAATTTCATGAAAAAAAAATAATTTACTAAATTTTCGCGCTGAATAAATCTTATTAATTTAGTTATATATGTATATATAAGTATAAACTGTATTATTTTTTCGGGTACTTACAGGATCCGGAATCATCGTAATATTCAGTCGAGAAACACAAAATTGGCTGTCGAAATCTTCAGTGGAAATCCCTTGACACCCTTCATATTTTCCCACCCATTTGTTAGTCAGTCTGGTCATAACTATAGAGTTTGGTAACCCGAACGAATCCAGCACTAAATTAGAAAGTATTTACATAAAATACACATGGCAGAAAAAAAAATGTAAGCACAAGCCACACCTAGAAATAATTCAAATAAGATAGATGTAAATTTGAAAAAAAAACAATGACAGATAAGTGAACTAGACATAAACGATAAGATTGCATTCAATATATTGAAACAGGGACTTTTCAAAAGTTGTGTCAATCATAGCAGTTTGTCGCATAATTTGTGATTGAAAATGTAATTGGTCAGTCTTTTTTGTGTTTTTAAGATCGTTGTCTCTTGGACATTATTTCCTTTTCGTGTCTTTTATATACAGGCTAGACAGAAAAATGCTGCTGTTTTGAAAATAAAAATTGTCGCTGTTAAGATGCATGTTTTTTTATCTTCCGTTATATCACTATTAAAAAAGAAAACAAAATAGGAATGTCGTTGTTTTTAAAATGTCATATTTGCATCTTTCAGTATATGTGCAAAATGAAAAAAAGAGAAAGTTCTTTTTCATACTTTGAGCGTTCGTATGTTAGATTGGGGACAGGTTTTCTCTGGAGCTTCCATTAGTTTTGCATTTGCTCTTTGAAATCCTCTAAAATTAGTTACATTAAAATAAAATTGGCAAAACCTCGACAAATATGTCATAAACTTGAAAAAAGGGCAAAAACTCTTTAACATTCACATATACTTGTAAATAATTGCAACATTTACAAATTAGTAGAAGTTTAGTTAAGGATACAAACTTTGCATTGCCCATGGTTTTCTGGAAGTAATTCCCTGAAGCATTGCATTGGTGTGATTCCAGCATGCCTCCGATATATTGGCTTGTGCCCTGGCAATGGCCAGTCTTGCTGTGTTCAATCCATTTAGCAGAGATAGGACCGAAAAGCTAGGTGTGTTTGGCGGCGGACCTGCCGGGGAATTGTCAAATGAGCCCAGGTCATCTTCCGGTGATCTTGCCGCGGCATCTATTGTTTCCACAATGGCATCAGCATTGAACAATTTGTTTACACTTTCTGCATCCGGTCGGCTGATTTCGATATCTTTAGCATTTAAAACTGAATTTAATTGCTTATAGATAATATCATAATATCCTTGATCACAAGTTATTAAGTTAATAAACAATGAAAAATATACAATTCTATGTAGTGTCATCATCATTGTTTGTGGTAAATGTTGCAACAACAATCTCTGCAAAATAAAAATTGGCCAACGAAATCAAATATATACTGTTTTAAAAATTTGAGAATATACCCAATTATCAACCTTTGCAGAATATTTCACAACTACCACAGATAAAGTTCATGATATATTCACCAAATAACTAAGGGGGGCTTTGGTTTTATATAAGATTAGATTGTTTGGTATCTAAGTTCCAAACAGGAAAATGACCTTATTATTGATGTGAAAATATAGAGTGTTATTAAATCATTTATTTGTCTGTGAGTAACTTATTGAGAAGTATGAACATTTTCAAAAAAATAAAAATGAAAAAAATAAGTATTTGTTTGCATGATGTCGAATTTATTATAGCTTTTATGCCATCGATCTGAATCTCCATGGTAACCAATGATTTGCCTAAATGGTCTTTTGCACCTAGTTTGTACAGATCAAAATTACCCAAAAAAAATCCAGACAATAAATTTTGCTTTAACTGATGCGTGTTTCATCGAATCAAGACTACAACAACTAATTGAAAATGCAAAACATTTTATGAATAAGAAGAGCATAGAACAATAAATGTAAATTACATTTAAAAAGTCATTAGCAAATATCGGAAGAAGCAAAGGTACCAATAGGGCATCAGAATGTCAAAGTCCGAAAGGGCAGAAACAAATTCAGTAGACACAAACAAGGACAAGTAGAGAATATCAATTACATGTAATGTAACAGTTATGATTGATTGTATTTTGTTTCATAAATGTATATAAAGTGTCTATTATTTATTGACCGACTAGTTTCGGTTGATAGGTGTACCGTCATCAGGGTACAAAAATGTAATAAAACCACCGAACCTGGAAGAATCTCAATTGTCCGAGAGAGAAAACAAAACAAGGAGGCAGACACACCTGAAAAAGACCGCAAAAAAGACTGAACCTTCAGAAAATTTGAAAACCGCAAATAGACGGAACATTAAAAAAAAAGAAAGTTTGAAGCAACATTTCATTTCTGTGCACGTCTCCTGACACAACACTACAAATGTTTCATTTGTTTTACCAGTTACTAATAAAAAAAACATATTTTTTCATTACAACTTTTAAAAAAATGTGGTCCCTTCAAGTTATTTAAATGGTCGGTCGCTTAGTTCACTACGACAATTTGCTTATTTTGGATTTATTTTAATCGTTGACTCATTATCAGCGTTCACGGTATTGTGTTATATTTTGATGATTAATCGTCTGTAAACAAACTTATAAGATAACCTAAGAAGTTCATTTTGTTAGGTTATTGCTGATCTAGGGTCAAAGATGGCGTAAAATTTGGTGTTTATTAATTAAACTTAATTTTGAACCTAGCAATCGATCCTTCTGATATCGTGAAGATATCTCTACAATACAAGATATTGTGTTCATTTAAACAAATAATGACAATTCCTTATTCAAAGTACTGAAAGTACTGGGAGCCGGGGTATTCTACAAATTTTAATTTTTTTATGTGTATCAAAAAATTAATAATAAAAAGCTACTTTTTGTTGAAAAGGGTTTTTCACGAAGAAAAAAAAATTGAAAATCGAACCAAAATTTGTAAAAAGTTGATTTCATGGGCGTGGCGTGTCTTTGGTCCGATGTGGCAATGTAACGGTGCAATATATATGTAAATTGACATATTAAGTTGACAGAATATAATGAGGAATTCAATAGAAAAGAATTTTCAAAATTGAATGAATAATGAAAATACTACAGCTGTTGTGTCAATACACCCATTTACCAAATACAACACCGTTCTTCCTTTAGTTGATATAACCATCGTATAAAGCTTCAAAACAATTGGCTGGTCAACTACAACTTAACTTCTTGTGTTAAACTATTTGTCTCAACAAACTCTAAAACATGGCGTGTTGTGCCCATTCAAGCCTTACTTTCTAAAAAAAAACGGTAAGAAATATTGCAAATCTGACTGTAAAAAGCAAGCTGGGATTTTCACAAGGATCCCAATGAAACAAAAATATTAATATTTTGCAAATCAGAACTGAAATAAAAAAGTCGTTTTAAGGCGGAAGTCCCATATTTGACTCCCTGTAGCAATGTAATGAAACCATTGACACATTTAGTTGACAGAACTTAATGAGGAATTAAGTAAAAACAGAATTTCAAAAATGGAGTGAATAATAAACATTGTTCAACAGTTTTGTCAATACACCTGTTTTATCCCCTTTTGAATTTTTTTTCTAAAACAGTGGGGGCCATAACGTTCAAATATAATACCAACCTTCCTTTAGTTGTTACAAACATCAAATCAAAATTTCATAACAATCAGTCAATTTTTTACTTAAGTTATTGAACATGGAAACCAAATGTCCACAGACCACGACATCCCAATAACATTATACCGTATCGCAAAAAATTTGCGTTCGTATAAAAAGTAATTGGATTGGCTGCATATCACAAGTTGGGATACAAATGACAACAAAGTTCCAGACAATAAATTTTGCTACGCCTGACGCGCGTTTCGTCTATTCAAGACTCATCAGAGGCGCTCTACCAAAAATATTGAAAATGCCAAACACTGTATGAATATGAAGAGCATAGAACAGTTTAACCAAAAATACCAAACTGGGGAACCAAATTATTACTTAGACATTCAACCTATGTCTGGGGTAGGAAGAACCTTAGGGTTTAGACAATTTTGAAATTTAGACGGATAATTTAAAACTTTGATGATTTCTCCAACTCAAATGTGTTGGTGCCGGAGCGGGCTAATGACATGAATAAAAGTTGGGTTTTTAGTGATATAGACGAACATCATTTTGTACGCATATACAGTATGCCATTAGATCAAATAAAAAAACACGTGTCATATATTACTTTTTTGTGTTGACCCATTGGTTCAACTGAAACAGCATATTTGCTGCAGCTTATCTATAACTTTGTGAGATTTTATTCTTCAGGCCAACAGACAACTTCCTCTATATAGTTTATTACAACGGTTTTTTTTGTTTTTTTTTCGGATGAGTAAGCATGCAACATTTAATTCTGTAGGCAGGATGGTAGTTTTTACTTAAAATTAATAATACCTTTAAAAATAAATAAATGACACACAGAAGCCCCCGAAAGAAAATCCAGGCTCAGTTTTTCCCGAAAATAAAAAGGTAGGACGAAGAAATTATGCATAGCCCCTACCCCCAACCGTAATGAATCAAATGGTTGCTCCCTAATAAAACACATTTTTCAAATTGAACGAGGAATAACCCATGAGAAGAGGTTATGAAAATTATGTTGAATTGTAAACCTTTGGTGATGTATTAAGCTAAACTCGCTTATAAGTGAAGATTGAAGAGTTTTACATGTATATTTATGTTTAGTAATTAAATTTGATGATAAATATAATATGTAAAGAAATTTTTTTTCGAATTTTCCCTTTAAAAAGCATCAGATTTCCCTTGTGATTCTATAGGAAAGAACATACAAATTAACTAGATTGTTACAGGTTGTCAATGTCGCCCTCCTCCACATTTCAATACTTGAAAATATACTTTGACAATAATCTCATTATTCATGTAGACTTTGACAACTTGAAACTCAAATTAGTATCATCATACATACATCTGAGATTAATACAAATTAAGCAATCTGTCCTGTAACTCCTATAGAATAGCAGTACAAGAGAATTCACTTATACAAAGTATTGCTATGACCTCGAAAATTATGTCACGGCGAACATTCTTATTTTGATTTTTCTCTGTCCGCTTCGTTTGCAGGCGCGCAATCAAATAGGAATGTTTGCCTTCAGCGCTTACCGTAAAAAAACCAATAAAACTGTGTTAAAAAACGTCTTTAAATTGCCATAAAACTTTTTGTTTTTTAAGATAATTTAAAAATTCCTTTTGGCTCTACTATTTTCAGAAAAAGATCGTTTTAGTAGTGCATCTTGAAAATAAATATATTGAGTGGTTCTAAAGATCGAAAATTTGGTTGATCAAAATTTTTCAAAGAAAAATTACTTGGTCCAGAAAGATGTTTTTTAGAAAATTTATTTTTAAACCTTATTTTCAAAATAATTTTCAGAAACACCATCTGATAGCTTACCAAAAGGCTTTCGTAGCAATAGCCGTAGCTTATCGCTAGCGATTATCCCGGCTAAAAATGGTCTGAAATAGGAGCTGGACAGGCCAGAGACTAAATACTTATTGCATTTACCGGCGGAAGCTGAAGGGGACAATAAGTTTGAGCTCTGTTCGTCTATCTGCCTGTAACGCCTCAGTTTTCCGCACTTTTTTTAACGCTCATAGCTTAGATAATGAACTGAATTTGGGTGTTTGAGTTGACCGTGATGAGTTACAAATTAAGTTAAAGTGTTGTGCCGGTCTGCATAGTTTTTGGTGTAATGACCCTTTGAAATTCGAAAATTCACGGAAAATCTACTTTTCTGCATTTTTTTATTTATCGATTGTAGATAATTAACTTATCAAGTTTATGTGTTTGTTCAAAATTTCACCAGTAACTGAAATTAGAGGCCGAAAGGGGACTATGTATTGTTTTGCAATTCTCTCAGAATGTTTGCATCAATACAGATCTATATATATGTTCAAAAGCCTCAAATTTTTAAATTGGTTTCTGTTAAATAAAGAATTGAAAATTTGATAAATCATTTCAGAACCGATTCGGAAAATTTGTGCACAAATAAATCACGAAATATTTTAACACATATATAAGCTTTGTTCTTGGAGGCAATTTTAATCGATCTTGGTTTGAATTTGAGGAAAAGTTTTATTTACAAAATTTCTATAGAAATATAGCTTAATATTCTAGTAGTATAGAGGGTTGAAACGGCTATGATTTCTCGGGTGGATTGGTGGATTAGGCACCATTACACAGGTCTGTGACGTCATATCCACTTCCAGTCCGCCATCCCATTTCTCGGGTGGTTAATGCGGTTAACAGCATTTGCGCAGATCTGTGACGTCATATCCACTTCTGGCCCGTCATCTTGCTTCCGGTTCCGCCATCTTGAATCTCGGCGGCCATTTTGCTTCCGGTCGGCCATCTTGCTTCCGGTTCCGGTGACGCAACATCCGGTAATTAAGGGGAGGTAATTCCACAAAGTCACCGCACGGTAAAAGGCTTGTAACTAAGTTATTCCTTGACCGATTCCTTTCGGGTTTGTTGCATTGTCTTTAGTATGACAATGTCTCTTTGATAATTTTCTTTGTGGTCTTCAGTGGTCATTAGAGGCTTGACCAGTAGGTGACCATTTACTATTTCTTATCAAAGGTGGGGTTGTCGTATATCGTTGGAAAGGTAGCAAGGTGTAGTTGCCATTTTTGAGTTGTTTGAGTCGGTAGTGGTCAGTGGTCAGTCAGGGCTTGACCATTAGGTGACCCCTTTTTCTTCTTGTTGTATACTTAGCGTGTAATATGTCATTGTAAAGCTTGTGAGGTCTAGTTTTATATTCATTCTTTCGTGTCAATCTAAGGGAAGTAACTCTTGGTTTCTACTGTGTTTTAAGTCTTGTACTTGATACCGTTTTGTAAGGAATTTGCCGGGCTTTGTGGGGTAGTACTGGTTTGATCTTTTTTATAGGGCGTTAGGGATAACAAATCGATTTTAAGTTTCGATACTTTATTTTGAACACAGTAATAGGTTTCAGTCTTCATCCTCGTCGTCTTCACTCTCCTCGTCAGGCCTGAACTGTTTTATTTTCTCATCCAACAAGAGTACTTTCTCTTCTCAGTAGCGTATTTCCAAGACTCTTCATACTCATAATCTTCATCGTCCCTCAGTCGTTTTGCTGTTTGTTTGATCTTCTTGTGGAGTGGATCTCGTGCCATTTCCATTTGCCACATAGTGTTATTGACGTAGGGATTTTTTCGAGCTTCTCTATAGAGCGGGAGCAAATCCAAGTCAGCCTTTGATATAACCTCTTATTCGTGGTGACTTTTTTCCGTGTATTCATCCACTTTCTGTTCGTGTTCGTCTTTGTAGCTGATCATCACTTGTCCAATAAAGCCACTCCACGGATCGAACTGTTCTCCGGGGTAAGTTTCATCGTCTTCAGACAAGTCATCACTCTTTTCTGATTCCGTATCCTCCTCTTCCTCTTCCTCAGTTTCCCATTCCGGGTCCTCCTTCAACCATTCAGGTTCCTCCATTTTTCTTTGATGCTTCTGTTCTTTGTGTCTCTGTAGATTGAACAACTTTTGGCTTGTGTATCCGCATTCGTCGCAATGGTACATCTTTCCTTCTCGGCGTCCGGTTTCTATCTGATGATTTTTGTTCCGTCTTAGTAAATTTATCTATCACTTCTGAAAAGTGTACCATGTTGCTAACAGAGCGCTTATTACACGGGCGGATTAGATCGGGTCTTGTTAAATTGTCTTTCTTTCTATTCCATACATGGACAAAGAATGCATTCCTCAATGCTGCTAAGCTCTCTCTACTGTATCCAAGCCTCCATGTTTTGAATCTACGCCATTTTTTAAATATTCGCTGGCAGTCTATGCATGGCACATTTTGTTCCCAATTGTTAAATTCGGTTTTCGGCTTCCCCACCTTACATTTACGACAAACACGTTCCCCGTTCTCACTTTCAATGTTCTTTTCTATGAGTTTTAGAAGATAATCCATTACATTTACGTGCGTCTTGTTCGAATACATTCGAGCCACTGACAACATTGTTAATTTATTTTGCCTTTTTAAAATTGTATCGTCCAATCATCTCTCAGCATTTTATCACGTGACTAACTCTTTGCTCTTCTTGCTCTTTTGATTGCTCATTTTGCTCTTTTGCAGCTCATCTTGCTCTTTTTCTTGCTCATTTCGCTCTTTTGCAGCTCATCTTGCTCTTTTCCTTGCTCATCTTGCTCTTCTGCAGCTCTTTTTTGCTCTTTACCTTGCTCATCTTGCTCTTTTGCAGCTCTTTTTAGCTCTTTACCTTGCTCATCTTGCTCTTTTGCAGCTTATTTTGCTCATTTACCTTGCTCATCTTGCGCTGTTGCTGCTTTTCTTACTAATTTGATCACCCAGCAGCAGCAGCAGCAGCCATTTTACCCTCTTCCCCCTTTCACTTACGCAGTAGCAGCAGCAGCAGCAGCCGTTTTAAGACCTCCCCCCCTTTTTTTTCACTTACGCAGCAGCAGCAGCAGCAGCAGCCGTTTTACCCTCCTCTCCCCTTTTACTTATGCAGCACCAGCCGATTCCTTACCTTCTTCCCTTTTCTTCTAGTTATGTTTTTTCCTTTCCTGTGTTAACTTGTACAACTTTTGTCAAGCAGGGAATCCAGACCACTTTATACTTTTAATTTTCCATAGGCCCTGTGTTAAATCTGTTGGCGACTCGTGTCACCCCCAGATCTCAGCAATGAAGTCGTGTGTAATCATGCGGAACTAACTATTCCATTGAGATTATTTTGTACTTGATAACCCAATATCTTGTAACCAGTTCAAACCGGTTTCTTTTCGTTCCGATACTACCCCCTTTGCATTTCTAGTTTTAACCCTTACCCTAACCATACCCCTAGCTATTTTGTAATTCTAACCCTTACCCTAAACCCTAACCCTAACCCTACCCCTAGCTATTCTAGTTTGTAATTCTAACCCTAACCTGAAACCTAACCCTAACCATAATCTCTAACCTTAACCTTTTCTCTTTTCAGTTCTATTTTTAGCCCTTACCCCAATTCTAACTCTAACTCTCTTTGATAGTGTTGTCATTTTATTTCTAACCCTAACCCTAATTCTTTCTTCTCTAACCCTAACTCTCTTTTCTCTAATCCTATCCCTAAGCTCTCTTCACTAACACTAACCCTAACCCTTTCTCTTTCCATTTCTATTTTTTTAACCCTTATCCTAATTCTAAGTCTCTTTGTCTTTGTTGTCATTGTATTTTTAACCCTAACCCTAACTCTCTCTTCTCTAACCCTAACCCTTTCTCTTCTATTTTTTAGCCCTTATCCTAATTCTAACTCTATTTGCCTTTGTTGTCATTGATTTTCTAACTCACACGACTTCATTGCTGAGATCTGAGGGTGACACGAGTCGCCAACAGATTTAACACAGGGCCTATGGAAATTTAAAAGTATAAAGTGGTCTGGATTCCCTGCTTGACAAAAGTTGTACAAGTTAACACAGGAAAGGAAAAACACAACTAGAAGAAAAGGGAAGAATGTAAGGAATCGGCTGGTGCTGCATAAGTGAAAGGGGAGAGGAGGGGAAAACGGCTGCTGCTGCTGCTGCTGCGTAAGTGAAAAAAGGGGGGGGGAGAAGGTCTTAAAACGGCTGCTGCTGCTGCTGCGTAAGTGAAAGGGGGAAGAGGGTAAAATGGCTGCTGCTGCTGCTGCTGGGTGATCAAATTAGTAAGAAAAGCAGCAACAGAGCAAGATGAGCAAGGTAAATGAGCAACATGAGCTGCAAAAGAGCAAGATGAGCAAGGTAAAGAGCTAAAAACAGCTGCAAAAGAGCAAGATGAGCAAGGTAAAGAGCAAAAAAGAGCTGCAGAAGAGCAAGATGAGCAAGGAAAAGAGCAGGATGAGCTGCAAAAGAGCGAGATGAGCAAGAAAAAGAGCAAGATGAGCTGCAAAAGAGCAAAATGAGCAATCAAAAGAGCAAGAAGAGCAAAGAGTTAGTCACGTGATAAAATGCTGAGAGATGATTGGACGATACAATTTTGAAAAGGCAAAATAAATTAACAATGTTGTCAGTGGCTCGAATGTATTCGAACAAGACGCACGTAAATGTAATGGATTATCTTCTAAAACTCATAGAAAAGAACATTGAAAGTGAGAACGGGGAACGTGTTTGTCGTAAATGTAAGGTGGGGAAGCCGAAAACCGAATTTAAAAATTGGGAACAAAATGTGCCATGCATAGACTGCCAGCGAATATTTAAAAAATGGCGTAGATTCAAAACATGGAGGCTTGGATACAGTAGAGAGAGCTTAGCAGCATTGAGGAATGCATTCTTTGTCCATGCATGGAATAGAAAGAAAGACAATTTAACAAGACCCGATCTAATCCGCCCGTGTAATAAGCGCTCTGTTAGCAACATGGTACACTTTTCAGAAGTGATAGATAAATTTACTAAGACGGAACAAAAATCATCAGATAGAAACCGGACGCCGAGAAGGAAAGATGTACCATTGCGACGAATGCGGATACACAAGCCAAAAGTTGTTTAATCTACAGAGACACAAAGAACAGAAGCATCAAAGAAAAATGGAGGAACCTGAATGGTTGAAGGAGGACCCGGAATGGGAAACTGAGGAAGAGGAAGAGGAGGATACGGAATCAGAAAAGAGTGATGACTTGTCTGAAGACGAAGAAACTTACCCCGGAGAACAGTTCGATCCGTGGAGTGGCTTTATTGGACAAGTGATGATCAGCTACAAAGACGAACACGAACAGAAAGTGGATGAATACACGGAAAAAGGTCACCACGAATAAGAGGTTATATCAAAGGCTGACTTGGATTTGCTCCCGCTCTATAGAGAAGCTCGAAAAAATCCCTACGTCAATAACATTATGTGGCAAATGGAAATGGCACGAGATCCACTCCACAAGAAGATCAAACAAACAGCAAAACGACTGAGGGACGATGAAGATTATGAGTATGAAGAGTCTTGGAAATACGCTACTGAGAAAAGAAAGTACTTGCTGGGTGAGAAAATAAAACAGTTCAGGCCTGACGAGGAGAGTGAAGACGACGAGGATGAAGACTGAAACCTATTACTGTGTTCAAAATAAAGTATCGAAACTTAAAATCGATTTGTTATCCCTAACGCCCTATAAAAAAGATCAAACCAGTACTACCCCACAAAGCCCGGCAAATTCCTTACAAAACGGTATCAAGTACAAGACTTAAAACACAGTAGAAACCAAGAGTTACTTCCCTTAGATTGACACGAAAGAAAGAATATAAAACTAGACCTCACAAGCTTTACAATGACATATTACACGCTAAGTAAACAACAAGAAGAAAAAGGGGTCACCTAATGGTCAAGCCCTGACTGACCACTGACCACTACCGACTCAAATAACTCAAAAATGGCAACTACATCTTGCTACCTTTCCAACGATATACGACAACCCCACCTTTGATTAGAAATAGTAAATGGTCACCTACTGGTCAAGCCTCTAATGGCCACTGAAGACCACAAAGAAAATTATCAAAGAGACATTGTCATACTAAAGACAATGCAACAAACCCGAAAGGAATCGGTCAAGGAATAACTTAGTTACAAGCCTTTTACCGTGCGGTGACTTTGTGGAATTACCTCCCCTTAATTACCGGATGTTGCGTCACCGGAATCGGAAGCAAGATGGCCGACCGAAAGCAAAATGGCCGCCGAGATTCAAGATGGCGGAACTGGAAGCAAGATGACGGGCCAGAAGTGGATATGACGTCACAGACCTGCGCAAATGCTGTTAACCGCATTAACCACCCGAGAAATGGGATGGCGGACTGGAAGTGGATATGACCTCACAAACCTGCGCAATGGTGCCTAATCCACCAATCCACCCGAGAAATCATAGCCGTTTCAACCCTTTATACTACTTATTTTGTCCATAAAAAATATATAACACAGAAGTCTTATCTTTTTTTGTATCCACAGATTATTTACCAAATAAAGTTTGTCATTAAACTTCAAACTATTACCCTTTAAAACGTATAATTGGCTTTAAAATTGAATCAAAACAGTTTTCCAGAAAAATTCTAATTTACAAACATGTCCAAAGTAATGGAAAAATTTGGAGTGAAAGTATTCTTTAAATTTGTAATTTTGAATACTATATCCACAATCCTTTTTCTTTTATCAACTAAACTGACTTTACTTGAAGTCTTTTAATAACCCTCTTCTTTAGTTAGAAATCCGTGTGACATGAAATATTTTATTGAATAAAGGATTCATTTTAGACACTACTAGATAAAGGTAATACATGTAATGAAATTATTGGACTTGGAGGATCAATTTCTAATGTCCGAGAGAAAAGACAAAACAGAGACGACACACAAAGGAATTTGAAGACCGCAATGGTCCGCCTTGTTCGAAGCATAGAAGCATTTCAAATTAAATGTTGGGTTAACCCTCTTGCTGCCATATTAAAATTTTGAATGACGTCGCACACGCCACAATGTTGTGACGTTACAATAGCGATACGCCAGAATCTTTGATGAAATATGACGTCTTTTTTATTTTTGACGTTGCTACGGTTACAATACATTGAAAACAACTTTTATATTCGATTCCATATTGTTTGTTAGATATTTTTCTGTCATAAAATGCCGCTCTTATATATTTTGAACGAGTGTGTTTACTTATCAGGAATGATTTAGTTGCATGTAATATTTTGGTCCAATGGACACATATGTCCGTGTGGCAGCGAACCGGTAGTGGACACATATGTCCCTTTGGCAGCGAGCCGGTAGTGGACACATATGTCCTTTTGGCAGCAAGAGGGTTAAACAAAGTTTTATAGCGCTCCAAACCTCTCTCTTTGATCTTCGGGTAAGATAGTAACACAAAGCATAACACGGTTGTGAAGACTTGATATGGATTTTGAGAGGTCCAACAATAATTAAGCCAAATTCCAGTCAAAACAGTAAAAAAAATCATGTGTCCATAACATCAAACACACTTCATAGCTATATTTATATAGTTTGATTTAACATCGGGAGCCCATCCTAACCAAATAAGGATCCAACAACCAATTGAATGACCTGCGACCTAAAAAAGCAGAGGTACGAATGGGGCATCCGAGTGTCAAAAGTCCAAAACAGAGGTACCAACGGGGCATCCAAATATCAAAAGTCCGAAAGGGCAGAGACAAAACCAGTTAACACCAACGAGAACAGGACGAAAAACAAACAACACAAATTGCAAGAAATCTCTTGACAATAGTTTGTCTACGTCTGACACGCATTTCGTTTAATAAAGATTCATCAGTGGCCCTCTACTCAAAATGTCGAAAAATTTCACATCATATCCATATTGAGAACTGTTCTAAGCCCTGACAGTTCTAACTGTCTTACTCCCTGACAGCTCTCACCTGTTCTGCGTCCTGATATTTCTAAGCTTTGACATGATAGCTCTTGACAGTTCTTAACACTGACAATTTCAAGACTATTCTGGTTCCTTGTCCAAAGTGAAAAAAAAAGTTGCATGGCTATCGACAATACAAAAGTAAATAGTTTTTTTTAAACAAAATTTTAACACAGCAAACAAAACATTGAAATAAACTACACATGACGTCATTCAGAACTACACATGACGCCATTCAGAACTACCAGGACTTGTTATAGCTCAAAACTGTCAGGGCACAGAACTGTCATTGACTAGAGAGGTTTTAAGCTGCCAGGGGGTAGCGGAGTTCTAAGCTATCAAGGCTTAGAACATTTCTAGAAGTGTCGGGGCTTGGACAGTTTTTGACAGTTCTGCTCAAGAACAGTTAATGACGGTTTGCATCCTTAGGTTGAACAGTTCTAGAATAGTCGAAGAATCTGACAGAAGAGAGGTTAGAACAGATCTCAACTGTAGGTAAGCTGAAAGAAAACACTCTAGTAAAATTCAATTGATAAAATAAACACTTAACGCCTATTCGCTTTATCATGTTACAGTCTGTAATGGTACAACTCTTGACTTTGATATTGCCACAGTATATAACTTAGTTTTCAAATAGGTCGTCAAAACCACGAAAAGACACAAAAACATTACAAAAATATTGGGTTTTATTTTATTAAAATTATAACACAAAATAAATAAAGATTTTAAAAGCACAAGTTGTTGATCCATATATCAGGTTAAATGTTAATTTAAAGAATGTAAACTAATAAAAGCGATGTTCCTTATCTTTAAATCATTTCAGTTTTATATGACTTTTGTAAAATGTATTAATACTTCAAATTCCATATTCAAAGAATAAATGATTTTACAATGTGAACTATCAATACGACATCATTTGGTTATTATTGTATTACAATAGAATAGAGCGAAATGAGAATAAGTCAACGCGACACAAGATAAAAACAAAAACGGCAATTTAAACAACCCACAATATTTAACGACCAACAGTCTCCAATGTGCCCAGTGGTCACTGCTTACCGGTTGTAACTGGGTCTAGATAAAAAAGTACAATGCGTACGATAAAAATGCCCATTTTCTTGAAATTGCGAAAAAAAGACACCATTCTTGTAAAAAGCAATAAATGTTTAAGTATTATAGTGTCGGATTTAAAACGATATGTTGGATTTTTAAACACCAGTCGATTGATAATTCTCAGCTAGCTGTCAGTAACAGCGAGTGTTCTAAAGAGAGCTCCTTAACTGTCCTTTCGCTTGTTCTTGTTGTCTTTTGTTTAAGGTTCTCTCTAGTGGAGTTTAACTTTGATCGAATTGATTTCTATTGTGTGTTTGGTTTTAATTTTGTGCTTTGTCTAGGAATATTGATAGGTGGAAGGTTGGGCCAAAACAAAGTTTAACTCCGCCATATTTTATATGTCCCTGTCCTAAGCCAGGAATCTTTGACAAAGCTTCTGTTTGCAGTTGTCTTTTTTATGCTTTCTGTTCCTTGTTTAAGAAGGGTGTCTATCTGTGACTATTTCAGGACTGGATTTGCATTATATGCATTTTATTTAGACCATGGACCAATTGAAGAGCTGCGAGTAGCGCCTACTGGCCTCGGTGAAGAATGCTGACGGTTGTCCATTGTGGTTTTTTTTCTGATTTGCCGCTCGATTGTGGGCTGTGTCGCATACACTTATTTCATACATGTACATCATTATTTTCTATAAAAGACGAGTACAAACTTAAGTTTCGATAAATCACACTGGGATAAGGTATTTGGAAGCAAGCCATTGCATATTTTATGTAATTGTAAAAAATGTGTGTTATAAGTATGAAAATATTGGTGCATTTATATGTTCCATAAGTCTTTTTTTTTTAATTCAAGAAAAGTTTATCTGAATTAATCTAATTTCAGGTAAATGCTTCTTAAATGTTGATCAATATAAGGTTCATGGTTCGTACGGCGGTGGTGGGTCTGAATAATTCATATATGGAAGTGGTTGAGGTTGACAATCCCCAACTAAATTGGGTTCCTTTGAATAGGGAGGTGGGTATTGCCTTGTTAACGAATAAACTAAAGTTGAATGACTTGTAAATGAAACTGATGGCTGATGATCTTCAGTTGCCTGGCTTGTCAATGACACACGAGCTGGATAATCAGCAGTTGCCTGACTTGCCAATGACACACGGGCTGGATAATCAGCAGTTGCATGACTTGCCAATGACACACGGGCTGGATAATTAGCAGTTGCCTGACTTGCCAATGACACACGGGCTGGATAATCAGCAGTTGCCTGACTTGCCAATGACACACGGGCTGGATAATAAGCATTTGTCTGACTTGCCATTGACACAAGTGGTGGATGATCAGTAGTTGCCCGACTTGCAAATGACACTCGGTGTGGATAATCAGCAGTTGTCTGACTTGTCAATGGCACTCTGGGTGGATGATCAGCAGTTGTCTGACTTGTCAGTGACACTGGTGGTGGATGATCAGTAGTTGGCCGACTTGCAAATGACACTCGGTGTGGATAATCAGCAGTTGTCTGACTTGTCAATGTCACTCTGGGCGGATTATCAGCAGTTGCCTGACTTGTCATTGACACTGGTGGTGCATAATTCGGAGTTGCATGGATTCCCATTGACACTTGTGGCCGATGACCTACAGTTATCCGACTTACAAATGGCAATTGTAGCGGATGTTCTAGTGTTGCCTGACGTGCAGATGAAGCTTTTGATGGACAACCTACAGTTGCCTGAATTTCCATTGACCTTCGTGGTCGATTTTCTTCAATTGCCTGACTTGCCAATGCTCGTGGAGGATAATCAACAGTTGACTGACTTGCAAATGACACTGTAAGCGACTGATCTATAGTTGCCTGGTTTACCGATAACACTCGTGGCCGAAGTTCTACATTTGCCTGGTTTGCTAAAGAAAATGGTGACGGATGCTCTAGTGTTGCCTGATGAGCCAATGAAGCTGCTGACAGACGATCTTCAGTTGCCTGACCTTGCAATTGAGCTGGAAAAAAATAAAAATAAAGGTTACAATCATACAGAAGCAAAAACCCATCTTTTAAGAGGATACCGTTTTAATTTTATTTCTTATCTATAGTGCAGGGTCTCGAGCATCTAATTGGCACAATTATTCATCAAAAGTGTTAAAGCTGACAAATGAAAGGCATATATATGGTTATAAAGTTCTGTACCAATTTTGTGGCCAGACCATCCGGGTTTTTTATTTAAACATTTTTTTATTTATTCCTGATTGCGAAACAAGCTTGATGCTAAAATAAATTCCTCTCTATCTTGCATTTTGCAAGTATTGCCTTTGTAGCGGCCCACATAAATCCTACTCTCAATAGCTCCTTATCTTTCAGAGGGGACGAAATGAGGTTGTCCTGTGTATGGAAGAGCAATACCCAATATTAATGCATGTTAAAGACTCCGATGTAGAGTACGAAACCGGGTTTTTGATTCCAAACGAACACTGATTTCTACAACTTAATTATTTTGTAAAAAAAAATAATAATGTGATTGCAAATTAGTAGACGCGATACAGCTCACATAACAAGCGATAATTTACAAAAAAAAACAAAGGAAAATTACCAGCAGCCTTCAACGAGTCCGGTTGGTGCTGCTTGTCGTTCAGCAATCGGCGCAAGGTCTTAATAAAATGCATATAATTAAAATGGGTTAAACCAGGTTTTAAGGCGCACCAAACCTCCCCCTTCCAGTGCGATCTTTGGGTCCGGTAATTGCACAAAACACAACAGGTTTGTGAGAACATATAACAATGCTGATTTTGATAGCGTCAGTTCCTTTGTTCTTGAATGGAATATCAAAATTTTCTGTCCTCAGTACTAAGAGGTTCAATTCCCAAAGGTTTGAAAAGACGGAAAACGGCCATGTCGCAAATGATGCTGAAAAGTCTGTAAGACAGAGAAAATATATCAGAACCTCCTTTCTCCAACCCAAGATCAGGAATGACTTGTAGTTTCGCAACTCGTAGTAAAAATAGAAAGGTATGAACATGATAGACACCCACGGTTGTTGTAGTTTAGTGAGTAGATCATCAAATGTGTCCGATAGAGATCTGGTGTCAATTTGACCGACAGCAGATCTAGGCTTGTATCGTTTATGACCATGACTACGTGTATGTCTACCATAAGGATCAAACATGTTCATAACAGTCACTTTACTACATTGTTGGCTGGAAAGATTGCCTACTACTTTAATATTATCATTACATACATAAAGCATTGCAGAACCTAAATTTCTTATCCAGTGTAGCTATCCTTTTTTACGGTAATTAGGTGTACTAAGATTAAATCTTTTTGATAAAACGAATTCATGTTCAAGCATTGGTCATGGTGAGGCTGATCATACCTCACTATGAGCAAAAAAAAAGTACTGTCTATACCAGACACAGTCATTTTTTAACTGCCTTACACTGCTATTTACTGTGAAACTACTGCCAAACAAAAGTGAATTACCATTATCACCCTATACAATCAAGGACAGTTTGTGACAGTGATTACCTTCCGCCTATAATGCACTGTCCTACATTGGCCTGCACTGTCCGACATTGGTACAGTTTCTCATAGATCGTGACAGACTTTACCTGGATTGTTAATCACTGTCCTAAATTGTTACAATTTTGGGCAGTAGTTAACAATTTTATTTGTATTGTTTATCACTGTCCTGGCCCGTAATAGTTTTGCACAGCATTTGACAATTTTTCTTGACCTATTATGCACTGTCCACCATTGCCATAGTAAAAGGCAGTTCTTGACAAGATATCCACTAACTGTTATGCACTGTTGTGAATTGCTGCAGGAAATAATAAGTCATGACAGATTTGTATTTTCTGTCTTGAACTGTCATGACCTTAAGCAGGAAATAATAGATTGTAACAGTTTATAATGGTTTATTACTGTCCTTCATTTTGTTAGTTTTTGGCGGCGACAAGAATATTTTTATCAATAATAACCTAGCCTGATACAACGCAAGCTTGAAGTTCTATGTATTTTATTTCCACATATTTTTGTATCAGAATCGGAATCAAAACCACAAGTTTATAAGCAACCCAAAAATACTCCTATATTTAAAAAACTAAAGGAACTCCTCTAACTTTATAGAGCACACATGTAACCACTTATCCTTATGCCGAACATCACATTAACGTTTACAACTGACAAAAAAAGATCTTAATTTCTATACAAATCTGTACATAACCCATGAAAGAATTTCGACACATTTGATTAGGCACCGACCATTTGATATTCTGGAAGGGGGGGGTGGAATTAAAAAAAAATATTCTGGCTCTGAATTTTGGCCTAAAAAAATAGTCTGGCCATCTTATAGGGCAAAAATAAATAATCTGGCCCTCATTTTGCGCATTAGATAAAAAGAGATTTTCTGAACAAAATTTTTTAGCATTGAGTGTATGGGAAAAGATAAGCTGGCCAGCGCAGCGGTCGAAAAAAAATTCCCGGCTAGGGTGAAAATCACAGCCCCCCCCCCCGAAAATCAAATGGTCGTTGCCTTAGTTTACCAACCAGCAACCACGTAAACACACTACTACAGTGCTGCAGTTTCACCAATATAAGACTCGTAAGAGACGATTGTACCCGAAAGCAGAAATTGAACAACGGATGCTGAGTGATGGCATTCCAGAAAACAGAACAAACGGACGTTTATATTTTCTGACGCTTTCTACTGAGCGATTGTCGGTTCTTTTCCAGATATGTTTCTCTGGTACTCCTGCTTGATAGAGGACAGTGGCCCTGGGACAGTTGCACGCGTTCTTTTGCTAAAGAAGTTTGTAATAAACCTTCCAATCCGGCTTTTCACACTGAACTTAATTTATCGACTGAAGACGGGTTTGAAAAATTTTTTTCGCCTTTTGCACTAGGTCTTTAGTAGTATTAATCGCCATTCATTAAAAAAAACTTTCTTGGTAGTCTCAATAGATTTTGAACAAGACCTCATATTGACAATAATGCTGAATGTTGACACAAAATAACCAAATTAAACAATAAGTTGAAATAACCAAATAAGACACTTTGTTTTTTTAATAAAATCAACACGTCAACAAAGTTTCAAGCCATAAAATGGATAATTCGTGAGGCCGATTTGTTTTTTCTCGGAAAAGCGATGGCGGACCTCGAAGATAGCACCTAGATTTTCAGAAAATGCATTTTTGGTAAAGCGATAGCCGACCTCGACGAAAGCACCTAGATTCGGAAAAACATGCCGGCCTATCAATCATAAAAAATGAGATGTGGAATACATGTCGCGACCAAACCAACATTCATGATATATTTTCGCTACTTTTCCTTGAAAAAAAACAGTTCTATATTTTGCTCTTTGTTTTTTATTTAAATTGATTATTACTAGTAATCATGGCTCATATGAAGGACTTTTTTATGTTAAAAAATGATTCATGGTTAAGAAAATTTCAAAAAACCCTACAAATGCAGAGAGTGACAAATAAATCTCACCCTTGTACGTTTTGCTAGATCCAAGGCTAGATCACCCTTTAAATAATATGAATTTTCCTTTTTGATCCTTTGCAGTATGTTCCCGAAGCTTTCTTAAGAAAAGCCATAAGAAATGTTCTTCGACAGACTTACGGAAACATCTAGGAATGACTTAAGAAATACTTAGGGGTTTTTTCGAAGTATTCATAGTAACTTCTTAGCTCAGGCAATCCTAACTATAATTGGCCGGATTTCACGGAGTGAAAAATCTGGGTTATAAAATGGTAAATGTCGGGAGGGCGAACATATGAAGAGTGAGTTAGTGTTATACGCCCTTGCAACGCTATATAGGTTATTTAAAAGCGATGAACATGAAAAAAATGATAAAATGAACATGAAATGATAATGAGAAAGGGGGATATAAATTTTGAAGACCTCAGGAAAATGGGAGAGGTGGGTAGAAAAATTTACCCTATGTGATGCTCTTCTTGGCGGCCAACAAAGGGGTCTTTTACGTGATTGAAGCGTGACACTCTCAACAAACATCGGCTCACTATGGTCAGCGGTCAGGATTTCCGTATTTATAGACCTGAAAACACCCGCGTACGAGGGTCATCCTATTCACCCACCTAGGGTACTCACTTTGTCGCACTGGCAGAATCAGAATCTCAAGACCCTCAGTCGCCTCTTACGACAAACTAGACTCTGCTGCGGGACAATTCAGCTACCAGACCCGAACATATGAAGAAAAATAAAGTCAATGAAGAAATACTTACAGAAGATAATATATTATATTTTCCGACTATACAAAAAAATATCTTATCTTATACATGTACTTCTATATAACATTTCTAATGCTAATTGATTTAATGATATAAATCCTTCAAAATCTTTCCCTGCCAAGATATTTGTGTTTCTTGCATAGGTATGACATCATTTCATCTAGATTCGTTTTTAAGAATTGATAATTTAGATCATTAATAGGGTTGAAATACATTTGGAACGTAAGGTGTCCTAAAGTAAGGAGAAAAATTACGGAGTATCCCAAATTGAGAGACCTTCGAAAACATGACTCAACGTAGGTCTTAAGACGGACTTGGGTAAGGTCATACAATGTTTATTGAAAAAAATCTGATAAATGATTATGATATTGTTCAATGATACAAATAAAGGCTGGATAAAGAATAAGATTAAAATTTATTTCTAAAATAGTAAATTTCGAATGACAGAATAAAAAGGATTATATATTATATGTACATGTACCAGTATTAATTTGTTTATTTATTACGAGTTTTTTAATTCGGAATTATTTTAAATAAAATCATTTGCGTCCTTCGGTGCATTTAAATACGGCTTGTTGATTTTGGTATTGACATGTACAATAAACATGTCAAAACTTCTTGCATAATAAACATTTAAACTCATCATACCAATTCAAAGGAATATTTCAAAGATACAGTTTTATAGATATTAATTCCTTTTATACAAATTCATTTTTACCACATGACTATTTTTACACCAAAGGAGCTTAATTAAAACAAAAAGTTTTTTTAACGTATTAAAAGATTAGATTAATCAAACGCTCAAGACTGCGAGCACGTATATTAAATGAAATTTAATAAACCATTACTTTTTTTTTCATTCATTGGTTTAATATTAAATAATACACATTCACATATTTCAGTTCTTGTTTTTGTTTATGTTTTATCTAATTTTATTTTCCAAAAAATGTTTGTGCGACATACAATTTTAAGATATGCAATTCGTATTCACAATTTGGCTCCATGTAATCCTAACTGTAGATGCATTCGATAACTTTTAGCATTCAAACCGTTTGATTTTAATAGAATATTGTAGTATACCTCCAAGGGTTAGCCTGGATTTGACAACTTTTTGATGCCCCTTTGGAAGATTTTGTAGTACTCATAGATCATTTTACCCCTGTAAATTGTAGTAGATTTTTGTGTTTCATTTTTGTCAGTCTTTGATCCCCCTTTTCTCTTGTTTTAGTGTAACCCTAGTGGATTTTAGGTATTAAAAGCTATATGCTTACATTCCCCTCATCCAAGGCTAACCAATTCCTTTATACAGGTGCCATATATATTGTACTTTTACTAGAAAGTCAGTGTTGCAACAAGTGGTTGAAACTCGCTACTTTCATTTTTGTCAGCGTTCATAGAAACACCGGAAGTTTACAAAATAATCTTTAACTTTGGCACGTTTTTACATTTTTTAAGAGTGAAATAATATTTCCGAGTCTTTATAAGACAAATTGGCCTTCCAGAATCTATGTAGATTTTTACGTAATTCATATTTAACCACTGTGTTAACTTTGTTCTACGGAACTATTTTTATGTGTAGGGATTCATGTACATTCCATTTAAATCAAGTTAGTCGGCTGACGCATAATCGATGACTCATCACTGATAGAAGTTTTTATGCCGGGAAATTTAAATTATAAGTTTCTTTTATTATTGTAATCGTATTTTTATACTGCCGGCAAAGTAAATAAATAGATTGTGAATGTTATAAGCTTAAGTAAGGGGGCTGCCGGCCGAGTAGGGATTTGCCGGCTTTTCCTGCTCCTATATAAGGCGGGAAGCACTTCAAGATGGCATATCGCATCTGACACTCAAGACGTTCATATCGCTGAAATAAACCAACTTTGCTATTAAGCCTTAAGACAGGTACCAGTCCCGATAGTTTTAAGAAGAATATTTAGAGAATACCAATAGTAATTTAAAGAAAGAATAGTCCAATATAATTTATACAAAGCCATATTGAATATATTCCATTTCCAATTGAAAGTCAGTCAACCAAAGAAAGATGTCCATTGTTTACTTCCGTTTTGAACATACCAAATTTTACCTTAAGATTATAAAAAGAATTAAAGAGAAACGTACCTTATAGAAAGAATTTAACGAAACTGTCAGATGATGCGATGTCCCACCACACCGACGAACCGCCTTATATATATAAGCAGCACTGGTTTTATTGGGGAAAAGGAAGGCCAACATCCTGCATATTTATTGTTACAATATTTGATTGCTGTTGAATAACGTTGTACTACTACTAATTAAATGAACTCATGATAACAGATTTATACAATACAAATATTTATTGAAGAGAATCTTTATTTATTGCCCCTACTGAAGACCAGTTGAAGAAGACCACCCGTCCGTCTATTACAATATCTATAAAATATGTCAAGTTTAAGTTTATTCTGTGTAATTTCAAATGCATTAAAAATATATGAATGGGTTTATTTTTTAAGCAGGCCAACATATGAATGGGGTGGGTATAAAATTTGTACCCTAAAATACTGAGAGTGACACTCCTCCCCCCGTGATCGTGATTTGTAAGTACTTTGAACAAAGATGAATGTAGTTGTCTGCATCAAAATTTACCCGAAAAAAATCCTTGTAAACGATAAAAAATCAAAGTTACCCGGGCAAAAAATCAAAATAACCAATGCTATGGGCAGCCATTCGTGCAAAAATTAACAAAATAATGAAAACAGGTGAAATACTGAAAACAGACACAAAATCACAGAAAACAGACACAAATTTTAAAAACAGACAAAAATACAAAAACAGACACAAATTTTACTAACAAACAGACGATTCTGTAAAACAGACAAAATAAGAAAACAGACAAGAATTTTAAAAACGGACAAAAAAATACAACAGAGGTAAAGTTATAAAACAGACACCAAATTCAAAAACAGACGTTTTTAAAAACAGACAAAAAAAACCAAAACAGACATTAGTTTTAATATTAAACATGAAAATTCAAAAAACAGACATAAATTTTACTAACAAACAGACTGTTTTATAGTAAACAAGACACAACAACATGAAACAGTCTCAGAAATAAATTTTATAAACAGACGTACCAAGAAAATAACGTAAACTTAAAAACAAAAACAAAAAAACGCTAGAGGTTGCATTGGCATTTTTCTGCACTTGAGGTCGCACCATTCAATCTAGCATCGTTTGGAACAAGAGGCTCCCAGGAGCCTAAATCGCTCACCTTGTCTTGATGTCAACCCTATATTTTGTAGAGCTAAATGAGCAGAACATTTAAGCAAGCAACAGTTTTTCTTTATCTACTATAGTTTTTATTTTATAGGCCAAAAACACGAAAAACCGTTATTTTAGGGGCCGTAAACCCTTATAGGGTCATCTGACAACTTCGACCCTATGGAGACTTTTGTAGAGCTTTATGCGCTGAACATTTAAGCAAACAACAGCTTTTCTCTATCTGCTATAGTTTTCATTCTAAAGGCCAAAAACATGAAATAGGTAATTTTAGGGGCCTTAACCCCTATTAAGGTAATCTGACAACTTCGATCCTATTGAGACTTTTGTAGAGCTAAATAAACTGAACATTTAAATAAGCAACAGCTTTTCTCTATCTGCTATAGTTTTCATTCTTAGATTCTGATATACATGATATACAGCTGTTTATCGACTGTTTTTTTAAAAAAACGTCTGTTTTTGAATTCGATGTCTGTTCGTAAAATTTGTGTCTGTTTTCATATTTTGTCTGTTTTACTGAATCGTCTGTCTGTTAGTAAAATTTATGTCTGTTTTTGTATTTTTTGTCTGTTTTTAAAATTTTTGTCTGTTTTCATATTTTTTCTGTTTTACAGAATCGTCTGTCTGTTAGTAAAATTTATGTCTGTTTTTGTATTTTTTGTCTGTTTTTAAAATTTGTGTCTGTTTTCTGTGATATTGTGTCTGTTTTTAGTTTATCGTCTGTTTTTCATTTTTTTGTTAATTTTTGCCCGAATGGCTGCCCATACAATGCTTGTCAAAATAAAAGTAACAATTCAAAGCACAAATCTTCTATTTCTTCCACCATTCAAGTTGAAGTGGACTTTTTTATCATTGTTTCCCTTTACATATAGGACCAATTAATAACTTGTTTAATGTATTACGTATTCATAAAATTAATATTTATTTTACTAATTATTTAAAACATTTTTTAATATAGGGAAAATTTAAGGTCGTTGTGACACCTAAACATCCACGTACCTCGAAAACACAAAAGACCCGACGTAGATCTACGTTTCGGCGGTTATATAATTAAATGGTACGTTTTTTTCCAGGAAAATAGTTACATCTTGTGTACTATTTTAAAAAAATATATATTTTTTTCAAATTTGGTCCGCCTCGTCAGGAGTCTACCAAATCTCAATAATATATACAAAAGTTGTCTAGTTTAAATCATTTTTTGTGAATTAGTTCACCGATATTTTTATGTCTTTTATATGCAATAATTGGTTTATCAGAAAATATGTTATGAAGTTCAAGATTTTCTCTAATTAGTTTCCAATGTTTCAAAATTCTCTTCTTTAATTTTCTTAATCTTGGATCATATTTTGTTGTAATTACCAAAGGTATCGGCTTTGAATTATTGTTTTTATTTTGCAATAAATAGTTTCTCTCCATTGCCAATCCATTAGATATGCTTCTTTCTATTTCTATGTCAGAGTAACCTCGTTCTATTAATTTTGCTTTAAATTTCTGTAATATAGTATGAAGTTTTGTTTTGTCGTTGGTGTTACGTATGTGTCTTATTGTCTCTCCTTTGATAAAACCTTTGAATACATGTGGAGTATGACAGCTTTTTCTATTTAAGTATAAAAAAGAGTTGGTTACTTTAAAATGGGTTTCTAAATCTAAGATTCCAGTAGTTTGGAATTTTGACGCTTTTCGCACATTTACATCCAAGAATGTAGTTTCTTCTCTTGATAGTTCAAAGGTATATTTTAGCAAGGGGTGGTGTGAATTGGCAATAGTGAACAACTGATTAATTTCTTTATATGGTCCATTGAAGATAATGAACCCATCGTCTCTATACCTTCCGTGAAATAATATTTTGTCTTTGTGTGGAAATTGTGAAATAATTTTGTTGTTAATTTCATACATCAAAATGTCACATATTTCTGGGCTTGGAACTGCTCCCATTGCAGTACCTATTATTTGTTTGTATAATTTCCCATCAAACATGAAAATATTATTTTCTAATATGTATCTAAGAAGACGAACTAGCACTTCTACAGGTGGTGTTTTTAAATCATAATTAATTGACTGTGTATTTGAAAACGAGTGTTGTACAGCATTTAGAAGTTCTTCAATTGGCATGTTTTGAAACATGTTAGTAATGTCATAGCTTACTAAAATGCATTCCGCATGTGCACGAATGTTTTCTATTTTGTTTATAAAATCAGTAGTGTCTTTAATATATGTGGTTTGTGATTGCACAATAGGTAATAAAAAGTAGTCTACGTATCGGCCAATTAATTCTGTGGCTGAATTGATTTGAGAAATGATAGGTCTGCCTGGCGGGATAGTACCATCTATATTGTAACCTGACTCATTAATGCTCTTAATAATGTTTTCGTTTAGTTTGTGTACCTTAAATAACATTTTGAATTGACCTATGCGTACTTGTGTTGCTTTTCTTTGGGTCAAGAATTTATATGTTGTATCGTCAATCACGTTCTGCTTATGTAATAATGTTATGTATCCTTCAATTTCTTTATGTAATTCTTCGATATTAAAAGAATCAAGTTCTCTATAATGCGGACCATTTAGTTGTCTATAAACTTCTTTCAAATAATCGGCTTTGTTGATTAATACACAATTTGCATTTTTATCTGCTTTTTGTATTATTATGTTATTGTCATTTTTTAAATTATAAATAAGTTTTCTTTCGTTTTTGCAAAGATTGTCTTTAAATTTGCCAACTTCAAGCGACGATAATTCAAGGCGGGTAAGAAATAAATAGTTTTCTAAGGTATTGCATGAATTATATGGTTCGTATCCCGAATTAATTCTGAAGGGATGCATTTTAGTATCGTTTTGATGAAATAAGTACCGACATCGCATTTTTCTAGCAAATTCGTCAAAGTCTTTAAGTAATTGTCTTTTTGGATTAGATGTTCTAGGCATTGGAATAAATTTAAGCCCTTTTGCTAATAAAATAAATTCTCCATCGGAGAGATTTCTGCTAGATAAATTAAATACATGCTTTTTTGCGATCGCAACTTTTGCATGAAGCTTTTTAGATGCTATAGCATCTCTATTTCTAATTCGTTTTTTTTGCTTTGCGATTTTTTTATTTTTCTTAAAACGTCTAGCCATAACTGCGATCACAGATATGGACGTTAAGTTAATCTGAGAGTTCTTGGAAGTGAAAATCAATTTTAGGTTTGATGTGACACCTAAACTTCCACGTACCCCATAACACAAAAGACCCGACGTAGATCTACGTTTCGGCGGTTATATAATTAAATGGTACGTTTTTTTGTTTTTTCCAGGAAAATAGTTACATCTTGTGTACTATTTTAAAAAAAATATTTTTTTTAAAATTGGTCCCGCCTCGTCAGGAGTCTACCAATTCCCAAATTAATTCTTATTTTTATATTAAATTAAGTTTTTGAGGATAAGTTCTCCGATATTTTTATGTCTTTTGTAGGCTATAATTGGTCTGTTACAGAATATTTCTCCCAGTTTAAGATTTTCCTCAATGAGATTCCAATGTTTAAAAATTCTCTTCTTTAATTTTTTTAATCTCGGGTCATATTTTGTTGTGAGAACTAATGGTATTTTGTGCGATTTATTGTTTTTCTGTTGTAATAGATAATCTCTTTCCATTGCCAATCCATTCGATATACTTCTATCGATTTCAGTGTCAGAGTAACCTCGTTCTCTTAATTTCGCCTTGAATTTCATTAATGTAGCATGTAGTTTTGTGCTGTTATTTGTGTTACGTATGTGTCTAATGGTTTCACCTTTTATGAATCCTTTGAAAACATGTGGGTTATGACAGCTGTTTCTATTTAAATATAGAAATTAATTTGTATTTTTAAAATGCGTTTCCAAATCCAATCCTGCATTTGCTGTTTTTTTAATATTGACATCAAGGAATGTAATTTGTTCTTTTGATATTTCAAAAGTATATTTTAGTAGAGAGTGATGCGAGTTGGCAATGGTGAAAAACTGGTTTATTTCTTCGTATGGCCCATTAAAAATAATGAACCCATCATCCCTATATCTTCCATGAAATATTATTTTGTTTTTATGTGGAAACTTTGAAATAATTTTGTTGTTGATATCATACATTAGAATGTCGCATATTTCCGGACTTGGAACTGCCCCCATCGCAGTGCCAATTACTTGTTTGTACAGTTTTCCGTCAAACATAAAAACATTATTTTCTAGGACATATCTTAAAAGACGAATTAATACTTCAACAGGTGGTACCTTCAAATCATATTTGATAAATTCAGTATTTGAGAAAGAGTGATGTACTGCGCTTAACAGTTCTTCAATTTTCATGTTTTGAAACATGTTTGTGATGTCGTAACTTACTAACAGACAATCTCTATGTATGTGAATGTTTTCTATTTTGTTTATAAAATTCGTAGTGTCTTTGATGTATGTGGTTTGTGATTGTACAATCGGTAATAAGAAGTAATCTACATAACGCCCAATTAATTCTGTAGCGGAATTGATTTGAGATATGATAGGTCTGCCTGGCGGGATAGTGCCATCTATATTGTAACCCGACTCATTAATTTTCTGTATGCTGTTTTCACTTAATTTGTGTTTTTTGAATAATAATTTGAAATGACCTATTCGTACTTCTGTGGTTTTCCTTTGGGTTAAGAAATTAAAAGTGGTATCGTCGATGATTTTTTGGTTGTGTAATATTGTTATATATCCTTTTATTTCTTTGTGTAATTCTTCAAGATTAAAATCATTAATCTGAATGTAATGTGGACTGTTTAGTTGTCGGTAACCTTCTTTTAAGTAATCAGTTTTGTTAATAATTACGCAATTTGCGTTTTTGTCAGCTTTGTGAATCAAAATATTACTATCGTTTTTCAGTTTAGAAATAATTTTCCTTTCGTTTTTGCAGAGATTATCTTTAAAATTGCCAACTTCGAGTGACGATAATTCAAGACGGGTGAGGAATATATAATTTTCTAATGTATTGCAAGAGCCATGTGGTTCGTACCCTGAGTTTATTCTAAATGGATGAGTTTTAGATTCTTTTCCATGAAATAAATATCGACAACGCATTTTTCTTGCAAAGTTATCAAAATCTTGAAGTAGTTGTCGTTTAGGGTTGACGGATTTAGGCGATGGAATAAATTTGAGTCCCTTTGCTAGAAGAATAAATTCATCATCCGTTAATTTTTTACTTGATAAGTTGAAAACGTGTTTTTTTGCGATCGCAATTTTAGCACGGCGTTTTTTGCAATTTCTAGCGTTAGTGTTTCTTAATCTATTTTGTTGTTTTAAGATTTTTTTATTTTTCTTAAATCTTCTCGCCATGTCTGCGATCACAGATATGGTAATGAGATCAATTGGAAAGTTAAGAGTGAAATGATAAAGATAAAAATAAAATGGCTCTCAAGTTAGTTCCATCCTATCAGTCGCTGATTGGTTGAGATATCAGAGAATGATCGTCTGAAGTGGCTATTTTAAGATAATGGGCGGAGTTACTATGTAATACATACCAACGTTATATAAAAAATCAATATCAATAGAAAAGAACTTAGTGTATTATCCAAGTACATAATCAATAAAATCCTTGTCAACATATTCAATAAAAAATAATTAGATATATGTCTGGTTTCGTTTTAAGTCCACATAAGGTTGTTCAAGTTAGTATCTGTGATAATGGTAAGGGCGGGGGTGATATGTTCCCCTTCTACCGGCACGTCTCATAAAACCACCTCTCCTTTCTTCCCAGTGTCTATGTGAAGGTTGTCTTCTCTCTTCCACATTACTTTCCGTCTTCTTAGCCTCATCTTTCTCGTTCCTTTGCGTCTCCCTCTTTGGACAGTGAATATCTAATTTAAACTGTAATAGTTCACTATCGAGTCTTTCTTTCACTATTTTGACTCTCTGTGAAAACATCGCGCGGTTCTCGGCTGAGCTGCTTGTGGTATATCCAATTCTGGATTTCGTATCTTGTTGAATTAGGGCAAGTTCTCTGTTGATGTTTTCAATTTTATTGTCTAGGAAGTCAATAGCGTCCTTTAATAAAGTTTTTTTTCAGTTCTTCTACTTTATTGTCCCAAAGTTCTTTAAACTCCTGTTTCAGTTCTTCGTCGACAATGCTAAGATTACATTGTATGTTAAATTTGCCGAAAGGTGGAGCACTTCCTTTCAGTTTCCATAGGCTTATTCCTTCTCTTGCTTTGGCTATGTCCAGTCTAGTCCTCAGTTTGGCGGTGCACGTTTCTACAGCATTGTTTACATTTTCAGCGTTGCCCATATAGTTGTCATCATCGATGTTCGTTAAATCAAGAGAAAAGTCAACATCATCCTCAAAATTTATGTCACGAACTAATTGTTCTTGGTTAGATGGTGGTGTTTTATCTATATCCATTTTACTTGTTTTTTTATTCAGAGAGAGTTTGCTCATTTTATAATCCATATAGTAATAGTTATCGAACGAGAATGAAGGGCTCAGATCGAGTTGTGGAATTTATGAAGTCTATGCATCGTTAACTTAATTCTTTCCTTGGTCAGGTTAGATATAATTAATGTGCCGAAAGTAAAGATCAAAAGTTGTGTCCAATGTGTATCGGAAATACGGAACATTGTCAAATGTAAGACAACGATACTCGGGAGGGTGTCAACGGGACAAAGTCCCTATAGCAATCAATTTTAGGTTTGATGTGACACCTAAACTTCCACGTACCCCATAACACAAAAGACCCGACGTAGATCTACGTTTCGGCGGTTATATAATTAAATGGTACGTTTTTTTGTTTTTTCCAGGAAAATAGTTACATCTTGTGTACTATTTTAAAAAAAATATTTTTTTTAAAATTGGTCCCGCCTCGTCAGGAGTCTACCAATTCCCAAATTAATTCTTATTTTTATATTAAATTAAGTTTTTGTGGATAAGTTCTCCGATATTTTTATGTCTTTTGTAGGCTATAATTGGTCTGTTACAGAATATTTCTCCCAGTTTAAGATTTTCCTCAATGAGATTCCAATGTTTAAAAATTCTCTTCTTTAATTTTTTTAATCTCGGGTCATATTTTGTTGTGAGAACTAATGGTATTTTGTGCGATTTATTGTTTTTCTGTTGTAATAGATAATCTCTTTCCATTGCCAATCCATTCGATATACTTCTATCGATTTCAGTGTCAGAGTAACCTCGTTCTCTTAATTTCGCCTTGAATTTCATTAATGTAGCATGTAGTTTTGTGCTGTTATTTGTGTTACGTATGTGTCTAATGGTTTCACCTTTTATGAATCCTTTGAAAACATGTGGGTTATGACAGCTGTTTCTATTTAAATATAGAAATTAATTTGTATTTTTAAAATGCGTTTCCAAATCCAATCCTGCATTTGCTGTTTTTTTAATATTGACATCAAGGAACGTAATTTGTTCTTTTGATATTTCAAAAGTATATTTTAGTAGAGAGTGATGCGAGTTGGCAATGGTGAAAAACTGGTTTATTTCTTCGTATGGCCCATTAAAAATAATGAACCCATCATCCCTATATCTTCCATGAAATATTATTTTGTTTTTATGTGGAAACTTTGAAATAATTTTGTTGTTGATATCATACATTAGAATGTCGCATATTTCCGGACTTGGAACTGCCCCCATCGCAGTGCCAATTACTTGTTTGTACAGTTTTCCGTCAAACATAAAAACATTATTTTCTAGGACATATCTTAAAAGACGAATTAATACTTCAACAGGTGGTACCTTCAAATCATATTTGATAAATTCAGTATTTGAGAAAGAGTGATGTACTGCGCTTAACAGTTCTTCAATTTTCATGTTTTGAAACATGTTTGTGATGTCGTAACTTACTAACAGACAATCTCTATGTATGTGAATGTTTTCTATTTTGTTTATAAAATTCGTAGTGTCTTTGATGTATGTGGTTTGTGATTGTACAATCGGTAATAAGAAGTAATCTACATAACGCCCAATTAATTCTGTAGCGGAATTGATTTGAGATATGATAGGTCTGCCTGGCGGGATAGTACCATCTATATTGTAACCCGACTCATTAATTTTCTGTATGCTGTTTTCACTTAATTTGTGTATTTTGAATAATAATTTGAAATGACCTATTCGTACTTCTGTGGTTTTCCTTTGGGTTAAGAAATTAAAAGTGGTATCGTCGATGATTTTTTGGTTGTGTAATATTGTTATATATCCTTTTATTTCTTTGTGTAATTCTTCAAGATTAAAATCATTAATCTGAATGTAATGTGGACTGTTTAGTTGTCGGTAACCTTCTTTTAAGTAATCAGTTTTGTTAATAATTATTTTCTAAAACAAAAAAGTTTTCCATATGATCTAATGCTAAATAATTCATTAATTTTAATAATACCTAAAATGGTGTGTTTATCTGGCGGAACAGCCAGGTGTTGGGCCCACCTGAACATAATTGAAAGGACTAGCAATAGGAGATTAGATGACCAATTAGCTCCGCAAAGGATTTTTAAAGGTATACGGAGAAAATGCTGTTCCTGGTCATTAGGTTGAACTCCCATGGATTTCTAGTAATTTTTGGTGCATTTTTACTTTTAAGGTCTATGGAAAACATTTTTATTAATCGTGCAAAAATTTGGAATTTTTTTGCCTTAGTTCGTATGCCATTAAAAAGTCATGACATATCAAAATAGTTAAAATATTTTGCAAGACGTAAATTAACTAGCCATTTTTCGTTGATTTATAAAACTCAAACGGACTATACCGCCCACTTAAATTTAGGTCACTCAGAACTTCATGTTTGAGGAGGTGGCGATATTTCAAGTACGGGCAGTTCACTCGTCGCTCATAAACACATTTTCCTTCTAGTTTCTTTTATTTGCAGTGGGTTTTTTTTCTTCTCCAATTATTATAATTGACATTGAAATTATAAAAATAATTATTTCCGAGTTTTGAAATTGACATTGAAAAGGTAAGTGTAAGAAAGGCATATTATATCTTATGCATGACGATGTTTAAACAAAATATTAATTAATCTTAATTTTGAGCAACGGATATAAGCGATTTTAAAAGCTTGTGTCAGAAAAGTTTATTTCATTTTTTAAATAGAAGATTTTTCAGGAGGCTTTATGAATGCATGTGACAGTTATAAATTTGTTGTTCTGATTCTGATAGAAAAATATGTGAAAATAAAAATAAAAAACCCTTATAACTCGCGCATAGGGTGTGGCGGGCTAGGTTATAAAAGATTTTAAGTACAAAGTATTTAAAGCATAATAATTATAGTCCGTTTGAGTTTTATAAATCAACGAAAAATGGCTTGTTAATTTACGTCTTGCAAAATATTTTAACTATTTTGATATGTCATGACTTTTTAATGGCATACGAACTAAGGCAAAAAAATTCAAAATTTTTGCATGATTAATAAAAATGTTTTCCATAGACCTTAATAGTAAAAATGGACCAAAAATTAATAGAAATCCATGGGAGTTCAACCTAATGACCAGGAACAGCATTTGCTCCGTATACCTTTAAAAATCCTTTGCGGAGCTAATTGGTCATCTAATCTCCTATTGTTAGTCCTTTCACTTATGTTCAATTGGGCCCAACACCTGGCTGTTCCGTCAGATAAACACACCATTTTAGGTATTATTAAAATTAATGAATTATTTAGCATTAGATCATATGGAAAACTTTTTTGTTTTAGAAAATAACATCTTGATTTTTGTTATCAGAGTTCGTATACTAATAAAAAGTTTATTTGTGTTTAAAAAAATAAATTTTATTTGAGAGACATAAGAATTTAAAATAATTTTCGTTGATTTATAGAACTCAAATGGACTATAGATAAAAATAAAAATAATCTCGTCTTCGCCAAAAACTAACAAATAAAGGTAATAACAAAACTACCGAACTTGAATGATCAATCTCATAGTCCAGAGAAAATGACAAAAACGAATCAGTCATACCGGAGAATTGGTGGATCGCAATGGTCCTGACTTGGTACAGGCATTTCAAAAGAAATGGTGGGTAAAATGAAAGACAGTTAATAAGAAACCGTTGTAAATTGTTACCATCTATTATTTCCTGGTTAAGTTTATGACAGTTCAAGACAGAAAACACAAATCTGTCATGACCTAATATTTCCTGCAACAATAACAGTTAGTGGATATCTTGTCAAGAACTGCCTTTTACTATGGCAATGGTGGACAGGTGATAAACAATACAGGTAAAATTGTCAACTACTGCCCAAAATTGTAACAATTTAGGACAGTGATTAACAATCCAGGTAAAGACTGTCACGATCTATGAGAAACTGTACCAATGTCGGACAGTGCAGGCCAATGTAGGACAGTGCATTATAGGCGGAAGGTAATCACTGTCACAAACTGTCCTTGATTGTATAGTGGTGAAAATGGTAATTCACTGTTGTTTGGCAGCTTTTTCACAGTAAATATCAGTGTTAGGCAGTTAAAAAATGACTGTGTCTGGTATAGTACACTTTTTGGTTCATAGTGCCTATGACCATTCATGCAAGAACGAAAGAGTTCTTGGTTTTACCGACATACAACAGTCCGAACAAAGTACATTCAATACCGTAAATGACATTTTCAGTAGAGTAGTCCAGAGGGTCGTGGGAAAAATTTTGATGTTCTTTCCCTGTTAAAGGGTAAGTTCACGATTTTTGACATATGGTCTTAAATTGTTCAGAACAATGTTTTATAACAGTGTGCAAATTTTTTCTCTCATATCTTAACTTATAAGGTACCAGTCTTGTATTGCAAGTTCTTGCGCGGGTGGACGTCAAAACATGGAGGCTATTAAAATATAGTGCCTTTTCCCTGAGTCGTTTGTAGCATTGCTTTTCATGCATTTTTTCTAACTTTTGGCTTAAATTGAAGGTAAGACACCAAACTTTGACATCACTAACTTTTTGAAATGTAAAAATTGCATTATTAAATAAAACAGTTCTCATGAAAAGGGGGGTATTTTTGAAATGGAAGTTAAAGTGAAAGTAGGAAAAAATCTATTTTTAGTTCAACCAACTGTGGTTTTCTTATCTTCGTGCGACTTTTTTTCGGCCCACCCTTTAAAATGTTTTCTGACACTTCCTTTATTGAAAAAATATAGCAAAAGTTGTATTGAATCATTTTAACTATTTTTTAAAAAATTCCAAAAATCTCAGGTTTACTATAGAAGTCTATGGGAAAAACAATACAAGACTGCGACCTGATTACTGGGATTTATAGTAAAGTTGAATATTAAATAAGTGCTTATTATCTGTTTTATTCTAAAGAAAATCATGTCTTTGAACACTTTATAAAGATTTTTATTACTTTTTGCTTAATTTGTTTCAGCTACCCTTCAGTTTTTGCTCTTATAGTACTTTTTGACCAAATTTGGACATTAAAATAGATTTTGTCTCTTTTATGAGAACCAGTGGATTTAAATGTCTATTTCCTTTATCTTTAGTAAGAATGACTTTATTGCACTGCTAATATGCAATGTAAACTGTCATATTTTATCCGGTGTAACTTTTTCAGCACTTTGCATATGTTCAGTTCAAACTAAGAAATGAAGGCCTTTTTTACCTCTCCACACATATGGGAACTGTTCTGATTTTAAACATAATGACTTTCTAACCAAACAAATGGTGTGAAAATGTTCTAGATAAACTTTATGACTGATTTCAGCAAAAAAACTCCAAACAAATTCAGTATTTTTTTCTTTATGGTGTTTTGTGATGTGCAAAATTTTGGCTTTTTGTATGCGGTAAGTTAAAAACTGCAATTTTACAGTTAATAAGCCCACTTTCTCTTCAAGTTTGATAACCTTGATCAATATGTTGGAGATTTCTGTCTTCTACAACTTCTTCCCATGTAACATCTCAAGTTTCATCAGCCTAGTATCTGAAATCTCTAAAAAATGGGCCATTTATGTATGCCTGGGGCACCAATTTTACCTGAAAAATCCTTAAATTGGTATATAAAATCCAATTGTGTTCAAAATAATGTATTCTATTCCACATTTATAACTTTTGTTACAATAATCTTGCCAATTTTGTCAGGTTAAAACAACTGATAGGTCTCCTTCTTATATTTGGATAAACAAGAGGCTCCAAGTTGTCTTTGTAGTAAAAAATGGGGTTCCTAACATAGTTTTTTCTACTTCAAGAACTTAAAACTGTCAATAAAAGAATATTTTTGCACTCAATCCATTGCTAAGGTAGTATTGGCATCACTTCAACTCGCATATTCTATTTGAATATAACCCAACAAGGACAGAACATTAAAGTGTTCATTTTAAGTCAATATAGAGAAAATTGGCCAAAACCTTGAACAGGGTACCCTTTTAAAAATTGTAATAAAAAAATCAATGAAAGCATTTTTGCTATGGTTTTTTCTTAATTTGATTGAAAAATGTATAAAGAAACAGAAAAACAACTTTATTTAGAAATATCAAATCATCTTTGATCCTAATAGGTACCAGTCTTGTATTGCAAGTTCTTGCGCGGGTGGACGTCAAAACATGGAGGCTATTAAAATATAGTGCCTTTTCCCTGAGTCGTTTGTAGCATTGCTTTTCATGCATTTTTTCTAACTTTTGGCTTAAATTGAAGGTAAGACACCAAACTTTGACATCACTAACTTTTTGAAATGTAAAAATTGCATTATTAAATAAAACAGTTCTCATGAAAAGGGGGGTATTTTTGAAATGGAAGTTAAAGTGAAAGTAGGAAAAAATCTATTTTTAGTTCAACCAACTGTGGTTTTCTTATCTTCGTGCGACTTTTTTTCGGCCCACCCTTTAAAATGTTTTCTGACACTTCCTTTATTGAAAAAATATAGCAAAAGTTGTATTGAATCATTTTAACTATTTTTTAAAAAATTCCAAAAATCTCAGGTTTACTATAGAAGTCTATGGGAAAAACAATACAAGACTGCGACCATAACAAAGATATTGGAGATTATTTATTTGAAATAGTCCACTACTCTACATTAGGGGACTACTTCAGTTAATCAGAATTTCTACTGAGTAGTAAAAAATCATATTAGTTCAAACGTTTAAGTGATCATGTGGTAAGTCCAATAACCAACAATATAATTAAAATAATCAAAAGTCAACAAGATCATTTAGTATTTTCAAATTACTTTCTACATAAAAATCTTTTTAAAAACGTTTTATTAATCTGTTATCTTTTTGTTTTAAATAGAACTTTAAAATCAATTAATTAAAATTAAAATTCTATAATCCAAAAAAATATTTTTGTTTTATTTTTATTTACTATTAAGAAAGAAGTTGTGTATTCAAATGTAAGCCATCATATTTCATTGAAAATAATTGTGATATAATTATGTAAATTACAGGTCATTCTTTTTCTAATCCCCCACTGGGTTTGCTAAAAGTGTTAATTAATGTGAATTTATTGTCCATTGTCTCTCAGCAGGTACCTGTGTAATGGTTAGGTAAACATAATTGTAATTAGTCACAGCTGACTTGGGGTGAAATAAACAGGAAATTCTAATTATCAATACCTACAGGTGTCAAAACCTAATATACAAACATTCAAAAACAATATTTTATGTACTAGATCATTTTATTTTCATTCTAGCATTTAAAACAATTATGTGATTAATATGCAAGATTATTACAACACAACATGACTTAGATAATTAAAAATGACTTATTTAAATTGATTTTTATACCAAAAAAGCATTATTACTAATTAAAGAATGGGTCACTGTCAAAAGGAGACTTTGTGGTATTCAGATGTTTTGTGTAATTTAAAATGACAGAAACCAAAAGATAAAAAATAAAATTCCATTTTTGTCGGCTTATTAAATTGAATATAAAAGTTTAATTGATATAGCATAATTAGATATTGCATTAGAAATCATATGACAAATTTTCATTTTTTTGTGAACTTTCCCTTTAAATTGCTAGTATAATCAAGAGTAATAATGAGCATATTGCAGGTCGTACAAGTTGATGTTCTACCGGTTTTTGATTTGCAGGTCGAAATAGAAGGTGGGGGGTATGAGTTGTTGGGGAATTTTTGAATGTCCGTAAGATTGAAAGAGCATGGTTTAATAATTTGAAATGAATCTGAAGTTTTGCAATAAAAATTACCCTCTGCCTGAACATATGTCAAATTGGTGGTGTCCAAAGATAGACCCACTTCTTAAACATGGAACAGAAAACAAAAAAAAGACGAGTTCAAAAACAGCTTTGTCAACGATTCTTTGCTTAGAATAGGCACAAATAACCGGAATTTTGAATTCGCGGATATTGGTTCTTTATCACTCTAATGAAAGTGGTACCTTTGACTATTATATAATTTTTGAGATTTCACTTACATACTGCCGTGTTACCGGTGCTACTGGCTACGTTAGGTTTTTTGTAACGACGTTGACACCTTCTAATGTTACATATTAAAAGTATCATGAAAAGAACAGCAAAAACTGTGCAACCACATACTATCGTTACAATTTGTCCGGTTGTAATGCAGCATTCATAATAACTGTTACAATAACTGAAGCTGCAATAGCTGGAGTAAGTGACATGGTAGCAGTATCCATTACAGCTAGCCATTACCAAGCACGCACTTCAGCTGAAACAAATAGAAATGAAAATTTTAAATTACAACTACAATGGCAATGAAGTTTGCAACACCTGAAGGATCATTAAAACGCTTTGGCTACATCTGAAGGCTCTTCAAAATGTTTTACTCGAACGACTTTATATGAATATCAAGATTGTAGAACAAAAAAAAACTGGAACCCATTAGAACTAGAACCTAAATTATGTGCAAACGTATCCCATGCCTTGTGTAGGAAGAACCACATACAATTCCATGGCTTTGATAAATACTTCAACACAAAACAAAGCTGCAAATGCCTGAACAGGTGATCCCCAGTGTTCAAAAATCTATCAGCAGCGCTAGCGCTATAATCACTTCGGATTGTATAAACAAAAATACAATAAAGAAGCAAAGGTATACCAAAAGGTTAATTATACATCATTATTCTGAAAAGGGAAAGATATAATCGGTAGACAAAATATCCTCATAACGGAACAAATCACATAACAACTAAACCGCAATTAGCAACGTGAACTCAAGCCAGAGAAAAAAAAACTAAGGTGCTTCAGAAGAGAAAGCAGTTCCTGCTTGCTATTGCACACGTTGCCAAAGATCGATTTAATGTTGGTTCAATCAGGAGAGAAAGACTTTACCAAACTCTATGTAAAAACAAAATCTACGCTCATCTGAGAGATAGGAACCCCGTATTTGTCTAATATTACATGATGTCTGCCGTAAAATTTCTTGAGTGATGACAACAACTTTGGAGCATAGTACCCTTGTTTTAAGAGGAAGTAAGAAAGAATAATTGATTCTGATGGTGCCGGCAGGCGAACCATACTTTGGTGTTAACTCTTGTCTTCATTATCAAAACATTTTCGTCTAACTCAGATCTTTTAAAACAAAACTACCGAACTGGTATTATTTAAACTGATGATCAAACTGAAATGTTCAAGAACAGTATCAAAACAAGGTTAATTAAGACAAACCGAGAATTAAATGCCAGAATGTTCCTGACTTAGTTCATGCATTTAAAAAAAGATGGGGTAAACAAGGTTTCATGGCGCCAAAACTCCCTCTTCCATTGTGATTTTAAGGTCCAGTTATAACACAAAACACAACATGGCATCCTAGGAAACCCAGGGTTCTTCTCTCGCTTACTCAATCATCACCCCTAGGACATTTGGTATGATTTTGTTTGTTTTGCGTTCAGGATCTGATCTTGAACTTCACAAAGTTTATAGATAGAAATATGTTTAAACTGCATTAGAAAAATGTAATGCGACCAATCAGAAGGCTCAATACAAAACTATCATTTTCGAGCATTTTCATGTGTTATGTCCCAGAGGTGATGATTGAAAAAGCGAGAGAAGAACAACCTGGGTTTCCGAGGATGACAACATGGTTGTGAAGACATTATAGAGATATAAAGGTGATCAAATAAGTGCAACAAACAACCAAAAAACTAATGTAACGATCACCAATCACTTCGTCTGACATTATTTTGATTTTTTCTAAAAGTTACTGGTATCGAAAGAAAAATTCTTTTTTTATAACCTTTTTCTAAAACACCAGGTTTCTTTCCTTGTAATGCACATGGTCGATATCCTCGGTGCTGGATTTGGCTTCCTTGTTCGAACGTTTTGGTTTTGAGTACTTTTCGTTTTCAACAGATTGGATTTGACCTTCCAATGTTTTGATTTAAATGCTACTGATGAGAGGTTACTCCTTGAAATATCGATATATAGCATATCCAAATGAACCGTTTATACCCGCGTTTTGGTATTTGTAATTCTAAATCTGGTCAGCTTTTGAGACAAAGGTGCCGTATTAAAAAAATCAGAATTTATGTTTGTGACCATTGAAATGACAACATTTTGTTGAAAAATCTCTTCTCCAAAAGTGATAAATGTATTGTCAATAAGATCAAGCATACCGCAAACCTGACTCATTGTGTAGCAAATCTTTACAACATGTTTTAAGAAAACAACAAATAAAAATTATAACTTAAAATAATACAGTTAAAGGCCTTTTGAATCTTATTTTCACGACCTTTCATGTGGCAAGGTGGTGTACTTAGTAAGACATCTAAAGTTTTAAATATTCAAAATATCTTTTAAGTGCTATTCTCTGTAAGAATAAGGCAATGAGGGAATTATGATTTTAAAAACACACAAGTTTGACTTTAAAATACTGTTTAAAATGCTTAAAAAGTAACAACAAAATGCATTTGCACTACAAAAGAGTCAGAAATTTGAGATATATTTTTGTTAAAATGCATATAGAATTTGGATCTAAGGGAGATAACTCATGTAAAGTCCGACTAAAACCCTATAATTGTAACAAAACATTTTCTCCATCCTCTGACACTGGAGATGTCAACTAATGGTTGTTTCTTTACCTGAAGGCTATTTTGAATGACAAGAATGCCCAAATTTTCGGACATAAAGTCCTTCTTCAGGGGCTAAAAAGTAAAAGGATGTTCACACATCGACTGACGAGGACAGAATGACATGAAATTGAATCGAAGAACATCATGTGGTATTTTGATCCTGAACTTGATGACTAATATATAAATATTAAGAAAAGGTCTGTCTTTTTACATTCATACCAAAGGGTTATACGGAACATTCTGTTGCGCAATTTCAAGTCCATCGTCTTGAAGGACGAACACATGTCGACAGTGTTCGACTCGCCACCCCTGACTGCTTTTCGCAAAGGTAAGAGTTTGAGGCAACATCTTGTCTCCAGCTCATTTGACAAATCCAAGAGACGTCCTCGCTCTGACTTTTCAGGCACCAGGGGTTGTGGTCGATCAATCTGTGTCACATGTCCTTTTACCTGGGAGACTGAAGAGATAGTTGGCCCCTCCAACACCTTCAAGTTGAAGAACGGTTACACCTGCATCTCCGAAAATGTCATTTACGCCATCCGCTGTGCCAAGTGCCTTAAAATTTACGTAGGAGAAACTTGTCGTCGACTGGGTGACAGATTTGCTGAACACAGGAGAAGTGTTTTCAAATGCGACGATTGCCCAGTCGGCCAGCACTTTTCATTGCCAAACCATGGCGTCAAGGATATGCAGGTGACAGTTCTCCTTGAAACATGCACCGGCGAAAAACAAAGACAGTTTTTTGAGCAAAGAATAATCAACTTTTTAGGCACTTTTCAACCCTTTGGTATGAATGTAAAAAGACAGACCTTTTCTTAATATTTATATATTAGTCGTCAAGTTCAGGATCAAAATACCACATGATGTTCTTCGATTCAATTTCATGTCATTCTGTCCTCGTCAGTCGATGTGTGAACATCCTTTTACTTTTTAGCCCCTGAAGAAGGACTTTATGTCCGAAAATTTGGGCATTCTTGTTTTATTTGTTTTAAAAGTTTTATTTCTTTGTATTTCTTATTTAGTTTTTACCTTTTAAATGTGGCTTCACCATCCATTTATTTATCTATTTTATTTATACACAAGCCACAGTGCAACATACTTTATTTATTTTGAATGACACTTTATTGTCAAAACCGTGTGTTTTTAAAATCATGATTCAAAAATTTTCGATTTTGCCTGATTCTTACAGAGAACTGCACTAAATAATTCAAAAACGTTAACAAAGCTTCACTTTCACAGATTTGTTTTTTATTTAGGGGTGGATACAGGATTTCCTGGGCCGGTTTGGGTACCTTTCAATCTATTTTTGTTATTTTTAGATATAGATTTTCAAGGAACATCCCCTTTTATCCTCATCAGACTATATACGGACACTTTTAGCCGGGGTAATCGCTAGCGATTAGCCACGGCTATAGCTACGAAAGCCTTTTGGTAAGCTGTCAGATGGTTATTCCGGCGGTTCACCAAAAACCTATCAACTTAAATATCAATACACGCTTTACTTTGTTGTCATTTGTATTTCCAGATCTGTTACTCTCAATTATGTAATAAGACTTATTCATTTAGTTTTCAAATTTTGTACAAGTATGTAAGACGCCTATCTGATGCGATAGTATTAAATGATTAATAAATAAAGAATACAATTTTAAGCGGATTGATATTTTGTTTATAGGAGTGTTCGTCGATCTCATTAGTGATGTCATATTCACTAATTTGCATCTCATTAAGTGTCAAACTGGATGGTAATACACAGTGCAATAAACAATCATTGATGGACAGGATAATTTACCCAAAGTTCAAATCCTCATAACTTTTTTATTTGATCAGATAAAATGGTTCTGTAAACTGTTCTTTGAATAAGAATTATTCATATTTACCATAATGAGTTTTGAAAAATGCCTAAAAATAATCATTCTGTAAAATCGTTTCTGATCAAGTAATTTTTCATTGAAGATTTTTAATCCACCAGGATGAAAAAAGGGGACTTCCGGCTTAATCGACTATTTTATTCAAGTTCTGATTTGCAAAATCTTTTTCATAGGAATCCTTGTAAAAATTCCTGCCTGCTTTTTACAATCAGGTTTGCAATATATCATTCCGTTTTTTGAGAAAGTAATGGTTGAATAAGGGAAAAAAACGCAATGTTTTATAGTTTGTTGAGGCAAATAGTTTTACACAAGTGGGCTAGCCAACTGTTATAAAGCTTTAATATGATTATCTTATCCACTGGAGGAAGAACGGTGTTGTATTTGGAGTTTGTGGCCAAAAGGTGTATTGACAAAACGACTGTAGAATTGTTTTTTATTCATTCAATTTTGAATTTATTTTTATTGAATACTTCATTATATTTTATCAATTATATGTCAATGGTTTTCATAAATATTGCACAGTTACATTGTTACAGGGGACCAAAGACAGACCACGCCTATAAAATCAACTTTTTAAAATTTTTGTTCGATTTTCAAAATCTTTTTTTATCTCTTGAAATCCTTATGAATATTCTTTTTACAATAAAAAGTAGTTTTTTTTAGTTTTTTTTTTGCTACACATGAACAATTTAGAATTTGTAGATTACCCCGGCTATCAGTACTTTCAGTACTTTGATTCAAATGACTCTAGATCTGCCTCAATTGATTATCATATTATGCCATAATAAATAATAAATTATTAAATGAAATTTTAATGCCCTATCTACGAAACAAGGGAGCATATAGTGTTCGGTACATTCGTCTGTCCGTCCCAAACTTTGCAAGATGGTTCAGTATGTCTTATTGACATTCTTGTTAAATATATTGTTTGCATTTAAATTAAAAGCCATAATCAAATTTGTTTCGCTTTACACATGTTTCAAGTCAAGGACTGTTTGATGTTCCTATGAACAACAAAAACTGGAACAATGTCATAAAATGAAAAAAAAAAACATTCATCAAAACATTTTTGCATAACAGCATTTTCAGTGAGTCACATCAATACTGATATCTTCTTTCCGAAAGTTAATTTCTAAAAAGGAGTGCAGTCTTTTTAAAAAAAAAATGAAAACCATTAAAAATTAACCAGCTAGCCTACTTGAAATAGTTTGACATATTGATTTTTTTATTTCTGTTCGTTTATTTTGCATTATAAGACTAAACATAGTTAAATTTATACATTTATTTTTCCCATCGGGAATTTTCTCTGCTGTTTTAAACATGTTACGAAAAAACTTACAAATAACGAATTGTGCATATATCAAAAATGTCAACAAACTGGTCTCCATTCAAACTTAAAAATACCCCACAAATGAACAAATATATACAGCTTTTAATCGAGGGGTTCTATTTGAAATGCATCAGTAGTTTTTAAAAAGTTTTAAAGACTAAAAATTCTTTCTTTTGTAATGTTTCTCTATTCAAAATTATTCAATCGGGCATCTTTTTATACGTCATGTTTATTATAAAAATCTATCAAATTGATCAATGCATGAATTTTTTTGCTGTCATTCGATAAAGTTAATTGGTTGCGTTTCATTTTCATAATTTTAGATTTGATTTTTTTCGGTATTCACAGGGGTGCAATTTTCATTTATCTGTATTTTTTTAATTACATATGGAAATTATGAGGGTTTATGTTGTTGTTTTGTTTCATTATTTTTGTTTGTGAGTGTTTTAAACATCATCAAATTTAAACGGTAATCACAAACGGTCAGCAGTTGTATACACGTATGCTCTAAAAAGTCTTCTTCATATTTGAAAGAAATATCGATATACAGCATAACAAAATTAATCGTTTTATACCCGTTAATGGTATTTGTTTTTTGTAAACCACTGGGTTGGTAATCGCTCCTGGTGGACCAGAGGTCCCCAAGGGTAATCACAAGCCTGGTCGTCAGACTTGTCTGAAAAGAATTTCTCAATATTATTAAAATATTTTTTGTTATTGAAATTTCCGATATGTTAAATTAAAAAAAATTGTTTAAAACACCCGGTTTCTTTCCTAGTTATAAGCTTGGTCGTTACCCTCGGTGCATGAGTTGGCTTGCCTGCTCAAAAATTTTGGTTTTGAGTTCTTTTCGGTCACTTGTTTTGGTTTTTGATCTTCCAATGTTTTAATTCAATTGCTGCTGATGAGAAGTTACTCCTTAAAATATCGATATACAGCATAACAAAATCAATTATTTTATACCCGTTTTGGTATTTGTATTTTGGATGACCCTTACGGAAGACATTTTCAAAGCTCCATGATGACTTCGAATTAACATTTCAACTGTCAACTTTCCCATCTTATGTATATTATCTTTACGTTTCGCAAATATTAGTTAAATCAAAGTACCGTTGGTACTGACTACTTGAAAGTCATATTTGAACGAACGCAAGCGTATATGTGTGTTGTTTGTTTTACCAAGTATGAATATATGCCGGGCACACACCATCCCATTTGACAGCAAAATTGATTAGGAACTGTATGAAACAAAAGGGCCAAGAAAATTGTTTAAAATTCCATGCCCTCCGTTTTGAAAATTTCTAAATCGGTAAGAGCAGCTTTCATTTATAGTCTGAGTCTTTATCTACAAAAATAATAAAAACATGTTTTATCTTTAAACGCCATTCAGAGAGGCTTTAGTCTCATATTAAAAACGAAAGAATATGGAATATGTGCCAGAAAGACACGATCCACATAATGAAATGATTTTAATAAATGTGCGAAAGCAAAATTTCACTGCGTGTGAAGCGCTTTTCTGGATTAACCTTCATCAGACACGCTTAGGGTAAAAAAAACTTGGAAAACCGGTAGAATATTAGATTGGATAAAACAAAAACAGAAGCCAAAAAATATTACAACAAAGACCAAACAGATAAACGTATCAAATTTTAAAGAAATAGTCAAACGTTGTAAAATTTTTGAAATATGTAAACTGTGGCTTTCCAACACATATTCCAGTAATCGAAAATATATAAGAGCATACAACTGAAGCATGGGGAAGCTTTCTACGACCTCCACACGGCACTAAAGCCAAACTCTGAAATAATATTAAAAACGAAAGAATATGGAATATGTGCCAGAAAGACACGATCCACATATTGAAATGATTTTAATAAATGTGCGAAAGCAAAATTTCACTGCGTTTGAAGCGCTTTTCTGGATTAACCTTCATCAGACACGCTTAGGGTAAAAAAACTTGGAAAACCGGTAGAATATTAGATTTGATAAAACAAAAACAGAAGCCAAAAAATATTACAACAATGACCAAACAGATAAACGTATCAAATTTTAAAGAAATAGTCAAACGTTGTAAAATTTTTGAAATATGTAAACTGTGGCTTTCCAACACATATTCCAGTAATCGAAAATATATAAGAGCATACAACTGAAGCATGGGGAAGCTTTCTACGACCTCCACACGGCACTAAAGCCAAACTCTGAAATAATATTAAAAACGAAAGAATATGGAATATGTGCCAGAAAGACACGATCCACATATTGAAATGATTTTAATAAATGTGCGAAAGCAAAATTTCACTGCGTGTGAAGCGCTTTTCTGGATTAACCTTCATCAGACACGCTTAGGGTAAAAAAACTTGGAAAATCGGTAGAATATTAGATTGGATAAAACAAAAACAGAAGCCAAAAAATATTACAACAATGACCATACAGATAAACGTATCAAATTTTAAAGAAATAGTCAAACGTTGTCAAATTTTGGAAATATGTAAACTGTGGCTTTCCAACACATATTCAAGTAATCGAAAATATATAAGAGCATACAACTGAAGCACGGGCGGGGAAGCTTTCTACGACCTCCACACGGCACTAAAGCCAAAATCTGAAATAATATTAAAAACGAAAGAATATGGAATATGTGCCAGAAAGACACGATCAACATATTGAAATGATTTTAATAAATGTGCGAAAGCAAAATTTCACTGCGTGTGAAGCGCTTTTCTGGATTAACCTTCATCAGACACGCTTAGGGTAAAAAAACTTGGAAAATCGGTAGAATATTAGATTGGATAAAACAAAAACAGAAGCCAAAAAATATTACAACAATGACCATACAGATAAACGTATCAAATTTTAAAGAAATAGTCAAACGTTGTCAAATTTTGGAAATATGTAAACTGTGGCTTTCCAACACATATTCAAGTAATCGAAAATATATAAGAGCATACAACTGAAGCACGGGCGGGGAAGCTTTCTACGACCTCCACACGGCACTAAAGCCAAACTCTGAAATAATATTAAAAACGAAAGAATATGTTGCTATTCCAAAATAAACAAGAAAAAATACATCATGCACATCTACATGTGGTGTACTTCCTTCATGTAAAGCTTAATCAAAATCAATAAGCAGTTAAGCAGGAGTTGCACTTACGAGGTCATCCATTAAACATAATTTAAAAGTCCAAGTCTTATTACCTCCCCTGAATGATATCCGACAGCAACGAAAATTCTATATGCACAAACTATTATATATATCTATGATATTATGTTCTTCATTCATGCAAAGTTTCATCACAGTCCATCAAGAGGTTTAAGGGTGGGTTTTTCTACAAGGTATGTGGACAGACGGACAAAGAGGATGATTCCTATATATACCCCCAAACTTTGTTTGCGGGGGTATTGATTTTTTTAGTTGATAAAGTACCTAAAAAAATGACCTCTGCTATATGCTGTTTCAACTGGATCGAAACTCTGAATACATCTACATGTAATGAAACAAGGAACACTGTGAGCGACCTCATACAGGGATACCCAATATTTAAATTGGGCACTTTATTTATATTAAACTTAAGTCCAATTATCTCCCCTGAATAATATTTGACAGATGCATTGACAAATTTTCATGAGGATTTCCATATGATATACTTTCATTAAAATCTATTAAGTCGTTTAGAATGAGTTGTGCTTACAAGGTATGTCCCGACAGACAGGGTGGTTCCTATATACACCCAAAATTGTTTGGGGGGAATGCAATAGGTTATGATTGTATGAAAATTTCAGAATGATATTGGACAGCGATGAAAGTTCTTCCTGCACAAAGTCTATATGATGCAATTCCTTCATGTAAAGTTTCATCAAAATTTATAAAGCAGTTTAGGAAAATTGCGCTTACAAGGTATGTGGACAGACAAACAGACAGGGAGACTCCTATATGCCCGGTATTTTTTACCTAATTCAAACAACATAAACATGTTCGTCAACTCTGTAAATGTACCCTGAGGAGTTAAGGTATACTCATATAACTGCCCTTTTCATATCTGTACGATTTAACATTATATTTACATCCATGTCTAGCCTTGCCATTTTAAACACACTATATTGAAAATTATGTCTCCCCCCATTTTTGTGGGGAGACATATTGTTTTTGTCGTGTATGTCCGTCTGTTCGTCCGTCTAACCGTCTGTCCGTCACAAAGTTTGTCAGCGCAACTCCCCTGAAACTACTGAACCGAATTCAACGAAACTTGGTATATAGGAAGGATATTATATGTAGTTGTGCATATTACCAGGAAATTTTGATCCACAAATTTTTGTGGGAGCTATGGCCCTTTGAACTTAGAAATTTGCTGAAAATCCCCTTTTATCATCTTGTCAGCGCAACTCCTCTAAAACTACTGAACCGATTTCAACGAAACTTGGTACATGTATACAGGAAGGACACCATATGTAGTTGTGCATATTACCAGGTAATTTTGATCCTCAAATTTCTGTGGGAATTATAGCTATTTGAACTTAGGAATTTGCTGAAAATCCTCATTTATCATCTTGTCAGTGGTGCAACTCTTCTTAAACTACAGAACCAAATTCAATGGAACTTGGTATGTCTGAAGGACATTATATGTAGTTGTGCATATAATCAGGAAATTTGGATCTTCAAATTAATTTGGGAGTTATGACCATTTGAACTTAGAAATTTGCTGAAAATCCTCAATTATCATCTTGTCAGCGCAACTGCTCTAAAACAACAGAACCAAATTTAAAGAAACTTGGTATATAGGAAGGACACCATATGTAAAAGTGCATTATACCAGGAAAATTTGATCATCAAATTTGCCACGCATTTTATCTTTTTTATTGTCTGTTGTTGTCTATTTGATAACGGATGAAGCCAATACCTACTTCCATCACAACGTAAGCATTCGTCTTTTACACATTTTTTCAACAACTTTTTGACAATGTCAACGTGCCCTTGCTCAGATACCTTATACAGAGACTGTCTGTCGGCCAAAGACGACTTTATGCTAAGAAGGAACTTTACAATGCCTAGATGACCATTTAATTGACTTTAAATGTCAAATTGGCGCCTTTGTCCAAAAGACACTTGAGTATTTCAACGTTCCCTAACTTTGTGGCTACAAATGCAACCGTCTCTCCAATCTGCATTGTGTCCTTTGTTATCCATATATTTTAGCAACAAATTTGTTGTTTCATAATCATTTCTGGCCACGTTATCACTGCTGACCTCAGCATCGTGAACAATGACTTACTTGGCGATGTTTTGGCTAAATGGCCTATTTATTGTGAGCCAAGACGAGTCAACTAGAGCTATAATTTTAAAACCATTATGGATTTAGTTGAAGACTGTGCCAGAAAATGGGCCAAAAAAGAACAGGAGAAAGAATGTGACGTTTTGTCAGAATGGGTAAAAGCTGTACGGTCAATGGTTTTGAAAAGAATCAATTCTTTAAAAGGCTCGATGAGCACTAATGCAACATTTCCATTTTCAGCAGCGCTAATATTGCCAAAACACTGTCCACCTTACATGACAAATATTATGTTGTACCTACAGACAAAGCACCAAATAACATCATTTTTGTGTGCAAGAATTACTATATTGACTGTTTGACAGCTGAATCGGGGGTTGGTTGTATTAGCAATAGCACCACATACACGGCTACAACACTGTCTAAGGAGGAAATCATTGGCAATCACAAATCTGTCATTTCCTCCTTCAGCCTTTCTGTTGGTGCCAATAATGATGACTACATTGAAGGCTGCTGGCGGTTGTCCATTGTGGTTTTTCTAAATTGCCGTTTAATGGTGGGCTATGTCGCGTACACTTATTCCACATCTCATTATTTTCTACATAAAAGTCCATACAAACAGCTGTTAATTGCAGGGTCATCAACCTCTTTCAATTCTGTTGACTTCAATACTTACGACAATAAAATCCAGCCTCCAGAAATATTCCGATTGTTGTAATTCTATAAATGGTGTCAATCAAATGTGGATCCTGAAGAATTCGAAAGAACTGATGGAAAAGTTAGATAAGATAAGATAAGATATGTTTATTTGATAATCAAATCGCCCTTTCAGGCAGTACAATTATTGTTAATTTCATACAATGATTATGGGTGACTGTACAATGATTGAATAATAAAAAAAATAAAAATAAAAATAAAACAAAATAGAAGAAACAGAATGAAGTATAATGTATAATAGGTTAATAAAGGTTCACCAAGCACAGTGACCACTTTAAATTATACATTACAGTAACTGCAGCAAGAGACATGGCCCACAATGACAATATTATTCATGTACAACATGTTTGATAGTTATTTTCACTCAGTAAAACCTCCTTTTTGTTTTTTAAATTTTTAATTAATTTATATAAATTACTTATTACAAATTTATCCTCAGATGACAATAACCAAACAAATTTGTTATAAATATTTAATGAACTGAAATTTTTATATTTATTGATATTATTTGCAAAATTTCTTTTCTTTCATTTTCAAGCGGTTCACATTTTAGTAGAAAGTGACATTCATCTTCAACATTATTTTGCAAGTTTTACATATTCTTTTCTGCCGTTGGGTTCCCGTATATCTAACTCTTTCGAATTCTAAATCATGTGCACTAATGCGAAATTTTGTGAATAATCATCGAGATTCTTAACTCTAAACCAGTTTCATCTTGTAACAGCATTAAAACATTCGATTTCTCCACACTTTACACTTTTATTCCATATGAACAGCTGAAACCGCGATTGGCACAACTTATTAAACACAGCATTTTCAAAAAGAATGGAAAACGCAGGTACAAATTTCCAGAAGACCAAAATAATCGCTTAACTTTCTCATTGACAGCATATTTGTTCAGTTTGATGGACGTGTTTTTCAGCAAACATTAGGGATTCCAATGGGAACTACTTGTGTACCTTTGTTTTCTGATTTGTTTCTTTATTCATATGAAGCAGACTTCTTACAATCACTTCTAAACAAAAACGATCGTATTCTAGCTCTCTCTTTTAATCTCACTTTCCGTTATATTGATGGTGTCCTTTCACTGAACAATTCTCGATTTGGTGATTTCTCCATCTCATATATCACCAGGAGCTTGAGATAAAGGACACAACGGATTCTAGGAAGTCATCACGTTTGTCGAAAAGCTTTTTTGAAAGTTTTCTTTGAAAGTCAATTTCAAGATGTTGATCTTAATATTGAGCAAACTCCATATAATCCGTAATGCCCTTAGTCTCAAGTTCCTGAGGATATATAAGACGGATAAAGTAACCAAATCGAGAATTGTTCAGTGAAAGAACAAAAAGTGTTCAAAATTTGTACAAGTTTGTAAGACGCCTTTCTGATGCAATAGCATTCAATTACTAATAAATAATACAATAGCGGATTGATATTTTGTTTATAGCAGTGTTCGCAGATCGTATTAGTGATGTCATATTCACTACTTTGCATCTCATTAAGTGTCGAAACAGTGTGAGAGACAGTATAATTTACCCAAAGTTCAAATTCTCATAACTTTTTTTTATTTTATCAGATAAAATGGTTCTTTAAACGTTCTTTGAAGAAGAATTTATTCATATCTACCCTAATTAATTTTGAATTTTTTTTTAAATTGTTTCTTGGCCAAGTCATTTTTTATTAAAAATTCTAATCAACCAAATTTTTTATCTTTGGAACCACTGAATGTATTTATTTATAAGATGCACTACAAAAACGATCTTTTCCTGAAAATTGTTCAACCAAAAATAAATTTTAAATCATCTTGAAAAACAAAAAAGTTATGACAATTTATAAAGACGTTTTTAAACACAGAAATTTTATTTTCTATTAGCCCTCCAAAAATGTCCACAGTTAAGTGCTGACCGTTCACGGGCGAACATTCCTTTTGAGATTGCTCGCCTGCAAACAGCTGACAGGGGAAAATCCAAATAGGAATGTTCGCCGTGACGTATTTTTGAGGTCATAGCAATACTTTGCAAGTGTGACTTCTCTGGTACTGCTTAACAGATTTCAATGAAATTTTGGACTGTTTGTCATTTTAAATTGATAAATTCTACAGGAGTTACAGGACAGATTTGCTTAAGTTGTATTCATCTCTGATGTATGTATAATAAAACTAGTTTTAGTTTAGGGTCGAACAAAGTCAACATGAATTGTCAAAGTAAATTTTTAACTGTTTTTATGTGGAGGAGGGGGCATTGGAAACCAGTAGCATTCGTGTAAATTTGTATGTTATTCCTACAGAATGAGAGAAATCTGATGCTTTTTCAATGGTTTAGCTCATAAACAAACCTTTACAATTCGACAAAATTTTCACAACATCTTCTCATGGGTTATTCCCCATTTTATTTGAATATGTGTTTAGTCAGCCTACAGAACTGAATGTTGCTTGCTCATCTGCAAAAAAATTGTTATACATGTAAACTATATAGAGGAAGTTGTCTGTTGGCCTAAAGAATAAAATCTATCAAATATATAAATAAGCTGTAGCAAACATGCTGTACAGAAGTATCAATTCAGTTGAACATCTGTGTGGCTCATAGTTAAAGGACAAGATATGATAAGTGCTAAATTTGGCCCCCTAATTTACCATTTTTTAAAAATAATTGAACTGAAGTTGAATTATTCTAGATCAGTTCTTAGATGAACAAGGTATTGGAAAATAACATTAATTTTAACTAAATCTTGTTTATTATGTCACAGTGACGTCATCAATTTATGTGAAAATGGCATTTTTGTCAAAAAAAGTGAAAAATCATGCAAATTTTGAGTAGTTTTTGGCAAATTTAACTATGAGCCACACGGAGTACCACAAAGATATTTTTGTAGTCTGTTTCTATATGAAACATGATTATCTACATAAATTATTGTAGTGGTACTCTGTGTGGCTCATAGTTAAATTTGCAGAAAACCACTTCGAAATTGCAGGTTTTTTACAGTTTTTCACCAAATCACGATTTTTAAGCCACTTTGGGTAATTATTTCAACACCATAATGGATCACTTCAAACAAAATAATACTGATATAGTAAAGTGTAACTAATTTCAAGTACATTTCACATACTTTTAGCTCATTTTAACAATTTCAAAATTGGGGGGCAAAATTTAGCCCTTATCATATCTTGTCCTTTGCCGAAAACCACTTCAAAATTGCAGGTTTTTTACAGGTTTTACCAAATCACAATTTTTAAGCAACTTTGGGTTATTATTTCAACACCATAATGGATCACTTTAAACAAAATAATGCTGATATAGTAAAGTTAAACTAATTTAAAGTATATATCACATACTTTTAGCTCATTTTAATAATTTCAAAATTGGGGGGGCAAAATTTGGCCCTTATCATATCTTGTCCTTTGTTCTTTTTCTTAGACTCATTGATGAAAAAGTAAGTCTTGGTATAATCGACTACCAGATAGTTGTACCTGCGTTTTCCATTTTTCTTGAAAAAGCTATGTTTAATCAGTTTAGCCGATCGGGAGTAAAGTTGTTCATATAGAGAAGTGAAAAGTATGAAGAAATCGAAAGTTTTGAGATTCTTGTATATAAAAGTATGAAGAAATCGAAAGTTTTGAGATTCTTGGATTTATTGACAAATGCTACTTCTGGTTTGAGGTTTTAAATCTACAGTAAACCGGGCTTTGTCCGATACCATGCCCCTTCTTAAAATGCATTTGTTTGAAATTGAACATAATAATGTTTTTACGCTCCCAGAGGGAGCGAAAATGGTAGAGATTCGTGTTGTACTATGAGCTGAATTTCTCCTCAATGTCCAGTTGAGCACTCTTGTTTTCCCTAACTTTCAGTGTCTTTTAAACGCTTTTTTCTCAGAAAATTTTGTATGGCATTAAGCACTCTAAAAGCTAATTTGTTTTTATGTTCGAACAAAAAAATGAATAAGGTTAATTCATCGTGTTTTTTACATTTCAAAATTTGAAATATTGAAAAAATACATTATAGCATCGGGAGCGTCACAGGTTAAATTAGCATCATCACGGCCACCAGACGGTCAAACGAGCGAAAGTCTGTTAATTTACCTGTAGCATGGAGATAAATGCGCCAGAAGTCTGTTACTCGAGTTGGTCAAAGACTGTTAATAAAATGTTATCGAGAAAATACCCACAGGTAAGTTGCATTTTTTATTATTAACATTTTTATAGAATCTTATTTGTAAAACAAAATATGTCTGACAAAATGGTTGCTCGTTTTGCATTGATATACAAAATTGCGTTTTGATTGGATTTAAACGAAATAAGAAATTTAAGAAGGCGTCCGACTCAATCAAATTTATATATGTGTACACAATATTCCGACATAACATTTTTATAATTTTCTGTTGTTTTTTTCGATAATTTTACACAAAATGATTGTGTTAAATGTTTGTGATGTGTGAAATGATCTCATAAGATTCTAACCTCAAAATATTGTATGTTTTCGTGTCTTATAAATGAAGATATTGATTGTTATTGAAAATTCGGTCGGTTAATGAGTCATGTCAATTGAATTTTGGTCTGTTAACAGGTCGGTTACGAGTAAATCAATATAGATTATTGCAGCTAGCAATCTGATCTTGAAGGTTCACAAAAATCTTAGTGTTCCCAACTTTATTCCATTCTACATTACCATGTATCTCTTCAAGTAACATGTTCTCCATTTCCACTTATCGATACTTTATGTGAATGGTCAGAAACATATTTCCTTAATTTGTTTTCTGTTCTATGTCTTATTCATCAAAATGCATTTATTTTTTTTTTATTTTTCCAGAATAGAAAATGAAAAGAAAAAGAAATTCGAATTATTGAAACAGAAAGTTTCTATGAAAAAAAAGAAAATCCTAGAATGAAAACCCTTATGACGGAATTAAATTTATAATCCTCAAAGTAAAAATAATTTTTGCTTCCAATGTATGGTGAATACATGTACTTTTACAAATCAAGATTTAAGCAGTGACACTATTGTCATTTAAGACCAAACATAAAAATCTCCGTCTTTCCTGTTACATGTGTGAAACAAAAATATGTCCAAAAGACATAATGTCCCATCTCGCAACATTTATTTTTTTCTGCAATCACTAAAGCATCAACATGGTTGCTAAGGCACTTGTCCGTCATATGGAATGGACTTTAACTTTAACCATTCTTCTATAAGTGGTCATGCGGAAAATATAGGTCACAGCCAGCGTCCGAAGCTTGCATTGTGCTTAGCATCACTAGGTGTACCTACCATAACAATATAGTAATGTGGCACATGTCAGTAATCGTGAATGGACTCAATCCATTTTTCTTTAAGAGGCCATTCATGCAGAAAATATAAGTCACATCCAGCATCCGTAGCATGCATTGTGATAAGCATCATTAGGTGCACCTACCAGACCAATATGGTTGCTATGACACTTGTCAGTAACAAGAAATGGACTTTAACCATTCTTCTATAAGTGGTCATTCATGCAGAAAATATAGGTCACATCCAGCATCCGAAGCATGCATTGTGCTTAGCATCACTAGATACACCTACCATACCAATATGATTGATGTGGCATTTGTCAGTAGGTGGGAATTTGGAAATATGGGGATTTGGGACGGACAGATGAACAGACGGACGGACGAACGGACCCTAAACGGACTAAATGCCCTTCTACTCTTTAGAGTTTACTGAAAATCCTGCTTTAAAAAAGACAGAAAAATGCAAATATCTCCAAATGTATCCAGTATTATTATGGGGTGTAAGATTAACAATTATGATACTGATAGTTCCACTTTTCGGAGTAAATACATTTGAAAAACTCATAAATTCTATTTTTGAACATGTTTTTTTCTTCTACCTCTCATATCGCCTTTTCATTTCATTTATAACTCCGTTGACAAAGTTTTTACTTTTTGTGTCCATTCAATCCGCTAATGATAATCATTTTGTCAGACAGTTTTTGTTTTGGCCAAAAACAAATCATTATTTCAAAAAAGTAATGATTTTGTACATAAATGACTTTTAAAACTAATATTTACTCTTAACAGTCATAGAACCGACTCGAATAACAGACTTCTGGCGCATTTATCTCCATGCTACAGGTAAATTAACAGTTTTTCGCTCGTTTGACCGTCTGGTGGCTGTGATCATATTACAACAAAAGTTAAAAATACATGAAGGTAAAAAAAATTACTTTCTACCAAAACAAAGAACTCCAGCGAGGAAAAAAAGATCTCCCATGCATTTACTCTTTACATGTGTGTCCCTTCATGAGGCTTATAGTTTTTGTAAAATAGGAAATTTTATAGATTTGGAATTTCATTTAAGACCAAATTTAAAGCTTTAGTCAAGAATTTTTTTTTTTCAAATTGACACCCTTAGGCTGCCTTATTTTCCGATTTACATGTCTTGTTATATCATAAAAAGAAGTTTGGCAAAATTTGTAAATGTATTGGAAAATTCAGTTTCCCCGAAAAGAAGTTATGTTAAAAATTGAAACACAATTAATTGAAGTCCGTAGTTCTAAAGACTGTTTAATAAAGACTTCAGTGTGACATACAAGTTCTGTAGAGGGGGACATTTTTTTCAATAATTTAGTTTGAGTGTCCAGTCTTTCGAGAGAGGTTATGCAATATTTTGATTCATTCAAAAAATCCTTACGTAAAGAGGCATTTATTTCACAATAAAGAAATGTTTTCTATCATCTTAGCACTTTTTACACAATTCTTGTAATGCTTGTTTAACGGCCTCCTTCGATGCCAATAGAATCGATGCCTTAATCTAAATTTGGTTATTTACAGTCTATAATTACAATTTTTATGTTCAAGATACTTTTTTAAGTTTTCCATACAAATAAAGTCTTGAAGATGTATCAAATATGGATTTTTTTTCCAATGTTAATTTTTCATTTTTTTTTTCCAATGTTAATTTTTCATTTTTTTTTCTAAAACTGCTGAGGTTTTTTTTGCCATTGATACTATCAAGTGCAAGTAACTTTAATTTGAAAATTCTTATATATAGTTGCAACTAGTGAAGACAAACCAATTACGATCTATCGTATGTCTAATCGGACACCAGTTTGAAACCAGTGCACTTCATTTGAGCGAATTGATATTTCAATTGAGCAAAAAAAAAGTTTCATTTGAGCGAAAAAAGATTTTCATTTGAGCGATTTTTTCTACAGGTAAACTACAGGTAAATTTTGCTTTTACGGGTACTTCTGGAGAATTTGTTTAGTACTAAGGAAACATTTATAGATAGAACAAATATGCAAATAATATGTTTAATATTTAAATAATGTGTTTATTAAAATAATTTCTCACATGCTTAAAAAATGAAAACACTGTCAGATACAAAATTTAAAATGTGAGCTATGTGTGTTAATGTCTAGACTGACTTTATCACTTTACAAATCAACCCAAGCACCAAAGCTTAATAAATTCGAATCAAGTAATTTGGTCACTAGTGAACTTCTGATAAATGTCAATTGAAAGTTCAATCTTTTCCAATAGATAGAAATGAAAAATAAATGAAATCAAAGTATTGAAATTGTGATTCGAGTGTTTGTTCCACAACCTCTACAGCTGATTTTAATAAAAAAAAAAACAAATCAATGTTATTATTATGCATAGACAAACTTAAGTCTTTCCTCTCTCTTGTTTTTGTTTGTTTAAATTTTATAGTCATTTACCTATATTTACCTGGAAAAAAATATTTGCTCAATTGAAATAGAAAAAATCAATCAAACGAAAACAAGGGTCATTTTCAAATTCGCCCAATGGAAATGCGCCCGTTTGAAACTCAGTATTACTCTATTTTATTCGCAAGGTTGGGCGGAGCTTAATTTTATCTGTCTTTAAGGTAGGATTTAAATGAAGAATCCCGAAATAATTGACCCGTGACCAACCCGGTCAATAAAATAGAGTAATATGAGCAGTGAAAATGAATTGACTGACCAGAAGAGAAAGGAATTGCACAGGTAGTAAAACTTTTTTTTCTAAACTATAATATTATATTTCGTGTAAATAAAGATTATATTCTTCTGAAGCAGATACATATTGTTTTATAGTAGTAACAATGATTTTTTTTTATTTTTAATTTTTAAGTTACAGCACAGGGACTTTCTGGCCTCTATTATTGTTTTAAGGTTCATGTATATGTTTACCTCAAAAAGGCTTAATTCTTAATTGATTTTTCAGTATGTGTACACCAAAGACTGCATACAGAACTTAAATATAAAGCGTAGCAGGACCTAGATATAATAATTTCTTATTATCGCTGATAAGTAAACAAAAATAAAACGAACATGATGAAGTGATAAGTTTTAACTTTTTCTGATCTTAAGCAAACGCCACTAGCCAATAATGCCCACCCATGTATAACTAATGGGGAATCAAAGTACCGTTGGTACTGAGTACCTGGAAGTCACATTTGAACGAACACGAGCATGTATGTGTGTTGTGGTTTTACTCTTTTCTTGCCGTTTAAAAATGACATTATGCAGTTCAAAGGCAGCTTTAGGCACACACCATCGCGTTTGATAAGAACTATATGAAACAACAGGTACCAGAAGATTGTTTTAAATTGTGCGCCCTCCCATTTGACAATTTTTAAATTCACCACAGCAATATTACATTTGTATGTCTGAGTCTTGATCTACCAAAATGATAAAATAAACATGCAAATTTTATCTTTAAAGGCCATTCAGAGAGGCTTTAGCCAAAATTAACAAGAAAAACAGTAAGCAAGCTCACAAAAATACCCCCACTTTGTATTTGACTCTATTTTCCATACAAATTCAAAAGTTCATTTATGTCCCTGATTGATATCTGACAGTGACAAAATGTCTGTATGCTCATCTACAGATACTGTACTGCCTTCATGTAAAGCTTCACAAAAATCTATTTAGCGGTTCAGAGACATATTTGTTCAGTTTGGCGGACGCGTTTTTCAGCAAACCATAGGGATTCTAATGGGCACTAATTTACCTTTGCTTGATGATTTGTTTCTTCATTCATTTGAAGCGGGCTTTCTTCAATCTGTTCTTAAAAAAAAGATCGTACACTGACTCTCTCTTTTAATTGCGATAAAAGACACAACAGATTGAAGGAATTCTGCTTCATATTCAGATCTTCATCTCGAAATAAATTATCAAGGAAAACTTTCAAAAAAACTCTATGACAAACGCGATAACTTCAACTTTCCCTTCTTGTGTATTAGCATTCCGTCCGCTCCAGCTTATGGAGATTACGTATCACAATTGATCCGTTACTCCAGATAAGAGCTTGTGAAAATGACATCGATTCCTTCGGCATAGCGAGCGTCACGTTTGACACAAAAATTATTATCACAAGGTTATGTTGTTCGTCGGTTCCTGTCGTCACTCAAGAAATTTTTTGGTAGACATCATGCGCTCATAGACAAATACGGGATTTCAATCTCTCAGATGAGTGCAGATGATGGATTTTCAAAGGGTTTGGTTTTGTCTTCTTTTATTGGATTTGACACACTGAATTGGAATTTGGCAGCGCGACGGTTGTGCTACATGTATATATGTGTTTTATGTGTTGTCTGTTTTTTTTCCTGTCTTTGTTTGTATTAACTGGTTTTGTCTCTGCCCTTTCGGACTTTGACACTCAGTTTGAACTTTCCCCATTGGCACCACTGCTTCTTGCACTTACGAGGTCATCCATAAAATATAATTAAAAATCCAAGTCTAATAATATCCACCGAATGATATCAAACAACGACAAAAATTCTATATGCACATCTCCATATTATCATAGATATAATATACATCTATGATATGATGTACTTCCTTCATGCGAAGTTTCATCAATATATCAAGCAGTTTTAGGAGGAGTTTTGTTTTCAAGATATGTGGACAGACGGACAAAGAGGGTTATCCTATATTTATTATACATTATTTTCTTTGATAATGTGCTTAAGAAAATGACCTCTGCTTTATGCTGCCATCTACAACTAGATCGAAACACTTAATACATGTACATGCAACAAGGAATACTATGAGCGATCTCAATTATCTCCTCTGAATGATATTTGACAGCTGCATGCGAATTTCTATATGATATACTTCGTGTAAAGTTTCATCATAACCTATAAAGTCGTTTAGGAGGAGTTGCGCTTACAATATATTTCGACGAACAGACAGAAAGGGTGACGAGCCTTACTTAGTAGAACCTGTTTACAAATCCCAAATACAAGTATTAAAGAGGTTTATACTTAAATGGTAAGCAAACTCAAATATTGGTTTCTACATGCAATATATATACACTCAAATTTTCTTTGAGGGGGGAATAATAAGAGCTGAACATGTATCATTATGTTATGATTGTATAAAAGTTTCGGAATGATACCGGTATCTCATGAAATTGTAAAAATGTGATAAGTATAAAAATATTGGTGCGATTATATGTTCCATTTTATTAATTATTCAATTTTAGAAAAGTATAAAAAAAACGTTCAAAAATTGAATTTTAATTAATGCAGTTTTAAGTTAATGCTTTCTTAAATATTGATAGATGTTAGTTTCACGGTTCGTACGGCGGTGGCGGGTCTGAATAGTTCATATATGGAAGGGGTTGAAGTTGACAATCCCCAACTGACTTTGGTTCCTTTGAATATGGAGGTGGATATTGTCTTGGTAACGAATAAGCTAAAGTTGAATGACTTGCCAATGAAACTCGGGGTGTATAACCAGCAGTTGGCTGGCTTGCCAATGAAACTCGGGGTGTATAACCAGCAGTTGGCTGGCTTGCCAATGACACTCGGGGTAAATAATCAGCAGTTTGCTGGCTTGTCAATGACACTCGAGGTGGATACTCAGCAGTTGGCTGGCTTACCAATGACACTTGATAATCAGCAGTTGGATGGCTGGTCAATGACACTCGGGGTGGATAATCAGCAGTTGGCTGACTTGTCAATGACAAAGGGATACGATAACCACCAGTTGGCTGGCTTGTCAATGACATTCGGGTAGGATAATCAGCAGTTGGCTGGCTTGCCAATGACACTCGGGGTGGATAATCAGTAGTTGGGTGGCTTGCCAATGACACTCGAGATGGATAATCAGCAGTTGGATGGCTTGTCAATGACACTCGGGTAGGATAATCACCAGTTGGCTGGCTTGTCAATGACATTCGGGTAGGATAATCAGCAGTAGGCTGGTCTGTCAATGGCAACCGGTGTGGATAATCAGCAGTTGGCTGGCTTGTCAATGACACTCCGTGTGGATTATCAGCAGTTGGCTGGCTTGCCAATGACATTCGAGTAGGATAATCAGCAGTTGGCTGGCTTGCCAATGACACTGTAAGCGACTGATCTATAGTTGCCTGGTTTACCGATGACATTTGTGACCGATGTTCTACAGTTGCCTGGCTTGCCGATGAAAATGGTGATGGATGCTCTAATGTTGCCTGGCGTGCCAATGAAGCTGCTGACAGATGTTCTGTTGTTGCCTGACGTGCCAATGGAGCTGCTGATAAATGATCTATAGTTGCCTGACTTGGCAATTGAACTGAAAAAAAAAATATAAATGACATATACATACAAAAGCAAAAAATCGTTGAATGGATACCGTCTAGAATTATTTTTTGATCTCTAGTGCAGGATCTCAAGCATCTAATTGACACAATCATTTATCCAAAGTGTTAAAGCTTACACATGAAATGTACACCATATTGCCACACAAAAAGCTAAAGTTTCGCCTAAAAACACTTCTCGAAAAGGCTTTTTCTAAGTCTAGGAACTTTGTTGTTATATGTTACAATTCTACATTTTTTTCCAAAACATCTTATAAAGATAAAATTTGTTACACACTGGACAAAGTTTTCCGTATGCTTGATATCCTTATTGACAACATATTTGTCACATTTGGAGAAGAAATTTTTCAGCAACAAATTGGCATTCCAATGAGCACAAATTGTGCTCCTCTCCTCGCAGATTTGTTTTTATACTCTTATGAGACTGAATTTCTTCAAGAACTCTTAAAGAACAAGAAGATGAAAGAGGCAAGGTCCTTTAATCTCACTTTCAGATATATCGACTATGTCTTCTCTGTAAACAACGCTTCGTTTGGTAGATGGATTCCTTTGAAATATTCTCCAGAGTTAGAGATAAAGGAAACCGACGAATCCAATTGCTTCACATCGTTCTTCGATTTGCATCTCGAATATGACCAAGATGGTCATCTCAGTACAAAAATTTACGATAAAAGAGATGGCTTTAATTTTCAAATTATTAATTTCCCCAACGTTGAAAGCAACATACCTACCTCACCTGCTTACGGTGTTTATATTTCACAACTTATTCGATATGCCAGGGCTAGTACAATTTTTTCTGATTTTTTTTATACGATACGCTGTCTCCATGACCGACTCTTGGACCAAGGTTACAAAAAAATGCGTCTTATACGATCCATAAAAAAATTCTTCCTTCGTTATCAGCCAACTGGTGGAAAAATTCAAAATTCAGTTGAACGCTTTGGTTAGTGATTGTTTTGATTAGTGTTTTTTCTGATTTTTGTACTGAGATGATCATCTTATTACCCCTATTATGTCTTCACTACCGTGTTGCGGTGTTTGTTACTACCGGTCCATAAGATTGCAATGGAAGAGGGAGGTTTTGCGCGCCATATAACCTGGTTTTACCCGCCATTTCATTTGAAATGCCTGTACCAGGTGAGGACCATTGCTATCTATAACTATTCCGGTGTGTCTTCCATGTTTTGTCGTTTCTCTTGGACATTGAGATTGAAAGGTATGTTTGTAAAGTTCTGTACTAATTTTTGTGGCCATACAAACTGGCTTTCTAGTTTCAACATTTTTATTTATCCTTGATTGGAAAAAAAGCTTGATGTTAATATAAATTACTATCTAATTTGCAGTTTGCGAGTATGGCCTTTGTAGCACCCCACATTAATCCTACTCTTATAGACGCTTATCCTTCAGACGGGACGAAATAAGCTTGTCCTGCGTATGGAGGAGCAATACCCCATTCACGTTAAAGACCCCTTTGTATAGTACAAAACCAGGTTTTTTATTCCAAGCGTGTTAAAAAATGCACATACAAAAAATAATGAGATAGGGAATAAGTGTACGCGATACAGCTCACATAACAGGCGGTAATTTACTAAAACCACAATGGAAAACCACCAGCAGTCTCAATGCATTGCGTGCATATCATTCAAACCAGTCCTAAAATTGTCAAAGATAGACCCAATTCTTAAACGAGGAACAGAAAACATCAAAAAAGTTCAAACAAAAACTTTGTCAAAGATTATTTGCTTAGGTCAGACACATGCCACTGGAATTTTTGAACTCTCGAATATTGATTCTCACAAACTCATTCTTTTTCACTCTAATGAATTAATTCGAAAGTGTTATCTCTGAATAATATACAAGGCAAAACAAACCGAAACGTTACACAGATATCTAATTTGATAAAATTTCTATAAAAAAACAAAAAGTTGTAACTTCCATTGAATAAATGTTAGTTTGACCACCCTTAAGAGACAAAAATCAAGTACTGTGGATACATTATTATTTGTGGGGTATCAATTTTCGTGGTTTTCGTAGGTGGCTTTGACCCACAAAATTTGATTTCCCACGAAAAGGTAATTTAAATTTGATCTGTATGCTGCTGAATTAAAAACCACGAATTTAACAATCCACGAACTGGTCCCTTTTCATTAAACCACGAAAATTGATACCCACGAAAAAAATAATCCACAGTATACCTAATTTGAAATCAAATCAAACATCTCTTTAAGGTTTTACCTAAATATTGTAGAAAATCAAGTTTGCAAAGCATTATCGTTCCTGACTAACCATTCATTTCGAATATCTGACAGCATTTCGACGAATTTAAAGTTGAATTCATAAACCACCTGTAGAACTACAGGGATGGGATATTTTGCAACGGTTTCCGGTTGGTTTTGGTTATTTCTATAAACGTTGATCAGTCAAAGTTGTTGATAATTACAAAATTTCTGTTAATTTAGCTTCTATGGTTAAAAAAGGGCGTTTCTTACTTATCTTTGTCAATTTTAGGCATGATACAACTCATTTACGCCATAACGCAAATGCAACGTAATTCAGAGGACGTCTTTTTTAACAATGACGTCAACTTGGCATGTTCGCGTACAATGTTTATGAATATTCGATTGAAATTTTATTCATTCAAACGAGTTAATGTTTTGCAAAGTTAGCAAAGCGATTACGAAGAAAAATAAAACGGCAACGCCTGATCTAAACTCGCGTTGGTTATGACATTCTGCTACTTCCGGTCTCACCGTTTGTTGTACTGCTACCCCTGACACCAGTCTCTGGTCTATGGATAGTTGTTCTAAAGTCTTTTAAATGACTTATCATCTGTATTTTGGTCATTCCTGTGTAACCAACACGAGAGTTCCTTCTAATTTTGACGTAAACGTGAAGTGCCTGACTTACAATTTCTCAACCTTTAAGTGCAACCTTTTGTTAACCGTGAAATGTGTTACATTTAACGACCATAATCACTAGCTTAATAAAGGTAATAACAAAACTACTGAACTTGAATGACCAATCTCATAGTCCAGAGAAAATGACAAAAACGAACCAGTCATACCGGAAAATTGGTGGACCGCAATGGTCCTGACTTGGTACAGCCATTTCAAACGAAATTGTGGGTAAAACTAGGTTTTATGGCGCCAAACCCCCCTCTTCCATTGCAATCTTAGGATCCGGTAATGACCATAGAACACAACATAGTTGTGAGACACAATAGGGATATTGAGGTGATCATCCCAGTACAGCAGACCAGTCAAACACTAATTAAAACAATTAACCACCATATCTTTTAACTCAATTTTGAACTTTTCTACTAGTGGCTGATAACGAAGAAAGAATTTTTTAGGGATCGTATGAGACGTTTTTTCTTATAGTTTTGCTCCAAAAGTCGGTCACGAAGAAATCGGTGTCTGGTAAAAATATCTGTGAAATGTGTGCAAGTTCTAGCATATCGAATAAGTTGCAGGGGAAGTAGGTATGTTGTTCTGTAGATTAGGAAAATTATTAATTTGAAAATTGAAATCGTCTCTTTTATCGTAAATTTTTGTACTGAGATGACCACTTTGGTCAAATTCGAGGTGCAAATCCTAGAAAGACGAGAAGCAATTTGATTCGGTGGACTCTTTAATTTCCAATTCTGGAGGGTATATTGAAGGAATCCATCTACCAAATGAAGTGGTATTGACAGAAAGGACATCATCAATATATCTGAATGTAAGATAAACTGACCTTGCCTCTTTCATCTTTTTGTTCTTTACGAGTCCCTGAAGAAATTCAGTCTCATAAGAGTATAAAAACAAATCGGCGAGGAGAGGAGCACAGTTTGTGCCCATTGGAATGCCGATTTGTTGTTGAAAAATCTCTTCTCCGAAGGTGACAAATATGTTGTCAATGAGGAAATCAAGCATACTGCAAACTTGTTCCAATGAGCAACAAATTTCTTCTTTGAAAGATGTTTTGGAAAAGAATGTAGAGTTATAACCCAAAACAACAAAATTCCTAGAGTTTGAAAAGGCTTTTTCGAGAAGTTTTATCAGGCGACATTTTAGCTTTTCGTATGGCAAGGTAGTGTATAAAGTTGAAAAATCGAACGTTTTCAAAGAGTGAACCTCAGAAAACGATCTAGATTTAAAATGATCTAACAAATCTTTTGAGTTCTTCTACGATTATAAATAGTGTCGCAGTATGCTTGTTGACCTTCTTTGACAAGAGACAAGATTGTACTTAAATGAACGGACAGCTCTGTATCTGAACATGATGAAGATCCAGCTATATACCTTTCTTTGTACAGATTTTTGTGAAGTTTAGGTATTCAATTAATTGAATTTTTGACACGTAAAATTTTAAAAGTTACAATTTTTTGTCAAAATTAAAAAAATGACGTAACGTCATTTTCAAATTCACCTTCAATACGCAAATTTGACAGAAAACCCCGTGTATTGCATAATATTTACATTTAAAATTAAAGCAAAATATGTTTCGAAAAAATCGTAAAAGAAAACCAATGTAACGTTTCTTTTTTGCTTATAAGATTTCACTTACATACTGCCGTGTTACCGGTGCTAGGTTTGGTGTTTCGACGTTGACATTTCCTAATGTTACATATTAAAAGTATTATAAAAAGAACACCAAAAAATGTAGATCCAACTACTATCAGTGTCATTTGCCCCGTTGGAATACAGCAATCATTATAACTGTTACAATAATTGAAGCTGCATCTGCTGTAACCACTTCTGCGGTAGCAAAATCCATTACAATTAACCATTACTAAGCACGCACTTAAGCTGAAACAAATAGAAATGAAAATTAAAAATTACAACTATGAAATGTTCAAGGCAATGAAGTTTGTTACACCTGTACACCTGAAGGCTTATCAAAGGCGCTTTACCTGAAATACCATATTTGAATATAAAGAGCGTTGAACACTCCTCCGAAATTGGAACCCAAATAGAAGTAGAGAGAATTATAAGCCACAATATAATATATGCCTAGGGTAAATAGTACCACAGACAAATCCAAAGCTTTGATTCATCCCTTAACAGGCATCTATTGCTGCCGGAACTCGTTATCCTGAGGACATAAAAATCTACCAGCAGCGATTTAACCATTACGGATGGTAGACATAATAATACAATAAAATTTTAGAAATTGACCGAAGCAACACCTGACGGGCTTTCGTCCATTCAATGCTCATCAGAAGCGCTTGATCTATACTGCATGATGAACAACGGAGAAAATAGTTTTGATGATGAACCGTGGTTTCATTATTGTTCTTTCCTGGTTTTAGTCGGTGGCATTGACCCATAAAATTTGATACCCAACGAAAAGGAAATTTATAATTGATATATATGGTGCAAACTTCTGAACCACAATTTTAAGAAACGAAATAGTAATGTTTTATCAAATTACGAAAATTGGTACCCATAAAAATGCATGAATCCATAGTACTCCCTCTCCTGTAAAGTGTGCATAGTTTGCCTCACTAAAACACATCATCAGCTGACTCTACCGTACTGTTATCAAACTGAAATGTCCAAAAACCGCAATGATCCTGACTGGGTTCGGCATTTCAAAAGAAATGATTGGTTTAACCAGGTTACTTGGCGCCAATAACTCCGTCTTTCATTGGGTCATGTGTTATTTTGTGCTTTGTACATGATTATCAATAGGGGAAATGTTGGGTCCAAAAAAGTTGTTTAACCCCGCAACGTTTTATATGTGCCTGTCCTAAACCAGGAATCCTTGTCAAAGCTTTTATTTGTCTCTGTCATCTATTTGTTTAGTGTTTTATGTCCAGAAATGGGTCTTTCGTTGATAATTTAGGGACTGGTTTTGAATCTTATGTTTTATATTTTTAGTCTTGGGCCAATGCAAGACGGCGAACAGCGACTTCTGGTCATGTTGAAGACTGTTGGCTGTTTTCAATTGTTATATTTTAAATTCCAGTTTCTTTATATTGGTTGTGTCGCGTACACTAATTCCACATATCTTTATAGTCTATGGTTGTGAGAAATACAAATACCAAAAAGGGTAAAAAACAGTTAAGTTTATGTCAGAAACAAAATCAATTATGGACATTTTTAGTAACATCTTAAAACTTTGGAAAAAAAATGACTGATAAATTTAACGTCTTTTGCAATTGGCTATTTTCAGGATACAACAAGAACTCCATCGCTATCTGTCACAACTTTGAAGGATACGATTCCATCCCCGTTCTGGAATACCTGTTCCATCATGGAATTCAGCCCAGGATCATCCCCAACGGCGCCAAGAACATGTCTGTAACGATTCCAAACTGCAGCATTCGGATGATAGATTCCCTCAACTTTCTACCCACTGCCTTAGCCAAACTCCCGAAAATGTTTGGATCCGAACAACTCCACAAAGGATACTTTCCACATCTGTTTAATAGAAAGGAAAACCAGAACGCCCGACTAGGGACTCTACCCGAAATTCGTTTCTCCAACCCCGATGGAATGAAAACCGAAGACCAGGAAACATTCATGAAATGGTACGGAGACCACAAAGACGATCTCTTTGATTTCCAAGAAGAACTACTGAAATACTACATTCTGAGGAAAGCCTTTTAACCTTTCGACAACTGTCCATGGACACGTTAGAGGGTATCCCAATCGACCCCTTCCAAGAGAGTATCACTATAGCATCCGCCTTCAACCTTGTCTTCCGATCCAAGTTTCTACAACTGGATACTACAGGTCTCATCCCTGGGCAAGGATATCGACCTGAACATAAACACTCCATCAGAGCTATGAAGTGGTTAAAATATGTATCCACAACCAGAGACATACAGATCCAACATGCCGAGAACGAAGGAGAAAAACAGATCGGTCCCTACAAAGTAGATGGATACTACGATCGAACCGTGTACGAATTTCACGGCTGCTACTGGCACGGGTACCCAAGATGTTACTCAAGAGAGACCACCAATGCCGTCAATAACATGTCTATGTACGATCTACATCAACGGACCCTAGAGAAGAAGACATATTTGCAGCAAGCAGGATATACCTATATAGAGATAGGGGAATGTGACTTTGAGAGAGAGTTGAAAACTGATACAACCATTGGCGACTTTGTCAACTCCTTAGAGTTGATCCCTGCCTTAGAACCACAAGACGACTTCTACGGAGGGAGAACAGAAGCTTTTACCTTATACAAAGAGGCAGGAGAGAACAGTATCAATTACTATGACATGACATCACTCTATCCGTTTGTCAACAAGACCGGAAAAGTACCTAAATGACATCCAAGTATCATCACAGAAAACTTTGGTGACACCCACGAGTGCGAAGGATTGGTGAAATGTAAAGTACTACCACCCAAAAACCTACACATTCCCGTTTTACCCACCAAGATCAACAACAAACTGATGTTCCCGCTCTGTCGTATCTGTACGGAAACCTACCAGCAAGAACCTTGTGATCACACCGAAGAGGAAAGAGCCATTACGGGAACCTGGGTTACCGATGAACTGAAGAAGGCATTGGAAAAAGGATATACCATCATGAACATGTACGAAGTATGGCATTTCGAAGAGGTGGAACAGTACGATCCCAAAAGGAAATCTGGAGTACTCTTCACTGACTACATCAACACCTTCCTGAAAATGAAACAAGAAGCTAGTGGGTGGCCGGAGTGGTGCCAAACTGAAGAGACTAAACAGCAATACATCGAGGACTACGAGGAAAGGGAAGGAATACAGCTTGACTATAACAAGATAGAAAAAAAAACAGGCACCAGGTCATTAGCCAAATTGATGTTGAACAGTTTTTGGGGGAAATTCAGACAAAGAAACAACATGGAACATAACAAAACGAAAAGAAGAACCAATTAGAGTTAAGCCATACATGAACAAAATAAGCACAAAAGACACAAAAACAAGTACAAATGAGATGGATGAGGAGGAGGAGGAGAAGGAGGAGGAGGAGGGGGAGGGGAGGGGAGGAGGAGGGGAGGGGAGGAGGAGGAGGAGGAGGGAGAAATTATACAATAACACAGGAATACCAAACACAAGAACACACAAAGGGCAAACGAACAAAAGAAAAGAAACCAAAAAGGAATTAGGAGCCCATAAAGGGCGACACTAACAAAAGATTCGATGCGGGTAGAAAGAGTTAGGGTTAGGGTTAAAGATAAGGATTAGGGTTAGAGATGAGGGTTAAGGACACTGACAATAGGGACGAACATAAATGGGGCGAAACAAAGGGACGAAATTGTGGGACGAGTCGCCGTTCCGCATGACTGCACACGGCTTAACATGCAAGAGAACTGAGGCGACAGTTGTCGCCAAAAGATTTAACCTTTCGTCTATGGGAAATTAAAAGTGTATTCTTACCTAGAGTGGCCCGCATTACTACTTAAGAGAAATATCTAAACGAACCAATCAAGTAATAGATGAATACATAATTGATATTCTACCGCCTAAAACCAAATAGTTCGTCATGTAAAATGCAAAGGAATAAATAAAACCTGTGCCGATCCTATAAAACGCCAATAAAAATGGAGATTTATAAAAGTGTGTATCATGTTAACAAATATTGAAAAGTAATATAGAGAATTAAGCATTTTTTTCAGATTGGATGCAGGAATCATCACTATAGACATAGGACTTCGCTGCGCTTGCCAAATGATTAATTAACATGATTAAGAATTAAATTCATCATAATATCATTCTTTGGTTTAATTATACTGTTGCGTAAATTAAATCAAACAGGCAGAGCTAAATCTAAGCACTAAAATAAAGAACGATCTGTGTTTCATAAACTGGAAACAAAGCACATCAGTTTTGTTTGTTTCCTCCGCACACTTACACATTTGTTAAGAAATCTGTTATTTAGCTCCGCTTACTTGATCAAAGGTCAAAGGTCAACAATGCTTAAGTAAACGTCAACGAGTATTGATACATGATATGTAGTGCACATTTATATCGCATTTATGTTGGGGGATAAATATGTACCTCTTATTTCAGATAATACGTATAACATTTAAAATACAATACACGATTAATGTTCTGTAATAGATCCTCTGGTAGCAATATTGACTGACCGATCCACCTTGTCTAGACGGAAAAAAAACGCGAAAATCAGATAGCTATATGACTTCATAAGGCTCTACCTAAGAAACTTTTTTGATTGGTTTATAGAACTTACATAAAAATACCAGAACTTACCTGTACTCATTATGCTCAGGTACATCACTTAAGCAGGTAGTCGTTTTTTAAATGGTGTTTTAACTTTTGTTTTAGTTTTTTGTAAGTTTGAATTTAATTGAATTTGTGGTTTGTTTTTTCTTTGATTTCAAGGATCTGCGTCGTGTTCCATTTTTGTCTTGACCCGCCCCCTTTTTTAGGGAAGATAGGTGTTTATATAGATTAGATTTAAATCGTTTGTTTATTTTTTTATTTGTTATTCGTATGATCAGATGTAATTTATTTATTGCTATTGTTGAAATGACTACTATGACTACCGGCATTGCCTAATAAATGTTTTTATCTTAGAATGCTTTTGAAGTAATTCCACAAAACATAAAAACACACATAACAAAACTGCAATTAGCAACGTAAACTCGTGACAATGTCAGTGACATCAATATGAATTCTTGTGCATTTATACATGTTATAGACTGATTAAACTGGTCATGTTTTTTTTTGTTTTTTTTTTGTTTTGTTTTTGTCAAAAGGACAGACACGAATGCTTGCCGAACTGTAAAGATAAATTTAAAAAAAAAACTTACATATGATTTGCGCAGCTACCAAGAATGTCAACAATCTGATCGATGTCAATTATTTAGCATAATCATGATAATTGTACAATTGTATACGAATCAACAAATCTATTTAAACATTTTTATCACGAAATGCATCAGTAGTTTTAAAATGTCTGTTCTTTTGTTGTGTTTGACCAATCAAACTTATAAGAACCAGGAACTGTTAAAATAGTTGGGTTAAAGTTTCTGCTAAAACTATGAATAAATTTACCGATGAAAACAACCAAGGATCAAAATGAGATAATTCGTGCGTGTTTGCTATCAAAAAGTGATATTGATTGCAACATTTTTTTTCTAAAACCGCATTTATAATGAACATGATGAAATATTTGAAAGAGAAATCTTGATTTTAGTCTATGTCTATAAAAGACAGGGTTATATTAACAATTTCACCAAGAAGAACAGAAGTTGAAAGAACTCTAAGACTTCTTGATAAATTGGGGTCACTAATCACTTAAGGACCTCTCAGTCATGATTCTATTTTCAACGACTCAAAAGTGATAATCATTCCTTTTTAGCAACTCAAAAATCATTTTTTTAATCAGTCTATTTTTAACTACCTCTCATGATAACCTAGGCCAATCAAAATTAAGATAAATTTTATAATATACATTTATTCTATAACATATATTTCATTATAATCAACTAAGTGAATAAAAAAGGATATTCACCTGGCAAAGTGATATTCACCTTAAAAAATGTCGGGAAAGGTGGTGACGTCGTTACAGTATGTTTCTGTTTGGTTAATTTTTTTAACATTTCAAATGCATAGTTTGTCAGACATTGGATAATAGAATAAAACAATTCCTGTCTTTTGTTTCGATAAATGTGAGTGTTATTGACTTAAGAAAAACTAAAGATATTTCACCTCGCCTTCGGGCTCAGTGAATATCTGCTTTTCAAAAGTCAATAACACTGCACATTTACCTCAACAAAAGGCATCAATTGTATATTATTGACTTTGATAGAGGTGAATACCAGGAGCGGTGTTCTCGAAAGTATCCTAAAATTTGTTTAAAGACGCGTCTAAAGTCAAATTTTGAGACCTAGTTTGGACCATCTTTAGACCATCCTAATCTGTTTCTCGAAACTATCTTAGACGCGTCCTTTGTTAGGACGTCTCAATATAGCTTTAATACAATGTTATTCAAACAAAATTTAATAATTTACTTTTTAAAGAATATATTCCTCTGTATGTACACCAAAAGGGTTACGATTTGAATGCTAAAGCTAAACGTCAACACTTTATTAGCTACAGTTTTTATTTTAAATTCATAACCACGTTGTCCTAAAATAATTAAAACAACATACAGGGTCATCGAAGTATGTGAAAATAAGTTCAAAGTTTATAATCATGCATGATGCCTTGAATACAAGTTAATCGATGATTAAATGTCATTAGGTGAACACCTGGACAAAATATAGTGAGCTATAGTGTATAAAATAAGTAAATTTTAAGATTGGATGGTCTAAAGACATCAAATTTGGTGTCTTAGTTTTTATCCTAAAATAAGACAAGAGCTTAAAATAGGACTGCTTCGAGAACACGACTTAAGACTTTGACGAGTCTTTAGATGGTCTATAGACACGTCTTAGTCCTAAGATAGCTTCGAGAACACCGCCCCTGGTTTAATTATATGACTAAAATTTATCTTCATTTTGATTGGCCAAGGATATCATGAAAAGTATTATGCAGAGACAATGGTAACCTTAAAGTAGTTAAAAATAGACTGATATAAAGTTTTGACTTTTGAGTCGCTAAAAATATTAAAAAAAAATATCACTTTTCAGTCGTTCAAAATAGAATATTAACTGTGACTTCATTTGGTGAACTTTTGACCTCATTTTAAGAAGATTAGCCTTTTTTTAGGTAAAATGGTTTGATTTTGAAGATTTAAATCAAGATTCCACTCTCAGACGTGTTCAAAAATGGTTGTTAGAAAAATTATATTTTTAGATATTTTCAGTACTAGTATGTGAAGGGTTTTCGTTTTTTTTTTTTTCTTCCATTTTTATTTTATTTTTCTCTCGCGGAGAAATGTCTTCTTGTTTGTTTTTTATAGTCAAATAATAAAACATTCAAAGACTTTGATTGAAATGACAACAAAGTTCCAGACAATAAATTTTGCTACGCCTGACATGCGTTTCGTCTATTAAAGACTTATCAGAGGCGCTTTGCCAAAAATGGTGAAAAAGCCAACAATAAATATGATTATGAATGAATATGAGTGAATACCGGTTTAATCAACCCTGAAAAATAATATTCAAGAAGCACATAATTTGTTTTTGACAAGGGAACCAAACTATATGCACAAAAATACAAAATAACATAAAATAAAATAGTTTATATATTTTGAACAGGTAATATATAAATTGACTATCCTTTAGTAGCAATACCGTTAATTGGATGTTGTTATAGTTAATTATCAAATGTTGGTGAAACGAGAACACACAGGTTCGGTGGATATAATTTTCTTCGGGTTGATAAAACCTGGTACATGTATTCACCTCTATCAAATTCAATAAATGTATATTATCAACCCGAATACATTATATTCACAGAGCCAACGAGATAAAAGCAAGAACACGAAACCCTTTACATGTTAGCACTGAGAAAGAAATCCGGAATGACTTTGATTTTATTAACATTAGCCCATCCAGGTTCAATTATATACATGAATGCTCTTTGGTCGCAGCATGTAATTTTAAGGTGGAGCCTAGGGACTAGGGAAAAAGTCCAATAACACATTTTGGTAATACTACCAAGTCACAGTCCTGCACACAAGTATCATAAATAGTTATTTGTCCCGTGAAAAAGTTCTCAGCCATGCTGGAAATTCAAGGACTCCCAAGATAACATTTGTGGAACTATTTAATTCCAGGTGACCCCCCTCCTTTCCTGGATTCCAAACATTCTACCCATGACCCCCCCCCCCTAAACTAAATAACTCCAGCCCCCAGCTGATAAATAATGACCGTTCCCTAATATCATAAACTTTTGTCATGAAGTACATTTCTTACTTTCATTGTCTTCTAACTACTGTATAAGACATAAGACATTTCCAATTATCATTATTATGGTCCCTCAAGGGGCAGGATCATTACAATGATAATGCAACCGCTCATAGAGCTTTGACTATTAATGCTGCTGTATTTTATTGTATATACTCATTTTAAGAAACAATTACATTTTATATGACCCTGCCGCCCCATCCGAATTGTTAAAGTTTACTGATAGTTTAGTGCGGTGTTTTAAGTGCGAGTTTTGTTTCTCTGATACATGTACCCGATTTAAGTCACGAGATTTTAGTTCTGTTTGTTTTTCGTTATGATAAATAAGTTGTTGAGTAGCTCAAGATCTCTTTTGCTGGATTATTGAAATTAACTTACAGAGCAGCTACCAAGAATGTCAACACAATGTTCGCCATTTGATAATTTACTTTGTGTATTTTAAATTCCAACGTATCGGTTACTGGTCGTTTCGTACCCAGATTTGGTTTCAAGTGCATCAGTGCATTTTAAAACTGTGTTTCATTCAAAATATTAAGAACCCGTTACTGTTAACAAACATATCGCATGTTAGAACTCCAAGGATATCTGCGAGTCGAAAAAAGCTTTATTGCCATCAACAACATTTAATTTGTATAGAGATCAGATATGAGATAAACAAGTGCTGTGTATATCAATCAAGTCAGTACATAACCAACATTTAATATGTGCCTGTCCTTAGCCAGGAATCTTTGACAAACCTTTTGCTTGTTCTTGAAGGGTGTGTTTCTTTGACCATTTTAAGGCTGGATTTGAATTTTATGCATTTTATTTTTACCTTGGACATATCACAAAACAGCAAGCAGCGCCTATATACTGGCCTTGTTGAAGGCTGATGGCTATTTTTCCTTGTGGTCTTAAGCTTTTCATGTGGGCTGTGTGGCGTACATTTATTCCAAATCTCATTATCTTGTATTTAATTTTAATGACTGTATTGGAGTATCAGATATACAAATCTCAAATTTTGCAAGTAAAACTGTATGTTTAAAAAGCGACATAATTTAGATGTTTAAAAGGTAGTACAGGGGTTCAAAAACTGTCGATAGATTTCTTAAACAAGATGCTCCCATGAGCCTGAATCGCTCACCTGATCTTGATGTCAACCCTATGAAAACTTGTATATAGCTAAATGAGCTGAATGTTTAAGCAAGAAAAAGAATCTCTATCTGCAATAGTTTTTATTCTAAATAAGCAATAACACTATTTTCACCTTTAAAGGCCATAACCAATTTCAGTGGTCATCTGACAATTTCGACTCTAAGAGGACTTTTGTAGAGCTTAATGAACTGACCGTTTCAGCAAGCAACAGTTTTTCTCTGTCTGCAAAAGTTTTCATTCAATAGACCAAAAATTTATTTTTCACCTTTAAGGAGGCGTAACCCCTACAAGGGGTCATCTGACAACTTTGAACCTTTGTATAGCTTAATACGCTGAACATTAAAGCAAGCAACAGCTTTTCTCTTACAGCAATAGTTTTTTAATCTATAGGCCAAAAGCATGCATGCAAAATGTTATTTTAAGGCCCATAACACCTATAAAGGTCATCTGACAACTTCGACCATTTGAATGCTTTCGTAGAGCTAAATGAGCTGAACAATCAAGCAAGCAACAGCTTTTTCTCTATCTTCAATAGTTTTCAATCTATGGGCCAAAAACATTATTTTTCGCCCTGACGGGGCTGTAACCCCTATTAGGGGTCATCTGACAACTTTGACCCTATGGAGACTTTTTGTAGAGCTAAATGAGCTGAACATTTAAGCAAGCAACAGCTTTTTCTCTGTCTTCAATAGTTTTCAATTGTGAGCTAAAAACTGATTCAGGTATCAATTTTATTTTTCTGTGTCTGATGCCACTGTAAGTATGTCCTTTTACCAGAACAGAGATCTCTTTCGGACAAAATACTTACCATTTTCATAGAACAATGCTTTTCAAGGTACAAATCGAATTTCAATGACGACTGCCTTTTTGCTATAAACGACATTGATTTTGTATAGATATCGATCAATACAAATCCAACATATGCTTGATTGCAATCTCTTGCTGCCTTGTTGCTTTTCACGATTCTTCCAATAAGGCATATCGAAAACGTATCGATCAGTATCTTCAAGTTATTGATACATGCATGTATAGCAAAAAGACATCTTACCAATTTCCGCCTGGATTCCAGTGATAACTATACTACATCTTCGCTAGACAGGAGGTGACTATTCTAATGAGAATCAAACGTTTCAGTACCAAAGACAATATTGCTAAATACGAATAACTTCCCCCTTTTAAATTATAAAAAAGCATCCCATAAGGAATTTCAATTTTACAAAGAAATGATTATATTTGAGCATCCTTCAAACGGTTTAATGTCATTGTTTTGTTTTCATTGTTCTTCTATTTATTGTTTCGGGGGATAGTAGGGTGGTGGTTGTTGGGGATATCCTCCGGTTGCCATTGGATACGGTTGTTGATGTCCCGGATATTGAGCGGGTGGTGGGTGAACTACAGTTGCCTGGCTTGACATCGTAGCTGAAAAAAAAACAATAAATAAAGGATTCAAAGTTCAAATGTTATACCCTAAGGCTGTAAAGTTGGAATGAAAATTGGAGTCACATGCTTTTGATCTGAGCAAATCAGTTTTCATTACATTCTCTAACAATTATATATCCTGTATATAAATATTTTTTTCTTATTGTCCTCTGAGTTTGACCCTTTTAATGCAGCTTCTCTCTGATTTTAAACTTGTTTAATTTGTTTTACGCCTTTTTTAATTGGAATTTATATTTCCACGTATCAGTGGTTGCATGGTTGTATCCTTTGGCCCCCCGGGTTTGACCCCCTATAATGAATGTTTTTAGGGTTCACTTACACGTACATGTAGTAATAAAACCAGCATTGCTCACTCCACCAGTTCTGACGACAATACCAGGGCCAGCCAATCGTCTTCTTCGACATATAATCAGTATGACAATGATGGCAATGAAAGCTATCATTCCAAAGATGATGCCTGCGACTGGTCCAGTGGATGAGCAGCAGTGTTCATTACCAAAATAGCCACAGCATCCAAATGCGCAGTAAAAGTAGTACGAGTAGCTATAGGATAAATAACTGTTATGGTAGTAACCATAGCAAATATCGGCTGCTACTTCAGCTGAAAAAAAATGTAAAAATAATCAAAATGACCACCTTTTTATGTCATTGTCCGAAACTCAGAATTTAATCCAATTTCCCTTACAACGTGATAGAGTAAGGCACTCCTCGCAAATTCGGCTGAGTTCTTAAACTCCCCAAGTAGTTGAAGAGTAGCGGCCTCAGCAAAGGATTGCCAATTTGAAGTAAGGTACATTTTGTACGCATCGGAATCAGTCGTGGGTGCACGGCGGCAAGTTTAGCTGAAATTAATTTTCTTGGGGCACCGTTATTATAGGCTATATGGCAAAAGGTTTTCAATAACACAAACTTTCGAATAAGTATCTTTAGTTCAGGTTTGATACATAAGTCAGTTTGAACAACGTCCAACACTGATTTTTGTCTCTGCCTAATATTGAACGAAATTTCAATCGATATTTAACCAAAGGATTAGTAGCAACACGATGCCTTTTTGTCCCCATATTATATAGTGAACCATGAAATTCAAACTTAAGAACCCGGCATAGGAAACGGACGTCTTCAAATGCTGAAACTTTGAACAAACATTAGGCTTTTAGGAACAAGATAAGCTTTTTCCATATAATAATAATTACATGTGATAATAATTTTAGGTTTTTGTCTCGCCTGCAAAACAGAGCGAGACATAGGTGTTACTTTACCGACGGAGGCAGTGGTGGCGTCGACGGCGGCGGCGTTAACTTTTTGGAAAAGTTTTATGAGCACCTCCATATCTCAAGAACTATAGGTCCTCGGTCGATAAAACTTGGTATATGTGATAGTTATCACAGTTGCATCCCCATCTTTTGACCTTGACCTTGATTTTCTGGTTGAGTGACTTTGACAATTTTCAATACATATAATAGCATTGGAAAAGTTTTACGAGCATCTCCATATCTCAAGAACTATAAGTCCTAAGTTGATGAAACTTGGTATACATATGCCCCAGTAGTACCTTAGCACAGTTGCATCCCTATCTTTTGGCCTTGACCTTGTTTTTTTCCGGTTGAGTGACTTTGACAATTTTCAATACATACACGAACATGTATAATAGCAATGGAAAAGTTTTGCGAGCACCTCCATATCTCAAGAACTATAAGTCCTAAGTTGATGAAACTTGGTATTCATATGCCCCATCAGCAGCTGCATCCAAATCTTTTGACCTTGGCCTTATTTCTGGTTGAGTGACTTTAATTATTTTTATTGCATTTTTGCCGTTTTCCGTGTAAACTTTTTTGTGTGAAATGTGGGCGCATCTGAAAACAACTTTATAATTGGTGAAAGTGTATAAAATGCTGAAATATTATGGGGGCCGTTTTCCGTGCAGACATTTTGTGTGAAATGTGGGCGCATCTGAATAACAACTTTATAATTGGTGAAAGTGTCTAAAATGATGAAATATATATTGGAAAAAAAACAGCCAGCAGCCTTCAATGTGACTTGTGTTGGCTGCTTGTCCTTTTCAATTGGCCCAAGATCAAAAATACAATTCATAAATTTGTACGATTCAAATTCCTCCCAATACTGCCAAAGAAAAACCTGACTCACCCCTTGTTGACATACATGACTGACATATAGCAACTAGCATATAAGCTTTCATTAAGATATCTGGCTAAATAAATAAGAATTTTAAGAGCTGGCCATGGGTTTAACTAGTTATTCAGGCCCAACCTTCCCTTAGTGATAATATCTAGAAAAAGGATGAGCATACTGTATGTTTATATACATGTATATGTAAAGCAAAATAATGTCCTATGAAATTGTGTCCATCCTGCTATGCTTAACACTGAAAAATCCAATTGACAAAATTTCATATCTCTTAAGCGTTCTATTCCGTCCTTGGACATAGGAACCACTCTGGACAATATTTCATAGTGGACACTATTTTATATTACATATATACAATTACGATCATCACAAATAAACAAAGAATACTGTATTTGTGTATCATCAAAATACAGTAAATAGGCAAACCAGTCATCAATAAACATCAACACAAGCATAACTCGATCGTCTGCCTAACCAGTGACAGATTCTGGGGCGGTGTTCCAGCGGTCAGAACCCCTCTTTTCCTCCAGAAACTTTGTTATTTTGGTGTAGTTTCGGCGATCCCGCTCAAAAAACAAAATGAAATAATGCTTTATACCAGGTTTTATGGCGCCAAGGCTCCTTCTGCCGTTTTGATCAGAGGGTCTGGTAGTTAAACACGTACCACACCACGTACAGTAGCTAGACACAAAGGGGGTAGTGAATGAGTTTTTTAACTTCTTTGTGAAGCGCTGAACTATCCAAAAGTTCGTTGCAAATCCAGAGTCTATTAGTCTAACAACAACACATCATTGAGATACAAATTGAGGAAGTTGATCGACTACCTCAGTAAATTTTGTCATGTCAGATCAACAGACATAAGCATTGGAAAAGTACTATTATTTTTTCTGGACTCGATCTCTACAACAACAAAAACTTGGATATGTACATAAATGTATGATAAACATTTACTTACAAATAAGGACCGACAGAGCTATGAAAATTGTCAACAAACTAGTCGCCATTTTTAACATTATCATGTACAAGATTGGAGATATCAGTTTGATAAACGTGTTTACTTTTTGATAAAAAAATGTACTGTGGTTTAAGGAAATATAAAGAAATTGCATTAGCACATCCATAACGTCATATACATTTACATGTATGAAGCAAGTACCGAGTGCCAAAATGTCCTACCTATCTGTACAAAAACGACCTTGTACCGGGTCCTGATGTAGTGTATAGACCAAGCAGACAAGGAAACACCAAAAGATAAAATAGAAGAAAATGAGATGTGGAATAAGTGTACGCGACACAACCTACAATGTAAACGTAAATCTAAAACACCCACAATGGAAAACAGCCAGCAGCCTTCAACGTGACCAGCGGTCGCTGCTCGCTGTTTTTCAATTGACCCCTGGATTGACCAGTATCTTACAGTACAAAATCAGTTACCTGCCCAAGGTCGGTGGTTTCGTCCGATTACGATACTCCGGTTTCCTACTTCATTACAGTTACCTGCCCTATATGCCAAATTTTGTTGTAAATTGTTTCCTCACACAGACCACACTCTCTCACACACACACAATACATTTATTAACATGAGGCTCTCGGGAGCCTGAATCGCTCATCTGGTCATTAAACCATAATGGTCTCTTTTATATGGGTAATCTTACAACCTCAACCCAATGGAGACTTTTGAAGAGCTTAATGAGCTGAAGGTTTAAGCAAGAAACAGCTTTTTTCTATCTGCAAAAGTTCATTATTTATGGCCTAAACATGACAAAAACACCTTTTTTATCCTACAGGTGGTCATCAGTCAACTTCTACCACTTGTGATTCTGAAGAGCCTATCTGTTATAGTTGCTGAGTTACAAAATGTATAAACCATTTAAAAAAAAAATTCATATGATCTATTTTTAGCCGGGGTAATCGCTTGCGATTAGCCACGGCTATAGTTACGATAGCTTTCGGTGACCTAGCAGATGGTTATTCCGGCGGTTCACCAAAAAAACAATTGAAATATCATTACACGCTTGCCATATAGTTTTTTTTTCCATATCTGTTTTTTTCGTCGCTTTACTCGCAATAATGTTATAAAACTTATTTATTAAGTGTTCAAAATTTGTACAAGTATGTGAGGCGCCTATCTGATGCGATAGCATTAAATACGAAAGCGGATTATTATTTTGTTTCTAACGGTGTTTGCCCATCTCATTAGTGATGTCATATTCACTAATTTGCATCTCATTTTATAAGTGTCAAACTGGATGGCAATAAACAGTGCAATAAACAAACATCGATGGACAGGATAATTTACACAAAGTTCAAATCCTCATTTTTTTTTTTAATTTATCAGATAAAATTGTTCTGTAAACGGTTCTTTGAAGAAGAATTTATTCATAATTCATTCATAATTGATTTTGAAAATAGGTCTTATTTTTTTTTGGTAAAATTGTTTCTTGACCAAGTAATTTTTCATTGAAAATTTTTAATCAACCAAATTTTCGATCTTTAGAACCACTGAATATATTTATTTTCAAGATGCACTACAAAAAAACCCGATCTTTTCCTGAAAATTGTAGAAGCAAAAAGAATTTTTAAATTTTCTTGAAAAACAAAAAAGTTATGGAAATTAAAAGATGTTTTTCAACACAGTTTTATTGTCTCAAAAAAAAATTCCACAAGTAAGCCCTGGCCGTTCTCGAGCGAACATTCCTATTGTGATCGCGCGCCTGTAAACGAACCCGACAGAGGAAAATCAAAATATGTTCGCCGTGCCAAAAACGTCATGTTTTAGAGTTTGTTGAGGCAAAAAGTTTTACACAAGAAATAAAGTTGTAGTGAGCCAGCCAATTGTTATGAAGCTTTAATATGATTATTATATCGAGGGAAGGAAGAACGGTGTTGTATTTGGGGTTTGTAGCCAAAAGGGGCTACAATAGGTATATTGACAAAACGGCTGTAGAATTTTATCATTCATTCAATTTTGAAAATGTTTTTTATTATTCAATTCCTCTTTATATATATTCTGTCAAATTATATGTCAATGGTTTTCATATATATTGCACCGTCACATTGCTAGAGGGGACCAAAGACAGGCAACGCCCCGATGATAAAATCAACTTTTTTTATTTTGGTTCGATTTTCAAAATCTTTTTTTTAATTGGAATCCTTGTGAAAATCCCTTTTACACAAAAAGTAGCTTTCATTTTTGTATTTTTATTTTTTGCTACACATAAACAATTTAAAATTTGTAGGTTACCCTGGCTACCAGTACTTTTAGTACTTTGATTAGTAACAGCGGCCATGCTTTTTATCGTATCTTTTCAAAATGGGGATCGTTTGTTCAATGTTGCTACATGTACCATGTCATAAACCATTCCTGCATTTTTTCCGACAAATTGTTCCAGTGGTCCAGAGAAGATTATTGAAATTGTTAACGGACGACGACGGACGCATAGTGATGGCATTGATGTGGCACTTGACAGTAAGCGGAAATGGACTTTTACCATTCGACTGTAAGTGGTCATCCATGTTGAAAATATAGGCCACAACCAGCATCTGGTGCATGCATTGTGCTAAGCATAACTAGGTGCATTGACCATACCAATATGATAAATATGGCACTTGTCAGTGAAGAGTATGGATCTTATCAATTCTTCTGTAAGTGGATGCGGACGCAGATATTGATGCCGGGGGTATCACACAAGTCCCCCTGACTTTCGTCAAGTGGAATAAAATACTTGTATTCAAAATTGATGTCTCTAAAGTCCTTTCCAAAGGACTAGCCTGGATGGTTCAGACCATCCTCGTACAATGCAAATCGTGTCTAAAGAGGGAAGGGAAATTAGTTCATGATTTTTTTTAGGCACAGGATACGGTTACGGCAAATTTGGGCAAAACCGTAACAATAAGAAATTCTTATTGTTACGGCAAAGACGAAAATCGGGAATGGATGACGGGACAGGGACCGAATCATTTATGACCGTAACAATAAGACATTTCTTATTATTACGGCACTTATAATTACGGCAAATCGATATTGTGACGATAAGAGTGACATAACATCTTATAAATTCATTTAATCACAATAGGGCATAAACTTTTAATAATCTAAATTTAACTAAAAGTAATTTTGGTAACTTATTGCACATGCGACACAAGCAATATGTGGTTTTCAGATTTTATCTTATTCCTTCGCATTTCAGGTGAAACCATTCAGAGAATCCATGCAGTCAGACTATGGATGCCGCAGTGTGTATACATGGGTGGAACAAACTGTGCAGTGGTTTCATTCTGCATTTTTTTTTCTTTGGAACAACACGCAATCTTAGTTGATTCCATCCTTCGAGGGTATAAAAAACCGCTTTACTCGACTAATGTTAATGTTTTTGTCTAACATTTGTGTAGGTAAGTCAGTTTCCTCAGTTTTGGTTATGTTTTCGCTAACGATTTAATGGGCATCAATTAGAACAAGCTGAATACTTCTACATTTGATTTAAGTATCTTATTCAGCATAGATTTATTTAAAAAGTTGCGGAAGAAGTTAAGATAAAAATATCTTATGTTTGGTTATTCTCTAACGTGAGATTTTCCGTAATAATAAATGCCGTAATAATAAAAAAAATCTTATTGTTACGGTCATCAATAATTCGTTCTCTGTCCCGTCATCCGTTCCCGATTTTCGTCTTTGCCGTAACAATAAGAATTTCTAATTGTTACGGTTTTGCCGTAATCGTATCCTGTGCCTTTTTTATCTCTGACGAGGATACTTGGTAGTCGAGTTCTTACTCTAGGCATAGACATGTACAATGTATATTAGAATCATAGACCTGTATATTAGATATACAGGTCTATGTTAGAATATATTTGCAAATTGGTGAAATTTCATAATATCTCGTGTTTCTGGATGTATAATGTATCAATACTCAATATTCAAACTCTGGTATGTCACCGTCCTGTTGTTTTTTTTATATCAGAAATCTTCGTCCCCATTGTCATTTGATTACCAGTATTTAATACATGTATCAAATTACTTTAAAATAGGGCAATATGAATTTGATTCATAGTAGGAGTAAAAATTCTTATGCTTTGCCAAACTATCAATGAGAATTTAACATCACCATGTTCCATATGTGCCTGCCCAAAGCTGGAATCTGCTTGTACTCATTGTTACCTTCACTGTGCAGAAAGGAATCTGTGGCCAATTGCAAAAGGAACAGCAGCTATCACATGTCATATTTCAGGCAACTAGCTGTTTTTCCATCCAGTTTTTTTAACTAGCTGCTGAATTTTGTGTATTTTTTATTCCACATATATTCGGGATTTTTTTTTAATCAATTTTTATCTAGTCATAGGCAAATTGTAAATAGAGAATCAACAAGCCATATTGAATACATTGGACCTGTATATTAGATATAAAAACCTTAAATATACAGTGATTGGATGCAGCTTTGGATTTTTAAATTGATGGTATCTATTTTGTTGTATTAAGGTTGGTTTGCATAAACTTATTCCATTCCCATTTTCAACTGCTTTCAACATACGGCTTTAAAAATCTTATATTACCAACTACATGTATTAACATATTTTACTACGCAATTTAGAAAGTGATCACCAAATGGTTTATGATACATGGATATATCCTGGGGTGTGTGTTTGTGTGTTTTGGTGTTTAACACCCTTTATCGAAGCACCTTGGCCATGTAGGGCAGTCAGTTTTAATGGTGGGGGAAACTGGAGTACCCCTAGAAAACCACAGACCTTGGGCAGGTAACTGACAAACTGAATCACATACAGTTGGGAAAGTCCCTTTTTTGTTTAATACAAACGGGACTCGAACACCAGCTGAGAGGTGATCGGCTATATAGTGATCAATAGTGTCGTATTTAAACCAGCGCCTTAGACCACTCGGCCACAAGGTGGGGAGGGGGTAGGAGTGGGGACATTGGTGGGGCTAGGATACTATGCAATTACATGTATTGTATTTTGAATTATCTTTGCTTTCCAACACTATTAAAAACACAAAGCAATGGCATAATATTTTTCCGTTCTAACACAAAAATATGATATCATCGAAATGAGGATGGGGCTTAAAGAATACAGAATAGGGGCATCCCCATCCATACCCTCACTATGCCCTGAAATGCTATTGCAGAAGAGATAAGAATGGCTTCAAGCACTTCACATATTTAATGTAACAAAATATGAAATATATAATACATTAATCTATTTTTTAAAAATTGTTTGCATAGAAACTACAATGTGCACCAACATCCAAATCTACATAACAAAGATCTCTTTATTGGAAGGTCTAATACTGGTCCCTTTTAACAGGTTTAAAAGATTAACAGAAAGTGTATACTTTAAACAACATCCAAAAATCAAGCTTGTAGAAAAATGTAAACAATATATTTCTAAATTCAATTTGATTCTTTAACAAAAATAGAGATAACAGCACTTTAGAGAAACTAGTTAATACAAAAATATGAAAATAGTATATGTAAAAAATGTACATCACAAGCACTATCACTGTATAATTGTTTTATGTGTTAAGAAACATAAGCATCTAAAATATATTTCATTTTTTGAAATAAAGTATATATTTTTACTTAATTTGATTTTTTTACCAAAATGAATAAAACTTCAACATTTTTTTGTAAAATAAAAATAATGTGACTGTCAGTGTTTATATAGTTATATATCTTATTATTAAGAAAATGCTGAGTAAATTCAACAAATAAAACATCTCAAAGACTTGAAGCTACGCCAGTGTGTGACTGTCTATGGTTGAAGAGAGATAAAAGGCACATATTACTTTGGCTGAGGGGTAAACCTAAGGTACCCTTTTTTTGAGGGAACCTCCACAGTTTTATGATCAGGGAACAATTTTGCGGCCTCGTCTTTACTGACACTTGGTATTACCATACATTTATCTCCTTGCTGCAAAATAAAAGGATTACAATAAATTTACAGCATTTAAATGTTGCCATTCTCCCATATTGATATAGATATATGTCTGAAATTAATAAATAATGCATTTTCAATATCAAATAAAAAAACATTGTCAATATTACTTTGTCACCAAATATAAGATTGGTTTGTTTTGTTTTAATGACTTTATGTTATATGTTTCTGATTTATGATATTCGATTGTCCAAATGATACAGCTTTGCTTCTTACAAAATCAGAAAAAAAAAACACAATACAACAAGCTGTAACTAGCAGTGCTGACTCGCTGAAAATCAAAACTAGAGTATACAATAGATTCATTTATTTTTGTGGGGATCAATTTTTGCTGTCTGGTGGAAAAGGATAAATTCATGGATTCTTAAATTTGTGCTTCTGAAGTCGGCAACATACAAATCAATGGAATAATTCCTTTTCGTGTGGAATCAAATTTCGTGGGACAAGCCAACCAATGAAAACCACCAAAATTGATACCCAACGAATAATAATGAAATCACAGTACTAGATGGACTAGGAGAAAGACAAGTCCATGAGCAGGTAACTAGTTTTTTTTGTTCTATATCTATATACTTACTTTCCAGTTTCCTGGTGTGGCTACTTTCTTTGTGGCAGTCAGCTGAAGTGAATCCACAACTCTCAGAATCTCACTGTAAATGACAAACAATATAAATACATGGCAAACTGAATTTTTGTGGGGAGCAATTTTCATGGGGTTTTGTGAAAAGACTTTTTGTTGGATTATCAATTTATGTTTAGTACATGTTACTAGAAGGATTCAATATAAAAACATCACCTATTCAAATTACTATTTTCATGGCTGAATGCACCCACCAATACCACAAAAAATCTGTCAAAGTCAAAAATGGCCGGATTTTGTTTAACAGGAAGTAGGTGAGCGACAGACCTGAAATCGAATCTCACGTTATGGGACCCCACCCTCATGCTGTATACCAAATATCAAGTGGCTGTGATCAGTAGTTGCTGAGAAAACTGTTACGACAAATATTTCCGGCCCGCCTGACATTCACCATTTTATAACCTGGATTGTTTACTCTGTGAAATCTGGCCGAAAATGGTCAATAATGAAAAATGATAAAATCAGATTCAAAATGTTCTAGCACTTAACCATTGTTAACCAAGATTAATTTTCCTTAATATATTATCAATCACTACAATTATTATATAAACCCTGCTTTTTCATGATAAAATTTCCATCAAAAATACACTGTTCCACGTCCCTTAATTCCATACTCTCTATTCTTGCACTGTTGATCCCTTTTCCTCTATCTTACCCCTGCAGTGCAGTGCCCGAATGGTTCAGGCATTGGGCTTAAAATCACAAGGTGACACCTCTATGGGTTGCAGGGTTCCCACTCTTTTTTCATGATGAAATTCAAGGTTTTTTCAAGGTCTTTTCAAGGTTTTTTTTTCATTTTCAAGGTCAATTTTGGGGAACTTTTTCAGGCAATCTTCTTGGTTGTAAATGTTTTTATTAGTATCTTTCAACTTGTTTGTTATGTATAAAAGAAATATGCTTACAATATATAATATTTCTTATATTCAACGTTTTATACCACAGGTTAATATCTCATAAATCAGACTCCACTAACGGCACGCCCTGGTCATCATAGATTCTGTTCATTCTCAATAGCACTTTTGAGGCAGTAAACCTATGTAATTTCCTAAGATGTGTCTTTGCATGCCCACATCCAAGTATAATACTTCATCATTTGCCATAATAAAATAGCCCCAATAGATAGTGTTTTCATTAACAAGTGTTTTCTCATCAGATACAAAATGTATTCATAATAAAGTGAGCCTTATTAAGCCTTGATGGACTTATACCGTATTATTTATATTATACTTATATTATTATATTTTGTCTTTTTACCATTCCCTCTGAATACTTTATAAATATATATTGTATGTACTGTACATGACACTGTCAAGATTCCTTGGAGGTGAGTATTGATATACATACATGTAGAAAAAGGAGGTGTGTGATGGGACGAATCATGCAGATTGTAAGTGACAACTCCAATTCATCAAGGAGCATTATATTAACTATAAATTATGATGTTGTGAATGACAATGTTCAAGGATCTTAAACTGGTGCTCTTTAAGGATCATGCATATTGATATGATTTTCTATAAACTGAAATGCAGGACACGCTCAATACCACAATTGACGAAAATAACAAAGATTGAATTCAACATTGAATTTTAAATCAAGATTAATTATGTTTCAAAAAGACCAAAATACACAAATGAACTACTCTCTTGAGTCTTCAAAGTTTAATTTTAGACAGCCACACCTGTTTGAGGGACGTAAGTCGTAACTTTGAATTTGGTAAAACAATATCTGTCTTGCCTAATACCATTGCATGTCTATTCTATATTGAGTTCACAACTCGTCAGATGCTGAATCTGAATCAAGTTACGTCGATGAAACCACTACTGGTATGATTCGACGGGAGAGAGAGCGGCAGAAAATTAGTCTGTACATCTGGCCAGTCACTCACATGGGCAGTGTGTTTGTTTACAACCCCATTCTAGTTTCATGGTGGTTCAATTACAATTTGTATCATAAAGAACACGCTTTGTCTAGATAGGGTCATAAACTTGGCAAATATATATTCTTTGACTACATTTCCCAATTTGATAAAATCGATGTAAAAATGTTGATATGTGAAACAACATTAAAGCGCGCACAGGTGATCTGAACTCGGGCTGGTTCACGTCCAAAACGACCCAGTGTAACTAAAACCAGTCAACTCCAACGTTTGGAGGAAAATACAGAGAAAAGTAGTCAAAGACGATTAAATTTCAAGACATTCATCGCGACGTTTTACTTTTCCGGCAGAAAATTTTAGGAGACACATTATCTTTCGAGTCAAAATTCACGGCATTTTCCCGGTTTTCGGCAAACATCGCGATTTTCAAGCACTTTTCATGACCGTGAAAAGGCATAACCAAATTCACAACTTTCTCATGTTTTCAAGGTCGCGTGGGAACCCTGGGGTTGGAGCCATAAAAATGTCAAGATTTCAAGGCACCAGTACCGTTTCACAGATTTTCCAGCTACAAAGCTTAGAATATCTGGCTTTCCTGCCACACCAACCTGGCGACCATGCAATGGCCAATATAATTAGCCAAACAGTTGTTAATCTTGCCCCCCTTGGTCAAAATTTCTTCAGAGCTTATGTTAATTGTTTGACTGTGTACACATCACAGACATTAAATAACCTTTACCTGTATTTCAGTCACCCTTTTAAATAGTGAGTATCAAAGCCATGTCAGTCCCCCTTTAGTGAATGTCACCCCAGAAGACATGAGCTTTTCACACAACTTACTCAAAATTTCTTCCTGTTGTAGCTGGATATAAAGCTGACAGTTTCAGTTTCTTGTCAGGACCAACAATGAAGAACTAAAAAAATACAAATACCGGTAAAGTACAGAAGTAACAAAGAGACAAAAATAGAATGGCGGTCTTCCATGGAAGACGTATGTCGCCTGTGTCTTAAAATATTCTGTAAACAGGAAGTAGATGAGATATGGGCATAAAATCGCTTTACACCATATAGGACCATAGGAGTAAGCCACATACCAAATATCAAGAGGTTGTGACTTGTAGTTTCCCAGAAAACTGCGACAGAAATTTTTGTGACGCCGTAGGACGCAAGACGACGGATGATCCCAAAGTAACCGCTATGTCGCTTCAGCAACACATTGCAGGCGACATTATAAAAATGTGAAGATTCTATCACCAATACAACTTAAAGGCTGAATCCTCTTTCAAAGAACTTTGAAGTTTCAGTCATTAACTGAGTAAAGAAGACCTTTAAAATTGAAAAAAAAATCTTTGTATCATGTTTAGTAACCTTTTTAGTATCTCCATGACTTGTAGTCTTGTGTTGTGTAAATAAAAAACAGACTTTATATATTTTCTTACAACATTTTAATAGAAGTATAGTGATCATGGTAATGTACATTGTAACCCTAAAAATATTTTTTTGTTGGCCTTATTTCAAACTTACAGCTCTGCATGTTAGTGGCAGTCCATCCTTTGTCTTTTCATCAGGGTCCAACATGCCAAACTTGACAGCTAATTCCCTGCTTTTATCTGCTATAATTGGGTATGGGAATTCACCAGAGCATTTTTGTACAGCTTGGATATCCTGTACAATATAAACAACTGGAAGTCAAAACAAGAGTGAACATAGGTGCTCCGCAGGAGTATGCCCTAGGGGGGAGGAAGGAATGTAGTTCCTCCCTGCTTTTACTTGACGACTAATTGCTTTTCTTTATTTTTGACATGGGAATTCACTCAACATCCTTGTACAACGTTAATGTTTTTATCAAACAAGGTAAACATACAAATGTAAGCTTAAACACGTATTTAGCTTATGTTCACTCAAAAGATCGCCCCACTTTCAAAACTATGCCTTGCAAAATCTAGAATGGCGGAATTATTAATGCAAATTGAATAGTTTTCTCTTTTAAATAGGATTTCTATATATTTGTCAAAGTAGTGAATATAATAATGAAAGGACAGGCCCACACACTACATGCCCCTAGCTTGTGACTTTCATAGGGTAGACATGAAAAATATCAACCCTTACTTTTTCAAGGTTAAAAAGCAGAGAAAACACATATGTTTTTGCCTGGCCTTGTTTAAATGTCAGACAACAGCATGACATAGAAAAAAGTCGGTTAAAATCAATTATCTGAAATTAAAAGGTCCAATTTCGTATCTCCTTATACTCACTTTAAAATGAATGGAAAGTGGTCGTGAACCTATTATTACACTCTCCTTATGTAATATACAAAAAGTGTATGTACAATGCACATAGTAATATTGAATTTGGTAAACTTTAATTATTATATGCATTATATGGATATATGGAATTTTATACAATGTCATGGCCTAGGGGAGGGCAATTCAATTCAAAAGTTTTGTCGAGTTCAAAGAACATATTTAAAACTCTGTAAACATTAATATATATTTCTGATATTATAACAAATTGCTAAGAATAATGCAATCCTCTTCTTAATATCTGAAATGCTGTGAATATTAATTATTTCTGCATAAAATAAACAAATGCTATGAATAAAACAACCCATTAATATACATATTTCTGCAAAAAATAAACAAATTGGAAGAAAACCAAAACTAGACCTCAGAACATGCTGAATAAAGGTAAAAATATTTCTGCTTAAAACAAACAAATTGAAAATTGGAAACTTAGACCTCTGAATATATTGCACAATGACTGCTTTTTGTATATAACTATATCCCTTTAAATTTAATATTTCAGTTTTAGAAAATATTTGACTAATGTGAAACCTCTTACAATGTCTTATGAATTTTACATAATAAGGTTTTGAACTATTGGGATACTTAAAAAATATTGAGATCAGTAACTCTTCACAACTGATGAATCTTTATATAGTAATGTGGTATGATCTAGTCCTTACGATACCTTACAATTCTACAAAACTTTCTCAAAATCTAATAAGAGGTTTTACACAAAAACTAAGTAGTTTCCTTGATAATAGCATGAATAAGACAACCCCCAAAACTAGTAAACAAATCCATAGTTGACAAAATGGACAAGAAAATTACATTTTGATATGAGGATCAACCCTAAAAATAGCAGGACAATCACTCATTAATAAGGGGGACAACCCTGGAATAAATAATTTAAAAAAACCTTCATTGATAAATGGAGACAAGTCTAATTATAATCATTACCTTTCCCCATTCAATGTGATCTTCTACCGAGTCGCATGACAGGGCGATAAGTTTGACGTTCCTCTTTTCGAATTCTGGCTGCATCTTAATCACAAGCCCCAGCTCTGTGGTGCAGACGGGTGTGAAATCTGCAGGGTGGGAGAACAAGATAGCCCAGCTGTTAAATAAAATAAATAAGAGTGATGATCATAGTGTACACACATAACTTACAGACCTGTCAAGCGTCTGGCAACTTATCATGCTTATAGAGACTCACGCACATACAGATAATTGGCAATTTGGTAGCAAATTTCTTTGATTTTTTTATTTTTGTCCTTTGAGGCCTGGCCTGGGCGCGACAAAACATGAAAAATAACTCAAGTCTGAGAATATTCTTAACTCATTGTGACGTCATCAAATTAGAAAATTTTAATTGGAGTAGCCACGGAAAATAAGAATATTCTCGGACTTTGGTCAGTAGTTTTTAAGGTTTGTGGCACCCCAGCCTGATCTTTCAATTTTTGGGCAAATCTCACACAAGCAGCTCATCCAAACTTGACAGCCCTGAACCTTAATATCACCAGTAGTTTATCAATTCAAAATGAGAAAGTTTTAACCAGCTAGCTGTCATCAATGTAAACAGTGGTTGCTGCTTGCTATCAATTGGATCTAGAATCTACAATTTAATTTGAAAAGCCTGGAAAGGGCCTACTAAAATGTTGAATTTGTGATGACAATTTATATTTTCTTCCAGGGCTTTCATGTTCCATCTCCTTCATTTTCTCAATCCATACTATAATACCATCCTGATGAAGGCCTGAGGCCGAAACGTCTAATAAATGGTTTATTTAAACAATTGAATTTATATTTTATTTACCAATTTTATACACACAAAAAATAACAATTTCACAATCCAAATCAAAAGGGGGGCAATTTTTTGTAACAGTAAACTAGTGAAAATCACAAAAAGGGAGACAATGTTAACTTCTAAAAATTAACTTACACAAAATGTATATCAGTAAAAATCTGTTAACTTAATTGTAAAATGTATGTAAATATTTCTACTACTAAAATGTTTATCTGTTGTCTGATATGTCCATATGTTATAGGTTTAAAGTCAAGGTCTTCATTCATGTTATACAATCATCAAGTTGTTTTGTAAAACATTGTAGAGGGTCATTGGTTATGTATACAGGGTCAAACACCATGAACACCAGTGTATAAACTAATATTATAGATATGATTTAAAAGTTGAGAAGTCAGGTTTAATTAGTTTTTCAAGGTTAGAGTTTATACAAAATTGAGGCATTTGTATATCTATAATGGTATGATGGGCATGATGGGGTCTATATCATGTCTCAATTCCTGTATGAGACATGCTGTTTGGCTCACATGAGTTTCACATGAATCGAGCTTCACTTGAATTGCATGTGAATCTTGCATGGTTTTCACATGAAAAGTACACAACTTTCACAACATGTGCAAGATTTAAGAAGGCATTTGACCAATGGCCATGTGCTCATTAAATTGAAAATGGTCCGATTTTCAAATTTTACAATGAATATATAAACCACCAAAAGATGATTTAAAATATAATGATGTGATAGGTCTCCATCTTAAGGAGGTAGGCCACATGTTGTAAATGATAATGATTAATTTAACCTTGGGTGGCCATTTTTGGTATCAGGCTCAATCCCTCACCAATGTAAATAAACTGGTCTGTAATGAAATCACGATAGATTTTTTACTGTAAAAGCTACAGTTGACATTTTCAGTGAATTTTAACAGATTTCAAGTACTAGGTTTACCCTGCAGTTGATATCAAAATACAAATACCAAAACGGGTATAAAAACAGTTAATTTGGTAATGCTGTATATCGCTAATTTAAGGAGTAAGTAACCTGTCATCAGCAGCAATTGAATCAAAACAACGGAAGGTCAAACAACCAAAATAAAAAGCTACGCCGAGCGCAGCATGATACGACCGCAACAAGTTGAACCCTGTACGTTGGAGGCCCAAAATGGATAGTCCATTGCTTTGGTCACATGAAGCCCATGGTGGACTTACAAAGCTTTTTGACACATGCATCCTGTGGTGGACTTAGAAATGCATTTTTGACAAATATATTTACATCAACATCTTAAACAAAAAGCCTTATTTCTATACATGTATTTATTTACAGTTTTGGCCCTTTGACCCCTTATTCCTCAAAAATGGTAAAAGATATTGCTAATCCGATAAAAAGTAATAGGAAATTGTGTACATGGAATCCGATGAAAAAAAGATTTTGAAAATCGGACCACAAATTAAAAAGTTGATTTTATGGGCGTGGCCTGTCTTTAGCCCCCTGTAAAAATGTAATGGTGAAATACATATCAAAATCATTGACACATTTTGTTGACAGAATTTAATGATGAATTCAACGAAGAAAGAATTTTCAAAATCTAATGAATAATAAACATTCTACAACAGTTTTGTCAATACACCCGTTTTAGCCCTTTTTGGCCCTTTTTCTAAAACAGTAGGGGCCACAAACCCCAAATACAAAACCAAGATTCCTTTAGTGGATATAATCATCATATATAAACTTCATAACAATTGGCAGGCCCACTACAACTTAAATTTTGGTATAAAACTATTTGCATTGACAAACTTTTAAAAATGGCGTTTTTGGCCCCTTTGACCCCTAATTTCTCAAAAACGGTAAGAGATATCGCAAATCTGATTGCAAACTGCAAGCAGGGATTTTCACAAGGATTCCAAGGAAAAAAAGATTTTGAAAATCGGACCACAAATAAAAAAGTCAATGTTTTGGGTGTGGCCCCTTTTTGACCCCCAGTATCAATGTAACAGTGCAATATATATCAAAACCATTGACACATTTTGTTGACAGAATTTAATGATGAATTCAATAAAAAAAGAATTATCAAAATCGAATGAATAATAAACATTCTACAACAGTTTTGTCAATACACCCGTTTTAGCCCTTTTTGGCCCTTTTTTCTAAAATGATAGGGGCCACAACCCCCAAATACAATACCAACCTTCCTTAAGTGGTAACAAACATCATATCCAAATTTCATAACATTCGGTCAATATTTACTCAAGTTAACGCACGGAAACCAAAGTGTCCACAGACAACGACGACGCCGACAACGACGACATCGCCATAACATTATACGATCGCAAAAATTTTGCGGTCGTATAAAAATTGATTAAATGAAAGGACTCAAAGCCATTGTGAAGCCAAATCCAGCACCTTAAGGATATTGACCGTGTGCAGTACAAGGAAAGAAACCTGGTGTTTTACGCCCCCCCCCCCCTTTAATTGAATAATTAATTTTTTTTCTGTATAAAATTAAACCAAGTACCTTCAAATTTTCAAAAAAAAAAAGAGACATTTTTAGCAATTATGTCCCCCCTTTCACAGACCTCTGAATGCGCCCCTGTGAACCACCCATTAAAATTTGAAATCATTCTCAAGTACAGTTTCTGAGGAAAGCATGACAGAAAATTTCATATAAATTTCAAAATCAGCCCTGCAGTTCCAACAAGGAAGTAGACATCTGACACTGAACATGAACAGATCAGAAAGTTTGTTAGGATGTAATAGTTTGTCATACTGAATAACTCTTCCAAATTACAAATCTGCTCTTGTACAGTTAATGATATAAGCTTGTAGGATAATCCTACAGAATTTTGACAAGACAGACTGACAGACAGACGCAGTGAAAACAATATAGAGCTTGTTTATCCTCCAAGTCAAACCCTAAATAAGCATGAGAACATGTACATGTATGTTTGTGTTGAAACATTCTAAAACATTATTCTTACATATTAAATAGAAAATAAAGAGATGTGGAATAAGTGTACGCGACACAGCCCACAATTAAACGGCAATTTAGAAAAACCACAATGGACAACCGCCAGCAGCCTTCAACGAGGCCATTTGGCACTGCTCCCGGTTCTGCAATTGGCCCACATCAAACTAAATCAATTTCTCTTAAAATGCTGAATCAACATTTATATGTATGATATATTTAGACACATGTTAGTAATGTAATTGTAATTCAATCAATAAATTTAAATGTAATTGGACCCATCTTTGTTTATTAATAACAGCAAATTCTTCTGGATTGTAAAGTCACGTTCATACAAATTAAGTACCTGTGCACCACTAACAATAAGGAAGTAGATCACATTTAGAAAAAAACAAAAAAAATACATGTAATTATGTACAAAGCCAATGTACAAAACAAAATTAACTAGGTAACATGCAAGGCATAAAATCTTTAAAAAATATAGGTTGATGCCAGGTTATTGAAGTTTGAATATAGTTGCACAAACATGACAAAGTTCAGTCTGATATTATTGGTGATTTTGTATGACCACTTCCAAATTTTACATCGATCAAATTCATACATATTACAAGGTATTTAATAAAACTGGAATTCAGTATGAAATTAGGAAAACCTATAGAGTTTGGCCTTAGTAAAATTGATCAGACATTAGCACTTTATCAACTTAGCTGCACTAACCCCATACATGCATTGGGCATGTTGGGGTATTGAGGCTTGTCTACACAATTTTGAACTAGTGGAATAAGCTTTATATATAAAGAAAGAAAATTTTTGACTAACAATATATTGAACATGTTGAAGAATATCAAGAAAACAAATATTGAATCTTTTAAAAGAGACCATAAAAATATGTACACAATCACATTTAAAATTTGCCCCAAAAAAGTGCTAACATCTGATCATATAAACATGATAAACAGAGGCCAAATTCTATAGATTTTTTTATTTCTAAATTGAATTCCAGTTTTATTTAATACATTGATACATGAACTATCACTGGACATGCTGGAATTGAGACATGATAGAGACCCCACTCTACAGTTAGACAAATAGCCCAAATTTATAAACTTTAACCTTGAAACTCTAATTATTAATCCAGTGACTTCTCAACTTTTAAATTAACAATGATTAATATCTTTTACTAACATGACTAGTGCTAGCCCATACATGCAAGAGAGAATAATGGCCAAAAATAATACACATTTTGAAAAATGGCAACAAAACTGTAATGACTTTAAAGAAAAGTGACCAAAATCTTTTAAAGAAAAAAGAAATGTAAAGAATCTTTATTTGAGGACACCCCATCCACATCCTCATATAAAATGATGACAAAATTTATCAGATAACAATGAAATGTTTGTGACCAATAACATATCAGACTACAGATAAATGTTTAGTAGATATATTTTTAAAGGTTACAGTGTATAAATAGCTACATGTACATTCATAAAATTTTGGATATGATTATTTTATTGCCTCTAGACAATTTGTAATAAAATAAGAGTTCATATGGCACATATAGTCATTTGCTGCCTCTGAATCAAGTCTAAGCACAAGCACACCCAAATTAAATACCAAATAGTGAAAATACAATATAATATTTGTATTTTGAAATTAAAGGGCCCATTTCAGGCAAGGAATTAGAGTACTCCAATTCCTTGTTTAAGACAAGGAATTATATAATTCCTTGTTTAAGACAAACATAAATACATGTACATGTACAATAGTGTACATGAGAAAAAAAATACAGACTCCCTCAAAATCTATTAATTCATTTAAGTCAATTTATAACCAAACAAACATCAGTAGCTTGCAAGACATTAAACCATTTCAAACAAATCATTGCAATAAATCTTATATATACAACCAGAGTTGCATCTGCATGTCCTATATTTTGACATATACCACAGAGATAAAATTTACTGTAATGCAACTGTAACTGCATAAACTTAAAACATATATAATTTTATTGCTGCATATTCAAAAATAAGCTTTAACTGCAGTCTACAGGTCTATCTGTATTCTGTTGGGTTTTTTTCTTTAGCCTAGGTGCTACAGTTAAAAAGGGGGCGTGTCATTTATAGATGCAAAATTTTGTCATTTACGTTAAAAATTTAATTAAAAAATAACATTGAGTGATGCACATACCTATCTCCCATCCAATCATGGAACTGAATGGGACCTTTGCTGGTCTCCGCCTTAAAATTCGGGAAAATATCTCCAAGATTCACCATGCTGCCTACTTGTCCAACTTTTACAAAGTTTGTGACTGGTAACCACTGAACCGTGTTAAGCAAACAAATGATACACCTCAACAGGTAATCAGTCCGAAATCCACGTGTACATTGAAGCGATAAGTCACACGGTCGTAGAACGGCTTATCGAGGAATTCGTTGCTAAACTTTGATAAATTCCAGCACATTTGAAAGCGTTTCCACATTGAAATATTAATGGTATCAGCTTCAAACCCTTAAATAAAGGTAATAAAAAAATTACCGAACTTGGAGGATTAATCTCAATGTCAAAGGAAAAAGACAAAACATGCGTGGAAGACACACCGGAAAAAAAGTTATAGATGGCAATGGTCCTGACTTAGTGTAAATAGTATTGTATTAGCGAATAGATGACATAATAACAAACAGATAACATAGAATTTGATTGGAAAACTAGTGACAAGCATGTGACAATTAAGTTCCTAACCGTTGGTAAAACGAAGCATTTCAACTGAAAACCAGCCGGATTTAAAATATATAAACAGATAAAATATTATAAACCACAGCCTAAAAGTATATCAATTGCATTTAAAGTGTGATATCATACATTTATTGACTTTGATGAAGGTGAATACAAGGTTTTATCAACCTGAATAAAATCATATTCACCGAGCCAACGGCGAGTTAAACTTCCTGGATTTTATGGTTTCAAAGTGAGTATCATCTATTTCCATGAATTTCAATACTTTTTATGTTTTAATTCTCATTGTTTTGGTCTTTTTTTTATACGTAACCCTGTTTTTCTGCTCTTTCAACCAATATGGATGTTGTTTTGGATTGTTTTTTTTTTTTTGTTTTTTTTTTGTTTTTTGTATCGGCCATTGATATGAGAGAGGAGAGGCCTTGTCAGCAACACCCAATTCATTTAGCTGGTTTGTAAGATTCCACTGGATTCCATTCTATCCTCCATAATGCCCAAATTGATGATCATGTGTTTGTTCTTCAAAGGAGGTTAAGGTGTTTCCAAATCTTCTTTTACTGGTTTTTCTGATTTTATAATGATTTTCTCGATGGTTGTCGGGTGATTTAGCATAATTCTTTCATATTCATTTATTCTGTTGCTTCCTCTGCTCTTGATGCAAGTTCAAAAATGGCAGTTCTTATAATTTTTCAAAATTTTCTTAACTTCTTGGAGTTTTATTTTATAGTCAGATTCAAACATGTCAAACTTGGTTTTTCTTGATCTTGTTTTTGCACTCAGGTATTTTTCATGTTGCCTTCCATCAATTTTAGGAGTGTTATCTGAGAAATCAAAGGTTTGTTCTTATTCTTCTTTTAACCAATTGGATGTGATATAACTTTGGAGTTATTTTCTTGATGTTGCTTTTAAAAAATGGCATTCGTTCTGCAAACTTATTGAAAGACCCTGTGTGATGTTACAATGTATGAGTTTTCTTTCTCATATCTGCATCTTCTGTTGGAATTAGTTTAAGCTTAATCTTTCAAACTACCAGAAAAGTGTCAGATGCAGTATCTGTTCCTCTCATTTTCCTCCCATTTAACAAAGATCCTCTATAGTCTTAACACTGATACAAATACAGCTGTTAATTTTGAATGCAATGGCCAGGGAACACCCAAGTGATTTTATGCATGTATTTGTGTCATATTTCACTAGGTTGTTTCCAGGCAAAAATCAATTTAAAAAAGGTCCCCATTCTTATAAATTTCTAATTTTTCGTGCCTTTCACTATCGTTTCATATCCGGTGTAATCATTTCATATTTTGGAATTGATGTCTCCCTTCCTTTTTCATCTTTTATAACGAATACGAATACGAATCTTTATTGTCATCAAACTTTTATACAGTTTGTGACACATAAACATACACAGATATAAAACTAACTAAAGCACACAATAATACATAGTTACAAGTAAAGAAAAATTAAGGGTCCCCTGTCCTCAGTTCAAAAGACTTTTTTATAAAGGATCCTAGTTTATTTACTTGCCATGGTGTTGAGGGGTTTAACAAGTAAGTTACTTTGTCTTCATCTTTCAGATTATTGAATGATATGTGTTCTAAAAAAGGTTACTCTTAAGTTTGCATTATAAGTACATCTTAGTAAAAAATTAATCTCGTCGTCCAATACCTGACATTTTGGACATAATCTTTCTTCTCTAGGAATTTTGAAGTGCCTTCCTATTTTGTAATCAGTTTCCTGAATTCTAAGTTTGAAATTGAGAGATATGGTTTTATTTTTAAGGCTGGATTTAACTGTTTATAGAAATTCTGTTTACTTTTATCATCAATACTATTCATCTTGTTTTTTACAATATTTTTATAGAATGAGTTTATTTGAGTTTTTGCATATTTTTTTAATGTTTTTCTGTTTTTTTCAAATTCCGTACAAGTCTCCAGTCTTTCTAAATCAATATTTGTTTCAAAAAGTATGTCTTTTACATATGTATACCAGGCATGCCAGGTATACGTTCCCATTTCATCCAGTATTTTAGTTAATTGGAAAGATTCACTTAAAAGAGGGTTTAGATTAGTAGTGAAAAAGCGTGCTAAATACATAATAGTTGACATTCAATGGGCATTCTACCCAGTTCTTGTCTAGTTCCAAAATTTGAAGCATTCTTATTAAGGCCAAGTGCATTTTTGCAATATGCAAGATGCAGATTTTCAATAGGTTTTTTATCAATAAAATGGAAAGGGTCTACATTTTTCCCTGAAACAACTGTTCGTAGAATGTTTTAAAGAAAATCTCTTTTATAACCAGCATCGTTGGTTAATACATAGCACATGGTTGCATTCAGGCAAATCTTTCTAAACTTCGCTCTTATCATTGTGGAATTTATAAAATCACATATCCAATCAAAGCCTTTTCTGCTTGGTTTAAAAGCACGATGGCGACCCCTTCTGTGGGATGTCTGCATGACCTAAGTTACTATGGGGTACTTTGATTAGTCTAGGAGTTTATTTTGGTGTTTCCTGCTTGTATCCATCTTATTTTTACACAATCCCACGAATTTTAGATTATATTTTTTCATTTCTTTGGCTGATTTTAATGCCTCAGTTATAGTTTGGACATTCCAACTACTGTATTAATAATATTAGGTTCCCTTTTTTTAGCAGTTCCACTGTTCAGCTTTCTTTCGACCACCAGTTAGCTGCATTATTCTGCGATTGCTTCGAACTACGAATCTCTGTCTATTTACTTCCATTTTCTGTGTTTCTATAATCAATTTTGTTTTATGAGAGAGGGCGATTTACCCTTTGTTCACCCCCCCCCCAACCAGGAGGGTCAAAATTTCTTTTCTCTAGATTTGTTAGATGAATTACTTGGCAGACAATGCTAGAAGAAAATGAGATGTGGAATAAGTGTACGCGACACAACCTAAACGTAAATTTAAAACATCCACAATGGAAAACAGCCAGCAGCCTTCAACATGTTCCATGTGACCAGCGGTCGCTGCTCGCTGTTGTCCAATTATTGACATTTATCTGACAAGCTATTTCCCCATAGCTGGAGCAATATATTTGAGGGATCAGAAACAAGTGCATGTGGGACAGTACGTGTCCATATACCAATTGGCCTAAACTTTGCACCTGTGGAGTGCTTGCTTCTTCAAAATCCGCTATGGTTTATCCTGAAGTACTAGTCTCCAGTTACTATGCAATGCCATGAGGAGGCATTGTAAAGATCTAAAAAGTTTAAAAAACGTGATAAAATTCTCTTGCAATGCTTTTATGTCTATGAAAGTTGACTTCAGCATTGAAGGTAATTTTACACCATTTATAATGGCTCTACTCATATTGTATTTGAAATGCATAAACCAAGTTGGATTATTGTAGGTTTCAATTCTCCACTAGTACTTAGAACATGTATGTAACTTTTTTCCTTTGATATAATGATGAGATTGATCATATCCAATCTCTATATATTTTGTAGATTTTGACAGGCTATAGGCATCAAAGCTACTGCACAAGAAATATGGAATTTTAGCCAGATGGTGAACCTCAACTTTAGCAGTACCAGGCAGTGGAGTATTAAAGTGAAGTAAGTATTGACCGTATGAAACGTTAGACGTGTTTGTATGGTGGAGGCATCGAAGTCGCGAATAGAACTGTATGAATAGGCTGTAAGCTGCTTGACGGTAATTTTTTAAGTTTGATAAAAAAAAATTTTCTTCATTAGACAATAGCTTCCATTTCTGCAATAGTTTTCATATCGCACAAGCCTGAATCCTATGAACTTTTCTGTCGCTCCTTAAATTGAACATTTAAGCAAGTGATTGTTTCTGGGAAACGGTCCTAAATCTAAATCATGATATGTTCAATAGGATCTGGAATAATAAATTATTTGTGATAGCTAGAAAGGAGAAACTGTCGATTCACAAGAAATTAAAGTTAACGCTTGGTATAGAGCTTTGTTGAACTTGTATATCTGTATGTCGTCCATTACCAGATTTTACGTACGCCAGATTCATTGATATTCATCGCGAATCAATATGACGAATTTGTAATAGCAAGCAGGAATTACATTACTGCTTACACCTCTGGAGCACATGATTTCGCTATTGATTTTACTTGCTAATTGCAGATTTCTCTCCTTTGCTTCTCTCTTAAAATTATATGTCAAACTTTTCACAACGAGCATATACAAAAAAAACTTTTCAGGGGGATCCGTAGGGGAAGCCCATGGGGCTTGTCCCACCTTTTGGCGGGAGAAGTTGGCTGGATACATAGAAAATTAAAGCATGACAAGAGTGTAAGTGCTCCATCCTTTCGAAATTTCTGGTTCCGCTACTGCTATATATGCTTTTTTTCGAATTTGTCAAAAATTTGAATTTCACATACATTTAGATGAATGACCAATCTGTTTAGATGTCAATCGCTGGTATACTGGTATATGCCAGAGCAGAGTATTTGTCGATTTACCGTTTACAACCTACTTACATTCCACATATAGGTATTTCAGGTCCAGTTTGTCTCATGACCGATTTTAAAAGGCGCGACATATTATAAAATTGTTTTAATATTCCCTACAGCATTTGACTGCAATACAGGATATCATCATTTTAAAACGAAATTTTATTTTTATCAGATTTTTGTCAATAAATTTCAACTTTCATTAATAGTTCTATGTCATTACATTTGAATAGATGTATATTTCTTTTCACAAAGTTCAAATGTAGGAAATGTTCACATCATCCACAAAACTTTATAAAAACATTTATTATTATAAGTGTACATTGTATTTAAAAATATTATAACTTTTTAATCGTTTTTTTTTATGATTCACTAACATCCTATGTGGTACAAGTCACATCATAAAATTCACTCAAAGTAAATAATCAGCATAGAAAACCTTAACCAACAGTAGCTTTAAAATAACTAAAGCGTCAGAAAAGGCCATTTAAGACCAATTCATACACTGTGTAGGATTGTTAATTAAGACTTTCAATCAGTGTTCAGTCAAAATACCTAGCAGTCAATCCAGACTTGCTAAGATTATTATGTCTTAACACGTCTTAATTGACTGCCAGGTTTCCAGTCTTATTTTAGAACCAAAGATCTCAGAGTTTGTGCATTTAATCTTGAATGGCCGTTTCAGAAAATTAAATATGTCACAAATGTATGTATCAGTGACGGTTGATATTTATATTGCTGCCTTTTTTATCCCAACATGTGACAAAGCCATTCATCTGTAAAAGCCATATAAAAATGCAACAACAACAAGTCCGATACACGCATTGATATTCAAAATTTGTTTCAATCTGGGATGTTCTGTAAGGAACAGCCTCGTTTTTGCCTCGTCCAAATGTGGGTTTTCATCACTTCCGGTCTTCGGCATCCCGCATATCATTTCTATAACCTTATGGTGACATTTTGTATCATCTGGATTTTCAGAGGATTCCTGTACCTCTAATTCTGAAAGAAATAAGAGATAGTTATTATTTTAACCTTGACTTGAAAGAGTATTTTATTTCTATGTTCTACGTCTTATTGTTCAATAGTTAGGCCAGGCCACGAGTTGCAGTTTAAACAGTTTATATTAAAGAATTTCCTAAAGATTCCTACAAATAAAATCAATTTTTGGCCGGAATTCACGGTTTCGGTCGGGCGGGGAAGAAATCGTAACAATTTTCTCAGCAACTACATATCACAGCCACTTGATATTTTGTATACATCATCAGGTTGGGGTCCCATAACTTGGGACTCGATTTCAGGTCTGTCGCTCATCTACTTCATGTTTACCGACTAAGTTATTTATTAACATTAATGGTCAAAAGTAGAAAATTTTCGTAACAGTTTTCTCAGCAACTACTAATCACAGCCAATTAATATTTGGTATATAGCTTCAGGGTGGGGTCCCGTAACGTGGGATTCGATTTTAGGCCTGTCGCTCATCTATTTCCCGTTGAACGAAACCCGGCCATTTCTGTCGTTGACCATTTTTTTTTCAATATTTATACCAAAATTTAATTTTGAAATAAACCATAGAATATTTGTGGAACTACCTTGAATTGTTATTGACATTGAAAACCTTCGTTTATTTTGGGATTTGCTCACTTGAAATTCCATTCCCTAAAGAAAGTGCAGCGGACTCGCCCGATGACCGCCGCTTGAAGGTCAGATTTGACAAGAGTAACCTCCTTGGCTGAATCAAAAATTGTATGGTTTCATGTATTTTAGAAGAAAAAAATAGGAGGGTTACTGGGCAAAACCACTATCCCTATATTGGTGGTTATATCCAAAGTATTCCGGAAACCCGACAAAATAATCTAAAATTGAACAGCAAACATCCTTAATTATCTATATGGACTTCATTATCAAAAAAATAATAACATATCTCTTTATACCATTTGTAGGTTGTTCTGTCTTTTCTTCGACATTGTTTGAAGCTTTTGTTTCTTCTGTAATTGGAGTCTCCAATTCATCTTTCTTACTTTGCACTTGTGCGTCATGGGGTTTAATTCTAGTCCACCAAGTTACCCCCTTAAGCTAAAATTATAAAAAAAATGCATGTCAAAATTTATAACATCTAATATAAAGGCTTATTGATTGAAACTTGACAATGCCAGTAGTCAAAAATAATTACCCCACCAATAAAAAAAAACTTCATCCACGAGCTATTGATCATTTATCTATAAAAATATGAAAAATCATATACACAATCAAGGTCTTTTTCAGGACCTCGAAATCCAATAGTGTGTTAAGATTTTTAGGATGCAAATCTGTAGTCAGATGATAACAACAGTAACAGGCGATTGAGTTGTGTTGGTCATTTCCACAAAAGATCAAAACACCATAGCCAAATCGGTGGAAAGACTTCGCTGTTGACCAACACACAGGCAGCTAGTGGGTATCCGGTAAGTAATGTGTGATTTTATACTTGAAAAAAAAACTTATTTACTAAATATAATCAAATTAAGTAACAAAATATGCTCCATTTTTCTCTTTTTACTTCATATTATTTTTCTTTACTTAAACTTTCATTCATTCATTCATTAATTCATTCATTCTTTCTTTCTTTCTTTCTTTCTTTCTTTCTTTCTTTCTTTCTTTCTTTTGTGAATTAAAGTTGTTCAGTGAAAAGCAATTTCATGAACTCAATAAAAAAGGGAAACAGTTACACAAGCAATACATATACCTCTTCCTCTGACTGTGGTGATGTGATAAGACTTATAACTATCATCGCTATAGATGTAATGATCACATTCAGGGTACCGAAGTAAGTATAGTGTAGGTTTAACAGTATAGGAGGGCGGGTCTCAGGGTCCCCACACTCAGGGGCTGGGAAAGCAAAGTCTATTGCCATTCTAATGATGCCGATTGTATGTCCAAGTGCTATACCATAGAATGCACCCTGAAACGACAATTTATCAGTATAACAACAAAGCTCCTTTTGAAAAAAAGGTTCGCCTGAAGCGCTACTGTGGACTGATAAGAGGCGCTATAGTCAAAAAATATTAAATACCACTGAAACAAAATTCAAGTGTAAAGAGAAATGAAAAAAAATGAGACAATGATATAGCTCGTTCTATTCAGCAACTTTTTTCATCTCAAAAACTGTATTGGTGCTTCTGGTTGCACTTTTTCAATCTTTCGACACTTTCTCAATCGTGATTGTCAGCAATCGTAATAGTTGAGGTCAATTTTAATGTTGATGCGGAAATTTACTGAAATATCATTCTTTGGTTTTGTTTTTAAATTGTTCAAGCTAATAGAGTGAAACACAAGTAACATCAAATTAAATCGGTAATTTGTAGCCTTTCCAAACAAAGAGGAAAATTTTTCATTTCTTATTTCACGGGTTGTATCCCTTAACAAGAGTTTTATAAACAAGAATTATAATGTTCGACTTTTCAAATATTTTGGACCAAATAAAAGAAAAATGCAGAAAAAATACGTTTCCTTATAAGTATTTATAAAACATCTTATGGAAAATAAAATTACTCTGAAAATAGGAGATTAATCGAGGAAAACGAAAAAGGAGAATCCCACTTATATAAAATCCGACTTAAAAATATTTCCATCAAGACTTATCAATTCAAACCTAAGTGACCGTCACCGGGTGTAAAAAGATGTTTATTATTGAAACTTACATATTCATTTATTCTTTTCCAAAATACACCTAGCACAAACAATGCCCCGATGGGTGTCCCAAGATATCCTTGCACTGCCTGTATATAGTTGAATAACTGCCCGCCTTGTGACGATCGAACTAGAGGTATCCACGCAATGCTGACACCACACAATATCACTATGAATATTCTGAAAACAAATCAGGCCCCAATTTCATAAAACATCTCAAATTTGAGATTTCCTCAAATCTGTCCTCAACTCAAATATTGACCAATTAAATTGCAAGAAATCTCAGTTGAGGAAGGATTTGAGGAAATCTCAAATTTGAGATGTTTTATGAGACTGGGGCCAGAAAGAATAGATACACAACGATACGTTTTGTTTTTACGTTATCATTTCAAAGAAACACTCAAGGTATAAAAACAGGTCTTATGGTATTGAACATTCGTTTAACCTTTTGCACCCTTCTTTGTATATTGGGATTGTATCAAAGTGGAACTCATAATTCAAACTTGATTAATTTCAGTTGGAGTTTACATATGAGTTTTGGTCTCCTGTTCATTTAATCCATATTCTTTTATAAAATATTCAAATCTTACCCATAAGTTATTTAGTCATTTTTCGATTTGTTTCTTGTTGATAAAAGTGTTTTTGTTTAATAGAAAAAGAGGGTCAATTAATGGGACATTGGAATGTTCGAAAGGACAAAGACAAAATCAGTCAACGCAAACGTTAAGAACACGAAACAACGAACTTGATCTAAAGTCATAACGAAGGTGAACCCAGATGCTTCAGAAGGATATGCAGTTCCTACTTGTTGCAACACATCCTGACAACACATCCGTCGCATTGCCAACGATGTATTCATGATGTCAAATTTAAAATTCAGAAATAAGGATTTGATAGAACAAAATCTTATGAATCGTTTTTTTGTAAATTTCCTAACATAAAACAACGTTTTGATTCACCTTCCAACAATCAGTAGTTCCCGTTCATGCGCATTAGGTCTGATTCTTCTCCACAAATCCATAGTAAACACAGTACTAGAACTATTAAAAATTGAGGTCAGAGAACTCATGATTGCAGAAAGCATCACCGCCATCATCAATCCACGGAGCCCTGGCATAAAAGACAAGCAAATTTCATTCTGATTAACTATAGTTTAGACTAGAATATCTCACAATCGTCTACACTGAACTGGAACTGTTAAAAATTGAGGTAAGAGAACTCATAATGGCAGAGAGCATTACTACCACCGAGCTCTAAGAGAAAGGACAAACGAAAATACGTTGTTCATTCAATTGAAAAACAGACAAGTACATGCAATATAAATAACATTCTTACAATTGAAAAGGCATACAGCTTGCGATAGGAAATCTCTCAATTGTAAACACTGTATAAGATGTGTTCAATATTCAGCTCATAATTCCAGAAAGCCTCATTGCCATCATTAACCATAGGAGAGTAATAATTACCCTAGTTTGACCAAAACCTATATAAACTTGCTAAGTTTGAAACTTAAATATTGATGGATAAAAAATCACAATGCATACAAGTCGTGCATGGATTTCTTGGCACACCAGATCCCCCTTTTTGTTTTGCTTTTCAACATAGATTTAGTACAACACCTACCATTTGGCATCAGTTCAAGTACCAGCTTAGGATATGCAATGTTTGAACACCCAACAGGATTGTCACAAAATCTTTTACACACTTCGGGATCAACACAGCCTACTTCATCTGGAATATATAAAAAAAAACATATAAACGGAAATCGAAATTATTCTAATTCCACCCATATGTGTTCGAACAAGGCGATTGGCCAAAAAGATGTGATGTCCTGCCTCTCCATAATATCTGAATCATGAAATTATTGTCAAAGGTATAAATCTATGCTGCTTTTTTATGTGTTCATAGTTTCATGATGAAAGCATGTTTCTTATATAAAAAAAACTGCGTACACGAAAGTGAAACGGCTTCGAACTGTCAAGACTGACTGGCTGTGGCAAAAACAGAAGGACACGAACATTATTATCTTAAGTTACTTGATCAATATATAAACATATCCCAAAAGACTTTCTAACTGAACATTTTATGCTACACAGTTTTTATTTTGCCATGCAAACACATGAAACCTCTGTCTTACGCACTTAATGTCATACGGTTGTAGGAATTTTTTTGTCAAAAGTGGAAAGCTAAGGTAACTTCATGATAGCTAGAGTATCAACTACGGTATAAAACGAAGCCTAGATCAAAAGCATTTACGTTTGTTTTTTTTTTTTCTGGTAAGAACATGCTTTATTTTTGTTATATTTCAACTATTATAATAACACAAAGAATGCAAAAGTTGAATAAATATTCAATTTTGCAAACGTAAACCTCTACCTCTCATGATTAATCCCTGGTGTGCCCATCAAAAGATAAAAGATACTTAAAACTTTTGTGCACCATTCAAAGAAAGAATACCATATTGAACATAATGAAGGAAAGGTTTGGCACCATTAAAGTTGGTTCAACCCGCCATTTATTATAATACCGGTACTTGTACTAAGTCAGTACCATTGTGATCTTCTATTTGTCCGGTATGTCTGCCTGTATTTTTTCTTAAACAATTAAGATGTATCAACCCATTTCGGTAGTTTTGTTGTAACCTTTATCTTTACCTTTATTTGATTTGATTTTTTTCTTTAATTAAGAAACCGAAATGCTTAAGAAAATGTTTGATACTTTGGTTACCTGGATATAAAGCCCTGCTGATCATTCCTGGGAATATCATTATAAATAAAGGCAGAATTTTCAGGTATCCTGCTAAAATAGATCCACCTTTGGCATGTTCTAAAGACTTGGCTGCAAGGGCCCGTTGTACTATAACCTAAAATAAAAATGTTTGATAAACAGTTTAGAACACAATAAAAACCAAACAAATTAGTCAGATTGAGTGGAGGATAAGAGTAATATTCGAAGTTTTTCTTTGTAAAAATAAGAAGAATGAACTGCCATTGTATTTTTGAAATAACAATGTACCATACTGTATGTGAATTTACAATTAAATTACCGTGAAAACACCATATGTTTCTGAAAATATCTGAATTCAAAAAATAAGTTTGAATGGAAATTATGATTAACATACATGTATAACATAGATAAGTTCAACCACTTTTACTTGTATTAATCATGTTTTTTTAAAAATTACAGAAAGTCGTCTGCTCTCATTACTCTATGGTTAGCTGTACCTGATCACAACACCAATACCACAAACAGCCAATAGATGATTGGAGAATAAGTCCAGGCCATGGGTTGTCCCCCGTTACAGCATCCCGGAAGATGTGGAAAGAGTCTGCGCGAGGAAACCCACACGTGCTGTTTGGCTTTCTTATGGTAGGTATGGCTTCCATGTATTTGGTCTCAAGTTTAGAATAACCGCCAATTTTATCAAAACCTATAATTAAAAGCAAGTTTGATTAATAATGCAGATAATACACTTCAATGATGGTGATTGTAAAATGATTCATTTATATTTTTTCTACCTCAAAAAGAGTTGTTTCAAATTAATTAACAAATAAGTATTCAATAAAAGGCAATGAGCATCTTAAAAGCTAGATTTCCCTTCTGTTTTAATTAATTTGTTTATGTGTGATTTATTTTGGATTCTAATTAATGATTTTTTTTCATTAAAGTTAACTTCTGATATGAAAAAAAAACTACTGAAATAAACCTCAAACAAAATTTAAGACAATATCTTTTTCTAAGCTTGACACGTGTCTCAGAGGCGCTAAATCCAAAGATTAAAAATCTGTGGCGGCTCCAGAAATTTTCAAACGGGGGGAGGGGGCGCAATTATAAAAACCTTCTGGGACCTCTTGTTTCAAACAGTTCCTAACCATTTTTTTGTCAAACGGGGGTGGGGTCGCCCGGTACGCCGGTCCTAGATCCGCCTTTGCAAATGACCAACACTATATGAATATGAAGAACCCAGAACAACGAACCTCAATATGCCAAAAAAAATTGACGAAGATCAACCTATGTCTTGTGCAATTTTGAAATTTACAATGAATAATTAAAGGTTTGATGAGTTCTTCAATACGCAAGTGTTGATGCAGGAGCAAGCTTACCTCGGTTTTAGGTTTATTTCAGAAGGTTTTTTTTATCATTAAAGTAGTTAACTTTAATGACAGAGAATCATTAGAATTCATAAACAAATTAATTAAGATTTCAAGATTAAGAAAGTTAGCGACAATATATTTTTTCTACGCCCTGATGCGCGTTTGGTTTATTCAAGACTATAAGAGGCACTCTACTCAAAGATTTAAAATGCCAAATACTATCTAAGTATGAAGAAAATAGAAACTAAACATTCTAATAATATTAAGACTCACCAATACCAACAAGAACAAATGCTCCAATTGTCATGACCACTGTCTGAAAGGTATCCGTGTAAATCACAGCTCTCAGGCCACCTGCAGAGAGAAGCAAAAGTGTAACAATCATACCACCGTCTGAAAGGTATCCGTGAAAATCACAGCTCTCAGGCCATCTGCAGAGAGAAGCAAAAGTGTAACAATCATACCACTGTCTGAAAGGTATCCGTGTAAATCATAGCTCTCAGGCCACCTGCAGAGAGAAGTCAAAGTGTAACAATCATACCACTGTCTGAAAGGTATCCGTGTAAATCACAGCTCTCAGGCCACCTGCAGAGAGAAGCAAATGTGTAACAATCAGACCACCGTCTGAAAGGTATCCGTGTAAATCACAGCTCTCAGGCCATCTGCAGAGAAAAGCAAAAGTGTAACAATCATACCACTGTCTGAAAGGTATCCGTGTAAATCACAGCTCTCAGGTCACCTGCAGAGAAAAGCAAAATTGTGACAATCAGACCACCGTCTGATAGGTATCCCTGTAAATCACAGCTCTCAGGCCACCTGCAGAGAGAAGCAAAAGTGTAACAATCAGACCTTCATCTGAATGGTATCCGTATAAATCACACCTCTCGGGCCACCTGCAGAGAGAAACAAAAGTGTAACAATCAGACAATCAGACCACTGTCTGAAAGGTATCCGTGTAAATCACAGCTCTCAGGCCACCTGCAGAGAGCAGCAAAAAAAGTGTAACAATTGGACCACCATCTGAAAAGTATCCGTGTAAATCACAGCTCTCAGGCCACCTGCAGAGAGAAGCAAAAGTGAAACAATCATACCACCGTCGGAAAGGTATCCGTATAAATCACTTTATCGGTAGACACGAAATAATCACAAATAATCATAACGCACAACATGTAAAACGCAAATTGGTGCTGAACTGCAACCAGAAACGTGAGCTGAAGTCAAAAACAGAGTGCTCAAGAAAGTTAGGTAGTTACTTTCGTTATAGTATAAGATATCTCGTTTGTAAGTAAAACTTATAACGACAAATTGCTCCTTCTTTAGTGTCTGTTGGTATTATATTCTAATGCTTAAATATATTCAATTTTCTCTTCTTTCTTTTCTTTGCTACCTTTTGTTAAAAAAAACGTGATTGTATTTCTATATATCTTTTTTTGTGCATTCCAACTTTCAAGTTCCAATGGTGTTGGCTCTTTTGTGTGCGTTAGTTTGTTTGTTTGTTTGTTGTTTTTTTTTTGTTTATTGTTTTTTTTTCTTTTGCTTTTTTGTTGTTTTTTTGTTGTTGTTTTTTGTTTTTTTGTTTTTGTTTTTTTGTTTTTGTTTTTTTTTTTTGCTGTCAGACCTTGTCGTGCACTTCCAGATGAAGGTTTTATGAACTCAGTCATGTATTCAATAACTCAGGTTTATAACCTCATTTAAAGTAGTTGATTTTAAAATTAAGTCAGTGCTTAAATCTGGCTTGAAATGCTGTACCAAGTCAGGACCAATGTGATCATCAATTTTGTTTGGAATGTCTTCTTGATGATTGTTTTTATTCTTTTTTTTGAAATCGAGATATATCATTCCAGTTCAATAATTTTGTTTATGCCTTTATTTTTCCATCATGCTTGATACAAACCTAAAATGGTATATATTCCTGTTATGATCAGGAGTCCACAGATTGATATGTACATATCCCATCCCAGCGCAAGTTGGATAAACAGTGCACCAGCATATATACTGACCTAGAAAATATGATGATTATGTTCTGATTACAGAAGTAACATGAACGGATAGTTCCATTCTGAAAACCGAATGAAAGAGAAGAATTAACAGACCTTCCTCAACTGAGCTTTTTTCAATTTCATTGGTCAATATTTGTGTTGAGGACAGATTTGAGGAAATCTCAAATTTGAGATATTTTTAAAAACTGAGGCCAGGGAACACCTTGCCGTAATGAAATATCGAGAATGAAAACATTGAAAGTAAATGGGGCACATGACAGAGTTCAGAAGTAGTGACATTCAAAAGTGAAGAAGGACAGAGAAAGAAATGGCTCAAAGCGGATTATGTGCGAATGGTCATAATTGTTATGAAAAAATAGCAGAGCCACTAAAGCATAGTACCAATTCTTCCATAAAACAGCCATGATAACTGAATACTAGTATCTAAAAAGTTCCAGTAATCAATTATAATGCGGTACTATTATGTTATTTTTCTATAGAGAGAGAGAGAGAGATTTGCAAAACAAATTATATAAACTGTATACAGGGGTATTGCTCTGTCTTAACTTATGCGGGATATTTAAATATTTTTTTTATTTGCGTGATTTATTTTACATACAAACACATCAGTAAAAACCAAAAAAAAAAAAAAAACGATCAACAAAAGTATCAAGTTAAAGATAACAATGATAAAATAATATCTAGAAGCATTTCGCCAGAATTTTATCAAAATCAGTGTGAAATCGATAAACTAAACCAGAGAAAGAATAAAAGAACCGATAAGTATAAATATATCAGATAAATGGTTCACCAATCTAAACAGATAAGACTTACCGCAAGCTTGGTTATTATGTACAGTATCAGAGCTAGAATGCTAAGATACACTCGTAATCTTTTCCCGCCAAATCTTTTCTCTATGTATTCTGGTAGTGTGTACACCTTAAAACATTTCAAAGGGTTTACGTTTATAATAGAAACAAAATTGAAAATGACTATTTTTAGTTTGACATATAATTTATCAAGATATATATTGATGCGGCTCATATATGACCCTAGTTGCTATTCAATTTATTTTCTATTACCGCACCAAATAGTTTGAAGCCCATTTAAACAGTTAAAGCAAATTAAATGAATGGCTTAAGAAACAGAACATTTTTTTTTCGTCGATGTGTTTTGCTGCCTTTTAACAGCAAGTTGTTTATTTGTAGGATTTCGGTAAAAATTAAAATTGAATGTACATATACGAATGCTCTCATGAGTTCATCTACTTCCCTTTGTTTTTCTGGTCGTCTTTATGTCTCATATTCTCTCTTGTTTAATTGGAGATGTCGTGAATTCCGCACAAAGAACGTTAACGTTATGCCGCAGTTTATGTAACGCCACGTCTCTATGGCGTGTTTCTATAGCTTTTCCAATAAATGATTGCAACGTTCATGTCGTCTTTTTCTGCCTTCAACATATTCAACATATTTTGGTGTGCTATGGATGAGAGGTTACTCCTTGAAATATTGATATAGCATATCCTAATTAACCGTTTATACCCGCGTTTTGGTATTTGTAATTTTGTACTTACACCAGCGGAAACGTAGACAGGTAAGAAAAGCCAACCAAGTAACAAAACCAGAGGCATTGACTGTACAGATAAAAACAAAACCATGTGATTTATTCAATATATTTGCACAATTTAGTTGTTTACAAATGATACGTGAGTAACTTCTTTCCTAAGTGGCGTCTGTTCTAAATACAATGATTCCTGGTAAGGTTGATAAAATGAATATCCCTACAGTTTTCGCGGTTTTTTTATTCGTTTTTTTTTCTGCTTACATGTACGTTGATGGACATGCATAAAAACTTGGTTTTTAACGACTAAAGATTGCTTGCTATAAGAAACTGTATAAAGCTATAAAGTATTGCATAAGTTATTTTTAATCATCTTCAGTATATGTTTATCAGAATCCTTAATGTAGTATAAACATACCGCCCATTCATATGAAATCATTGCTATGCCTGCCGCAGCCCCAGTCCCAGCCAGACCGACAAAGTGCTCACTTCCTATGTTACTGGAAAACAAGGAGGCGCCAACCTTCAAAGAATTTTGAAACTTTTATTTAGTTATCATGCAACAAGGGATATGTTTTTGTTCGCTTTATATTTTCTTAGACGTCTCTATGGTTTGCTCCTCTGGTATTAAACCTCCGAGTATACCCGATTCATTTTCCTATATTTTTTTTAAAATAAGTCATCAGAGTTGGATCAGCTTTCTAAAGATTACAAATGTTTTGGATAACCTTGATAACATGTTGATTATATTGGCGTTTGTCTTGTTTTACTCAAATGTATTGTTCAGCAATGGGTTATTCCAAAAAAGAACAAACCTGATTTTTTGGTCGATTTTTTATTCTTTTGATCATATTATCATTGAACTTCGTTTGTTAATTAATTCTAGCAAAACCAAAATAACTTACTGGAAACCATGTCATGCTTCTTCCCGCCAAAAAGTAACTGTTTACATTTCCTCTGTCGCCTCTGAATACCGACTGAAATAGAAAGTTGACTTGCTGAGAACATCTATCTACATGTTACTGTATGTTTAAACAGATGCACTTAATGTATCAAACACTATGATAATATGTTCTTCTTAAATTTATTTTTCGACTTCCTGCCCCCAACAGTGGCGGATCCAGATCGAAGGATGGAAGTTTGTACTATTTTCATGCAGATTTTCGACTACAATTAATTATCCCCGCGCTAGCGAAAGCGCGGGGATAATGTTTTGCTGTTCGATGTACGGATGTACGTACGTACGTACGTACGTATGGCGTTAATGTCCGGGATAATCTCAGTAACCACTTGGAGTAGAAAGATGAAACTTTGGTCATTGATTGCATTGTGGGTGGGGACTGTGCCGAAGGTTTCGGAATTTTGATATTGCTCCTAGGGGCAGGGCTGCATAGGTAGCCTAAGGGCACATTATTCCTTCGTCACGCAACTCCTCCCAGGTTATTTGGAATACAGAACTGAAACTTGGCTCAGTAGTTGCACTATGGATGTAGATTCTGCCGAAGGTTTCGGAATTTTGATATGGCCCCTAGGGCTGGGCTGCATAGGTAGCCTAAGGGCACATTGTTCCTTCGTAACGCAACTCCTCCAAGTTATTTGGAATATGGAACTGAAACTTGGCTCAGTGGTTGCACTATGGATGCAGATTCTGCCAAAGGTTTTAGAATTTTGATATGGCCCCTAGGAGCTGGGCTGCATAGGTAGCCAAAGGGCACATTATTCTTTCGTCACGCAACTCCTCCCAGGTTATTTTGAATATGGAACTGAAACTTAGCTCAGTAGTTGCACTATGGATGTAGATTCTGCTGAAGGTTTTGGAATTTTGATAATGCCCTTAGGGGCTGGGCTGCATAGGTAGCCTAAGGGCACATTTTTCCTTCTTTACATTACTATCACTCCTACTACCAGGGAAAAGTCTCATTTTGATACATATACATTTTATAGTACTAGTAATTAATGCTCATTATAGTCATAGTTTATTTCTTTAAATTATTTGCCCTTATACTATCAATCACCAGAGTAGCGCGGGGATATGCAGCGTGGCTTCTTCGACTAGTTGCTTTTGAAATTCGCCTTTTTGCTTTGGAACTTCGCTTTGAGCAGACTAGAAGCGACCCTCTTCTAAAAAATTTCTGGATCAACTCTTGTTGCCATGCTTATAACAGCCTTAGCTTTAAATTTCACCGTGTTATGATATGTTCCATGAGCGCAATATCAAAATCAATATCAAATGCTTCTTATGCCTTTTCTTTGCCATCATAAAAAATAGCATGCATAAAACTTCACTGGCATAATTAATGATGTAACAACTTACCCATAATCCAACAAACAGAACTAGCACAAAGTAAACCACAACGACCGTTATATCTCCCCAATGGTCCAAACCTTTGGTAGCCATCTTTTCTCTCCTGTATGTCCACTTCTTATTCTGTTAAAGCTTTCTTCGCCTTATTATCAGTTAATAAAACAAACACATGCTACGAAACATCTTCACCGATTGCATAGAGTGCTAATCCTTTGATTTTTATCAAAATATAGATAAGCTACGTATCTTCTCCTTTCTAAAAGTTGCTTTCAATCTCGATCGATCCTATCTTTTGCTTTCTTCATTCAGTTTCGCTTAAAATTTTAATTATTCGATGTATCAAGTTACACTTTTTATAAAGATGGACATTGTATATAAACTCTTCAAACCTCGCTGTTAAACGAATAAACTTGAATACTAATGAATACTGAAGATGTCTATCTCCCAGTTGATCTGTACATGTAAACAGAAAAGCACTTTGTTTATCTTTCTTTAAATACATTAAATCTCTGTTAAGATTCTTCTCCCATTCTAAAAATGCAGCGTTATCTTCGTTATGTCTGATAACGTTCAACGCTCTTAGCTACTTGTATGTATCCCCGTATATATAGCCTTGCACGTATCCAAACGTATTTATAATTTTTTCACCTTCATCTTATTTGCTGTTTTGCTCACCTGTTAAAATCATAAAACTTATGTAATATCATGGACAGGTTCACTTTTTTATTTACATGTGAGGCGTTAAATTTACATTTGTTTTCATTAAACATGCATTTTACCTAAACAAGGTTAATGTCATAAGAGCGATGTTATCTGAACTTGCTCTTTCTTGTTTGCACGATCATATTGGTGTCACGAACCCTTATTCTGCATCGATATTTTTTTAAACCATGTCATATAAATGACCCCATGTGGGTGCCGGGGGTGGGGCGAATAGACCCATAGCAGCGCTATAATCTTGTCGGTGAAGTCCACTAAACACCACCCACGATAAGAATAGGGCCCGTAGGATCCCTGGCAGTAGGCTATAAATTGCCCGTCCCTACATATCCCTACTATTTCCAGTGGCAGTCAAAGGATCCCTGATTGGTTCCCCCCCTCTTTCCTCCACTTCATCATCATAGCCCCCTTTTATGTTTATATCCTGATATAACCAAGTTCATGTCCAAATTGGAGTGAAGCACCAAGTTCTTGTTCATTTTGAGTAAAGCACCAAGTTCATATTCATTTGGAGTAGAGCACGAAGTTCATTTTCATTTTGAGTAAGGCACCAATTTCATGTTCATTTGGAGTAAAGCACGAAGAAGTTCATATCAAAAACGAAAGAATATGGAATATGTGCCAGAAAGACACGATCCACATATTGAAATGATTTTGATAAATGTACAAAAGCAAAAATTTCACTGCGTGTGAAGCGCTTTTCTGGATTTACCTTCATCAGACGCGCTAGGAGTCGAAAACTTCGAAAACCGGTAGTATATAATAGATTTGATAAAACAAAAATAGAAGCCAAAAATATGTTCATTTGGCGTTAAGCACCAGGTCCATGTTCATTTTGGAGTAAAGCAATAACTAGCTATAAACTAACCAGCTTACTGTAATATAGATGCACAAGTATGGGCTATCAAATACAATATTGGGTAACGAGTTCACTCTGTGTGCCTGTTTGAATTTACATTTTATCTATGAAGTGATACCAAGGTAGTCTACAATTTTTGGAATGAATTATTTTTTTACTTTTAACTACGGAAGCGTCAAATTGAAAAAGCCACCTAGTTACCTTCTAGACTAATTATATGTTTACATTTATTATATCTCAAATTCTAGTGAGGGATTAAAGGAGCAAAGAAACCATGCCCTCTAGTATATTCCTTTTTCTTTGCATAGATATAACATTTTATAAATGAAATTCATAAAATTTTAAGTTGAAAAAAACGATTTCAAAAATGTAAAAGGTTGATGTAAGTTTCCAATGGTTAAATATTTGATATTTCTAGTTTTCAGAGTTGTCTTTTCAAGTATTATTTTATTATTATTTTTTTTTGGCCTTGATTGTCATTGGTGAATGTTTACCTATAAATAAGCAGTAATATACTGTTTTTTTTCACTGCTATAAACAATGTAGACAGACAGAGTTGTTTTTCTTGGTACACATTCGATCTATTAAAAAGTATAAATGCAAGAACTCCATGAGTTGGCTAGGGGTGATAAAATGAACATGAAATGATGATGAAAATTGAAATATGGGGATGGGATGGGAAACATAGAAACAGTAAATTTTTATGACTACAGGATAAGGGGAGAGGATGAGAGGGGCAGAAAATTTAACCTATGTGACGCACTACTTGGCGGTCCCATACGTGCATGAAGCGTGGCACTCTCCAAACACATTGGCCCACTATGATCAGCGGTCAGGGTTTTGACAACTTCCGAGGACGAGAGTTACCCTATTTAGCCACCTAGGGTATACACTTGGACGCTCTGTGGCCTGAGCACTTACCCGATGTCAGAATCCCAAGACCCTTAGTCGTCTCTTGCGACATACGAGGATCTGCTGCGGGGCCCACCTATACAACTCCCGGGCCCCTTACGGGATGCAATCAAACTAAAACAATCTCCAATACACAAGCCAATCTTGCCACTTGACGGGGCATTAATATTAATTACATTACAACCTAAATAAGATTAACTTCTAAGAACGGATAGTGCCTGTCTCGTGCATTTTGTTAAAAGAATGGAGTTTAGAAAGGAATAAACATTTAAATTCAAGCGTGAATCCAAGGAACGACACACTGGGCGTACGCCCCTCCCCTCTCCTACTAAATCTGACCCCCAAAAATTGGGGTTTTCGCACAAAATACACGTAAAACACTTAAAAATATTACGCCCTGCTTCGCTCAGCGAAAAACAACAAAAACATATTTTAAGCCTCTCTTTAACTAAAATCATGGATTCGCTCCTGAAATTAAAGTTTTGGATAATTGATGAACATACAATTATAATTTTACAGGTTTATTGAAACATGGTAATGAGGTATGGACCTAAAGCACGGACCTGATGAAACGTCTATAAACCAACAGCAAGGGACCTGAAGGTTTCTATAATTATGTTTTTAAAAGTTACGCGCTGTGTAAAGTTAGAAACAAACTAAGTACTTAATCGCATATATTGCGCGATAATATTTAATAAAATAGAAGGGATGTCAGTACATGTATGACACGTGAAAACTATTCGTAACAATTTCATTAGCAACTACTATTCACAGCCACTTGATATTTGGTACACGATATTGGCATGTGGTCTTATAATTTGGGATTCAATTTCAGGGTTCTCACTCAACTATTTCCTGTTAGACGAATTCCGCTCATATCATACTTGTTGTAACTAATCTTTTTAACTGTCTTCAGTTTAATATTTTACAGAACTATATTTGTAAGGTCTTTTTTCTTTCTGCACCAAGACAATGTCCTATTTCGAACTGAATATTTCCTTTGAGACGTGTTTTTTTTTTAAAGAAACTGAATAGAATATTTCTAAACATGTCAATATAATTTCTATTTCATGTCAAACACTGTTCTTTTATGAATATATTTTTTGGGTAAAATTGATATGCCATTTAACAAAATTACATTAATAAAAAAAATGTATTTATATCCTTTATCAATCAATTAAATGTAATAATAAATACGACAAGCAAATTTTAAATGCCTTTCTGTTGAATGATTTTCACTTGTATCATTTTACATGTATAAACTTTTTAGAGCTTTTTCTTTTTTCATCAAATATTCTTTTTGTTGTGTTTTATCTATTTCCATTTTCTTTTTTTCTTCTTTTTTTTTGTCTTAATGTTGTTGTTGTCGTACCGGTGTCAAATTTTGGCTTTGCCTATGCTGGACTTATATTCGAAGGACATATTGATACTTTGCATATGTATATGGGGGGCAGACTCCGTGTGTGTGTTGGCTGGCAAATAGACCCTCAGTAGGGCTAAGTCTAATAAAAAGCACCAAACTCCTGACTTCGGGTCCAGCCGCTTTAAATACGGAGCCAATGAGATGTGTGTCACAGGTATTTGAATTGTACAGTTGCATCAAGGTGCATGCCGTGGTAGTCACGTTATAAAAGGACAAAACCTGATCTTATTGGAGTATTGTATAAGGGGAACTGTCACGTTCCTCGCTGTTAAAGAAAACTAGTGCAGGTCTCCATAAAAAAAGGTCTACCGGTAGTAGGATCACCTAAAGGTCTATGAATTGCCCGATTCAACCCATCCTTTAATTTTGCAGTGGCAGTCAAAACTCTCATTGCCTTGTATCCCCGTTTAATCCTCTACTTCCAGAGCTTGCCGGAATTACTTTGATTTCCTTGACAGAGCGTCACGTTTGACACAGAAATTGCTGATACAGGATTATGTTGCTCCACGGTTGCTGTCTTTACTCAAGAAATTTTACGGTGTAGACACCGTGCACTCGTAGACAAATACCCGGTATTGGATTTCTATCTCTCGAATGAATGCAGATGTTGGTTAGTTTTTTTGTTTTGTTTTCCTTTTTGTCTTCCTTAACCGGATTTGACACACTGAATTAGAAATTAGCAATACGACGGGTGTGCCATAACAGGCAGGAACCGCTTACTCTTCCGGAGCACCTGAGTTTGCTCTTTTGACGACTTGAGTTTGCGTTGTTGATTTCCGTTTGGTTGATTTTGTGTTATGTGTTTGTTCGTACTGTTCGTGTTCGTGTTTACCAGTTTTGTGGTTGCCCTTTCGGTCTTTTGACACTTGAATGCCCCCATTGGTGCCTCTTTGCTTTTTTCATTTTCATATGAACTTATATCATGTTCATTTTATCTTTTTATGTTCATCTCCCTGTTTGCTATAGCCGTATTCATGTAAAGCAATCAATAACTAGCTAACTAATTATGAACAGAAGAAATACTAAACTAATATCTTCCTATTGCAATGCAACAGCCCGGTACAACTTTTTAAAAAGTCAATTCGAAGAGATGAATTCATTTAGAAGAGCTTCTTATGAGAAAAGTTGAAGGATAAGTATTTTGCATGTACACATACAGTATATTTATATTGACAAAAGATGAAGGCGAAACCTATAATCTCAATTTAAAATTGAATCTTTTAAGTTATTAGAACTTAAATGATCACATTTAAATGCATTAGCACATAGAACCTAGTATTGTGTAAACCTTTAATCCGTCTTCAATAAAGGTGGGATAAATGGAGCTATTTATCCATGATAATGAGTATGATGTTCCTTTTGAATTTTTTCTGTAATTTTCAGTTCATTTGATTCAATTTATTCTGTAAATGAGCTCGAAAGGTCGTAATGATAGTATGATATACCAGTAGGTGTAAATGATCATGATTGACTTATGGTAAATGATAGGTGTTTTTGGTATTTAAGGGACAGTATGTCATATCCAGTTAAAAGTGGATTTACCGTAATTTGTTAAGGGTATTTTTTAAAATGATATGATAGTCTAACTTGCATTACTTTTGTTTATATTTGTTCTCCCATCTGAAATGCAAGAATTTGAATTCTGAAAATTAATTATAAGTAAACAAGCAAATTGGAATTCTAATAGACACACGTATTCCCCCTTCCCCGCCCACCCACAAAAAAACCTTGTGTGCTTTTCCTGATATCTTTATATTTTAGTTTTGCACGTTGTCTGTTTTTGTCCCGTTCTTGTTGGTTTTGTCTCTGCCCTTTCGGACTTTTACAAGGTTACCGTTACCACAAATTAGTCAAATCTTTTACAAAATTTGCACATAGATATGGACATTTCATCGAAAAATTTGATTGTACACGTAGATTTCTGATTGTTAAAGGAATATCTCATCCTGATTTTTATAGCAATGTAGTTTATAAAGCACAAAAACAACCTTATGGAAATTAAATACTGGCTTAAAAACCTTTTGAAAAAAGGATACGAATTCAATGTTTTAGTAAAATCTTGGCATTTGGTATGTTTTGGCAGAAATATTGATAGCTTGATAGTAACTTTAAAACGTTAAATTTTCACTTTGTATCCACTGTATTATTTATAAGCACCACAGCGATCAAGTATGTCGGTTCTGTGTGGTGATACAACTCTAAATCATTCATTGTTTTGACGTGGGGTGTCGGATTTAGAACTGATGTATTTGATTCTTTTACATCAATCGATAAATGTTTCTTAGCTAGTTGTCAGTAACTTAGAGTGTTCTCAAGAGAGTTCCTCCTTGTCTTGTTGTTTTCGTACAGTATTTTGTCTTAGGTTCTCTCTTGTTGAATTGAACTTTTGTCGATTGAGTTTTACAGTGTGTTTTATATGTATGCTTTGTGCAAGCTTATCATTTTATATGTGCCAGTCCTAAGCCAGGAAACTTTGCCAAAGCCTTTGTTGATCCTTGTCATTCTGTGTTAACTGTTTTATATTGAAAACGAAAGAATATGGAATATATGTGCCAAAAAGACACGATCCACATATTGAAATGATTTTAATAAATGTACAAAAGCAAAATTTCACTGCGTGTGAAGCGCTTTTCTGGATTAACCTTCATCAGACACGCTAGGAGTAGAAAACTTGGAAAACCGGTAGAATATTAGATTTATGTCAAGAATTGGGTCTTTCGTTGATGATTTTTATAGGGATTGGTTTTGATACTATTGTATTGTATTATAAGTCTTGGGCCAATGCAAGACGGTAAGCAGTGACATATGGTCATGTTGAAGACTGCTTGCTGTTTTCCGTTGTGATTTTTTGAATTGCTTTTCGTTTATGTTTGTTGTGTCGCGTACACTTATTCCACATCTCAATATCGTCTATTTTGACATTCGGATACCCCATTGGTACCTCTGCTTCTATCTTTATCTTATGAAAAACTGTTATTAAAAAAGTCAATCAATGGCTAGCGCAATTTTTGGAACTAAATGTTAGCGAAATTCAACGATTAGCGCTGCGGTCCTATTCAGTAAAAAGAGGCTAATGTGATTTGTCAATAGAAAAGTACAATCTTAAATTTTTCTAGAGCATGGCACTGAAACTTTTGTTTGTTATAATGTTTGCGTTATTTGCATATATTGTACTTTTGCTGCAGCGCTGCCTGAATGAGTTATGCAGTTTTAATTATACTAATTATCTCATGATCAATGTTAAGTTCTGAAACACCACTTTATCCCAAATTGCATTAAGTTTATGATAGACCTAAAAAGTTATAATGAAAAAAATGCATATTAAAAGCATTTTCTCTAATCAATATGCTTTCCAATAACTTCAAAGAGTTTCAGCATGATAAATATCTCCGTTAATTGTGATAGCATTAAAACCCCTGCTACAATTTCCGATCATATTTTTCTCCATTCTCCTTTTACATAATTTCTCGTTAGAATAAACCAATCTTAAAACCCTGAGACCCGATATACCCCATATTTATATCAAATAATCCATATATATCTACACCTAGATGAAAAATACACGTAAATTAGGTTGGATCGATTTAATACCATAAATATACGGTATTTTCATTTTCTTTCATGATTTTTTAACCAATTCGCATGTTTTTGTGACAAAAGACCATTGACGTCTGGTGTAATTTGGTTAAAACGTAATCCCCTTTTGAATCGAGTTAATAAGACTCTTTACTTATAAATAGAATCTGACAGATTGTGCTCAAACTATTGGTAAATACCGCTTTGGGAAAATGAAAGTTCGACTTATATAATTACGCAGAGTGTGATAGAAAATAAGTTTAATTTCGTTACACGAGATGGGAAGATTTTTTCCTCTATTAATTCTATTTTGTGGAGTTTTCTTGGAATTTTTATACAGTAAGAAGATAGATGATACGTGTTATGGATGTGAGCTTTTTAATGTCAGAGAGAAGGATCAGAAATCCAGAAGAGCGGTAAGTATTGTTTTAATTTCCGGTGAAATTTGTATGAAATCTTTTGATATTTAATCCAAGGAATGAACAAACATGTATTCAACTTCTTCGTTTGATCAAAGACAGTATTTAGGGCAATTAAGAAAAAAAAGATGATTTAATCATAAGCTCGGGATTGATCAAAAACAAAGTTTTATGTAATTTCGAAATCAAAATGTTGCCATCTTCACTTTTTAACCAACCATAAAGTTTGCTCATTCTTGATTATAAAACTTTAAAATATTTGAATATTATAATTATGATAATAATAACCTTAATGGCAAAATTGCCATCATAAGGTTCAAGTAGACGAAGTCGTTTTGTTTCTCTTTCCTCTTGCTTAAGTTTTTGCACTACATTTGACTTTTTTTAGCTTATTTGGCACATAGAATTTGAATTAATCAAGAATGGGTATATGTTCCATGTACAAGTTTTAATGTAGAATTTTTACCATGCCTGCAATCATGAGTGTTTTACATAGAAGTTAAGCATGCTGTTGACAAAACTAATTTTATATTCAGCTGTGATTTCTGTACATAATTATTTTTCTACTTGAAAATATTCTCCCTTCTATATCAAAACATCATTCATTCATAAGATAAGATTCATTCATAATTCTAGTTATCTACAATGTATATGACAGAGGAAGCAAACACAATTTTAAACCAATTTATTTACATGTTGTTCGAATGGATTTTAAAAAAAAATATTTGTTTGTTTTGTTTGTTTGTTGTTTTTTTCGTGTATTCTTTGTTTCGTTTGTTTTGACACAAAAAGCATGACATTTCAACTGAATTGCATATAACTAATAACTAAAGCACCTAGCAAGCCAGGAGCACGAACAATATGGCAGTAAAGCTCTCAACCAGCTTGTCTTGTAGAATACTGAACACAGTGCTGAATGTCTTACAGGATGGTCAATTGTTTCATGAGAATTTTAGCACAAAATTTTCTTTTCATGTGTATCCTTTGTTTTTTTATTGTTAGTAATTGCATGTATTCATGATGACCCTATGCCTCACGTGATGACCCTTTGTTTGGCGTACATAAGTCAAAGCATAGTGACATAAGCATTTGTATCATGCACCCAGTGCCCATTTATCATTTCATAATTTCGTATCTGTCTTTTATATTCATGAATAAAGGAGAGATTTTGTTTTTGTTCAGCATCATCAGAATCTCATCCAGCTAAATTAAGTTCTCTCGTCACATTGTATGTCCTAGGTTCATTTCATTGCTTCGTTCTAATCAAATAGCGAGTATACAACACATTGCCGACATTTCCATATGCCCATCTATAGATGTAATAAATGAACGTTTCTGGCATCTTAAGTAAAAAAGAGAATTTTATTTTTTTTTTTCATCATTGCCTTGCAATTGCATGATATAATATATAAGTTCCTTTGATAGAAAAGTCCTCAATTCAAAAGAACCCAATGAAAAAGTTGTTAAGACGAAAATGAATTATTGAAGAAATCGAATAAAAAGCTTACGGGCTGCAGATTGTTTTGAAATGATTGACATAAAATGGTGGAAAGGACATCTTTTGAAGAATTAACTTCTTGTGAAAAAGGAGAGAAAATCAACTTTGTGACAGTGGTAATAGATTTATTTTCTGGAGCCGGGCATTTTACTTTTTATCACAACTGACAACATATGACTCCCATCTGAAAAATTGATGAGTCTATAATTAACCTATTATTACGTGTAAATTGGGCTCTTTTACAAGACAAATTAACTTAGGCATACAGATAAACGTCACCATTTTTGCAAATATATTTGAAACCCTGTATATTTATTGAAACGATGGATAAAGACAGAAAAATACAGGTACTATGCATATATATCACAATTATGGAGCTAATAGAAAACTTGCTTGTGAAAAAAATCCAAATTATTTTTCAACGACGTCAACTCCGACTTGCCGCGGCCAACAGTACAGCAGTCACACTTTTCGTCTCTTTCCTTGCATATACATGTATAAGGACAATTTTCGATTATTATAAAAAGCATTTTTAGGGCAACATTATTTGAAATCTTATAGAAAACATAAAGCAACCATTCATTGGCTCATTCAAAACATGCATATTATATAGATATCTAGGGTCTCGTGTAAAGTGACATTCTAGAAAAAGCGGAGGTATAAATTTGACGAAATTATGCAACTAGCGTATCCAAGAGTCTAAAATTCCTCAATCATTGAAATTGCTCATGAAATGAAATGCGTAAGAGAATAAATACTTGACGGTGTAGGCCCTTGGTTGATATTATAAAGTTAACATGATTTCGTTACGATAGCTTCAGTTTTGTCCAGATATGCAATTGCCTGGATGGGGAGAAAATAATTGCTTTCCACAACCATTTTTAATTGCAATTTGAATCATTCATACTATAGTCCTTTTTAGAAAGTATTTTCCGGACGTGCGGACCTGAGAAATCTTTTACCTATTTACAAAATTTTACTACAGGTTTACGACTTCCGGGTCGGCCTCGCCATTGAAAATCTGTTGAAATTAACTAAATTCGTCAACCTATTAAAACATTTTTAATCTGTCTGCCAAAGTCTTCAACTACTAAAACATAGGTTAACATCCAAGACTTCACTCCAAACCAGTTTATTTGAACCGGGAAGGGGAAATTACGCCAAAAACGGATAGCGATAAATTGATGTTTTCCTTAGCTCAACGTTGATCAGACAATGTGGCCGACCCACAAAGGGAAACTACTCTTGCAAAAATTAAAATAGAAGAATCGGAATCGGAATTCCGGATGACTTTTTCAAAAGGGCTATACCAACCTAAATGTTAATAGGAGAGGTTCAGTTGCAAAATATCTTGGTCTTACATGCATATTTTACATGGTAATTTTTATCTTTTCCTTTTCAATTGTAACTCAATGCCTCATCTACGAAAGAAGGAGGCATATAGATTTCGGGTCTCATGGTTCGTCCGTTTGTCTTCTGTTTGTCCATTCGTCCGTCCGAAATGTTGCGAGATTGGATATTATGTCTTTCGGGTCTATTCGAGAGATAATTGAAATGCCTTTACCTTTGTTCATTTGTACATTGTTATGAGACCATGCAACGCATAAAAAGATCAAAACGACGAAACTTGCACATCATTTCTGAATTTGATTTCATAATAACCCGGTATATATGTACAAAATGATCAGAAAATTCTACATGATGAGCATTTACTTAATTCCTTATATTTTATTATTCATCTATTTTTTTATCTATTTATTTTTCATTTTATTTTTTTGACAAGAGTGTCAATGGTAGTTCCATGTGTTGTAGTCTGATAATTCGTTGAACTACAATTTTCCTTATCTATTTATAACTAATGAAAAAGTCATATAAATCCTAATACAATAACATAGTGCAAGTTTTCAATATCAAAAGAAATTCATTTAATGTCAAAAGCAAAAACATTGTTTTTCATAAACAAGATATTACTTTCAAAATTACTTTATCTTCTGATTTTAAGATTTCGAAATAAAATAAAGGTAATTTCAGTCTAGAATTTATAAATATAGATATTTTAATGCATTTATTTAATATAAATAAAAGCAAATCTCATTTGATTATCTTTATCAAAATCTTTGCATTTTCAAAGAATTTTGAAAAGTTAAAAGGTTTTCCTTTTGGTTCTGATCATTATCACTATATTATACATGTAAATATGAAAACAGAAATGAAAAAAAACAACTTTCATTTGTTTGAAGGCCAGGTGAATAAAGGATAAATTTTACAGTTTCTAAATTTAATGGTCGGGTGAATAAAAGATAAATTTTACAGTTTCAAAATTTGATGGCTGGTTGGTTGAGTAAAGGATACATTTTACAGCTACTAAAGTGTACATGTATGAATGCTGAAAATCCAGCCGCTTTGGTTTTAAGAAAAATTATACAATCTTTCATAACCATTCTTGCTGGCGGTTGATCTTTCTTGGACAAAACCTCTATATGACGGTTACACCTGCATCTCCGAAAATGTCATTTACGCCATCCGCTGTGCCAAGTGCCTTAAAATTTACGTAGGAGAAACTTATCGTCGACTGGGTGACAGATTTGCTGAACACAGGAGAAGTGTTCTCAAATGCGATGATTGCCCAGTCGGCCAGCACTTTTCATTGCCAAACCATGGCGTCCAGGATATGCAGGTGACCGTTCTCCTTGAAACATGCACCGGCGAAAAACAAAGACAGTTTCTTGAGCAAAGAATAATCAACTTTTTAGGCACTTTTCAACCCTTTGGTATGAATGTAAAAAGACAGACCTTTTCTTAATATTTAACAATTAGTCATCAAGTTCAGGATTAAAATACCACGTGACGTTCTTCGAGTCAATTTTATGTCATTCTGTCCTCGTCAGTCGATGTGTGAACATCTTTTTACTTTTTAACCCCTGAAGAAGGACTTTATGTCCGAAAATTTGTGCATTCTTGTTTTATTTGTTTTAAAGGTTTTATTTCTTTATATTTCTTATTTAGTTTTTACCTTTTAAATGTGGCTTCACCATCCATTTATTTATCTATTTTATTTATACACAAGCCACAGTGCAACATACTTTATTTATTTGAATTTACAATTTCTCTTACCCGTTGCAACCATGTCCTCCTTAAAAGATCTCCTTTTCAAATTGTTCAAAAGTTTTTCTAAATTCATCTCTCCACATCCTGACTTTGTACAGAGGACAGCTATTGATCTCTATAGAACTATCATCGCCATTACCAAGTGCAATAGCCATCTGTTTTTTCTTCGAAAATGTCTTCAACTCAATACAGTTCCGAAAGGTTTCATTCCATCTTTTCATCCAATTGACGAAATCTCAAACCACAAGGTCTTAGCGACCTCTCTAGAAACTATATCGTCATCTTACTCAAGATCTCTTGTTCGTCTTACGTTGTCCGCCATATCTGAAAAATTGAAATCGCTTACCTTGAGAAAGCTTATTCTTAAAAACAGATTGCACCTAGACTGTCATAAGATTGTGGCCAACTCTATTGTAGAAGAGATTCGCCTCCTCAACAAATCAGTCTACGACTTTCTATATTTTGAAAAAAAATACGAAACTGCAATCTCTGGCTCCACAATGTGATCACAACTTGGACACTCCTGTCGACACCAACGATACCGGGACCGAAAATTTTGAAGTCACTGTCCATTGTGTTCCAGATTCAGTCAAGCTTTCTCAAGCAGAGTTGAGTCTTCTGTCCAAAGGTCTAAATTTTGTTCCAACAACTTCCTTAGCAGACTCTTTTCAAAACCATACGGACATCCAAAACTTCTTCAGACGCCTCCTCTTAAAAGCTTTTTTCCACGAGAAGGAAAATAACCAATTTGACGAGGAGGAGAATGAAGCCGCCTCTTTGTTTCGCGATTATGGCAACAAAAAATCAAATTTCACTCCCAAAACATCCTGGTTTCCTGTTTTGGAGAAATATATCAAATCTTGTCTGAACCAAATTGATAATTTAAAAACCAAACCCCTCAAAAGACATAATCTGACTAGTAACGAACAAACTGCTCTCCGAAATTTAAAGACCCGCACAGACATAGTCATAAAACCTGCTGACAAAGGGGGTGCAGTGGTCGCTTGGGATGCCAAGTCTTATGTCTCCGAGGGCGATTTTCAACTTGCAAACCCAACATTCTATTGTAAGTTAAAAAACAATGATACTAAGAAAAATCAGCAACAAATCAAAGAATTTATCAAAACATCCGTGGAGAACAATGATCTTCCAGATAATGCTAGAAACTTGATTGTCTCCCAACCCAGGACATCGAGATTCTACATGCTTCCTAAAATCCATAAATTGGGAAACCCTGGTAGACCCATAGTCTCTGCATGTAGTTGTCCGACTGAAAACATTTCCAGTTTTCTCCATAATGTTTTCATGCCAATAGTGGAGAACTTGTCCACCTATGTTAAGGACACTACTCATGCTCTTAATATCCTAGAGTTCTTTGAACCTGAAAATCCAAATGACTTTAGATTGTTCTCCATGGATGTTACTGCTCTCTACACTAGTATTCCGAACAACGATGCCATGGTCGCTTTAAAACATTTTTTGGACAGAAGACCCAATCCCTATGTGAAAACGGATGTCAGCTTGAGATTAGCAGAACTTGTTCTCAATCTCAACACTTTTCAGTTTAATGGGGAGTTTTATTCTCAGTCTGGCGGTGTTGCCATGGGCACTAAGATGGGCCCTAGTTTCGCCTGTCTGTTTGTTGGGTATTTGGAAGAGAAAATGTTTTCTGAATACGTTGGTCCTGTTCCTGACCTATACAAACGATACATAGATGATGTTTTCGGTGTATCCTCTGATAGTGAAGATGATTTGAACTCGTTCATCAGCTTTGTCTCTTCCTATCACCCTGCCATTCAGTACACCTTTACAATCTCGCAAGAGAAACTCTCCTTCCTTGACTTGGAATGTAGCATCCTTAACGGCAAAATAGAAACGTCTGTGTTCTATAAACCCACTGATGCACACTGCTACCTGAACTATCAATCTTGTCATCCCCAGAGCTGCAAAAATGCCATTCCTAGGTCTCAATTTCTGAGACTTAAACGTACTTGCAGCAATGAGGATGATTTTAAAGTTCAAAGCAGCACTATGAAATCATTCTTTGTCAAAAGGGGATATCCTAACAACATCTTGGATAAAGCTATCGACTCAGTTTCCCGGGTGACACGATCCAAGGCTTTGGAGCCCAGGTCAAGACGCAAGAATGACCGTATACCTTTGGTACTTACATACCACCCTCATAACATCGTTATACGGAACATTCTGTTGCGCAATTTCAAGTCCATCGTCTTGAAGGACGAACACATGTCGACAGTGTTCGACTCGCCACCCCTGACTGCTTTTCGCAAAGGTAAGAGTTTGAGGCAACATCTTGTCTCCAGTTCATTTGACAAGTCCAAGAGACGTCCTCGCTCTGACTTTTCAGGCACCAGGGATTGTGGTCGATCTATCTGTGTCACATGTCCTTTTACCTGGGAGACTGAAGAGATAGTTGGCCCCTCCAACACCTTCAAGTTGAAGAACGGTTACACCTGCATCTCCGAAAATGTCATTTACGCCATCCGCTGTGCCAAGTGCCTTAAAATTTACGTAGGAGAAACTTATCGTCGACTGGGTGACAGATTTGCTGAACACAGGAGAAGTGTTCTCAAATGCGATGATTGCCCAGTCGGCCAGCACTTTTCATTGCCAAACCATGGCGTCCAGGATATGCAGGTGACCGTTCTCCTTGAAACATGCACCGGCGAAAAACAAAGACAGTTTCTTGAGCAAAGAATAATCAACTTTTTAGGCACTTTTCAACCCTTTGGTATGAATGTAAAAAGACAGACCTTTTCTTAATATTTAACAATTAGTCATCAAGTTCAGGATTAAAATACCACGTGACGTTCTTCGAGTCAATTTTATGTCATTCTGTCCTCGTCAGTCGATGTGTGAACATCTTTTTACTTTTTAGCCCCTGAAGAAGGACTTTATGTCCGAAAATTTGGGCATTCTTGTTTTATTTGTTTTAAAGGTTCTATTTCTTTATATTTCTTATTTAGTTTTTACCTTTTAAATGTGGCTTCACCATCCATTTATTTATCTATTTTATATGACTTATGGCCTATTCTTTTAATTAACGCCTTTCTGTTTATAATTACCGACTCTTCGAACAATCTCTCCAGGGAAATTAGTGGCTATTGTTTCCAATAGAAGATTCCAGAGCATTGTATTTGGTGTAAACAAGGAATTATGATACTTCTTCGCGGACAGACCATCTAACTTGAAACAGGGGCTTGGTCTGATAACTTGTCACGACAAGGTTTTTTTTCACTTAGCAATAAGCATTATTTGGTATCTCAAAAATCCTTTCACAAAAAAAAATAGTTTCATTCTCTTCTACTGCCACAGAATGATTTTCAACAAAAAAGAGTTAAAATATTTTTAGAGAGGTAAAGCCGTCCCTTTCCTTTTTTGCGCGCCATTAAACCTGGTTTAATCCTCTCTTTCATTTGAAATGCCTGTACCAAGTCAGGACAATTGCGATCTATAACTATTCCGGTGTGTCTTCCATGTTTTGTCTGTTCTCTTGGACATTGAGATTGATCCTCAAAGCTCGGTATTTTGTTATTACCTTTATCTCATGTTAAATTCATTTTTTTATAACAAGAATGCCCATGCATTGTAATATTCAAATGTGGATACATGCAGCAACGTTCAGTATACAATCTGCAATCGAAAGCATAAAGTAGATATTAACATAAACCATTGGTCAGTGTTAACTGTTTTTTTAGTGGGCCCAGCTGGTAAAATACAAGGCATATTCGCCTTATGCGACAACATTGTCGTGGGTGTCATCTATCATCGGTTTAGAGCATTAGCATAGCCCAAGTATCCCTTCTCAATATCTTATTCAATAGTGCGATTCTCTGCCTTTCTTCAGCTTAACGCTATATGTCAGTATCATGTCATTCGGTTCATGTTTTTATTGTCTTCTTCCGTGTTATGTCTTTGCGTGATCCTTTTAAGTGTGAATGTCATATGATTATGGCAGTTTCGGTGATTTTTTTCGGTGTCTTTGTTGTGTGTGTTGGAAAGATGTTGGACATTTCAAAATAAAAATCAAAATACCATACTTTATTTCTTGTCTTATAAATTTTTGGTATAAGCGACAGAATTTCTTAGCATAAGAAAGAGGCAAATTATTTCTAAACAAATTAAAAGGCAATTTCAAATGATAAATAGCATGCTTTAAATTTATGAAGTAACATATTAAATTGTGAATTATATTTAATCAAAACTTTGAACTGAGCGTGTCTCAAATTGGGTCTTAAAATCTCAAAAATGACAGATTGAAAAAAAAACTTTAATAATCTAATGAAAAGATTATCAAGTAATAGTCTGTTTAAGTGTGAAAAAAAAACCAATTTGATCAATATATATTTTAGCATCTTTTTGTTATACCGCTCTTTGATCGTTAGTGCGTTTATTAGTTATTTACTAATCTACGAATAATTAGTGCAATAGGTATCTTAAATTTTACGAAATCAAGACTTTTTATTCATGTCCAAAAGTCAATTATGATAGAGCAAAATGTATTAAGAAAAAATATATGTACCAAATGCACATGCATTTGAGAATTAAAGGTCATTTCAACGAAAATATTTCAGGACTTAGCCATATACGATATTGAGATGTGGAATAAGTGTACGCGACACAACAAACATAAACAAACAGCAATTCAAAAAATCACAACGGAAAACAGCAAGCAGTCTTCAACATGACCATAGGTCACTGCTTACCGTCTTGCATTGGCCCAAGACTTATAATACAATACAAAAGTATCAAAACCAATCCCTAAATCATCAACGAAAGACTCAATTCTTGACATAAAACAGTTAACATAGAATGACAAGGACAAACAAAGGCTTTGGCAAAGTTTCCTGGCTTAGGACAGGCACATATAAAATGTGGCGGTGTTAAACTAGTTTTTTGGATCCAACCTTCCCCATATTGCACAAAGCTACATATAAAACACACTGTAAAACTCAATCGACAAAAGTTCAATTCAACAAGAGAGAACCTAAGACAAAATACTGTACGAAAACAACAAGACAAGGAGGAACTCTCTTGAGAACACTCGAAGTTACTGACAACTAGCTAAGAAACATTTATCGATTGATGTAAAAGAATCAAATACATCAGTTCTAAATCCGACACCACACGTCAAACCAATGAATGATTAAGAGTTGTATCACCATACAGAACCGACATACTTGATCGCTGTGGTGCTTATAAATAATACAGTGGATAAAGTGAAAATTTAACGTTTTAAAGTTACTATCAAGCTATCAATATTTCTGCCAAAACATACCAAATGCAAAGATTTTACTAAAACATTGAATTCGTATCCTTTTTTCAAAAGGTTTTTAAGCCAGTTTTTAATTTCCATAAGGTTGTTTTTGAATTTTTGTGCTTTATAAACTACATTGCTATAAAAGTCAGGATGAGATATTCCTTTAACAATCAGAAATCTACGTGTACAATCAAATTTTTCGATGAGATGTCCATATTTATGTGCAAATTTTGTAAAAGATTTGACTAATTTGTGGTAACGGTAACCTTGTTTTAGCAATTTTTCTGTAATAAAACGGTTTTTATCATTAAAATCAGACACATCACTGCAAATGCGAGCATACCTGACTAATTGTGAAATGTATACCCCGTAAGCTGGAGCTAATGGTACGTCTCCTTCAAGAAACGGAAAATTAACCATTGGGAATGAAAAGTCATATATTTTAGTGTGTAATCTACCATTGATAATGCTTAAGTCCAAATCTAGAAATGGACATCTACTGTCGGTTGAGTTTGCTTTATTTAGGGTTAATTCTTTAGGATATATATATCATTTATAAAATTTGAAAATGTGGGGTTGTTAAGAGCAAGTATGTCATCTAAGTACCTATATGTATTGTTAAAAGTTTCGATAAGGTGGTTTTTGTTTGGGTCTTTTTGTAGCTTGGCCATAAACTGTCTTTTTCCATTCAAATTGTATGGAGATAGTGACCACTTTTGATAACTTAATTGGTCCATAAGGTATTATAAAGATGAAAATTAATACTCTAAGAATGAGGCTTAATTGTTTAGGGTATATTGGGATATGGGATATCCACACATTTTCTTAGTGGGATACGGGATATTTGAGGCAAAACTTATTAGGATATGGGATATTTTTTTTCAATTTGATTTACAGGGATATGGGATACTGGAAAAACATTTTTGGGATACAGGATATTTGATGAAAAATTTATGGGGATATGGGATATTGGTACCCCCCTCCCTAAACAAGCCCCAAGAATATGTAGGAAAAATCCGTTGGGTTTTTTTTATTATTTTTTTTTTTTCATTCATTTGTGTTTACTTTGAATGTTGATTTTTGTTTTGATTTAATTTGTTTTAAGCATGTCAATATGTGGTTTGCCTTCTTTTTGTAAATATATGACAAAAAATGTTCTTCGCCCAATTTCGCAAATGCAACAAACATGTTCAAATAAAAGTTTATTTTACCTGGTCGTTGACACATTCAATGTTTCACCACTGAGTATAAACTTGTGATTTCTCAAAAAGAAGATTTTGATAAATGGTCTTTTGATTGCTTCCCGAAAGTGACCGATGGTCCATGGACCTGATTTTATAAATATTGAATGTGATAAGTGAGATTGGTGACATAGTTTCCTTCAAAAATGACTTGATCTTATAACATGTCCACAAACGAAAAGCGTCATTTTCATCCCTAATCTAGTGGGTAAGGATAAGAGTAAGCGTATGCTTATTCTCTATTTTTATTTGCTGATTAAGCATAAAGAAGATAAACGATCTCTCTAATGCTTTACGGAATATTTTTTCCCATATTTAAAAATACAATTGATAAAAATAATGAGGATGATAACAGAATAAGCAGATGACTTCTATCTTAAAACCTTCCCCTTATGATAGGTGTAAAGGTCAGAATATGCTTTTCAGTAAGAAGATAAATGGGCTTTTTATTGCTTCCCGTAAGCAACTAACGGTCCATCACTCGGCGGATGATTTTTTCCCAGACCTTATTTGATAAATATTGAAATAGAAAAATAAGATTGATATCTAAATAAATAGTTTTCTTAAACATAAGACTTAGTCTTGATCCGATAATGTCAAAAGGTGAAATAAAAACAACAAAAAAACATTAAAAAACATTTAATTTCATCCCTTATCATAAAAGTAATTTCAGATTATCCTTAAATAGGGATGTCTTTTTTTGTCAATTTCATGCGAAGATAAATGGGCTCGTGATCGCTTCTCAAAAGCAACTAACGGTCCTTCATTCGGCGGATGATTTTTTTTCCCAGACCATATTTGATAAATATTGAAATAGACAAATAAGATTGATATCTAAAGAAATAGTTTTCTTAAACATAAGACTTAGTCTTGATCCGATAATGTCAAATGGCTTTCATCCCTTATCATAAAAGCAATTTCAGAGTATGCTTAAATTGGGATGTCTTTTTTTTGTCAAGTTCCTGCAAAGATAAATGTGCTCGTGATTGCTTCCCGAAAGCAACTAACGGTCCATCATTCCGCGGATGATTTTTTTCCCAGACCTTATTTGATAAATATTGAAACAGACAAGTAAGATTGATAACTATATAAATAGTTTCCTTATACATAAGTCTTGATCTTATAATCTGGAACGATGTCAGACATAAGAGTGATCTAACCAGACTAATTGATGAAAGATGATTGAATCAAAATCTACGAACAAGTCAGATTAATTTTTATTTAACGATTTATGTCATCATTTTAACACTTTTCTTCTTTCCCGTCATTTTTTGTTTTCGGTAAAATGTTTGCCTTGTTAATTTAATGAAAACCAAGAAAGCAGACGTCTAAATGTCTCGTGTCGTGCAAATGTTTTTGATCTTTTCTTTGATGTTCGCGTCATTTCAATACTTTTCTTACAATGTGCAAGTGTCTTGAGTTGCTATTTCCAGTTTGGTTGCCTTGTGTTCTTCATTTTTCGTTAATGTTGCGCGTTTTCTCAGCCCTTGTTTTGGGTTGTCTTATATAATCTGATTTTGTCTATGACTATTCGGACTAACAGTATAGTCATGATAGTTGAACCATGCGGCGTTGTTGTTTTTTTCGTTGCTTTTTCGTGAAAAGAAGATTATACTACAGTGTGTCACATATCTATTGGCATGTATATACTTTATAGCAACTGTTCCAGCTTTGCTCTTGTGTTAAGCTATTAACGAAGACGTTACATTCGATTCGAAGATTGTTTTACGAACAAATGTAGATGTATGAATGCTTCTTAATGTACAATATAAGGAAACGTGATCGAACATTTCAATAAAAAATTATCCTATCATTAAATCTTGAAAAGTCACATTGTTTAAAAAAAACGATATAGCAATGTCATTTTACATTATCTGGTTGTAAAATTTCTTAAAAGATTAAGTAAAGTAAGAGTCTTTAATCAATTACAATTATATTTAATCTGTTAATTAGAGCGGACAACAAAATCAATAGTAAAACGGGAAAATATTAGAGAAATCAATTAAGAAAATGTAAGAAACATTGATATCTAAGGAATCCTGTCTTGGTTTCCAACTGCTTTTATAATGTTTACAGAAGTAAAAAATATAAATAAAAAATAAGTTCATTTCAGTATGACTTTCTTTAAGTATGACTTTCTTAAAAAAAATGTTTTATTTTAAACAATTGTTGATCAACTACTGGCGAACCGGCTCAAAACAAGAATAGTATATGAAGAAGAATTCATATAAAATTGAAGTAATTTCAATCAATACTTTCTCCTTCTTTATCAAACAAACATAAAAAATTGTTTTAAACAAACAAAATATATAATGGTGAAAGGAAACATCTTTCAAAAGTCTTTATAAAGATTATTTTTGTTGATGGAGGTTAATTGAAGTCAAAGACTTTTCAACTATTTGGTACAGCGTTTTAATGAGTCTTTTAAACACAGAACATGCAGAACGTTTTGTCTGCTTTCTGACAGTATTTATTATGCACATATAGTGTTGTTATTTTTCTGTCTAGTGTCCATGGTCATTAATTTTACATATTCTATCATGACTTGACAAATATTTTGCTCATCGGTGGTTTATTTCACATCGTTAAGTTACTATTGACCTTAGTATGACTTTCTCTTAAGGATAGACCTAACAATCAGTGAACATAAAGAATTTATGAGGCCTGACATCTGGGAGAACCTGATCCGGAAATTAAATCCACTTGTACAGACAAAACAAACGGGAAAATAGCTTCATCCACTCAATTTGATCAAAATAAACCAATTCGATTTTATTAAGGCTCTGTATGTTTGGCTTATCAAATGATATATATACATATGTTCATGGGTTCTCTTAATTACCACTACAAAAGCATGCATATATTGGTTCTAATATCAAATGTAGTGGCGGATATAGAAATATCGAAAACGGGGACTGACGACTGACTAAGGGTCGGGGCATTCTAGTCATGCTTCAATGATTTTCTATATATCCAATTAAATTTTTCTGACAACGATGACCCGGGTCCCCTAACCCCTGGATCCCTTCCTCATATTAACAGTTGAAATGTGGGTTCAGACACGAAACGAATAATTTCATAAATTTTATCATATCTAATCTCAAAAACTAATTTTGACTTAAAAGACACAATGTCAAAACGTCATAATATGCAGCGAATCTATTCTTTCTTATTTAGAAGGGTTATTGCAGTGTGTTGGGTTAAGATCGAGACATAAATTCCCATGGCCAATAGTTCTTGCTTTAAGTAGAGAAAGAAATGGCGAACGTTGGTGCATTTTATAACGTCGATCTGACGTATCGCGGAAAGAAATGCCTGTAATCTATTCCAAATTCTCTAGGGTTCACCTTAAATGACTTCTTCTTTAATGGATGGACAACTAAAATGTCTGTGATCATATATATGCAGATCTATCATGACTTTGATTGCATAAGACATGGATACATGTACACCTTTTTATTAATATCTTTAAATACGACCTCGACTAACATGTAACTTTGAATGTCCACAGCCGCATATATGTATATTGGACTACTCTTGAATAAAAAAAACACATATAAAAAAACTTAGTATATGCATGTATTTTCTGACAAGTCAGAGTCAACACCTCGGGTATTTACCAATTGCAAATATTTTCTGTATCAAATATATCATTAAGAACAATATATATTTGGATTTAAACAAACCTAAAATTGCACATCTTTGAAAAATCTGTACACGTCGAAGCACTTTCTGCCTCCATTTTGGCACACTGAAAAGTCGAAACGTCAGAAATAGCAGCGAATCTGCAAAATATTAGTAATCCGTTTCCAATTCACCAGGGATTACCTTTAATGATTCACCTTTTATGGTTTGGCAACTAAAATGTATGCGATCAAATACAGATCTGTTATATAATCTTGATCGTGTCATTTATATGCTTGTATTTGATATCCAAATCCAATAAGCAGTTGGCTTTTTTTATCTGTACAGACATATTGTAGACATAAACTGTACAATATAGACGATAAAGAGATGTGGAATAAGTATACGCGGCACAACCAACATTAAAAAAACAGCAATTGGAAAACAGCCAGCAGTCTTGAACATGACCAGAGTCATATGAATGGATGTTACGCCGACCAAATTATCGCTTAGACACAATTTTCGGTTAAGAAATGTACTCGACATTTTTGTCTTCTTTTGCTTGGCCAACACTTTCCATGTAACTTAAATATTATTAAAGTCCATAGTGTCTTTATTTTTCATCATTTGGTTACTTACTTATCCACCGAATCTAATTATGTCACGTCATTCTTGGATTTGCATCTCGAATTTTACCTGGGTGGTCATCTCAGTACAAAAAATTATTTTGAAAGAAACGACTCCAATTTTCAAATTATTAATTTTCTGACCTGGAAAGTAACATACCTACTTCACCTTCATACGGTTTTTAATATTTCACAACTTATTCGATAGCCAGGGCTTGAACAGATTTTCAGATGTTTTATACGACACTGCTGTCTTTGTAGCCGACTATTACACCAAGGTTATAAGAAAATAAGTGTCACAAGATCTGGTGGAAAATTCAAAATTAACGTTAGTTAATTAGTTAAACGTAATGGTTCGTAAGAAGCAGGGGTACTAATCTGAATGACAAAAGTCCGAAAGGGCAGAGATAAAACCAGTAAACGCCAACGAGAACGGGATAAAAAGTCATCTAACACGCAAGCAAGTATTGTCTCTACCATTATATTTTACATTTGTGGAATATTGGGATTAAACATTATTTTAAAACATGTAATTTGAAAACCTTTTTCTCCACAAATGATTTCGGCTTCTATAAGACATTGTAAGAGACAATGTCAAAATTGTCAGAATATCCAGTGGTTCCATTCATTCTTATATAGAAGTGGTCGTGTATCATTGTATATTATATTCGGTTAAATCAAGACATTTATTCCCAAGACAAATGTATCTTACTTTAAGTGGAGAATAAAATGGCAATTCTTGCTGCATTTTATAAACGTCGATTGATATGACGTCTGACGTATTGCGGAAAGAAATGCTTGTAATCTATTTCCAATTCTCTAGGGATTACCTTAAATGATTCCTTCTTCTATGGATGGGTAACTAAAATGTCTGCATTAAATATGGTTCTATCATAACCCTAATTACTTATGTATCTTTGATCATGTTGATATGCTTGTATTTTTTTCTTTTTATTTGATATATTACTGAACAAAATTATATCACGTAAATTGAATTTGACCAAATAATGAATATTGGATTGGTCACAATTACAAAAATTACTAAATTTCTATTTTCAATTGGGCTTGCCAAATTATACACACGTGTACGAATATGCTATAGTCTTCTGATACATGCGGGTATCCAAAGCAAATCTTCAAATCAAATATCTGTTTATTTAAACCGAAATGCTCGTCACGTTGTCAGTACTCTAATGCGGTCATCCATTTTATATGTAGTTTTGTTTATTCTTTTTAGAAATTTAAGAATGATTCTTATTTCCCTATAATATTTGTTGTTAGATTTATTTATTGAATGTTTGGGTATAAGGGCATATGACACAATTCTCAATTGTTGTTTTCTCTTTTCTCAGATTGTTTGTTGCTGTTCATTTTGCTCTTTTTGCGTGAGAGTTTTTATCAAAATGTTTTTTTAACAATTGGGTTACCATTGTCATGATGGTACATGTAGGGGTCAATATAACTGCCAATTTCATTATGCTGTTTGCAGCATTTGAATAACAATAATTGCAAGGCCGAAAAACAAAAAAAAGTCGGTGACACTTAGATTAAGCTTGAATCATATATCCAGGACCAATTGTAAAACAGCGAGCATTGACGACTGGTCACATTGAAGGCTGAGCTGGAGCGCACCGGCTGTTTTCCGTTGTGGATTTTTTTTAAATTATCGTTGATATTGTAGGTTATGTCGCGTACACTTATTCCACATCTCATTATCTTCTATTCGATGTAACGTAATACTTCATGTGTCTTCTTTCCTTATTCTTCAGATTCTCACCAAGTGTCCTCGTCAATGTTTTTGTCCGAATAACCACGTGACCTGCCAGGACGGAATTCCCCGGATTATAGATGGTTGTGGCTGTTGTTACATGTGCGCCAGACAGTATGGTGATTCTTGCAGCATTGTCGATAGATGTGACGACGATAAAGGTCTCTTCTGTGATATGGTGCCCAATACACAACATGGGATCTGCAAAGGTATTTCATTTCACAACTAAACATGTATGACAATCAGTTAAACTAAAATCAATACACTCTTGGAAGAAGCAAATAAGTACCAATCGGGCATTCAAAGAGGCCGAAAAAAAAACAACAGTATAAGACGAAATGGATAGACATGAAAGAAAAAAAAATGAATAAAAAACAAAACAACAATACGCACAAAACAACTAAGCAATCAGAAATGAGACATTGAACATGAAACTCGATCAAAATCGTAAACTGAACTTATACACAAAGTGATCACTCCCTAAAGTTAACATTCTTTTGTTTGCCATTTGCTAAAGGAAAATACAAAGGGATATAACTTACATTTCATTTTACTGATTTCTTTATGCATGGTTTTAAAAATTTGAATTTATTTTTTTAGTTTATTTTGCGAATTTCCTTTACATCTTTTAACAACAGTTATTTTGAAAATGTACGTAATGAATTTGTAAAATTGTGTAAAAACACATCTAGTGGCATGCACTACGATGTTTCTTTCTAAGAGTCCCCCCCCCCAACAAACAGAAAACAACACCCCTGAGATAAAACATGTTCCCATCGAACAGTGAAATCAAATGTTTACCACACTCTTCCTAAAAGGTTTTATTGAAAGGAAAGCCGTGCTAGTGCGAATATAATCCACTTATTCAGACTATTTTATAGGGTAACAGCCTAATAAAAGACGTATAAAATGTTCAGATAAATTGAATCGGCCATAATAAAACGTAATCAAAGTTTCTGTGGATATGTTCCATCATTACCCAATAAAGATATTGTGTTGGAAATCTAGGTCAATGTTAAGCTGATGTCATTTTTTAATTGAATCAAAAATCCATGATGTAGGCCAGAATTACGATTTTAATGGGATATGATAACGAACCTTTGAAACTGTAAATGCAACAAAACCACAAAAAAAAAGCACAATACAAACAAGCTTGAACACAACAATTATGATAACAGTGTAACTATTAGAACCATGACTTCATATTTCCTGAAACTGTACAGGTATATTGACACCCTTGTATGAGCAAGAGAGCAAACATTTGATTTTTAGGGTCGAAGGATATGTTTGTGCTGCCCTATTGCGGACCGTGATAGACACAATTGGATTTTTTCACCGCATGACATCGTTTCATATTTTTACCTCCCCTCTCCTCTATTAAAATGAAAGTGGTCGTGGCATTATTAACTTTTAAGGTAGTAAAAAAACTACCAAACTGCATGGGATAATCAATTTCAAATGTCAAAGAGGAAAAGACAAAGAGAAGACAAAGAAATACCAGAGAAGTTGAAGATCGCAATGGTTCTGACTTGGCACAGACAGTGCAAAAGAAATGGTCAACCAAAACAGGCCCTATGGCGCCAAACATAATTTTTTGTTTATTTTAACTTGTTTTCTTTTTTAGCCAGAACACCGAAAACTTGCACAGTAAATGGGAAAGTTTACAACGATGGCGATACATTCAATCTTGACTGTAAGAGTAAATGTACTTGTCAGAATGGGCACTACGGATGTACGGACCGATGTGTACAAGAACACCAAAAGCCCTCAGCCTTGTTCTGTGTGAACCCAGTACTGATGTCTGTCAGAGGACAATGTTGTAAAGAATGGACCTGTCCTACGCCCAATAAAACAGAGTCTAACAAAATGCCGAGACATATAGCAAGCAATTATGAGATAAGACCTCAAAATAACCCACGATACGGTGAGAAAAGATTTTTTAAAGAAAAAGAATGCTGCAATCAATGCTAACTTCTCACACTTTTTTTCTGAAAATTATTTCATACTTTTGTCAAAAGATGATTATAATTACTTTAAGTAGTAGTATTACCTGGAGATGCGCGTTTCATTTAAGACTTACACCTGGCTAACTTGTAGGTATACATGACAAAGTTAACTTCTAAAGATTTGAAACACATAATTACTACTTCGTCTTTTTAGACTAAACCATCTAAAATTTATAATCATTTCACGTGAATTATTTGTAACGTTTGCAAATTGCATAATAATTGTTAAAATTGTATCAATTAACTTTTAGTTTACTGGGATAAAAAAGGTTAAAACTCATTTTACTGCAATACCTTACGATGCCATTGTGAAACAATACTATAGCCAATGGAATCGGTCACACTTTTATATGGTCAGTTAACTAAGTTATGCTTTGTCATAATTAAAAGACCTTTTCAAAAATTCCCTTTCTTCAAAAGTAAACTGAAATGAATGCATTGAGACAACATAGATGTGACTGGAAGTCTCCCATGGTAAGTAGTGCCTGCCTTTCTGTCTCAAGACATTTATTTTTAATTTTTTGTTTTTTTAAACTACTTTCCTGATTTACAGAAGAAACGAATACAGGAAATAAACAAATTAACGAAGTCGTCCAGCCTGGAAACTTAGACTGTTCTATAAACAACTCAAAATGGAGTCAATGTTCGGTGTCGTGTGGCGTAGGAATATCTGTCCGAATGGCACCAAAACATTGTCGGCGGAAGGAAGATACAAGACTATGCTACCTTCGACCTTGTGATCGAACTCTCCTAAGCAGTGACGTAAGTTTGGAAACTACATTTTAGATAAACAAGAACGACTTGCTCTTCCGGTGCACCTTGTTTCACGCTTGGTTCAACTTGAATTCGCTTATCTAATTCCGTTTTAATTACTTCTAATATTTACTTTGTTTTGTTGTATTTTTCGTTTTGTTTGTTGCTCGTATTGTCTTTTGTGACTACTGGTTTTGATTTTACCTTTCGAGCTTTGTGATGTTTTGACATCCTTTTTGGTGCTTCTTTGATATAAAAATTTCCAACTTAAAAATTTTGCGGTGACTCTTTAATGTCATAAATATCTCGAGAGACTCACGTCTGACATGTCAATTATTATCACAAGGTAACGTTGCTCCCCGGTCGCTGTCGTCTCTAAAGAAATTTTACGGAAGACATGATGTACCTATACAAAAATACCGTTTTTTTATCTCTCAGATGAACGGAGATGTTGGTTTGACATAGAATTTTAGTATTGTCATCCTTTACCGGATTTGGCCCCCACAAAATCGATCGTTGACAGCATGCCAGGTATGCAGGACCTGCTTACTCTTTCAAAGCACATAAGTTCATTCTTGTTTCGGCTTGAGTTCAGGTTGCTGATTGCGGTTCGGTTGCTCTATGTGTTTGGATTTTTGTGTTACTTTGTTCTGATATTTTTTTGTCTATCGACTTTATCGACTTTTCTTTTCGGGTTAACGATATCTTATTGCGCCCTTTTGGTACAACTTCCACTCATGTACTCAAAATGTCGTTAAAGGAAAAAACCAAAAGTAACATGTCCTAGTAATACCGGCTAACATTTCAAACATATATTAAGAGGTTAAGCTTTGGTAGTTCGTATTTGCTTTTACAATAAACAGATGTCTAGTATTTTAGACATGAATTCTGGATTCTAAGGTAATACTGCTCTTGAAACACTTTCCATACCATTGATGATATTGCGAATCCTATCTGATATCTAAGAACATACCTCCATCTATGTATTCAAACCCTCGTAAGAACGCCGTTTAAATACCCAAACCAAATAAAATCCGATTGTAATAATCGTAAAACCCTCCATTACCAGACATAGTGCTGGGAAAGAGGTTAGTTGTTCTTTTAATTGCTCTTTTCCGTTTCTTAATCGATTTCCGCCGAAGTACAATCTTTATATGTCGCACGGGGACATGCTTCTAAAATATTCAATTAGAAAAACATACACCAGCGGTAATTGAATTTATCCTTCCATGATTAAAGAGTCCCCTTTTCTCACAGCAGCTTTATTTTTCATTTGACAGCAAAAACGAGTTATTGGATTATCATAGCGAATGTTTAACTGAAAATGAGATTAAGTTTTCTTAAAGAATGTTTAAATGGTCATTAGGAAAAGCAGTGACGATTTCAAACAAAAACCCAGACAGACATTTATAAACGGATTTTTTTTTCTTATTTTGGTGGTTTTTATGTCGTGTATATTAACCCTACTTAAAAAGATAAGCAAAACTTGTCAATAATTTAATTGTTGAATGATTTGGGATTTTTTGACAGTTGTTAAACATTGTTGTACAAAATTGATGACATTAAATAAATTTTGAATCCGCTGCCGCCACAAATCATTTTGCCATGCTTTATTCAAGTCAGGACTATCGTTATTGTATCAACTAGTATATAATTGCCTTCAATTTTAATATTTTTTACTTAATATGGGATAATTGTGGAATTTCCGTCTTCCATAACTTATAAACTAATAGTCATTTTGTAATAAGTCATTAAAAGAGCACAAGAGAGAAAACGTAATCCATCTATTCAAGCCTAGGAAATTTATACCTTATCTGTACAATTCTTAATACGTGTTGGTTGCAGTAATAAGTTAATAATAGTTAAATGTAGTATGCTGGTTCGTGGGAACCTTAAGAAGTTGAATGCATAAGAATTGTAACCTGGTTATTGGGTTATAAATAATATGATCATGCAGCGAAAGGCATGATACAGATTTTGTAAAGAAATTGGCAAAGGCTTTTGCTTTTCCATTAAAGGTTAAATTTTTGATGCTGCATATTTTTGTTGCGTTAAAATAAATCACATACAACGTCAAATGAAGCATAACATTCTACACTGAGGTTAGAAAATTTGACAACCAAAGAAATAACAAAATAACCGAACTTTGAGGATCAATCTCAATGTCCAAGAGAAAAGACAAAACATGAAATGAAAATGACAACAAAGTTCCAGACAATAAATTTTGCTACGCCTGACGCGCGTTACGTCTATTCAAGACTCATCAGAGGCGCTGTACAAAAAATATTGAAAATGCCAAACACTATATGATTATGAATAGCATAGAACAATAGAACCAAAAATACTACACTTGGGAGCCAAATTATTACTGAGATGATCAACCTATATCTTGGGTAGGGAGAACCTTTGGGTTTAGACAATTTTGAAACATAAACGGATAATTTAAAGCTTTGATGTGTTCTCCAACACAAAAGTGTTGGTGCTGGAGCGTGCTAACCTCAGTGAATTTAAACTCCACCAGCAGTGCTAACCTTCACGGATGTTCTAAATAAAAATGACAAGAAAATTCAAGGCAATAATTTTTGCTACGCCTGACGCGCGTTCCGTCTATTGAAGACTCATTAGAGGTGCTCTACCAAAAATATTGAAAATGCCAAACATTATATGATTATGAAGAGCATAGAACAATAAAACCAAAAATACTTAACTTGGGAAACAAAATATTACTAAGATGATCAACCTATGACTGAGGAGAAAGAACCTTAGGGTTAAGAAAATTCAAAAAGACAAACCGGAAAAGTTTTGTTATATATCGTAATGGTCCTGACTTGGTGCAGGTAAAAGTACTCTTTAATTTTCAAACGCTATGAAAAGAATTTACGCAGGATAAAATTAATTTGATATAAAAGTTTTAAAATTTTAAACACACGAATAAAACACAAATGGCTTGTTATTTATACTGTCTTATTTGTCATCTTGCTGATTGCAGATTAGTTTCATATGTTGTGAGAGGATTTTATGTTTATTCATTTTGTTTTAGTCTTTACAGTTTTAAGGCATTCGATTTCCTCATTGATACACCTTTGTTTCTTGAGAACTCGAAAATATGTAATTCATGATCCAATGAAGTTAACATGGCTGTTTTACATACCTTGTGAATTTTTAAATTGCCGTTTCTTTATGTTGGTTGTGTCGCGTACACTTATTCCACATTTTCTATAGTCTATGGGTCTGTGGATATCACATCCCTTTTTTCCTGTTTACATTGTATAATTGTGTTGCTTTAATTTGTTTCTCTTTTGTTTGTATAGCGAACAAACAAGTTCACATGGGTATCACATGCCCCTTTTTCCTGTTTACAATGTATATGTTGCTTTAATTTGTTTCTCTCTTATTTGTATAGCGAAGAAACAAGTGCTCACCAACAACCAGACTTTTGAAAAGAGAGAAGATAACCTATAAAGACTGTAAAAGTGTACGAGCTTACAGACTAAAATTCTGTACGAACTGTCGCGTAGACCAGTGCTGCTATCCAAAGAGGACAAAGACCAGAGAAATCGAGTTTCTGTGCAACGACGGACGCTACGAGTATCTAAAATATGCATGGATTAAACGATGCAAATGCAGCAAACATTGTAAAGAATGAGCATAATCAAAGGGTACTGTCAGAGGTTAATAAAAAGATTGATGCCCAAAATAAACAATATTTTATTCGAAAGTATTGAAATCTTATTTGAAATAATTGTTATCAATTTTACAACACTATTGGATTAGCTTTAATGTACAAATGTATCATTTACAAAGTGCAAAAAGAGTATATAAAATGGTAAAAATAAATATTTTAACGTCAACCTAAGCAACAACACGTACTCTAATGTACTATATAAAACTGAGATGACATCTATTAAGCATAATGATTCTTAAATGTATAGCGCCAAAGCGTTCGACTTATTTTACTTCGACGTCATATTTTTTAAGTTAATATTACAAGTTAATAAACAGTGATTAATAAGCATGTGGCATAAAAATGTACGAACTCTTTATTTTCAAGTTGTAAATATGCCATGGTTGTAACGACTGTAACATGTTATATTGTATATAGCTTGTTTCTTTTGGCGGTGATACTTTCATACATATCATTAAAATATTTGACCAGAAGAGACCAGGTGCTTACTTGCAGTATTGTTTCATATTTTGTAAATTTACTGTATTAGACCATTATGTTTTAGTGTTTTTTCATTTTGTTTTCTATACAAGTATGTAGAGCTTATAACGAATAAAGATAATTTGCCAATTTCATTTACTTTTATGTAAGATTGACATTCAAATTGCGATTGTTTAAATTGCAATGTTTTTGGAGTTCTGTTTCTTTGACAAGATCTGAAGGAACATTATTGACAAAAGTTAACAAAATTAGTCAACTTTGAGAATCAATCTGAATGTCCAAGAATAAACATTAAAAAATGAGTCATACCGGAAAAATTGAAGATCACAATGGTCCTAACTTGCATTGGTACAGGCATTTCAAAAGAAATGGTGGATAAAACTAGGTTTAATGGCACGCAAAATCTTCCGATGCGATCTTCGGGTCCGGTAGTAACACAAAACAAACAAAAACGGTTTTGAAGACATAATAGGAATGTTAAGGTGATCATCTCAATAATGATTATGAGATTGTATTTCTTTATGAATTAATAGAAAACATTTATATTGTGATGTTCACTTGTCAAGGAATAATCATAATTTATGTCAGTGATTTAGATATTGTGTCGCCTGGATGTATTAGTTTGTTAAACTTTGTTTATGCGATCTGATTGGCTTTGTAGTTGACCTAACCTTTACCATGTGGTTCACCAGCGACACCCAGTGTGGATCATTCGTTTTCATATGAATTTGATTATTTTAGTAAATTGTTTCAGTAATACAAATTACAACAAAGTTCCAGACAATAGATTTTGATACGCCTGATGCGCGTTTCGTCTATTCAAGACTCATCAGAGGCGCTGTACCCAAAATATGGGAAAAAAACTTTTTATCCAGACTACGAAAAGCATTAAACAAAAAAAACAAAAACAGGAAAACTAATCAATCTTTGTCTGGGCTAGGCAGAACCTTGGGCTTTATACAATTTTGAAATTTAAGCGGATAACATATAAATTTGATGTATTCTTCAACACAAAAGTATTGATTTAACATACGGTTTTTAGCTCACCTGACCGAAGGGTCATGTGAGCTATTGTCATCGTTAGGCGTCCGTCGTCCGTCCGTCCGTCGTCTGTCCGTCGTGCGTTAACTTTTCTTCAAAGATCTTCTTCTCTGAAACCACTGAAGGGATTGCATTGAAACTTTGTATACTTGATCTTTAGGATGTCCTCTACCAAGTTTGTGAATTATATACATGTCGATAAACCAACATGGCCGCTGTTGCTAAAAATAGAACAGGGGGGTCAGACCATTGTTTTTGGCTTATAACTCGAAAAGTATATGAGATAGAGAAAATCCGAAGCAACCTTCCTTGTTCAGCATCAAAAGCTCTACAATTCTCTCCATTGAGTCGAAGTTGTGAAACGACTCCTTACAGGAGTTATTGCCCTTTAATCATCAAAATTGACCATTTTTGCAGTTTTTGGACTATATCTTGAAAACCGTTAGAGCTAGAGGAAAAATTAGCATTGCAGAATTGTTATGCTCATTCAGATCTACAAATATGATCCCAGGGTCAAAATTGTCAGATCAGCCATTTAAAAGTTATTCCCTTTTAACTGTTTTTTTTCCACATTAATTTTAACTGATTTTCAAAAATCTTCTTCTCTGAAACCACAGAAGGGATTGCATTGATACTTGGTGTACTTGATCTTTAGGATTTCCTCTACCAAGTTTGTGAATTATATACACATCAACCAACCAACATGGCCGCTGATGCTAAAAATATAACAGGGGGGTCAGACCATTGTTTTAGGCTTATAACTCGAAAAGTATAAGAGAAAGAGAAAATCCGAAGCAACTTTTCTTGTTCAGCAACAAAAGGTCCTTACAGGAGTTATCGCCTTTTAACTGTTTTTTTTTCTTTCTATTAATTTAAACTGATTTCCAAAAATCTTCTCTGAAACCACTGAAAGGATTGTTTCGCAACTTTGTATACTTGAAAGTTTGTAAAATTTATTCAAACTTTGGCATAAGAGATCAGGTGAGCGATTCAGGCTCCTGGGAGCCTCTAGTTTATATTTGAATATGATTCCCTGTCCGATAGTTTTGGTTTAAGTATTATGCTTTTCATCTTTTAATTTGAATTTGCTATCTATCTTATAATTAGAGGTACGTGTACTCTAGTGAGACTAATAGACGAATCAAGCATTACGTTCAGTTTAAAATTATTTGAAAGACATTAAGTTATACATGTATGTTTGTATTAAGGCCTCCAAGGTTCCGTTTTATAAAGCAATGGCTGATAAAACATGCTTACAATAGTTACCTCCATGCAATTTTAATGGGACGACATGTACGTTAACCAATAGAACGTCAAAGAAACGACAAGGCGTGGTCATTTTTATAACCTATCAATGGTCTTTCATTTGGTAAGAAGATCAGATGTAAGAAGACACACGAAAAATTGTGGTCTTGTACATGTATTGTTTTGGAATTAAACAATCACGCCTTCGAGAAAAGGTGTGATAAGGTTTTTCGTTAGAAGCACAAAATGCAAAGTCATAGACGCTAATTTAACCCCAGACATATAAGATTAATATGATAATAGGTGCAACCTAAAATGGGACGCAGCTTTAGAAATAGTTGTCAAAAATGTCATACATTGATGACATTGATCAATAACTAATAATTAAAAATATCGAATTATTAGTGCAAATTACAAAATATTTGTAACATTCTAAAAAAGTATCAAAATATAATAGGATGACGTTGGCGGCACGAAATAACCTTTGTTTTGGTGTTACGTTATCCATGACGTCATTTCCCGGTCAGAGTATTTCGCGCTCCAGCAGAAGTAAACACAGCAACCCTTTTTTCTGCCAGATTTTGGGTGATTTTCTGTATACCAATATATCTATTTAGAAGTATTGGGTGGAGTAAATTGATATAAAAACCTGGCAGAAAATGACGACTTGTTTCAATCAGAATTTTGGAGAAAAAAACACTGGAACATGCACTGTAATGCACAGTATTGATTAAAAAATTTCCATGATCAGCTATAAAGCCTAAGGTAAGACCATCTTTTTTACTATTCAGTATTGTAAAGTTTTATCTTTTATGCTTATTGTCTTAAACACCCGCTTAAACATAAATTGGTTGAATTACTATAATAAACAATCACGATTGTTCCTTTACAATGACCATTCTCGCGAGAACTTGGCGAGATCATTTCATCTCTTTTGACATCGAGAGTTTCCTTGAAAAATAGATTTAGAGAGTTAGTTTTGACTTTCCATCCGTATACTCCTTTCTATATTAAAGAGAAATTTAACTGTGGTTATGAAATCTGTCAATTTTAAAATTTATTCCAAAAAAAAGCATCGAATTTCTGGCCCCATAGAAATTCGTGCTTAGTGCGCTTGCGCGCACTCGGCATATCCGGTTTGGAAAAAAACCAAACCATTAGTTTTGGGAAGTTTCTACTGCGTCCCATATAATCTTTTCTACTTACGTATGTTTAAATAAACATTTTTTTTGTTATGCCTTGTGTTAAGAACCTGTACACGAGATTACCTTCCCTATTATAAATTTCCCTTTTCTTGAAGGAGATGTTCCACTAGCGCCGTCATACGGGGTTTACATTTCACAGTTAGTAAGATATGCTCGGATCTGCAGTTGTGTTTCTGATTTTAATAATAAAAACCGTTTTATTACTGAAAAATTATTAAAACAAGGTTATCGATACCACAAATTAGTAAAATCTTTTTCTAAATTCTTCCACAAGTATCGATCACTTATTGAAAAATTTAATTGTACACGTCACTTTCTTATAGTGAAAGGAATATCACATCCTGAATTTTATGGTAATGTTTTTTATAAAGCTCACAAATTTAAAAGCAATCCAATAGAAATGAAAAAATTGGCTTCAAAATTTATTACGGAAAGGATATGATATGAATATCTTGGTTAAATCTTTGAATTAAGTGTTTTTTGGCAGAAATATTGAAAACTTGATACTCGCTTTAAAACTTCCATAAACGATTTTACTATTGTCATTTTTAAGCATTATAGCGATCAAGCGTGTCGGTTTTGTGTGATGACACTTCACTAAATCATTATTGTTTGAAGTGTTGTGTCGGATTTAAAATCGATACGTTTGATTTTTTTACATCAGTCGATTGATGATTCTCAGCTAGCTGTCAGTAACAGCGAGTGTTCTATAGAGAGTTCCTTTACCGTCCTTTTGTTTGTTCTTGTTTATTGTCTTAGGTTCTCTCTAGTAGAATTGGACTTTGATCGATTTGATTTTTATTGTGTGTTTAGTTTTTGTGCTTTGTCTAGGAATATTGATAGGGGGAAGGTTGGGCCCAAAAAACTAGTTTAACCCCGCCACATATTACATGTGCCTGTCCTAAGCCAGGAATCTTTGACAAGGCTTTCGTTTGTACTTGTCTTTTTGATGTTTTCTGTTCCTTGTTTAAGAAGGGGGTCTATCTGTGACTATTTCAGGGCTGGATTTGAATTATATGCATCTTATTTAGACCATGGGCCAATTGCAGAACCGCGAGCAGTGCCAAATGGCCTCGTTGAAGGCTGCTGGCGGTTGTCCATTGTGGTTTTTCTAAATTGCCGTTTAATTGTGGGCTGTGTCGCGTACACTTATTCCACATCTCTTTAATTTCTATTCTCATGTGTACACTTTGTTTTAACCACTATCTAAATTTTTGTAAATTCTAAAAGCTAAGGTTTTAATTCCCTCCATCGTAGTTTCACCTAAGCTATATACATTCGGATTCGTTTGGTTTTATGCATTTTGAACATCTTTTGAATTGTGGATTACCTTTATTTGGGTTCCAGTGCCTTCTGATGAGGAATAATTTTCCGAAATAGCCATACAGCTCATAAAAATAAATTGCAGTTGGATTTAACATATGTTATGTGGTCTCATGTTCATTTACTCCATATCTTTTCATAAAGCATCCACTATCTACGTTGAACACCAGGCGTTGTTGTCGTTGATATTTTTCTACACGCCTCTTTTAATTCCAGCAAACAAGTTATACTTGTAAAAGTAACAGTTTCGGGCTGATTGTAGGATTCTTATTATTATTATACAAAAGAAAATAAGATAATCATTAAAAAAAAACAATTGTTTTAAAATTGAAAAAAATAATAATAATTAACAGAACATTGATACTAGTATGAATACTTTTCTTCTTTATATTTCATACTACGTTGCGTAAATTATTTTTTGGTAAAAGAATATTAGGGACATCATCGTTTTGATTAATTCGATAATAAAACTTTAAGTCATGGGTGGAGTCCTAAATCTTTAACAGGTGTCCGATCCTAAATGAGCATGTAACGTATCCATTTCACCTTTCATTTAATAAAATTACTTAAAAGATCAGACAAACCTACACGGCCATTGAGCACAAACAAGTTAATAAAGCTTCGTCATTCATTAGAAGCCCTAAACGAGGGTGTGTATGGGGTTTAATAGCTGAAAAAAACTGACAGATATAGAAAGAAACAGAGGTACCAATGGGGCATTCGAATGTCAAAAGTCCAGAGGCAAAACTAGTAAACACCAACGAGAACAGGACAAAAAAACATACAACATGTAAAACACGGAAAAACAAAAACTACTGAATATCAGTTCACAATGCGAACTCTAGTCGTAACGAGAGTGAACTCAGGTGCCCCAGGAGAGAAAGCAATGGCCATTAAAACAAAGAATACAACATAACAAATAACAAGAATAATGGCAACAACTTTTAAAGAAAAAGTAAAAAGTACAAGAATTAAATTATATAATATTAAGGACCCCCTTTATACCCTTACAAATGACAATGAAACCAATACAATGCACAATGACAACGATTAGACAATAAATTGGTTAAACATGAAACTCAATTACTTTTGTTTTGTAATTAATGGAGCGGATAAATTGTGTTAAGCCAGATAAAAGCCTATCAAGATTTAATTAAGGGACAATATCATGATTTCACTGGAAAGATTAATGGATGATACAAAGACAAAATGACAAGTGATTATGCAACTGTGGATCATTTTAATACTAAGCTGCAAATGTTGCTTAATTGTCTGTAAGTATACAAGTAAAAAGAGGAGTATAACAAAATAACAAAACGGTTTAAGTATACCGAATAAAACAGTTATAACAGTTTCATACGGTTTTTACACAGCTTTTATAATTCTGAAAAAAAAACATTTATGGAGAGGTGGTAATCATGATCGTCCTTACTCAGTACACGAAAAACTGCGCAAACTCCACCTTTTTCTAAACGCACGAAGAGTGAATCTTTCAAGCAAACTTAAACTTAAAAAATAAGGAAAAACGTAAATACCGACATAACCGAAGGACGACAATACAAGGTCCAAACTAGATATGGCTATTTAACATCACAATCTTAGAGTTTGATCCAAGAAACCATCGATTCCAAAACCGTTGAAAAAAGCAATTATGGAGTACCATTTTGGGGATTTGAATACCGAAGGAAACACACAATATAACAACAAAAAATACGCATTAAACAACCAGACTACAGTCGAAACTCTATCAAACTCAAGTGATCGAGAAGGGTAAGCAGTTCCTTCTTGTAATAGATAGAGATAGAAATACCATATTTGTCTATGAACGTACATGTTGTTGAAAATTTCTTGAGTGACGAAATCAAGAGGAACAATTAGAATTCTGTTAGAAATTTATACAATGCATGTCAAACGTGAAACTCAATACAGGGAAAAAGGTAATAACAAAATTACCGAATTTGGAGAATTAATTTCAAATGTCCATAAGACGAGATAAAACAAGGAAGACATACCGGAAAAATTGAAGACAACAATGGTCCTGACTTGGTACAGGCATTTCAAAAGAAATGGTGGATTAAAACAGGTTTTAAGGCGCACCAAAAAAAACCCTCTTACATTGCGATTTCGGGATCCGGTAATTATACAAAACACAATGAAAGTATTGTCAACAAGCTTTGAAATTAGATGCAGCATTTTAACTCCATCAGAAAGTAATTAAATGAAAGGGGAAAGTAAAGGTCGATAAATTAAATTCAATTAAATAAAATTTGTAATAGTGCTAAAGTTCCTTTCGGGTAAAGAGTTAATCTAACACCTTATCCAATCTCTTACTACCCCTCACTCTTTCCCCAATCCCTTACCATTAACCTTCCTCTTAATCTAACCTTAATCCTTACCATAAACCTTACCCCTAACCCTAACCCTTACCCCCAACCCTACCCCTAACCCTTACCCCTTATCCTAACCATATCCCTAAACCTTACCTTAAATCTAGCCATTACGCCATAATCCTAGCCCTAATCCTTACCCTTACCCAAACCCTAACCCTAACTCTAACCGTTACCCTAAACCACACCCTTGCTATAACCCTACCCCTTATCATAACCCTTACTCGGCCCTAACCATATCCCCAAACCCTAGCCTTATTCGTACCATTAACCTTTTTCGACAAGCTGAAAATTATATTGAATTATAGAAAGCTACAAAGACTGATTTTCTCAGTATTATATTCGTTATGCCTTTGTCAGATAAACTTCAACCGTTTCCTATTTATGACAAATTCAAATATAATCTATATTATATCAAGTAACATAACAGATCTTTGTTTAAAACAGGCCATGTGTGTTCATTTGACGGAGGTCTAGTGGGCTCATGGGCCAGTAACAATTATGGGACCATCACAATCACATCCACAACATTAACTCTCGGAGAGCATAGATTTGTAATTAACTCTAAAACCACGAACACTGTGTTTGAATGCCATATGATATCAGGAACTACATATGTCCTCATGTGAGTAATTGTACTAGCTCATCTATCTAGAAATTAAAACGCAGTTCTTTATAAGGTTTTATAGCCTCATGTTCATGCGACAAAACTGTAAATTTCAATTAGGTTATATTAGACACACCTAAAAGTGCATGCTGTAATTAATCCGATAAAAGGAATGTCATTTTGGACATTATGCAACTTTATTTCAAATGTACATTATTAGAGCGCAAATAAATTTTACTTATATAACTTGTGCCATTGAAGCAATGATTGAGGACTAGCCACTGACAAATAATTATGATATCATGGAAGAAAAAAGAAAGGAGTTTCCTAGTATGCAATGTTTAATTGTCTACATATCTTGCACTCAAATTAAGACTTTTCATATGCTATTTTAATGTTTTGCCTTGATTTTGATATGATTTCTAGATCAGAGGACACTTTGACTTTAGCACTGGAAAACACAGTTGGTCACGTTTACTTATGCTTGCAATTTACCAAGATCACAGACGAATCGTATTACTTTTATATGAACTCACGTAAGTTCCAAAATACGATTTGCAAGACATATTCAGCTTTAAACTTTAATGCCGTAACCCCTTTTGACCTTCAGAACAAATTTTAATCAGTTTTTTTTTCAAAATATTGTGGTTCACTTTAATATTAAATATTATTTCTATTATTATTTTGATAATATTTATATATTTATAGATTTTCATTGTAATGACTATGAAACTCGTTTGTTTACTTAGTCTTTAAACGTTAACATAAAGCTTAAAGCATGTAATATAATATAACATGATAATTTACAAAAAGCATAATGATTTTCAATTTTGAAAAAAAAAATTTCAAGCCAGATTTCTTAATAAACGCATTTTTTTTCTCACTTTTTTTCCTTTAGTTCAAAACAATCAGTTTGCTAATGATCGCATCAAATTCTGGAGCTTGACGGCAACAGCACCACAATATTCGGATATTTGTTCAGAGACAGCATCTATGGCTGAGGTTAATACGATACTTAAAACAGGTACGATAAAAACAAGCACATAAGCACATTCCAACCTGAGCATGAAAATATAGGGTGTTTTTACAGAACTAATAGGACTCTTTGTCATCTGTTAAATGAAAAAAAACCAGAACCCTCTCATTTTCCTGTTTCTGATTTATTTAATCATATGATTAAGTCAAAGCGCAGTTGTGAGTTCATCCTCGTAGCTCATTAGTGGTTGACAGATACACTGATATGCCCCGAAAACTTGGGTCAAGTACAACAAGTATGATAACAAATACAAATGCTTACAATTTCGGAGGTTTCTGTTCGTTCTGTCACCATATCGTCCAAACGTCTGCCTTTTAAAACTGCCTCTTTAAAAGAGGCAAATAAACAGAACTGGAAATAAGAAAACTACCTGCACAGAAGAGCTTTTGGGTTCGAAAATTTTATGTTTAAACGGGAAATGGCTTAGCTTTAAATTATCCGTTTAAATTTCAAAATTGTCTAAACCCTAAGGTTCTTCCTACCCCAGACATAGGTTGATCATCTTAGTAATAATTTGGTTCCCCAGTTTGGTATTTTTGGTTTTACTGTTCTATGCTCTTCATATTCATACAGTGTTTGGCATTTTCAATATTTTTGGTAGAGCGCCTCTGATGAGTCTTGAATAGACGAAACGCGCGTCAGGCGTAGCAAAATTTATTGTCTGGAACTTTGTTGTCATTTGTATTTTGATGTATTTTTCATCACAAAGTGTTGGTACCGGAGCGGGCTAAGTGTGACCATCTCTATAGCAGGTTATATTACGACACAAACTGACTATGTTTACCTTGTTTTGAAATGAAATTCAAAAGTTAATAAATCTACTTATTCATCGTTTCTTAATTAAGTATGAGCTATTTGCAAATAAATTGTACAACAAATAGTTTAATACTTAATTCTTCTGGACCATATGAACACTGGAAACTGAAGTTATAGCATGTTTTTTGTAGGATCTGAACAAAGCACCTTTCAAAACTGTCCAAATATCTTGTTGAATAATTTCTACTACGACAGAACGACATCAACGGGTACTTCCGGTAACTGCGTTAACAGTGTGTTTAATCCCCTTAAAGTATGCGAAGATAGACAAACTTTACAGTTCAACAAAACAGAATGTGGGACTCCCATAATGTTCACAAGTATGTTTATTGGTATCTATAAAACGTTGAAGCTTGAAACTATGAATTCATTTGGGTATTCAATATACCGTACTGAATCATGCGGGTGAAATGCATTACAGACACTGTGAAATGAGCTCATAACAAGTTGAGACGTAACTTTGACAAAGCATCGTTAATGCATGTTCGCCAGACGTTCGTTTTCAATTGTGTTTGTCAAAGATTACATACGAAATAACCTCTTTAAAACATAAAGGTCCAAAAGATAGTGTACGCAATTTTATTTTGAGCTCACTTAATCGTGTCGTTAGTTCGCATTTCACTAAAATGATTTGGTCGGTTGTACGGTGTGTTCAATTTTCATGCCTACAGCAAAGTCATTTCCTTATATTTTGTCTTCGTAATTTTCACATGTTTCTAAAAGGTAGTTATGTAACATTAGCACCTTGTTAAATTCTTATTTTCGTGACTGATTGAACCTAAACAAAACGCGAAAATTGAAAGCCTTAGAATAATGATAAAAAGAGAGTTACAAGTTTTGACGTACCAGAATAAAGGTATTTTTAGGAGGATGTTTTTGTTTGAAGTTCAAATACAGAAAATATCATAAGATGTCACCCAAGAACTTGCGCTTTGTCATATGTTTTAAAGAGAATAATACTTTTTTGTAAAATAAATCACGAAGTTAAAGGTGTATTAATGTTAAGTTCTGAAAATATAAAAAAAAAACATTTTTGAATGTAAACAAATTCTTAAGATCTAAATTAATCTCACGTTCAACGGTTTTATGTATCTTATTTTTTTCGACAGAGAACGGAAACTTAGGTTGTGTTACTTCGGTGGTAGATGGGAGTACCTACTATGTAAATCTTTACAACACAGATCCAGCAGCGGATATCAACAGTTTTACACGATTCCAGTTTATTTGCATTGTACGTAACTTCAATAAAACAAAGTTCCAAGTGAAAACATAAAATCTGATCCATTCTTCATCTTTTGTTAAAGAATTTACTATCATCGGTGCTGTTTTCGAACTAGTTGGAATCGACAATTTTTTATAACTTTTTGTGTCAGCCTTTTAATGTTTTTGTTTCAAATGCTGCCAATGAGAGGTTACCCCTTATTTTCCTTCAAGTGTGCATAAATAGCATACCCAAATTAATTGTTATATTGATACCTGATTTGGTATTTTTCTTTCGACTAAACACCCCCTTAAAATATGCATTTCCAGGACATCAATAGACTTTTTAACAGTCCCTTTGTGATTTTTTTATTTTGATCATAGGATAATGGCAATATATAATTATAAAACGGTCGACAAAAATATATGGGGTGTTTTTTAGATCATTTTTATACATATTTTTTTTAGATGGTCAGTTTGTCCTCAGATGGGTCAGTACAAATGACAGCCATTCCAAAACGCTGTGAACAAACACAGACAACAACGACGAGACCAAATAATGGCGAGTTATATGTTCTCACATCCTACCGTGAGTAATACTTTAAAAAATATGTAATCCTTACTCGACAAAACCCAAATGATTACAATTTTTTCATTAGTTTATATAAGCATAAGGTCAATGAAAAAACATCCTAATTAAATGAAGAGGTTTCGTCTCAGAAGTTTCAACTTGTGCACAGCTTGTAAGAAAAAGAATTAATGTTTAAAAACACATTTTTTTCTTGCAATTTTTATTTTTAAAGCATATCTTTAAAATAAATGATTTTAACACGGTTATTTTCTTTTTCAGACTCGTGTGGTAAGTACGGTTTTATTTTATTTAAACAACGAAATTTGCAATATTATATCAAACATGAATTGCAAAACGAAATGAACATTAATACTCAGCAGTAGACATTAGTTTCTACCATTACTTGTATCTATACCTAACGCCAGATTTTTTTCTTCTGATAAATGTTTTTAAAACTCTGCCAAAAGTGTTCTATTTCTATTCTTTATCTTAACATTACGTTAAAGCAAGCAACGCTTTATTACTGGTTTTCAGTCGAATCTACAATGTACCACTAAGAGAAGGTGTAGAATAATGAAATGTGGATTATAAGATTTGGATAATGTTTAGATTTGTGGCAATTCAGATATTAACATTAGAAAACATCCAACAGACTTCCATGTGACCAGTTCTCGTTTTCTGTTTTCGGGCGAATGACCTTTTATAAAATATCTTCCAGTACTGCTCACGTCAATATTGACAATATCCTTTGTTGTTTGAAAATCCGAACCAAAATAGAGCATAAGCTACCTTACGTTTCAATTTATTTTTCAGTTCCTGTTGATGACGATTCTAGCTCAAGCCCTGTAGCCTTGATTGTTGGTCTAACAATTGGACTGCTACTTCTCTTAATTCTAATTATAGTCGGAATCATTTTCCTTGTAGTGTATTGCAAGCGGAGAAGAGATCGCCAAAGACTAAAATCTAAAATTAAACAAAATATTAGCAGTTTTAAACAGAAGTTGAAAATCAGAGGTAAACAGTTAAAGAACTCTTAAAGGCCTTTTAATTAATAAAGGCAATAACAAAATTACCGAACTTGGAGGATCAATCTCAATGTCCAAGAGAAAAGACAAACATGGAAGACACACCGGAATAGTTATAGATCGCAATGGTTCTGACTTGGTACAGGCATTTCAAACGAAATAGTCGGTTAAACCAGGTTTTATGGCGCGCAAAACCTCCCTCTTCTATTGCGATCTATGGACCGGTAGTAGCACACAGCTCAACCCGGTTGTGAAGACATAAAAGTTACATTCTGGTTCTATTTACTGGGACTCTAAGAAACCAAAATAAATGATAATGGAATATTAAATAGTGTGAAAATAATTTTGAGTTACTTTAAAAGACCATACTCTATTTAAATAAATGAATTTACTCTGTATGCGACTGCAAAAATAATGCTAAATATGTAAAATTAATACTTAAAGTTTGATAATTGATGTTTTTTATGACATCCTACAAGTTCAGTCCATGTAAATGAAAATTTTAATTTATTCTTCGGTTAAAATCTCTCGTCATCGCCGTTCCGCTATTTTGCTTCATCTTTCCGTGGTGCTATATAAGTAACGCAAGATTATGTTTCCAGATATTGATGATAAGCATCCACTGAGTGAATCATCTTTCATGGCAGAGGCGGCTCCAGTTTACAAAACAAAACCAAAGACGAGGGCACTGAAAACAGGTATGCAGACATGGTAATGATAAAAATTAGAATGATATTTGTTTTTTAGATAGTTTGTCCCTGTCTTCCATCAAGTGAATAAAGGTAATAACAAAATAACCGAAGTTGGAAGATCAATATCAATGTCCAAGAGAAAAGACAAAACATGGAAGACACACCAGAATAGTTATAGATCGCAATGGTCCTGACTTGGTACAGGCATTTCAAATAAAATGGTGGGTTAAACCAAGTTTTATGGCGCGCAAAACCTCCCCCTTCCATTGCGATCTTATGGACTGATAGTAACACACAACGTAACATGGTTGTGAAGACATAATAGGGATGATAAGATGATCACCTCATTAAAACAATCAGCAAATGTAAGTTCATTGTTGTTATTTTTTTTACGGAAAACATGTTATATTATCAAACATTGTATCTGCTGTCCGGATGACGTTTATTCAAGTTTAGGGTAATTCTTCGACAACAGCATGTTGAGGGAAAATATTCTTAGTGAAAATTAATTAGATATAGATAGAAACTAAGCTAAGTTCCCTTTTTCATCTGGGCCAAATTAAAAAAAAATGCTATTGCCAATTGCTGCTTGTTCATTTTTAACTTTAATTTAACTATTGCCTTAATTTTCGATACAGTTTTTCTAATTCCATTTTAGCCTGTTTTTTTTTTATCTTAGACATCCTTGTTAGAATTAAGAGGATATAGAATGCAAGAAGTGTCAAGATGTCTTTTGCATAGAACATGTTTTTGTTGCGAAAAAAATCATTTTCTGTCTATTGTAGTGTCTGATGTGATATTTCCGTCCGTCAATATAAACGAATACAAAAATCTTGAAACAAGTCATAGTTATGAAAAGGATACATTGAGATCTTCAAGAAATCGTTCAGGTAAAACGTTTTATACGGCAATAACTACAGGCGTACACATATATAATGCAAAATACTAAATGCGACACTAAAACAATATATGCCTGTTATGTGCCTACTAAAATTGTCATTTAACAAAATTTCCTTTAAATCTCCCTTTGTTGTGATGCAAATATCTGTACATAAGAAAACAATACGGCAGTTACTTTTCTGGTTCTATAGAGACACAAAATAATGAGGAAATGTAAAGTGAAATTAGCAATGATGGTTGGTCCTAGTTCTATGTTAGTTCTATTGAATTAATTTGATTAATTTTCACAGATTTTGTTGGCAGAACTCATTTATTATTTATTATTATATCTTTTTTACAACAAAAGATTTATTGTTACTTTAAATCAAATTTTTAAAGCGTGCAGTTTAATTCTTGTCTAATCTTAAAACTCTCATTTACACCCATAACATATACAGAATTTTTCACTGTCATCAAACAGGTTCACAAAAGGACAGACGAACATCATCTTTACGTGGTCGGTATAACCAAAGCCTACCTGACCTAGCTGAATGCAGTACACCCTCAACGTCAAGAGCCAGTCTTTCAAGAGGAGGTACATTTTATCAAATGTCGAGATCGTCGTCAAGAATGTCCAATTTACGGAAAAGTATTTCTTTAAATAATGTGAATAGACGAATGACAAATCAAACTTATCCAAAAATCAACCGTTTTGCCTCTGATAGTCGTATTAATAAACCGCATCTGGCGCGAAAACAAAGTAGTGTGCAGAAACCGGAAATGCGTCATCAAAAGGAAAAAGTAAAACAAGGGACGCTACAAAAACGTGAAAGTCAACATATTCCAAAATTAAACGATGTGTTACCGAGAAAAACGGAAGGTACCTTACCAAGCTACATGAGACCATTATCTAGATCGCAAAGATCATTTAAACAAACTGTGAAAAAAGAACATGATTCTAGCTTCGCAGTGAAATATCCAAAGAATAAACAAGACAGACCAATTATTTTGAGTGGGAACTTAGACTCTATGACAGATTCAATGCTTCAGAATAAAAAACGAATTCGCTCACAAGTAGATAGGGTAGTTTCAATGAAAAATAGTATTGGGAAGAAAAAGATAAAATCACCTTATTTGCAAAAAGCAAAACGGAGTCAAATTATGCCAAACAGATCATACCAGAATTCAAACCAGCCAGAGTTTGAGCCATATGGGTTTTATCTTCCCTACTCCTACCACAACGAAATGTATGCCTCAAGAAAGTTTGCCACCGAGGCAGATCTCGTTTCTGGTAAGGTTACATGTAAGGGACCGACCATTTAACTTGAAGGGGGGCCTTGGTTTTTTCCTAAAAAAATATTCTGAAAATTATTTTTGATGAAAAAAATATTTTGGCAGCTGAGGGTAAGAAAAAAAATATTCTGAAGAAGGGATTTCTGCTATAAAAAATAATGCTGATAATGAAAAAAAATATTCTGTCGCGACGCCTTCGAAAAATAAATATTTTTTCTGATCAAAACAAAAAACCAAGCCCCCCCTTCAAGTTAAATGGTCCGTCCCTAAACATATCAAACACTGGTTATTTTGTCATAAAAATATGATTAAAACAGATGGTTACAAGAATGAAAAATTAACCAATGTTGCATTTGAAGGTAGGATGTCCGAAATCATTTTACACACAAGAAACAGCAAGACAAAAACACACACTCTGATTTTTATAAAATATTTTCACACTCCAAATAACGCTTCATAGTACAAGGCGTCTGAATCTAAGATCAATAAAAGTCGAGTTGAGTTGAGGTTGAACGTTACGATAAAATTTATACATGTACACTGACATATCCGTCTGAAGGGTAAACCCAACTTCATTTTTGTTATATTTTTCATTTTTTTTACGTATAGGCAATGTTACCAAATTCAAACTCAAAAACGAAGCCTGCAACATATTGCTTATCTTGTAATACTAAATAATAGCAATACACACATCCTTCATTGGATGTATACTCTGTTAGTCAAAGCTGGACATCATGGTTAGTCCGTGACCTCGATTCTTATATCATATTTGGATGTATACTTGGCAAAAAAAGAAACGTTACACTTATGTTTAATTTGAAAAAATTTCTATAACAAAAGAAAAGTTGTAACTTCCATTGAATAAACGTATCTTTGGTCATACTGAAGAGACTAAAATCCAGTATACCTGATTTTGATTCGAATTTAACATCTCTTTAAGGTTTTACCTAGATATTGTAGAAAATCAAGTTTGCAAAGAATTATCGTTCCTGACTAACCATTTATTTTGAATATCTGACAGCATTTCGATGAATATAAAGTTGAATTCAGAATTAAGGGACATTTAACCATCTGTAAAACTACAGGGATGGGATATTTTGCAACGTTTTCCGGTGGGATTAGGTTATTACTAAAAACCAAATTCAGTAAAATTAAAATTGACAAAATGTTGAAAGTTACAAAATTTCTGTTAAATTTTGACTTTTCGGTTTAAAAAGGGTACTTCTTACTTTTTTATGACAATTTTAGGCATGATAAAACTCATTAACGTCATTACGCGAAAGAAACGTAATCCAGAGGACGTCTTTCTTAAAACAATGACGTCAGCTTGGTGTGACCGTGTACGTTCAGTGTTTATGAAAATTAGATTAGAATTTTATCAATTTACACGAGTTAAAGTTTTGCACCGTTAACGAAGCGATTACGAAGAAAAATAAAGCGGCAACGCCTGATTTAAACTCGCGTTGGTTATGGTATTATTCTACTTTCGGTCTCACCGATTGTTGTTCTGCTATCTCTGACTCGAGTCTCTGGTCTATGGATAGTTGTTCTAAAGTCTTTTAAATGATTGATCACCTGTATTTTTGTCATTCTTGTACCCAACACGAAAGAAGAGAGTTGCTTCAACTTTTGACGTTAACGTCACGTGTCTGACTAGCAATTTCTCAACATTTAAGTGCGACCTTTTGTTAACCGTGATATTTGTAACATTTAACGACCATAATCAATAGCTTAATTGAATTTTCGACACGTAAAATTTTAAAAGTTCCAATTTTGGTAAAAATTGAAAAGTGACGTAACGTCATTTTCAAATCCGCTTTCAATACGCAAATTTGACAGAAAAACCCGTTTATTGCCTAATCTTAATATCAAAATTTCGAAACAAAATATGTTTAGAAAAAATCTTAAAAGAAAACCAATGTAACGTTTCTTTTTTTGCCTAGTATATTTTATTAAGGAATGCACGTCACCAAACTCTTATAAATCTGAAAATATTCCGTTCTACCATAAATGACCTCATCAGTTATCAATCATTATATTTTTATACTCTGAACAAAATGTGGCAAATAGCAATAGGGACAAAACAATGTGGTTTTAAAGCGACCAATTAGATTTGGAACTCATGTGAAAAAAAGTCCTAAGAATTCTGACTGTAGGTATTTCAATATATTTTTTTTCTTAAAGAGTACAATTTATGAGAAACCTGTATATATTCGGTTAATACTATATCAGTGTAACAAAGACTTATCAAATTCCTTGCATTTTGATACATGTTTGCTTGATTTAATAGGGTTTGTCATGACTTATACCTCTCACATATCCTCTTCGGAAAATGTTTTTTTTAGTCTGCTCCCAAAGGAATACAAATGACAACAAAGTTCCAGACAATAAATTTTGCTACGCCTGACGCGCGTTTCGTCTATTCAAGACTAATCAGAGGCGCTCTACCAAAAATATTGAAAATGCCAAACACTATATGATTATGAAGAGCATAGAACATTAAACCAAAAATACCAAACTAAGGAACCAAATTATGACTAAGAAGATCAACCTATGTCTGGGGTAGGAAGAGCCTTAGGGTTTAGACAATTTTGAAATTTAAACGGGTAATTTAAAGCTTTGATGTTGTTGTAAATTACGCTAAGGGTAAACGTCGCCTTTCGTTTTCTCTTGTGATAGTTTTGCGAAACTCTGGCGGTAGTTTACCGAGCATTACTGGTATGAGTAGTTATCCGAGCATCTCTTGGCTTTGTCCTAGGGACTCTAGACCGCGTATAAATGCTTCTGATTTGTCATGAAATGATCTCAAACTTGTGATTGTATCTTGCGGTTGAACTACTGGTT